>CM057459.1:1326995000-1328245000 GCA_016271365.2 Neoceratodus forsteri | reverse complement strand
TTTGGGGAATTTTTCACCAAATTTTTAACATAGCCATTTTAACACCTCTGCTCATGAACAGTGTCACTGTGATTTTCTTAATCTGTCCCAAACATGGATTTCACACACTGACTGCGCCATTCTGCACTACATGTGCGGAAACACATTTTGGGAATGTTTTCACCAGATTTTCAACATAGGGTTTTTGGGGGCCTACCTCATGAACTGTGATGCTGTCGTTTCGTAAATCGGTCCCAAAAGGTGGTTCCACGCAGTGACCGCGAAATCACCTTTCGGGGTCGATTAATGCCATGACAGTGACAGAATTCATGAGGTGAGGTCCCAAAAACCCCATGTTGAAAATTTGGTGGAAAAAATTCCCCAAAATGACCGAGATATGCAGTAAAGTTGAAAAAACCCTATTTATTCCATCATACAGCTTACCGGCATTTCCTCAGTTCGCGGTCGGCTTTGAAGAGTGCAGACATGTTCCCAGTCCACCGAAGATCATCGCGCCAGATTCGGAGGTGCATGGGGTGAGGTGGGGTGGTGGGAGGTAGATGCACAGAAGGTGGGCGCGGGTGGGGAGGGGGTCAGGACAGTCTGCTAGGGAAGGTTTTTTTCTTTTAGGTGGTTTTTTACTTGGGCGACGCTGGACTTGTGCCACACTGGGGTGGGCTCCCAGCGTGGCAGCTGAAAACTGTTTGGGGGTGGGGGCAGTGGAGCTGATGGGATTAGGCACCCCGTGAGCCATAGGACCTGTTGCCATGATGGGGTGCTGCTCCCAGCATGGCACCAGTGAATCTTGGGGGGACAGTAGAGCCGGCGGGGATTGGGCACCCCGTCGGCCATAGAACTGCTGCCACACTGGGGTAGGCTCCCAGCATGGCACCTGGAACTCTGTTGGGAGGGCCTGGCACAGCCGGCGGTGGATTGGGCACCCTGTCAGCTATACAGTGTGTGCGTGGGGAAGACCAGCACGCAGTATGCATGTGTGTGTGTGGGTGGAGCTGATGAGCACAATGATCTTTACCGCTGCTCACTGAAGCATAGCTCTCCCTTTCAACTGTGTGGCCACTGCATTTTCAACTGCTGTCATAGACAGCTGCAGCATTGATTGGAGAACTGCGGCCGTGCCTGCAAACACACTGACTGAACTGGAAGAGCTCTGCCACACCTCCGAAAACTTGGATGATGGCACTATGTTTCTTGCACATGCGTGCAAGCAACATAAAAATAGACTAAGTAGCAATGCTGTCATGGCTTCTTTCAATCCTCCGCAACATACTGAGCTCATTGTGGATGCTAATCCAGTAGGCCTTGGAGCTATATAAACACAAAGAGATCCTCAAAACTTGTATAAAGTGCATGTTGTTGCACACACCAGCAACTCTCTGTCTCCCATGGAGCAAAGATAATTTCAAGCTGAAAAAGAGGCTTTGGCAATTATTTGGGATTGTCTACATTTCCATCATTATTTATGTGGCCAGCATTTTGTGACTGTCACTGATCACAGACCATTAGAGTCACTATTTAATAATCCAATGTCTAAACCTCCTGCCAGAAATAAACAATGTTTTTTTTTTTACTGCAAACCATGGACTGCAAAGTAATTTACAGACCGGGGTTAGAAGACACTGCATATTTCATGTAGAGGCATCCTGAAGAATCTTCTAGTCCTGAAACTGGTAAAAAGCCAAAAGACCAAAATGGCTGAAGCCTAAGCTAATTTTATTATTTCTCAAGCAGTTCCTAAAGCTATGATATTAGATAAATTAAACGAGAAACATGGACTGATATGCTTCTGCAAATTATAATGAAGCAATTTGTTAAGGGAAATTGAATGACCTTCCAACAAAAGTGCAACCACTGACTTGAGAGTGACAGATTGCTGCTGCAGAAGTTCTACAATGTTAAAGATGAACTGTTTCAGACTGTGGTACTATACTGCTTCATGACCTAAGAATTGTAATGCCCAAGAGCTTACAGAATCATGCAACTGAACTAGCACATGAGGGACACTGAGATGTCATCAAGACAGAAAAACTCAGAAAAGTAGTAGTTTCCAATAATTGACAGTAAGGTAGAACAGCATGTCAAAAACTGCATACCATGCCAGACCACAATATCCTAAAGCATTACAGCATCACTTCAAATGGCTGAATTACTGAGTGACCCCTGGACAGAGATCAGTACTGATTTTTGTAATTTGCAGAATGGCAATTATCTTCTTGTTATAGATTTTTTTGTCTCGATTTCCGGAGGTCGAGAGTGTAACTTCAGTCTGTACAAAAAGCAGTGATTCTGAAGCCCTTCATGCAATAGTGGAGACATTGTGCTCAATTTTAAAAAGACTTGAGGATGTTGCAAGTCCCTGGTGCACCGAACATACGGTGCAGGGGGTTTTCAGAATTCCTGTTGCGCTGATCGCAGTTCTCTGTAAGGTGTGCCAAATGTCGCAAGTTAGACCAGCCCCCCTCCCCCAGTCTAACTTGCGCCATTTGGGGGACCCTTTTTACAGGGTGCTTGCAACAAATATTTGGAACAAGCTGCCGTAAATTGTGGAAACTGTCGCAACTGTGCCCAATGTACTAAAATTGGGTGCAGTTGCGTCAAAGGAGGTCGGCGCAGTTGTGCCAAACATTGGGGTGGACACAGGGCTTGATGTAAGCTCTGCGTCAACTTTTGAAAATCAGGCCCATGTTATTTGCTGAATATCTTGTTTTTTGGCAAAGAATAGTGGCCGCATATTAGCCACCAGGGTAATTGGGAAGTTGAACAATTCCTGAAAACTCTTCAGAAAGTGTGCCAAACAGCCTTGGTAGAATGGAAATCAATGAAGCAGAAGCTACACAAATTTCTAAGAAACTATCAAGCTACTCCATATAGCACCGCCAGCATTCCGCCTGCAACTGCCTTATTCAAGGAGTCTTTGAGAACCAAACTGCCAGTATTACCAGAGACTAATAAGGGTAAAGCTACAGCTGTGATGCATAAGAAGGACAAAAAGTCGAAACAAAAAATTAAACTGTACAGTATGCTGAAGAAAGGAACCCAACCCAGTTACAGTGGGTGAAGGCCCAGAATATACAGAAAATATTGCTTCCACTTTCGTACTTGTGGGACTATAGGCCACGTTAAGTGATGTTACATGACCTAAAATGAATTGCACAGTTGATCCATGGTGATGCCCTAATGCTACTATAACAAATGCATACCTATGAAACAAAAACGAGATACTGGGCCCTATTTTCAAAACAGGTAGAAAGATGCAAGGGGCTTACGTCAAACAAGAATGATGCAAATAGTGTTTTGCGTCCAAGGATGCATTAAACGGGATTTTACAATTTACAATGCATCAGACACAGTGTAATTGCATCCAAGGGCCTTGCGACCACAGATGCAGCAAAAATAGGGTTGTGGTCAGACACAAATACTATTTGCATTAATGCAATGCTATTTGCATCAGTTCAAGCTGACACATCCCCATAAATGGGAATGTAGACAGTGAATGTCGCAGACATGCATCCAACATTAGACGCACCTGTTAGACCAGGTGGAGCGGATCTGCAGCACGTATAAATAGGGCCCTGCTCAAAAGCTTGGAGTGAGTCACTAGTGAGGAGCTTCTGCAGCAGTATAAGCACCAGTGGGGTGACATCAAAGAATTCCAGGGCTAGCAGCCCTATTAACCATATTTCTGGCACTATGGATGTGCCACTAGCATGCCCAACAGCAGCGCCAACAGGCCCAGCAAGCTGCCATGTGCAAAGGGTGGACAGCATGCATTGATGGTACACAGCCAGGGTATACAGGTGGAGAATATTATTCAGGGATCTCTTGGAGGACTAGTGCCTGGCACGATACCGCCTGCCCCATGATGCCATAGAGGAGCATTGTGACAAGCTCAGAGAGAATCTTAAGAGCCGCACAGGTAGGGGCCATCAAATCCCAGTAGAAGCAAAGGTGTCAGCAGCACTGTGCTTCCAGGCAACGAGCACATTCCAGACCCTGACAGGTGACACTGTGGGCATTTCACAGTCTGCAGTGTCGACATGCCTGAAACAGTTCCTCAAGGCCCTGCTGTGGAGGACATCATGGTACAGCAGCTTCCCTGTAGAGCCAGAGCAGCAAGTGCCTATGAAAGCAGGGCTTCTATGGCGTTGCACGCTTCATCCATATGCTGGGTGCTGTCGACTGCACACATGTAGCAATACGTGCACCCATCCATGATCCTGATGTGTATGTTAAGAGGAAGGGTACCACTCCCTCAACATACAGGTGGTGTGCAACAGCCGGTGTCAGAGCCTTGATGTTGTTGTTGCCATGTACCCAGGCTCCTGTCATGATTCATACATCAGCTGACAGAGTTGGGCTGTATGAGGCCTTCCTCCATGGGGATATACAAGGTGGCTGGCTACTAGGTAAGCAGAATGGTGGGGCCACTGGACATCTCCAGTCAACACATCAGTGATGTACATGGCACTGGAAGCTGTGTCACATTCAGCTGAGAGCCAGGCATAGGGTAACATATGAAGCAGATGTCCTGAAGGCATGATGCCCAGACCCAGGTGGATGACATGGATGCTGTGGTCTGGTGGAACTGGGATGTGTGCGGTGTCCTGCATCGTGTGTCACACACAAGGTACAGATAGGGTGCTGTGTGCTGGGTGGGCTACGGTAGGACTGACATGGACTTCTGCAGTACAGTTGGGAAAGCTAGAGGATGGTGTTTGGCAGAGGGCCATGAGACTGTGTCTAACTGTGCCCTTACCTTCCAACAGTTGACAGTGGTTACCCCCAGCAGCAGTGGATAATGACACCAGTGAGGCATCCACAGTCAGAGGCTAACAAGTGCTTCAACCAAGCCCACTCCAGTACCAGGATAGTCATCGAGTGAACATTTGGCCTATTGGAGATGAGGTTTCGATACCTGGACTGCTCTGGAGGGTCACTGCATACTCACAAGAGATGGCATGCAAGATATTTGTTGCATGCTGCATATTGCACAACATTGCACTGGTGCAACATGTTGACATGACTAATATGCCGGGAGGAGCAGGACTCTGGAGAGGTGTCTGATGAGGAGAACCGTGTCAGAGACATCACTGTGAACCAGGGCACAGGACGTGGCAGCATAGCAGCAGCTGGACATCATGTCAGATCTAACCTGATCCGCAGCCACTTCACGTGATGATGATGATGATACCACCCACCAGAAAACATAGTTGAGCAGCCATAAGGCCATCATGATATGCTGACCACTGTGTCCCCAGGTGGCTCATGACAACCACAACCTGCCACCTGGGGGAGCCACCCTGGAGTGTTGGTGCATGGCATGCACTGTACTCACTCACTGGTGGTTTCCCCTGGTGTGAGGTACAGCACTTTCAGGGAGCACACAGTTGCAGATGCTGAACATATAGGTACAATGCATGTACCACACGAGCCGCCTGCAGTATCGGTCTGTTGTATACATGATACATGCATGTGTGGCTGCTGTCATGCTACTGTAACAGCTGCAGTCATGTCGTCCAGGGGTCTGGTCCAGCTATGCAACTTGACAGATGCTGTGTGACTACTGCCATGTGGGCAGCAAGGGGGTACATGGGTGATGTTTGGGGAGGTGCCACTAGAATGCGACATCACACATGGCTGGCCTGTCATGGTATGCATGGTGGAACAAGTACAGTAACAGGCACAGCCAGTGAGGCAGGAGTATGTAGTGCCCTGTTGTGGCTGTGATATGCAAGGTGAACAGTGAGTCCAGTGACACCCACACAACGAGGCCCATGTGAACATGTGCCAGGTCTGCCATGGTCCCCAATAAGTATGTGGGAGAAGCAAGCAGTGACATAGGCAGCAAGGGCAACAATCATGGTTAGGGCAACAGAACACACAAGCCACATGATGCACTGCCCTGGTCACACTGGATGGCCTGAGCTGGCGTGTGGCTCCCCGTAACGTGTGGTGTGTCCCCCACCCATGCTCACACCATGCTTATGGCCTGTAGTGGTGTGAATGTCTGCAATGCAACTGAGAGGGATATGTGCATGTGTGTGGGGCTGCAAGTAGAGAGGTATGGGTAAGGAGATGTGAATGAGTCATGTACATCCATCACACAGACCTGTGTGTGAATACCACAACCAATACCTGCTCACTGTGTGACTCAGAGCAAGGCACGCAACTCCCCAGTGCTCCCTGGTTGTCCCTGCCAACAGGCACCTTTGCTAGTGGTCATCACTCATGCCAAAATGACAAATACCGCAAGAGTATACAGACAGGTACTGTTTGCGTGCACATTGCAAATCCATATGCAGATTGCATTGTGGAAAAGGCCAATATTTATGCAATTTGCATTATGCGTGTTCTGCAACCACATTGTGCATCTGGGACATCACATCATGCAAAACATGTAAGTAAACATCGCAGCCACATGTAGGAACCAGCAAACAACAACAGGGGCACATGCAGATATTCTGCATTAGTACTCTGAGGTGTGCAAGACAGACAGTGCATGTCGAAGTACAAAAATGTCAAGAGGTAAAGGAAGGGCACCAAACTTCATGGAGGGTGAGACTGTCCTCCTGGTCAGTTTGGTGGGACAGTGGGCCAGAGTGCTGGAGCCATGTGGGGACAGGATGCAATGCAAGGAGCAATGAGACAAGGTGTGGAGGATCATTCAAGGGAAGTTGCGGGCATTGTCTGGCATGAGACAGATTGTTAGGCAGTTCAAGAACAGACTTAATGATATGGCACTGCACAACCCCCAGATGCTAGCCAGCCTGAGATGGAACACAGAGGAGGCGGATAATGCCATTCGTGGCGGGCACCGTTGATGTACAGGTGAGTGTACCATGCATTGCCACTACATGTATGTATGCCCCACCTCCTACCAAGCTGGCACACCGGAGAATGTGTACTAACATTGTCTTTCCCATTGTATCTCCCTACATGCAGAAGCGAGAATCGATGGAACCAGGGGACTACAGCACCAAGGACTGGGTCTGCTGCCCAGCTTGACCAGGGGGCACCCACAGTTGCATATGTATCACCCCTGTATGGTACCTGCCCCATGCCTCACAGATGTCCCAGAGCTCCACCTGGCCTGGGACTCACCAATAGAAATGGGGGGTGGCCCCACCTAGGCAGCAACATGTACATAGCAGCAGGCCTGGGCCACAACAACTGTGCATAGCCACATGACTGAGCATGCAGGGCTCAGAGGTGCAGGGCCCATGCCCCAAGGTACACAGTCAGAGAGTGATTGTCACAGGGGTGTGGTCAGTGGAGGGTGAAGTGATGGATGTGATCCCACAGGGTGTGATCTTGGAAGCAGTCATGTTTGATGTGTGCTATGGTGGCATACAAGTAGGTATGCAGGGCAGGGTAGTACTCTGCATGGGGGTTGGGTGGATAATGACAAGGCATTATGGATCCATAAGAGGGACCTGAAACAGTTGGCACACATGGGCTACTGTCTGGCACCTGTTGTTGGCCTGCATCCACACCACAGGCACAGTGTCCCCCTGCTGTACATCAGGGTCTGTAAGCCTCATTGTGAGTGGGGGACAGTTAGGCCCAGCGGAGGTTCCAGGAAATGTTATGGGTCATGTCAGCATCCCCTGCCAAGCACACAATGAGGGTGGGGTGTCCCTGTGTGGCTATGCTACATTGCCCATCATGTACCATCGGCAGGGGCTATTGGGATGGGTGTAGTTGCTGCCGGATGTCACTGTTGTGTCATGGCAGGCATATTGGAATGCACACAGTGTGAGGCCACAGGTCAGTGTATCACACAGGCCGACCTGTAACATTGCATATGTGGTGCACAGCATTCACAGCCATGTCTGGGAGGCAATGGCCATTCAACCACCACTCTCTCTACTTTTGTACTCGTGTTGGATACCATGTCAAGGTCTGTGCAGTAATACCATCCCTCTTGTACCTCCACAGATGCCAACAGTTAGATGTGCAAGGGTCCATGAGAGACCTCCATCCCCACAATGCTGTGCACTGGAGAGAGCCATGCGGCATCTGAAAAGGCGTGAAGTACAGGTCTATGTGGCAAGGACCGGGAGACACCTGGGCAGTCCACGGCCAGGCAGCATGCAGAGGGCACACATGGGACCTGTGGCCAGTTCCACAGGGGGTGTGAATCACCCACCAATGGCACAGCTGAAAGAACAGCAAAGGATGGCGGACAATGGCCAGGAAGTGGACACAGACCGCACAGAGAGGGAGCACAGTGTTGGCACTTTGGAGGACAGTAGGAACACACCACAATATCCCGAGGTGAGTGGCAGGGACATGGACCTGGCTGAAGACTTAGCAGTGCCCAACACTGTCAGCCATGCTCTCCAGACCGATGATGGGCAGGTGGACACTGCTGGTGATCAGGAACATCAACTGTCAGGAGAACATGACCGCACATTGGCTGCCATACTGCATGAGGAACTCCAGGGACTGGCATCAAACCTGCACTGCATGCTGGGCAGGGTGGAGGCCATGGAAGAGGTCATCCTCTGGTACCTGCAGTGAACATTGTACACTGGCCATGGTGCAGTGACTGTGAGGTGGGACAGTTGTTGGTGACTTTACCTCTGTTGGACCATTGTCTGTACATATCCCACCTGTTCTTGTAGTTTCCATTCCTTCCTGTTCCTGTTCCGGTTCCCTGGGTTGTTTTTTTACACTGTTAGGTTTGTAATAGTTGTTGTATTTATTGTTGTTGTTGTTGTTATTGTTGCTGTTGTGGATATTGTTGTTGTTATTTCTTATTTTGAATACACCTGTTTTGCACCAAACGCCTGTGTCAGCTGTCATTACTGGGTATGGTGTGCATGCTACTACAGGGGTGGGACAGTCAGGCACAGGGCTGTGTGCTGGAGGGGGTTGCTACCACTGATACATGCTAAGGTCTGCCAGGCACAGGTGCTCCAGACCCATGCTCAAAAGCCACTTCGTGTCACACGGGTGCTTGTCCCATTGTTGTGACCGGGCACAAACATGGCAGTGGAGCACTTAAAGTATGTGGGCCCTGTCATGTTTGCATATCCCCACCTGCTGTCTGAGTTGGATGTATCACATTTGGGGATGCCACTTAGGCATATGGGCCCATAAACCCTGGGTGGTATATGTGAGGGGTCCAGATGCTTGGTGCACACTGTGGTGCACAGGCCAAAACCACAGTACACTGGTAGATGGGCACCTGTCCCCTGTGTAGAGTGGGGTAGACCTAGGGCTAATATGACACAGTACTGCTGCATGGAAAGGGTGGTGGATCCATGGACCAGCCTCCCTGCAGAGGTAGTGGGGGCAGAAACAGTAGGGGAATTCAAGCATGCATGGGACAGACATGTGGAACCCTAGCAATAGGACAGAGTGTGTAAGCTACAGATCATTCAGGATCTGTGGTATATGAAACAGGTAGGTTGAGTAGTCAGACTAGGTTACATTCCATGTGTCTATGTTTCTATGTGTACATCAGGGGTATCCATGTGATGCGCCCATGGTGTGCCTGACAGGGGATGCCTGGCCAGGGTGTGCTGTGCCATACCAACGCTTACCGTCTATGCTATGCACACATGCTATCAAGGCTGTGGGCTAGGCCCTGCTGCAAGCCACAGCTGTCTGCGTTGTTGACACTGGCCAGTTGGGGAAGGCAACAGCTACACAGGCTGCCTTTCTGGGGTGCCTTCATGGCCTGCTGTGGCATACCTGCTGTGTTGTGCAGGGGTTTGTGGTACATGGCAAGTACATGACACACATTTCAACATTGCATGACATATTTATTTGAACAATACAGGGTAGGTTGATGACAACAACACTGGATACAATCCTACATAGGGTGAACTCCGTTACACCCGCTGCCCCCACCCCCATGACCTATACAGCGTGGTCTCATGTTACCCCCACAGCCCCAGTTTGCCCACATGCCTGTCCCATGTGCTCCACTCAGTGCAGTGTACACGCCCAACTCCCATCACCCGCTCCACTATGCAGACTTCATATACACATGTCTGCATATGCTCCCACCAGTCCACTCAAGATCACCTGCCCCTTCCTCATCCACTGACAGCATCCTGCTTCCTGCATTGTGCACCCCTGCCTGCAAGTGGGCCATTTGCACCACTGGTACCTGCATGAGTATGCTTTGCACTGCCACTGTCTTCACTGCCTGTCTCTCTGGTTGAGCAGAGTATTGTCCCGACCTGCGAAGCTCTGGCGGTGCCTCCACCTGTGGTCCTACAGCAGGGATGGATGTACTCACAGTGGTATGTGGCCTCCATCCCCTGGGCCACCATTGCACTATTGACAGTGGCACCATATCCACTGCAGCATATCAGTCCAACACAGCCTCAGCTGTTGTGGTGGTGGCAGGCACTGCCACTGAGGTGTCAGCATGGATAGGGTCCACACTGCTCCCTGACTGGCTCCGTGTGTCAAAGCCAGACACCATGGCACGTGTGGCATGGCTGCTGCAAAGTCCTGATGACTGGGCACTGTGGCCCACAGTGGTACCTGGGCCCACATCCCCTGTGGGTCTGGCCATGCAAGCACCTTGTGTGTTTTCATTGGGTGGACCACATACCAGGGGCTGCCTGCGTACAGCTGTGGCCTGAGCTGTCCCTCATGTGGGAACCCCCATGTGTGTACTGCACATTGCGGGCCCTGCTTGTGTTGTGTGGTACACACATTTGTAACACTGGCCATATGGGCATCAGGTGGATTCTACACCAGGCAGGACATTATGCAACTTCTATTTCTCACTGACCTGCCTTGCTGCACAGCCTGAATGTGTCCAGGTTGCTATCCCCTTTAATGCACCTACTGCTCAGCTGGGATGCCACCCGCTCCTCCTGGCTACTGAGCTGTACTGTATTTTGTGGTCCTCCTCCAGTGGCCAGATTGTTGCAGTGGATTCTTAACAGTTTTTCCTTTGACCACCGTGTGAGGTCATTGTGCCTGTTCTGACGTTCACGCACTGAGCGCTTCACACTGCTCGCAGCATTCACCCAGGTGGCCACTTTTTCCCAGGCCTCCTTTCTTTTCAGTCTCTGGGCCTTGTCTCCCCTTCGGCTCAGGAGGAGAGCTGCCTGTGCTTCCACCTCCTCTATTAATATGTCTGTCTCCTCCTGTGTGAAGTTTTTTTGCATGGCTGCTTCTGTGCCTCCTCTGCTGCCATTTTCCACCTTTGTCTACCACCTGTACCTCAATCTGCACTGCATCCTGGTTGGCGTCCACACCTGTGTCATCTGACTGCTTTGCACCCCTTTTTATAATGCAATTTGCATCCTATGTCATTTTCCTGCATCTTGATGCAAATAGCGTTTTTTTGAAAATACAGCGCAGCCCCGTTGACGCAGCTCCGTCAGACTCATTTCCTGTGTAGGGCACAAATTGCATCCTTCCAACCGGTATTTGAAAATTGGACCCACTGTCTCTTATGTATATCTCAGACAGACTTTGTGCAGCAACCACGTAATAGTTTTCTTTGTGATGAGTGTAGTATGATGCAAATTTACCCAACGTGCATTCATGCGATTATTGGATTTATTATTTTATTTCAATTTGTGAAAATGGGAGGGCTATTGTATCCTATCATTATAGTTCCATAGAAACATAAAAGCACAGAATGTGATGGCAGATAAGGGCCACTGGGCCTACCCAGTCATTTCATTTTTTTAACCTTCATTTTTTGCTGCAGACCTTACTTGATATATGGCGCGATCTCTCCCCCCCCCTTCCTAATCCCTGTGATTCCCTTGTGAATGTCACAAGAATTTTTGAATCCCAGCACTGTTTTCACCCCACTACCTCTGCTGGAAGGCTGTTCCAGGTATCCACCACCCTTTCCATGAAGAAGTGCTTCCTCACATCCCTCCTGAATTTACCCCCCTCCAGCTTCAAAGTATGCCACCTTGTTCTACAGCACATTTTTTCTCTGAAAATACCCCCTCCTATACCTTATTAACCCCTGTGAGGTCTTTAAATGTCTCTATCATTCTCCCCTCCCTCCCTCCCTCCCTCCCTCCTCTCCTCTCCTCTCCTCTCCTCTCCTCTCTCCTCTCTCTCCAGGGTGTAATATTTAGCTCCTTTGCCTCTCCTCATAAGGCTTCTGATGCAGACCCTGCACCATTTTGTTAGCTCTCTTCTGGGCCACCTGTACTCTGTCTAGGTCCTTCCTGGGACGTGATCACCAGAACTGGACACAGAACTCAGTTAGATATCGCAATTGATAACATTACTTACTTTGCCATCTTGTGGCCAAACAAAATACTGCACTCTGCAGTGCTTCTGATATGTTCTTTGAGTGGACTATGATAGAAGAAAATTATTGTTGAAAGACTTCTTTGCTGAGCAGAAATGTGGATGGCTCTCTCTACATTTTCTACAACCAATCTCCCAGGAAAACAATACAAAGGTTAGCCATGAGTGATTGTAACATGTCCATTTTTGGGGAGGAGACTGTGGTGGTCAACATGAGCTACTCCCAACATTTTGGAGAGGGGAGAAGGGGATGACAGGACTGGACAGTGCTTAATCTCAATGTCGCCAGATACTATAACAAACAAAGAGATGAGGAGCTTGAGAGAACCTACGACATGCTTATGAGGAGAGGAGGGGAGGGAGTAGAGGAGGGTGAGGGTGGGAGGAGGGAGGGCGGAGGTGGAATCAATCAATCAATCAAAATCTTTATTTATCCAGGCGAACATCATTGAGTGAGGCTCATTTGCAAGACGGACCTGGGTATAACAAGGTCACAAACAATAAAAAAAGGAAAAAAATCATACAAGGAAGTATATATAGCATACATGATCACAAAAGCAGTACAATACATAATGCACAAGGTGCAACAGATAATAGACATACATAAGGGGACATTGTGGGATAACCATCTATAATTTTAATATCCATATATAGCTAAGTAGTGGGGCAAAATCCAAGGGAGCCCATTTCTAGTTTTGCATGAGGACATATCCCTCAGGGAAGGGAAGGATGGCAGGTGAAGGGTAGCAACCGATTGGAATGAGGTTAAGGTCCTTGGGACAGAACTAGGAGCCAGGATCAGGCAGCATTATGTTAGAGGGATGAAGGGGAAAGACATAGATACTACAGAGAATAGGCAGGCATTTCAGGATTAGGACCAAGGGAGACAATTACAAGACTTCTTAATAAGATGAGAGTAAAGTGTCTTGAAAGTGGTAATGCTGACAGGAGTACTCAACTTCAGTGCTTTCTGCAGATTGTTCCAGAAGGAGGGCAACACAAAGCTTATAGCCACCCTACCAAAGCATGATTTGACTTTGGGAATTGTCAAGGAGATGGTTGTAGAGCACCTCAGGGCATACTTGCCTAGGTGGTTTATGGGGAGGCAGTCAATGATGTATTTGGGAAGCTTGTTGGAGATTGCTCTGAGAATCCATAGAGCAGCATTTCTGTTCCATCTGTACTGGAGGGAAGTCCAGCCCATGGTTGCATATAGTATACAGTGGTGTATAGTGAAGGGAAGCCCAGTAATAAATCTTAGGGCTCTGTGATATAGCGTATCCAATTTTGAAAGAAGAGAGGCAGGACAGTGACTGTACAAGAAGTTTGCGTAATCAATCAAGGAGAGAAACATTGTTTGAACCAAACGTAGTTTGGCATCCTTTGTTAGGTAGTGGCTAATCCTGAAAAAAAGGCCTAACCTTTTTTAGTAGTTTGTTTGATAAGTCCTCTACATGCTCTATAAATGAAAGCCTATGATCCAGCCAAACTCCTAGATATTTGAATTTTGAAACAAATTCCAATTTTTCTCTGAGGACTGTAGAAATTTGTGGCACTAGTCCTATGTCAACCGGGTTAACTGCATGAATCAGAGGAGAAAAGAGCATTGCTTTGGTTTTCTTAGCATTGAGCAAAAGCTTTTTGTTTAGCAGCTGTTTTTGTGGTAAGTTGAATTCAGCTTGCAGGTCATTACATGCCGCTTCTGAGGTTGAGCGGCTCAAGTAAAGTACAGTATCATCTGCAAACAGATGAATGTTAGCCCTGGTTATAGAGACATCAATGTTGTTGATGTATAGAGTAAACAAAATAGGACCTAATATAGATCATTGAGGAACGCCTCTTAGAAGTGGTTTGAGGGTTGAGAATTCACCTTCGGCCTTTACTAGCTGGAGACGGTCTGAGAGGTAGTTGTTAAACCACTGTAAGGATCGAGAGTCCGGACCTATTGCTTGCAAGGAGGAGAGTAGCAGACTATGATCAACAGTGTCAAAGGCTTTGCTTAAATCGAGAAATACCATACAGACATATTTTCTATTATCCAATTCTCTTTGCAAATTGTTTGTCACCTTTGCAAGAGCTGTAATAGTGCTATGTTTCACTCTGAAGCCTGATTGGACAGGATTTAGGAGATCTGTATATTCAAGGTATATCCTTAGCTGATTATTTACAATTTTTTCCAATAGTTTGGACAGGACGGGATTAGTGGAAATAGGCCTACAGTTGTTAAGGTCATCAGGATTTCCTGACTTAAACAGAGGGATGACATGTGCCATTTTCCAAAAGGACAGTACGATCCCTTGGGATAAAGAGAGGTTCATTAAGTGAGCGATAGGTACAGCTATCATGTGTAATGCCACTTTCAAAAAATAGGGATCAAGAGAGTCTGCACCAGCACTTTTCTTTGTATCCAGCTTCAATAGCATATCTTCTACTTATTTGAGAGAGGTAGGATGCAGGGAGAATCTCAAGTGAGTGATACAAGGTTCCTTGTCTTGGTCACCAAGCTGTAGGTGTAGTTGGTTTGCAGGAGAGTTATCAAATGCTAGACCTGCTGTCGCAAAATGGTTACTGAAGGAATCCAGTATCTTCAACCTGTCACTAATAATATCAGTGCCAGAGGTGATCTTGTCTGGTAGAGAGTTTCCCGGTATGTGGCCACACAGATCCTTAAATGTTTTCCAGAATTGAGTTGGATTCTTAGTGGCATTGTCAAATTCTGTGCGATAATAGGTCACTTTTCCATCCCTAATCAGTTTGGTGCATAGATTCCTAGCCCTTCTGAACTGGCACCAGTCTGCATGTGTCTTGAGATTTTCGTGCTTTTTTCCAAAGCTTGTCCCTTTTTATTAGTGCAGATTTAAGATCTGGGGTGAACCAGTGACACGTTTTTTTTTAAATGTGGACTTTTCTAATGGGAGCATATTTGTTTAAGGCCCCTAAGATTATTTCATTGGAAATGTCATAAGCCGATTGCATGGTTTTTGCCAAATAGAAATCTTGCCAATGCAGGGATTTTTTTTAGTTCATTGATATAGTCAAATAAGTCAAAATTCCACCTAGATCTCTTGCCTGAGAATTTCTGGGAGGGTGCAAGTTTAATGAATGACCTTACACAGGCGGTGAAGCAGTGATCACCGATGTCACTGAAGAAGGTGCCAGCATGAGAGAAGAGGTGTGGTTTACTTACTAGGGTGACATCCAGTAGTGAGCTTTTGCCAGGGTTCTTTTTGTTGACCCATGTTCGTTCACTGATTAGTTGCATCAGGCCATGTGTATCACAAAAGGAAAATAGGGGTGCAGAGGCATTAGATAGCCAATCGAGGTTGAGGTCCCTGAGGATAATTGATTCAAATATCCCTTGGCTCAGGATGGTATTGAGATGTGTTAGGAGGTGTGGTCCTGCCGAGGGTGATCTATAGCACCTTATTTTACACAGTGACATATGGGGTGAGACCACAATCCTTAAGAGCTAGACATTCAAATTCATTCACAACTGAAGTGGAGTCAATACAAGATGATGAAAAGTTATCTTTTATGTAGATGGCTACCCCACCTCCTCTAGAGTGCCTATCTGCTCTGAATAGTAGATAGTTTGGAATATTAATCTTACTGTCAGGAGTAGCAGGTGTGAGCCATGTTTCAGAGATCACTAAGATGTCTGGTGTAGTGTAGCCGACCCATGCCTGGATCACGGATATCTTTTTTAACAGGCTGCATGCATTCACATGAAGGAAACGCATGCCTTTGAGGTTAACAAGGTCTGCAATAGAGGCGATGGCATGTGGTGGACCAGGATTGAGTTCTACATTCCCTGAACATAATAATAAGAGGAATATAGTCTTTTTTTAGGGCAACAAATGTTAGATTAGCAGTTCTGGTATTTTTTCATCTACACATTTTGGGAATTATGGAGGCATATACCCCCTTATCTGCTCTTCCGTAGTATAGTATCAAAGACGAGGATCCTGGCTGCAATATGCAGTGCAGGTTCAGCCTTAGGGAAGGTGGGTGCCATGCATTGCAGAGGTAAATCAGTCCTAGTTCCACCCATGGAGGTACCGCAAGAATAGTTCTGGAGAGGCGGGAAGTTGTAGGAGCAAGGATATCCAAAGGGTGATTTGTTGATCGTGTGGCGAAATAGTTGTACATCATAGTCTCCATAAACATTATTTTTAGAACCCTGATTGATACTGCATGGCACAAAAAGTAAGAGGGAACAGAGAAAAAGATCCCGAGTTCCCTACATGATGGATCCCAATGAAGGGCACATATAATAGTTTTAACAGAAGGAGGGAGCTCCTCCAACTGAATCAGTAGAAACTAGCTTAAAAAGAGGGAAGTATGGACCGAAGTAAATAATTTAGGAATATCATCTAAAGAGAGTGTTGTTTTTGGATGTAGGCAACACCAGGCAGAGCATTTAGGGAATAATACCAGTGCAAGGCAAGGAAATAGTGATGGTCCGAGGTAGGTATGCTCAGGATTTCTGCCTGCCCTGCTGCTCACCTTCAGAGAATATAAGAGAAAGGAGAAGAAAACATGCCTAAAGAGAGAGAGAACTGAAAGGTAGGAGGAGAGTACATGAATCAGGCGAATCAGATCTATTGAGTCATAGGATGATGAACCCTGGAGGGGTGTGGTGGCATAAGGGGCATGGGAGGCTGTACTGTATATATAAGGAGTTGAGAAGGGGAGGGTGGGCAGGCATAAAGTTCTGACTTGCCATACCTTATGGCGCTAGTGTCTGCTCTCGTGGAAGCCGGTGGTGGCTGAAATAGCACCGACCGCCAGCTGGCTGGGAATCCCTCGGCGGGGAGCAGAGAGCCCTGGAAGGTCACTTCTCAGCTGTGGAGGCAAGGGAGATGGCAGTTTATGTCCTGGCTGAACAAAGAGGTAGATATCACAGGCAGGGGGTCCAATTAAGATAAAATAGGGAGCGATTTAACTCGGTGCCCAGAGGTCTGGGTCCCAACAAAAGCAGAAAGGAAGGGCTGTGATTACTTGCTCCTTTCTGAGGATTTCAGAAATTAACCTTTTCTTTTCTTTTTTTTTTTACCCTTTAGCACACACTTTTTATACAGTTCCCAATAAAACAAGAGAAGCCTTTTACAGTTACATTGCAAAACATAATCAAAAAGTTAAGCCCAGTGGAGCAGAAAAATCAAAGCGAGCTGCAGTCCCGGGGACCAATCCCTGGAGTTCCTCAAGGTGTATCCTAAGGGAAGTGAGGAGGCTGTGCCCAGGAAGCTAGGGGAGTAGGAGAGGGAGGGAAAGGAGGAAGGAAGTGTTTGAGATGAGAAGAAGGACAGGAGATGGAAGGGAGTGGGTGAGGGTAGGAAGAGTGAGAAGGGAGGAGAGACTTGCTAGGAGGGGGAGGAGAGCAAGTGTTACAAGCAGCATAACAGAGATCAAGAGAAGCAGCTGCCCTAATTGAACTAGTACAGATGAGGGAATACTGTAACTACCAGTTAACTAAGCAAAACTATGTAGTGTTATATTAATAAGTAAATTCATGCAATCTAAGATAAGGTAAGGCAAAATAAATTGCAGAGGTAAAAGGAACCAGCACTATAGTGAGGCAACACAAAGACAAACAGCAGTGGTACTATTACGCAACTTTAAAAACAGGTAATATAAATTAAACAAAAGTGATGCTATGAGGCAGCTTTATAGGCTTTATAGGTAGGTCATCCAGTTTATTAAATGCAGAGGTGCTATGAGTCAGTTCTAATGATAGATAATACAAATTGTTAAAAGCAGTGATACTACAAAGCAGCACTACAGACAGATACTACAGATTAATAAAAGGAGTGGTGCTACTGTATGAGGCAACATAGGGGAGAAGGCTTACCATTGGTCACAATCACAAGACATGACGGTTATCCAGAGTATACTGTCCCTTATACTGCAGTCATTTATGCTGGAGGCCACTTGAAATAAGAGTCCAATAAAAGTACAGTTCTGAGATTCTCAACATGAAATACATGGAAAATACAGGCTGATCATTTTATCCTCCAGAGCATCAAATGGTGTGAAGTTCGACAGCAGCTGGATTAGTGGTGGTGTGGAGTGGGGGGGCTCCTCTTCAATGCCTGCACACCTCAGAACCCCACTGGAAGAAATACAGAATGGAAGGAGCAGTCCAACAGAACTAGTGTACTGTAAAAAGCTGAATAGGGGTGCCTCCATGAGAAAAGCAGCAAACTAGTACCAGTTCCATGCAGCCCCAAGGTGTCACAATCAGTGGGAAACTGAGTTTGCAGGGTACCCTGCTACTCTAACTCAGTCAAAAGAAGGGGGAAGCATTCTTTCCCACCACTACAGCTCAAGATAACCCCAGTTAAGACCCCCAAGTGCAATCTGGTGAGGCAGGTGAATAGTGGAACCAGTGCTGTCAACAGAGGTGCCAAGAAATATTATCCAGAAGTACCCGACAGAAAGAATTTAGAGGTATATTAGATGCAGTTCTATCTTCCAAACAGTGCAAAGGGAAACTGGTTTGTAGAAATATTCAAGTAAAAGGACTCCTGAGAAAACCATGAGGAGCAGCAGATATATTATTAAGAAACACAGAAACACAGAAGCATAGAAGCTGTCAGCAGATAAGGACCGCTAGGCCCATCCAATCTGCCCATAATCCCTATACATTATATGTGGCCACTGACCTTATGTGATCAATGGCTTTTTATCACTCCCTCCCCTCTCATGCTTAAACTGCTCCACTATGCTTGCTCCCACTACCTCCTGTGGAAGTGTATTCCAAGCGTCGACTACCCTTTCTGTGTAGAAAAATGTCCTCATATTACCTTTTAGTCTGCTACCTTACAATTTCATATTGTGCCCCCTTGTTCTAGTACTTTTTCTACATTGGAAAAGGTCCCCCACCTAAGCAACTAGGAACCCCTTGAGCATTAAGGAGGTACTAACTGCTGCAATGATCCTTTGTCCAAAGTTCTGTGAAGCTGCCAAAAGCAGACAGCAGGCATGTCATAATGGACTGCAAGCTGACACTTGAATTTCAGGTGGTGGTAGTAGTTTGCTGCAACGTCTCCCACCTCTAAAATATTACCAGGTTAAAACCCCATCTAGCCCATTAGAATCTGGTAATGCTGGTGCATGCCTTTGTTGCATCCTGCCTGGAATACTATATTGCTCTTTACCCAGGACCTTATAGATGCTTGATGCAGAACCTGCAGTTGGTGTAGAATGCTGTGACATGAACAATTTACTCAGCTGGGCAGTTTAAGCCTGTCATGCTGCATTGCCCACATTGCAGTGGCTTCCTGTACAGTGGTGCATCACTTTCAAGATCACATTCCTGCTGGCCTGGTGGTGCTGAGGGTTGAGATGCTGGACACCACACCTTGCGCTATGTCGGTGACTCAGGTTCGGGAATGGACCCAGGCCATCAGGGGTTGGCAGGGGAGGGAGAGGGTCAAGCATCTGGAGGACTGCTCTCCTCTCCTGGGGTGGGTTGTTGGGGGCACCTGGCACAGTAGCAGCCCCTGGTGGAGACCAGGGGCAGCACAGAAGTTGGGCTGTAAGAATGGGGGGGGTGGGACGTCGGCAGGCTCCAGCAGCTCAGCAGTGCAGGACGCCATTGCATGCCGCACCCTGAGGGGAGAAAATGGAAAAAGCAAGCCCTGTCCCTGGTAGGTGAAGGTGGGTCCTGGGACTCCGCACCCATGCCCACTGTTGAGTCTCTTGTCTCCTCCTCCTCTGGTGGTGCCTTATTGTCTGGTCTCTCTATCAGATTCTAGATAGAGCGCCAGAAAAAGGAGTTGGTGGCCCCACCATGGGAGGGCTCAGAGCCGAGGGGGTTGAGCAGTCTGTATGGCAGGGGTCTGAGCCCACCAGAAGGAAGGAGAAGGAGGACTTCAGACTGGGCGAAGAAAGCAAGAGATCGAGTGGCTACACTGGAGAAAGTCTGGAAATGGAGATGGTAGGAGCATAAATAAAGTGCAAAACAAAAAGATCATGTTCTTGAAAGAGCCCCTGACATCGTTAGAAAAACATAGAAGAAATGTAAGATTTAGATGGTTCAGTTTATATTTCATGTATTTTCTATAATTATTTACCTTTTTTCTTTATTACTGAGGACAGATGAATGAAAAAGGCTTACTGTCCCTTAGACCTTATCTGCTCTTTCTGCTATCCTACATAAAACATCATAATCCAGGTTGCACCTGGAAATGAGCTTCTGGTCATGGTGCTTTTTCCAGTTACCAACTTTTAAATAAAGAAATAAATAAAATATATAACCCCCCCGTTTATGGCATCATAGTTATCCCCACAGCAACAATCAGTGATGTCATAAACAGAACTCTGATGTCATATGTAGGCAAGCAGCCAGAACAGATAGGGCAGTGATCCTGTTTACATGCAAATGTCCTTAGTAATAAAGAAGAATGAGAAATACAGAAACAATATTAAAATATAGGCTCACTTGTGCTAAACATTCCATTTTCTCAAAGTTGTCACAACGGTGTCAAGGGCTCTTTAAATGCAGTACAAGGTCCTACACTGCTTGAGTCCTGGATACCTTAAAGCAGCAGTACACGTTACAGAGACAATTGTGGCCTATACATTTTATTCTGTTTCACATTGCACATTTTCTCCTGTCATGTATGTCTTTTTGTACTCTGTTCTGAGTCTGCTTTATCACTTTTTCTTTTACAATTGAAATAATATAAAGAACACTCTTTGTATTATTACTATTCCCAGGTTTTCATAAATGTCCTGACCTATTGTTCCGGGAGACATTCTGGAGGCTGCAATGCTGCCCTATTTGCAGGCACCTCTGTGGTCTGAGGGAGGAGGATACCCGTCGCCAGGCTGACCTGGGTGAGGATTTGTGTAACCTCCACCCCCACCCAGGGACCACCAGGGCCAATGCCACTACCTCAGAGGTTCTGTCAAACAGATGAGGCATACTGATGAGTCCTAGTAGGATGAAACACGTGTCTATGTCTTCTGCTAGCACCCTTTGCAAACTGTGTGAGAGGCCTTTTGGCACCATGCAATTCTGCTTAAAGTTGGACCAGCGTAACATTCTGTGGTGATTTGCATATGTAGCCCATGATGCTTTGCATTGTGTGGGCATGTGTGATTTTGTATTTTCTTGAAACTTGGCTTCCCAGCCAAATGTCCTTTGGGGTATCCCTTGCCTCAGTGTTTGAGCACAGAGGTTCTTTGTCTTTTAAATAGTTTTTTTATTTTTATGGGTTCACCACAACATATCCAAGGCACACTGCCTTAGGGTAGCTGGTCCATTCCACTGGGATGTCAAACAGACGAGGCATACTGATGAGTCCTAGTAGGACGAAACACGTGTCTATGTCTTGTGTTAGCACCCTCTTTGCAAACTGTGTGAGAGGCCTTTTGGCACCATGCAATTCTGCTTAAGTTGGACCAGCGTAACATTCTGTGGTGATTTGCATATGCAGCACATGATGCTTTGCATTGTGTGGGCATGTGTGATTTTGTACCTCAGAGGTTGCCAAGAAAGAGGAAAGTCTGGACCAGGGTGGGCTCAGGGAGGGAGAGAGTGGTGGAACAGAGTTGCATCCCTCCAGCTGTACCTCTCCACAATTCATTCACTCTTCTGGTGGACAGTGGTTCCTCTATGGAGGCACCTGCAGTGGAGACCAAGGAGGATGCTGGGAACCTTCACAAAGGAGACCCACAGGAGGGTGGCATGGGACAGGACAGGGGAAGGAAACAACTCCTGGTGGGGGACTCAATCATTAGGGGGGTAGAAATGGGGGAGGAAGGGGAGAGGGAGGTAAGGTGCCTGCCTGGCGCCAAGGCTTGGAGGGACAGGAGAAGTGAATCCTCAGAATCGTGGGAGCAGCTGCACGAAGAAGGGAGCTGGATGTCATTGTCCACCTAGGGACAAATGACCTGGCTAGCAATAGGATCAGAGCAGTGCAAGAGGAGTTTGTAGAGTTGGGGAGGGGCCTGAGACAAGTAGCGCATACGGTAACCTTCTCAGAGATGCTGCCTGTCTATGGCAAAGGTGATGCTAGGGTACTCCTCACCAAGGAATTCAATAAATGGTTGAAAAACTGGTGTGGAGCTCAGGTTTTGGCTTCACTGGGGACTGGGAGCCACCTGGAGGATGCAGACCTATACTGATGCGATGGTCTGCATCTGTCCGAGGGGAACCAGGATCCTGGGTGAGAGGTTTAAATGCTTCATTGCGTTACTTAAAACTAGCCAAGGGGGAGGCACTGAAAAGGAGCAGGGAAATCCCAGCCTCCCCCCACAAAACATGGTAATTAGCAAGGTAAACACCAAGGTGGAGAAGTCATTAGGGAGAAGGACAGAGGTAAATGTAAAAAAAGGCAAAGGCAGTAAGGACAGGAATGGGGCTAAAAGGGGTAAGGCCATCAACAAGTGGAGGGTGATGAGTACCAATGCCTGTAGTCTGTGTAACAAGCTCCCTGAACTAGTGGCCTTGATGGAAGAGGGTTGCCTGGATATTGTGGCAGTCACAGAAACATGGTACACAGAGAACCATGACTGGGATATCAACATACCAGGATACACAATCTACAGGAGGGACAGGGAGGGTAAAAGAGGAGGAAGAGTAGCTCTCTATGTAAAGGAAGGGATCAAAGCAACAGAACTAAAGAGTAAACAAGGAGCAGATGAGTCACTCTCGCTCTCGGTCATCCTGGAGACAGGAAATGGCACCACAATCTGCATGGGGGTTGCATACAGACCCCCATCTCAGGGGGAGAGAATGGACAAGGAAATGATAGAAGGCTTCCTTAGAATGGCAGAAAAAGGGGAGATATTGTTGATGGGGGACCTGAATATGCCAGATGTCAACTGGAGCACCTTTGCTGCAGGCACATCCAAGAGCATGGTCATTCTTGATGCTCTACAGGGGGCATGCCTCAGACAGCTAGTATTGGAACCCACTCGGGAGGGAGCAATCCTAGACCTGGCACTCTCAAATGGGGATGGAGAAAGAATCTCAGATTTAGAAGTGGGTAGCCATCTGGGAACAAGCGACCACCAAACAGTGTGGTTCATGATAAACACAGCCATACAATCAAGCCATACAAAAGCAAGAGTATTGGACTTTAGGAGGGCTGACTTTGGGAAAATGAGAGAGTGCCTCAGAAAAGCATTAGCAAACAGGCAAGAAAGAGGGGTGGAGGAACAATGGGGAGTAATCAAAACAGCCATCACAGAGGCAACAAGCCTTTGTGTAAAGCAAATCAACAAAACACAACGAAGTAAAAAAAACGCTATGGTTCTCAAAAGAGGTGGCAGGGAAGGTTAAGGAGAAAAGGATAGCATTCAGGAAATATAAGGAAACACAGAAGGAGCAGGACAGAGAACGTTATCAGTTAAAGCAGAAAGAGGCTGGGAAGGCAGTCAGAATAGCAAAGGCCCAAACCGAGGAAAGGATAGCCAATTCTGTTAAGAAGGGGGATAAGACCTTTTATAGGTACATTAGGGAGCGAAGAAAGACCAAAGGAGGAATACTGAGACTTAATAAAGGGGAGGGAATGTGGTTAGAGGGTGACAGTGAAAAAGCAGGGATACTGAACAAATATTTCTGCTCAGTATTCACAAAGGAAGAGGAGGGGGAGGTACCTAAACCAAACAAGAGAAACACTCTGAAGACGGGGTTCTACAGGTATACCAGTCCATTTAAAGAAGAAAGGGTTCTGAAAGAACTAATAAAATTAAAGGTGGACAAAGCAATGGGGCCTGATGGGATTCATCCAAGGATTGTAAAGGAACTAAGGGTAGAACTAGTGACACCGCTGACTACTCTCTTTAACAAATAGTGGGAGGATGGGGTGGTACCTGAATACTGGAGGACGGTGGATGTGATTCCTCTTCACAAAAGTGGGAGCAGAACAGAGGCAGGAAACTACAGACCAGTTAGTTTGACCTCAGTGGTAGGGAAAATTATGGAATCACTTCTGAAGGAAAGAATTGTTGAGTACCTAGAGGCCAGTGGGGCACAGGACCCAAGACAGCATGGATTCACGATGGGAAGGTCGTGTCAGATGAATCTAATAGATTTCTTTGACTGGGTGACCAAAGCAGTAGACCAGGGAGGGGCTGTGGACATGGCCTACCTAGATTTTAGCAAGGCATTTGATACAGTCCCACACAAAAGATTAATACACAAGTTAGCCAGCCTTGCAGTGGGTCCCAAGGTGGTAGCCTGGATAAAAAATTGGCTAGACAACAGAACACGAAGGGTAGTAGTAAATGGAGTCCACAGTGAAGAAAGGAGGGTTACTAGCAGGGTACAGTAGGATTCAGTACTATGACCAGTCCTTTTTAATGTCTTTATAAGTGACATTGCAGAGGAACTGGAAGGAAAAGTATGTCTCTTTGCAGACGACACAAAGATCTGCAACAGGGATGATGCACAAGATGGAGTGTGAAGAATGAGAAGGGACTTGGCAAGGTTGGAGGAATGGTCAGATATATGGCAGCTCAGATTCAGTGCAAAGAAGTGCAAGGTAATGCACCTGGGAAACAAAATCCCAAGGGAAGAGTACAGAATGGGGGGTGAGATACTAACAACAGTAAAAATGGAAAGGGACCTGGGGGTAATTATATCAGATGACCTAAAGGTGGGCAAGCAATGTGAGAAGGCAGTAAGGAAGGCTGGGGGGATACTGGGATGCATAGGGAGAGGCATCAATAGTAGAAATCAGTAAGTTGTTATCCCTCTGTACAGACAGTTGGTGAGACCCCATCTGGAGTACTGTGTGCAGTTCTGGAGACCCCATCTCCACAAAGACATAGACAGAGTGGAAGCTGTCCAGAGGAGGGCAACCAAAATAGTGCAGGGTCTGTACCAGAAGACATATGAAGAAAGACTAAAGGAGCTTAATATGTATACCCTTTGAGGAAAGAAGGGAGAATGGGGACATGATAGAAACTTTCAAGTACCTCAAGGGAATCAACAAAGTCCAAGAGGGCAGCATCTTTCAGAAAAAGAGATGTGCAAGAACAAGGGGGCACAATTTGAAGATAGAGGGGGGACGGCTCTGAGGTAATGTGAGGAAGTATTTTTTCACAGAGAGGGTTGTGGATGCATGGAACAGCCACCCTGAGGAGGTCGTGGAGTCAAGAACAGTGGGAGAATTCAAGAATGCATGGGACAGACATAAGGCAGTCCTAGTGGGGGGGTAGGAGGAAGTCAGCTGTTGGTTAACTAGGATCTGCAGCTTATCTGTTAGGTAGGAAAATGGGTAGACTAGGTGAGCCAAGCGGTCCTTATCTGCTGTCACATTCTATGTTTCTATGTTTCTATTTTGGTGCACTCGTCCTAGGTGGTCGAGGAGCAGTGTCTAACATGCCAGTTCATCTTTGTCATAACAAAAGTCATATTAAAGCATGGCTGTTCAAATACAGCTGGGATTAATAATGAAAGCCTGAATATCACTGCATTAAAAGGAGTGCTCCTTATTCTTTCAAATCTCAAAATGTGGGAAAAGGTGGCATACTACAAGACAGGAGGAAAAAGGGCAATATAATGGCATAGGTCCTAAATTTTTACCATAACATGCACTGCTATTTTAAAGACCTCTTGTCAATGTACATCCCATCTCATCTGTTAAACTCCACTGGGACAAATCTGCCTTCTGTACCCCAATCTAGGTTAAAGCTGTAAGGGGATAGGGTATTCACTGTCACGGCTCCAGCTACTGTATTTGGACTTTTCTTCCAGAGTGACTGTGGGCAAGTGGCTCACTGGAGGCATTTAAATGGGACCAAAAAGCCTTCTCTTTGAATGGCCTAACAAGAACGAAATGAAGAAGTGTAAGATTTTCATGCTTATGCTCAATACTGCAATGCTGTAATTGTTTGTGTGTTCTAGGTTGCTTCTTCAGCAGTTCCTTTGGTGTGCACAGCTCCCAGAGCCCTTGTGGGACTGGGCACTTTGTAAATAAAATTGACTTGATGTGACATGACTTTCATTGACATACAGTAGGTGATCCTTGGCATAAAACATCACTCGGCCTGCCCTTGTTCTAGCTGTCCCCATGAACTGCTGTATAAAAATATTTTAGTAGTTTCAGTGTCACCCATGGAAAACCATGTTACAGGTAAGTTGGCTAATGCTCCCTTTGCTGCCATCTATTGATCAGTCACACAGTTGCATATGAAACAGTATTCACTATTTACCTCTGGCCGAATTAGTATCTTGGACTACAAGGTTGACGTGCATGAAAGCACATTGCTTTACAGACAGGTGCAGGCTAAAGGAGCAATCCCCCTGAACTTGCCAGTAGGAGTCTATGTACATTCTGCCAGATTCTTTATAGTTCGGTACCCTATCTGGTTGTGCAGCCAGTGTTTTCATATTTCATTCAGAAGCATTATTAAAGGCTGTACAGCAATAAATTGTGTTACATAGAAAACTGATTGCAAAAGAAGGCCCCACGTTCTATCCAGTCTTCCCTTCTGTTTACCTATGTGAGGTATAGCTCTGTGAATGCACAAGGGATCTGCACAGGGACAAAATGACTTCTTTTCTCCTGCTGCTAAATCCCATCCCATCCCATTCCAACCCATCATCCTATTTGTCTGCCCTTTATCTGTGTGGAATTGCACAGCAGATTTAAGGTTGTGTGTAATTACTAATCCCAGATCCCTGTCTTCCTTCATCTTTACAATCTTCACACCTATCAATCTGTATTCCACCTTATGGTTTCTGCAGCCCACGCGTATGACCTTACACTTTAAGGCGTTAAAGTACAGCTGCCAGATCCTTGACCATAGTTCTAGCCTACCCAGTTCCTCTCTCAGTTCACAGATACTCTCCTCACAATCTACTCTGCTGCAGAACTTGGCGTCATCTGTGCAATACAGGTTTTCCCTCTGATGCTCCCCCCATCATCTGTGATCATGCAGATTTTTCCTCTGATGCCCCTCATCATCTGTGACAATACAGATTTTTCCCTCTGATGCCCCCCCATCATTTGTGATAATGTAGATTGTTCCCTCTGATGCCCCCCATCATCTGTGACAATACAGATTTTCCCTCTGATGATCCCCCCATCATGTGTGATAATGCAGATTTTCCTTCTGATACCCCCATCATCTATGACAATACAGATTTTCCCTCTGATGCCCCCCATCATCTGTGATAATGCAATTTTTCACTCTGATGCCCCCCCATCATCTGTGATAAAGCAGATTTTTCACTCTGATGCCCCCACCTTCTCAATGATAAAGATGTTAAATTAAATACCAGTCCAAGGTGATCCCTCTCCTTCCCATGTAGTCCCTATGTACTACTACCCTCTGTGTTCTCTCCATAGCCAGTCCCCTACCCACTGTGTTAGTTTGTCCCCCACACCCAGGTCCCCTAGTTCTTTGCCAGGTCTCCTGTGCAAAACTAGTCTAATGCCTTGCTAAACTCCAGATACAGAATGCCATCTGTCTGTCCTTTGTCACCCAATTAAGAAGTCAATCAGATACATCTAACTAGATCTACCTTCCAGTAACCCAGATTACCTTCTATTCTGTAGCCCATTTACCACCGTACTAGCCTCTCCTTAATAATGGATTCCAGGTGTTTGCCCACTAAACCAGTCTATTGTTTTCTGCCTCATCCTTTCCTCCACTTTTGTTTGGGGGCACAATGCCTGCCACCCTGCAGTCTACAGGCGCATCTCTCCTGACTCAAGGGCTGTTGCAGAGATCTGCCTGAACTGTTATGAAAAGAGTGAAATTCTTTCTAACTGCTTACTATGGTTTATGCACTGTTGAAAAGTAATTAGTTCCCATAGTAACTTCTCCCACTGCATTGCATTTCTGTTAACAGAATATGGGATTTCTCAGAAAAAAAATTATTTTTTAATTGTGTCGAGCTCTAAAAGTGCCTTTCTACTATTCCCAGTTGACATGGTTAATTGCATAAGGCAGCAGCTGTTGACAGCAGGATATAGCACCATCATGTCAGTTCATTCAAACCTTCTACCAGTTTAAACCAGCAGTATACCAGTCCAGAACAGATAGTAAAACCAAAACCAGCAGTATTCCAGTTCATGTCAGCAGACACTAGCTCACACCAGTTGGGGCTCCACAGCACACACAAGTGGGGCTCACCAGTTCACACCAGTGGGGCTCTGCAGCTCACACCAGTAAGGCTCACCAGCTCATACCAGGGGAGCCTACCAGCTCACACCAATAGAGCTCTGCAGCTCACACCAGTGATGTTCAGCAACTCACACCATTGGGTCTCCACAGCTCACACCAGTCTCTACAGCTCATGCCAGTGGGGCTCCGCAGCTCATGATAGTAGGGCTCCACAGCTCACACCAGTGGGGCTCCACAGCTCACACCAGTGAGGCTCACCAGCTCACACTGGAGGGGCTCTCCAAGCTCTAACCAGTGGGGCTACATAGCTCACACCAGTGGGGCTCTACAGCTCATGTCAGTGGGGTTCTGCAGATTACACCAGTGGGGCTCCTCAGCTCACACCAGTTAGGGCTCAACAGCTCACGCCTTTGGGGGCTCACCATCTCACACCATGGGACTCATCAGTTCACACTGGAGAGGCTCACCAGCTCACACCAGTGGGGCTTTGCTGCCCACACCAGTGGGGCTCTGCAGCACATGCCAGTTGGACTCTGCAGCTCATACCAGTGGGGCTCTGTAGCTCATTCCAGTAGGGCTCCACTGCTTACACAAGTGGGGCTCTGCAGCTCACACCAGTGGGGCTCCACAGCTCATGCCAGTTGGATTCTGAAGCTCCTGATGACAGTGGGGTTCAGTAGCTCATGCCAGTGCGGCTCCACTTCTCATGCCAGTGGGGCTCTGCAGCTCAGACCAGAGAGGCTCTGCAGCTCATGCCAGTGAGGCTCCACTGCTCATGCCAGTGGGGCTCCACAACTCACACCAGTGGGGTTCTACAGCTCATGCCAATAGCTCTGCAGTGCATGCTACTAGGGCTCCACAGCTCCCACCAGTGAGGCTCCACTTCTCATGCCAGTGGGGCTCTGCAGCTCAGACCAGTGGGGCTCCACAGCTCATGCCAGTGGGGCTCCACTTCTCATGTCAGTAGGGCTCTGTAGCTCACACCAGTGGGGCTCTCCTGCTAATGCCAGTGAAGCTTCACTTCTCATGTCAGTGAGGCTCTGCAACTCATGCCAGTGGGGCTCTGCAGCGCATGCTAGTTGGATTCTGCAGCTCACACCAGTGGGGCTCTGCAACTCACACCAGTGGGGCTCCACAACTCACACCAGTGGGATTCTACAGCTCATGCCAATAGCTCTGCAGTGCATGCTACTAGGGCTCCACAGCTCCCACCAGTGGGGCTTCACAGCTCACATCAGTGGGGCTCCACAGCTCACATCAGTAGGGCTCCACAGCTCTTGCCAGTAGGGTTTTACAACTCGCACTGGTGGGGCTTCACAGATCATACCAGTGCAGCTCCACAGCTCACATGAGTCGGGCTCCACAGGTCATGCCAGTGGGCCTCCACAGCTCATGCCAGTAGGGCTCCACAGCTTACACCAGTGGGCTCTGCAACTCACACTACTAGGGCTCCACAGTTCACAACAGCATAGCCTCAGTTTGCACCAGCAAGATTCCTGTCCACACAGTACAACCTCAGTGCACCCCAGCAGGACTGCAGTCCACAACTTTACAACTTCAGTACACCAGAGCTCCAACACACACCAGCACTCCCACAGTACTCCACAGCAAGTCTTGAATCCACACCAGCACAACATCAGCCCACACTAGCAGAACTCCAGTCCCTACCAGTACAACCCAACCTTACCAGTACACACCAGCAGGATTCCAATACACATCAGCACTGCCTCATAAAATAGCTAGACTAATTGTCCACACAAGCACAGCTTCAGTACACACCAGTCACCACTAAAGAGAGGAGGAGACAGGGCAAGTTGAGCTAAAACTGAGGTATGGGGAGGGCAAGCTGTTGGGTGGTTTTTAAGATGCTGCAAAAGCAGTTTGAGTTTCACATTTTTTTGTGTTGTAGCAGGGTTATGGGAGGTCAAAACATAGTAGGGAATTGTGAACAGGTGAAGAGAAGGCTATGCTAGAGGCATATCAGTCCTAGCAGTCAACTATTTAACTCCCAGCTCCAAGCAGCAGCTCATATGAAGGACCAGGAGGACTACATCGGCAGAGGCATCGGCCAGAAAGTAAAACTATTAAAAGAAAGGCCAGTACTCGGGAAACTGAATGCTGCATCAAAATCAAAACTAATTTAGAACCAAAATGGTGCACAAAAATAAACCAGTGGAAACGTAAGGGCTCAGTGCAAAAAGTGGCTTTAGACAAGTGACAACAAAACTCCAGTGCTTCAAACCCCTGTGGGTTCTTTGTCAGGGGGAGGGGCGACTCAGGGTCCCACCATTAGAGATGAGGTGGTTAAGAGTAATTTTTCTCCTATTAAAAGTTCCACACCCCTTACTTTACCTCCTAGACCTGTCTGATTGCATACAGTGTAACCCCTAGATGGCGCTATCCCAGGGGCTACTACCCCTGCCTGATTTGCCACTAACAGGTTGAGGGGCCTGGATCCAATGGCGGGTGCCTCCACCCAGAGGTCAGGGTTTGCAATAGTTAAACTTACTTGGTCACAGCCCTCTGGGACACTGCAACCCCTTTCTTCCCACTAGTGGCCCACACAATATAGCAGAATTACCTTCACAGTATACACTTACCCCAAGGCTGGTTCAGGCACCGGGACATCCTGTAAAATAAGATACAGTGCAACAATCACAGTACAGTACTTTAACATAGACAAATACCTCAGGCAGTATAACTTTGTTGAAACAAACAGCTCTGATTTATTTAGGGGATATAACAAGGACAGGGGAAATCAGGTTAATTAGCTTATCACTTTACTATCTACCTATGGCTCTGTGCACAGGCCTATCCACCAGTTACTGTCCCTGGGTACCCAAGCCCTAGTGGCTAGTCCAAACCGTGGCAGCTGGTAGGGGCCCTTTCACACAGTGAAAAGGAGAATTAAACAGTCAGCAGTACAGTAATTCCATTTGGATTTAATGTGGCAATTCAACAGGGAGCGACCCCGAATTAGTACTCACGACCTCCAAAGAAGATATGGTCCTTCAATGTCAGCAGGGCTACTTTTGATCTCCAAGAGACTCCTCACACATTTATATGGAAAAAAAAAAGAAAGCACTATACCAGGCAGGCTGCATCTGTATCCCAATCGCAATTACTGCACAATAACCAGGAGAACACACAGCAGATTCAGTTCCTGACAGACCGAGTGTAATTCAACAATTTCTTCAGTCTTCTACAGGGTGAGCCTGGTTTCTACTCTTCAGAGATCCTTTGATTCTTTTCACAGGACGGATTCAGTCCTAACAAGCAGTTACACAAGTTGTAGACCGGAACTCTGGGCCTTGCACACGATTTTTGACTGAAACTGTGCACTGAAGGAGCACAGGGTTTCTTTCCCCTTCACTTTCAGATCTCAAACTGAAACTCCCAACAGACAAAAACCGGGCACTTCCTTTGAGTTCCTCCCAGTTCTTGACTGGATTGGCTGTCACTCACAATAGACTGCTGCTGTTGGTCCAAAAAGGCACCGAAGTCTAAACTACATCTCCCAGAGTCACTGCCCATACAATCCTCTTGTGGCTGGCTCAGATTATGAGTCCCAAGTTCTGATTCGTCCAAGGCATCATTTTAGAGCTAGTTTACCCCACTGATTGGTCCAGTTCAGCAGTTCAAAACCAGAATGGGAACTAGGCAGACAGTTCTGACTGCAAAGAAAGCAGGTTAGACAAACTGTAATTTTATTATTACTGTAAATGATTTCTGGCAATCAGTTACATCTTTCAGACAGGTTCCTTTGCACTCCTAGTGACTGCAAAAATGGGGTGAATTGCAGCAGCTTGAGTGGTACTCAATCAAAGAAACACACAGTCCCCATACAAACTAATTATGTCTGCAAGCAGACAGCTCTTAAAGAGACAGTACCAGAGGTTCTAAAACACTCACTGATAAATGGCTTAAACGCCAAACACCATTCAGGCTTGGAGCATTCAAGCAAGCTCCTGGAAGTCTTTGGGAACCCCATTTGCAGGGGTTACACCCTTCTGGCCTGGGAAAAGCTTGACGTCCGCGTCAAGCAAGTACCATAAGTTTCAACTGCAACCATATACATTTGCATTAGGCTCACACATGTAATCATCAGTCAATACATCATTTTACCAAGAACCATTTCTGAAACATTGCAGTCGTCCTCTTTACACAGTATAACACACACATTGTACCATAACTCAAGTTATTACCTCTTGTACATGAAACCTGAAGAGAGGACCCTTCCCTATCAGTTACCTTGGGGCTGGACGGGCAAGGGCACCATACTTAGAGGCAACACAAGTAACTTGAGTTAGCACTAACGCCAGTTTGGGCAATGAGCTGGGACACATACACTCCTTATGGACAACATTGAGGCAGGTCCACTGGCCGCCCAGGGAATCATAACTGAGGTGCACCACAGGCTTTACAGCTCGACCAGTCTTTCTAGGGGAGCTGTTACAGTCTCTGCACTCTGAGCCTCATTTTCAGCATTGTTCTCACTTGTCAGGGAGTCTCCATGGGGGTAGAGAGGCTAGAACTTGGGGCACTTTCAGCTCCAGGAGTTACAGTTTCTGAGTCCACAACATTTGGCTCGCATGGAGCTTTCAGACACTGGCAGTGGACTGTCAGGGCACTCAAAATACTCTTCTTGTTCGGGTGTATCACCAGTCTGCCCCAATCTATCATTTCTCCCTGAAAGCTCAAACAGTTCAACCATGCACAATGATTCCATTTCATCTGATCTGATGCTTTGCACTTCACTTTCTGGGAGCATTGGCTCCAGGGATGAAGCTGGGGGCATAGACAGTCCAGAAGGCCCAGCTTTGTCTCCAGTATTGACTAGGGGATTGCCCCGAAACAATTGACTCAGTTCGTAAGAAGGATAGTATTCAAAGTCACTCTCACTTTCTTCTGATATGGACTGACAGTCATGCTCAACTGGGACTTGTGCAGGGAACACTTTAACTCTGCTTCTGTAGGTGCAGACTTCCTTGATCTTTTCTTAGCAGCAGCTCTAGTCACTGGTCAGAGGGGCATCTTCTGGGGCTCAGACTCAATCAGGATTTGTCCAATGGGTAGTAAATGATTTCTATGCATTGTTTTTACATCTTTTGAATTGTTCTCAGGCCTTACTTTGTACACTGGCAGATCATCTAGTTTGCCCACTACAATGTGAGGGAGATGGTGCCATCTGTCAGCAATCTTGTGTTTGCCATGCAGTCCCAGATTTCTTAGCAATACCCGATCTCCTCCTGGGTTCCTGTGCTTTCACCTTTTATCATACCTTTCTTTGTTGGCCAGATTTCTTTTGGCAGCCATGGTTTGAGCCAGTTGATACGCATGAGTTAGCTGGGCCTTTAACTTTGCACATACTGTAAATAGTTGTCAGCTTGAACCCCATCAGGAGAGACCCCAAAACACACATCTACCGGTAGTCGAGCTTCTCTTCCAAACATCAGGGCGTAGGGAGAACCAGTGGCATCACTTTTGGTGCAGTTATAAGCATGTACCAGGGTGCTAATTTGTTGGCTCCATCTAGGCTTGTCCTTTGGGTGCAGGGTGCCTAGCATATCTAGCAAAGTGCGGTTGAAACGTTCAGGCTGTGGGTCCCCTGAGGTGGTAAGAGTGGTTCTGGACTTTCTCACTCCCCACAGAGAAAGCATCTCTTTGATCAGACGACTCTCAAAGTCTCTCCCTTGATCAGAATGGATTCTTTGTGGAGCCCATAGTGAACAAAAAGTTTTCTCGAGTACTTTGGCTACAGTGGATGCTTTCTGGTCTTTGGTGGGGAAGCTTGGGCATATCTCGTGAAATGGTCAGTGACCACCAGCACATACTGATATTTCTTTGATCTGACTCCAAACTCAGAAAATCAATACAGACCAGCTCCATGGGTGCACTGGTGGTTATGTTAACAAGGGGCAGCCCTCTGGGGCAAAGCTTTCCTCTGTAAGCAGCGACTACAAGTTGGTATGTGTTGCTCACATCAGCCCCATCTTAGGCCAATAGAATCTGGATCTCACCAAGTCAAGTGTTCTGTCTATACCAAGGTGCCCCATGTGGTTGTGCAAGGACCTCAATACTGAGTCTCGAAGGCAGTGGGCAGCACCAGTTGTTGTTTGTCTACTTGTCCCCTCTGTCTACTGTTTCTCTATATAACAGTTTATTGATCAGTTTCAACTTAGGACCTTCTTTGTATAACAGTGCAGTTCTCAAATCAGTGGGCGTAATTTGGACACATCTTTTCCTGCATAGAGGCTTCTAAAGCTGATTTGATCATAGGATGTGAGATTGAGCCAGCCGAATACTGTCATTGTCCAGCTGAGGCAGTGCACCAATGTCTATTGCAGAAAAGTGGCAATAAGCAGCAGGTATGCAATTCTCAGAGGGTCCCAAGCAATCCACCATGCAGTCCACTGCGTCCGTGGACATTGTTCCTCCCTGTCAAACTTCCGGCAGAGTGCCCGAATGTCAGGTTCTGCCAATGGACCCAATCATTCTGGGGAACAGGCCTCCGGAGAGAGCATCAGCATCTATGTGGTTTCAGACCTGCTCGGTATTCGAGAGCATAGTCATATGTAGATAATGCAGAAAGCCACCTGTGGCCAGTGGCATCCAACAGCTGAGGTCTGCACATAGGTCAAAGGATTATTGTCAGTTTTACTAGTATTTTAGCCCCATACAAGTACTCATGGAATTGGTCAACAATAGCCCACTTCAAAGCTAGAACTCTAACTTATGTACAGGATAGTTCTTTTCGGATGGGGTCAGGCTTCTACTGGCAAAGGCCACTGGTCTCAGGCCATTCTCGTGCTCTTGAGTATACAGCCCCAACCCTTGCAAGCTAGCATCAGTGTGCAGGACGTAAGGTTTTCTTGGATCGGCATAGGCCAGCACTGGAGCATGGGTAAGTTGATATATGATCTCATGAAAGCAGTCTCACAATCAGGAGTCCAGCGGGCCCCAAATACTTCACTCGGATGAAAATACACTCTTTCAGTCTTGAGGGACGCTGACTTTTGGTATTTTTGTGGGTTGGGGATACCTTGAGTAAGGTTAAGTAAAGGCGGATCACTCTTGAATAGTCCTTGATGAAGCGCCGATAATAACCACAGAATCCAGGAATCTTTGCAGTTCTTTTAGATTTTTGGGCTGTGGCCAGGTGGTCAAGGCCTCAACTTACTTGGGTCGGTCTCTATTCCTCGGTGGATACTATGTGTCCCACATACTTTACTGATGTTTGAAAAATTGACCTTATCAATGGACAGTTTAAGGCCAAAGTCCTCCAGTCGATCCAATACCTTAAATAATCTGCTCTCATGTTCCTCCAGTGAGCTGCCAAACACAATAACATCATCTAGGTATACCAGGCACTCTAGTAAGTTCATGTCCCCACTGCACGCTCCATCAATCGTTGAAAAGTGGCTGGGGCACCTGAAATCCCTTGAGGCATCCTCATGAATTCATAGAAGCCAAGCGGACAGATAAAGGCTGTCTTCTCCACGGTCCTCTGGGGCCATCGGGATCTGGTAGTACCCACTGCGGAGATCCAGCACAGAGAACCACTTGCTCCCGTTTAGGCAGTCCAAAGCATCCTGAATGCGGGGCATTGTGTACTGATCAGGGATAGTCCGCCGGTTTAAGGTGCGATAATCCACGCACATCCTTACTGTCCCATTCTTTTTCCTCACTACCACAATGGGGGAAGCATAAGGGCTTCTGGATTCTTGTATTACACCAGCCGCTAACATCTCTTGCAGATGCCGTCTCACATCATCTATATCAGCAGGTGCCAGGCGTCGAGACCTCTCACGAAATGGTCTTTCGTCATGCAGCGGATATTGTGCTCAGCTCCTTGCACGCACTACGTCCCATTCCTTTAAAGAAAACACCTGGTCTCTGGGCAAGCTTCTCACTGATCCTCACTTTCCATTCAGCTGGCAGCGGGGAGTTGCCGAAATCAAACAAGTCAGGCGTTACTCTGTCATTCTTCCTTGAACTCTTGCTGCTGGGTAGCACTGCAGTGTCTGCACAATGCACATTAGCCAGGATGCAACCTCTATTTACTCGAATGTCTCTTTCAGACACATTATGAACTTGGACCATTACCCTTCTGGCATAAGCATGGGCTCTAGCGGGCAAAATACTAGGCTTGACCAGCAGTCCCTCTGGCAATTTTTCCATCGCCTGGTGCATCCAACATTAATATTTTATTCTTAACATCCTTTCTGATACGGACCTCTCCCTGTAAGGTACACTGGGCATTTGGTGCCAGGATCAGAGACTCAGGATCCTTCTTCCATACAATTCCGACCGGTTCCTCTGGTTCTATATTTTCCAGCATCTCTCTGTGCCTCATAGGCCTTCTTAATTAAAGCCGAACTCTTAAAGCTCTACTAGTCTTTGACCCTGTTTTCATAACACAAATGTGCCAGCCTTCTGAACATATGAGCATTTGTTCCAATCAACAAAGGGACACCATCATACAGTCCAGTGGGGGACACACTAAGGCTAGGGTCTCTACTTGTTCGGCCACTCCAGCCACGGAGGTGGGGAAAGACAGCAAATTCGGATATACCCAGAATAGGGTAGGCCTTCTCACTTAACCCCATACATGCAGTCCTTCTAATGGTTGTAAGGGTCGTCTGACAAATGCTTCTGATACCAATCTTGAAACATAATTGTCACTTGGGAGCCACTGTCTAATACAGCTCTTGTAGACACTCCATTTACCTTTACAGTGGTCTCCATGGAGGGACCCACTATTCTGGACCAGTCTGGAGAGGCGGTAGTGGGGGCCTGGGCAACTGACCTTGCCACAAAAGGACGTGAATTAGCATTTTTGGTGCCCTCACTGGGATCATTTCGTGCACCTCTTAACCACTGATTTGTTCTCCGAAGCTCTCCTTGTAGCCTATATGCAACTTTGTCAGTGTCTTTTGGGGATTGGCATTCCCTTTTCATGTGCCCATCCTTCCCACAATTATAGCAAAACATACTTTTTGGAGTTTGAGCTGGCCGAGGTGCCACACTGGGAGCCAGGGCGGGGGTATTACTAACTGGAAACCTTGGTGCCATCTCTGTCTGCGGCGTGATAAGCATTTGGAGACATCTCGTCAGTTTCTCCACTTCCATGGTCAAGGAATCGAGTTCGAGCTGTTATCAGCAGGAGATACATGGGTGGGTATCCCACCCCATAGCAGATGCAGTCGGATATAGGTCGAGGCCCGTGCTGCAGGCGTGGCCTTCATAAAGGGACTGTTTTGAATTCCGGATCTCTCTCAACAGTTCGCCCCATTGTGGCATATCTTTTCCTTATCAGAGCACTCATTGACTGCCAACCTCTGCCCTGAACTTCACTTGATGGGCCACCCTCAGTCACTCGGGTCATAGCCACAGCTATTGGTGCAGGTCCCTCCAGGTCGCCTTTTCTCAACTCCTCAATTTCTCTCATTAACTCATCATAGGAGGGTGGGATTCCAGTCGATTTGCCAGGCGTAACTGAAGCAACAGCAGTTCTGAGAAGGGGCAGACTTAAGGATTCTGTCCAGTCTGGTTCGGTCCAGTTCAATCGCTGGCAAACTACCCTTTCTGAGGCATTCTTGCAACAATTTTCCAGCCGAGACATACACAGACAACAACTCCCCTTGGTACTGTTGTGCATTTCTTACTCTCCACCATAGGTCCTCATCAGAATCTGGGCTCCCATACACATTCTCCAAGGCCTCAAGATGAGGCTTGTGCAGTCGCTTCAGGGTTACTGGCCCGTTTGCACGGATGGTAGCCAGGGCAGGACCTCGGGGCCTCACTAACCCTCTTTAGCACACCGCTCGAGCATTGCCATTCTAGCACTTGGGGCAACATAGTCTATCCAGGTCTCCCAGTCATCCTCCCTTGGGGGTGGGGGAGGGTGCCAGAGAAGATCCTCACAACCTTGGTAAGAGTCGTGACTAATGGCAGGTGCAGAAATAGGAGTCTGCATTGGTTCAGCCACCATTACGGGTACTGGAGCAGGAAAGGTGTTGGGGAGAACACCCCAGGTGGCAAGAATAGTTTCTTCAAGTCCTCCACAGTTTTCCCTTCTCCCAGCAACCATTAGCAAATTTCTCCTCAAAAGTTTCAGATAGTGGTGGGGGCTCATTCCCCAGGTCTTCTGTCCTTAGTTATCACTCTCCAAGCAGTGAGGGCTCCTCTGGGGTAATGGTCTGTGGTACTTGGAGCTATCTATGGGATCCTTAAACTCTACTAGGGCCAGGAAAGTGTGGGTGAGCAGATTAGCGTGCCGACCCACCACCACAGGATTTTGTAAACCTTCCACCTTGGAAAGTACTCCCTGCACAGTGTCGTATTGATACCCAGGGGGATGTCCAGGATAAGCATAGCATTTTGGGGTCGATCTCCTCCCAGTACACCACTCCACCAGCCGGTGCACAGCCACTTCTGTCGGGGTACCCATTTATTTATTTATTTATTTTTTCTTAACAGTGGTTTGTAAATATAGCCACTAGAGGACACACAATCCCAGCGGTGAGCCTCCAAGATGTAACCCCTAGATGGCGCTATCCCAGGGGCTACTACCCCTGCCTGATTTGCCACTAACAGGTTGAGGGCCTGGATCAATGGCGGGTGCCTCCACCCAGAGGTCAGGGTTTGCAATAGTTAAACTTACTTGGTCACAGCCCTCTGGGACACTGCAACCCCTTTCTTCCACTAGTGGCCCACACAATATAGCAGAATTACCTTCACAGTATACACTTACCCCCATAGCTGGTTCAGGCACGGGACATCCTGTAAATAAGATACAGTGCAACAATCACAGTACAGTACTTTAACATAGACAAATACCTCAGGCAGTATAACTTTGTTGAAACAAACAGCTCTGATTTATTTAGGGGATATAACAAGGACAGGGAAATCAGGTTAATTAGCTTATCACTTTACTATCTACCTATGGCTCTGTGCACAGGCCTATCCCTACCAGTTACTGTCCCTGGGTACCCAAGCCCTAGTGGCTAGTCAAACCGTGGCAGCTGGTAGGGGCCCTTTCACACAGTGAAAAGGAGAATTAAACAGTCAGCAGTACAGTAATTCCATTTGGATTTAATGTGGCAATTCAACAGGAAGCGACCCGAATTAGTACTCACGACCTCCAAAGAAGATATGGTCCTTCAATGTCAGCAGGGCTACTTTTGATCTCAAGAGACTCTCACACATTTATATGGAAAAAAAAAGAAAGCACTATACCAGGCAGGCTGCATCTGTATCCCAATCGCAATTACTGCACAATAACCAGGAGAACACACAGCAGATTCAGTTCCTGACAGACCGAGTGTAATTCAACAATTTCTTCAGTCTTCTACAGGGTGAGCCTGGTTTCTACTCTTCAGAGATCCTTTGATTCTTTTCACAGGACAGTTCAGTCTAACAAGCAGTTACACAAGTTGTAGACCGGAACTCTGGGCCTTGCACACATTTTTTGACTGAAACTGTGCACTGAAGGAGCACAAGGTTTCTTTCCCTTCACTTTCAGATCTCAAACTGAAACTCCCAACAGACAAAACGGCACTTCCTTTGAGTTCCTCCCAGTTCTTGACTGGATTGGCTGTCACTCACAATAGACTGCTGCTGTTGGTCCAAAAAGGCACGAAGTCTAAACTACATCTCCCAGAGTCACTGCCCATACAATCCTCTTGTGGCTGGCTCAGATTATGAGTCCCAAGTTCTGATTCGTCCAAGGCATCATTTAGAGCTAGTTTACCCCACACTGATTGGTCCAGTTCAGCAGTTCAAAACCAGAATGGGGAACTAGGCAGACAGTTCTGACTGCAAAGAAAGCAGGTTAGACAAACTGTAATTTTATTATTACTGTAAATGATTTCTGGCAATCAGTTACATCTTTCAGACAGGTTCCTTTGCACTCTAGTGACTGCAAAAATGGGGTGAATTGGCAGCAGCTGAGTGGTACTCAATCAAAGAAACACAGTCCCCATACAAACTAATTATGTCTGCAAGCAGACAGCTCTTAAAGAGACAGTACCAGAGGTTCTAAAAACACTCACTGATAAATGGCTTAAACGCCAAACACCATTCAGGCTTGGAGCATTCAAGCAAGCTCCTGGAAGTCTTTTGGGAACCCCCATTTGCAGGGGGGTTACATACAGTACAAGTCACATTAAACTGTTCCACTAATGAGTTGCTTTAGCATTTCTGATTGAGTTGCATAAGTGATGCTGGATCCAGTACAAAACCTTGCACAAACTGTTTCTTCAGAGTTACAGCTCTGATTTGCATTGTGTTGTGACTGGGCTTCAGGTTGTTTTCAAAGTAAGTTGCAATAACTTTTTGTAAACATTGCTCTTTAGCTGGTTAAAGGAGCTCTACCAGCAGAGATGAAGCCCCGACCACTGCACAGATCGGGGTGTCACCTCTCTGGTCCCCCCTGCAGTCACCCTATTAAATGCATAATTTTTTTACCTGATCACTCATAAAATTTGCAAACTCCCCCCGATGCACCCAGCATTTTAATTATGGAAGTCATTATTATTGTGCAATCTTGCTGCTAATATCGGACACTGGACGCAGAGGGCAATAGTAAATGTAGTCCTCTCCAAGGAAAGGAGGGATACTAGCGGGGTACCACAGGGTTCAGTACTGGGGCTGGTCCTCGTTAATGTCTTTATAAGTGACATTGTGGAGGGGCTGGAAGGAAAATATGCCTTTCTGCAGATGACACAAAGATTTGCAACAGGGTTGATACGCAAGGGGGGGTAGAAAGGATGAGAAGGGACTTGGCAAGGTTGGAGGAATGGTCAAAAGTATGGCAGCTTAGATTCAATGCAAAAAAGTGCAAAGTAATGCACCTGGGAAAAAAAACCCAGAGGAAGAGTATACAATTGGGGGAGGCACTAACAACAATAAAATGGAACAGGACCTTGGGGTAGTCATATCAGATGACCCAAAGGTAGGCAAGCAATGTGAGAAGGCAGTAAGAAGAGCTGTGGGGATACTGGGATGCATAGGGAGAGGCATCACCAGTAGAAAACAGGAAGTTGTTATCCCTCTGTACAGGCTGTTGGTGAGACCCCATCTGGAGTACCGCATGCAGTTCTGGAGACCCCATCTCTGCAAGAGCATAGACAGGATGGAGGCAGTCCAGAGGACGGCAACTAAAATGGTGCCGGATGTGTGCCAGAAGCCATATGAAGAGAGACTAACGGAGCTTAGTATGTATACCCTTGAGGAAAGGAGGGGGGGAACAAGGGAATCAATTCCCTCAAGGGAACCAATAAAGTCCAAGAGGGTAGCATCTTTCAGAAAAAGCAATGTACAAGAACAAGGGGGCACGATTTGAAGATGGGGGGTGTCTCAGAGGCAATGTGAGGAAGTATTTTTTCACAGAGAGGGTGGTGGACACATGGAACAGCCTTCCAGAGGAGGTATTGGGGTCAAAAACAGTGGGGGAATTCAAGAATGCATGGGCCAGACATAAGGTAATTTGTGGCGGTAGGAGGAAGTAGGCTGTTGGTTAACTAGGATCTGCAGCTTATCCAAAAGGCAGGGAAATGGGTGGACTGGGTGGGCCATGTGGTCCTTATCTGCTGTCAAAGTTTATGTTTCTATGTTCTATGTTTCAATAATGATATTGCCATACCCCTTCCTCAATAGTACCCTTATGTATGGAGATTTTACTAAGTTGATATCTCCGATGCCCAGTACAGTTTTCACAGACTTTGCCTAAATCCCATGGGTATGCCTGCCATAATAACGGTGGCCATATTTAAAATGCTGGGTGCATCGGGGGGAGTTCGCAGTTTTTATGAGTGATGAGGTAAAAAAATTATGCATTTAATAGGGTGACTGCAGTGGGGAGCGGAGAGGTGAAGTCCCAATCTTTGCCACAGTCAGGGCTTCAACTCTACCAGCAGTTCTTCTTTAAGTGTTAAAAAACAATACGAGTTGCCAATGCATTGCCAACTATAAAAAGACAATGCAATACCAGCTCATTGGTGGAACAGTTTGATGTGACTTGTACTGTACATGTGGAAATTGTAATATTTGCCAATACATGAACCCAGACTCCATTTTCACAAGTCCTACAAATCATAGGTATCATAGGTGATTTCAGAGCAAAGAAGACTTATGTCTATTGTGCTCACTTGTTAATTCTAATTTTGAAACCCCCCTATTTTATTTGCTTTGCAATACTTATCCAGTTTCTTCTTGAACTCAACTGTTGTCTTACTTGTGACTACCTCCTCAGGTAGATTATTCCATACTGGAATAACTCTAACACTAAACCAGTGCCTTCTTTTCGTGGTCTTAAAATTATGCCCCTTAAGTTGCCATGAATGTGACCTAGTGTCATATCATTGTTCCCTCAGGGTAAGTCCCAATTTGACCCTTAGCTTTGCATCTTTAAGTGCATTATACACCATACACATATCCCCTCTCAGGTGCCTATACTCCAACGTGAACATCCCCAAGTCCTCCAATCGATCCCCATAGTCCTGGTCCCTAACATCCACTACTAACCTGGTAGCCCTCCTCTGAACCCTCTCCAATCTTCCTATGTCCAGCCTGTAACCAGGTGACCAGAACTGTGCACAATACTCCAGCTGCTGCCTCACCAGTGCACCGAAGAGTGGCACAATCACTTCCCTCTTCCTACTCTTAATATGTTTCTTGATATTTATAAGAGTACTACTAGCAGATTTTATAACCTGACTGCAATGCTGGTGGAACTTGAAATCACTTGTCACTTTAACCAAATCTCTTTCCTCCACTACTTTGCCCAATTTCTGTCCATTTAAAAGTAGTCAGCTTGATTATTTTATTCCCAAAGTGCATCACCACACATTTGTCGGTGTTAAAGGATAACTTCTTATCCCTTGCCCAGCTTTCCATTTTGAGCAAGGCTTTTTGCAACTTTGTCACATCCTCACCATTTCTAATAGTAATGCCAATTCTAGTGTCGTCTGCAAATTTGGTTTCCCAGACATCCTCTCCTCCAGATAATGAGTGTATATAGATATTAAACAAGCAGGGCCCCAGAACAGATCCCTTGGGAACTCCACTCTCCACTCCCAACCAATCAGAGTAAACTCCCTTTAAACAGACCCTCTGCTTTCTCTCACTCAGCCATGCCTTAACCCAAGTTGTAATATACCCCGGTATTTTATGTTCAATCAGAGCATCAATCAATTCACTATGTGGGACCTTGTCAAACGCCTTTGAGAAATCCAAGAACACCACATCCACAGAGACACCCTTGTCCAATGCTCTGCTCACATGCTCATAAAACTCCAAGAGATTAGTTTGGCATGATAACCCCTTTTTAAAACCATGCTGAGCATCGTCACAATCCCCTACTGAATCCTGAAACTTCACCATTTGATCCTTTACAATAGATTCCAACATTTTCCCCAGTACAGTAGTCAAGCTGACAGGCCTATCTCCTGTCTAGATCCCTTTTTATAAACAGGGATCACATTTGCCTTTCGCCAAACCTCAATCACCTCCCCGTTATCCAAAGATTTCTGAAACAGTGATGTTATAGGTCCTGCCTATTCTGTTGCCAATTCCCTTAGGACCCTAGGATGGATTCCATCTGGTCCTTGAGATTTATTCAGGTCCAGGTGCTTTAGTCTATCCTCAATATCAATTTTGTTTAAAATAATTTTATAATCTATTTTAGTCGGATGATCTCTAATATTTTTAGACTTATTATTAAATACTGATGAGAAATAAGTATTGAAAAGCCCTGCCATAGTTTGGCAATCCTCAACTAATATACCATCCTGATCCTTAATGGGCCCCACTGAAGTTTGACATCCCTTTTTGTTATTGATATATGTATAAAAGGATTTATGGTTATCTTTCATTTTTGTAACCAGGTTTAATTCATGTTTTCGAGTTGCCTGTTTTATGGCACTTTTAGTTTCTTTTAATAATTTTTTATACAAGGCCCAATTTTTTGCACCTCACTTTTCCTGGCTTTTATATAAGCTCTTTTTTTTTTTGATCAATTTGCTAATTTGGGAGATAACCACAGGGAATTTTCCTAAAGCATTGTACTTCTTTCTTAATGGAACATACTTATCAATTAAATCCATAATTTTATTCTCCAAACTATCCAGTTTTCCACTGATGATCTATTTTCAAAACCTTTTCCATCCCCAATTGAGAATTCTGTTCTCATATCATTAATTTAGCTTATTAAAATTTTGAACCATGGTTAAGCCAAAAGTGTTTGAAAAGACCCCGCTTAAATCAAAATTTATCACACAGTGATCACTTGAGCCAAGTGGTGATGAAGTACTACAATTCTTTATTTGGTGTCCCATATTGCTTAACACAAGGTCTAATATTTTATCCCCTCTAGTGTTATTTCCTATATACTGATCAAATCCAGCTAATAAAAAGGAATCCAGATACTTTAGCTCGTAGGATGTCTCCCCTGTTTGCCCAGTCCAATTAATACCGGGAAGGTTAAAATCTCCTAAAAGTATAATATTTTCTGTAATCTCTAAGGAGTCCAAAAATTTTAGCACTGCCTCATCATCTTGGGTAGAAATTGAAGGAGGTCGATAAATTACCCCAATTTTAATATTGGGTCCCTTAGCTGGCAAAACCCTAATCCACACATGCTCTATGCCTGGTATTTTTGGGACTTCAATAGCTACTGATTTTATTTTGTTGGATACATACAGTGCAACACCACCACCCTTTTTATCCTCCCTATCCATATGATATAGATAATATCCCTGTACAGTATGTGATCGTCCCAGGTGTCAGTGGATGTCCACCAAGTCTCTGTTATGGCACATATCTGGATGTTGTCAGTATTTAGTAAACAGGATAATTCCTCAAATTTGTTTGTAAGACTCCTGGCATTTAGGGAGAGGCATTTCCAGTCCTGAGAGCCCTTAGTGTTCTCATGTGAAGTTGAATTCTTCACAGATATCCTTGAAGTTTGATGGCTGCCCCTACCCCTTTCGTACTGAGTTTAAAAAGTTAACCACTTGATTGTGGATTTTTTTAGCTAATATTCTAGACCCATGTTTGTTTAAATGTAGTCCGTCTTTCCCAAATAACCCTAGGTCCCTGAAGGTGTTCCAGTGTTCGATAAAGACAAAACCTTCCCTATGACACCACCTTTTCAACCACCCGTTCAGCTGTATGATGTCCCTTTGTTTGTAAACCCCCTCACAAGGTATGGGCAAGATCTCTGACATTAGGATACGGGATCCATGTAACCTTAGGTTTTCCCCGATGGCCTCAAAATCCCTTTGGATTTCTAATAATGTCCTTTTTCCAACATCATTTGTACCTACATGCAGTACTGTGACTGGATTTTTTAGTATTTTCCAACAGTCCTGGTAGCATTTTACAAACATCCCCTATCCCTGCTCCTGGTAGGGTACTAACAGTAGTTGACTCATTCCTACCCTGACATATTATCCTATCGATATTTCTAATCATGGAATCACCGATAACCAAAAGGTCTTTTTTTGTTATTTGATTTTCTTGCCCTTCCTGCTTATTATGCCCAGTCATGACCACATGACCTTCCCTACAGTCACTAATAATTGAAACCCCTTTAGTAGTGTCGTCTTGGTCTAGCTCTGTATTAAGAACACTATATTTATTTTTCAGCTCAATCTGACCATGACCACCAATATTTCTCCTTCCCTTTTTAATGCCCTTTTCCACTGTACACCAAACATCATTAGAGTCAAAACATCTTGTTGCTGCCTGTAGTGTGTCATTTCTTTCGATGTTAACAGCCCCCTACTAGCTGAGCATGATCCTACTCTTCAGCACAGTCATCTAGAGCCGAGTCTATAAATTTTTCCAGTGAAGAAACCTCTAATTGGAGTTTGATTCTATTTTGCAATGATTCGATTTCTTGCTTCATAATGTCAATTAGTAAGCATTTATCACAGATAAAGGAATCAACCTTTCCCCCCTCCTCATACATTTAACAAGTAATACAAGCGTTCAGAGAAACGATAATCCTATCTTGCTCAGCCATTATAATCTCCTTAGTTACACAACAGGAATAGCTACACAACAATGTTACTTACATCCCTTATATATTTAGTTATCTGGCTCGACAGGGGTTTCTGGCTCCTTCCCGCGACTGACGCCGACAGACGCCGCTGGCCTCTGCCTGTGTCACCACTGCTCCGCGCTCGACTCCGCTCGCTGGAGCCAAGCGATATGGTTACACTTATGAGATATGCCAGTTAATTACATGTCGTACTCAGTTTGTGGTGTACACACTCTGGTGCACATGTCCATCTGTCTGTTTATGTCGGACAGTTCGTACTCTGAAGAAGCGCATCCAAGAACACATCCGTTCTCTCGAGAATGAACACCGTGATACTCCCTTGGGTAGTCATTGATCTAGATGCCATCAAGGCAATATTAATTCCTTCAACGTTATGGATATTGATTGCATTAAACACAATTTTAGGGACAGTAATAGACTCAGGACGCTATTGCAAAGGGAAAGCAAACTGATTTTACAGGAAAGAAAGTACAGGAAATCGGGAGGTGTGATGATAAGGATACATACATGGGGAAGTCCAGGGAGGTTACCAGACTGGTCAGGGCAGCCAAGGTGTCCAGGGAGTTGAGACTGGCACAGGGAATCAAAAGTGGAGAAAAAGACTTCTTCCGCTACACATCAGAGAGAGATGAAAGAGCAAGGATCAGCTGGCAAAGATTAAGAAGGAGGGGGGTGGGTGGAGAAAGGGGTGGAGCAGGCAAAGGCACTGAATGAATACTTCTGCTCTTTATTCACGATGAAGAAGGGGGCAGATACCCCAGACAAGGGGGGGGTTGGGGGAAGGGGAAGGGATGACAGATGTAGGGATTACAGCGAGCAGAGTACTAGATGGGTTGACGGTATTAAGGGTAGACAAAGCACCTGGACCTGATGGCAGTCACTCTAGGGTACTAAGGGAGTTGGCAGAGGTCCTGGTGGGGCCACTGTCTGACCTGTTCAATACCTCCCTGGACACGGGATGTGTGCCACAGGACTGGAGAATGGCCCATGTGGTGCCCATCTACATAAGTGGCCCAAAGGATGAACCAGGAAACTATAGGCCAGTGAACCTCACATCGATCGTGGGAAAGCTCATGGAGACCATACTAAAAGAGAGGCTAGTAAGTTTCTTGGAGGAAAATGGTCTTCAGGATGGTGAACAGCATGGATTTATAGCTGGCAGATCCTGCCAGACAAACCTTGTAGAGTAATACTGCTGGGTGATGCGGAAACTGGATAAGGGCCATGTAATGGATGTCCTGTATTTGGACTTCAGCAAGGCCTTTGATTCAGTGCCGCATGGGAGATTGGGAGGGGGGAACTGGAATATGTGGGGGCAGGACCAAAAATGGTGAAATGACTCACAAACTGGCTAAAGGGAAGGCAGCAAAGGGTGGTGGTGCTGGGGGCAGGGCCGGCATCAGAGGGGGGTGCAAGGGATACCACTGCACCAGGGCCCAGACCGCAAGGGGGGCCCATGGCTCCCAAAGTCAAAATTTGCATTTTTTAATTTTTGTAATTTTCATTTAATTGCGCGGTGCACCCAGGGTCAGGAAAAATACTACCACCTCCCAGCCCTGGGCCCCACGGCTGTAGGCTGACTTGAGCTACTCCAAGCCTGCCGCTGCTCTTTGTGAGACATTTAAATCCCCTGGGGCCCCCGCCATTTAAAACAGCTTAAGAACAAACAAGAGCCTGCACCTGCATGCTCGAGTCCAGCTCGGCTCCATTCACACCACTCCCCCCCTGGCCTCAGTGGCCTGTCGTTGCTGCTTGTGGCTAGCCTGCTCCTCCTACCTCAGCTCGGCTCCTCCTCCACTCCTTGATTCCTCATCCTACCTCTGCTCCTGGGCTGGTGCTGGCTGCTGTTATGCTTGTTGATCCACCTCGGCAGTGGGCAGCTCCTTCTCCTCTCCATGCTGGCTGGCTCTCTGTTTGGCATGATGCTTCAGAGCAGCTCCACCATCCCCCAACCCCGGGCCCTCCTCCTCCACAGTCCTGCAGTCCGCATGCATGCAGTGCTTACTGCTCCTTCTCCAGTGCTCCCTTCACTCTTCCTGACCCTGGCTGACACAGTGGGTGGCTGCTCACTGCTCCCACAACCAATCACCACAGTCACTGTCACTATATCGCTCTCCTGATTGCTGCCTGTGGGCCTGGTGGGTGGGCTTATGATCCACAGCCAGACTGCTTGGCTCACTCAGATAGGCTGCCCGGTGAGCATCAGGAGGAGCTAAACCGTGCTTGCATGACCCAGTACCCTCCCTCCCACGATCTCATGAGAGTCAGTGTGTAGACTGAGCGAGTGGAGGTAGTGGTCTGATGCATCGGTGGTTTCTCTCTTAGGTCAGAGTTCTCTCTTGAGTCTCTCCATGAAAAGTGCTGATTGCTTGTGCTGAGTATGCGACAGTAGACTAATTTGCTGGGGGGTACGCCCACTACAAAGTTTCGCACCAGGACCCAGTACATCCTGGAACCGGCCCTGGGTGGGGGGACCTCTCATCACCAAGAGCGATGACAAGTGGAGGACCACAGGGATCGGTACTGGGACCATTGTTGTTTGGGATTTTTATTGCATATATCTCACACAGGATCCGGAGCAAGATCAGTGTGTTCGAGGACAATACCAAGATGGGAACTGTGGTTGATGATGACGAGGGGTGGAAGGGATTGCAGGAGAACCTGACTAAGCTGCAGGAGTGAGCAGAAACATGGCAGTTGGGGTTCAACACCAAAAAGTGCAAGGTTCTGCACTTTGGAGCCAGGAACCAGGGGAGGGATTATCACTTGAATGGGGTACAGCCTGGGAGCTCCACAGAGGAGAAGAACTTAGGAGTGATCATTACGGGGAGCATGAATGACTCTGCTCAGTGCAGGAAGATGGCAGCAAAAGCCAACAAAATGCTGGGGTTTATTGAGAGAAGGATCTCCTCCAGAAGGAGGGAGGTTATCCTTCCCCTGTATAAAGCATTGGTCAGGCCCCATGTGGAGTACTGCATGCAGTACTGGCACCCATTCCTGAAGAAGGACATCAGATTGGTGGAGGGGGTGCAGCGAAGAGCCACAAAGATGATCCTGGGATTGGACAGCAAGCCCTACGAGAACAGGCTGGGAGAGCTGAACATATATTCACTGGTGTAGAGAAGGGATGGGGGGATATGATCAAGACCTTTAAGTATCTGAAGGGGATAAATAAAACCAACACAGAAGGGATTTTTCAGATGAGAAGAGGGCGTGGACTGAGATTGGAGGGGGGGGAGATTTAAGAGGGAGATGAGGAGACATTTTTGCACAGAAAGAGTGGTGGACAAATGAAACACCTTACCAGATTGGATAGTGTCCTGTAAGACAGTGCGCAGTTTCAAGAGGGGTTGGGACAGGGGAAGGAATACTGGGAAGGGGGGCAGGAGGGACAGCTACAAGATGAGGGGCTAACTGCACATTTGAGCAGACTTGATAGACCATGAGGCCTGTTTCTTCATATGTTCATATGATTTTCACGATGAGTGGACTATGTCTGACAGAACTGAAGGAGTCCTGGGATTAGACTACCTACTAGTAATTTTTTATTTGGTTCTCCCACCTTCTGGCAGTTCCCAAAAACTGTCCCTCATTCCCCCATATTTCTTCCCTCCCCTTTCCCCTACTCCTTTCTCAGTTCCATGTCGTAATCACAAACACAGAATGGCAATGGAAAAATTGGTGAATGAAAAGGGCGATGTGCACTATGGCACCCAGCAGAAACATCGACCATTGCTGTTCTAAGCCCAATCAAAAGAAACTACTCATTTTATGTGAAGGGCATTACCCCCCACCCCCTGTCTTATTATAGTCAACTCCGGGGAAGGATGATACCGGGAAGGGCAAACTCAGGAGGGGGCTACACTGTGGACACGTCAGCAGGGGAAGAACAGTATGGGGTTGACCTTACAGACGGGGGGGGGGGACAATATTGGGATGGCGGGGTAAGAGGACCGTAACAGTAAAAAAAATATATGTCCAAAATAACAAAAAACAAAACAAAAACACAGTCAACATGTATACCAATAGTCCCAAACCCAGGTTGTCCACTGCAGAGACAGTTCCCTTCACCACCACACCACAGGGCCATCTTGGCAGCTCCCTCTCAAACAAAGGCACACAAACCCCTTCCACATACTCGCGTACCATACCCGCTCAATTGCACTGTGGCATTAATAGCACATAACTATTTATACCACAGTGCCATATTAACATTTGCTAGTTTGACATTGCCCTTTTATCCGTCGCTCACATTCAGTCATTATCATAATGGTATACCTCCTTTCTCCTCTCCCCTTTTTATCTCTTTCCCTTGCCCCTTCCCTTCCTCTTCCTTCTCCCTCTCTCCCACCTTTTATCCCTTGCCGAGCCTCCCTGTTTTTTTTGTCTTGCTGTATTTATTGCTACTTCATATTACCTTTTCTCTGTTCTCTGTTGTTACAGGTGCATCAGGATTATCTCTGTTGCTACAGTTCACGTTTACAGGCTGATGCCTTCATGTTTACTAATTTAATACTTCATGTTCAAATTATATACATTAATAAGACACATAGGTAATTAATATGAGCAAAATACTTTGATTCCCTGCTTGTTTAACTGTTTATTTTAATTTTTTCCCTTGCACTGTATTTTGACTATATGAATTTGTGTTATGTACTATACCTTTAATTGGCTCCCAATATAAGTGAGCCTTAGCTTCTGAGTTGCCCCTCCTCCTGATAAAGAACCCACAGGGGTTCAAAGCATTGGGGCTTTGTAGTCAGTTGGCTTTTTGCCTGCATGCTAATAAAGCCACTTTGTGCACTGAGCTCTACATTTCCACTGGTTTATTTTGTGCACTATTTTGGTTTTGCATCTGCCAGAAAGGCTGCACTTCTATGGGGGAGGGGGGTCTTCTCAGCCACAGTCAAGGTGCTGTTTCCTTTGTGGTTTCAGGTAAGGTAAGAACACTTGTCACAGGGTTATGGGTGTATTAAAGGGTAGCGTAATCCATATCTAGGGTAAGGCTGTGTCCATGTTGGTGTGCAGCATTTTATTCTAACTGCTCTAATGATAACCAGACATGTTCCTATCTGAAGTAGGGCTTTACCAAGGTCTGTGTCTGTGGGGTGCACTTAATGTTTTTACAAAAGGTAGCCTAATCCCTATCCAAGGTAGAGCTTTATCTCGGTATATGTATGTGCAGGGTAAACTTAGTGTTTTTACTGTAGGTAGCCAGATCCTTTTCTGGGGTACATCTGAGTAGCAGGGCATAAGATGAGACTAAGTGGATAGGCACTAAGGCTCATGACATCACACATGAACATGCAGGTGCAGGGCTATGAGGCAGTCATAACCTGGAGGGTGTTCTGAGTATAAAGACAGTGCCTCAGCTGTAAGAGAGTTAGGTGTTGGAAGCTGAACTTCAGGCATCATGGGTGGAAATCTGCAACTTAAGCATCAGAGCAAATGAACAACCAAGAGAATTACAGGCTCTATTGCTGCAGAGGGCCCAGATACCAAACAGTGGCAAACGGACTGTGGTTGAGAGGAAAGGGAGGGCTAGGAGGATGGGACAACAATGGTGTAAGGTGTACGCACCTCAAACAAGTACCATCTCTTGTTAAAGGAGGCTGCTCTGGAATCCCAGCAGGAGGGTTGGGGCCACTGCACCAGGGAAGGAGGCTCCATCTGTTGGAGATATGTCAGGGAAGGATGGGAACCCCAAGGGAGAAAGAGAAATGCCATGTTACTCAGGACACTTCATTGTTAGTGGGTGCCACGCTGGATGTCAAGAGTGAGGTCCACTGTTTCCCATGAGCAACAGTGGATATCCTCAGAAAAAAATTGTTTGAACTCATTGAGGTTGAGGAAGCTGGATGTGATAGTGAACATAGCCACAAATTATCTATCCAGAAGAAGTTTAGAGAATGTAAGGAAGAGCTTCTCTACCGTATATAGGATTCAAGGGATAGAGCAGGGGCAGTGACCTTCTCTGAGATTCTACCACAGCCACACTACAGTTGTAGGGGCATTATAAAACAGATCAGTTCAATGGATGGCTAAAGTGCTGGTATAGGGGGAGAGTTTTCATTTCTTAAGAGACTGAGGCCACACCTGGTTGTGCTAGAGGCTGTTCGAAAGGGATAGTCTGCACCCCAATGAGGAAGGCACCACAGCACTGGAGCGCAGGTTCCCACAACACCAAAGAAAGCCTTCAAACAAGGAAAGGAGAGGCAGCACGGTTGAGAATAAGCACATCTACACATTTGAGAAGGGCCACAAGGGCCACTCCCAACAAGAAAGTAAGCAGGAGGAGCAGGTCAGACTGGAGGGGAGGGAGGAAGGCTGCAGTGGGGCGAGTGAAAAAGGAAAATGCAGGTGTATTAATAAAAAAGGGTGTGAGTAGGGAGGAAGGGGGTAGTACAGGGGATAGTGAAAAGATGCAGGAGCTTTGGGAAATTTAGGAGAACAGTAATCAAGGAGTTTAGAGGCACAATGAAAAGGGAAAATAAATTACAAATCGGGAGGAAGTACAGTGTATGGAAGTTGATGTGTGCTAATACCAGGAGTCTGGGAAAGAAGACCTTTGACCTTAAAGCAGTATTACTTGAGGCACAATTGGGCATGGTAGTTGAAAAGAAAACAAGAGCAATGCAACACCACTTGTGGGAGTTAAGGGGTCCAGGGTAGTCGGGTGGCACTATACATAAAGGATGTTATGCAAGCCTCAGAAAGGTAGGAATTAGAGAGGAGTACACAGATAGAGGCAGTCTGGATCCAAGTTATTGCAGGGGCAGGAGGATGATCAGGGTCAGAGTAGTGTAGAGGCCCCAAATCAAAGGAAGGAAACTGATAGAAAGCTAAGGGAGGAGATCAAGGGGATGGCAGAACTGAGGGAGGTGCTGATATTGGGGAATTTCAACATGCAAAATGTGAACTGGGGTATACCAGTAGCAGTGATGGCAAGGAGTCAGTCCCTGGTTGATGGAATGCAAAAGGAATTTGTAGTCCAGAAGATCACAGACCCCATTAGGGAAATTGTCTTGCTGGATCTGGTCCTGACAATCACGGACAACCTGGGAGAGGTCAGGGCTGGGGAACCACTAACATCCAGTGATCACAGGACCATATGAGTGGAGATCAAGCTGTATGCAGATATGGTCTGCTTCAGGACTAAGGTCCTAGACTTCAGGAGGGCACATTTTGGGAGGACGAGGGAAGTACATGGGGAAGAATTGCATTGTGTAAATGCAGAAGCAGGAATGGTCATCAAATAAGACTTTAAAAAGAGGGGGTACTGGAGGTGACACGTCTCTGCACAATGATGGTGATGAAAGGCAAGAGGGAAAGAAACCACTACTGTTTTCCAGGAAGGTGGCAGAGGCAGTAAAGGCCAAAAGAAGGGCAATCATTAAGTACAAAGCAGGTCAGACAAACATAGACGGGGGAATATTAAAAGAGGTTGAGGGTGTCCCTAGAGCACTAAGACAGGTGAAAGCAGATATAGAGCAAAGGTAAGTGAAGGAGGTTAAAGAACATGGCAAAGTGTTCTTTTGATGCATATGAGAGAGGTGCAAAACCAGGTATGGGAATTCCAGGCTTAAGAAGGGGGAAGAATGGGAAGTGGATGAGAAAGGGATGGAGAACTTACTGAACTAATACTGCTGTTCAGTGTTCGCAGTGAAAGTCAGGGGCCCACTGCCTAAATGCAGTCTTAAAACCAATAAAGGGTCATAGATGCCGACATGGAGTCCACAAAGGAGTACAGGGTATTAAAGGGCCTACAGGCACAGAAGGTGATCTTGAACAGGGAGCATTCAGAGATGGAAACATCACAAGTGGAGTGCTCCAAAGGTCAGTTTTGGGACTGGTCCACTGGTCCTTTTTAGCATATTTATATGTTACATAGAGGAGAGGAGGGAAAAATATGTCTCTTTCAAGACCATACTTAGATATGTGATGGGGTAGATAGCAAAGTGGATAAGGACTATGAGGGAGGACCTGGAAAACCTAAGAGGTGGTCCAGGGTGTGGCAACTGAAACCGAATGCCATAAATTGAAAAGTAATACACATAACAGCCAGAAACACAAGAACAGAATATGGAATGGGGTAGTGGCGGAGAGAACAACAGAAGAAAGGGACCATGGGGTGTTAATAATGGAGAGCTTGAAAGCACTGCCACAGTGTAAGAGGGCTGTGGAAAGAGCAGATAGGATCCTGGGATACATTGGAGGATCAGTAGCAGGAAAAGGCAGGTGATACTGCCTTTGTACAGATCTCTAGTTAGACAGCGCTTGGAGTAGTGTGTGCAGTTTTGGATCCTGCACTCGAACAATGGCAGAGCAAGGCTGGGGGCAGTGCAAAGGAGGTCTGCGAAAATGATACAGGGGTAGCAGGGAAGGTCATAGGGGAGAGTTTTGAACACCTCAGTGTGTACTTGCTGGAAGACAGAAGAGAGTGGGTGTGCATGATAGAGATGTTCAAGTACCTCTTTGGGATACACAAGGAAACAGCAGGAAGTTATTCACACAGAGTGGAAACACAGGTACCAGGTGAAACTATTGAGCTAGTAGGGGAGATTCTGAAAGGATGTCAGGAAGTATTACTTCAAGGAAAAAGTACAGTAGTAGAAAAATGGACCAAACTTCCTTCCAGAAGAGGTTGTATGTGCTAAAACAGTTTGGGAGGGGAGTTAAAAAGGGGGTGTGACAGACATTTGGGAAGGGACAAGTGGGACAACTGGGAGAAGGGAGAGGAAAAATGATCGCTGGGGGCATTTCCAAATAGTAGACAAGTTTTGGGCAGTCTAGATGAGTTGCAAGGCCTTTATGGGCTATCTATGTTTCTGTTACCAGAACAGCCTCATTAACCAACAGCAGGATACACACTACCATAGCCTCAGTGGGCACTAGAGGACTCCTGTCCCATCCACACCAGCACAACCTCAGTGTACAACAGCAGGACTCCAGTCCACCCCAGCGACAGTCCATACCCACACACCAGCATGCCCTTAGTACAAACCAGCACCACTCCAGTCAACACCAGTGTGTCAGCAGGTGTCCAGTCTACACACACACAGCTTCAATAAGCACCAGCAGGCCTTTAATACACATTAGTAAGGCCCCCATATACACTAGCAGAGCTTACACACAAGCACAATCTCAGTACTCACAAATTTAACTCCATTACACATCAGCAACTTTTAGACACACCAGCAGGGCTCCAGCCCACATAATTACAGTCTCAATACACACACCAGCAGGGCTAGAATCCTTGCAAACACAACCTTCGTGCACACCAGCAGCAGCAGCAGTTCACACAACAACACAACCAGTCAGTACACATTAGCAGGGATAGAATCCACAGTAGTACAACCTTAGTACACACCAGAAGAACTCCAGTTCACACTAGTTCAATCTCAGTGCACACCAGCAGGACTTCGGTCTACACCAGTAATATCTCAGAAGTCATTAACTGGGCTCCAATACACACTGGCTCAGCTTCAATACACACCAGGAGGACTTGTTCACACCAGAACAGTCTCAATATACATTAGCAGGATTGCTACCCACACCAGTACAACCCCATTGCATACCAGCAGGACTCCAGTCTATACCAGTTACCAGAACAACCTCAGTGCACATCAGCAGGACTCATTCTACAGCAGTTCAACTTCAGGTACAATAGCAGGACTCCAGTACACAACACACTGCCTCTGTATGTCTCAGCAAGATTCTAGTTCATACCACTGCAACCTCAGTGAATACACACCAACAGAACCCCAGCTTACACCAGCACAGCCTCAGTATGCTGCAGCAAGCATTCTGTCTACACAGTTACAACCTCAATGCACACCAGAATGATGACAATCCAAACCAGTGTAACCTCTATGAACACCAGCAGAACTCCAGCCCATACCAGTACAGCCAAAGTACCTATCTACAGGACTCTTGCCACATTAATATAACCTTATACACACCAGCACCACTCCAATCTGGACCAGTGCAACCTCAGTGTGTACCATCAGGGCTTCAACCTACAACGCACAAACATAGTCTCAGTACGCACCAGCAGGACTTCAAAACACATCAGTAAAGCATCCGTACACTCCAGCAGGATTCCAGTCTACACCAGCACAGCCTTAGTATGTGCCATCACAGTTCCATCACATCCACAGTATGTGCCAGCAGGGCTCAAGGACACACTGGTATAGTCTCAGTACATACCAGCAGGGCTCTAGTACACACCAACATAGAATTTGTACGCACCAGCAGAACTCACACCAGCGCACCCTCAGTATGCATATGTAAGGCTATAGTCCACACTAGTGCAATCTTAGTATGCAGCAGCAGGGTTCCAAAACATACCAGCACAGCCCCAGTAGACACCGCCAGGGCTTCAGTCATCACAAGTACAACCTTCCCTTACAGAAATATAGATGTGCTGCGTACATGCAGAATGCATGCCACATGCTTAATTGTGCAATGTTTGCATGCCGTTCACATACACAAAGTGATCCTAAGCGAACCAGGTCTAAAAAGCAAATCAGGTTCACGTGCTGCAAGCTTGACATGTGTGCAGCAGGTAAGCTGGTGTGAACAACTTCTTAAAATTACATCAGGTTTGCGAGTTGCATGCTTGACATGAATGAAGCAGTTAAGCTAGTGTGAACATTTAAACATCACATCAGGTTCACATGCTGCATGCTTGCCATGTTTATAGCAACTAACCTGGTGCAAATCTCATCTAAAAAACACATCAGTTTCTACTTCTTATATTATTGCTAGCAATTAGAGTAATTAAAATACATTTTTATTTGAATTCCCATAAAAATAAGGTAAACTCATTAATTATAATCCTTTTGCAAGTTGTTTAATGGCTTTTGATTGTTGCCATTAATTGCCATTAATTTGTAAAGTATTGTTGCATACTGCATTAAGTGCTTAGATGTAGCCAGTCAACATTCCCCATTCCAGATGTATGAAGAGGGGCCTCTGTGTTGTGAAGCCTATCTTTTTTGTTTTGGACCATGCAAATCCCTTATGCATATTTAGTGCTACAAATGTGTTTCCCCATGACTGTTTTATCTCACTTGCTTTCCCTTTGTCATTCTGTATGGAGTATATACACTATGGCCATGTTCAGCACTCTTCGTACTGAGTAGGGTCTTGGAAGCATGCACCTTACCTCACATTTTGTCACTGAAATGAGGGACATGGACACTCAAAATGAGGGACAATGAGTGACACTAACCCACATGATGATCAGGGCATATCATGAAATATGGAGAAACAGTACCTCAGAATGCAGTGGGAACCATTGCATTAGCACCTGAGAATGAATTTCTACCATTAAGCAGGGGTGCCATTTAGATAGGACGGGGGGGGGGGCAGTTGTCTCCCCTTCCATACTTGTGCCTAGGGTGTTCTTATTGTTTGACAATAATGGCATTAAATTTGAATTTAATCTTTTGCACAATAAGTGCCCACCTGGCCTCTGTGTGCTCATGCTGCAGGTACTCTCCGGACTCGGCTGTGTCTGTATTGTATTGTCCACTCTCTCCACCTATTAGTGGTGGCACAATCGCATGTGATGTGGATGAGCTCCAGCCAAGAAAGAGTGCCTAAGTCTTGCAAGTGTGACACTGTCTTTCCTGCTGCAGAGTAAACAGACTTCACACTACAGCTTGGAGAAGTCGGTGAGCACTGAACTCTCAATAGCAGTGTTGTGGCAGCATATTTTTGTTGGTCTACTCTTAGTGAGTCTGTCTCCCCTGGTGGCTGAAGGGGCAGAGAATGAGCTAGAAGCTAACTCAAGACTAGGCTACCTACTTTCTCTACTAGGCTCACCTTGCAAAACAAACAGCAGAGACTCCCATGGCAGCAAGCTAGGCTTAGCAGCAGTGCTGACAGCAGTGTGGGTGGCCTTCATAGGTCTTGATCAGTGCAGAACGGTAGTAGCAACCAAGAAAGAAGCAAGCAACCCAAGTTGTGTGGATTCAGTTGGTGAGATGACTTGGTCGTGGACCATGTTGCGAACCTGTGATGGTTGGTTCTAGCATCTAGATTCTGGCAGAAGGAGAGAGGGGGAGCAGACTGAAAACTGGGCTTATGGCACAATGTGCCAGGCTGCAGGTTCTGGCCATATAGCCAGGTAAGTAAAAGTAAATAATTTTGTTTCACAGGGGGATTGGGGAATGAGGAAGAACTGAAATATTGATGTGCTTTTATGTTTCTTCATCTTTGGGCAGCTTCATGACCCATAGGGGATGGGTATTGAATGGAATGGAGTCAGGGAGAAAAATTGGGACAACGTTCTTTTTTTGGGGGGGGCAGAACTTCAGCCAGGAAAAAAATTGATTAGTAACTGGGTGGGTTTAAACCCAAATCTGATACACTGCTCCGGGGTGGTTTTACTATAGCGCTGCGACAGCGCTCGCACTGACATCCCCCATGATGACAGACACAATGCCAAGTGTTTGCATTGTACGGTCGGGGATATTGGTGCGTTTCCAACCCCCCCATGTGAGGGGGTCCATCCCCCCACACCCTCCGTTCTCCAAATATCCAACTCCAAGTCAGAGTTGGACCGGGGAGGGGGCGCAACACCAGAAGCTGCACCACTGGTGTCTTCCTTGCACCAGCACAGTGACTCACCAGAGACAGGTAAAATCTGTCACTGTGCTGGTGTTCACGCTGTTGGAGTCGACCTTGCATCGGCACACCCTCTGGGGTATATACGGATGAATCTTACACATTTGAATTTTTCCTGTTTGCATATCACTTTTCAGTCAAAACAAGTAAGTTGTACCTTTTAGAGATGTTACAGACATTTTAGAGCTGTCTCTTGCATTCACAGATAGTTGAGCGGTATGATATGCACAGACTATTGGAGCCCCACTACAGTCAGGCTTATGCCCCCCCTCATGAAGCTGACCTCCACAACCCCACGCTCAGGCACATTATGACAAAGGGCAAAGGAGACTACAGGGGCATGCACCATTGAAATGAATGGGGTATTTTTTATTGCTATTTTATACATTATTGATGCAGAGTTGGATCCTAATGAAGGCCACCACTCCACTAACAATGGTCTTGTCAGTAGAACAGTGGCCTTTGTTATTCTCCAACTCTCAATATCTGCTCTGCTGCAATAACATCAGGCAAAGATGAGCCTTAGCCAGGTTTAGGGCTGGATTATTATGGAAGACCTGGAAGCCGCCCATAGTCAGAATCGGCTCTCCATGTATATGCTCACAAGATATAAGATTCACACCGTTCCATCTGTTATTTGAATGTGATTAATTAAGGAAGGCAATAAACAAATGGATAGGCCCTCTCTGTAACAGTAGTCACTCTATGACCAGAGAAAAGCTTTTTTTTGAACTTTTATGTCATTAGAAGATCTTGTTTGTATTGTTGCTATGGGAAACCCTGCTTTGAATACCATTAGGAAAATAAATACAACAGCATTTTAGCATTTCTATCTATATTATCTACTATTTGTATTTTTAATACTCCCCCTAGAAGCCCTTTTGTGATATATTATAATACGTTTTTAAATGTAACATTGTATAGTTCTATTATGAACTTATTAAATATAATCATTTGTATGTGATGTAATGTGTATAGATTCTTGTTAAATAAATTTGATTTTGACTTTTTATCCAACTCACCATCATAACGTATAAAATAGTAATACAAAATAACTTCATTCATTTCAAGGGGGTACACCCCAGCTCTGACCCATGGACATCATCTCTCAAAGACTCCTGCCTCTGGCTCCCTAGTACTCAAGTAAGAGACTTTTTACTTATATCTATACTTGGTGGGTTGTCTGTAGCAGCATGACCATACCCACTACAGTGTGTGTGCATGGGGGGAGGGCATGGCCATGTGGGTGTGGGGGTGTCCAGTCATTGCTACTTTTGTGTTTACACCTTAAAGTCTGTTTGCGTGGAAGCATTCAAAATTATGGAGAGAAAACAGTAGGAGTACAGGCCAGACAGAAGTAATTAAGTGGTTTTGTAGGTAAGCTTGTGTATTGGGGGTGGGAAAAAACACGTTTCCATTGATATGTGTGCTACAGTTCAACTTTGAAGCTGAGATGAGAAGAAAACTGAAAAGCATAACAGTGGCTACAAGCATGCCGCATGCATGCAGATGTAGTCAGATACAGTATGTACTGAAGTACAAGCGAGCCTTATGTGTGCAGGCAGTATGGCTTAGTGGTTAAAGGCACTGAACTGCAAGCCAGGAGACTTGAAGGCATAAAGACCTAGGTTTGAATCTCATCAACCCACTTGTGTATGGTGTGATCCTGAGCAAGTCATTTAACTTTTTCATGTGCAGTTATCAGTGATCACTTGCTTTTTGTATACATGCCACATGTGTGCAGTCTTTCCCAATTTAACATAAAAATCATGGTTTCCACACCTGCTTGCTGCATACATGCCATATGCATGCAATCGTTCCAATTTAACATTTAAATCATACTTGCAGCACGCATATCACTTGGGTAGTTTTATGAGTGCAGCATGAAAACATTTCATATAATTATTTCTGTAAGGGTTATTACACACCCACAGGACTCCAGTCCACACTAGTGCAACCTCAAAGTAGCATTGTCCAATGCCAGATATTCACTTGCTTATATTTGCTGTGTAGTTGTTGGGCATAGATAGCGCAGCAATTAAAATGTAAAAAATTAATAACACAAGTTATGATAGTGAAATTGTGATGATTGGGAAATGAAGAGGTTCACACATAACACAGCTGTTTTCTCAGACCATGACCCTGAATTTTTAGATAGTATTTTTATTACCCCAGAACATGAATAGGACAGGTGTCATTTATCAAATGCCACCTGAAATATGATTTTGCGGAATGACGGCGAAAAGGGGTTTTGGGGGGGATTGGAAAATGGCACCTGCCATGTTCATCAGATGGGGTAAAAATTGGTATATTGAAAATGTGGGTTCAAAAAGTAAAAAAAATGCTGTGTTATGAGTAAACATTAAAATATGTTGATGTTTGTTCATAACTTTGTTATTTTTGCCAGCAATAAGACATGACGAGGTGTGGATTATGTCCTGATAAGAGCACACCCCAGGTGTGTTATGAGGCATGAGGTGCTTCCACTGAGTGCCTTTAGCACCTGGGTATGCTCTTATCAGGCCATAACCCACATCTCAGAGAGTCTTATTGTGCTTATAAAATGGGCCCTTCAAGTGACTATTTCAGAACAAAAGAACAAAAAAAAAATCAAAAAGATAAAAAAAGCACATTTCTTTAGGTGAAATACTAAATAAATAGTCCCCTTATTCATTTAGAAGTGTGTCATGAGAAGTTCAGAGCTCCCATTATGTGTGCATCAAGGGTGCTTTTATTACTCTTAGACCCCCCCCAAAAAAAATTATTTTATTATCTGGTATCTTTTTAAATGCTTGAAGGGCCATTTGTCTGAGGCCAACTGTTGACTTCCCTTGAGAATGAGCGTGTCCTAATGTAGTCACCGTAGTAAGCAGTTTTGATACAGCATCTGTACCATGGTTGTGACTGAATGCTCATGATTCCTAATGGATGGTTCTATCTTATTTTATAAAGTTTTAAAAAAGTTTGTGCAAGTACCAGCGGGGGAATGAGTCTGTTTTTTTTTTTATACACAATTCTTAGCGGGCGCAATGGTCGCTGTATCCATGATGGAGGAGTTGGTATGGTAGGATTTGAAAGTCACGTGTAGCAGCTCTCTGACTTCATTGCAGTTGGCTAGTGCTCAGCACAGCACAGGTCAGAATTAGTTTTACAATCAAAAAGTGATTTGGGGAATTATAGAAATGGATACTTTGTGTGTGTGTGTGTGTGTGTTGTGGTGGCATGTGTGGGGGGTCTTGCAGTGGGGACTGATGACAAGCTGCTGCACTTCACAAAAATTAGAGGGAGGGCAGTGTAGCAGAAATGCTGTGAGCAAAACTCTAACATATTGCAATGTAAAATATGTGATTGCACGTCCTTACTGCTTCAGAGAGTTTGTGGGGGTGCAAATATTGATTTTTGATAGTGCTGTGACACTGCTCTGCCGTGGTTCTATGACATGCTAGGCAATGAGCAGCAGAGGGAGACCACTGACATGCTGGGTGGCACACATTGATTTAACTGCGTGCTGCATTTTGGTTGGTACAATTAGTGCCAACTGCAATGTTATGTCCTGATAAGGACACAGCTAAAAACGCCCTTCAGCCAATCAGGACTCAGAAAATGTTGTGCCCATTTTATAATGAGATTTATACCCCATATTTTCAACATTGTCTTTTTATGATGCCACCTTATAGACATGACAGGTGTCATTAATAAAATCCTGTCCAAACACCACATTGTGGCATGAGCGTGAAAATAGGTTTTTGATGGGATTTGAAAACTGACACCTGCATGTTCATGAGGTAGTGTAAAAAAATGACCAGGTTGAAGTACTTGGGGGGGAAAAGTATAAAAAAATTGCAAAGTTATGAGTAAATGTTGAAGAATTTCAACATAGCTTCATAACATTTGTCTAGATTTTGACCCCAAATTTTCAACATAGTCTTTTTATGGCCCCACCTTATGATTAAGACAGATGGATATAAAAAAAATACAAATTAAAGGTGACGTCACTGAATGACTATAAAAAGATGTTTAGGAGAGGATTTAAAAAAATTACACCTGCTGTGCTGATGAGGTAGAGCAAAAAAGACTATATTGAAATTATGGGGCAAAAATGTTAAAAATGACAATGCTATGAATAAAAGTTCAAAATGCATTCAAAAGTTATTAACCAGACTTGCCTTGTTTTTAGTGAGTTTGCGACTGGGCACCATAGGAAGAGGATCTTTGCTGGTCTTGGGAAATTACTTTGTGAAACCCTTCTTAGGAAAGTGAGGAGTGGTGGTGGGATAGAGGGTAGTGGGTACTAAGATGGGGTCAGGGTGGGAGGTGGGGTCCAGAAGACATAAATTAACTTTATTTTCTTTTCAAGTTTAAAAAAAACAACAATGATGAACTTTTTTTTACAGGTTCTGACTCTGGGGATTAGGTACCCCAGTGTCAGGAGTTGTTTGGTAGCCCTGGGGGTGGGCATCCCAGTGTCAGGTTTCAGAGACTGTGAGTGTTATGACCCAGGTTTAGTTACCCAAACCCAAACTTGGTAGCCAAATGTGTGGGAGGCAACCTGACTTACCTTATACTAGCCCAAGAGCAAATCTTACTCTGAGTGTTTGGGCCTCACATAAATTCCACAATGTTGTGAGTTTCACAGGACAAGCAGATGATAAAAAACCTATACTATACCATTTAATAAGTTTTATGTTAAGCAACAGATTTGAAAAGAACAAAATGACATATAAGCAGTAGATATGTGGCAAGGTTTTAATTCACCCGCAAAGTTAGGGCAAAGTTGCCAAATTTACCTCTGTGGATAATTTCACAAAGTTTTTCTGTTTAATAGTAATTTTGCCATTGGTAACTTTGCCAGGCAACTTCTGCTGAAACTTCTCCTTAGGATATACGCCAAGGTGAAGCTGGATAAAAATCAGGCTACTGATACACAAAAGTCTCAAGATCAGCAGTGCCCTGTCCCCTCAGTGTAGCATGCTGGCAAATACCCAGAGGGTTGCTACCACTGCGTTTGGCCTTAGTGCAATTTCTTCCCCTGGTCAGAGTGAAATACTACCCCAGGTACCTGTGCCCAATGTGCTGTAATGCACAGAAAGGAGCTACAAGTTGTTTGGCCACTGGTCCTCATATCTATACTGGGGACCTATTATCCAAATCAGACTCCATGCCACCACACCTCTAGCAGTCAAAGGGACACCAGCAACCTCCTCCTCCTTGACCACTGTTCCTGAGCCAGATATTTTGCTACCTCTCAGACTGATCCTCTTGTTGCTGCGTCCCCCAGCACCCAACAACATGGGTGCTACAGATCTGGCAGAGAATAATTTGTCAACACGAATGCCACTACCCCAATTCCACCAGCTACTTCTTTTCAGCTTTATAGGCATAACTTGGTCAATTTTTGTTTAATTCATCTAAGACTCGGTAGGGCTATAGTTAAGAAGGAGATTCATATTTAGTGCATTCTGAAGATGTATTGTACTTATATTGTAGATTTGGTATCATAGTGAACTTGGGAGGTAATTTGGGTGGATCTTGTGCATATCCCATGAATTTGTTTGAGGTATTATATGTTAGTCTTGTAGTACTCATTGAGACCTTTTTTGATATTTAGATTGTTCCTTAACTCCAAAGACTTGACAGAATTATGGCTTGTTAAAGTTTCAATGTTATACTATGGGAATTTTAATTTTGTAATTGTTATGTTTCTATATGTCTGTTTTCAGTTGGTATTTCTTAGGGACTCAGTCTTGTGGTACTCATTGAGACCTTTTCTTGATATATAAAGTTTCCCTTTACTCCAAAGACAGATTGAGTTATGGCCTGTTAAATTTGTAATGTTATCAAATGGGAATTTTATTTTTTTTAACTTTTATGTTTTTATATGTCTGTTTTCATAGAAACATAGAATTTTCAGTTGATATTTCTTAGGGACTTATTCTTGCAGAACTCATACATGCTGTTTTGTGTGGTCTTTGTCACTTGTATGGTCTTTATTACCTGTCACCCTAGTGACCACAATGTGGTCACTTGCAACCTATGCAATAAATGTGTCCACCATGGCAAGCAAGGGAACCACATAGGTACTTGGGGCCAGAGGACCCATCTTATGGCAAATCACTGGGCCAAGTGGGAGAAAAAGCAGAAGGAAGCAGCAAGTAGGGATGGTAGAGGTGGTGACCCATCCATGCTGACAGCAGTTTGCAGAGTGCATAAGGGAAGTTTCCTTGTCATGGTGGGGTGGCAGACACACCCAGTGGAAGTGGCAGCACCCTCTATAGTAGTTCAAGCTCCTCCTGAACCAACAGCAGGATCCACATCATTGGCAGTTTTTTTTTTTTTTTACACAATTCATGCCAGGTATTTTATGGACTAAAGGGACACATGCAAGACACAACAAATCAGGAAATTATCATGTAGGATTGCCACCTGACAGTTTTTTTTACCTGGTAATTGGGTTTTAAGGGTCCCAATCTGGTAATCCAGTTTTGCTCGGTGCTGGTCAGGTTTTGGAGTAATTTTGAGTGCTCACATACTTTTGAAACATATTTTATCATATCATTCATTGTTTCAGCTGCATGTCCAGCTGAAAACAAGTTCTGTTGTCAATATAGCCCTTTCTTTGTAAAAGCAGTCAACCTGGGAGGTGTAAAGTATGGCCATTACAGTTGTTAGCAGTTTTAACTTAATCTTTTCCACACTTCATCTTAAAGTGGCATAACAACAAAGCTGGGCCCCCAACTTCTACAACAGTAAAAAATCCAGCTGTCTTCCACTTTCATTTGCTGATAAACATTTTTATCTCTAACAGAACTTTAACAATTTTAAAGGTTTTAAATATGTATTTTTTTTTTCTCAAGAAAAAAGCATGGTCACTTCTTTGGCTTTGAAATAGTAATGTGGACATGAAAAGGAAATGGAGCCAGAGAAAGATGTAAAGTACACATAATAGGAACCACACTTTCTTTATTATATATCATTATATACCAGGTGTACTATTGTATGTTATTCACAGTATGTCCCTTGTCTTCCCCCAGATTATATCTGTAAATGAGATTTCTTTTATCTCTGTATGTTTATCTGCTAAACCAATGTCAATGAATAAATAAATAGATAACTAGAAATAATCTAGGAAAGTAACTTTAACAGGTACAGTATGCTAACAATTTTGTTGAACTGCTGCTTTAAGTGTTGTCTTTTACTGACTTAACAAATGGCTTTGGAGGAGGAACAACGCATGATCAGTCATGAAAATAGTTGGGTCTGGGGGCGGGGTTTAGGATTTGGTTTTTGCCTTATCCAAAGGTTGCAACCCTAAAAATATCACGACATTATTATATACACCAAAAAGCTAACTTCTATCAATAAACAAAAATGAAATAAAAATACTCACCCTACAGTGACAAAAATAATTCAGTAAAACACAGCTAACTGTTCTACAGAACTAAAATACACCATACGTTGACAAATTCTGTATGCAAGTGCAATAATTGACTTTTAACTGTTATATTTATGTCTCTACTGCATTTGTTTAATGTATGTATTTGTAACACTGGACATCTGTGAAAATCGGTTAGTAACCCACAGATCTTTCAGTATAAAACAAGCATTTGTCAATGCCGAATGTTGTCTTGCTGGTTTTTGCATTGGTAGAGCAGGAGTTAGAGAGATGCATAATAGAAGTAGCAGTGAAGTATAGAACCAACATCAACCCCAACCCACCCTGTATAGAGGGACAGGCATTGGGGTGTGCGTTTGGGTCGCTGGCCATAACGCTCATGGTATTTCACCTCACCCTACTCTGCAGAATCTGACAAGTGTCACATTGTGCCTTGGGGTCATCTGGCCTTATGCTCATCCCATTTTATAAGGAAGTACATTGAGATGGGCGCAGCATAGGAGAATGGGTTGAACTTTGGGGCTGAAGAGTCCAAGGCACACCTTGATGTCTGTCAGTGACTGCAGAGTGGAGGTGGAGGACCAGTGGCATGAGCAGTACAGCAGACAATACAAAGACACACCCCTGATGCCTTTTAGTCTGTACAGGATGAGATGTAATGGTTAGAAACCCTAACACCCTGGGCGTGCGTTGGTATTTGAACTCCAAATTTTAAAACATGGCCTTTTTGTGGCCCCACCTCTTGAAAGCATTTGGGACCTCTGTTCATGAACAGTGCCCCTGTGATTTTGTTAATCTGTCTCGATCATTGTTTTCCCACAGTGACCGTATCATTCTGCACCACATGAAAATGTCAGCTGTACCATTGATAAGGAGGTGCGAAGAGATGGCAATGTGGGAAATCTGGAGTGAAAATATTAAACATTCTCGAAGCTACGAGCGTGTGTGAAAAGTGCACATTGCACGCTTGTAACGCAGTCATTTAGTGGAATTATTTCACCAAATTTTTAACATAGCCATTTTGGGATCTCTGCTCATGAGCAGTAGCACTATAATCATCTTAATGTGCCGAAACGTTAATTTTCCACAGCGACTGAGTGATTGTGTGCACCAGATGTGAGAAACTACATTTCAGGCAGTATGTGACAAATGACAGTTGAACTGTTCATAAGAAGGTGTGCAAAAATAACAAGGTTGAAAATCTGGAGTGAAAATATTACAAATTCTTGGAACTTATGACTGTGCATGGACACTGCACTATGCACGCTTGTAACATAGTCATTTTATGGAAGTTTTTCACCAGATTTTCAACATAGGCATGTTGGGACCTCTGCTAATGAGCAGTGTTAATGTGATTTTCTTACTGTGTTCTAAACATTGTTTTCCTAGAGCGACTGCGCCACTACACACCGGCTGTACGAAAACACAGTTCAGGTAGGATGTGGAAAATGAACGCTGTACTGTTCATAAGGAGGTGTGAAAAAATGGCAATGGTGAAAATCTGGAGTAAAAATATTAAAAATTATTGAAGTTATGAGCGTGTGGGGAAACTGCACAATGCACTCTTGTAAAACAGTCATTTTATGGATGTTTGTCACCTAATTTTCAACATAGGCATTTTAGGACCTCTGCTCATGAACTGAGTCACTGTGATTTTCTTAATCTGTCCCAAACACTGATTTCCCACAGCGACCATCCTAATCTGCGCTGGAAGTACGGAAACACATTTTGGCCAGGATGTGAAAAATATTGAGGGTGCATGAACACTGCGCATCACACGCTCATAGCACAGTCATTTAATGGACTTTCATTACCAAATTTTCAACATAGGCATTTTAGGACCTCTGCTCATGAACAGTATCACTGTGATTTTCTTACTCTGTCCAGAACACTGATTTCCCACAGCAATCACGCTATTCTGCGCTGGAAGTGCAAAAACACATTTTGGCCAGGATGTGAAAAATGACAGCTGTACTGTTCATAAAGAGGTATGTAAAAATGGCAATGTTGAAAATCTGGAGTGAAAATATTACAGATTTGCGAAGTTATAAGTGTGCATGGAAACTGCGCAATGCACACTCATAAAAGTAATTTAATGGACTTTTGGCACCTAATTTTCAGCATAGGCATTTTAGGACCTCTGCTCATGAACAGTACCACTGTGATTTTCTTACTCTGACCCAAACACTGATTTCCCACAGCGACCACGCTATTCTGCGCCAGAAGTGCGAAAACACATTTTGGACAGGATGTTAAAAATGACAGCTATACTATTCATAAGGAGGTGTGGAAACATGCCAATGTTGAAAGTCTGGAGTGAAAATATTACAGATTCACGAAGTTACAAGCATGCGTGAAAACTGCGCAATGCACATTCATAAAACAGTCATTTTTTTAATTTTTTCACCACATTTGCAACATAGGCTTTTTGAGAGGCCACCTCATGAACAGTGGCACTATCTTTTCATTAATTGGTCCCAAAGGGTGATTCTGCACAGTGACTGCAAAATCACCTTTTGGGACTGAATAACGCCATGACACTAACTGAATTCATGAGGAAGGGTCCCAATAACCCCACATTGAAAATTTGGTGGCAAAATTCCAAAAAATGCCCGAAATATGCTTCAAAGTTGAAAAAACCCTATTTATGCCATTATACAGCTTACCGGCATTTCTTCAGCTCACAGTCAGCTTTGAAGAGTGCAGACGTGTTCCCGGTCCACCGAAGATCATCGTGCCTGGCTCCAGAGGTAAGTATGGGGTGAAACATAGAAACATAGACTTTGACGGCAGATAAGGACCACTTGGCCCACCCAGTCTGCCCATTTCCCTACCTACTGGATAAGCTGCAGATTCTAGTTAACCAACAGCCTACTTCCTGCCACCCCCCACTACAATTGTCTTATATTTGTCCATGCATATTTGAATTCCCCCACTGTTTTAGACCCAACAACCTTCCCAGGAAGGTGGTTCCATGCATCCACCACTCTCTTCATGAAAAAAAATTTCCTCACATTACCCCTGAGCCGTCCCTGCTCTATCTTTAAATTGTGCCTCCTTGCTCTTACACATCTCTTTTTCTGAAAGATGCTATGCTCCTGGACTTTGTTGATTCCCTTTAGGTACTTGAACATTTCTATCATGTTCCCCCCATCCCTCCTTTCATCAAGGGTATGCATATTAAGCTCTCTCAGTCTCTCTTCATATTGTTTCCGATGCAGACTCTGCACCAGTTTAGTTGCCCTCCTCTGAACTGCTTCCATCCTGCATAGTTGAGGTCTCCAAAACTGCACACAGTACTCCAGATGGGGTCTCACCAACTGTCTGTACAGAGCGATAGCCACTTCCCTTTTTCTACTTGTGATGCCCCTTCCTATGCATCCCAGTATCCCCCTGGCTCTCCTTACTGACTTCTCACATTGTTTACCAACCTTTAGATCATCTGATATGACTACCCCCAGGTCTCTTTCCATTTTTGTTGTTGTTAGTACCTCCCCTGCTATTGTGTGCTCTTCTCCTGGGATTTTGTTTCACAGGTGCATTACTTTGTACTTCGTTGCATTGAATCTAAGTTGCCATATGTCTGACCATTCCTCCAACCTTGCCAAGTCCCTTCTCATCCTTTGGTGACATGGTGGTGGCTGAGCCGTCCGCCTGGCACAGTCCCCAGAAAAGCCGACGTAGGGGTGCCCAATTCCCCCCCTGGGTGAGCGAGGGTTGGGGAGGGGCTCAGACTGTGAGGGACTGTTTTCTACTTTACAGGGGAAAAAAACATTGCAGGAAGGTTTTTTTTTTTACAGGTACATTTGACATGCTGGGGTAGGCTCCCAGCATGTGACCTGCATGTTTTTTTTTGGAGGGGGGACTGGAGCCGATGGGGATTGGGCACCCGTTGGGAAAATAAAAAATAGTGTTGGGGGAGGGGGGATGATGCCAATGGGGATTGAGCTCCCCCATCAGCAAATGAACTGGAGAGGGAGGTGTCACTTGTGTGTTTTTTTTGGAGGGGGATTGGAGCCAATGGGGATTGGGCACCTCGTTGGCAATAAAAGAGTGTTTTGGGGGGGATGATGCTGATGGGGATTGGGCTCCCCCATCAGCAAATGAACTGGGAAGGGGGGCATGATAATGCCAACAGGGGGTTTGGGCATCCCCTATGTCAGCTTTTCTGGGGATTGTGCGAGGCGGATGGCTCAGCCGCCACCATGTCATACTAAAATGTTAAACTGGAAAAGGTATGCCCTGCAATGAGGTGGAGCTCCCTCATTGTAGTGGCTAAAACCTTTCAAGGTGGTAGCACACTTTTGCACTGCTGTCATAGACAGCATGCAATCTAATTTGTGCCACGGAGCCCAGCCCCAAAAAGCAGTGGCACCACAGGCCACAACAGGACCGCACCTCCAAAACCTGCTATTCCAAAGTTACTACAACATGTTTCTTGCACAGGCGCAAGACAACATAATAAAAATGAAATGAAATGAAAATAACAAACCACAGAAATCAGGGAAAAAAATTCACATGGAACACTGACTACAACACTGCTGCCTGCTAAGACAGAAAAGGCTGCCTAGCCACAACCTTTTTATCTTTGCTCGTGCACGAAACACACAAGAAACATATTGCGATAGTAGATCATTGCAAAGATGTGGCAGTATTGTGGCCAATGCAGCAGATGATTTAATGCGCGCGTTCCTCGACCACCAATTAATGCTGAAGTTGCCGCTGATGGTAATTTCAGAGTGAGTGCTGCACTTGAACAAAATCTGCCACTGCAATCAGGGGCTGTTTCATCATTGCAGTGGCAGTCCCCCCCCTCCCAATCAGACACACAGCAGGACAGCAAATTTAAATGTTAGCTCCCTCCCACTGCTGCTGCTGGCCACCCCACACCCTTCATGCTCCATCCCATGCTGACATTGGGGTGCTCAATCCATGTGTAAGCATGTATCCCCCCTCCCTCTATTAATGTGGTACACTGGGGAGTCAACCCCAGTGTGCCAAAATCTTCTTTGATGTTACTGACACTGGGATGCCCACTCCCAGTTTTGGAATCACTCTCGCTCCTATGTTCTCAGTCGGACCTCAGTGCCTAACTCCCCAGGTTGGCATTGATCACCCTAATTCCCAGTATTCTTGCACACTGGGAGCCCACCTCAGTGTGCCAGAATCCGTTTTGTTAATATTTCACCTGTAAAAAAGAAAACAGTCCCATGAAGTCTTTTTTGTTTTAACCTGAAAAAAAGAGAAAATGGTCCCGCGTCATTCCCACTGGCCCATTTCCCCCAACCATCATCCTCCCTCTGTGCACCCTTCCTCCCCGCACACCCCTCACCCATACTAACCTCCGCAGGTCAGGAGCAGTGATCTTCTGTGGACCAGGAACATGTCTGCACTCTTCAAAGACCAACCAGGAACTGAAGAAATTACCATAAGCCCTATAATGGCAGTCAATGGGGGGGTTTCAACTTACATTAGGTAGATATCTCTTCCAATTTTTGGATTTTTGATCCCAAATTTTCAACATGGGGATCTTGGGACCCCAGCTCATGAACACTGGCACTGTCATTTTGTTTCTTGGTCCCAAAAGGTGATTTCATGGTTATTGCTTGGAACCATCTTTTGGGACCAACTAATGAAATGACAGTGCCACCGTTCATGAGGTGGGATCCTAAAAAGCCCTTGTTGCAATTTTGGTGAAAAAAATCCAAAAAAATGACTGCATTATGAACATCTGTTTCACAGCTTCTACCCACACTCGTTATTTTATCACTTTTCAGTATTTTCACTCCAAATTTCCAACATTGCCATTTTTTCACACCCCCTTATGAACAGTACAGCTGTCATTTTTTGCATCCTTCCTGAAAAGTGTTTTTGCACCTGTGGCACAGAATAGCATGGTCGTGTGCAAAATCAACTTTCAGGACAGATTAATGAAATCACAGTGTCACTGATCATGAGAGGAGGTCCCAAAAAGGCCATGTTGAAAATTTGGTAAAAACATTCCAAAAAATGACTGCGTTACGAGCATGTATTGCACAGTTTCTATGCACACTTGTAACTTCATCATTTTTTCATATTTTCACTCCAGATTTTCAGCATTGCCATTTCTTCACACCTCCTCATGAACAGTACAGCTGTCATTTTTCACATCCTGTTCAAAATGTGTTTTTGTACCTGTGGTGCTGAATGGCGCACTTGCTGTGTGAAATCACCTTTGGGGATTGAGTAATGAAATGATACTGCCACTGTTCATGAGGTGGGGTCCCAAAAAGCTCATGTTGAAAATTTGGAGCAAAAATACCAACAAACACTTGGGGTGTTAGGGTTTCCAGCCGTAACACCCAACCTGTACAGACTGTCAGGCATCTGGGGTGTGACTTGGGGTCGTCGACCATAATACTCACACCCTTCCACACCCCCCCCCTCGCAGTCACTGACAGGCATTGAGGTGTGCCTTGGGGTCTTTGGCCCTAACATTCACCCCATTCTCTTATACTGCACCCATCTCAGCTTATTTCCTTATGGAATGGGGTGAGTGTAAGGGCCAAAGACCTCAAGGCACACTGTGACACCTGTCAGTGTCCGCAGGGTGGGGTGAGGTGGAATAGTGTAAATGTTATGGCCAACGATCCAAAGGCACACCCCCAATGCCTGTCAATCTCCGCAGGGTGGGGGTTGGGCGGGGGTTGGAGTTATTTCAATACTTCACTGCCATTCCTGTTATGCATCTCTCTAACTCCTGCACTACCAATGCCAATCCCAGCAAGCAAACATTCGGCATTGACAAATGCTTGTTCTTGCTGTAAGTTGCTGCAGCAAAGCTTCCCTTCCCACAAAGTACTGCCTCACTACACTGAATTCAGAAAACAAAACTACAACTTTAAACTAAATAAATCACAATAAATACCAGAAATAATTGGTGATCTAGAGACACAAAGCATTGTAGACACTAAGTGGAGTGATTTATTGGAAAGAACTGTGTGTTTCAAATGCTTTCCAAAGGTTTTTAGACACAAAGATACAGAGCACACTACACCAGCTCTCTCTTCCTCACACTGCACTGAATTCAGCCTATGCTTGGCTATACAGCTCATTGCAGCACTACGTGACCTCTAATTGCATGAATCCTTGCAAACTTTGCTTTACAGCCACAATTCGCTGGTGAAGTTTGCATCTTCGCCATTCATGAAATTCTCCTTTAAGACGAAGGAGAAATTCACCATAAGGAGAACTTTGCGAGTTCAGTAAAATTTGCAAACTTCTTCTTAAAGTGAAGTTTGTGGACTTTGCCCACCACTAATAAGCAGTTAGCAAGTAATTAACCAGCATCCTCTTTCAAATACATTTGTACCAACCGGAGCACTCTTGTTATAAGAGTACAGCATTACTGACAGTCTTTTGGCTTCCCCCTAGAAAGGGGGGAGGTGGAGTTGTTGGAAACAGTTTCTTTTTTCATCGGATACCCCCAGTACAACAGTGCAGATTTCAGCTTAGCATATAACCTGTCCTGATGGTGACAGTTTATACAGTTCTTATGAAAATATGCTAGCCACTCAATGTGCCCGGAGCCACTCCCCCCCCAGCTAAAATCTTACTCCCAGACCTTTTATCTCTTGTCAGAGATTAGACATTAACTAGGGACATTGTTTGGCAATGGGCTTACAGTCATTTACAAACACTTGTTTTTTACCTGGTTCATAGATGGGGTGATGCTGGCATTTTCTCCCACGATGGTCTGATCAGGTGTAGATGTTTGGAGCTGGTGGAGGTCTTGTTCCTGAATGACTTGTTACATCATGATTTTGAGGCACAGTAGATGGTACAGGGTTCTGCTTGTTGTTGTCTTTCTCCTGGATGAGTTGCTGCAGAAACAGTTTGTTGCTTACAGATGACATGACAATGGGCATTAGATGCTGAAATACTGTATTGATGGTACTGTTGTTCAGATATACCACATATCTTGATGGCACGGGATGTTCAGAATATAATAGTTCACAATGGCATTGTTGGATGTAAAGCAATACCATATTCTGTCTCATAATCATGATCTGGAGGCAGTATAGCACTGTGGTTTAGGGCACTGTGACCCTGAGCAAGTCACACTTCCTTGTGCTTCCAGGATGTACCTGGAAACAAGCTTCGGCTTAGTGTGCCTTTCCTGGTTATACAATTTCCCCTTTCCCTTTCTCTTGAGAAATGGTGATATTTTTTGTACAGTACATTTTACAGAGGAAACATTTTCATCTCATGACCAGACACTAAGACAACGAAGCTGAATTTTGCTTACATTTCTGCTAGGAACATTTGCTAAACATGTTTTTGCCTGAGTCAACAAAATGGGGATTGAACTTAGCTCTAGATTAATGCATTTCAACACACATTGGTTTGGTAACAAGAATTGCTAGGGGGCACTATTAATTCATGAGTCCCCTGAGCAAAACTGATTTTACTTATGACATACCTGTACTTGTTTACATACTGTATATTCAGCACCACTTATCTGGCATGTTCCTAAACAAGGTTTCAAACAACACTGTATCTTACACTAGACTTAGACATATGCTTAAATAGTTAGAAGTTTAGCAGAAAAACTAAACAGGCATTTCCAACCCACAGAAATCACAGGCTGTTTTTTGGAAAATAAGTAGTGAACAAGGCCCATAATTCAAGTTCAAACTTGACCTGAAAATATGTGACCCTGTATTGCCCACATATGCCCACTCCTGGAATTGTTAAGATGTTAAAATCGTGTTCATGATTACGATCAACTACAATGAATACAAACTTGATATTAACCGCATGTATTACTGATGACAGTTACTAGACAGTCTCAAAATTGCAACATGTAATATGCAACATGTAATATTAATGGCACTTTTACCATCTTTAATTTTCATGCTAACATTCCCTGACTGATCCACGAAGGCAGGTGACATGCAAGTTTCAGACTGGTTGTATCAGTGCTGGAGATACCTTAGTAGGCCTATCACTAACAATTTCATCTAGGATAAAGCACAAAGGAATCCTTTCAGTATTTCACATTAGCATACTGTGACAAGGCCTCATGGCAGGAAACAAACTTAAAAAATAACTTTTTTTCTGGGTATTCTGTTTACATGTTCTTTCCCTTACTTAAGCGCTTTGCTAATTCCACTGTAACTAGTATCTTGGTTACACTATTAACACAGAACTATACTAACATGATACTTACTGTTACCTATCACGTGGTGTAACTGCTTACCCACCTGGGGTTAGTAGTAAAGGTGCCAGAGCAAACCCTGACCACAGCCTTCACAGTAGAGACCAGCTCTCCAGCTCTGGATCTTAGTTCCAGGGCTGACCTTTGTTTAACACATAATCAACATTTGTAACATCATTGCACCTGTCAGTAAACTGACAGTGGTAGTTGCAGAACCCTGAGGTTATGCAATCACTCTGTAGAAATTTGGGGATTCAGGAAGGCCTGAACTAATAATCCCTTGATGGCAGAGGCCCTCTGGACCTATCTAAAGGTCTGAGTAGTTCCCCTCTCCTGGCAGCATGGAATTCTAACAAGAGAGCAACTAGACCTGCTTCTTGTGGACTACGTTCATAGTCCAGCTGTAATGTTAGATATTCAAGGGTATGAAGTGCCTTAGCTTCTGTTAGCTTAGCCAGCCTGATTAATACAGGCCATGAAACACTGGAATGATGAAACCTGTTTATAGTCCATTATCCATACCTCTCAACTATCCTGATTTTTGGGGGATTTCCCGAATTTAGACCCCCCGTCCCAAAATCCCAACTTGCTTGGTTCATTTCCCAAGTTTTTGAGAACACCAGTGTAATTGGCATTCTCTCCAGTAGTGGTGTGCACTTGCTTCCTGTTTTCAGATGCCAGTGGGCATCTGATATTATGCAAGTACACCAACAGCCAATTGGGTGCATTTTTTCAACAGTGTGCTAATTGTGCTAATTTAAAAAAAAATCCTCAAGCAGCACAAGTACAGCTGACTGTTTCTTTCAGTCAGGACAGGGCAGCCTAAAATTGCCTGGTGACACGGAGCTGTCTTTGCTGTATGAGTGATCCTGCCTAAGTTAGCATTCAGTGTTCTTTTTACTCTTTAGAATATTACATCAAAGTGGAGCACTTTTACAACAGGGGGCCTGGCGCAAGACAATTTACACCAAACCCCATGGTGTAAATCGCACCTTGAGCCATGCGATTCGCAAGTCCCAGTTTCAAGATGCGACTCACACCATGCCACATGCGGGTTGCGCCAAAGGTGGGCTATGCCACCCACTACACCTGCAACCCACTGTGGCATGGTGCAAGGGTGGGTTATGGCAACATCTGCACCCTATTCCAAAAGGGTGGCTGCCGTAAACCAAGAACATGATAACAAGACCAGCAATGGCGCTGCAGGTTAGACCAGCATGGAGGTGGTCTAAGGGACATCAGTCCTGACAAAATGACAGATGTCCAGTGCAGTGCCATGGAAGACACATTGCTGTGCCCCACACACCCCCCAACACAGTGCTGCCCCCGAAGCCCCTGGGTCCATTTTGTGATGTGTCCCCCATGCATCTGTGCCACCTGGCCAGCCCCCCCCAAGGCCCACAGGGGATTGTGAGAGTGTTATGGGCTGGGGAGCCTCTTGGGGGGCAGTTAAATGTGGGCCGAAACTTGCGGCACCCAGGTCCATTTCACCATTCCCATGGTGCAAGCCTGAAGCTGCCACAAGTCAAAAGTCATAGGTGCCGAGGACCCTGCTTGTCTTGGAATAGGGCACAGGGTTTCTGGCATAGCGCTGTATGGCGTAACTTGCATATGCCCGCGAGTTGCACCATGTGACTTGGAAGCAGGCCCAGAGAGTCCAAGCAGCTGACATGAAGCAAACATGCAGGGAGAAGTGAAACAGGCAAGAGACAGTGTGGATTGGTGTGGAGCATGGGAGGATGTGATTGTCATGGAACTCTTTTTCTCACAACAGCGAGCAGCTGAAATAAAGCAAATGAGGGAAAGAAGTGAGAGAGGCAAGAGGCAGCGTGGATCGACATGACAAAGTACCTCATTGCACCTTTTTTTTTTTCTAATAATACTGTGTGTACAGTGCCATGAACAGAATGCTCTATATTGTTGCTGACTGTGTAGCTTAACAGTGGAAGGCACAAGATAAAAGAATGAAGCATATCATTTTTCTTTTACTAAACCACAAAATGGAGGGTTCTCATAGTAGTGTGGAAAAATTATGTTTTACTTCAACATGTTTTCCAAAACAACAAAAGTTGCTGCAATGGTAAATTAGACAAAACCTTCTTTAAGCAGGTTCATTGGAATAATTGGGTAAGGAAACTACTAATGCTATCATAAATATGAAGGAATACAACTTTTCTGTCTACCAGTTTTACTAACAATTTTGTTCTAGTACTGAGAGATGCCACAGCAACAGAACGGGTCAGGGCAGAGACAGGGTGGATAGGCAAAAAAGACAGTCAATTTGGCAGAGCTCTTTTTGAAGAGCAAAGTGAGCGTAACTTTTGTATGTAGAAAAAACTGTAATGATGTGCTTAGATTTTTTATGGTTAAACTAAGGAATTTGGTGCTCAATAGCATGGAAATTAGATCACAAGTGGCCCTACATTATGTGATACCATCTCATCTGCACAAAGGCATTCAATGGAACTTAGACCTTTTTTCTACCAAAAGATTTGTGCATTTATTATTCTTATTAGGCAGTGCAAGTAACCCAAAATATTTACATTTTCAAAAGCTCAAAGTGTCCACCATTCCATTTAATGCCTGTGTGGAGACAGGACGGCATCCCATAGCATGGAGACACTTGATCTGAGTGTAATTTTTAACTGTGCAATTTAACTAATCCTGAAAAGTAGGAAGTCCAAATAGCAGGAACTTGCAGATGAGTGTAAGGAGATACCCTATTTATGAGTAAAGGCAATTAATACCTAGTCATCAGCCCATTAATGGCTGTTATTGACATCCAGTGTGGAGGCTTGAATCAATGACATTGGGGATGGCATTAAGGGCAAAAGGTGCCTATTCATGGATGACACCAAGCTCTGTGGGAGAATGGACACAGCTGAAGAGATACAGGACCTACAGGAAGATCTGGGAAAGCTGGGGAGATGGTCCAGGATCTGGCAGCTTGGCTTCAATGCCAAGAAACCCAAAGTTTTGCATATTGAAGCCAAGAATCCCAGGACAAGGTACTACCTTGGTGTAGTCCGAGTATCTGCATCAGAGGAGGAGGAGGACATGGGAGTGATGATCACTAGTGACCTGAAGCACTCCATGCAGTGCAAGAAAGCAGTAGCAAAGGTAAACAAGATGATGGGAAGCATAGCTAGGGGGGATCAGTAGTAGAAGAGAGGAGGTTATTCTGTCCTAGTACAGGTCACTGGTAAGGCCGTATCTAGAGTATGGAGTTCAGTACTGGTGCCCACACCTCAAAAAGGACATTAACCTGCTGGAGAAGGTCCAGAGGAGGGCTACAAAGATGATTGCCAGTCAGCAGGGCAAGGCATATGAGGAGAGGTTGAGGGCACTAAACATGTACTCCCTGGAAGACAGGAGAGAGAGGGGGGACATGATTGGGACCTTCAAGTACTTGAAAGGGATAAATAAGGTTGATAAGGGGAGTCTCTTTAAGCTGATTGGCAACCATAACATGAGGGGGCATAGTCTCAAGCTGGAGGGTGGGAGTTTTTTTTTTTTATACATTCTTTTTATCCCCACCTTACTGCCCTCTCACCCTACTCCTTTGGACTTGGTCATTCCCCATGTGGATCCCACCCACGGTATCTGCCCCTAGAGTACCCAGCCAACTCCTATCTCACTCGTTCTCCTCCCTTGGAGTGCCTACACATTGGAGTCTTGCCCATGGGTAGAACATCCCAAGGGTGGACCAGTCATCATCCAGGGTTGAGAGGGTGTTTTTCCGTTTTTCTCCCCTGTTGACCCCTTTACCCCGAGGACATCGGCATGCAGGACTGATGTCCAGACAGATGGCGTATATCAGCATGCCGTTGTCAAGTGCAATGGACAGACGGCATACGTCAGCATGCCGTTGTCAAGTGCAATGGACATCCTCCCCTTCCCTGCTTCATAGAGCCGCCTGTGCCCCAGTGCCTGTGCTTCCACCGGCCCCAGAGCGTCGTTTGCTCAAGGCACCCCAGGATCCCACCCCTAGAGGAGGAGAGCATCCATTGGGACACTCAATCCTCCTCCTCCCCTCCGACCCCCTGCAACCCGAGTCCGTTCCTGAACCCTGGTCCACAGCATGGTGCGAGAGGGTGGGAGGTTTAGGAGGGAGGTCAGGAAGCACTTCTTCACAGAGAAGGTGGTGGACACTTGGAATGCATTGCTGGAAGAAGTCATCCCATTGAAGACAGTGGGAAGCTTTAAGAGATGTTGGGATAGGCATGGGGGAGATAAGGATCATGGGTAGGGAGGATGGGAGGAGTGGGGATGGAGGGCATGGACATTAGCTCAAGCTGTGGACCCTGCAATACGAGCAGACTTGATAGATCAAATGGCCTTCCTCTGCTCTATTACACCATGTGATGTACAAGTCACACAATGACGGGGAGCCATGCTGAGTAAAATATGGTATCTCATTTTTGTTATTTGTCCCTGATTTTTGGGGAGCGTATCCCTAATTTTGCTCCTAGCAGGTTCAGAGAGATGTTATTATCAGCCCCCATTTACCTATATGTTCAATAGTCCTTCCCAGAAAAGCAAAAGGCTTTCCTGTATACTTGTGAGTACAATGCTGCGCTCTTAAACGGATACCCCTTTTGCACTGAAAAAAATGTACATAGAAGTGGCTGTGCACTTATCCAGACCTACATGTTTTCAATGGGAAAGGCTGAACCTGAGATCTATTTTTTTAATTTTGTTATTTCTATACTTAGACTAGCATAAGACAAGTATAATATCAAATAAAATACTTTAATGTGGTCAAAAATAATTTTCTTAATATATATTGTTTTCACTGTGTTGAAAAGCCATTACAGGCAGGATAAGCATTAAAATATTGTTTTTACACCAGCTAAAAGCAGGCTGTGCACTTAACAGGAGCTAACTACATGTTAATAGATGCACTGGTGAACTATAAAAATGTGCATATAACAGGAATATGCACTTAACCAGTGTGCACTGTAGCTGGGTAAACATGGATTGCTGCATATGGACTGTCTTAAAATGGAGGACAGTGGTAATGTTAATCCCATTAATTCTTGTTTGCCACAGTTTAGGATGCCCACATATGCTTTGTCCTGGATATCTGACATTCCCTTTTTAACTGGGGAAAGCTAGTGGTCTGTGTTACTTTCAGTGAGTCCTTTTAACTTACTTTTCACCCAGAGTGCACTGCAGTCATAGACTGCATCACAGACTGCATCCTCCCCAATCCACTTTTTGCCCTAATAGAGCACAGTCCCCTGCTATTCTAACTTTTGAGTCTTTGGTACTGGATGAGACTGATAACAACCTGAAACTTCATAAATCTGGTTTTGACAATCCAACCTCAGAAAAGAAACTAGCGTTACAAGAACTGGGTCAGATGGAAGATATTGTAATAAAGCCAGCGGATAAAGGTGGGAAGGTGGTGGTCATGGACAGAAAATATTATGAGTCTGAGATAATGCATCAACTAAATAATATCAACAACTACCGAGTTCTGCCCAGTGACACCACTCCCATCTTTCAGCAGAGAGTTGTTACCTTTCTGACTGACTTCTTCCACAATGGGTACATTTCAAAGAGGGCACTGGATTTTTTTTATACAAATTCCCCAGTAGTCCTTACATTTTGTACTCTTCCAAAGGTGCACAAGGACCCCCAGAATCTGCCAGGGAGACCAATCATGTCTTCTATTGGTTCTCTTACTGAGAACCTTTCTGATTTCATAGATGCCTTCCTTCAAACATTAATTGTTACCATTCCATTCTACTTAAGAGACTCAATGGCAGTTCTGGAGACCCATGAGCACTTTCGTTGGGATGCTGGTTACTTGCGGCTCACAATTGATGTGAGTTCATTATATACCAGCATCCAATATCACCTGGGACTAAATGCCATACAATATTTTATTGAAAAGCATAATACAGAGGGAACCCTGGAACCAGAATTTGTTGTCTGTGCTTTAGAAATTATATTCACTTCGAACTACTTCTGTTTCAACTCCAGGTTCTGTCATCAGTTTTCTGGCACTGCGATAGAGCCAGTAATGGTCCCTTCCTATGTTAATATATTTCTTGCATGGTGGGAGGAATTCCAGGTATATGACCAGAGACAAAATCCATTTAAGGGCCACATAAAATACTGGGGTTGTTTTTATTTATAACATCCTGTGAATTTGGGAAGGAACTGAACAGGAGGTGGAGCAATTTCTTAAAATTTTAAATGAGAATAATTTCAATTTGCAATTTACTTTTTCTTGCTGCCGAAAGTCCATCCCATTTTTAGTTCTGTTACTCACTGGCCTACCAGATGATGCTATACAAACACAAGGTTTTTGTAAACCAACAGCTGGGAATTCCTTATTATGAGCTGATAGCTGCCATCCGTTACAGCCTAAGGACAATATCCCTTATGAACAATTCCTGCACATCTGCAGGAACTGTTCCAGTCTTGAACTTTATGACGAGTAAGCACCGAACTTGTGAAATAAATTTGAGGAAAGGGGATATAGTAGGGAAGTGTTGGATAGGGCATATCTTTCAGCAAGAGATAGAGACAGGAGCAACTTATTGGTCTTGAAGGAAAAGAAAACTGGTCCAGGTTCTAACATTAATTTCATCACAGAGTACAATTCAGTCACTAGAAAAATAGCTGGAGCCCTAAACAAAATTCTGGCCAGTACTAGCAGCTGATAAGGACCTTGAAGCAATAGCTTTAAATGGCCCACAGACCATTTATAAGAAGGGCATGAGTATTAAAGATAAGGTTGTCCACAATTTTTTTCAACCACAAAAACAATCGATCTGGATCCCAGGTAATCCACCGATTGGATTCCATAGACGTGGTCAGTGTATAATCTGCAAATACTCATCCCAAGGGAGTAGATTCACTAGACCATCTAATCAAGTTCAACATGAGATCAATTATTTTATTACTTGTACAATCCCTATGTAATTTATGCACTTTCGTGTCCTTGCCCAAAACTTTACATTGGGATGACCACTTGACCCATACAGGAATGCATACAAGAGCATGTGCGCTTTGTATGCATCCCAGATAGTATAACACCTGTAGAAAAACATTGGCATGAATTCCATGCCTCTGACCCTTGTACCTTCCATTTCATAGGGATTGACCACATACCAGCCCCACCAAGAGGGGGAAATAGGAAGTGTAAACTGGAGAAACTTGAAAGCAGGTTGATTTACACACTAGATGCTTGTATTCCAAGTGGCCTTAATGATGACTGGGACATTTGTTCCTTCTTGGGAGATAAATAAACATTCATTTTCCACTAACTGTCTGATAACATTATAAATGTGATTGTAGCTGAGTATTCTGAATCATTAGTTATATTGGTCCCTCTTCTAGGCGCTTATTTTTATATTTACTTTTATTTTTATATGTATAATAGTTGGTTAACTTTGCTATGTATTTGTTCTCCTTTATTCTTTTCTAGGTATTCCAGATCTTGGTGTCCTCAAGTCTTTGAAATCCATTTTACTATCCAATTGGCTAGTATTACATCCCTCTATTTGGGTTTAAATAATCAGAAATTTATTTGTAAATGGAATATGGACTTTAAAATAATTTCCTTTTTTCGAACCACAAAAGATTTATTGGAAATTATTTGATAGATAAAATCTCCTAAATTCTCTAAATACCCAGTTAATATAGATATGCATTTGTGCTTTATGAATTTTTATGGATTCTGAAGCATTCTTGTTGCCTGAAAAATGTTTTATACATATATATTTTGTATTCACTTGCACTAATGTATGTCTAGTAGAGTAACTTATTCTGCCGTTTTACAACATTATTTAATATTTATTCACTTTGTTACAAAGAAGATGTGTTTAATAATATATATTCTGCATTTTCTAATGGAAGTCAGCAGTTGTGCAAAAGGTCAACCAGGCTATTATCATTCAAAATTCTTGCAGTAAACTTTGAACATATTTAAATCCTGCCTGGTACCTTGTCACACTGCCCCCACCACCCAAGAAGAATCACATAGATTTGAAGCACCGGGAGTTTTCTGAGCATGCCTTACCCTTGGCTCTCTGTATTTATTTTTCTCAAAATAAACTTGCACCCAGCATTCACCTAATTACTTTACATCTGGACTCTCTTCAAGTTTTTGCATAGTGACATTTCTGTTCTGTTGGATTACTTTGTTTTTTACCTCTGCTGCATAATTGAAGTTGTTTACCTGAAGCGCCATGTCTTTGCTTTATTTGAGTCATAGACCTAGTAGGGCTTGGGAGTGGTCAGAATTGAATACACCTTTTATCTCTTGATGTGTTCAAGATAGTGGACCCACCACTAGAATAGCAGGGGTGGGGTACAAAGATTTATTTATTTATTTTAGTCTTTGGTAACCAGGTAAGGCCAACTCAGCACAAGTGCCTGTTTTCATGGTCAACCTGGGAGCATCGGGCGGTTAAGTGACTTGCTCAGAGTCACACAGTATGCAAGTGGAGGTTATGAGAATCAAAATCAGGTCTGGTCTGCTGGATGTATCAAGCTTGTTCACACCTCGTTCCTATAACCTCTAGGCTATACTGCCAGTCTAAGATAGGGGAAGTGATATCTGCCACGATACACAAGCTTAGTCTAGTCCTTAACACTATTTACCTTGTGGCAGGGTTATCCACCAGGACTAAGGAGGTTGCTGTGAATTACCTTATGTCTTGGACTAGGGAGTAGTCCAGACTAAAAAAAATACATGGTGAAATAAAGAAATACCTTACAGTAGGTTTTGCCCTTATTAATACCTGGTACTAGTGAGGGGAGGGAGTCACCTTTTGAGTTTATGTAAACTTCCCAAGTACACACTTATAAAGATGTAACTAGAGGACATAGCCTAAGTCTGCAGTGAGGAAGATACAGAGGCAATGTGAGGGGGCTATTATTCATGGAGAGAGTGGTGGAGGCCTGGAACAGACTACCAGAGGATGTGGTGAGGGCTGAAATGGTGGAGGGATTCAAGAGGGCATGGGACAGACATATGGGGCTGAGTAGTGGGGGAGGGGGGCCAGTGGGAAGGTGGATGATTAAGGGGGTAAGGGGCAGACTAGATGGGCCAATGGGGTTCTTAACTTCCATTAAGGTTCTATGATTCTATTTCTTGAGCAGAATTCTCAGTTTGATGGAGAGGTTCAGCATTCCTCTCGATCACACATAGCATGCATCAAGATTGCGTTGTTGTTAGCAAAACTCCAAAGCCTTAACAATTACTTTTCCTTTCTCTGACATGCGTACTTAAGGCACAATCTTGGGTGTTAATATGCCCATTTCCTATGCACCCGATCAGTTACTAGATTCTTTTAACTTAAAAACAGGCTTTTAGGAATGTGATGTCTTGTACCCTTGCAAAGAGTTAAAATCCAGTTTACATTCACAAAGGCACTAGGTTCTGTGCAGTGATTGAGAACAGAGGATGGGCAGAGCCTCCATAACTTGGCTTTTAATTGCTGAACTTTATACGTGTGGGTGTGTGTGTGTGTGTAAAGGGAAGAATTGAGCAGCTTGCATGGAGGTAAGGAAATTGTAAAAAGATGATTTTATGCTGAGTTGGCTTGATAAAATGTGTGGATGAGTCAAGTGACAGAAAACAAACTTTCTCTCAACCTTGTCCATATGAGTTACCAAGAGAACAAATGTGGTGGGGGGCACGTGGGGTACAAATGCTGTCTTCATTCCAGCCAGCAAGGGATCAGCTATGAGGAACAGAAATACTATGGTACCAGTACAACAGAGAGAGGCAGTTGTACAACATTACACTGGTCGGCTAAGGAATGAGTGGGGTGGGTGTAAGTAGTGCAGTACAGTGGTGCACAGGTGGATGGTCACCAGGAGAATGAACATAGAAGGGTCACATAAGGGTACAAATTCCTCCTTACTCTAGAGGCAGGGGGATCAAGGGAGAGGGAAGAGAAAAACTACTGTACAATACCATTGCAACAGGGAGACACAGCAGAGAGAACAGTGCAGAAGAACTTAGTACAAAACTACTCTGGTTGGCAAAACATCAGGGCACAGCTCACTCCCTGTATAGCAAACTCCTGACAATATGAGACATTCTGATGCTGCTGAAGTATATGTACAAGTTTAATATGATCTCTGTAACATGAACTGCTGCTTTGTCTCTAGCGTACTGTATTTCAATTATATACTGAACCAGAGTGCAACTGAGTATGTCATGATTGTATAGGTGTTGGCATACATGACCATGGTGGGGCCAAGAGAGTGAGGGCCATCACCCCCCCTCCCCAAATACACATCGAGATATCAACAGGATCCCTAGGCAATGGTGTGGGCCGGAGCAGGTGATCAGGGCTTCCTGATGCTCAGCCCCCAATTTTCCTGTTTCCTCTACTAGCCAGGTGGCATGCAATGATGCAGTTGTAGATGTATGTGGAGCAGCACATGTAGTATATACTGGCTGCAGGTCAAACCCGGTGCTGTGTTCCTCCTGCTTTCCTACCAGTATGCCTCCATGTAGTGGCAAAGTAGGGGCAGTGTGGCAAATACCCCCTCCCCAGAAGAAGAAGAGGGCAGTCTGCAGATGCTCAGTCCTTTCCCACGCTGGCCGACCACTAGCAATCAAGCCCAGGTTGCTCACATGGTAGCAGGAGAGGCGTCTGGCACCTCAGCCCTCTGCACCACTGGGCCAGCATGGGGGGGAATTATTTTTTGTGATCTGGGTGGTGGGAGGTGGTGGGACATGACTGCACAGTGGGTGGCATACCTGTTAACAATGGTGTGTTTTTTTTTTAAAACATACTTTGCATAGTTTTACAGTGGCAAAGTGTTATTTTGCCTTACAAAGTCTCTCTGTAGTGGCACTTTACCACCATTTTCACCAGCAAAAATGCCACTATGCATAGACTTCACTGGTTGAGGTAGGCACTTAGTCAAGTAAAGAATAGAACAATGTGAAGTGGCACTCTGCACTACGCAAAGTCGGAAAAATTCAAGAAGATTTTCACAAAGACACCTCTACTGCAGGGCTTGGGTCTGCAACCAAAGGAGTCTCCACATGAGAGGACTCCACCCTTGGGGAAGTGCATGTAGGCTTAGCCCAAATGCCAACATAACATTGGACCCTATGCACAAATTTACAGGTGTACGCCTGGTAGATCCGCAGTGCACAGCTCCACACCATTGTCCCCCAACATGATGCCGACTCAGGGCATGCAGACCCCCTATGCACTCAATCCACTCCAGCTGCTTGCCAGACAGCAATGCGCCGAGGGCAGGCAGGGGTGTGCCAGTGCTATGTACCATGCACTAAGGCATGTGAGTGCTGCGGGGGTGCAGAAGAGGGCTACGGAATTCTGACGGGGAACTCTGCTGTAACTCATACATGCAAGCGCACTCAAGACCCGCCCTGTCCAGAATGGCAGTGTTATTTCACCCAACAGCACTGCCATGTCTCCCCACACACACACCCACAGTGATGCCCCTTTCCTGTCTGGAGTGCTGTGGCACCCCCATGCCACACACTGGTACCACGTCCCAGTCTGTGCAATGCCCCTAAAATAGCCCTGCCCCATAGGCATGAACCCCCACCCACACCCCCTGGGGCACCAATGGCAACCTCCTCTCCCTCATCCCTTCACTGGCCGGTCAATGCTGTGGCTCAGGGCAGCTGGTGGAACTGCCCCCACACACCTCCACAGCTGCCCTGCCATGTAAGGGATCCACTGTGGGACCCAATTGGATGCCCGGCCTGGTCCACAACCCCCCCCATCTGCTCCATGTGAACTTGCATGCCTGGGGGCCGGGGCCATGGACAGGCAGTCAGCGGCTGTGAATGACACCAGGTGTACACCTGTCCACAGGTGCAGAGCACCACGGGTGGGAAACACACCTCCAGCACATAATTCCCACCCGTATGTGGCTAGAGCTCAGCAAGGCTGCAGAACGGACCCCAAGAAGATGGAAAAGACTTACTTATGACAACTGCTCAAGGCATGGCTGCCCAGTTTCTCCTTTCTGAAGTACAAGGCCCATGAGTTGGAGCCAAGTCATTGAGGGGCAAACCCTGAAGATAATATGATGTCCCTAAGGAAATTAATGGTTGGAGCAAGAGTCCAAAGTTATTTGGTGAGTGCCAAGTAGTCAGTGGGATGGTGCCTGAAAGAAAGACTGTGGTAGTAAGGTGACAAAGACCAAACAGAACCCCATGGAAAGTATGACTGCATGAGAACTGAGCCCCAGGGAGAGTAGCAGGGCAAATTGATGGACGCTGTTGAGTGGAATAGTGAGTTGAAGGCTAACTGAAGAGCCAACAAAATCCAGGGACAGTCAGACTACAGGGAAATATGAGACTAGTATGAAAAAGACCTTGTGGGCTTTCTAGAGAGCAATGATCTAAGGATAGTAAACAGCATGGGTTTGTGGCACGGAGATCTACAACCTGAAAGCTTCTTTGACTCGGTAACAAAAGCAGTAAATAAGGGCCATGCTGTGGATTTACTCTACTTCAATTTCAGCAAGGCTTACTACTTGGTGCCACACAGAAGATTTCTGAAGAAGCTGGAGGACCTGGGCATGGATAGGGACATAGTTAGAAGGGTAGGAAACTGGCTGAAGGCAAGACAGAGAGTGCTGATAAATGGGATCAAATCAGAAGAGAGGGTGGTCACAAGTGGGGTACCATGGGGATCTGTCCCAAGTCCTGTCCTCTTCCATATTTTCATTAGCAACATTGGAGAAGGTATCCAGAACAAACTGTGACTCTTCATAAATGGCATAAAACTCTGTGGCAAGGTAGATAGCAACTAAGGGATCAGGGAGACTCAGAGGGTTCTACAAAGGCTAGAGAGGTGGTCTAAGGTTTGGTAGTTGAAATTCAGTGCCAAAAAATGTAAAGGGTTAAACTGAGCACTGCAGCAGAGGAAAGGGACCTGGGAGACATCATTAGTGACTCCCTCAAACAATCAAGGTAGTGTAACGAGGCCTCTAATAAGGCTAATAGGATGCTGGAGCATATCAGAAGTGGGTACTGACAGCAGAAAAAAGGAAGTATTAATACCTCTATATACAGTATGTCACTGGTAAGGCTGCAGCTGGAATAATGTGCTCAGTTCTGGAGTCCTCACCCAAGGAAGGACAGGGACAGGCTCTAGATGGTGCAATGCAGAGTGATCAGGATGATTCAGACCCCACAGGGCAGATCTATGAAAATCGTCTCAAGGCACTGTACATGTACTCACTGGAGACAAGATAAGAGAGGGGGGATATGATAGAGACCCTTAAGTTCCTGAAGGGAATAAACAAGGTGAACTGTGGGGAACTATTTAGCAGAAGTACAGAGTCAAGAACCTGAGATCACAAGTGGAAACTTGAGGGGAGGTGAGAAAGTTCTATTCTACAGAAAGGGTGGTAGAGATATGGAACAGTGTGCCAGTGGAGGTGGTGAGTGGCAATACCATAAACAGTTTCAAGCATGTCTGGGACAGAGCGAAGGGTTTGTGGTTGCTCAGGTAGGTAGCAGTAGGGAGGGGAGGGGAAGGGAGAAGAGGGTGGGAGTAGACTTGGAGGGATAAAACTCTGTATGGTCAAATGTCCTGAGGCAGATAGGGCACTCCAGGCAGACTAGATGGGCATTTGGTCTTTATCTCCCATTATTGTCAATGTTTCTATGTTTCTAAGGGGGATGCCAGACAAACAGCTGGAAGATGGCTACCAGGGTAACACTACCCCAGGACAACAGAGGAGTTCAGCAGAATGAAGCATGGCAGTGGAAAACAGGAGGATAACACAGCCATCAGGAAGCAACATGGGAATCCCTGCAGAGTCACTGGATCAAAGAGAGGGCATACCAGGCATAACACAAATGGAACAGCAGGAATTAGGCTAAAGAAGAAGCATGCTCCAGCGTGAAAGGGAAAAGAAGGCAGGAAGGCTTGTAATAAAACCAGGTGGCCTACAGAGTAGGCAGCAGGTAGAACACAGGGGGTAATGGTTTTAAACAGAGCTGAAGGGGAGGGAGGAAGAGGAGCACCATGCTGGCAACCAATGGAGGAGACACCCTCCTCCTCCTCCCTCTGGAGGCTGGGCACAGGAACCTGATGTCAGCAAGGCAGAAAGGTCACTGTGGGCTCGGGAGGTATGGCAAAGGTAGTGGCAATATGAATTGTATTTATACAGCACCCATTTGCTGAGGCTCTGAGTACCTTACAATAAAAACAAATAAAACAATAGTTAAATATTAAACTGAGAATAGTCTACAATCAGGAAGCCAAGTTAAAACATACATTAAAAAAGTGAGTTTTCAAAGGTGTTTTAAAAATGGTCAGTGAAGGAGCACCTCTAACTTCTCGGGGAAGAGCGTTCCAAAGAATTGGGGCCACCACACCAAATGCCCTGTCACCTGAAGATTTTAACTGAGATCTGGGTACTGAGAGGAGGTCTGCCTTCCCTGACTGGAGAGCATGACCAGGAGTGTATGGCTCCAGAAGGTCTTGCAGGTAGCCCAGACCCAGACCATGCATGACCTTGTACATCCACAAGCAAACCTTGAAGTTAATGCACCACCTGAATAGAAGCCAGTGGAGAGCATGGAGAACTAGTGTGATATGCTTGGATCAAGATGTCCCAGCAACCAGCCGAGCTGCCACATTCTGATCTAGCTACAGGTGGCTCAACAGCTTCATGGACAGACCAAGGAAGAGAGCATTACAGTAATCTAACCTAGACAAGACTGAGGCTTGCACTAGTGTTGCCAGATCAGACAGTTCAAGATAGGCCTTGATCCGGGCAATCTTGCAAAGATGATGAAAGCCACTATGCACAACATTTGACACCTGAAATCCTAGATTCAGCTTGAAGTCCACAGTGACCCCCCAGATTCTTCACCCTATCTGTGGCACGAAGGGCGACATCATCCAAAAAAGGAAGGGCTGTGCTACCACTTGTTGCCAAGGAACAAGACTGACCAAGCTCCACCAGTAACACCTCCATCTTGGATGGATTTGAGCCTAAGCCAGCTAGCCGCCATACAATCCTGGATTTCTCTAAGGCACTCGCTCAGTTCCAGGATAGCAGCTGTATTGTGAGGGGCACAAGACACATACAGCTGAGTGTCATCAGCATAGCAATGAAATACCAAGCCTAGTATCTAATGATTTCTCCCAATGGCAGCATGCTCACAGTGAATAACAGGAGTCACAATTGCCTCATGAGGCACACCACAGCAGAGCACAGCACTACTTGATATAAAGGAGTCAAGTGTCACCTGCTGCATCCTGCCAGTTATGTAGGACTCAGACCACTGCAACACTGTTCCCAAGAGTCCCACTTAGTGGCTAAAGCGAGCCAATAGCACCCCATGATCCACCATATCAAATGCCAATGTGAGATTTAGCAGGATGAGGATGGAAAAACGTCAGCTATCCCTCATTAAGAGGTGATCATGGTGCAGTTTCTGTACTATAGTGAGGACAGAAACCAGATTGGAAGGGTTCATAGATTTTGTATCTCTCCAGATGTTGTTCTAGTTACAATGCCACCACCTTCTTGATTAACTTCCCAAAGAAAGGAAGGTTCAAGATGGGTCTGTAATTGGAAAGGAGGCCTTCTTAAGGAGAGGCTTCATCACTGGCTTTTTAAAAACACATGGAAAGACACCCTCTCAAAGGGAACACCTGGTAATCTTTACCACAACTAGACTGAATGAATCCCACCACTCTAAAAGAAGTCTGGTTGGCCCAGGGTCCAATGCACAGAAGGTAGGTTGCCAATCAGAAACCACCCATGAGACATCATCTGCTAAAACTGATTTGAACATAACCCACAACAATGGAGAGCTAACATCACTTGAAGAGTAGACACTGTAAGCCAATGATAGGTTGCTTAGGGAAATCCAAGTCCAGATGGAGAACACATTGTCTAAAAAGAACCATGAGAAAGGCTCTACAAGACTACTATAGGAAGACTGGGTTTATTAGTCTGTTCACAGTGTTGAAGAGCTGAGCTTGCCGGTTCCTTCCAGCAGCAATCATCCATGAGAGGAACGCTGACTTTTTCAGGGTGATTATCTGCTAATACTCACCATAGTGAGTCCTCATTCTCAGTTTGTCCTCCTCCAAGTGGGATCTCTGCCAACAATGCTCCAATCTCTACCCCTTAGTTTTCATTCTCCTCAGGTCCTCATCATACCAGAGTGACCTGAGGCACGAGGTCAAGGGCATGCATGGAACTGCATTAGGGAGCTGACAGTGGAAGAGAGGGCTATGTTATAACCCTCCACAGCTGCCTCAACTCTTATTGTGCAAGCTGTCTGCATGCTTTAGATGTCCAATATAACCAGGATGCTCTGAGACTCCAGACTTTTAAAAGAGTGGTACCTGACTATCTCCACAAGGATATTAAATGGGGAACCCCATAGGGGAACTGAATAACATGATGATCCAACCGGATGACCAGATCAACCTTGACATTGCTAATGTCAAGCTCTGTTGAAAAGACCAGATCCAAGGCATGGCCATGCTGGTGGGTTCTGGTGGCAACTGCCTGCATGAAGCCTGGGGATGACATCACCTGGATGAACTGCGTAGCAAAAGGAGATGTTTCATTACTGGCCCAGGCATTGAAATTGCCCAGCACCAAAAGTTTGGGCAACTCCAACATCAGATCAGCTATGAAAGCCTCCAGTTCCTGCAGGAACTCATGTCCACAACTGGGAGGATGGTAAATGAGCATAATCCTGCAGCTTGTACCCAGTCCACCTTTTATGGCCATGCATTCAAACAATCTGGTTTGTCCCAAGGGATATGTCATCAGTCGCAGAGTGAATCAAAACAGATGGCTACTCCCCCCCATCACTTCTGCCTAGGGCAATGTACCACAGAGAAACCTGGAGGAATAGATGACTCAAGCACAGGACACGAGTCATACCCCAGCTAGGTTTCCGTGATACATACCAGGTTTGCAGTGGAAGTAGTATGTGAGGCAAGAAAGCCCAATGTATGGCCAGCAGAAGCAAGCCACCTAAAAAATGAGCTGTAGAAGCAGAAGGGTATCTGCAGCAAGTGGAGTGGCAGCAGCAAAAGGCAGAGAGCCACAGGAGTAGCTGAGCTGCACAGGGCAACAAAAGCAACCCAGAAGAGGTAGACAGGGGAAACAAAGGAGGTGATGGAAGAGCATCTGGCATTGCAGCAAAAAAAATGAGCATCCAACGGATGCTTGGAACAAGTGCACTTTATAGCACTCAGCAGGGGGGAGGGGCATGGCACGAGTCGCCTGCTGACCTACTGAACATTATGTGAGCCTTAGAATTTCCAGAATAGAAGCTTAAAAACAAATAGTACAGAGCAGAGGTGGGAATCTCCAGCAGGAATTAGCTAACCCAAGGATGACTGGTAAAACAATTTTGGAAAAGAGAAATTCGTCACACATATACAGTAGTAATGCTAGGCATATGCTGTGATCTGTAAAATACATGTTAATCAGTTTGGCATATTGTTATCCTAAAGAGTTAACCAAATCTGAGGCTAATAAAGAAAGCACTGTTGACTTGAGTTAGATATGGATTATATAATACATGTATTTGTCGTGCTTTGGAGATGTACTGTAAGTATAGTATCCATATTTGGACTAAGGTTTTCTATTTAATACCACACTTGATCCTAATTATTATGGAAACAGGTTTCAGACCAATCCTTTTGCACTCTACCAAAGGGTTCCACATTTCAAACCTTTAGAAAATATGTCTTCTAACTGCTTTGCTGGCAGTGAAATGATTAACAGTCCAACAGTGGAAGGATAAAGTACCTCCTGCATATGTAGACTGGATGAACAACCTCAAAGGCATTATTCTTCTTGATCAACTTTACTGCTGTCACTTAGTAAAGGTCCTCATTATAAAGAAATATGGCATAAAGCTATGGAAATGTATTATAGTTACAGTAAGTCTATATTTATGCGGTTATTCTGAACAACTGAATCAGTTTAAACTGTATAGTATTCATCCTTCAGTATACATTTTTCTGCCACGTAGACTATATCTTAAAAAAAAAAAACACTGACAAATTCACAGACATAATTAGCTGAAATACAACACACACCTTGCTGTGTGTTAATACTTCTAAAATGGGATTGTAAAATATAGGGATGGGAGAATCACAAAAGGTTTTGAGGTTCCAGTAGGTTCTGGTAAGCCATAAAAGGGTCTGATAGTCATCTGAACCTTATCAGAACTTTCAGAACCTTTTAGGTGAAAGTGCAAACTTTTAACCATCATTGTCCACCCTTAAGCTATTATCAGTAAAGGGCATGGGATTTAAAAATAACTCGGACAGGAACTACACTACCTCCAGCCTCCCCTTCGGGTCTTCCTACCACCACCACCACCAGCCTTCTTACTGCATAAAACCTGCTGGGGGAGTATATTAAGCTCCAAAATCAATGTTTTAAATGATATCAGAACCTTATTAGAAGCTTAAAAAAAAGTTCCGATAAGGTTCTTGTACAAAAAATGGCATTGGTTCTGGGTGGTTGTAAACTTATCATTACTGGTTCTCCCATCCCTAGAAAATACCAACACATCATCAGCTAAAACTAGTCAGATGACCATGCATTACTCCCCAGTATCTGGTATCTGGCCTGATCACAAATCAATCCACCAAGCAACATTAAAATATAAAAATTAAAAAAATTGGCAGCCAGTTGATGAAACTGAGATAACATCCCTATAATGTATGGTATAACATTGTTATATGTCAATTTTCATCTTTTTACACGGTTGTTATACCATCAATGTGATGTCACTTTTTTTTAACCCATCGATGGTACATCACATTGATGGTATAACATCCCATCCCAACCCCAATAGTGCCAATGTATAAGCCCACATGGGGTATCGGAACACCCCCTTCCCAGCCCCAATGCCAATCCCTGCACCCCAAACCTGAAATGCCTTCCCCTTCCTACAGTAATAAAACTGTCCCCACATTGCCCCATATATCCCTGGTGATCCAGTAGAACTCCACCCCCACCTAACAGTAACAGCCCACCCTGCCTCCCCACCCATACCCTGCCAGTGACTGGCACAGCCCACCTCTCACCACCACAGCCAGCCACTCACTGAGCATTGCACAAAACGCATACAGTTAATATACGCGCTTGGAGAATGACAGCTGTTGTCATTCACCAAGTGCATGTATTAACTGTACAAGCTCTGTGCAATGCTCAGTTGGCGACTGGCCACGGTGGTGAAAGGTGGGCTGTGCCAGTTGGCGGCAGGGTATGAGTGGGGAGGTGCATGGTGAGCTACCACTGTTGGGTCAGGGTGGGGGGCTACTGGACCACCAGGGATATATGGGGCAATACATTGCTAATAGTGTGGACTTTGGGCACGTGGGGGGGGTACAAGACCACATGGGATTATATTACTGGACAGGTGAACGGAGCTTTTGGGGACCATAGCCCACAAGGGCTATCCATTGTGCAGCACTAGGTGAACACTGGCAACCCCCGGTGGATGGCAAAGGCCACTTACGCCAGCTCATAGCTGGCGTAAATGTTCCTTGATGGATGTCCACTGGTGGATCTTTCTGAATCCCACTTCAGTGACTTGGCAGCTGCCCTTCCTGAATAGGGGGTAACTGCTGCCGTAAACCGCTTTACCCCGTGTTGCAGGGAGGTTCATGGTGCATGAGACCACTTTGATACAGGCAGCCTGCAGCATGTCGCAGGCTGCTTTGTTGAATCCCAGATGTCGTAACTTATGATGCAAAGTGTTACTTGCACCATTTTTCAGGACGCAAGTCACTTTGCATCATGGGTGCCTTTTGTGACTCCAGCCCCAAATTTTCAACATAGCCTTATGACCCCACCTCATGATCAAAGGCAGGAAAAATGTTCATCTCCTGGCCAATAGGTGATTTTGTGCAGGGACCTTGAAATCACCTTTCGGGATGTAAAGAAACATTCTGGCCAGGATCTGAAAAATGATAGCTGTCATACTCATGAGGTGCTGGAAAGAAATGACTATGTTGTGAATTTGGGGGAAACATATTGAAAATTAACAAAGTTATGAGCCTTTGTTCATAAAAGTCAATGTAGGCTCATAACTTGGTTGTTTTTTTAATATGTTTACACCAATTTTTCAACATAGCCTTCTTATGACCCCACCTCATGGACACGGACAGGGAAAATTTTCAGCTCCTGCCCAAAAGGTGATTTTGTGCAGGGACTGTGTAAAGCACTTTTAGGATGTAAAAAAACATTTTTGCCAGGATTTGTAAAATGACAGCTGTCACATTCACGAGATGCTGTAAAGATATGGCTATGTTATGAATTTGGGGGGAATATATTGAAAATTACCCAAGTTACAAGCCTGTGTTCACAAAATTCAATGTAGGCTTATAACTTTGCTGTATTTTTATATTTTTACACCAAACTTTCAGCATAGCCTTCTTATGACCCTACCTCATGAACAAGGGTAGAGACAATTTTCGAACTTCTGCTCAAAAGGTGATTCCATGCAGTGACCGTGAAATCACCTTTCGGGATAGATCTGCCTAATGACAGTGCCATTGTTCAAGAGGTGGGATCCCAAAGCAGGTATGTTGAACATTTGGGGTCAAAATATGCAAAACTTGCAATGTTATGGCACTAAATTCAAAACCCCATTGAAATACATATCTGTTTCCTCAGGTTTGCAGTACAGCTTTGAAGAGTGAAGACGTGTCTGCAGTCCGAAGAAGATTATGATGCTGGACCTCCCAGTGGGTAAGTAAGGGCTTGGGGGTGTGGGGTGGTGGGTGCTGTGAGGGAGGGTTGGGTGGGGGCAATAAAAGCCTCATAAGACATCAATGGATGCTTTTTTTTCAGGAAAAGTTTGAGGATTCACATTCATGACACTGGAGGATTGGGCACTCCAGTGTCAGTGTTATGTTTCTGAGGGGGTGGTGAGTGCTGAGAAGGATGGTCAGGTGGGGGAGAAAAAAGTATGGATGCATATGATCGTGACACTGGGGGATTGGGTACCCCAGTGTCACTCTTATGTTTCTTGGGGGGTACTGAGAGGGAAGATCCAGTGGGGGGATATCTATCATTTAAAAGTAAACAAGACTCAGTGGTCATGGCACACTCCACCATTTCCAAGATGGCCACCACAAGGTACTGCACATGCGCTAGTAGTCATGCATGCGCAGTAAACTGTGTCAGCCATCTTGTAAATGTCATAGTGTGCCATGACCATTGATTCTTGCTTTCTTTTAAATTATAGTTATCCCCACCAACCCTCCTCTCTCAGCAACCACCATCCCCTCAGAAACATAAGGCGACACAGGGGTGCCCAGTTCTCCAGTATTGTGATCAGGATGCTGCCACGCTTTTAAAAATAGTGAAATTCCCCTCAAGACAAGCAGTGGAGTGCTTCAGGGATGCCACGGATGCAGAGGTGACTTTGCTCCATGTCCAACATGTAGTTCGGTTGCAAAAAAATGCACCAAGTCCTTTTTCTGCAGCAAGAGATTTGCAGGGCTACGCCCACTGCAGCCCTAAAAAAGGATGAATAAAGTACTTGTACACAAACTAAAGGCATTTCCCTTTATTCTGTTCACTGCTAAAGTGGTCAGGAAGATGCATACAGGCTGCAGTACTGTAACACTACAAAAAGTAAAAAAATAAATAAAAAAACTATAACTATGGATTCTACATTAGGTCAAAAGACCCAAAACAAAGCTATTAATTCAGTCTAGTCCCAGTGGTGGAAGGACAACTTTAGGTAGAAAAGCACAAATTTATTTAAAGTTTTAGATGTAAAAATGTGTATTATAATAAAGATCGCTTGTGCACAGTGCAATGGCGGCAGAAGTGGAGACAGCACCCACTGGTTGCATGCAAGTTGTCTGATGGTCTCCAGTCACAGCTCTACCATTATGCAACATCTACCGGTATTGGCTTGTTTTCTTTTCAACCTACGTCTCCAGTTCTGCCTCCCCTGCACTGTGCACAAGTGATGGTTTTCATGTGAGCACTTCACAGCACTTTGAACAAAGTTAACCTGCAGATAAGGTAGGCTCTTTCTGTTTATTCTGAGCTACATGCTCAATGTCTGTGCAGCAGTTGCTAGGAAACATAATTCTTGTCTGTCTTAGCATTTCAGCCTCAGTAACTACTCTACCAGCACCAAAGTGGACTCACCAGTGAGGTGAGAGACCCCCCACTTTTGTTGTGTTTTGCTTTGATCTCCTCAAACTTGCCCCTCACTAGCATTATAGAGTTACCCCTGGTGTTTCTGTTCCCACTCTGTCTGAATAATTCCATGCTATACACTTTATTTAACCCTTGGTGGTATTTGTATGTTTCAGTCATGTCTCCACTATCCTTTCTCACCTTAAGATTGTACATGTTCAGATCTGCCTTCTGAAGAGTGCAGCCATGGTGACCCAATTTTTGGGGTGGAGGCAAAGGGGACTAATGGGGAAAAACAGGGGGGATGCACCTTCTTCATACACTTGCCAGTAGAGGGCACTGCTGTTTTAATACACTTTGTTTTACTTTCGGTATGAGATTTGTTCCCATATTGCCTGCATCCTCTCCTTTTTCCGTGGGACAACTGTCCTGTTACAGTGGTTTGTTTGACTGTTTTCTGCTGGAGAACTGACAATGGTAGTGTATTCACCTGGTAAAGGTGACTGATTATAGGAGCACCTTTTTACAGCACTTTGAGTCATCCCCACTGGGTCTTAGAGGTGTCCTTTGACACGCTGTTGCATAAAAAGAATCTTGGAATCCAATCCTGATTCTACCTCTTCCTGCTGGATCATTCCTCAGTAAAAAACTTTCCAAGCTGCCTTTCCTAGGACAAAAACTGGTTAATCATACACACGTACTGAAGAAGACATGAGGGATATAGGATAATGAAAAAGAGATGTCTATTGGAACAGATTCAATCATCTTTCTTGAACACACAACACACAGCACACTAAAGATAGAACTGCTCTTTAAGCAAAGCACGCAACTAATGGGTGTATCATCAACTGTGACAATGTCACTAACAACTCTGCTGCAGTGTTAACAAGGGACTGTGTTCTTCCATGTCAGACAGGAAGTGGAGTGCTGTAAAAAGGTGCTTCTATAATTACCTTTACCAGGTGGGTAAACTACTGTTACCCCTTGCACCTTTTTACAGCACTCAGAGTCATCACAATTGGGTAATTAAGAAGCAGTATTGCCATACAAAAGTGCGAGACAAGGAGGAAGCAGTCTAAACACAGACTGTAACTCCAAGTGACCAAAATTAGATTTTTCCTGGCTTCACATATCCAACCTGTAGTATCTGGCAAGGTATGCACGGATGACCAGGTGCCTGCTGTGCAGATGTCAGTTATAGATGCCAAATTGCACTCTACCCTTGTAGAGTGAGCCTTCACCTGGAAAGGACAAGGGAGAGGCAAAACCCTGTGGGACTCATATGAATATATGGAGACAGCAGCATAATAAGACCATTCGGCCTATCCAGTCTGCTTATATTGCAAGGTCCTCAGCTTATGCTACTGACCCTACCCCTCCCCCATCCTCCCATCCTTTCCATCTGCCCCTACCATGACCCTGTTATATCTATCCCAGCCTGTCTTGAAGCTTCCCACCATCTTCATCAAGACCACCTCTTCTGGAAGTGCATTCCAACTGGCCACCACCCTCTTCATGAAGAAGTGCTTCCTAACCTCTCTCATAAATCTGCCCCTCCACATTTTAAGACTGTGTCCCCCATGTTTCAGTTTCTACTAAGTTTAAAAAGACCCTCGATATCAACCCTATTTATCCCATTCAAGTACTTGAAGGTCTCTACCGTGTTCCCTCTCTCCTTCCTCTCCTCCGGGAGTACATATTCAGGGCCTCCAACCTCTCTGCATACATCTTAGCCTGCTGACCCACAATAATCTTTGTTGCTTTTCTCTGGATTGTCTCCAGCAGCCTGATGTCCTTTTTAAGGTGTGGGCCTCAATACCTTACTCCATACTCTAGATGAGGCCTCAACAGCAACCTCTACAAGGGCAGTATCACATCCTCTCACCTACTGCTGAGTCTGCTGGCTGTACATCCCAGCATCTTGTTATCCCTTGCTGCTGCTGCTTTTTTTGCACTGCGTGGAGTGCCTCAAGTCGCTAGTGATCATCACTCCCAGATCCTTCTTCTCCTCTGTTGCCATTACCCAGAACCCTCCCAGGTAGTACTCCCTCCTTGGATTTCTAGCTCTAGTTGTGCATAACTTTGCTTGTCTTGGCATTGAAGCCAATCTGACGAATACTGGACCACCTGTCAGGCTTTCTCGGATCATCCCACAGGTCTTATGTCCCTTCATCTGTATCCACCCTCCTACAGAGTTTGGTGTAGTCCACAAATAAGGGCATTTTTGCCCTTAATGCCATCCTCAATGTCATTGATAAAGACATTTAATAACATTGACCTGAGCCCTGCAGAACCCAACTGGTGACTTTCCTGGCATTGAATAACTCTCCCCCCACCAACACCCCCTGGGTCCTGTCCCTCAGCCAATTTCTAACCCGCCTAGTTATCTTCTCCACAACCTCAGTATCTGCCAGCTTCCTGATCAGCCTCTTGTTCAGCAATGGTGGTCTTCAGCCACTCTGCTATGGTGGACCTGGAATGTCCAGTCCTCATTTTGGTCCTTGGCCAAGTATGAACACCCTCTCAGACTTCCTGAAGGAGGCTGCTCTGTCCAAATAGGTTTTGATTGAGCATCCCAGATCAAGGAGGAGCAAAGTCTTTCTCTGATGCTCATTCTGATTGGGTTTAAAAGTGGGCAGAAAAATTTCCTGGGAGAGATGCTGTGAAATTTAATTTCATTGGTGAAATTATGGGGAAATCTCCAATTTCACTTAGCGAAACATTTCACATAATTCTGGCCTTTAGGCGAGAATTCGCTAATGAATTTCACACACACCTGCGCCGGATGAAATTGGTCTTTCCGCTAGGCTGGTGGTCACATGGTTGAATCTAAACAGACAGCAGAAGTGAGTGGTTCATTTCCCATGCTATATATCTCAAGGAAGCAGGCATTATCAATACTCCCTGTGACTGCAGAGTGTACTTGCACAGATTAATTGCAATCATTTGTGCTATTTTTTCTAACTTTTTCTTGTTTGTCTTTGTTCTAGTTCATATTTTAGTAGCTAGTGATTGTGTTTGTGTGTGTGTGTGTGTGTGAGATTCCCCCCTCCCCATCCCCGGCTCTCTCAGGGTCTCTATTTCTTTTTTTTCTTTATTTGAATTGTTTTTTTTGTTTTTTTTTGTGGACAATCATAATGGAGAAGGATGAAGACAGTGGGGCACCTGTATGTGCTTTTCAGCAGCCAACTGTGCCCGCTCCCCAGAAGCAGGAGTTGACTGTGGCCCCTCCACAGCAGCAGCAGCAGCAGTTGGAGACAGTGTCTCCTCCCTAGCACCAGGAGGATACTGTTTCTCCACCCAGGCAACAGGAGATTGTCCTCCCTCCCAAGCACTCTGTGGAGTTAGTGCCTGGGGCATTATCTGTGCCCCCCCTCCCACAGCACCATCAACCCCGAAGTTCTCCTGTCTGGGATTTTTTCTCTGAAGTATTGGTAGATGACCCAGTGGTCACCTGCGATCTATGCAGGAAGGATGTGTGTCAGGGAAAGGATGGATCCCCCTTCGGACAACCGGGCAGCATAGCTACATACATGGAGCACCACCACCCGCTCCAATGGGACCTCAAATTGCGGGAGGTGGCGGAATCAAGTGCAGCTGTAGGGAGCAATGCGAGTGTAAGCACTGAAGTGGGTGAGCTGGATGTAGGCATGGCTGGACACAGAAAAGGGGAAGGGGGGCCAGGAGGTGCAAGGAGGCCCTTCTCAGTCTGCGGTGAATCAGTGTCAGTGCAGGGGGTGCAGTAGTCAGACACAGCAGCAGCAAGAGGCAGCAGCACCAGCAGCAGAATTACCCTGCAGTCGGCAGCACTGCAAGCATCACCTTGCTGAGTTCACACTGTCTGCAGCTGGTGGTCAGGTGATCACAAGTGAAAACCTGGCAGCTGTGCAGGCTGAAGTGCAAGCACTACGGCATGACTATCAACAGTTCAAACAGGAGTTTAGTGAGGCCAGGGGGGGATATGAACAAAATAATGGAGAACCAGCAACAAATTCTCAACCTCCTTGTGGAGTTGTATCGTGGTGGTGGTGGTGGCCCTTTCTGGGCATGTTTAAATTGTTTATTTTCAGTCAGCAGCAAGTTAATTGTTTTTTCTTATTTCTGATTGAATCCATTCTCCTGTGTCCTGTCACTGTGTTTTGATAGTCTTCTTTTCTCTCCATTCTATTTCCACCCTCTAAAAATACGAAAAAAAGAAAAAAAATTAAAAAGATAAAAATACTACAAAAAAAATATGTTCTGTCCTGTAATCTTCCTCTGTACCCTCTTGTTTATTTGTTTATTGTCATAAATATCTGTCTTTGTCCAGTGGCTTTTTGCGGTGTGTTACTTATGTGTAATGTTATGCTCCCCATAGTATTAAATCCTTTTTCCTGTTCCCTAATTTCTGTATCGTCCTCTCAGATTACACTACCCATGACCCGTCCTGTTCCCATCCCCTGTCGTACTCGTGTGTCATAGTCAGTAGTGTCATACCTATAAACTCCTTACCTTTGTTTTTCTTTTGTTTGACTCCTTCATATATTCTCTCCTCATATCCACAAATGTCACGTATTGTTCTTATGAACAAAAATGTTTTTCCAAAAATATGCGATGTTGCAGCAGTCGTGGGTGCGTGCAACAACACTTCAAAGATGAACACAACAATCACAGAAACATAAGCAATTTTATTGCAAAGTTAAATATAAATATGGTTTTAGTGCTTAACACGTGTCCTGCACTCGACACAAATATTAAGTTGGTTCCCTCCCCTCTAGTCCACACTGTGCTGTGCAGAGCACTGTTAATGTAAGTACAGAAACAGAGCATTAAATTCAGACAGAAATCAGGTGTCAGACATGCAGTTACATGGTTCACATCCACCCACAGGACCCAAATGTGCTGTTTTCTGCACCATTTAAATGCTTTTCAGGCCTAACCATGGAGTTGCCACTGCCTAACATGGCCCAGAAGTCCAGAAATGTTTACAAAAAAATGTTACAGTAACTTCAGACTGAAATCAGTTCCCAGCCATGATGTTTTATGGCACCTAAACCCCCACCAAGACCAAACAATGGTCTTTGGTCCACTGTTTACAACTGATTTCAGGCCACATCTTCTTTCTGCGAGTGCAGCACAGACAGTACATGTCCAGAAATGTTTCCTAAAAATGGTACATTAAATTCAGACAGAAATCAAGTGTCAGACATGCAGTTACATGGTTCACATCCACAAAGAACCCTAATCCACTGTCCTCTGCACCATTTCACATGGTTTTCAGGCCTAACCGTGGTGCTGCCACTGCCTGACATGCAACATAAGCCAGTTTGCCATGATGAGAAAAATAAATACTACTGTAAAATGGTCCTGTGACTTAAAGTTGCACTTACTTCCTCCTGCTGTTGCTTTCTTAATTGATTGAGAACTGTGGAATTATCATTTCGCAATGATGATGCCCTGGTTAGCTCTGTTGTCTCTGTGGTTTTAAGTCAGTGTGGCTTGAATGAAATTTTGAGTGCTGCTGCTGTTGCCTGTAGCTGCTGCCTGCTGCTCTGACTAGTTGTCACGAGAAGTAATGCTTTGTCTGCTTCATGGGGATCCTCTTCACATAGTCAATCGACGCTGCTGCTACTGCACATGTAAGTATCTGTATTTATTTTTTCGGGTGCAAGAGAAGGGGGATAGTGGATTGCTATTGGGATGTTTTGAGTTCTTATATGTTTGTACTTATTTTATATTTATCTAGTGTGCTGAGGAGTACATCATCATGATCACATGCATGCCAGCCCAGGATTTGGATATGGGATGTTGGAATGCACCACATTTCACATTGCACAAGGACAAGGTAAGTATTGAATTTTTCATTTCTGGGAGTGATGGGTGACTGCAGCTCGGATATCTGAGTTGGATTGTAATTGTATTATTTTTTCTTTTCTCAACACATGCAGGAATTCATGAGCTATTAACTCCGGGTGCACTGCTTCTGCTGCTGCTGCTGCTGTTCAGTATGTGTGCAATTCATTAACTGGTGCTAAGTATTTCTTAATTTGTGATGGTCTTTGGTGGGCAGGTGGCGGAGGAGGTGGTTGAGGCCAGGTCGGTGTGGGGTTGGTGGATATGGTTAAGTATTAAGTTTGTGGTTACTGCATGACAGAGATGTCAGACTTTGACAGTAACTATCTTCTATATGAGTCTGTCAATATTCAGGAATTCCGCTGCAGGGGTGCGTCTGTTACCTCCCTCCCAATCTAGCTGCTGGCTGTGCTCATCAGACATAGTCTGTTGATGTCAAGTGTTCCAGTGTAACAGCCATTCCCTGATGTAAGTATAGCTTCATATAATGATGGTGGGAGGGGGGCAGCTAGTTGTAACAATGCTCAAAATGTCTTCTTTTTTTCTTCTTGCCAGCCATGTACAAAGTACTTCGGTTGGAATGGTGGCTTATTTTTCTGGTGGACATTTGCCAATGCATCCCATCTCTGTCTGGCAGTAGTGACTAAATAAAAGTCTTCCATCCTGGTGTGTGGACACTGGATCGAGGTGCTGCACCTGCGAGGTGTGAGCCACTGCTGACAAATAAAAACATATGTCATCATCATCAATGGATACCTGTGAAGGAAAACAAACATATTATATATACTGCTGCGCTAACATGAAAATCGTGACCTTGAATTGTATCCTAATGTGTTTTGCTATTGACACTGTGGAATCACCCATACGCAGTTTAAATAAGTCCCTTGACTGAACCACTGTAAGATGATGAATAATACATTACTTTTATCCATAAATGTACAACTGACACTGTAAATGGCAGCATAACCATTTATCACCTGCACTATGATGCTACCTGAACTAACACTGTTACCAATATTAAAAAAAAGAATTCCTTTAACATTTCATTTGACTTCAGTTGCCCAATTCAAGACAGATGTTGTTTGAACCAATGTCATCTGTAAAAAGGTGGAGAAAAAATATTTAAAAAAAAGAAGCCGCATTGATACTTACTTGTGCAGTGCTGATACTTACCATCGATGTTGGCAACGTGCTCAAAAATGTCCCACCACTGAAATGATTTAAATTATGAGCCTATGGTGAAACATACCAGGACGTTCAGTGCCTGGAATGGAATACACAAAATCTAGCAAGTAAAAAAGTTACTATTCCAATACTGACCTTTACATAATGATGCTCGCAATGTGTATTGACTAGGCTCTGAATGTACCATGTCGATGTGTCATCCTTGTTCTGTGGTCCTGGCCTCACATGGCGTCTTCATGGCAAACCCTGCATAGAGTTAAAAGGAACTACATAAGATAACTTATACAATTAGGTGTGCTGCCTTGCACGCATACTTGACATTCTCTTGCAACAAAGGCATGCATAACAGCACAATGGAGGTATAAATAAGAACATGACAAAAACTGATGTCTACCATGAATCAGTTTAACAGAAGACAGGCTATGGAGGAAGGACATACTGTATATGTTTCTTGCTTCATGATGATATGTGTTGTTTTCTGAGTGACTGTTTCTTTAGCTGGAGAGAAAACAACATCAATTGTGCTTGTTGCGTTGAAAGTGCTCATCATGCTGGTTGATGTACTGGCCCAAAATGCGCTGGCAGTGCTGTCATCATGGGTGTTCGGCAGGAGGGAAAACAACCCAAAATGTGCATGCTGGGATGAAAGTGATGCATTATGCGGGTTGATGTACTGGCCACAAATGTGCTGGCATTGGCAATGCTGTTGTTCTTCTTGGTGGAAGACTGATGGAGGAGGAGAGGAGGAGTAATTTGGCTGAACTCAGAGGAAGCATTAATGTACTGGTCTGAGACTGCTGGAGCATGCATCTGTCGGCTTCATAGATTTACAGTGGTCAACGGTATTTCTTGGCAGTAGGACAGTGATGGCCCACACTGTTGAAAACTGTGTTATACAGATTAGGATGGGTGACAAGGAGGCAGATTACATGATGGTTTATTTTATACATGGGGATGGAGTGTGCATGCATTTCTGAGTAACATAATATTGGCTGTGCACTATCCGACTAAGTTGTCATTGTCATATATACTGTGGTGGCATACTCACTAGACACTTATTCATGGTGTCATGGAGGAGGTATATGTGGAAATGGGGACGATGTAAAGTATTTGTCGCACGATGAGGCAATTGTGTATTGCTGAGATGATGACATATTCATTCCAGTTAGCATAGAAGGGGCCAATACATTTTCAAAAATGAAATGAAGTAAATATTGTGACTAGTTGGGTAATCAAATTAAATGGTTTAACTGGATGTGTAACACAAAACAACCAGCAAAATAAATTTAAATGCATAACAATAACATAAAACAGCATATTCAGTGGTAATAGGGGTAGGAATGCCAGTGGTGGCTGGGGGGGCAGAACACCTTTAGCCTTCTTCCAGTGACACATCATCCATGAAGCAGCCCTCACAGTCTTCAAGACTGGAATTATCACCAGGTGGAAATTCAGGCATCACTGCTGCTTCATCTACCTCCCTGCTAGTAGAGGCCTTACCACTGTGGACGTCTTCTTTATCAACATCGTCCCCAAGACACAGTTCTTGGGGCAACACCATTGAAATAATTGTGTTATGTGGAATGTGAGCCTCATTCATTTTTATAAATGTTAAGATGGAAACATTCTTTGGTGACAGATTTGTCCTACGGTCATGCACAATGGCTCCAGCAGAACTGAACACCTGTTCCACACTGACACTGGATGGTGGGCAGCTGAGGTATTTAAAAGCAGCAGATGCCAGTACACGCCAGTCACTCACTTTGCTGCTCCAGTACACCAATGGCTCATCAGTTATGCCAAGATGCTTGGTGTCTCCCATGTAGGCATCCACCATACGTTGTGCTGCCCTGAGTCCTGTTGCCTCATCATGCTCCTCCTCCTTGTCTTCAATTTCTTCAATGCCCACCTGGTACAGAGCATTCTAAATGGGATTACCTGCCGTGCTGTGCTGTAACTTTGACATTTTCTCTGATTTGGTGGCCTCTAATGATTTACTGGTGGTGGTGGTGGTAGCAACATTTGGTATATCTGTATGTGTGCTTTGCATCTCTGCATTTTTCATCTGTGCACCATGTACCCATCTGACAAGGTAATTGGGCAATTTGTCCACTTGCACATGACCCCCTTCAATCATGGCAGGCAAGCCACGTTTGTACCACGGATCCAGCATGGTAGCAATAGCAAACTCATTAGACTGCATAATGCCACAGATATGTGTACTGATGTCCAGTATATGGAGCATGTGACCCATTACATGAACAGAACTGTGATCATCACTTGCCTCCATCTGGTGACGGACATCTATCAGAGTCTGCCTCAGCACATGTATAAGGGGTATTGACTGACTTAGGCACTGTCCCCACTCACAGCCTGAGCTGCATGCTCAAATGGATGCAGAATGCATATTATGCCATCCATTTGTCACCACTGCTCGTTGTTAGGGCGATGGTCACTCCAGTACTGTCCTGGTTGGTGTGCAGCAGTAGGTAATCTGAAATCACCTTATACTGCTCATAAAGCCAGTCCAGCATGTACAGTGTGGAGTTCCACCTGGTAACAACATCAAGCTTCATACAGCGCTGAGGCAAATGGTTAGTGCACTGCGGCTCACGCAGATGGTTACGGGCCTTTGCAGAATGGACAAAATGCGCACAGATGCATCTGGTGACAGACACAGTTTCCTTTATTTCATTGTGGTGCAGAAATTGCTGCATGGCTAGATTAAGGCAGTGTGCCAAGTAGGGAACTCTGAAAAAAAACACCGTCAATAATGCACTTAACCACATTGAAGCCATTGTCACTGACAATAAACCCTGATGTGAGTGAGTGTGCGTTGAGCCACTCATCAATCTGATTTAGCAGCACATTCAGCATTTTCTCACCAGTGTGAGACCCTGTAACACTTTGCATAGTTATGGTTGCATTCTGATGAATACCAGGTGTGTTGCTACGACCACAATTTTGCTTTACACAGCTTTTGCCAGGCCCCAAATCAACAACCACTCCAGGTACCTGTGCCCAGTGTGCTGTTATGCACAGATATGAGCTGCCCACTGTTTTCCCACTTGTCTACATATCCATGCTAAGGTGGATATATTTTGAGGAAGAATACTTCTTGGCATGTAGGACAGACTGTGAAACTCTGCTGTAGAGGTTGGGCATGGCATGTTTGGAGAAATACATTTGCGATGGCACTTGCCATTTGGGACAGGCACGGGCCATCAAATGACAGAATCCTGGATTCTCCACAAAGGAGAAGGGCAATAGGTCAATGGCAAGCATTTTAGCTGTGGCTGTGTTCAGCTCACATGCAGCAACATGATTGAGGAGTACTTTGAGTGCCGCTCAAACACACTCTTCAATGTGGGCTGCATCTTGGGAGTGGGTCAACTAAAACACTTCACTTGTGCCACCAGTGTTGTTCTTGCTGGGGTACCAGGTGACTCGTGGGGCCTGTGATGTACAGCATGTATGAAACTGGTTATTTTGGTGGATTTGGTGCCTGGTGGTGTACTTTTATAATTCGCGGGAGTGGCAGCTCCATTGCTACTATGCCCACTGCTCGAGAGAGAAAATGATTTCTCACACTCCACCTCTACTTCCCACTCGGCCCTCCCTCCTCCTGCTCTGTTGCACTGCTGTTACTAACATTAAACTTGACAAGGGAAGTCCCGCCAACAGCTCTGGTATCTTTCTGGTGTTGGTGCCAGTGTAATGGGTGCTTGTTTTTCAAATGGGTGTGCTGGCCATCAGTGCCTATGTGGCTGCCCTTTTTTCCATGACTTACACATGCTTGACACAGCTGGCACATTGCCATGGTGTCATCAGCTGCATCAAGCATGAAAAAATCCCAAACTAGGGACTTTGCACCTCTAGATTTGATATGGGTCTGAGACTTGAACAGCGTAGCCAAAGGTGTGGAAGGTTTTGCTTTTTGTGCTGCTTGCATGATATCCACCATGCTACATTTGGGAGGTGGGATCACTTGACTGCTTGTTGTAGGCTTGCTGATACCCTCACCCTCAGTCTTGTCATCTAAATGGGCTACATCATCACCCTTCATCTTTTTCACTTCTGGCTCTTACAGGAGATCCAACACCTCATCATCTGTACCAAAATATATTATATCCTCCTCCTCCTCTTCATTCCTATCACTGTCTACTGCCAGAAAAACTTTTCCCTTCTTTGGCACCTCCTCACTGTGGGGGGCTGACTTTCCTTATCTCCTTCTCCAGGAGAAACAGACTGAAGCTGGACAGTGTCATCCTCACCACCATCAGCTCCTCCTTGAGCAGGAGCAACAGTCACACTGACAACTTTTTCGACCTCCTCCTTGACCTCTGTGCCTCCACTGGTGTGAGTGTCTCCCTTATTCCCAGTATTATCCCAAATAAGCATACTAGCTACAGACTGGGCAGTAAAAAATGAGTTACAGACTTGAAGCCACTTCTAACTTTGATTTTGCTGCTACTGGCTGTCACAGCAGCAGCAGAGGCCACAGAGGGCATTGATTCAGAAATAGGTTTGCTTCTTCCAACAGTCTTCTTTGAGCCACCACCCACCTTGGTACCTTTACCTGAAGTTGAACGTCTCTTAGCAGGCATATTTATATGTTTGTTTTGTTTGACTTCCTCTGGAACTATATTATAATGTATGGGGAGCCCTTATTATGTATGGCATGCTGCTATCTAACAATCTTGTAATCTCACTGATCTGACATCAGCGCTGTAAACCTTGCTTGCCTTCATCACAGCAGTGAGATTACAGGATCGAATCCAGTCAGGTGCACTGAATTCTAGCACCCAAATGTTGGTTGCACTACCACGATCAGTTGAAACTGTTCAGCCAAAGCACACAAGCAACAAGTAAGAGTCTTTCCCGTTCTGTGCTTAAAGTATTTACTGTTGTGACCCCATACACTATAAAAGACAATGGCTGGGGTTATGAAGTTTACCCATTGAAAATCCCTCTTGCGGTTGCCATGCCAACTGTAAACCTCTCGAGCTTCGCTCTCAAGGTTTACAAGGTTGGCCTGGCAACTGCTCAAGGGGTTTACAACCCGGTAAACTTCATAACCCCAGCCATTATCCTCTATATTATGTATTACTGTTAAATAAGCATGATTTAACACCTGCAGTGCTATCTACAAAGGGCAAACAGAAATCAGAACAGGTAGCTGCACAGTAGTGTATATAACTATCTACAACTGCTACTATAGCCCATTCAAGTGTGAAAACACTATTTTAATTTTTCAATTACAAAAACACAAGTTAAGTAACATGGGGTAACAGGAGGACAGAAGTAAGAGACTTTCAATGCAAAACCAGCGGAGAACTCGGCTACAACAGGGTTGTGCAGTAAATCTGAAAAGAATACTTAAGTGGTTCTTAATTAAATGTCAGTTTTTAAATGGAATGATTATTACACAACTTGATAATGTCAGTGGCTCAGTAGGTAGCACACTTGCCTCTGAGGATAAGAGATTAGAGGGCTGTGGGTTCAGTACCCACATCTGGCACTTAGCTTAATATCCCAGTACTGACATTGTAGTGCAGCATGAGAGGGGTGCTGCACTTCTGAGGTGCTGTCTTTCGGATGAGATGTTAAACAAAGGTCCCATCTGCCTGGATTGGTGGTAGTTCAGGTGGATGTTAAAGATCCCATGGCACTTATCGAAAAGAGTAGGAGAGTTTTTATTGAAATAATGACCATCAAAATCAGCACAACAGCAAACATTACAACTCATGATCACATTAATAAAACCTCAATCCAGTACAAAAATGGAGAAAACATTTTTAGAATGTGTTATAAACAGAATTGATCCTATAGTAATCAAATAGTCCCTAACACTCATTTATACTTAATAAAACTAGAAAAACCTTTCCACCATTTTTTAACTTTTTCAGAGTCAAATAGCTGTATTTCCTTCATACAGATTTTTGCCAGTTCTTGAGATACCAGTAGGCTATAACATTCAAATGTCATTTTCTTTTGGTAAATCACCCATTGACATCTCGCCTGCCAAACATAGAATCTTATACAACTAAAACATAAAGCTAATGTGCTTGTATGATATAAAGCTATACTAGGGGGGTACATACCTAGAATCAAAATGTTATAAATAAAAGAGGAAAAACATTTTTAAATTACATTTCCCTGCTAAATAAATCCATAAATTTCTAGTGTATGAGCAATGTAGAAAAAAATGTTCCATAGTTTCTTCTACGTTGATACAGTCTGGGTAAGGACATGTCCTTTCTTCTTTAACCTTATATTTTGCATTTCCCCTAACATTTAGACATCCATACATAATCAACCATTGCATTTCCCACATGTAAGGAGGCAATCTACGATTATTCAGTTGTGCTAAAATGAAAGCATTCTGTGCACTACGGCAATTTTTGAAACAAGGAACCTTTGGATGTATAGTTTCCAGTACAATTCTATACAAACAATGTGCATTATTTTTAATTCTCATAACCTTGGTTATTTGCCACCGGTATAGCTTCTGCACAGCAGAACGGAAATATATGGCAGGGTTTTAAATAATTGATTAGCAGTTTTTTCCTTGGGACTACACTAACTGTACAGAAAGTATTTATATAGATTTTCTAGAAGTGCTGTGTTTGTTAAACACAGTGAGGCAAGAGCTATGCATTTTCACAAAGATTTAGCACTTTTATGAGCAAAACGCTAATCAATTTTTAGAGTTAAATAAATCCCTGTATGGGGATATGTATATGAAGATTCAATTTAGGGATCATGCTTTGCCATGCTGTAAAATACTTTCCCCAAATCATCCTTTATTTATTTATTTAGCTTTTGTTTACTGGGTAAGTACACTAGACAAGTATTATGCCTATTTTCAGGAACGACCCGAGAGTACATGAGGAACAACAGCAAGGAGACATGGCAAAGAGAGTACAGTTTTTTGTCACAGTAAACAAACATGTGGGAAATACATCATTTGACTGTAGGGGAAACATATAGTAGTAAGCACATTTCAGACACTCTAACTCCTTACCCAAATCTCTCCTCCACTTACTGAATTCAGTAAGCCTCTTTTAACTGTTTGAGAGAAAAACAAGGTATAAAGGAATATTATGGGGTCTATCATTCCCAGACCCCCATTTTTCGTATCCAGAGAGGTACAAAATCTCTTGACCAGATTCAACCTATTACCCCATAGCATTTGAAAAAAGTTGCTATAAATTCTTGTCTCCAAGTTAGATGGAAGCAGAAAAATCTTGGCTACATATTGCAAGCATGATAATATAAATTGTTTCATAATGTGAATACGTTTTTGTTTTGAAAATTTCCACTGCTTCCATCTGTTTACTTTGTTTTCTACTTTCAAAATTGATGTCTTCCAATTCTCTATGGGAAGGTTTTGTGAACCAAAGAGCAGTCCTAAAATTTTAAGGGGTTCTCTTGTGATAAGAATCTCATTCTGAGTAGTTGTTGCAGTAACCCCTGCCCCTATAGATAGACCTCTTGTCTTACAAATGTTTAATTTAGCATTTGAAACTGCCAAACAATTTTTGAATTCCACAAGGAACTCCTGTAATTGTGCATAATCTGAAAAAAACATACATACATTGTCTGCATAGGCTTGTAAATGTAACCACTGGTGGGGATCCTCCCCCTTAATACCAGTCCACTTGGGGGATGAAGTAAGGGAGTGTAAATGGGATCTAAATAAAAAATATATATATAAGGTGACTCAGGGGACAGCCTTGTCTAACCCCTATGTGTAGCTGAAAGCTCCTTGCTGTTTCTCCTTTTAAAAAGGGGTAAACCAAGTTTGAACTATAGAGAAGTTTTATAACCTGAAGTATTTGTGGGAGGATACCAAAATTGTCTAAAACTGTGAAGAGATAAGAAAGATACACCCTGTCAAATGCCTTTTTGAAATCTGCTGCTACCAGACACCCTTCCTTGCCTATCAAAGATAGGTGTTCTATTACGTCTCTTATAATCTTAATAGCTGATTGTATCCTTCTATCAGGAAGACCACAAAATTGAAAGGGTGAGATCACATTTTTTGCATATATTTTTAAATGATTGTTTAACAGTATGGAAACTATTTTATAATCAGAGTTTAACAGAGTAATGGGGTCTCCAATTTTTAATGTTATGCCGATCACTAGAGTTAAATAAATAAATAAGAAGACCCTCCATGAAAGCATTTATTTTTTTTTTATTTAGTTATTTAACCAGGTATAGCACACTAAGCTGAAAGCTTTTTTACAGGAGTGACCTGGGAGCACAAGGAGGTTAAGTGACTTGCTCAGGGTCACACAGTATGCAAGTGGAAGCTGTGGGATTCAAACCCAGGTCTGGTCTGCTGGATATCACCAAATTTGCAGTTCAGAGCCTTAGACCACTGCGCTATCCTGCCTCCTATTTATCATCAAGTTTGTGTCCAAGAAGAACTGAAAAACCAGCTGCAGACAAACTGCCAATTCTTTTTTAAAACTTTTATAGAACTGATTCAGAAGTCCACCTAAACCTAGTGACACATCATTCTTTAGGTTTTGGATGACTCCTTCTATTTCTGAGACTAACAACGGGGTTTGTAGTTTCAGTGCCTCCTGAGGAAAAGAGAGCAAATTTGGCAAATTTAAAACCTTTAAATAATTGTCAATTGCCATTTGCAAAATAGAGTCACTAGGCTCTAGAGACTGGTAATGTTTAACAATTATATTTCTGATACTTTCAACTGAGTCAGCTTTATTCCCATCTGAATCCCACAAAAAGTCAATGGTCATTGAGTTTTTTATTTCTTTGCATGCAGCAAATGGATCACCTATAGGAGTTTTTTTGGTGCTATTAGAGAGCATAGCATGGATAGTCTGTGCTCTATCGTATTGAAATTTTTTCATCTCTAATTTAACACAACTAATCTGTTCAGTATAATCCCTTTTGGAAGTATAAGAAATAGTGATTAGATGTTGCAACTGCTGCCGTAGTGATAAGTATTTAAAAAATTTAGCACTCCTTAAGGATCTTCCATATTTTTTAAACCAAATACATAAATCAGATTTCGTATCCATCCACCATTCACCTAAATTTGTGTACCAAAAACCCACTGAAAGTTGGGCCTGCAGAATATTCAAAACTATCAATCTAAATGGAGGATTCATAAGAACCGAATAATTCAATTTCCATCTGTTTTGTTTGAAAGCCCTTGCCCCTGTAGCGTTTAGTGTGCACAACAACAAAAGGTGATCAGAAAATTCCACAGGTTTTATCTGTAAAAAAACAACTGGTTCTTCAGGAAAAACCAACATATAATCGATTGTGGTTTGAATTTTACCTCTAATGTAAGTAAATTTAGGCCCCTGTTTAAGATATGTGATACAATTATTCAGTCCAGCTATATTTATAATGGACTCTAATGTATTTGAGTCACAATATACTTTTTTATTATATTGTGATTTATTAAATAAACCACAATTAAAATCACCACCCCACCCCACAAAACCATTGCAGAGGTAACCAGGTATGGCTGTACTGCTCTCAAACAAGCAACCCTATCAGCCTTAGTTTGTGGATTGTATATATTAATGAAGCTGCAATGCATGTTGTTCCATTTCCCATCTAATATCAAAAGTTGGCCTGGTATAAGATCTATTAATTTATAAAGGAAAACATCAGAGGTATTAAATAAAATACCAACCCCATATGCACTATCAGTTCCAAATGACCAATATGAAGGACCACAGGGCTAGTCCCTTTTGAATGTTGAAATTTATTCTACAGAGAACATCCATGTTTCTTGTGAGAAACTTACAGAAATCTTTTCCTCATACAGGTACTGAAACAATGCTTAAGTGTATTTAATAAACTATGTGTATTAAGTGAGCCCCATTTCTTGTCTGTCATCAGCTCTAGTTCTTTCTAACCCCAACTAACTATTTTGTCCATCTTTTCTTCTTTGTAATCCTCTATGGGCCCAAGGCCAAGATCTGTGTGGATTTTTGACAGTCAGAGTCCCCTAACTCTATTTCTGAATCCCCACATGTAGTGAATAAAGCTGCATAAGAATTATTAGATTCAAATGAAACAGAGGATGGGGGAGATTTTGGTTGTAAGTTCCTTGAAGATCTTCTACAGTGCAAAGGAGTGGAGGATGCTGGAACTACCATTTCCTTATCTGAAATCACTGGGTCCGTATAACAGACCGGAGGTAATGCCAGAGAATCAGAGGAAACCCTCTGGTGCAAGTCTTCCTCTATAATTTCAGATGCATGGTTCATGACTTCATCTTTCAAAGGAGTAGGGGTGGTGGTTTAGAAAAAACAGGCTGTGGGGGAAGCCCTACTAACTCCGGAGGAGGAGGAGATGGGGAGTGGGTGTTGAGCTGCCTCTTCAGCCTGCTGAATCAATAGATCCGGGCTTACACAGGTGGCCTTATTTTTTGAAGCCCAAGGGCACTTACTAAACACATGACCATATTCTTCACACATATCACATTTTGTGTGGTTCGCACATTGCATTGTGACATGCCCTATTTCTCAGCAATTGTCACACCAAGGCTGATCACAAACACTTGAAAGGTGAGTCCTAGACCCACACTTATAACAGGCTCTCGACTGACCCGCATAGAAACAAACCCCTCAGTCACTTCCCAACAAAAATGAGTTAGGAACATGTTCTACTCCTGAATCAGTGTGCCTTAATTTTATTTTGTACTTCCACGCCCCTGTCCAGAATTGTTCAGAATCTAAAATTGGTTCAGGGGCACTCAAAACATCACATTTCTGTGACAGCCAGTAGGTGATATCTTCTACATGGACTCCCTCATTCCAAAACATGATAGTTACATATTTAATCAAAGGTTTAGTGAGAGGAATAACAAGAAAGGGAGTCCACGTAGGAGAGAATTTCACCTGACCATACCGTTCCCAAAAAAGGTCTAAGGCATGGGTTGATCTAAAACTTACATCGAAATTATCATCTCCTGATATGTTTATTAAAGCAAACACATCATTAGGAGAAAAATGCAGTGAATCTTTCAATAAGCATTTGCCAACATAGTATCTATCTGGCCTATTTTCTAGGTCTCCCTTACAACGAATGCACACTGCATTTCTTCTGGGGGCTGCTTCCCTTTTGGCCTTCAAAAATAGGTCTGACATAAGAGGTTTTTGCTTTATAGGAGATGTATTGTCTGAGTCCAAGGGCACCTCCTGGTTTCTTAAGAGTTTTTGATTTGGGAGAATCTTCAATCAAAAGTTTCTCTTCCGAGGGTATTGTGTTGGGTTTTAGAGTAGGCCCCAATTCTCCAGTCCTAATATAAATTTTGTTTCCCTCTCCTTTGTTGCTATGAGTTACCCCAGATTTCCAAGCAGGAGAAACTTGCAAAAAATGCAAGTTTGTATCCCAAGCTGGATCAGGCACCCATATACCTGTTGGAGCTTGCATCCATCCTGATCCTACAGGTGCTTGCTTCGGAGACCATTGCCCTATAGGTAGAGCAGGGGCTGGAGTTTGAATCTGTTTTGTTCCAGAAGGTGCTATTCCAGACCCCGTGTTAATGACCTGCTGATTTAAAATGTTCGATGTAGATTTTGGATCTTGCATGGGGTGTTCTGATTTTGTAAACAAAAATTCTGTAACACCTTTTTGTGAGTCTGCATTAGTCTGGAAGGTAATTAAATTTTCATTCAAGATACTCGCTGTGGTCTTAAAAGTAAATCCAGCCATTTTAGTCAGTGGTATGCTAGTGCTGACGGAGAAGCCCAGTTTATCAGCTGATTCAGCTACAACACACTTCTCTTGTTGCAACATATCATGAGAAATATCAGTCAAAATCCTTTCCCCTACCTGGATAAACACAGGCTTTAGGCTCTCATCTTCCTCAGTGTTACTGCCAGCCTTACTTAGCATCTTATCCTTGTATAAAGTGTTATTCGAATCGTCAAAAACTGATGCTGACTCATCACACCTTGTTGGGGCCTTTGATGATGCTGCATCATCGGGGACACTGACAGGCCGGGTTTTCCCTTTGACAGTCAGCTCTACCGCGTACTGTGGCGTTTGCGAATTCTGTTTAGTTTCCAACTCTGATTTTTTTTGATATTGCATCAGGTACCTCAATTAATGCTCCATCATTGCTTTTAGTAGAAACCTTGTCTGCCTCTCAGCCTTCTTTCAAATTACTTAAATCTTTCATGGAAAGACAAACTTCTTGTAGATCCTCCTCCTCTGAGTCAAGCTCAGCACTCATTTTGCGATCAGCCTCGATCCGTAATGCAGCAGGAGAGAAGGCTGACTCCCCCACCAAACAAGCATCTGACTGCTCCAGTGTCCAGCTCAGAGTAGCCATCATACTGACAGACAGCCGGTCCCCCTACTGATGAGTAGGGGAATTTCCCCGGTGTCCTGGCCAAATTTCCCTCATTCACTAAAATACCACCAACAGCTTAATGCGGTTCAAGGTCAGTTGGCATTCATCTGTATCCCCCTCCCCCGGGTTGTGCCTGAAAATAGGCAGGATTTGTCTAGTGCACTTACCCAGTCAACAAAAACTAAATAAATAAAATAAATAAATAATAACTGGATAGATGCTGGTAGGTTCACAAAAACTAAACTAAACCAACCACACAGAGCACCTCTCAGTCAAAATATGAACTACAGTCCGGATAAGTGGTGTCTGGATAAGGCGAGTACTGCAATGTGTTAGTAGTTACTAAATACAGTTTTGGCTTACAGATATATCAGATGGAAAGGACAACAAGATTTGAAATTAAAAAAGTCACCTCCAAAACTCATGCAGGGAACACCACTATCTAGTTGAAAATGATGTAGTTTTTATATAGTAGGTCAGGTAGTAAACAACAGTGCTATAACAGGGAGGAATGGGTTAATACGGTAAGCAAATTCAATAGAAAAACAGGAATGCTGCAATGCAGAGGCTAGATCACAATATTAGTTTCTGTGAGCAATTCAACAATGCAGTGTACCTGGATATGGACAAGTCAAGTGGTCAATGTACACGAATACTTTCAATAAAAAAAATAAATCACAAAAGTAATTAAGCAAAGGGAAACAGGAACAGAACTACTCAGGCAGAATGTAGTAACTGTTCAGATAAAGTTACCCCAAAAAGGGTCAATTTGTAAGAAAAATATAACAAATAAGTAGCACACAAACAAAAATATTAAGACTTAAAAGAAATTACAGAAACTCACTCACAACTTGTGAGAAATCTGTCAAATATTAGGAACTAGCCTGCTCTACTTTCATACACACACACACACACACACACTACACTGTCGACCCTTCCCCACTCAACTCCCTCACAGACACAGAGACAGAGAAAACTGAAAACACTACCTAAGTTTAACTAAGTATTATCCAAAGATACAAAAACAAAAAAAAATGTTCACTAGCAGCACTAGGAACTAAATTGAGATTCTGGGAACAATTAACTCTCAAAAATCACAAATAAAGAGCTTTTTGAAAGGTTTATTGGCTGTGATGCACCACACTGAACTGCTCTCGGACTCAACAGACAATATACTGTGCAGAAAACAGCCTGCACATGATATTTCAGCTTTCTACCCAAAATGCATTGCAATTTCACTGGTGAAATTGAAAAACATTGGCGAAATTAAGGATAATGGCGAAAGTTTGCCTTATGCTGAGGTGAAAATGGGTGAAATTGGGTGACATTTTGCATTACAGGAAAGCGGAGCGGAATCAGAGGCAAAATTGTGTTTCGCATAGGTGAAAAATTTTGAGTATTGCAGGAATTACACAAAATATTTCACTTGGTGAAATTTTCCAATTTCGCACCTCTCTAGTGAGATGCAGACACCATCTCAGGGAGAAAAGAGAGCACAGTCCTAATCATCACTCTGTTTTAGTGAAAAGACAGGTATTGCTCTTCACAGGATAGGGCCTGCTGCTCACTAGATCTATGAGATGAACAGATGACTACTAGAAACAGTCTTTAAAGTTAAACAATGCAGATATGCAGAGTCCAAAGGTTCAAAAGGAGATCTGGTCAAGGCATCTAGAACAAGGTTCAAGTGTCAAGCAGTGACAGTGTATCTAGTCTTGGGTGTATGTTTGTAGTCGCTTTGGGAAATGTCTGTACCAGGGAATGAGTCCCTGGTGGGCAACCATCTGTATCCTCTCTGATGGCACCAATGGCAGCAGCTTGGGCTCTTGGGGAAGCCATCGAGAGACCTTTATCAAACCCCTCTTGTAAAAAGTCAAGAATCTGGCCTATCAAACTGTCGTGAGGTTGATGGCTTTTGTTCTGCACATCTAGACAAAATGAACCAGTGTCTATCATAGCGGTGGTTGGTGGAATTTCTGTGGGCCTGTAACATGGTGTCTATTATCCTGTCAGACACCCCCTTAGTTAGCAGTCTTATCCTCTAAGTAGCCATGCCATCAGCTGAAGCGATTGAGGGTCTGGGTGTAAGATGGGCCCCTTTGCAAGCAGGTTGTGTTGGGAGGAAGAGAAAGTGGTTGATCTAGACCTGTAGGTCCAGGAGAGGTTCTTGGAGCTGGGGAAGTTGTGCGAGGAAGCAGGGAACTCTGTGGCTCTCTTAGAAGTGCTCCCAGTACCCACAGTGAGTGCAGTGAGGAAACTTAGAATAGAGGAGTTTAACACTTGACTGGGTGCATGGTGTTGAACAAAAGGGTACGGGCTAGTTGGTGGTTGGGATAGAACTTGGGATGGCAACACCCTGTATTCCAAGGACGGGTTGCACCTAAGCAAAGAGGGATCTGGGGTTTTGAAACAGAGAATAGGGAGTACATAGCAACCAGAGTGGATTAAGCTAGGTGTGGGGGAGGCAAGTGGGTAGAACGTAGACAAGGTCTCCAGATTAGGGAGCCAAACTGGCTTATCCCCTATATCAGTAGGGATGAAACAGATGAATGTTCATACAGGGTTGGAAACAGCAGTGGGAATAGGGGAAAGGATGGGAAGGCTGTGAACAACAGTGGGAATAGGGGTAAGGAAGAGAAGGGCACACATTGAAGAGTAATCTCTTTAAATGAGAGAAGCCTGGGGAACAAAACTGAAAAGTTACAGGCTCTTATGGCAGAGGGGGAGGAGGACATAGCTGCCATCACTGAAAAATGGGCCACCCAGTACTACAACTGAGAACTGGGGATCCCAGGTTTTAGGTTATACAGCAGAGATAGGGAAAAAGGGAAAGGAGGTGGGGTGGTGATTTATGTAAGGGAGGGGATAAAGTGCACCAGAGAAGAGGGTGAGATGGGTAGAACAGTGACACTATGGATGCATTTCCAGGATTTGAGATACCAGACACTTAGGATGTGGGTGGTGTATAGGCCACTGCCTCAAGCAAAGGACCTAGACAGAGAGCTGGCTGAGCAGATAAGGAAGGTCAGTAGGAAGGGGAACACTGTGATTGTGGGGGACCTCAATCTACCGGGGGTGGACTGGAGTACCCCAGACACCTCGGGTACAAGGGAGCAGATCCTCCTAGAGGCTTTCCAGGACAGTTACTTAGTACAGATGGTGAATAAGCCAACTACATTAGGAAATACTCTTAACATTGTGCTGTCAAATGGGGAGTTTGTCAGGGAGTTGGGGGTGGAGGATTCACTGGCAGGAAGTGACCACCACACAGTGTGGTTCTTGCTCACCAGGGGTAAGGAGCCTTGGAGAACAGTGACCAGGGTGTTGGACTTCAGGAGAGCTGATTTTGGGATGATGAGAGAAATAGTGGATGGGTACCTAGCCAAAGTCCAACCTCACATGAATGCCAACCAGAAATGTGAAGTTATAGCTAGGGCTCAGGGAGGCCACTAGTTCCTGTACTAGGATACAAAGCAAAAAGGCTAGGGACAGGAAACTGAGTTGGCTATGTGGGGAGGTGTTGAAAAAGGTGAGAGATAAAAAGACAGCTTTCAGGAGATTCAAGAGATCCAGGTGGGAGGAGGATAGAGAGGAGTACCTGCAGAAGGCAAGGGAGGTGACCAGAGCAGTAAGAGCAGCCAAGGCTTCCAGGAAGATGCAGCTGGAACAAGGCATCAGGGATGGAGAGAAAGATTACTTCAGGTACATAAGGGAGAGGAGGGGTTGCAAGGATCATATAGTAAGGATCAGGAAGGAGGCAGGGGAGGTTGGGCAGAGAAATGGGAAGAACAGGTAGAGGTGTCAAATGAACACTTCTGTTCTGTATTTACTAAGGAGAAGGATGGGGCACTGCCTCATGGGTTAGGGAAGATAGGCATGGGGGGACGAGGTTACAGATGAGAAATTCACATCTGGCAGAGTACTAGAGGGTTTAAAGGCACTGTGGGTAGATAAGACACCAGGACCCGATGGTGTGCACCCTCACGTCCTGAAGGAACTGGTGGAGGTCCTGGCACAGCCATTGACAGACTTGTTCAGCACCTCTCTGGAAATGGGGTGCATCCTCAGGACTGGAGGAAGGCTCACGTGGTACCCCTCCACAAGAGCGGACCCAAGCATGAACCAGGCAACTATAGACCAGTGAGTCTCATGTTCATTGTGGGGAAGTTAATGGAAACTATCCTCAAAGAGAGAGGTTGGTAACATTTCTGGAATGTAATGGACTCCTGCATGGCAAGCAACATGGGTTTATCTCGGGCAGATCCTGCCAGACTAACCTTGTTGACTTTTATGACTGGGTGATTAGGCAACTTGACAGGGGTCATGCAGTAGCTGTCTTGTATCTGGACTTCAGCAAGGCATTTGATTCTGTGCCACTTGGGAGGATGATTAGCAAGGTGAGATACCAGGCAGCAGTGTCAAAAATGGTAAATTGGATCAAGAACTGGCTGCATGGGAGACAACACAGGGTACTGGTGGGAGTGGAACTCTCAGCTCCAAGGGCTGTAATGAGCAGTGTACCACAGGGATCAGTACTGGGCCCAGTGCTGTTTTGCATTTACATTGCCAACATCTCACATGGCATTAAGAATAAAATAAGCCCCTTTGCAGATCACACCAAGATCGTGGTGGTGCTGGTGGATGACAAAGCAGGGTGGCAGGGTTTGCAGGATGATCTGGATAAACTTGAAGACTGGTCAGACACATGGCTTCTGGGGTTCAATGCCAAGAACTGCAAAGTCATGCACTTGGAAGCAAGGAACCCAAGGAGGTGTCACCAGCTTGAGGGGTGCAGATAGCCACTACAGATGAGGAAAGGAATCTTGGGATGAGTATAACAGGGCAAAATTTGGCATAGTGCAGGAAAGCAGCAGCTAAAGCCAACAAGATGCTAGCATGTATCGCTAAAGGAATCACCTCCAGGAGGAGGGAGGGAGGTGATCCTGCCTCTGTACAAGTCGCTGGTGAGGCCGCACTTGGAGTACTGTGTACAGTACAGGTGCCCATACTTTAGGAAAGATGTTTGACTACTGGAGGGGGTCTAGCCCAGAGCAACTAAGATGATCCTGGGATTGGAGGACAAGCTCTACAAGGTGAGGCTTTGGGAGCTTAACATATACTACCTAGAGGAGAGGAGAGCTGGGGGGATATGATTGAGACCTTTAAAAACAAGAAGGACATTAACAGGACAGGTACTGAGGATCTGTTTAAGTTGAGGGGAAGGAGAGATGGAGGGAGGGACACTAGGGGGCATGGTCTGAGGTTAGAGGGGCTTAGATTCAGGAGAGAAATGAGGAGGGACTTTTTCATGGAGAGGGTTGTGTCTAAGTGGAATGCACTGCCCAAAGAGGTGGTGTCTTGCAGTACAGTGAGTAGTTTTAAAGGGGGATGGGACTGAGCAAAGGGGAGGGTCACTATGAGGGGGGAAGGCAGCTGCAGAATAAGGGATTGCTAGCTGCACACTTGAGCAGACTTGATAATCCTCGTGGCCTGAATCTGCTGGCAGTTTTGGATGTTCATATATCTATGGTCATTTGCATGACTGTTACATACAGCACCATGTCTGTCTTGGCCAATTTGGTGCTATCAGAACCAGTGTGCTGTGGGTGTCCTGGATCCTTCACATCATCAGCCTATCATAGATACTGGTGGAAACACATATGCTCTCTCGAACTGCCAGGTGTTGTTAGGGCATTTATGCCTACTGACTCATTTTCCTTGTATTTGGAGAAAAAGGTCTTTACTTGTATTACAAACAGAGACCATTAGGTCTGTCTGGAAGGGACCCCATCATTCCTCAACTGTCCAAAGCACTTGCAGGTTCTGTCGTCATTCTCCCAGCTGCAGAGTCTATAGACTGAACCACTCCACGTGTATATTCGGTTCTCCCCTGTTTCTTTATGCAGGTCACGTTGACCCTGTTGTTCATTTGCACTCTAGCATGCGTGTTCTTTACCTGGACCTTGAAGTATTGGACAGCCAGTCAGATTGCTCTCATCTTCAAGATGTTGATGGCAAGTGAGACTCCACTGTAGACCATTGTCCCCGAACTGTTCTGGATTCCAGTACTGCACCCCTCCCTGATAAGTTGGTGTCTATGTCCAAAGTCCTTGTGATCTCTTTGTCAAAGGTGGGATCAGGTTGTTTGTGCTTGTCCACCACAGTATGGATGTCCTTACTGCCACTGGTAGCAGGAGTCATTTCTGGTAATTTTGTGAGATATAGTCCCAACCTTGCCCAGTCGTGAAGATCTATGCATATTGCAATGATCCCCAGAAGATTCATCAGGCTCCAGACTGTGGATAGGTTGCAGGTGAGTAACCAGTTGCAGTGAGCTGTCAGTTGCTGATGTGGGAGTCCGATGGATGAACTATCCCTTGTATTGTGTCGAAAATTGCCCCAGGTGTTCCAAGGTTGTCATGGGTGAGAGGTAGCTTTTGATTTTGTTTATGATCCACTCATGCAGATTCAGCATGTCTTGCCCTATTCTTGTTGCATTTTCTGACTTTTCCCTGGCCCAGCCTGAATTAAACAGTCATCCAGGTAGGGGGCTACATGGGTGCCCTCTGCTCTCAATTTTATAGCTGGAGTCACCATGATCATGTTGAAGACCGGAGTGGGGGTGGGTGGGCTAATTTTAGTCCAGATTGGAGGCACTTTTATTGGAAGCAGAACACAGAATCACAGGAATTTGTGGTGGGATGGTCAAATGGATATGTGAATGTATGCATCCTTCAGTTCTACTGATGTGAGTAGGATACCCTTCCAGATCGATGCTATGATGGATTATAAGTAGGGCTGTAATTATTTCATGGGGTCACGTATTTCACAATTACCGTGAAATCGGTAATTCCCAGTGAAAATCCCCAAATTCCAAAATCATTCCTAAACCTTCATTTGTATGCAGGGCAAACAATGTCAACTGGCAAGTCCACTTCTGGCTGCAGCAGTCCATGTTTGAAAATCAAGAGCAGGTCTCCTGAGTTGCAACTTGTGGCTAGATGTAAACAATTCAGGTACAAGAAAAAGCTGTACTGTAGTACAGAAGTCATCCTTTTTGGCTACCGTGGCCAGCCTATGTCTCCTGTCTGCTAGCAAGTCCAATTCTGGCTGCAAAAATCCTTGTTTAAAAATCAGGAGTAGGTCTCCTGAGTTGCAACTTGTGGCTGAAAGTCTGATTTGTGTTCAAGCCAAAAAAACACAAATATTGCAGTCTTTGGTGCAGGGGGAAGGCAAGCCAAACAAACAGCAGCTTTTTTGGCTCCTGCAGCCATGTAGATTTAAAGTTGGAACCTTTTCTAAGCACTGGAACAATGAACTGGTTCCTGTCTGCTAGCAAATATCTATTTTTATGACTGTGAAATCAGCCAATTTTTACCATGAAAAAATTGCAGCCCTAATCATGGGGTCTCCATCTTGAACCTTCTTTACTTCATGAATTGGTTCAAAAACTTGAAGTCTGGAATGCGACAGAGATTTCCTGTCTTTTGGAAACTAAAAAGAAGATGGAATAGATTCCTGATTATTGATCATCTGCTGTCACTGGAATTATGGTGCTTTCCTGTAGGAGTTTATTTAGGAGTGCTCTGACCTTGTGTTTTAGGGTTTTGCTTGTAGATATGTGAGGTTGGAGGAATCTGGAGTTTCTCAGTACCATGTTGAATTACATTGTCTACCCCTTTTTGACTGCTTCCAAGACCCATTTGTCTGCCACTGCTTTGGCTCAAGTGCTGGTGATCTCTTGGAGTCTCCCCCCCACAGCCAGGTCTGCCTGGGCTGCATCTCCTCATGACTGGTAGCTTCTGTGTCCACCATTGGGTCTGTAAGCTCCTTTGACTCTGGAACATTTGTTTTGCCCTCTGCTGTTCTATTAGTAGCCTCTGAAGTTGAAAAGGTTTTGCTTGAAACAGAAGCTGTGAGATTCTGATCCTTGAAAACGGATGTGCCTTCATCTTTTTTGAGAGAAATTCTGAAAATGGCCACTGTGAAATGACGGTAGAGATGCCAGTTTCCAGAGTAGAGTTTTGCTGTCTCCCTTCGGCATCATGAATGTTTCCAACCCTGTTCAAGCAGTATGTCACCCTTAAACTGTAATTTTGTTAACATACTTTTTTATTCCTGGTCTGCCTGCCATAGCTTCAGCCATAGATGTCTCCTGACTCTGTTTTTTTGTAGCCATTTCTCAGGAGGCCGTTTTGAAAGTAGCAATGGAGGAGTACACCATGTACTTGATTGCCTAACTGGCATAGCCCATGGTGGCCCTGTGGGAACTAGTTTTGGGTAGGTCCTGCAGTATTTATTTATTTAGCTTTTGTTTACCAGGTAAGCACACTAGACAGTCACGTGCCTATTTTCAGGTGCGACTCAGGAGAGTTACAGAGATACAAGCAATAACAGTACAGAGGCTAGCATCAAGTTACACAAAGGTACAGTCAGAATACAAACAAGAAGGACCAGCCAAAACAAAGTACAAAGGCTTGGGTCCAACTGTCAGGCAAGGTACAGACAGGTATAAGCAATCAACTACAGTCAGGTAACAGGCAGAGAACAATTTTAGTGCAGTTCAGTATGAGGCAGAACACCCAGGGAGGGCAGCCAGGAAAAATTAGAGCCAGTGTCAGCAGCAAACATATTTGTGAATATTGCTCATTTGTTATTATTTTTGGAATAAGTGCATGCCCGCAACCAGGATTTTTTATTATTATTTTTTTTTTTTATTTCAGGCACTTCACAGAGGTAGGGACTACAGGAGACAGAGGCAGCTTGAGGCTTGTTTTAGGTAATCCCAAAGGGAGGACCTGAAGCAACTGTGGGTGGGGGCATTTCTTACGTGAGGAAGTAGGAGGTTCCAGGTTTTTGGGGCAAGAGCTGCAAATGCTCGATCTCCCGCAAGGGAGTGAATCTTCAGAACCATCAGCACCTGGGATTCAGTGGACCTCAACTGATAGCCAGAGGGGACAGGCTGGAGGAGGTCAGCAAGTGCTGGAGGAATAGATGATCAAATTATGTTATCCATAAAGTTGCCCATAACGAATAAGCGATGGTTGCATGGGGAAAGCCAACACAGTTTAGAGTAAAGTAAACACTGATGGTTGAGATGAGGGACTGATAGGGCGAACCAACATATGCTGTTATACAAGGTGTCCCATTTGGAGAGCCAGGCTTTGGGGGCATTCATGAAGGAGGTAATACCATAATAAAGCAAGGAGAGGAAGACCCCTTTTGCCAGGGCAAGTCTGGCAGCTGGGGTGAGACAACTTTTTGCTGTGTATGCAAGTCCTAGTTTGCAGTTGGTTGCCTTACAGGAGTTAAGTATGTGCAGGGTGAGATCCATTTGTGGGTCAAGAATCACCCCCAAGTACTTGAACGATTCCACCATCTTCACAGGGGTGCTGTCAGAGCCTTCAACTCTGAGCATGGCCAGGCACGCTCTCACCTTGGGAAGGGAGCCAAATAACATTGCCTGCATCTTTTGAACGTTGACGACCAGCTTACTTGCCCTGAGCCAGGACTGGCTGTGACCGAAATCCAAGTTGAGTCCATAGTTAATGTCATCAATACTTTGTGAACTGGCAAGGAGCACCATATCAATGGCATATAGGGTAACTTGTCCAAAGGTTGGGATTGAGGGCAACTAGTTTATAAAGAGGGAAAACAGGAAGGGACCAAGGACGGATATGGCATTTTGAAACCTCGTGTACTGTTTCCTACCCAAGAGATAGTTAGAGAACCAGGCTAGGATGGGAGGGGAGATACCAAAAGACTGGAGAGCAGAGCCCAGGAGGATGTGCTTGACCAAGTCGGAGGCCTTGGACAGGTCTATGAAGACAGCCCCCGTGAGTTTGCCTTGATCAGTTGCAGTTCTATTGTTGGAGGTGACCTGTGCTAGGGCAGTGGAGGTGCTATGTCCTTTTCAGAACCCATGCTGCTCATGGGAGAGAAGGCTATAGGTTTGGAGCAAGAGGGCAATCTGGGAGGCCACTACTTTCTCGAGCAGTTTGTTGACTGCGGATAGAATCGTTATGGGTCGATAGTTCTTAAGTAATTTGGGATTGCCATGCTTGAGGACAGGGGTCAAACAGGCCACCTTCCAAATGGGAGGGAGAGACCCCATCGTGAGCAAGGAGTTTAGAATATGGGAGATCAGGTGGGCCAAGAAGGGGGCCCCAAGGTTTAGCAGTTTGAGCACAAGGTTGTTGTGCCCAGCACTGGAGTAAGGGGAGAGAGACCTACTAGAAGCTTCTGGAGACAGACTTAAAGTAGAAGGGAGGGAGGGGAGGATGGGGTGGAGCACCAGGAGCAGGACCCATGTCCTCAGAAACTGAAGGCATAGAGGTATAATCAGATAGGTCCGAGAACAGGTCTTTGAATGCGTTAGCTATCATTTGGGGATTATTGCAACTGACTCCGTTTATTTGCAGGTCAGGGACCTGCTGGCAGGCCGGACCATTTACCATGTGCTTTATAGTGTGCCAGAAACTCCTCGGGTTCTTGGCAGACACTTCGAGGGATAGTTTGCAGAAATCACTCTTTACCGAGTGGATTGCCCATTTGCATGAATTTCTAAGATTCCTGTAGACCTCGAAGTCTGATCTGTTCCCAGAGGCTTTGTATGTTAGCCAACTTTTGTTCCTGAGCTTCATCAGGGCAAACAGTTCCCCTTGTAACCATTTAGTGACTGTGCCCCTCACTCTTCTTTTAATGAGTGGGGCATGTCTGTCTTGTAGTGAGGTGAATATGATCAGGAAGCTGTCTAGAGCAACCGAGGGGTCCAGGTCTGCATATATTGGGGACCAGTCTGTCAGGCTGAGGTCGGTATGGAAGTTGTTTAGGTCAAAGTTTGAGTAATCTCTAATCTGTAAGACTTTTGGTGGAACCCTGGAATTTTGAACCTTCCAGATGCAGTACATAGGGCAATGATCTGAGATCGAATCGGGGAGGAGGCCTGAGGTGGTAATTCGGTCAGGCCTATTACAGAGCATCCAGTCAAGCAGAGAGCCATTTTCCCCAGAGGAGGAGGGCCTGGTGGGTTTGGTGATAAGTTGGCTGAGGGCAAGGCCAGATAGAAGGGGTTCATAGATTTTTGCATTCCCACTCAGCCAGTTAAGGTTGAAGTCCCCAAACATTACGAGTTCACTAGTCCTCACCTTGGGGCTAAGGCAGTCAAGTAGGTAGGAGAGCCCACAAACACCACCTTTTGAGGGTTGTATACACAGGCGGTGGAAGCTTCTTAGTGTTACCTAATGGGAGGAGGCATGTATAGAATTCACAGGAGGGTGGGTGAGGGTATGTCAGTCACTTTTAGATGAGATTTGTAATAGAGCACCAACCCACCACCACGCTTTCTGCCCGCCCTGTCCTGTCTAATCACAAGGTAGCCAGGGACAGCACAGACAGAGTTGTGGTGCGCAGGTTTGAGCCAGGTTTTAGAGACCCCAAGGATGTCAGGTTTGTAGTAGGTGACCCATGCCATTAGATCTGAGTGATTGGCAAGGATGCTCCGTATATTGAGGTGGGCAATCTTAGACCCTTTACCTCTTCCCACTGTGGGGGCGGCATGACGAGTTATGTATATGAGGGGGTTGGAAGTAGGTTTCAGGCTGTAACCTCAGCACCAGTCAGCTAGGTTAGGAAGCAAGTGTGCAAAGTGAGAATCACCCAGCAAATTTAGCTGTAGTTGATTTGGTCAGATAATGTGCTGGGAGACTACAGGCAGGGATCAGGTTAAGAATGGGGCTAAGTAGATTCAATATTGCTTGGCCACCTCTGGGGGTTCAGAGAAGAGTGGAGCAGGCTGAGCACAGTATGATTTAGGTTCAGAGCAGTTTGTTGCCATGAGTCCCCAATCTAGACAGGGCAGGGCCGCAGAGAGCTATGCTTGTTTTGCAAGAGTTGTTTTGCAGGTTTTTCCTTCCACCTGCTCCGGCGCAACAGAAACTGCAGCCAGAAATGTGAAGGGACAAAATGTCCTGCCTATTTAGCCAGCTGATGTGGGTTAGAGCGAACAAGAGATGTGAGATGCACCCACTAGTGGAGGAAGCTGAGAACCTGCAAATGGTAACGTGAGCTGATAGGTTCTGCAGCTCATGTGATCTCAGCTATATAAGTAGATGCTCACCAAGGGCGGTGGTAGGGGTGGTGGGGAGCTGGCAAGCAGCGCCAGCAGGGCCTCCACTGGCAGCAGTCCACTGAAATAGGTAGGCATGGCTGAGCTCCTTGTGTGCGTACCTGTTCCTTTTTTCCCTGTGGGAAGATGAGTCAGCAGGGGTCAGGCTTGGGGGGAGGGCAAAGCAACCGAGGGCCCTCATGACCACCACAGCTAAGGAAGAAAGAGAAAAAGGCACTGTATTTATACACAGGTAAGCAGAAGGAGGGGCAGTCTGAAATTCCTGTGCAAATTAATTACAAGCACCTGGGGCACAATGGAGACTTTTGCAGCTTAGTAAGGCAGTTAACTACGATTTCTTATGCTGTGAAGTTTAAAATTAAGGCACCAGAAGCCATTGGAAGGTTTTACTGACAGAAATTCCTGTGCAAATTAGTTACAAGCACCTGGGGCACAATGGAGACTTTTGCAGCTTAGTTAGACAATTAACTACAATTTATTATGCTGAGCAGTTTAATATTAAGGCACCATAAGCCACTGGAAGGTTTTACTGGCTGAAATTCCTGTGCAAATTAGTTACAAGCATGTGGGGTAAAATGGACTTTTGCAGCTTAGTAAGGCAGTTAACTACGATTTCTTATACTGTGCAGTTTAAAATTAAGGCACCAGAAGCCATTGGACAGTTTTACTGGCTGAAATTCCTGTGTAAATTAGTTACAAGCAACTGTGGCACAATGGAGAATTTTGCAGCTTAGTAAGGCAGTTAACTATGATTTTTTATGCTGAGCGGTTTAAAATTAAGGCACCAGAGGCAACCAGGAGATTTTACAGTCTGAAGTTAAAATTACACTTAAGGTTCCTGTGCAATCAGAGAGATTTCTGTACAAGCTTAGCAGATGTTTAGTGTTACAAAGACCTCCAGACTCCTGAGGATGGCCCTGGTGTTGTAGATAGCTGCCACGGATGCCTTCATGGACATCAGCAGGATTTTATGGGCCTTTTTGATTGTGTCCTCCACCTTTTTGTCCATAGGATCTTTGAGAGCCAAGGACTCTTCACATGGTAGGACTATCTTGTGGCTAAGTGAGGTGATTTGTGAGTAGACTTCGTTGGTGCTGGACCAGTTGTCCTGTTTGTCTTCCAGTATGGAGTATTTGAAAGAATATTCTCTTGTACCTTGCACACCAGGAAAAAATTATGGAATGTTTTCCTTTCTCTGGCCAATGGGCCCAGTTTCTGCTCCTCTGGTGGTGCTGGTTTCTCAGACTTGAGGGTCTCACTGACCACTAAGGCAATCTCTGGAATTATGTCTTACTTGCACAGTCTAGCCATTAGGTCTTCTGTAGGTTCATCATCCTCTTCATCAGAATATTCTTCTTCGGAGTTATTTTCTCCATCTGGATCCTGGGTATCATCCCTTCTTTGTTTCTTGGGTTTAGAGGTAACTCTGTTGGGTTCTTATGGGTGCTTTGGGTCCACCAATGCATTCATTCTTTCTAGTGGCTTTTGCAACATGTCTACCATGATCCCCTATGATACCATGGATGTGTTTTCTTCTGTAGTATGCTCTGTGAAAGATCCTGAAGCCAAGTTGTCAAACTGGATGCCTGCATCTACCAGGCACAGTGAGCAGAAGTCTGAAAAGATTTTGCTTGAAACAGAAGCTGTGAGATTCTGATCCTTGAAAATGGACGTGCCTTCATCTTTTTTGAGAGAAATTCTGAAAATGGTCACTGCAAAACGATGGTAGAGATGCCAATTTCCAGGGTAGAGCTTTGCTGTCTCCCTTCAGCTTCAGGAATGATTCCAACCCTGTTCAAGCAGCATTGTCGCCCTTAAACTGTAATTTTAACATACTTTTTGATTTCTGGTCTGCATGTTATAGCTTCAGCCATAGCTGTCTCCTGACTCTGTTTTTTGTAACAATTTCTCAGGAGGATTTTTTGAAAGTATCAATGGAGGAGTACACCATGTACTTGATTGCCTAAATGGCATAGTCCGTAATGGCCCTGTGGGAACTGGTTTTGGGTAGGTCCTGCAGTATGACCTCCAGACACCTGCAGATGGTCCTGGTGTTGTAGATAGCTGCCACGGATGCCTTCATGAACATCAGTAGGATTTTATGAGCCTTTTTGATTGTGTCCTCCATCTTTTTGTCCATAGGTTCTGTGTGATCTGAGGAGCCTTCAGATGGTAGGACTATCTTGTGGCTAAGTGAAGTGATTTGTGAGTAAACTTTGGTGGTGATGATGGACCAGTTTTCCTGTTTGACCTCCAGTATGGAGTATTTGAAAGAATATTCTCTTGTACCTTGCACACCAGGAAATAATTATGGAATTTTTTTCCTTTCTCTAACCAATGGGCCCAGTTTCTGCTCCTCTGGTGGTGCTGGTTCCTCAGACTTGAGGGTCTCACTGGCCACCATGATAATCTCTTGAATTATGTCTTACTTGCATAGTCTATCCATTAGATCTTCTGTAGGTTCCTCATCCTCTTCATCAGAATATTCTTCTTCAGAGTTATTTTCTCCATCTGGATCCTGGGTATCATCCCTTCTTTGTTTCTTGGGTTTAGAGGTAACTCTGTTGGGTTCTTATGGGTGCTTTGGGTCCACCAATGCATTAATTCTTTCTAGTGGCTTTTGCAACATGTCTACAATGATTCCCTGTGATACCATGTGATGTGTTTTCTTCTGTAGTATGCTTTGTGAAATACCTAGAAGCCAAGTTGTCAACCTGGGTGTCTGCGTCTACCAAGCACAGTGAGCAGAGGTCCCTGGGGGATTTTAGAAGAAGGAAGGAAGTTAGGCATCTGAGGCACACTCAGAGTTTTGACCATCTTGAAGTCTTGACCACCTAAAGGAAAGGGGAGAGTCAAAGGGGGAGAAAGTGTGAGGATTAAGTAGGCAACAAGTCCACGAGAAATAGAACGAGGACCAGCCTGGTGGTGCTGAGGTTTGTGGCACTGGATGCCACACCTCACACTACACTGGTGACTAGGGTTCAGGAATGGGCTCAGGTTATCCAGAGCCAGCGGGGGGGAGAGATGAAGCAGGACTGATCTGCCATTGGGCAGCTCTCCTCTCCTGGGGAGGGTTAGGCACTGTCCTGTCTAGCAGGTGGTTTGGGGAAGGAAGGACACTGTCAGATGCTTGTCAGAAGCTGTGACTTCACATGGCTCCCTGCCTGAACTTTGGTCCTTCACACCAGCATCCTTTGGATGGGGTTGAGAGACTTACACAGTCACTACCAGCAACCATAGAAAAACTTCCAACCCCACGGCCATGCAGTGTGATCCCCGTATGGGGGATGAGTGTCATGGATAGGCGGTATGCTTCCACCGAGCCAGATCCAGCCATGGGGGAACAAAATATGATATGAAAAAGATATAGAACAAGGATGAACATGACCAAAGAGGGTGGGGGCCTGCTCAGTGGGAGCAGAAAGGAGACAAAGCAAACAACTTGAGGAGGTCCATCAAAGACTGATCCTCAAGAAGCCCCAGGCCAAACACCAACAACACTGCTCCGACACTGAGTTTGGTAACCACCACACATAGGATTACAGATAAAACCTTCCCCTCCTCCAAAGACTCAACCTATGTAGCCACCATACCAGCCACCCATCAAACACAAGAGGGGAACAAAGGCACAGCACTGAAAATGAAACTGCTGATGTAATTGCCAGAAACACCACCACACAGCCTTCAAATGAAAGTGGAAGTCCATTTTCTGCCTGATGCAGAGCTAAACCACACACATGATGGCCACCAATGATAGGTTGTCCTTCTCTAAATATACCCCTATAAGGAAACACACAGACCTGGAACAATATGGCCACCATGATCTTGCACTCTCACGAGCTTCCAATGCAATGTTACAGTGGGAAGACAATAGGCAGTGAGAGCACAAAATGGCCACAGGAATTACCAAACCCTGCAAGTTTCAGTGCCATTTCAAGGGGTGCAATAGTAGGCAGGGGGAACAACCAATGTGGCTGCCAAAAGTGGGGATGAGCATGCAATCTTGGTGCAATATTGAGTGGGGTGAAATCCAAGCAGACAAACAATATGGTGTCTGAGGGAAAAATACAAGCTGAAGTACACAACTGATTGCCAGTAGCAAGTCATTGTAGGTTATCATGTCCTCCACCCTACTGGACCACAAAGTGGGAAGCAGCAGGGCAGAAATCACCAGTATAGCAGTCTCAGCACAGTCTGAGATCTTGGTGGAATAGCCAGGTCACAACAGTAGTGAATTCTTACTGATTGCGAGATCGGAGTTCGGATGAAATCCATCTTCTTGAAGGTTGAAGCAAGCTGCTTTGAAACAACTGGGAGCTGAAAAGGAGACACTATATTGAACTGGCAATCTGCAGGAAAGCTCACTCTTGCTCAAATCTGAGGGAGGTGTTCCTTACTTTACTTTAAATTTTACACTTGGTATTGCTTTGTGTTTGTTTTTTTTTGAATCAAGAAGGGGTTTGCAATACTGCTTATGTACTTATAGATTGTGAGTTTAACTTCAGAGGGATTGAAATACTGCTTCATTGATTTTTTCCTTGTGGATAGCTGGATTTTTATCTTCTAGTATTTTGGTGACAGATTGTATTGAACTATTTTTGGTACAGTGAACTATTTACTGTTGGCTGAGGATTTGTCATTGTAAGGCCTGCAGTTTATTGCAGGTTAGTTTAGGTTTCTGTATTTGACCCAGACAGTGCCTCAGGTGGTAGAAACTTGTTTTCTCTGATTGTCTTCACAGCACAGAACACCAGGTTGTATAAGGCTAGGTTAGGGGTGACTTACATCATAGGTATTGGGTCAACTGCTTTATTTTTCTCTGAAATTGTTTTTTGCAGGGTACAGTATATTTTCTGTTAAATTGTTGTGCAGGTTGTCTTGCTGAAAGGAAGGTCAGCATTTACTGGGGTGGTGGGTCAGAGCTGTAGCTGATTGTTTTTGGAGGGCATGGGCCTGGTCCCACCCCATCGCAACCACCTAGCCCCTCACCCCATGCACCCCAAGGGTATCATTTCCTTTATACCAGGGGTTCTGACATCACTTCCCAAAGAGAGCAAGGGGCATACAACTGTCACATCCTTAACAGCCGGGCACACTGCATAGAGGGTAAACACACATGCACAATAACAAAAAAGACAACCCCCAAAAAACAACAAAACAAAAAAAACATATTAAACAGGAAGGGAGAGAGAGACATGTGGGAAGTGGTGTAATGTACTGGCTGTGGGACGGCAGTCTTCCAGGAGACATTCTGGAGGCTGCAATGCTGTCCTATTAGCAGGCAACTCTCTGTTCTGAGGAAGGAGGTTGCCTATCTCCAGGCCGACCTGGAAAGAAGTAGGGAAACCTCCCCCACCCAGGGAACATCAAGGCTGCCATCACTTCCTCAGAGGTTACCAAGAAAGAGGAGTGTTTGGACCATGGTGGGCTCAGGGAAGGTGAGAGTGGTGGAACAGAGGCACATCCCTCTAGTTGTACCTCTCCACAATTCACATGCAGTTCTGGTGGAGCATGGTTCCTCTATGGAGGCACTTGCATTGGAGACCAAGGAGGACACTGAGAACTTCCACAAGGGAGACCCACAAGAGGGTGGCATGGGACACCACAGGGGAAGGAAGGAAGCAGCTCCTGGTGGGGGACTTAATTGTTGGGGGGTACAACTGGGGGGAGGGAAGGGAGATGGAGGTAAGGTGCCTGCCCAGTGACATGACTTGAAGGGACAGGAAGCGAATCTTCAGGATCATGGGAGCAGCTGCATGGGAGAGGGAGCTGGACATCATTGTCCACCTAGGGACAAATGACCTAGCTGGGCATGGGATCAGAGCAGTGCAGGAGGAGTTTGTGGAGTTGGTAGGGCCTTAAACAAATAGCATGCATGGCAACCTTCTCAGAGATACTGCCTGTCTATGGCATGGGTGAGGCAAGGGTACTCTGCACCATGCAATTCAATGAATGGTTGAAAACCTGGTATGAGCACAGGGTTTTGGCTTCAGTGAGGACTGGGGTCCATGTGGAGGTATATAGGCCTATACTGGCATGATGGTCTGCATCTGTCTGGGAGGGGAACCAGGCTCCTAGGTGATAGGTTTAAATGCTTCATTGGCAGGTTTTTAAACTAGCCAAAGGGGGAGGCACTGATAAGAAGCAGGGAATTCCCAGCCTTTCCCCACAAAACAGGGTAGTTAGTGAGGTAAACCCCAAGATAGTGAGGTTGATAGGGAGCAAGATAGGGGTAAATGGAGAAAAAGACAAAAGCATTAAGGGCAAGGATAGGGCTAAAAGGGGTAAGGCCACCAAAAAAATGGAGGACGATGAGTACCAATGCCCATAGTCTGGTTAACAAGCTTCCTGATCTAGTGTCCTTGATGGAAGAGGAACACCTGGATATCATGGTAGCCACAGAAACATTGCACATGGAGAACCATGACTGGGATGTCAACATACCAGAGTACGCAATCTACAGGAGGGACAGGGAGGGTAAAAGAGGAGGAGAAGTACCTCTCTATGTAAGGGAAGGGATCAAAGCAACAGAACTAAAGGGTAAACAGGGAGGAGAGGAGGCACTGTGGGTCACCTTGAGGACAGGAAATGGCACCACAGTCTGCATGGGGGTTGTATACAGACCCCCATCTCAGGAGGAGGAAATAGACAAGGAAATGATATAAGCCACCCTTAGTGTGGCAGAAAAAGGGGAGATACCTATGTTGATGGGTATGCCAGATGTTAACTGGAGCACATTTGCTGCAGCCACATCCAAGAACAGGGTCATTCTCAATGCCCTACAGGGGCATGCCTCAGACAGCTAATGTTGGAACCCACTCGGCAGGGAGCAATCTTAGACCTGGTGCTCTCAAACGGGGATGGAGAGAGGATCACAGATTTAGAACTGGGTAGCCATCTGGCAACAAGCCACCACCAAACAGTGTGATTCACGATAAACACAGCTATAGAGTCAAGCCATACAAAAGTGAGGGTACTGGACTTTAGGAGAGCTGACTTTGGCAAAATGGGTGAGTGCCTAAGGAGTGCACTAGCAAAAGGGCAGAAAGGAAGGGTAAAAGAACAATGAGGAAAAATCAAAACTGTCATTACAGAGGCAACAAGCCTTTGTGTGAAGCAAATAAACAAAACAAAATAAAGTAAAAAACCACTATGGTTCTCAAAAGAGGTTGTGGGGAAGGTTAGGGAGAAAAATATAGCATTCAGGAAGTGTAAGGAATCACAGAAGGAGCAGGACAGAGATCTGTATCAGTTAAAGCAGAAGGAAGTGTGGAAGGCAGTCAGAATAGCAAAGGCCCTAACCGAGGAAAAGATAGCCAGCTCAGTTAAGAAGGTGGGGGTAAAACCTTTTATAGGTACATTAAGGAGCAAAGAAAGATGAAGGGAGGGATAGTAAGGCATAATAAAGGGGAGGAGAGGTGGGCAGGGGTGAAAAAGTAGAGCTACTGAATGCATACTTTTGCTCAGTAGTCACAAAGAAGAAGAGGTGGGTACCTAAACCAAACAATAGAAGCACTCTGGACAGGGGAGTTGATACCAGTCCATTCACAGAAGAAAGGGTCCTGAAGGAACTCCTAAAACTCAAGGTCGACAAAGCAATGGGGCCTGACGGGATTCACCCCAGAATTCTTAAAGAACTATGGGGAGACCTAGTGACACCACTGACTACCCATTTTAACAAATCATGGGAGGATGGTGTGGTGCCTGAGGACTGGAGGAGGGCAGATGTGATTCCCCTTCACAAAAGTGGGAGCAAGGCAGAGGCAGGAAACTACAGACCTGTTAGTTTGACCCCAGTGGTAGGGAAAAGGATGGAATCTCTTCTGAAAGAAAGAATTCTTGAGTATCTGGAAGCCAGTGGGGCACAGAACCCAAGGCAGCATGGATTCACAGTGGGAAGGTCATGTCAGATGAATCTTATAGGTTTCCTTGGTGACTGAAGTGATAGACCAGGGAGGGGCTGTGGATATGTCCTACCTAGACTTTAGCAAGGCATTTGACACAGTCCCACACAAAACATTAATAAACAATTTAGCCAGTCTGGGAGTGGGTCTCAGGGTGGTAGCCTGGTTAACAAACTAGCTGGACAACAGGACACAGAGGGTAATAGTAAATGGAGTCCACTCTGAAGAAAAGGGAGTTACTAGTGGGGTACCACAGGGTTTAGTACTGGGACCAGTCATCTTTAATGTCTTTATAGGAGACATTGCAGAGGGGCTGGAATGAAAAGTATGCCTCGCTGCAGATGACACAAAGATCTGCAACAGGCTGCTTGATACACGGGGAGTCTGTGGAAAGGATAAGAAGGGACTTGGCCAGGTTGGAAGAATGGTCAAAAGTATGGCAGCTTAGATTCAATGCAAAGAAGTGCAAAGTAATGCACCTGGGAAACAAAAACCCAGGGGAAGAGTACACAATGGGGGGGGCATACTAAGAACAACAAAAATAGAAAGGGACCTGGGGTAGTCATATCAGATGACCTTAAAGTAGGCAAGCAATGTGAGAAGGCAGTAAGCAGGGCTGGTGGGATACTGGGATGCATAGGGATAGGTATCACCAGTAGACAACAGGAAGTTGTTATCCCCTCTGTACAGACAGTTGGTGAGACCCCATCTGGAATACTGCATGCAGTTCTGGAGACCCCATCTCCACATAGACATAGACAGGATGGAGGGCAACTAAAATGGTGTAGGGTCTGCACCAGAAGCCATATGAAGACAGACTAAAAGCATTTAATATGTATACCCTTGAGGAAAGGAAGGAGAGGGGGGACATGATAGAAACGTTCAAGTACCTCAAGGAAATCAATAAAGTTCAAGATGGTAGTGTCTTTCAGAAAAAGAGGTGTGCAAGAATAAGGGGGCACAATTTGAAGATAGTGGGGAGATGGCTCAGGGGCAATGTGAGGAAATAGTTTTTCTTGGAGAGGGTGGTGGATGCATGGAACTGCCTTCCTGAGGAAATCATGGGGTCAAAAACAGTGGGGGAATTCAAGAATGCATGGGACAGACATAAGGCAATTATAGTGGGTGGATAGGAGGAAGTAGGCTGTTGGTTGACTAGGATCTACAGCTTATCCAATAGATAGGGAAATGGGCAGACTAGCTGGGCAAGCAGTCCTTATCTGCCATCAAAGTCTATGTTTCTATATGTTAAATCCAAAATATAAGTTGTAGCTTTAATCAGCTGCCTTGTCCACTGCACCAAAAACTCATGTTCTCAAAGAGCGGCAGCTTTCTCTCCTCACCTGGTCCTCAGCTGCAGCTGAAAGGAGGCTGAGAGGGTAACACCTGGAACGAAACCTGGAAAAGCCATTGGGCAATTCACTAAGCCCTCCAGCTAAACAAGGTAAGCTGGGGGTGAGCCTTTAAACCACAAAAAACTTATGATACTGCAGAAAATAGAGGTAAGTAGGGCACAGACAGTGTTAAAGGTCATCCACCTTCTGAGCACAAATGGACCCTCCCTGCTGGGTCCAGGAGACAATGCAGACTGAAAAAAACAACTTAAACCAAAATTCGAGAATCCAAAGTGAGAACAAGAGAAATATGGTCCTCTACAGTAAAATCAGCAGCATGAGACCAAGATCAGGTGGGGGGATGTCAAGTTAAAAAATCAGATAGATTTCTTTGACCGGGTGATCAAGGAATTAGATCAGGGAGGAAAGATGGACGTGACCTACCTAGATTTCAGTATGGGGTTTAACAGTATTATACACAGGAGACTAATAAGCAAGCTGGGTAGCTTAGGGGTGGGCAAAAAGGTGGTAAACTAGGTAAAAAATTGGTTACAAGATAGGCTACAGGGGGTGGTGGTAAACAGGGTATGCTCCGAGGAAGGGAGGGGGACCAGCAGGGTATGTCAGGGATCAGTGCTGGGACTGATCCTCTTTAATGACTCTATAAGTGACATTGCAGAGGAGCTGGAAGGGAAGGTCTGCTTCTTTGCAAATGACACCAAGATCTGCAACCGGGTGAAAACTCTAGGGGGGTGGAAAGGATAGCAGTGACCTGAGAAAACTCGAGGAGTGGTCAAGGGTATGGCAGTAGGGTTTAAATGTGAAAAAGTGCTAAATAATGTGTTTGGAGCAAGGAAACCCAGAGGCAGAGTACAAAATGGATGGAGTGGTATTGAGAACTACCAAACAGGAAAAAGAATTGTGGGTAATCATATCGGATAGCCTAAAGGTGGTCAGACAGTGCAACAGGGCAGTAAGGATGACTAGTGGGATGCTGGCATGCGTAGGAAGGGGTATGACCAGCAGAAAGAGGGAAGTGGTGTTGCTCCTGTATAGATCACTGGTAGGACCCCACCTTGAGTACTGTGTCCAGCTCTGGAGATCACATCCCTAGATGGACACAGAGTGGAGGCAGTCCAAAAGAAGAAAACTAAACTGGTACATGGTCTGCATCAAAATCCATATGAGGTACCACTAAAAGACCTTGGTATGTACACCCTGGAAGACAGAAAGGAGAGGGGAAATATGACAGAGACCTTTAAATACTTTAAGGGGGGGTGAATAAAGTACAGTAGGGAAGTATTTGTTAGAAAAGAAGGTGCTCAAGAACAAGGGGACATGCTATGAAGCTGGAAAGGGATAGATTCAGGAAAGATATGAAGAAGTATTTCTTCACAGAAAGAGTGGTGGATTCCTGGAACAGACTTCCAGCGGAGGTGGTGGGGACAATAACAGTGGAGAGATTCAAGAATGCATGGGATAGGCACAAGGGAATCATGGTGCAAGGAAAGGGTGACGGGAGAAAGAACTATATATCAAGTAGAGTCTGTGATAAGGATATAGGTAGGGAGAAATGGGCAGACTGGGTAGGCCAAGCAGCCCTTATCTGCTCATCAGATTCTGTTTCTATGTGAGCTAAGAACTGTGCTGAGCTGGGGGGAGGTAAAAGTTAGGAGTTCAAGTTCAAGTTTATTGTGAAGGGATAAATTCATTGAGCAAGCTCATTTTCAAGGAGGACCCTTTTTTTAACAATAAGAAATCATACACACAGTTGATATGGGGATACAAAATTAATGAACAGACACTATTTAACAAAATGTACAATATGAGCTACAGTGTACGAGGCAGAAGTGAATAGCCAATACTAGAAAACATAATCAGTACATGAGGATGGTATATACATAAACAATTCAAATAGGAATAATTACAGTGGTACTACAATGTAAACATAGAGCGATGTTGGACAAAACAGTAGCTATATACGTGTATACAAAGCAACAGGAGAAGAATCATCATTAGACATACTGTAGTACTAATAAGAGTTTGGTATAATGAGCAAATGGCAGAGAGGAGAAAATAGGCTAGCACCTAAGACAAGTATACAAGAGTGATGGTTTAGAGGTAAGCTAAGGAGGTAGGTGAGCTCTACTGGATTAACTGCAGTTGTGTGGCATTTTTTTGTATGGTCCACCAGTAAAAGACCCCTTACCTTCTCTGTGGTCTGCCAGCCCCTTCAGTTGCTACTGGTGCTGCTGGTGAGGACCCCATCTGGACCGTGCAAATAACTAGTCGGACGCATAAAATAAAGAATAAGGCAAGTTTATTCAGTTCAGTAGGTGTTTTCTTCATGAGGACAAGCCCCACACTGACTATACTCTGACTGACAGACCAACATGGCACTGCCGAAGTGCAACAATTAATACATGCAGTTCTAAGTGCTCTTAAAGGGCGCAGCTAAACATTAAACCTCATGTTTAATGTGTGCTTCACATCACCGCCAGAAAAGTGAATGTGAGCACCACTCGAACAAGCAATAATCTATATGTTTCCAAGAATTTTTAAGTAAATAATTTAAGGCAAAAAAAAAAAATTGTCATGCATTACAAGGCATTAGATTTCCAAAAACAGAACAGTACTCCGCTGCCGGGGGGGGGGGGACCTGGACTACACTGGGAACCAGTCAGAGTAGCACCAGAGAGGAGGGAGACACAATAGTACTTGAGACTTGGTCATGCCACAAGCACTAAAGTGTGGGGGAAGGGAAAAGGGAAGAGAGGGAAGGGTAGCAACAGGAGGATACCCAGAATGCAGGTTCACACTTTAATAACAGTTGCATAAACAGGTAGACTAATGCAGGCTCACACTTTAATAACAGTTGCATAAACAGGTGGACTGTCCATTGAAAGAGACATTCCTAAGGAGAAGAAAACGTTAGTGTAGGTAAATAGTACCATGGTAACAGGTGCAAGAAAAAGGTACAAGATATTTACTGCAACAATGAAAGTCAGAAAATGAATTAGTCCTGACACATTTCACTGAGTCTGGTAACAAAAGTTCAAGACCTCCATTGACTTTTCTGGGAATGGAGGCATGCATGGACTGCACCAGTTCCTGACAGGAGGGGGTCAGGTCATTAAAAGCGACCCAGGAGTTCTGCCCACTATTGAATCCACACCACTTTACTCTGTAAGTCCAGGATCCATTGACAAACTTCTTTCTTAGGATCTTCTCGATCTGGTACACTGGGGTATGTGGAAGAAAGTTCTGAGCAGAAGAAGAAGAAGATTGAGAAGAAGAGGAAGTCCCTGGCAAATCCTTTGGAAAAACAGAATCTGGCTGGAGACCGTCAGGAGTGGGAAGATCTGTAGGAACTGGCTGCAAGTTATCTGGGGGAATCTCAGCTTCAGAGAGGATGGCAGGCTCAAGGGCAGCTTCATTTGTGGGAGGACTGGGGTCATTTGGAAGGTTGTTATTGAGGTACCCATGCTTTAGTCGGTTTATATGGACTTTGTTGTTTACCAGCTTGCCATCCGACTTGTGTCGCAGATGAACGTGGACCAGAGGGAGCTTTTCTACAATGTAGAAGGGACCAGTCCAGGGGCGAAGCAGTTTCTTGGTGGCACCCAGAACAAGAACAGGATGGTACAAATAGACAATGTCCCCAACAGAGAATGAAGGCTCATGTGCCTTGGCTGCAGACATTTTCTTCATTGCCGATTTTCTCTGGCCCAACGTGGTGATTGCAACTCATTGGGCAAGTTCAAGCTGTTCCAGAAGAGGGATAATAAAATAAGAAGCTGACTTAGGCACCTCTAACAGCAAGAGATCCCTGTCCAGTGGAGTTCTTGGGTGACGTCCATGGACTAAGAAGAAGGGGGGGTGCATTCTGTGCTATCGACACAAGGGCTGGTATTGTATGCAAACTGCACAAAGGGAACAAACCGGTCCAAAGGTGTCGTGTGCCTCATCCAGATACTTAGAGAGTGTGCTGAGAATGGTGGACATCATTCCTTCACTCTGTGCATTGCATTGTGGATGGCAACTTGTGATATGTCTTTTTTTTATGTTGAGAAGTTTGCAAGTTTCTAGGACAATGGTGGACAGGTAGTTAATGCGTCTGTCTGAATGTAGGTACGATGGGGTACCGTGACAACAAATGACTGTGTTGAGAAATGCACTGGCCACAGTGGTGGCTTTAATGTCTCTTAGGGGAATGAGTTCCAAACACTTTGTCAAGTAGTCCACAAAGACAAGGATGTATTTGTTACCAGAGTCAGAGCATGTTGGCAAGGGCCCAATAATGTCAGTGCTGACTCTCTGGAATGGTTCAATGGCTATGGGCATTGGGATGATGTGTGCCTTTGTTGGTTTGACTGGAGGCTTTCTCTGGGAGCAGGGCTGGCAGGATTTTACAAACTGGACAATATCTTTGTTCATGTGTGGCCAGAAGAAATGAAGCCTTGTCTTTTACAGAGTTCTGTGTATTCCCATATGACCTCCAGAAAGTGGAGAGGCATGAGTGGAGAGAAGAACCTGAGGGATGAGGGAGGCTGGCACAACTAGCTGTACATGAGTTCTATCCGTGCGATGACCCTTGCCTTCCTTGGTCCAATGTGAAAGAGCACACCGTCATTGAGGAAGTACTGTGAAGCAAGGAAAAGTACATCTTGGTGATGTTGCTTTTGTTGCAGTAATGTTCCAGACTCTAAGTAAGTGATGATGTCCTTAAATTGAGTGTCAGTTCTTTGTTGCATTTTAACAGTTGCCAGGGACAGATCAGATGCAGAGGAGATGAGAAGCTCTTCAGCTGCTTGTAGTAACTGAGGATTTGTGTATCTCTCTGAGCAGGCAGTTGGTAGCAGCAAAGCAACTTGAGGTGTTGAAGGAGTGTCCACAGGAAGCACATCCGTGGCATGGAAGGGAAGAGCTTGTAAGCAGGATTATAAAAAGGGTCTGAGAATGGAGCTTTCTGATTGGCTTCAAACATTCTAACAGCCTTATGTTAATCTTTTATTAACATACATGTAGAGTTTAGCCATATGCTGAACAAGGTTTAACACTGTTTAAAAACATGTTTTATTATAATAGCAATAAAGCACTCCCAGGGATTATGTTAATGGTCAGTTAATTAACCTCTAGGGGCATGTGGCACTCGGCTACACCTCGTGCAACAGTACACCCCTAGAAGGTGATTAACAGACCATTAACATAACCCTTGGTCATGCCTTATTGCTTAATTCTTCATCAGTTGAGGAGGATGTAGAGGGATAACGTCTCCGGTTTACACCATCAGCATTTGAGTGAACTCGACCTGGTCTGTATTGGATTTCGAAGGTGTAGGATTGTAGCATGGTGGTCCATCGGGTGAACTTGCCTACTGGCTCCTTCATGTCAAATTACCACCTGAGGGTAGAGTAATCGACGATAGCTATAAAGGAGGCGTAGCGAAGGTAGCAGTCAAATTTCTTCATGGCAAATACCATGGCTAGACATTCTTTCTCTGTGATGTCATAGTTCTGCTCAGCTGAGGAAAGAGAACACCCGGCATAGGAGATGACTCGTTCTGTTCCATCTTGAATTTGACAGAGCACAGTGCCCACTGCAAAGGCACTAACATCTGAGTAAAGCTTGAATGGTTGGTTGAACCTTGGGTAGGCCAATACTGGAGAATAGATTAGGTTTTGTTTTAAGGTGTCAAAGGCCTCTTTACATTCAGAAGTCCAATTATAGTCACATCCCTTTTTTGTGAGGGCGTACAGTGGAACTGCAATCTTGGCGTAGTTGCAAATGAACTTTCGGTAGTAGCCAGACAAGCCCAGGAAAGCTCAAAGGTCTTTGAGATTGTTAGGCTCTGGATATTCTTTGACAGCTGAGAGCTTGTCTGGATCTGGAGAGATGCCTTGAGAACTAACCACATGTCCCAGGTAATGAATTTGATGCTGCCAAAACAACACTTTTCTGGGCGAAGCTTGAGATTGGCTTGTCTGAGATGTTTGAACACTTCTTGAAGATGTTGGAGGTGCTCTGGCAAAGTTCTGCTGAAGACTATCACATCATCCAGGTAGATTTGGCAAGATTTCCAAGACAATCCATGTAGTATGACTTCCATAACACATTGAAATGTGGCTGGACTGTTCTGAAGACTCATAGGCAGATGTTTGAACTGGAAAAGTCCCAAGTGGCAGTGCCATGCTGTGTATGGACAAGAAGCTGGATCAATTGAAACTTGGTAGAACCCACTCTGAAGGTCTAGAGTGGTGAAGTAAGCAGGACTGGCCACACCAAGACTGTCTAATGCCTCTTCGGTTGTAGGCAAGGGATGAGCATCCTGCACCATGTAGGCATTGAGTTTCCTGTAGTCTACTGCAAAATGATACCCTTTGTCCTTCTTTACCACCAGCAAGCAAGGTGCACCCCAGGGACTTGTAGACTCTTCGACTATGTCTTGGTCAAGCATGTCTTTGATTATGTCCTTGAGGACTTGTTTCTGGTTGTGCTCCCCTTTGTAGGCTCGTTGATGGATTGGTTTCTGGTTGGACAGTACTTCGATGGTGTGTTGTAGGATATCACAACATCTGAGCTTGTTATCTGAAACAACAAAGACACCCAGGTAATTTTCCAGGAATTTCAAAAGTTGTTGCTTTTCCTTTGGAGATGCTGGAAGTTTGGAAGAGGGTAGTCGCTGACTGAGGGGTAACTCCGTTGAAGTGGGATTGGTCATGATAGTATTGACAGGAGTAGTGTTGATGGAACCAGGCTGAGGTTCTTGCATGAGATGAAGCTGGTCCCCTGAAGACAAGCAGACACACTTTCCGATGTTGGCACCCTTTGAAATGACCACTGGCTCATCTGTGAAGTTGCAGCATTTTTGGAAGACTGCGTTATCATGCACCGCTGATAAGGTATTTCCTGGAAGGAGACCTGACAAATGCAGTGCAGGGGATCCTGTGATGATGCCAACAACACCTTGTGGAAGTGGTTCACCTAGAATCTTGGCAATCAAAACCATTTCCGACTGAGGAGGCATGGTGACTGAGGCTATAGCTGAGAGTTGCCTCCGAGGATCTAGCGACAATTTGCTTGAGGCAAAGTCTAGGATGACTTTGTGAGCTTTGAGCAAGTCCAGGCCTAGAATTATTGCAGGTTGAAGATCAGGCATGATATAAAACTTGACAGTAGCTTGCTGTGAGCCAAAGTGGAGCTTGAGATGGACCATGGCTGTGATAAGTACTGTATCTGTACTGGCTGTGATAATGTACTTTATGTCGGCTGGAGAGACATTAGGTATGTGACGAATAGCTTGACTGTTTAAAATACTGCTATTGATAACTGAAATTTCTGCTCCAGTGTCGACCAAGACGTGTGTAGACCAATCTTCGATGGTTACAGGTACATAGTTCGCTGAAAGATGTGAGCGGATGACAGGTACCTTTGCCCTAGGAAGTGAGAGTGTGCCAGAGTTCGTAGCTGGAGGAAGAGTTTTGGTTGAATTGCGAGAGTCAGAGGGACGGTCAGTTGCTGCATTCCCCTGGCCCTGGGAGTAGTTGCAGTTATCTTGCTGATTGTGCAGTGGTGGGCATCTGTGGTTCTCTGTGATGGGGGTAACAGTGGGGGAGCACCTGGAGAACACTGACCACCAGTCATTGTGGTTTGAAATCACAGAAAGAGCAGAACCAAACCACACAAAAACACGTATCCTGAATTTTAGGGAGGCAGACTTTGGGAAAATGGGGAGATACTTGAAAGAGGCATTAAGGGGAATGGGGCAGGAATCAGGGGTTGAGGAACAGTGGGCAGTATTTAAAATGGGGATTACAAGAGCAACAGAATTATTGCATTAAGCAGGTTAGCAAGAGGAAAAGGAAGAGGAGACAATTATGGTTTTCCAAAGAAGTAGCAAAGAAAGTGAAAGCCAAAAAGATTGCATTCAGGCAATACAAAAAGACACAGGCAGAAGGAATAGGAGAAGTACCAGGAGAAGCAAATGGAAGCAGGAGGTCAGTAAGGAAGCCAAAGCTCAGACAGAAGAACACATTGCAAAATCTGTGGTTAGAGGGACAAAACCTTTACAGGTACATAAGTGAAAAAAGAAAGGCAAAGGGAGGATAGAGACTGAAGGGGAGGATGGGGACCGCGTGGAGGATGACAACAGTAAAGCTGACATATTGAACAGGTATTTCTGCCTGATCCTTTACTGAGGAAGAGGAGGGTAATGGGTCTGAAGGGAGTACAAGGGGTGAGAACGGTGCAGAAATGGACACAAGTCCCTTTACATGAGAAAGGGGTCCTGAAGGAACTGGAAGTAATAAGAGTTGATAAAGCAATGGGGCCAGATGTGTGCACCCCAGGGTCCTTAAAGAACTAAGAGAGGTGGTGGATGAACCTCTGGCTATCCTGTTTAGCTGATCACTGAAAACAGGGGACATACCCAAAGACTGGAGGATAGCAGATGTAGTCCCCTTATACAAAAGTGGGAACAAAGAGGAAGCGGGGAACTACAGACCAGTCAGCCTCACCTCGGTAGTGGGGAAGATCATGGAAGCACTACTGAAGGAGAGATTGGTGGAACATCTGGTTGTCAATGGACTACAGGACCCAAGGCAGCATGGTTTCACCAGGGGAGGTCATGTCAGACCAACCTCGTTGAATTTTTGACTGAGTTAATAGGGAGGTGGATCGGGGAGGACAGTGGACATGGCCTATCTGGACTTCAGCAAGGCCTTCAGCACTGTGCCACATAGAAGACTATTACACAAACTGGGGAATATGGGTGTGGGCAGGACAGTAGTGTGGTGGGTAGGTAACTGGCTGGGTATCAGGACGCAGAGGGTGGTGGTAAATGGCTGTCACTCCACAGAGGGAAGAGTGACCAGTGGGGTACAACAGGGATCAGTGCTGGGACTGGACCTATTCAACATCTTCATCAGTGACATTGCACAGGACCTAGAAGGCAGAATTTCACTGTTCGATGATGACACAAAGCTCTGTAACAGAGTAGACACACCAGAGTGTGTAGACAGAATGAAAAGGGACCTGCAGAAACTTGAAGAATGGTCAGGGGGTTGGCAGTTGAAATTCAATTCAAAGAAGTGCAAGATAATGCATATGGGGCACAAAAACCCTGGCACAATATATCAGTTGGGGGGGTGAGGATATAGCATGCACCAAGCAGGAAAGGGATCTTGGAGTTATCATCTCTGATGACCTCAAAGTAGGGAAACAGTGTGACAAGACAACAGGTAAAGCAAATTGGATGCTGGGATGCATAGGCAGGGGCATCACTAGCAGGAAAAGGGAGGTCATAATTCAACTATACAAGACACTAGTGAGGCCCCACCTGGAGTACAGTGTACAGTTCTGAGACCTTACCACGAAGGACGTAGACAGGGTAGAGAAGGTTCAGAGGAGGGCAACAAAGATGGTACATGGATTGCATCACGAGTCCTATGAGGACAGGTTGAAGGAACTGAACATGTACTCCCTGGAGGAGAGGAGGGAGGAGGATATGATAGAGACATACAAGTATCTTACAGGGAGGAACAGGGTGCAGGAATACACTATTTTTAAGTGAAAAGATGTTCCAGGACTAGAGGGCATGGGAAGAAGTGGAGGGAGGACAATTCAGAGGAAACGTGAGGAAGAATTTCTTCACAGAATGGGCGGTGGACAAGTGGAACACCCTGCCAGAGGAAGTGGTGGGGGCTGAAACAATCACGGGATTTAAGAATGCATGGGATAGACATAAAGGAATTCTGGAGGTCAGGGGTAAGGGGCAACAGACTTCTAGGAAAACATAAACTGAACTTACAAGCTCAAATGGGCAGACTGGGTGAGCCATAGGCCCTTATCTGCCAACACTGTCTATGTGTCTATGTATCTATGTATCTTGATTTCTGTAATACTTTAGCTTTCAGCAGACAGCGGCAGTATGCCCCCTGAATCCACACCACTGGCAAGTCACTGGTTCTCATGAAGGCGGAGGTGGATGAGGTCGCTGTCGAAATGGTCAAAGGACATTGACAGAGGTAGTAGAAGAAGCAGTTGAGCTGTGGGGCAGAGTATTGATACTTGTAGTGAGCATCCCTATCATTGATTGCTGCTGCTGGACACATGTTGCAAGTGTGGCTAACTGCGATGACTGAGCTGCTGGTACACTGGTAGCCTAGGACTTTGCTATGAATTGTTGTGCAAGTCATGCTGCTTGGATTGTGTCCATCCAGGTGGTTGGTTTCTGCTGGATTACATAAAGATGGAGTTGAGGAAACAGTCCTCAAACAAATATTGTGATTTGCTCTTTCTGTAAGTGTTTGCAGTGAGACTCAATGTCCACCATGAAGGCTTTAAGAGATTTGATGGGTTGCATTGTACGTTCCCACAGCTGTTGCTCTAATTACCAGGGTGGGTGTACTTGGAGAAAATGGGCTTTGAAGGTTGTGTACAGTGTGGCAGCATCTGCTTTGACTTTGTCTGGAAGTGCGTTGAACCTGGAAATGGCAGTCCCTCTCAGAAGCAAGCGCAAGGCATTGGAGATGCGCAAGGGATCAGTCCAACCGTTGAAAGAAGTCCACGCTTGGAAGTGTTCCAGCCAGTCAATTGCGTCTTCATGAGGCAAGGCTGAGAAGGGTACTGGTTGTAGGCTGGCATGGACCGAGGACTGTGGTGAAATGGCTTTAATGTAGGTCAAGTCATCTTGAATAGCTTGCATAGCTGGTGCTCCTTGAGCAGAAATAGAAGACTGGATGTCATGGAGGATTGTTTCGATTTTGTAGCCCCACACCCTAGAGGTGGGTGAAGGTAGGACTCCAGATGCACCGGCGCCCATATCTGTGTCATCATCAGACATTGTGGTTGGAGATGAACTTTGTTTCACTGAGCGAAGGTCGTACGGGTGAGAAGGAGTTGCCGTCATGCATGAGACAGGACATCGTGTCATAGATGAGTTGCCGAGCAAAAATTAATTTTGTAGACATAAGTACAAGTTTCTTTGTTGTTTTTTTTTTTGTAGCAAAGTTCATCAATGATGTCTTAATAAAGGATTTCCCACTCAATTCTGTGTTGTTTGTTATTTAAATAAAGGTTTTGTTGTAAAAATCAGCTTTTTGTAACAGTGTCCATTCATTTCAATAGAACTTCCATTGTTTTTAATGGAGTGAGGTCAATTAGTGCCCTTCCCAAGATGGCCGCCAAACTGTGACATGCAGTTCCTGTGGGATTTGACTGGGTTGACTGTAGCAAGATGGCTGCCAGCAGAGGGGTCAAGTTTCACTTCCTGTCTTGTTGTTTTGCTGCGTCCAAGGTGGATGATCCTTGCCACGAGGCTGCCTGGCTGCTCTGCGATGGTCAAAATTGCAGTTGCCACCCTAATGGACTTCTTCCCCAACCCTGGCACAGAATAATGGTGGACTGTTCCTGTCTTTTGGGTGAGTGCACCATTTTTGGGGGATCTTCTGTATTTGACTGCTCATTTCGTTTATTTTGGTGCTTTTTATTTTTTTATTTTATTTTTGGTGGGTTGCCTCTTTGTATGGTATTTAAGTCAATGCTCTGATTAAATTTCTCGCTATGCCCTGCTTACTTGAAGAGCTCACTCTGTTACCTTCTGTTGCACTTTATTTATTTATTTTTTTCTTGGTTACCCTGTTTATTTATGCTGTGCTGATACGTCTGTGGCTTCCTTGGCTGTCTTCATTGTTTGAATAGCATAGTTTACCAGTTTACTGCTGTGGGCTCCTGCATTTGTTGTTTATTTGTGGACCTTTTGCTGAAGCATGGCCGAGCGGCAGCTTTATGTGCAGGCAGCAAGGAGTTGGGGAGCAGATCGCCCGAGCAAGAGGATGCGAGGTTGGGAGGGAACAGTGTGGCGAGAGAAGCCCTCCATTGTGGCTTCAGGGGCAAGCTGGTCAGTGGAGGAGCCACGGCCTACGGAGGCACAGAGCAGCAGGTCAATGGGGAGGAGCTGTGGCTCAGAAAGTGAACTAGAGGGACTGGTAGAGTGAGATTTTTTTTTCTGTGCAGTTCTTGGAGTGGCACAGAGCTGCAAGGTAAGAGGCAGGCGGGCCAAGTGTGGAGCGGATTGCTCCGTTTTACAGTGGAGGAGCCTGAGGGAAGCTGCGGCAGTAAAGGAGTGGAGCTCCAATTCATCCCCTGTGTGCACTCGCCCTCTTCTGTAGCTGTCAGAGAGTTCATGAGGCTGTGTGGAGCTGTGGTCTTGTAGGGGAGCACTTCATGGATTGAGCGGCCGGCCAGGAGGTTAGAGAATTTGTCAGAACAGCTGTGAGTTGAGCTGGGTGACTTTGGAGCAAGCTGGAGGGCTCTGGAGGAACCGCGGTCCTTGTGGCACTGGCTGTGTGGCTGTTGCTGTTGCTCTGAGGGAAGCACTCTACTGTGGTGAGACTGGAAGCAAGGAGCCTTGGTGCTGGACTGAGAGCTGTGTGTTGGCAGCAGCTTGATGCACTGTGCTTTATTTATTTAATTTTGTGGAGCAGGTTTCTGTGCTGTGGAATTCAGTGGGAGGGTTGGCTGGTAAATGTTTTCTTTCATTTGTCCCCTCTGACAGAAGACAGCATAGGGAGCTGGCATTCTGTAGGCCCTGCCATGAGGTGATGCTGCTGTGGGGGAGTTGCAGTTTGGAGCTCCATGGTGCTTAGGCTTGGAAAAAATAACTTGCTGATAGTTCATTAGTTTAGCTGGCTAGCAATGTTGAATAGCATTACTTTTGACTTTGTTTGGTACAGGAAGAGGGCTGCAGGCTGTTATACAAGAGCATACAGTTCATCTTTTCTTCAGTGCAGCCAGGACTGTATTTAAAGTAGCATTCAGACAATTCAGGCATACTGGGGTGATGACTTGGGGTAACCAGTGTTGCAGGCAAGCGAGATGGGGATCTGGACAGAAGAAGGGCTGCATTCTCCACCATGTGTGGCATTTTTTTGTATGATTGACCACTAAAAGACCCCTTACCTTCTCTGTGGTCTGCGAGCCCCTTCGGTTGCTGCTGGTGAGGACCCCATGTGGACCGTGAGAATAACTAGTCAGAAGCATAAAATAAAGAATAAGGCAGGTTTATTCAGTTCAGTAGGTGTTCTCTTCATGAGGACAAGCCCCACACTGACTATACTCTGACTGACAGACCAACATGGCACTGCCACACAGTGCAACAATTAGATACATGCAGTTCTAAGTGCTCTTAAAGGGGCGGCAGCTAAACATTAAGTCCCATGCTTAATGTATGCTTCACAGTGGCAAGCATCATTAATTAGATTGGTTATTCAAGTTTTGAATGCCCTTAGAGGAATGAGGGTGCTCAATTTAAGGGACGATTGAAGCTTGTTCCAAGTGGTATGGAGGGTGTAACTAATGACCAGTTTACCAAAGCGGGTACGGACTTTGGGCACATCTAAGGAAATGTAAGAGGTATTACTAAGGGCATAAGGAGTTTGAGTGTAAGAAATAAGACTAGCGATGTAGGCCAGGAGTTTGTTCAAGACAGATTTATATGCCCATAGAGTCTCCTGGTAGTCAGAGAGGTCCACCCCACTGCCACATATAGGGTGCAATGGTGTGTTCTTTCAGGGGCACTAATGACAAAATGGATGGCTCTGTGAAAAAGAGTATCAAGTTTTTGCAAATGAGTGGCTGCACAATTTCTGTAAATGTTGTCTGCATAGTCCAGGAGAGGGAGAAAGGTGGACTGGACCAGTCTTAATCTGGAGCTTTGGGAAAACAAGACGTTATTTCTATAGAAAAGCCCAATCTTAGTTTAAGCTTTTTAGAAAGGGCTTCAATGTGAAGAAGGAAGGAGAGCTTAGGATCAAGGAGGAAGCCTAAGTATTTAAATGTATCCACGATCTCAAGCTTATCAGCAAGCAACGTAGTGATAGGCATGGGTGGGCAGTGAAAGGATGAAGATCTGTTGTAGTGAAAATACACCACTTTGGTTTTCTTGGCATTTAATAGAAGTTTGGAGTGGAGTAGATTAAGGTGCAATTGGTTAAAGTCTAATTGAAGTGCAGAGGAGGCATCTAGGAATGTAGGTTTAGAGATATATAGAGGACCGTGTCATCTGCAAAAAAGTGAAGTTTTAAGTGGGTAATGTTAGTACCTAGATTTATTTATTTTATTTGTCTGTTGAAATTTCAAATAACACCTTTGAAAACAAGATCATTTCATAGGTTCCATGTCAGACGAACAATACATATTGGAAAAGTATGAGACAGAGAACAAACAAAACAAGGAATTATACAAAACATTACAACAGTATATAACTAGAGATGTTCCAGTACATGTACAATGCATGCCAATGTGTGTATTTGATTAAAACCTGGAATTCAAAGGGTCATATTAGAGGGGGTGGGGTCTTATGAAATGACCCTTTACAGGAAAATGAGAACAGACTCAGCCTAATATCTAATAATCAACAAGGTAAGGGATGGCATCAGCCCAGGAGCCTCATCAGAGGTGAGAAGGTATGGGACAAAGCTTTTTTAAAGTGAGCAAGGGAGCTCAGGAGACATAACAGGGGAGAGGGGGGATGGGGGAAAGCCATAGAGGGGCGAGGGAAAAGAATGGAAGGGATCAAGAGGAAATGTGAAAGAAGAATGATTAGCAACTTAGAACAGTTATTTACATTCTGAGAACAGTTATGCATAAGGTCAGGATAGCATAAGGTTAGAGTAAGTGCTGGTCACAAGAAGGAAGGTTATTGGAAGTAGTCACAACTGGCATCAGCAGCTAGCTGTTGCGTAAGTTTAACCTTGAAGGAGCCCAAGGTGGACGCTGAAGTAATGTCATGGTGCAGTGAGTTCGTCCATAGTGGAGCATGGTAGGCAAAGGACCTTTGTCCCAGAGAAGTGTGACAGCAAGGTATATTAAAAATCTGGCTAGTAGAGCTTCTGGTGCAATGACGATTGATAGTGGGGGTAATATGCTTTTGCACTCCTGGGGGCATTTTGCCTAAGCTTTCTTTTTTGGCCAGTAAACATGCTTGGTACATGAGTCTACCTTTGAATTGGAGCCAGTTAGCCTGATTGTACATGTCACAGGTATGGGACAGACGGGCTGAGCCAGTAAGGAGCTGGCATGCTTTGTTGAGTGCAACTATGATGCGGAGAAGAGTTGTTTCGGTAGCTGATCCATAGATTGGTAAGCCGTAAGCAATGAGCGAGACAAGAGAGCTTTGAATGGCCAGGTTAAGAGCCTCTGGGGTCAAACATTGCTTATGCCTATAAAGTAGCCCAATGCGGGTGTTAACAGCCTTATTAATGTTGTCAGTGTGATAGGAATAGGTCATCATACTGTCAATAGTGATCCCCAGATATTTAAAGAGCTGAACTAGCTCCATGGGAGAGCCTTCTTCATTGCTGATAGAAAGAGGGTAAGTTCTGTGCCTAATTTGGGAGCTGGAGAACAGCATAGTTTTAGACTTGTAATTCATAACTAACTTGTGCTTATGGAACCATCTTTCTATGACTACAAAATTACTCTGTAGCCTGGATTCAAGAATCTTAGGGTCTGGATCACTGGTAAACAGGACGACATTGTTAGCATATAAAAGGATGTGACCCCGACACGAGTAAGGAAGGTTGTTGAAGAAAATGCTAAACAAAAGAGGACCCAAGATGGACCCTTAAGGAACTCCAGATAGCACAGGTCTGCTATCCAAGAGGGTGTTGCCAATCTTCACCTGCTGTGTACAGTTGTGCAGGTAACTTTCAAACCAGGCTACGCTGTCAAGAGCTAGGCCAGTGGTGGTAAGCTGTTCGACCAAGAGGGCATGATTCACTGTGTCGAAAGCTTTGGTTAAATCAATGAAAGCAGCACCGACCAGGTGTCCTTGATCTAAGGAGTGGTGAATAAAGCCTGTGAACTCCAGAAGGGCGGTAGTGGTACTATGACCATTTCTGAACCCGTGTTGTTGCAGGCATTGTAGCTGATATTTTTCTAAGTATTCAACCAGCTGGTCAGCCACTATATGCTCAGGAGCTTTCGAGAGTGGGGGCAGGATAGAGATAGACCTGTAGTTCCCTGTAATTGTGTGATCCCCAAACTTATGAACTGCTGTCACAGTGGCATATTTCCATTTCTGAGGGAATTGAGAGTAACTAAGTGGCATGTTAATAATATGTGTTAGAGGTGACAGAATTTCATCCAGTGTAAGGGCTACAAACTTAAGATCCAGGGTGTCACCACTAAATCTTGATTGCCCTTGAGTAGGTAATTCCTGACTTCATGGACTGAGAGGGTTTTGAAGTAGAAAGGAAGATGAGAAGGGTGCTGAGTCTCTTTCCCAGAGTAGTCACTTGTGAGGGGGTGAGAGAAGTAGACACATGGCAGGACACCACTCAGGTCCATGAAGGCATTACTAAAAGTGTTAGCAATAAGTTTGGGGTCGAGTAAGGGTATACCATCAATGTTAAGCATGCTGGGGCAGATATTAGGTCTCTCCCAGTGACCTCTTTAAGGTTAGTCCAACATTTTCTGCCATCATTCCAGGTCCGAGAGAGCACTTCCTTATAATATTGATTTTTAGCTGCACGAATAGCCCTTGTGCAGTTGTTTCTAGCCACTTTGTACCTCTGGAGGTTGGCCTGGTTACACAGGGACCTAGACCTGTGCCATAAATGGCCTCTGGCATTCAGAAGCTCAAGGAGGTCTGGAGAAAAGAGCAGGGGGACCAGTATTGAGCCTTGAGGGACCCCTTTTACAAAGGGAGGTAAGGAGGTTGAAGTCCTATTGGCCTTAATCTGCTGCTTTCTATCCACCAATTTGACACAGAAGGCCCAAGGCCATAATCTTTTAACTTCTCCAGAAGAAGACAGTGGTCAACTGTGTTAAAGGCCTTGCTTAGGTCTAAGAACACAGCTACCGTGACTTGCTTGTGTTCCATGGCTACCAACCAGTCATTAGATACTTTAGCTAGGGTGCATGTGATACTGTGGTGACTTCTAAAGCCAGACTGCAGTGGCTTGGCCAATTGGTGTTTGTCCAAGAAATCCCTAATCTGAATGTCAACTGATTTCTTGAGAAGGTTGAACAGTAGCACCAGAACAGAGATAGGCCAATGGTTATTTAATTGGCTAGGGCCACCTGATTTAAAAAAGGGCAATATGTGGGCTACTTTTCATACTTGTGTCAATAAACCTTCTGTCAGGGACATGTTGAATAGATGAGAGACAGGGGCAGTCAAAAATTTATATCCAAGTTTCAGAAAGAAGGGATCGATGCTATCTATCCCAGCACTCTTATTAACATCCAATTTCAGTATCTGATCTTTGACTTATTTTTAGGATATTAGCTCAAAGGAGGTATCCTGTATAGGGGCTTAGCACTTGAAGAGTCTTGGGTGATAGAGGAGCATAGGGTAGCTGCCTGAGAGGACTCAAATGCAAGTCCTGCAGTAATGAACTGTTTGTTGAATTCATCTAAGATTGATGGTTTGTCAATAATAGATGTACCTATGGTATTAATTTTGGGGGGCAATGAAGCTAGAGCTTTGCCCCTTCCACTGATTTGATTGTATGCCAATTTTTGACGGGATTCCCTTTAGCAGACTCCAGGGCATTCAGATAATAGTTCTCTTTAGTTTCTCTTATCAGCTTAGTGCAGGCATTCCAACAAGCTCTAAAAGCTGTCCAGTCTGCATGGGATTTGGTCCACCTGGCAGTTGACCAGAGCGTGTCTTTCTTCTTTAAGGCATCTCTGATAGCTCCATTGAACCACAGACAAGATGCTTTCTTTAGCCTGCATTTGAGCAGTGGTACATGCTTAATAATTACATGTGTGAGCAAAGAGTTAAAAATGTTTATGGCCTCATTGATCGATGGTGCTAAATAGAAGCTTTACCACCTTAGCTGACTTAAGTCAGCCAGAAAATTTGCTGAATTACACCTCATAAAGTTCCTCTTGGTGACAGAACTATCAGTAGTGGTAAATTTGGATACATAGACACTGTCGCCAATATGGACCTATGGCTCACCTAGTCTGCCCATTTGAGCTTCTAAGTTCACTTAATGTTTTTCTGGAAGTCTGTTGCCCCTTACCCCAGACCTCCAGAATTCCTTTATGTCTATCCCATACATTCTTAAACCTTGTGATTGTTTCAGCCCCCACCACTTCCTCTGGCAGGATGTTCCACTTGTCCGCCACCCTTTCTGTGAAGAAATTCTTCCTCACATTTCCTCTGAATTGCCCTCCTTCCAACTTTACCCCATACCTTCTAGTTCTGGAACATCTTTTTCACTGGAAAATGGTGTATTCCTGCACTCTGTTCCTCCCTGTAGGGTACTTGTATGTCTCTATCATATCCCCCCTCCTCTCCTCTGTTGTGATCACTGCAGTGGTTGTGGAAAACAGCTGCTTGACTAAGTTTGTGTGGCATAATAGTGTTAAATAGGACAAAGAGTGAACTTTTAAGGTGGTTCTTGCAGTTGGGTCTCCAATGATCATTAATTATTTGATGCAAACCGAAGTCATTGCAAAGATTCTTTAGTGGGTTTGACTTAATGGTGAACCAGTCAAGGTTTAGATTACCTAGAATGATGGATTTGTTTATGTTAAAGTCTAGAAAGTCTAAAAAGTTAAGTAAGTGTGATAGGAGCTCTAACCCCCCCCTCCCCAAAGGTGGCCTGTAGCATCCTATTATATTAATTGATTCAGCAGCTAATATGGAAAGTTTTAAAGTAAGGCATTCAAATTCCTGAGGCATTGAGGTGGCATAGAGAACAGTTATAGATGGCCAGTCTTTGGCGTACATAACCCCCCTGACTCCCCTTGTTGGCCTATTAACCTGGAACAGGGACTAGGAAGGTAGAGCTAGCGAATGATCTGAAGTGGATACCTTTAACCAAGTCTCCGCTACAACAAGGATATCCAGATTGGTGTGGGATACCCAGGCTTGAACTTTGGTCAATTTCTTTTGCAGGCTGCAGATATTGATGAGCATCATTTTTAGTCCCTTAGCTGCAGCATAATCAGTTGGGGAGGCTATGGGTAAGATGGGACCTGGGTTTAGTTCTGTATTGCCTGAGCATAGCAAGAGTATGACAATAATTTGTTTCAGCCAGAATCTCAATGATTCAGGAAACATCTTGTGATGTGTCACATATTCATTACTAGAACAAGATAGCGCTGGCCTTCTCTTAATGCTATTGGCAGGAGAGTTCGGCATTGTCCAAAGAATTATTATAGAATGTAGTTTAGTGGGATAAATGCAAACCAAGGATGAAGCAATTACTTTAGCTGGTTCACCCCATAATGGTTGCTGAAAGATATCAGTACTGCAAATGGGGTGCTGCATGGAAGACAATACAATAGGGGTTGACAGAATGCTTACTTGACAAATTGGTAAGAGCAGTAGCAATGCAAGAGATGGGAAAAGCATCATGGACAGAGTGTGTAAAAACAAAATCATAGCAGCAGTGTCTTAAATCCTGAATGAGCTACTGAAAAAGATTGGGGTAGAAAAATGTGGGCAGAGAGGATATCTAGGGGGAACTAATGAAAAAGCATGACTATACCAAAATGCAGTAATAGTACAGTAGGTTTCTTCTTATTACGCATGTCCGTCTAGTGACTTGATAAGTATAAAGTGCTAATGAAAAAAAAAATAGCGTCAGCCAATCACAGGTATGGGTACAACCAGGCTGATCACCTGCAAGCAGCACGCACAGTCCCTGACTCCCAGAGGCTTTCTGCTTGGTGGGTGGGAGGTGGGCTCTTACAGTGGTCACAGGACCGAACTCCAAACCTTAGGCCCCTGCTTAAACCAGAACAAAACACAAAAATAGACAAAAAATAGGCAAACAATTGCAATATCAACAGTAATAACAATCACAGAGCTAAAGTTCAATTGTGCTTATGCAACTAGATGAGATGTATGCTTGTGTGACTTTGATACATTGTGGCTGTTCACCTCTCTATCCATGGGATATACCACCTTGTCGGGGTATGACGCAAGAAAACCTAGAGGAGGATTTCCCCCCTATAGGTCCCGCAGGAATAATTCCCTTGGTTAAAGATAGTTTAGGAAGAAGCTCAAAAAGAATACCCAAAAGGGTGTTGAGCATCGAAGAGATGAGAAATCAGAATATATTGTGACCGGAAAGTAAGAGGAGAGAGACATAGATGGGAAGGACAGGAGAAGAACGAGATAAGATGAGAATGAAGAACAAGATGAAGGCTGACAAGATGCAGAAGGGCGGACTTCTTAAGGAGAGAGGGAACAGCCGGGGCCACCATCTGACCCCATCCGACAGCAGAACCTAACTACAGAACCTTTGAAAGCACTAACCCTGTCTAATGTTATGACCATCGGCATGGAGGAGAGGAAAAACCCCTTTGAGGAGGAAACCTCTGGGGATTCAATGCCTAGATCACCTTCCCTCCAGGCTGAAGGATGTTTTGATTAGTTACAGCTCCACTACACAATTTTAAGTCGAGATCGAAGAAGGAGGAAAAAGTCAAATTTTAGAGGAAGCTCTCGCTGTGTCCTTCTAAATGACAGCTGTTGAGGGATGTGAGCGATGTCTCTGCAACTAGACGCTCAAAATAAGATAGGATGTACAATGATGGAAAGAAGCCTTGAAGGCCTGAATGGTTTGAAGTGAGGAATGAAATGGATGATTTATGATTGCGAATTGAGGTCTGGAAGGCTGGTACTGTTAAGGTGAAATATGAAGTGGAAGATGAACGATGATGGAGTGAAGCCATGGAAGCTGGTACAGTTAAGGTGAGGCATCAAATGAACAATGTACAATGATGGAGAGAAGCCTGCCAGCCCCAAGCAAAGGGGCAAGAGATGCAAAGGCAAGTCTCCGCATGGAGAGCAGGTCGAGATGGGGTAGCATGGACCCAAGAGGGTTGTACTCGAATACTCGATGTGAAGGAGTAGACCCACAGAGAGGTCAGATGAGTGAGGGATACCCAGATGTGGTCATGAAAAGATGGCGATAATAACCACTGGAGTGCAGCAGGTCATTGAGGTAGCATAAGACGCAATGAGGGGTATGCTCAATTAATCGATGTGAATGAGTAGACCCTGGGGTCAGACTAAGTGATGGAGAACCAGACTCAGCCACCTGGACACCAGATGGACTAAGGTAAGAGGAGGATATGAATAAGAAAGGTGATAGCAGGATAGGGAAAACCCCAAAAGAAAGCAAAGGTTGTAGAAGGAGCAGAAGGGAAGGTGGAGGGAACATTAAGAGGAGGGCAGTGAAACAGGCATAGGCTGGAATGCAGTAATAAGTAGGTCAGGAGACACTGAATGAACGAACATGTCAGATGCTCATGAGTCCCAGGAAGGACCAGCAGAAATGGAGAACAGGATAGCAGTGAATGGCCAATAAGGCAGGAACCACAAAAGAAATGGAGAGCCAAAATGTAGGCGCAGGGCGGGAGCAGCTCAGCTACCCAGTGTCATCCAAAAGAAACACCAGAGTCAAATCATGGGCAGAATACACACAGGGAGCACAGCACTCAAGTAGTCCAACAGGCAGGTCATGGCATCTGCAGGCAAAATCAGAACCTGTCAAAAAATGGAGGCAGAGCAAGAGGGCAATGGGAGCAGACAGAGTGCACCCTGAAGCACACCCAAATGAGAGCTCTGAAAGGAGACAAAGTGGCAAAGTCCAGTGAGAGCTCAGGACTGGACCGGAGTATATGCCGCACTGGGACAGATGAACCAGATAGAAAGCGAGGGAGCACTTAAATAAAGAAAAAGCAGGGAATACGGGTAATGCAGGGCTCCAAAACTAGCATTGAGAAAATGCAAAATAGGTGAGATCTGATCAACAAGCATTGTGAATGTCCACAGAGCAGATCTGAAAATAGATTAACAGGGTTTGCAGTGCATCCCACAGTTGGCAAACAGGCAGCAGATAGGTAGGGATGCCGGGGAAGCTATACAATGCACAGAGTGAGAACAAAAAAGGAAACTATGGCACGAGTGACTGTTCCAAGAATGGGAGGTCGGCGCATCCAAGTCCGAGGCAGGGCAAGTAGCGAGGAGCCCAGAGGAGTCTGGCAGGCAGGGGAGGCAAAATGGAGGTGGAAGGACAGGCCACGCAAGAAAGCAAGAGGGCCGTGGTGGGGGGGGGAAGTGAGTCAAGAGAGGCAGAGAGAGTGATGAACATGGATGTTCCCCAGGTGTCAGGTGGTGGGAATGTAAGGCAGCTTTGGAGGCTGCAGCAGCTGCAGGGAGTCCAACTGTGAGACCCACAGGGCCAGGAGGTGTGGCATACGAGGGCAGATAGAGAGAAGCCAGGTGAACAAAAGAGATGGCATCGTGTGCACAGGGGTGAGCAGATAAAGTGGACAGCAACAGGGCCCCAGGGCAAAGCAGGCCGAAATGCAGGGATGCCAGAGGCAGCAAGAAAAAATGGGCAAGGCAAGGAAAGTGAGTGAGGGAACACAGAGCTCCAAGGAGCCGAGAAAGTGCTGGGAAGGCAGGAGAGGGGGCAGAAGTGAAGGACAGGACTGAGCAGCTGTCACAGTAGCAGAGGAACAAAGAAGAAGCTGGGAAAGTGGAGGTGGAGAGACAAGAGTGGAGAGAGAGGAGAGGAGAGAGAGGAGAGGAGAGGAGAGGAGAGTAGCGGAGGCGACACAAGAAATTAGTGCAGAACAATGAAAAATGAGAAGCAGGAGCAGGAGAAGGGACAGCCGATGGAGCCTCTGGCTGCAATGATGAAACGAATCCTGGAACAGTCCAGGAGGAGTGGCCTTTTAAGGCCTGATGGGAGATTGATGTTGTTGCCCCACCCATTGACCCTCAGGCTTATAGCCTTCCCATTATCAAAAAAAAAAAAAAAAACACTTGCAGGAATAAAGAATATTCTTTTCTTACCAAAAAAGTGAAAGGCTGGCAGAGAGCCAAACAAGATGTGACCAGTCTGGAGTGATTCACAAAAGAAACTGAGGAATGATGCAGCAGGAAGAGATGGAGTCAGGATTGAATTCCAAATTTCTTTTTGTGCATCAGCCTATCAGAGGGCACCTCTAAGATCCAGCTGTGATGACTCATGTTCCTGTAAAAAGGTGCAAAGCATAATTACCATTATTGCTGTTAAGAGGACTACGATTGGGAGATGCTATGATTGCGGTTAACGTTAGCAGCACGGTTCTGGGAGGACTAATGATGTTAGCATGGTTCGGGTGAGAGAAGGATCAATTGCAATTCAGGAATCGTCAGTGACCTAGCATGGAAAGCAACAATGTATCCTCATCTCCCTCACCCAATTTGGTAGATTTTTTCATTATTTGGTGAAAGGTAATGGGAGGCAGTTTGAGGTTCAATCATGGAATGATCTCAGTTTGAAACTGGCAATATGTTAAAAGCACGTGACCCAAGTTGTGTCAGTAGCATTAAGATATTGTGGGACCAAAAAAATTAGAATAGAAAAAGTGGTTTGTGACTTTGTGTGGCAATAGGGGCCTGACTTAAGGCAGTTGAACATGGAGACTGCAGTCTGGGGGGTCTTTGCTCGCTCAGTAGCCAAGTAAGAAAAATGGCTGGTTTTTGCTGTTTGAAAATTCAGTTTGAGGCACAGTGATATTACTTGGCATTAAGGCAGGCTGGCACTGGGACTTGTTTACTCAGTTTCTATCAGCACATAAATGTACCGTTAGGTAAGGAGCTCGGCCAATCAGAGATTGGGATTTTCCTAACCCATTTATTAATATATAACACATGGTTACCTCATTTTGACAGGGGTTTCAAAAATTCATTCTTCATACTGAACTGTTAAGTATGATATTTTTAAAATGAATCTGTCAATCAATGAAGTACAGTAAGACTATACATTTATAGGTCCAGCTGGAGGACCTCTTAGAACATAGAAACATAGAAACAGATGTTGTCAGCAGATGGGGACCGTACGATCCATCAAGTCTGCCTTTGGCTTCCTACCCCCCCAACATAGCTACCTGCTTGTGTATCCCAGAGTGTCTGTCCCATGTCCGCTTGAATTCCTCCACTGTCTTGGTTCCCACCAGCCCCTTCAGCAGGCTATTCCTTGGTTCCACAACACGCTCTGTGAAGAAGAATTTCCTTGTATTGCTTCTGAACTTTCCTCCCTTAAGTCAAAGGTTGTGCCCTGTAGTCCTGCTGCAGTTCTTTACCTGAAAGGGGTTCTGCACGTGCACCTGTTGTTGCCTTTAAGGTATCTGAATGTTTCTGTCATGTCCCCATGATTCCTGCGTTGTTCTAGGGAGTATAATTTGAGGTCATCCAGTCTCGCCTCATACGATTTCTGATGCAAGCCCTGCACCATCTCTGTTGCTCTTCTCTGTACTGTCTCCAGCCTATCTATGACCTTCCTGAGGTGTGGCCTCCAGAATTGGACACAGTACTCCAGGTGAGGCCTGACCAGGGACCGATAAAGGGGCATGATTACTTCATGCCTTCTGCTCATGATGCCCCTCCCTATGCATCACAGGATACCACTAGCCTTTAGTGCTGCCTTTTCACATTGTCTACTGACCTTGAGGTCATCTGATATGATTCACCCCAGGTCTCACTTCTGCCTGATAGCCACCAGCTGCTCCCCTCCTATTGAGTACAGTTTCCCAGGGTTACGCTGTCCCAGGTGCATGACGTTGCATTTTTTGGTATTGAATTTCAATTGGCAGGTCTTGGACCACTCCTCCAGTTTTCGGAGATCAGCTTCCATGCTTTGCTGTCCCTCTGTTGTGTCTACCCTGTTGCCGATTTTGGTGTCATCTGCAAACAGGCACACCTTTCCCTCCAGTTCATTCACAATGTCACTGATGAATATGTTGAAGAGGATCGGCCCCGGAACTGAGCCCTGTGGGACCCCACTAGACACCCTCTCCTCCACAGACACAGTGCTATTTACTAATACTCTCTGAGTTCTCCCATGTAACCATTTTCTGACCCATTTTGTAACATCAGGCCCAATTCCCATGTTATCCAGTTTTTTGACTAGTCTTCTGTGCGGAATGGAGTCAAAAGCTTTGCTGAAGTCCTGGTAAACCACATCCACTGCCCCACCCTGATCCACTGTTTTGGTGACCCAATCGAAAAGATCAACCAGGGTTTTTCTGGCAGGACCTCCCTGCCATTAAACCATGTTGATTTTTGTCGAGCTGACCAGTTTGCTCCAAAAAAGCTATGATTCTTTCCTTCAGCAGGGACGCCATCAGCTTTCCCACGACTGACGTTAGACTAACCGGACAATAGTTAGCTGGCTGTTCCTTGCTTCCACTCTTGTGGAGTGGTACTACTGTTGCACTCTTTCAATCCTCCAGCACCTCCCCCCTCCTTAATGATTTGTTGAAGAGCACTGTTAAGGGGGCTGCCAGTTCCCTCCCAAGTTCTTTCAGTATTCTTGGGTGTATCCCATCTGGCACCATAGCTTTATCTACCTTTCACTTGTCTATTTCCTCCAAGACCCTTTCCTCTGTGAAGGGACCCGTGTCTATTCCTTCAATTGGACACTTCTTTATGCCTATTGTTGGTCCATTACCGTCTGCTTCTTGTGTGAAGACTCAGCAGAAGTACTTATTGAGTGCATTTGCCTTCTCACTGTCTTTCTCTTTGGTTTGTCCATCTCTTTTTTGTTCTTCTAACAATGCACCCTTTGGTCTTCCTTTTTTCCCATATGTACCTGTAAAAGGTGTTGTTACCCTTTTTTACTCCCTGAGCTATCCTAAACTCTGTTTGAGCCTTTGCATTTCTTATCACTTTCCCTGTCTCTTTTAGTTTCTGTTTATATTCTGTTTTGTCTGCCTCGTTCCCCAACTCCTTGTACTTTCTGAAGGCTATGCACTTTTCTGTCACCATGATTGCCACCTCCTTGGAAAACCATAGTGGGTTTTTCCTCCTTTTGTTCTTACTAACCTGACGGGCACACTGTGATGTGACCATGGTTATTGCATCCTTCAACCTTGTCCAATATTCCTCAATGCTCCCTTCTGTTGAGTTAATAAGGTTGCCTCTTAGGCAGGCCTTCATGTTTGTGAATTCTGCCCTTCTGAAGTCAAGGACCTTCAGTTTGGAGTGTGTAGAGTCTATAGTCCTTTTTACCCTGAACTATACCGTGATATGATCACTATTGCTCAGGTGGTTCCCTACCTTGACACCTGTAACCCTATCGCTGTTTGTGAATATTAGATCTAGAACTGTGTTACCTCTTGTGGGTGATGTCACTGGTTGACTTAGTCCTGCTTCCTGTAGGAATTCCCTGCTCATCTGTGATGCCGCTGTGTATGTATTCCAATCTATGTCCGGCAGATTGAAATCCCCCACCAGCACCATATCCAATGGTTTCCAGGATTTCCTTATCCCTGGCTTCCTCCTGATTTGGGGGTCTGTAGATTATTCCTACCCAAATGGGTTTCCAGCTTCCGGACCCTTTTGTGATCCATAGATCCTCTGTTTCCCCTAGTGCCTGCTGCATTTCTGTAACATTGATGGTATCCTTAACATAAATAGCTACCCCCCTCCCTTTTTCCCAGTCCTATCTCTCCTAAATAAGTTGTACCCTAGGATAGTCACCTCCCAACCATGATTATTTGTGAACCATGTTTCAGTCATGGCCACCCAGCCTAGTTCTGCCTCAGCTATTGTGGCAGTGAGGTCAGTCATCTTGTTAGCCAGACTGCGTGCATTGAGGCATAAAGCTGACCACTCTTGTTGAGTCGCTTTGTTTGTCATGCCTCCCTTGATCTTATTGTTCATTCCTTTGTTGTTTTCACTGTTTGTGGTTCCTCTCTTTCCATTGTGATGGTCAACGCCAGAGCTGGAAAGGGTTTTATATTCCTGGCTATCTGCTTTTGCTATGCTGGAGTGTGTAGATTTGGTGCTAGCTGGAGGGGGAGAGGCAGCAGGCTGTATGTGTGCTTCTCCTAGAGCTACTGTCATCTCCCCTCCTGCTAGTTTAAATGTCATACGTGGACATCAAATTTCTGGCCTAGTGCTCTGACTCCTTCTTTAGTCAGGTGGAGGCAATCAAATTTGAAAAACTCCCTTTCCAGAAGTTGCCCCAGTTTCAGACAAAGTGATGCCCCTTTGTGTGGCACCAGTCTTTGAGCCATGCTTTGAGCTCATTTATCTCTTTCTCTCTGATTTTCTGCCTGTTCTTCCCCTTTTCCCAAACAGACAGAATTTCAGAGAATGCAATGCTGAATGAAAATGAAACCAATTTCTCGTCGAGCTGTGCAATGTGCTCCTTAACCTCCTCAACTGACTGGCTAGCAAGGTCATTGATCCCTAGGTGGACCAGGATGTTTGAGCCCTCTTCTTCCTTTTTAACTATGTTGACTATTCAGTCAGTGTCACTCCAAGCAGATGCTCCTGGGAGACATCTGACCTGCACATCTGCATGTTTGTTTTGCCTTGGGTGGGGGTCCACACTGCGAATCATAGAGTCCCCTATGATTATGATTTTTTTTCCTATTGAGGTTTTGTTTATGATTTTGTTTTGCTATCCTGTTGCATTTGGCATTCCTTTGGCCCAAGACAGCCTCCGTTGTTATGGATGGTATGGACGCAAGAGGTGTGTACCTGTTTACTGTATTTAGAGTGCTTTATTGGTTTGAGAGAGTTGTCTGAGCTCTGCCCCCTTTTCATGCAACCAGTTGCCATCCTCCAGGCCTAGTCATTCTCTGGGGGAGAGGTGTGCTGGTTTGGTGTTGGTGATGTGGAGGTGCACTCCTAAAAGAAATGTTTCCCTTTAGGTGGTTATGCAGGATGCTGATCTCACCCCATGCCTCCTGTAGCTGAGCCTTGAGGTGACATATCTCTGAGCATATGGGACAGCGGCCCTGCCTTCTGGTGATGTGACCATTGAAGAGTGTCCCGCAGTGTTGGCAGTCAACAATATCCATGTGTGTGCCAGTGGACAGAAAGAAAGAGTGCATAATTATTCAAATTTAGAGGAAGACAATCTGTTCTAGGCAGACAAAAGAGAAACAGGCTTTTTTTTTTTTGTCTTCTAGTCAGGTCAGGCAGGAAGGGGGCAGTGACATGCAGAACCTATATAGGAAGAGGACCCGGGGTGGGTGGGATTAGGGGTAAAGTGGGAGGGCAGAACCTTTGTTACTCTTTTCTGCAGAAAAAAAACAATCAGACCAGAGGACTGTGAACCAAAGGTGAGCAATTCTATGGTCCTAAGAAAGCAAGAGGCAACACTCTTATATCCATAAGAGGCCTTTCAACTGGACACCTAAAATGACAATAGATTGCTAACTTTAAAAAAAAAATGCTTTTTAAAAAATTTAAAATGCCGATGGTGCAAGTGGTCAGCAAGTAACCCATTACAATGGCTCAGTGCATGAGATACTCTTATGGTAATAAGAGTACCTTACATGTAACTGAAGGAAGTGCTATGATTGCAATCAGTGGGCAATGGAGGGGGGAAGAGACAGGGAAATAGAGGAGAAGACACTGATGAAAAGGGGTTCATAGTAGAGCAAAACAGAGTGGCAGTGCAGGAAATGGGGGATCAAGTAGTTATACTAGGGGATTCTATGCTCGGTGGGTGAGATGGGGATGTAAGGGAGTAAGGAAGAGCCGAGCCTGGGTGGAGTGTATGCCAGGTATGACAGCTGGGAGAGTAGGGAAGTTCATTCAAAAATGTGTGGAGAAGGCTAGAGTGAAGCCTCATATCGTAATGCATCTAGGTACAAAATACCTAGAGGACAGTGTCACAAATGCACTCCAGGGGTCAGGCCCTCTGCTCCCACAGTGCCCAACCTCGAAGTGCAATATGTGAAGAGGAGACAAACAGGGTAACCTGCCTGTCAGTTTTGGGTCCGAGCCACTACCAGTCTCAAGTCCTGGGGTCAAATTTGAACCCTTTTTCGCTAGCACGCCCAGATAACAGGTCCACATATCACACCCTCTTCAGGGAATGCAGTGCAATATTTAACCCAGCGGGCACACCATCTGGTTCACAATCCCCCTTCTGACTCAACTGAGACTGGTATTTTTCTTACCTTGCTGCATATGGTAATGCACTGTAAGCCCTTAACAGTTCTGTCAGAATTATAAACACTGTCCTAGCATTCACACTCAAAATGAGAAAAAGGCTCAGGCAGGATTTCAAGGAAAACAGAGTTTACTAGAATTAAAACTAGTAAATAAAATACAAAACACAGAACATATAACATTAATGGTAGAGTCATAAAAGTAATGGAAATTACAAAAACCAGATGCCTTTTTACTGAGTAACTGAACTTACTCCAGTTTCAGTTAGTAAATAGTGGTGCTGAAATTACCTAACTTTGATGGAAGTGCTTCTTAAGAGTCTAGAAGTGAAAGAGTCTCTTGAAAGTCCGAACACAAGTATGCCAAGTCTTGCAAAGTTGAAACAAGAGTGTGTTCTCTCAGGAGTCCAGAAGTAAAAAGCACAATGTCCCCTCAGCCTTGACAATATCATGAGGGGAAAAGGGTCTCTCCCAGCTTGTGAGGTCACAGCTCAGGTGATGCTGACTGTGAGGTCACTCTCGTTCCTGCATACCAAATTAGTCACATGCATCTGCACAATGCTAAACATCCCACTTAAAAAAAATATAAATACTTTTTTTAAATTAGTGAGCCACAGCTTTATAGCAGGTCAGAATTATCCCTTTGCTCTTCAGAGGAACATCCTGAAAGCTATTTCTCCTATCTGTGTGAGGATTTTCACAGGTATCTGTCAGAGTTGGCTTACCTCCTGATAGGTCGTAATATGCAATCTGTTATGGCCAGTTTCCTAGGTTTCAAAGCAGTAGCTGTTTACAACCTGTTACAAGCTGGTGTCTAAAGAAAAAGTTCTTAATTAGTTTTCCACTGGGTCAGGGATAGGGCAGATCCTTCTTTTCTCTCTGCTCAAAAATCCCATGTTCCATGAGGCTTATCTGCTTGGCCTATTTTTCTGAGCAAAAGTCTAAACATATATTTATATCAAAAATATAATATAAATAATAACAAGCCGATGGCTATCATCACAGGCAGTACAGTGGATGAAGTGCAGGAGAGGTTCAGGGAGGTAAGAGAATCTGCAATCAGGTGGGAAGTTCAGTGGCATTCTCTGAGGTACTCCCAGTACCTAGGGCTAGCGCCGCTAGGAAACTAAGAATAGAGAAGTTCAATAGGTGGCTGGGGGGGTGTATGCAAAAATGAAGTATGGAGTCATAGAGAAGTGGGACGAGACATGGAACAATAAGGGGCTTTATGCTAAGGATATGCTGCATCTCAGCATCGATGGTACAAGGATATTGAAACAGGGGCTGGAGAAGTACATTAAAACTAAAATAGATTTAAACTGAGGGTTGGGGGACACAGTGGGACTGCAAGAGGGAGTCACCTAGCAGGGGAGACTGGAAGGCCTCACTCAGAAAAGGAGGAAGAGAGTGAGGGGAAACTACCAAGGAAGAAGTGTGGGGGGGCAGGGAGAAGAGGGGCAAGGCACAAGGTGGACTGTTGCATTCTTGAATGCAAGGAGCTTAGCAAACAAAGTAGCAGAGCTCCAGGAAATGATGGTAGAAGGAGAAGTAGATATTGCCGCTATCTCAAAAACCTGGGCCACCCAATACATGACTATGATCTCATGATCCCCAGATACAAGGTGTACCGCAGGGACCGGGAAGAGGGTAGAGGAGGAGGAGTGGCTATTTACGTTAAGGAGGGGATACTGTGTACCAGGGAGGAGGGGGAAGAGGGAAGGCCAGAAGCCATATGGGTACTGTTCCAAAGCTCTAAAGGTAAGAAGATCAGGAACGGGGCAGTGTACAGACCAACCTCACAAAGCGAGGAGATTGACGGGGAGCTGGGGGAGAAAATTAGGAAGGTCAGAGTCAAAGGGAGTACCATAATAGTGGGAGACTTCAACCTACCTGGGATTGACTGATGGACTGTAACAATCACAAAAGCCAGGGAACAGGTACTGCTGGAGGCTATCTAGGACAGCTACCTAGTGCAGTGAGTGATGGAGCCTACCAGGGAGGGGAACATACTGGATATTGTGCTAACAAATGGCACCCAAGTCTAGTATGTGGTCATACAGAACCCACTAGCAGGAAGCGGCCACCGTTCAGTGTAGTTCCTTCTCAACACAGGGAGGGAGTCAGCTAAAACCAGGACAAGAGTGGTAGACTTAAGGAAGGCAGATTTTACCAGGATGGGCAGCATCCTAGAGGGGTATTTAGCTGGAATTAACCCAGGGGTGGATGCTGAACAGAAGTGGGCAATTATTAAGAAGGATCTGAATGAGGCCACAAACACATGTGCCAAGTCTCAGAGTAAGCAGTCCAGGTCAAAAAAAACTAGCTGGCTCAGCAAGGAAGTGGATGGGAAGGTGAGGGGAAAGAGACTGGCCTTCACCAGGTTAAAAAAATTGGGGCATGAGGAAGACAGGGTTGTGTTCACAAAGGCATCTAGTGAAGTGAGTAGGGCAGTCAGGGCAGCCAAGGCAGCAAAGAAGCTGAAATTGACTCAGGGAATCAGGGAGAGGGAGAAGAAGTTCTTCAAATACCTAAGGGAGAAGATGCGTTGTAGGGACGAGATTGTTAAAATCAAGAGGATGGGGGGATGAGCAGAAAAAGGGGAAGACCAGCCAGAGGCACTCAATGAGTACTTCTGCTTGGTGTTCATGAAAGAAAAGGATGACACAACACCACAAGAGGAAGGGGGAAGGGCAAAGGGGGGGGCAGAGATAACAGATGGGGTCATCCAAGAGGATAGAGTTCTAAAAGGCTTCAAAGCCTTGCAGGTGAACAAGGCACCGTTACCAGACAGTGTACATCCAAGGGTTCTAAAGGAACTGGCAGAGGTGTTGGCAGGCCCTCTGGCAGGCCTGTTTAACACCTCCTTGGAGATGGGGAATGTGCCCAAAGATTGAAGGATGGCTCATGTGGTACCCCTCCACAAGAGTGGGCCCAAGGACGAACCGGGCAATTATAGACCGGTGAGCTTGACCTATATAGTGGGGAAGTGATGGAGATCATTCTGAAAGAGAGGTTGATAACTTTTACATAGATACTATCGGCGGATTAGGGCCTATGGCCCACCCAGTCTGCCCATTTGAGCTCATGAGATCACTTTACATTTTTCTAGAAGTCTGTTGCCCCTTACCCCTGACCTCCAGGATTCCCCTATGTTTATCCCATGCATTCTTAAATCATGTGATTGTTTCAACCCCCACCACTTTTCCAAGCAGGGTGTTCCACTTGTCCACCTCCCTTTCTGTGAAGAAATTCTTCCTCACATTTTCTCTGAATCCCCCTCCCTCCAACTTCATCCCATGCCCTCTTGTCTTTGAACATCTTTTTCACTGGAAAATAGTGTTTTCCTGCACCCTGTTCCTCCACATGAGGTACTTGTATGTCTCTATCATATACCCTCTCTCCCTTCTCTCCTCCAGGGAGTACATATTCCTTCAGCCTGTCCTCTCAATAGTAATGGACTACTGGACAAGAGACAACATGGGTTTATCTCGGGAAGATTTTGCCAGACTAACCTAATTGACTTCTTCAACTGGGTCACTAGGGCAGCTCATGAAGGCCATGCTGTGGATGTCCTGTATCTGGACTTCAGCAAGGCTTTCAACTCAGTGCCACACGGGAGGTTAGTGAGCAAGCTGAGGGACCTGGGGGCAGGGGAGAAACTGGTGGGGTAGGTAGAGAGCTGGCTTCAGAACAGACAGCAGAGGGTAGTTGTAAGGGGGTAGAAATCCAAGCCAAGGCCAGTGACTAGTGGGGTACTGCAGGGTTCAGTGCTGGCTCCTGTTTTGTTCAATGTCTTCACTGGGGACATTGCAGAGGGGGGTCAAAAGAAAGATCAACCTGTTAGCCTATGACACAAAGATTGGTGCAAAAGCAGACAGTAAGAAAGGGAGGCAGGCACTCAGGGAGGATCTAGCTGAGCTCGAACACTGGCCAGAGGAGTGGAAGTTGGGACTGAATGCTTAGAAAAGCAAGGTCATGCTCCTTAGAGTCAGAAATCCCAGAACCAAAATCCCAGAACCAGCTACTGGCTTGGGGGGGGGGGGGTTCAGGTAACTGCTTCAGAGAAAGAGAGGGACATGGGGATACTAGTCACAGGGGACATAAATGTATTGGCACAGTGTAGTAGGGTGACAGCAAGGGTAAATCAGATGCTGGGGTGCATTGCCAAGGGGATCACCTCCAGAAAAGAGGAGGTCATCCTGCCTTTGTAAAGATCACTGCTGAGGCCTCACTTCGAGTACTGTTTACAGCACTGGTGCCCTTACCTCAAGAAGAATGTGAGACTGCTGGAGGGGGTGCAGCGTAGGGTGACAAAAATGATCATGGAGCTAGTGGAGACGCCTTATGAGGAAAGATTGATTCAGCTCAATATGTACTTGCTGGAGGAGAGACAGGAAAGGGGGGACTTGATAGAGACCTTCAAATACTTGAAAGGCATAAACAAAGTCAGAGTGGGAGGATTGTTCTGCTTAAAGGGAGAAAGGGTCACTAGGGGGCACAGTCTGAAGTTGGAAGGGGGAGGTTCAGGAGAGAGAGATGAGGAGGCACTACTTCACAGAGAGAGAGGTGGTGGGATGGAACGCACTGCCAGAGGTGTTAATCGAACTGAGGACAGTGTATATCTTGTAAGCAGGGATTAGATGTAGTCAGGGGAAGAGGAAGTACAGACAAGAACATAATGGGAGATAGGCCCTGGAGAGGGGAGGGAGAGTGGGGATTAGGTGGGTCGGGCAGCTGCAGTGGTATTAAACTGAGAGCTGCACACTCGGGCAGACTTGATAGACCTGTGATCTTTTTTCTGCCAGCTATTTCATATGTTTGTATGATTGATCAGGGATGCTCCCATGACCTATAATGAAAAATGTGAGATTTTAGAAAGCAATCTGTCAATCAATGTAGTAATTTTAGTGCAAGCACTCACTCACAGCTTTAAATTTGAACTTGCAGGAGATTTTTACCTGAGAGCATCTACTTGCTTTTTGCTTGTATCTTGATAACAACAGCTGTGTCATTTTTCCCCCCCAACTCCTTCACATCAAAAAGCCTGATTCTGTAAGGTGTTTGCATTTCACCATTCACATTATGCTTTTATGAAAACATAAGCTCACTGGTTGATGCCCATATTCCATGTGATGTTATCTTCCTGGATTTTAGTAAAGCACTTGATGCTATGCCACATTGGGCTCTAGTAGACAAATTGGAGAAATTAAAAATGAATCCATATATTATTACTTGGATTAAAAACTGGTTATCGAACTGCACTCATAAATTCAGTATAAGTGGTTGCTTATCTGATGTTGGCAATGTTACCAGTAGTGTCCCTCAGGGCTCAGTACTTGGACTTTGCTTATTTCAAGCATTTGTTTCTGACCTAACATCAAATTGCTTCTCATCAACTATCAAATATGCAGATGACATAAAAATTGGTGGTCCCTGTTCCAGCAAGTTAGAGTTTGATACTATGCAACGTGATCTTGATAAGATTTCAGAGTGGGTTAATAAATGGGGTATGAGGCTTAATACTTCCAAGTGTAAGGTTATGCACTTGGGTAACACCAACCTTTTGCATACATATATCTTAGGGCAAATGCCTCTTAGTATAACTACTGGTGAAAAAGATCTGGGTATCATGGTATCATACTAACATACTAACATACTAAAATGCCAGCAGAATAGGCCTAACGGTCTTTCGTGTCTGCTCGTTTGGTCAGCCCCCACCCTGGGTGGATTTTGCTTCCAGAACCCTTCCCCTGTACCTGTCCCACCCCCTCTTGAACCCCTTCACTGTCTCTGCCTCCACCAGCCCCCTAGGTAGTGCATTCCATGGCTCCACCACCCTCTCAGTGAAGTAGCACCTCCTCCTTTCTCCCCTGAATCTTCCATATCAAATGATATGGAGTTCTCTCACCACATTAATGCATCTGTCAACAAAGCTAATAGGGTGATTTGATCTATCAAATGTAATATTACCTCTAGAGACCCCAAGGTAGTAGTGCTCTTGTTTAATGCTTATGTTAGGCCTCATCTTGAATACGTATCGCAACTCTGGTGTCCCTATAAGAAATCTAATATCCATCAAGTAGAAAAAGTTCAGCGTAGATTTACAAAAAATGTGAATGGTATGAAACATCCATCTTATGAATCTAGGCTGTGTAGTTTAAACTTATTTTCCTTGGAAACGCAAAGGTTGCGTGGAGATTTATTATACCTCTATGATGTAATTCAGGATCCCGTGCTAATGGTAGACTTAGGGTTAAGCTTTAAGGACTCACCATATAATATTAGAGGTCATCCTCTACAGTTGGCATGTAAATCTTTTAACTTCCTTAAAAAGGAAATATTTTTTCACAATAAGAGTGATCAAACCTTGGAACAAACTGCCATTAAATGTTATAATAAGTAAGAATAAAGAGACTTTTAAAGCCAGATTGGATAATTATTTATTATCCTCAATTATTAAACTGGTTAGTGTGTGAGCCTTCATTAGCTACTGTATGTAGCTTTCTTGCTCACTTATCACCTTAGTACTATGAACCTTAGTAGTTCACTAATCAACCAACAACACTCTGAACTGTACTTGTTGTGGCTTGGCTGTAGGCCATCTCTGTCATATGGTATGGGAGTGTCCCAAGGTGGCTCCTTTCTGGAAGAGAATTAAGGATTATCTAGAGTCTAGACCCTTTGTTAGGCCTAGAGGATGCCTTTATTTTAGAGATTTGCTTGTTAGATTACTTTTCTCCTTCTTTGTTGGGGTCTCATAGTGCCCATAGAGCCTTGATTTCAGCTGTGGCTAAGGAGATCATTCTTCGGCATTGTAGGGAGGATTCCACCCCTTCTTACAAGGAGTGGTATTGTGAGCTCATGTAGGCTCTTAAGGCTGAGAAGCAGATTGCTAGATTACATTAAAGAGATTACTTTTTTCTTCGAAGGTGGGCTACCTTTCAGACTCTTATGTCGTTACTGCAGATGGAGGACTAGAGGTGTCTGTTGGGTGCTTCAGCTCTTTCTTCTTTTAATTTTGATACCACCCCCCTGCCTTCCTTCCTTTCCCTTCTACCTTTTTGATGTCCTTGTCTAGGGAACCTCACTATAGTAATACACTGTTTTTTCTTCCTGGTTTGCTGGTGCTCTGGGGAGAGGGTGGGTAGGTGTGTGGGTGTCTTTCATTCTGAATCTCATATATAGTGTAGGACTTATTTTGTGGTATTTGTAGGGGGGAGGTGAGAGGGGATGTGGGCCTGTTGTAATTATTTTGGCATGTTTTACTTGGCTGTTATTTTGTCTGTCTTTTCATTCAATAAAGTTTAAATTATAAAAAGAAAACTAATCAACCAATAGGTTAACTTGTACTGTCTGTATTGTCTCAACTTGTATGCATTACTGATGTGGACGCTTTGTAAAAGAGCACTTGTGCTCAAAGGTATTTTTCTAGCAAACAGAAAATTAAAACAAACTCTGGCCAGAGCCGATATGGCTGCAGCAGAGCTGACTGGAGTCTGGACCCCAGAAGCTCTGGGGGCTTAGTTGCTCTGTAATGAGTTTTGGGGCATTTACTGAAGATAAAACACATTTTTATTATATCTTCCCTACCCCTGACTCCAGGGGGGGAAAACAAATTCCCCTGGAGTCAGGGGTGTGAGAGACTCTGGCTGGCCTTATTAAGCAACAAAATGTATCACAGAGCATCTAAAACCACAGGGATTTGGGGGTCTAGTGCTGCCCTATTGCAAACACCCCACCCCCCGGCTGAGATAGGACCCAAGAAACAACCTCAAAGCAGAAAACTGCAAGTGGCTAGAGAACCTATTTTATTCTTTATTGACCAGGAAAGGCCCACTAGGCACAGGTGCCTGTTTTAAGGGGTGACCCAGAAGCACTGGGGAGGTTAATCGACTTGCTCAGAGATGGACTTAGTTACACAGTATGCATGTCAGAAAATGAAGGCTGTGGGAATCAAATCCAGTCTGTCTGCTGGATGACTAAGCTCATTCACAGATCGTCTTACCTGTGCTTTGTTAGCCTTATTTTTATTTTTTATTTTAGTTTACAGCCCCTTCCCTTCCCTTCCCTCCCCTAGCCAGGGATATCCCCCCAGTCTTTAGCTTACAGCCCCTTCTCTTGCCTTCCCCCCTCTCCCAGCCAAAGATCTTACCCCAGTCATTCCCATCATTTCCCCAGCAGCCCTTGATTGCCCGCCTGGCTTGTTTTTTTTATTTATTTTTTTGCTTTTGACAGTTTGCTTTCCCCAGACAACAGTGCACGGTAATTTAAATGTTTTTTTTTCATTCAATAACACTGTTAATGCAGCCTGAGAGACAATGATGCAGCAACAAGGCAAGCACATCCCAGCACTCAGTCAGCATGCAGCATGGAGAGGGCTAACTTCTCATGTCCTCACAGTAACAGACTCCATTTTCTGATTGCTCAAATCTCATTTGTTCATGGGGAGTGGCATTAGCAGTTAGAACATGATGTGACAAACCCAAACATTTCTATAATACTTGTCTGCTGATTTAGAATCCAATCCATAAAACTCATAAAACTCCAGGAAGCTTACATAGTCATATAGCAGAAGTGCATAGGAACATATGTGCTAAAATCATGGCAGTCACAGCACATACTGCGTGCTATGCAGAAGGGAAGTGCAGACACACGTACACTTCCTGCCTGTGTACTTCTGCACCTGGGTATTCCCAAGTATTTTCACCCTTGCGAGCACTATCCACAACACAAGATAGGCCTTTGCACATGCAAAACACAGGGTCTAACACTACCAGAGTAATGTGAGGGGCCAACCACAAACGTGTACAGCACATGTATAACTGTGCTGTAACACTGTGCACAAAGTACAACCCAATGCCAGACATGTAACCCAATATGCAACACCACATTCACCACACCCACCACATGTTCTATGTACCTGTACATGTACCCCATATAAGGTGCACACCAAAACCCATCATATACCACAGCTAGACTGCACACTACACACACAGACCATAGAAAACAGACGAGTGGGTAGAGATGTGTAATAAATGTGTATCTGCCTTGTGTGTATGGTGACGACCACTACTGATCTGAAATAGAGAGGCTGCCAGCCAGTCATAGCACATGACCATTTGCCTGGGACCCCCCCAGACCTGGTAGTGATAAAGGGGTCCTCCTCTTGGGGGAACACTGGGCCTGACAATGCCTAGGAGGAGGTCTCTAGATGGCCGCCCTTAGGAAGGGATGGCATTGCTGGAGGGAGGAGACAGGGGAGGCTGTTTAGGTGCTTCCCGGCACAACTCCCTCTCTCTTCTCCTTCCAGTGGATCCAAGGTTGGACAGAGTTTACCATCCATTCAGGTAAGGGTCTAGTCAGCCTTTTTGGTTGGGAGGAGAGGCGGCAGCTCTCAGAGCTCCCATGAACAGAGGTTGCCCTTCTAGTATTCTTTCATCTGAGTATTTCTCTTAAAATAAATATTTTAATTAAAAACTTCACCAGTCTACCCCTTTTGTTTCTACCTCTTCAGCATTACCCAGCAGAACTTCATGCTCAAGCGGGGCTGTTTTGGCTCCCTGTCGGGAGTGGTGCCTGAAATGCCCAGCTCCTCTTCCCTGATCCTTCTGGGCTCCCATGGGCATCCTGCTCCTTCTCAGTGCGAGCGGTCAGCTTCTGCTCTTGGCTAGGCAGCCTCCAGGATGGGCTTCCTCCCTCCCATGCCTCCTGTTAGCTCTTCACACTCACTTCCCTCCCATGGGTGGTGGGGACAGACGTCTGTGAGAGCAGGCATCCCTGGCTCAGGGGTGACAGTGGTTTCTCTGAATTCCGGGTGGGGGGATCTCTTCCTCTGCTGCTGCTGGATAGTCCTTGGTTGTTTATCTCGGGCGGTCCTTGTTGGACCAAGGGTCGCAATTTTGGACACTGTCGGGAGCTGCGCAGCGGTTCTGTGGCCGTTTTCATTTGGTCGTCATGTGGGGGAGTGCAGCACATTTTCCAGAGTGCTTCCCCCGCATTCCTTTGGGGATCTCACAAGGTTCGCGTGCTCACTCTCTCAGAGCCTGGGATTCTCGTCAGCAATCTTGATAATGGCGGATGGCCAATGGACCCGCGCAGCAGCGTGGCATGACACTGCCTTTTGCCAGCCCATCTCGTGCACTGCTCCTTAGTTCTGGATGGGTTCCCTTTTGCCATGAGGGGGGTGGAGCACCTCTTTGAGTCCCGCAGACCATGCAGGTGGCTTTGTGGGGGCCAGCGCCCCCCTCTCTATCCCCCTTTTCTCTTTGAGCACTGGTGGGTGGCCCCACCATCCCTTTCTGGCCCTGTTGCTACAGAGGGTCGGTTTGGGGAGCCGGAGCCCTGTACCTGTCTCTGGAACCCCCATAAATAAATAAAAAATAATAATAATAATAATAAATAAATAAATTTATTAAATATATATGCTGATCAGTTATGAGGGTGGCGGCATAGCCTATAGGCTATAGCATGGAGCTGCATCTGAGCTTCCGCCACCACACTTGGGGTTTCCTTCCCTCTACACCCCGTGTTGACTGGGTGTCCTTCAGCTGGCTTATTAGGGATGTGTTAGAGGTGATCAAGGTGGCTGGATAGTTTTCAGATACTGCAGCCCGGAGACTCAGTGCTATATTTGTTCAGTTCCCTCCAAGCTTCCTTTCATCCTGGCAACCTCATTGCTGTGGTGCTAGCCATGTTGTCCCTAGATTAGGCCTACCTGGGGTCACGCCCATCCTCCCCATGCTAGGTTCCAGCAGTCCTGGGAGGCCAGCATTCAGCGTCTCCCTTTTTCACTCTTTCATGAGCCCCCTTTCTTTTCTGCTGCAGCTCGGGTGATTTCCATGCCTGACCTGTCACTCCCCCCGCCAGGACTCTAGGGTCGCTGTGCCTTCAGATGGATCTTCCCCATGGTGCATCCCTCCCCCAAAATACAAAAAATTGTGCAATCATTATAATGCTGGGTGTGATATTCCAGATCATTTATTAATGTGATGTGGGGGGAAATAAGCTGTCATTTCAGGACCATGTCTTCACGGCAGAGAACGCCTATGGCCAAGAGGCAGGTGGCTATCAAGGAACAAGTGCAGCAGCTATACAAGAAGAAAGGAGTGGCCTGGCTTGGTGCATGCTTGGATGGGTCTAACAGCCCATTGGTGTTGAGAGATTCAGCTTCGCAGAAGAGGACCACAACAGGAGACGGTGCAGTAAAGGATAACATGCCTCCTGCGAAGATTCCTAGAGTGGCAGGTAAGGAAGGAATGAACAGGCTTCAGGAAAGGGCCCAGACATTAAGGGGGGCACTGGAAACCATTTGCGGTGAAAGCTTTGATAGCGAGGGGGAGGCGATCGACCGGGAGGGCAGTACCCTCAGGGTTGATGAGGGTCCAGCAGGGCCTCAGATGATGGTAGAACCGGTTGGGCCATCTGGCCAGGGTGCCTTGTGTGACAGCCTTATGAAGCTGGCAGATGTAGTGGTGGTGCTAGTGGCTAAGGTGAACTCCTCACCACCAGAGGCCCTTGTGCCCCCTGCCGAGCCACGGAGGTCACCAGCCAGTTCCTTTGGGGGTCTAGACATGCCGGTAGGGACTCACCTGTCAGAAAAAGTCTGCCAGCAGATTCCCTGTTGAATCAAGATACAGAGCAGGAGGAAGATAAGAAGGACAAGGGAGACAGGGTTAAGGTACTCCTTACGTTTGACTATTGGATTGCGGCATTCCCGGTCTATGCCACGGTGGTCCTTCTAGGGGATCCGTTCCAAGGGTTAGAATTGTTCAGTTACATGCATTACATCACTATGATTCACTATCATAAACGGAGTTGGCCTGGCTGGAGTACGATGAGGAATTCTGGTGTCGGCTGCAGGCAGATTCCTCCTGGGCTGGGGTCGCCTCGACATGCCCCTGCTGGTGGATGTCATGCAGGGAGGCAGGGTGTTGCATACTGATAGTGGCTTAGCCCTGCAGGTGTCCTTCCCCCCAGTGGGCAGAGGGTGGGGCCAGACAGCTGTGTTATGCATTCAACCAAAGGAGTTGCACTAGGGCACCATGCCAGTTTCGCCATTCATGCATGGCATGCGGCCAGCTGCATCCCTTCATGCAGTGTTCGGGCCTCAAGTCCTCTCGGAGAGGATTCCAGGCTGGGAGGGGCAGGACCCCCAAGCCCCAGGGGGATAAGCCTGCCCACCCTGGTATGGGTGGGAAGGCCTAAGCCTTGGCTGGACCAGTACCTAGACAGATCAGCCACCGCCCTGCTTGAAGAGGGTTTCACTGTGGGCTTCAGACTCTTACTGTGGGCTTCAGACTCTGCTACTCTGGCCCCAGTCAGGGTTTTGAGGCTGAAAATCTGAAGCCTGCATGTGATCGCCTGCAGGTGGTCCAGGAGAAACTGGAGAAAGAAAGGCGGCTGGGTCGGGTCAGCGGCCCGTTTCATTCCCCTCCTTGGCCCACTTTGAAGGTCTGGTACCTAAGAAGGTGCCTGGTGAATTTTTGCATGATCAGTCATCTCTCCTATCCAGATGGGGATTCCATTAACTCCCACATTGATTCCGCCTACACATCAGTGCATTATGCTTCCTTTGGTGGGACCATTGATGTGATCATGGCTGCAGGCCCAGGAGCCTTTTTGGCTACGGTAGATATTGAATCGGTGTTTTGGCTGCTGCTGGTTCACCCTGATGACAGAGTTCTGTTAGGCATGAAATTTGAAGGGGAGTTCTATGTTGATAATTGCATGCTGATGGGGTGCGTGGTGGCTTGCACAGTCTTCGAGCAATTTAGTACCTTTTTGCATTGGGTGACTGCTCAGAGAGCTAGAAATAATGCAGTCATGCTCTGCCTCGATGATTTCTTGTTCATGGGACTGGATGACACTTGGCAGTGTGAGACAACCCTGAGGGCCTTTGTCCACACCTGCTGGGATTTTGGGGTTCCCTTGGCCCTGGGAAAGGTCAAGCGGCCGATCACGGTCATTATGTTTCTCGGCATTGAGATCGACACAGAGCTTCAGCAGTGCCGGTTGCCTGCAGACAAACTAGAAGCCCTTAAGGGGTTGCTTTGGACAGTTGAGGTGGCCAAGAAGGTTATGCTGCGAGAGTTACAGCAGGTGGTGGGACATCTTAATTTTGCATGTAGTATTATTCCCATGGAGAGGTCCTTGACGTGGTGCTTGGCAAATCGGGGCCAAGGTTGCAGAAAGCAGCATCACTGGATTTGGGTGATGGCAGATTTCCTGGAGGACCTCCAAGTTTGGAGAATCTTCCTGGAGCACTTCAGTGGTGTAGCCCTGTGGCAGGAGCCAGTGGATGAAGCATCCTTAGACCTACTCACAGGCTCGGCTGGGGCACTGGAATTCGGGGCATACTTCTGGGGTGAGTGGTGCACTGGTCAGTGACTGCCAGAGTGGCTCAAAGCAGGCCTGGGCCCGTCAGATCACCCTTTTGGAGTTCTTTCCAGTGGTGGTGGCTCTGTGCATTTGGGGCCCTAGGTTAAGGGACAAGAGACTCTGTTTTTGATCAGACAAGATGGGGGTGGTGTATACCATTAATGGACAGCTGGGTCTGAAAAGACCTATGGGGTACCTCATGTGGGTTTTTGTGTTAAAATGTTTACTGTTCAACATTCAATTTCATGCCATGCATGTTCCTGGAGTGGATAATGACATTGTGGATGCTTTATCTCATTCACAGTGGCAAAGGTTTGGGGAGCTGGCCCCGATGGCCGGAGATTCAGCCACAGGAGATCCTGTCTTTCTTCTGGGAGGTGGTCACTGTGAAGCTTGGCGAGACATAGGTAACTCCATCGCACCCAGGACAAATGCGGCTTACTGCAGAGGAGTGCGGCACTACTTGCAGGTACAAGAGGTGGCTGGTTGGCCAGAAGACTGGCCTATCCAAGTGGATCAGCTCTGTGGTTATATTATGAAGGCTAAGGAGCAGGACTTATCACCGGGTTCAATGGGTTGGCATCTGGCAGGGCTTTCATGGCTGGCCAGGGTCATGGGTGTGATTGACAACACAAGGGCTTTTAAGGTGCGTAAAGTGCTGAAGGGGTGGAGAAGGTCTCTGGGCACCAGGTCTGATGACCAGAGCCCTATCACCCCAGTGATTCTAGTTCAGATCTGGGAGGTGTTGCCGTTGGTGTGTTCAAACGCCTATGAAGCTAGACCATTTAAGACCATGTTTTTGGTGGCCTATTGTGGGGCCTTCAGAGTATCAGAGTTGATGCAGCTGGCACAGGCTCGGGGGTCACCAGGTTTGATCGTGAGGGATGTGGTAGTGATGTCAGAAGGAGTCTATGTCCACCTCCGGAGGTCCAAGATGGAGCAGACTGGGGCTGGCTGCTGGTACAAGCTGGCTTCTGCCCCTGGAGTGTCATGGCCAGTGAAAGATAAAGTTCAGGCAGACATTCAAGCCTGCCCGGCACGGGCGAAGGCATTCTACCATCATGAGGACGGGAGGCCTGTGTTGGGTTATCAATTCCGATACATTTTGAGGCGAGCTGTGCAGCACATTGGTTTTGAGTCATGGGACTTTAGTACCCATTCCTTTCAGATTGGAGCAGCAATGAATGCTTGGGGCCAAGGGTTGTCGGATCAAGAGATACAAGCACTGAGGCGCTGGAAGTCCCGGGCATTCTTGCATTACGTTCGGCCTCACTTGCAACAATCTCTCTTTTTCTCTTTGTTGCAGGTCTCATGGAATGTCCCAGGATTGTATGGGTGTGTGGGCATTTCTTCATCCATTGGGCGATGAAGCAAGCAGCTAGCCAACCAGGGGGGAGTAACCTAGGCATTTCACAGAGAAAAGCGCAGATTGTTTAGCTTGGGAAAGAAGGGTTGTGCTGGGGAGGTTGCTCCCATTGTAGTGAGCAGAGGTTGGCTGGTGGGGCATCCCAGACATCCTGCTGATTCACTTGGGAGGAGAAGATTCAGGCCTTTGCAAGCCCGTGAACCTTCTGATAGAGATGAGGGAAGATTTGTGTGCCATTAGAGCTTGGTAGTCTCATACGGTTCTCATCTGGTCCAACTTGTGCAAAGATCATGTTGGAAGCATGCCAGGCAGTTGGTGTCTCTTAATCAGGCATGCATTACAGTTAACAGGGGGATGAGAGCTGTAATGGATTCCATGGGGGGGTGCAGTTTTGAGATATGGTGACATTTATGCCTCCCGCTGGCTCATTTCAGCAGGGGAGGACAGGCAAGTGCAGGCAGGGGATTTGAATAGGATGTTGGTAGCTGTGAAGCAAATCTTGTAGGATCATCTTGAGTGATAGGCTTGGGGGTCGGACAGGGTCTTACCTGTGGCAGCTTGGGATGAGCGTAGACCTGAGGTATTGGGGGAACTTGGGAGACGAGGTCAATTCTCACAAAGGACTCATTGTCCCCGGTCGGCATGAGGCTGGGGGACTACTAGATTATGACCCAGTTGGGGGTCACAATCCAGCCTCATTGGGTATCCGCAAGGCTTACAGGTGGCAACAGACAGGGGGCATCCGTCAGCACCTTGGCCATATGACCTTTTCCCAGGGATCGGGGCGCATCCTTCCAGCAGCGCCTATGCTCAGGATGATGTGCTGTAATTCAATAAATATATGGCTTCAGCCATTTTCTCCAAGATTTGGTGTGTGTGTGTGTTTTCTTTGGGAAAAGGGGACATGGAGGGGGGTACCAGGCAATAGAGAGGCTGCCAGCCAGTAGTAGAAGCTGGCCATTTTCCTGGGTCCCACCTTCCATGGACCTGGTAGAGATAGAGGGAGCCTCCTCTTGGGGGAATACTGGGCCTGGCAACACCCAGGAGGAGGTCTCCAGATGGCCGCCCTTAGGAAGGGATGGTATTGCTGGAGGGAGGAAACAAGGAGGCTTTTTAGGTACTTCCCAACACAGCTCCTCTCTCTCTCTCTCTCTCTCTCTCTCTGTCACCTCCTTCCAGTGGATTTTCACCCACCTGCCATCGTAAAAGCAGGTTCGGGGGCCAGGGAGGTAGGGTCCCCCTTTGACCCTCTATGGGTGACTGCATTATGGGTTGGGGAGTGACTTTTTCCAGTTTCTTCCCCGCTTAACATCAGGGTTTTCCAGGTTTTTCTCCTCTTCCAAAGAGATGATATCTTAGTTAGCTGAAAGAGGCAAGGATAAAGTGATACCACAGATGTTGTTGCTTCTGCATAGAACTGTCGCAGCCATAAGAGGCGGCTTGGGAGGAGCGCAGACCCAAGTTATTGGGGAAACTTCAGGGATGGACCTTGCTGTCCTTATTTGCCGTCAACTTCTATGTTTCTATGATGAGGCCAATTCTCACGAAGGACTCGTTGTGCCCGGCTGGTATGAGGTTGGGGGACCACTAGATTTTGACCCAGTTGAGGGTCGCAGACCAGCCTCATCAGGTATCTGCAAGACTTACAGGTGGCACCGGATGGGGGTGGCCTCCATCGCCTTCACCATCACCTTGGCCATATGACCTTTTCCCAGGGATCAGGAGCGCATCCTCCCAGCAACATCTATGCTCAAATTTGATATGTGTGTTTTCTTTGGGAAAGTGAGACATGGGGGGGTATCAGGCAACTGGAATGAATAAGGAAGCAAAATACTTCTGATGTGCTACTAACTACCAGTTGGTATGTTCCCTTACCACTCGGAATGTCAGCAACAGCACCTGGAATGCACACCCAACTCAGCAGAAAAGAATGGGGGTTATACTGACAGCTTGTGATAGATGTTACAACAGGGGAGAGGACATTCTGGCTGCCTGTGTGGCTGATGGTCAGCAATGCACCAGAATCATGCCAGTTCAGGTCACATTCTGGTTTCAAATTCTGGTCCATTTTGGTTGGTGGCATACACGGGTGGATTACTACCAAGCTAACCACAGTGGCTACATCTGTAGTGCTCCAGGCACAGACTTCCACTGCCATATATGGTTGGGTCAAGGGGAGTTTCATGGGAGTCAGTTACTCTGTTTCCACAGAGTAGGCCCTAACATATGATACCCCTCTCTGCAACCTCTGGTGCACCTGTTGATTCAGCACATGACCATTGTGAATCAAATTATGTGTCTAGAGCCCACGTGACACAGAGACCCACACCAAATTTACACAACTTTTTCACCATTCTCTAATCATTGTGGATCAGCCCCTAAGAGTCTAAAGTAGCAGAAAAGGTTAAAATACTTCCTTTTACTTTAAGTTTATCTTGGGAGTGGTAGAATGGGATTTTATCTCAAGCTGATTTCATTTTGAGTGCTATTAATGTATTTAGACTTGCTGGTGAGAAACACCCACTGTAAGTGAATATAATGCAGCTGCCAAGAACAAACATAATTTTAACAATCTCAGAAAATGGAGGCCCCCAGGATAGTTACACAGGACTACTATCTGTATTAAAAAACTAATGAAAACAAAGGTTTATCTCCCGACAGATACAGAAATGGAATTGACTGGGGACAACCAAATACATAAAAGTTACAGTATATGAGGGTTCTGTGCTCTTTTCAGTTATACTTGCAGTTCTATATATGTGCATACTCACATGTAAGCATAGTTTAAGTGGTAAAATTGGCACCCAAAATGAGAGAATCAATGTATATGTAAGGCTGACCTATCTACAGAGTTTACAAGGGTTAACTATTTTTGCAACTGCAAAGCCAGATTGTGTGTCTACCTCTGGCCTCAAAAAACAGATTTCTTTGTCCAGTACTGACCGTAAAAGACAACTTCTGGCATTAAATGTGGGCGGAAAAATGCTGATTCTAACTGACAATATAAAAGAAGGTTGGTCTATATGTGATGTAGATATTAAAGCAACCAGTAACAACCAATGGGGTGTCCAGTTGCGCTGAATTATACGGACATCTTGGGTGTTCTCCTTGTGCCTTCAAACATTCGAAAAGTCCATATATTTTCTGCATGACAGAACACTTCGGAGGTTCTTATTGCATTATAAACTAGACCCTAGAGATAAAAAATAATGATTAATCAGCTGGAAGTGCTGAGCTCTCTGATTATACTGAAATGACCAGACACCATGTGACAGTTTTCAGCCAATCAGATTGGATAATTTTTCCAGCCTGTTTATAAAAAGCACATTTAATTTGTTTTAATAAATTAAATCTTGGCTTTCTGATCAGGAAAGGCACACTGAGCTACAGCTCATTTCCAGGTGTGGCCCAAGAGTGCAGAAAGGCTAAGTAACTTGTTTAGGGTCACGCAGTTGGCAAGTTGCAGTTGAGGGATTCAGACTCAGGTCTGCTGGGTATCCAGGATCACAGCTTGCTGCTCTGATCTCTAGACTATACTGCCTCCTGAACATATAAATAAATAAATAAATAATCTAAGTCAGTGCATCAGCTAGGGTTTAAGTGCAAAATGTAAAAAGTAAGGAAATGCTATGTTAGGGTAAAAAGTCCACTGAGCCTTGTTGAATCTGTGGCATGGTGTTTCTTGGGATTTTAATGATCACACAATGCAACAACAGAGTTATTGCACCGTTTCTCTAAGTACTGTTTTGTGAGTATTTTTCTTCGTCTAAAAAAAAACAGCGTTGAGGTTCAGCTAATGCCAATACTGCATTCAAACCCCAAGGAACACCTACAGATTCACCAAGGATCAGGGGACTTTTAACCCTGAATTTCCTTAATTTTTTTAAAGAAATGTAAGAGCTAGGGATGCCACTGTATCATGATTTTACAGTAGGGCAGTACTGGAAGTCACGGTATTGACGCCATGGACAGTTTCCAATACCGCGATAACCATGGTTTATGGTATGCCATCTATGTGAATAACATCCACGCTGGCATCCATCATGCTGACATCCACTTATTCACAGACAACACTGTATTATACATTTCCGGACCTACCCCAGACAAAACATGGTCAGACCTCCAACTTGAATTTAACCATCTACAGAACAACCTTTGCATCTTAAACTACTGCTCAATGCAAAAAAAAAAAAAGTTATGCTCTTCTCTCCTTTTCCGAGGTCTACCCCTACTAATGTGGTTGGTGGGCAAACCTCAATTACTACTCTCTTTAATGAACCTCTTGAACCGGTACACAGATTCAATACCTGGGGATGCGGATTGACCACAAACTGTCCTTTCTTGTCCATATTGAAGAACTTTCCAAAAAACTTAAACAGAGGCTCAGCATATTCTTCCGTATTAAGCACTTGCTAATGTTGGAAACGAGAACCAGAATTGTACAATCCACCTTCCTCCCCTTACTCGACTATGGGGTTATTCTATACGGACAAGGGAACAACACAGCTCTAAAAAAGCTTGACATCTGATATTACCGGGCTTTAAGATTCATATCGGGAGCCCCCTATGCTACACACCACTGTTCCTTATGTGCCATGGTTGGCTGGACCTCCCTCGGCACAAGGCGATACAAAAATGCAGCAATCTGGACCTACTGCGCTATCATCAAGAAACTGCCCTCGTATATCTTGGACTGCCTCCCTATTTGCCTCCCTGGATCGTATGCACTAAGAAGATCCACCTATATCACTCTTATTATTCCTAAAGTCAAAACTCGATTTGGAAAATTTTCCATTGGCTACTCCCTCCCTACCCTATGGAACAAGCTCCAAAAAGTACTACAAATTGCCTCCTCACTTTCCCAGGCTACTTTCAAAACCCTACTGGCCAGGACAGCCACAGAAAATTGTAAATGTGCATCATAAAACCCCTATGCTAACACCTTTTCTTCTTTCCCTTACCTTAGGTCTATTGGTCAGGACTGTTATAGAAAATTATAAGTGTGCTTCATGAAACCCCTATGCAATCACTTTTCATCTATCCCCTACCTTAGGTCCACACCACTAGGATTTCTCACTGCCTTTTACTTTCCTTATAAGTGGTCCAGCATACCTACTTTTTCTGGCCCACATATTTACAGTGCCTCAGACGACTGTTGCCCTGGGCTCTTCTCTATGAGGTATATTTGTTTTGCAACTTTCAGAGGTGACTTTTCCTCCCTGCAGACCTTTGATCTCCTGGCCTGTGGCTTGACATCCTGCCAGTCAGTTTACACACCATCAGTATAGACTGGTACAGCTAGCTATTAGAATTGCTTGTGTATTTTGTGTATTGTATTTTCTTTAAACCAATCTGTGTTTATCCTACCGAATCTAGCTAATAGAATGTCTATTGTATTTTGTTTTTGTACTTTGCTTCAACAAATCTTTATATATCCTAACCATTCTGTATAAACAGCCAATTGTATGTTGTAATTGTTTGGAATACCTACTCTGTGAGGATGTGTTGTTGTATACTCCCATGTTACTCTGTCTCATATGTAATTATTACCAGGTCCATCTTGTAAATGAGTTCTTCTCAACGATGCTTTGCCTGGCTAAAGAAAGATTGATTGATTGATGATTGATTGATTCAGATCTCAACACATTTTTAAGTATTTTTAGGGACTACTGCCACTTCCAAGCCAACTCTGTCTACTGGAAGAGTTGGTGGAGGCTTCCTTGCTGTACAAAAAATACTTCTTCTATAATACAGCGTTATAATGGCAACCACAGTATTACATGTGATGGTTATCATGCTGTCAGATTTTCATACTGTGTCATCCTTAGTAAGAACACATGCACCTGTCTTTGAACTGACAATGCCAGTCAAAGGCCAGCATTGCCACTACTTTTAATTAATGACTAACAGGCCTTGGATTGACAAGTCTGGTCAGAATTGTCAATACTTTTGAAGAGCAGTTCCTGGACTGACCATGCTGGCTCAATACTTTTAATGATGAACAGTTTCTGGGTCATGGTGGGACACAACAGGTAGCTAGATGGCCAATGGGCACTAAAAAAAATTATTTGGCTACAAGATTTTGAAAGTTAGTGGCCAAATGGCTACCTGCACACGAAGCTACATTAGAGTTGTTAAGGACGGTGACTAAAAATACTGATTTGGCTACTAGCTTTTGAATTCTAGTGGCCTAACTGACTTCACAACACTAAAAAAAATCAAACACTGGGTGTAGTGCTCGAGGACAAAAAGTTCAAATTTGCTGAGGCAAAAGGTCTGGGCATATACCCCGCTACAGAAAGGAGACAAATGCAATCCTGGAGTTCAGATGTGCAACATTTATTCAAATGCAGGTACACAGACATATGGAATGGAGGGCAGACCAATGTTCTGTGCAGTGTCTCTCTAATTTATTATAAAGCCAGAGGCTCTGCAGGAAATGCTGGTCTTCCCTCCACTCCATGCATCTGTGTACCTGCATTTGACCAAACTGTGCACATCTAAATTCCAGAGCAACATTTGTCTTTTTTCTGTAGCATGGTATATTCCCAGACTTTTTGCCTCAGTCTAACTGACTACCAGCTCACAAACTTATTTGTCCCATCCTGCCTGGATTTACAATAACAGCCTTCCGACATAACTGTCAATACTTTTGATGCAAAATAGTTCTGGAGATCTACTGTATCTGCAAATAAAAAGATTTTAAGCTATGAAAAAAAGTTCACCAATGACAATACTTTCCTGGGCACAGTTCAGTTGACCATTCACTGCGTATGTTGTGAAGATATTTTCAATTTGTCTGCAAGCAAAAAAATTAGACAACACAGCAATGGAACAAACTTAATTAAGGAAGGGGTTCAAACCAATATCCACATATTTTTAATTCTTTTATAACATGGGTTCCTAAAATACTGTCTTCTGATTCGTCCAAACAGGTCACCTGACAGTGGATTAATGTCTGATATACCCACAGTTGCAGGTTCACATGGCTTTATTTCACTGTTTCTTTAGGTAAAACTCTAATAAAATATTGCCCATGTTATAAGAGGATTAACCCACTCCAGGGTATGGGTTTACTGAGCATTAATCCATACCTGGGTGGTTGAAATCACTCGGCTTCACCTTGTGATTCCAACCCCCCCAGGCGTGGATTAATGCTCAGTAAACCCATACCCTGGAGTGGGTTAATCCCTCCTTATTTTCTCTACTGCCACTGTAAATACTGTTCCAGGTGAAGTTTCATGGCTAGAACACCACTTCATCAATTCACCATCTTTGTCTACCCAGTTTAAAGTGTTACAACATAAGTAAGAAATAAAATGGAGTATCCATATTAGAAAATTGGGCATTTTCTCAAAATAAGTTACAGAATCTGTGATTTCAAACTTGCTGCCACATAAATGTGTCTTGTTTAGGCACTGAAACATAGAAACACAGAAGATGATGGCAAAAGAGGACCTGTGGTTAATCAAGCCTGCCCAAGCAAGATATCCTGGGACCTATTGTGCACTGGTGTTATCTCCTCCTAGACACCCAGCCTAGCCCTTGCCAGTGCCATGTGTTTGTTCCCAATCCTTGTCCCACCTGTGCTTAAAGCTTGATACTGATTTTGCAGCCACAACCTCAGGATGTAATCTATTCCAAGGTTCCACCACCCTCTCTGAGAAGAAATAGTTTCTGATGTCCTGCTTGAACACTCCACCCTTCGATTTCCACTCATGCCCTCTTGTAGTAGAATTGAGGTTCCTGGTAAAAAGCTGCACTTCTGGCACCTTGCTGATGCCTTTAAGGAACTTGAAGATCTCAATCATATCTCCCCTCTCCCTCCTAGTATCTAGCGAGTACAATTTCAGAACCCCAAGCCTCTCTTCATAGGAGATTTCCTGAAGACCATGTATCATTTTTGTTGCCCTTCTCTGGACTACTTCCAGTCTATCAATGTCCTTTCTTAGGTGAGGCCTTCAGAATTGTACACAGTACTCCAGATGAGTCCTCACTAATGACCGGTAAAGTGACAGTATCACATCCCTGTCCCTGCTGTCTAGCCCCCTGCCAATGCATCCTAACACCCTGCTAGTCCTGCTGTTAGCCTTATTGCACTGACTTTGCTGCTTGAGGTCATCCCAAATGATGACTCCCAGATCACATTCCTCAACCAAGGAGCTCAGCTGGACTCTGTTTAGCCAGTATTCTTCCTTGGAGTTGGCCCTACCCAGGTGCATCACCTTACACTTCTTAGCATTGAAGTTTAATTGCCATATTTGCTACCACCTTTCCAACTTCTTAAGGTCCTCCTGTAGTGGTCTGACTCCCTCCATACTATCCACTCTTTCGCTGAGTTTCATGTCATCCACAAACAGAGCAATGTTGCCATTTATACCCTCACTGATGTCACTAATGAATAAATTGAAGGAGACTGTCCCCAGGACCGACCCCTGAGGCACCCCACTAGTGGCCTGCCTCTCATTAGATTTCACCCCATTTACTACCACCCTTTGTTTCTGTCCCTCAGCCAACTCTGTACCCACTTTACTATCTGTTCTGCTACCCCAAGGTCTTCTAGCTTTTTTAAGAGGCATATGTGTGGGACTGTGTCAAATGCCCTACTGAAGTCAAAGTAAAACAAGTTCACTTCATGACCCCTGTCCAACTCCTTGGTCATTTCATCAAAGAACATAATAAGGTTCATTTGACATGACCTGCCTATCACAAACCCATGTTGTTTGTAGTTCTGGAGGTGATTTACTCTGAGATATTCCACTAGATCATGCTTGATAAGGGCCTCCATAAGTTTACCCACTACTGATGTGAGACTGACTGGCCTATAGTTATCTGCATCTTGAAACCATAAGAATTTGCTGACTGGTCTCTCTGAATACTGCTGCAGATACAGGCTTACTAAGGAGGCCAACTAATTTTCCACTGTAGTTTAATACTGCACTGAGATAAGAAAAGGCAGCTGAACTGAGTGAAATACCTGTAGTGATGGTCCTGTCCAATATGATGCTGCAAAGAGAGCTAACAATAGCTTATGGACTTATCTTCTACCACAGGAAGAGTTGGAATGGGGAAGCAACTGTGTGCATAAGGAAGGAAGAGGCATAGGGGGCCTTGACGTCCTGAGTAAATATTGCTGAGGATTTCCATCAGACAGAAGACAAGAAGTTATGCGTCTCAGTGGGAGGATTGCTTAATTAACAATGGTGGATTCTCTCTACCTGGCATGTATTCCTTCCTGATTTGACCTGGACAGTAGGCATGTGAAGGCACTGGCACATGAAACAAAGCAACTGGTTACTATTGGTAAATGGGAAGACACGTAGCCCATAGGGTTTCCACTGGGATGCAGTAGTCCCAGTGAAAGACTAAGGTCACTGCACGGCTCAGAGGTGAAAGACAAGAGGGATCAGGAATCCTATAAGGGATTTCATGCTCCTTTTATTTTATTTTCATTTTTTATGTATTTATTAGATCTTGGATTACAAGTACCTCTGAGCCAAAGGCTCATTTACAAAGGTTCCACATCATATACTCATTCAATGAAAAGTAATAATTGTAACAGTCATCATAGAAAAAAGCTGAACAATACATAAGGGTACAGAAAAAACAGACAAAGTACGAAATATTGGGGAGAAATTATGCAAACATGTTTGAGGAATAACAATTCTTGTCATAAGTGCAGTTGTAGTTTACTCAGATTAAAATCATGATACAGAGTTTTATAAATTATGGAGGAAAAAAGTGGAATAAACAGAAAATAGGGAGGAGACTAGGACAGGAGGTAGAGAGGAGGGTGGGGGGAGCAGGGGAGAAAGGGTGATAAAAGTAAAATGGGAATGGAAATCCAGAAGTAGAGACCTTTAGAGATCTAGGAGAGGCAGAGTAGAGATGAGCTAGGGTAAAGGGGTTATTTATAGGAGGGAAGTGGGGAGAACAGGGAGGTCCTAAAACATAAGATGGGGGAGATGGTGGGAGGAACAAAGGTATAGTAAGGAGGTAAGCCAATGAAAAGAAGGATATGGATTGTAACAGGAATAGGAGGAGTTAGTTCCAACAGTCACAGCTACTGGTAGCAGCCAGAAGGGCACACAACTTCACTTTGAAATATCCTTGGAAGTAAATAGAGCCATGGCAGGATATAAGAATGCTATATGCTTCAGGACTCCCCGACCCATGCTAAGGAGATTAGCAAACAGCCAGATGCCAAATAAGCACTGGGCCAGGCCAGTCAGGGGTGTGGGCAGGAGGGATACACCCCACCTCAACCCACAAGGTCAACCGCTCATCTGAGTTAGTCCAGTAACATTGTCAGTGAGAACAGTGAGTTTGCTATGGTAATTCTCCCTCTTCCAGAGTCAGGGTAGACATGTGCCTCTAACCATCGGAAACATGAGTGACCACAACATCCCCTAAGAAATTACCTAAAGGGTAACAAAATGAATTACAAACAAAGACACAATGAACCGCACTTCTCATGAGAAACATGGTCCCACTGTAATTCAATCTAATGGTGATGTGGTCACCTGAACTGACAATAAATGAGGTGGGCAGTAGGAATTAGTGGCAGGTATGAATATGGGCAACATCATGCTGTAGAGGGAGGCTATCCAATGCCCACATATCCCTCCTAACAATGAAGGAAGGAAAAACTCCTCCTACAGAAACTGCCAAATGCTCACCACACAGTGGCAATAAAACATACTCCACCTTGGAAGTGAAAGGAAGAAATATTGCTTCACTGTTTATTGCAGTTGTTGATCATTCTTCATTTTTCCTTTTGCACACAGTTATCTCTGTCATTATCTATCACTCCTCTCGCGTAGGCATAGAAGCACCTGAATGAGGGAAAACCCAAGCTGCAACATACTGGCTCTCTCACTGCTAAACTCGTGACTCTACATGACGATCAAGGATCTAGGAATTTGTCCCATGGGCAGGGTTTCAATTCCTGGGGAATCAAAGGTTGGAGTAATGCCTGGCAGTTGTTAAAAAATCTTTGAGGGCCTTGCAGCATCCCCGCATGCCAGTTAAGTCCGATGTATCTCTTAATTGTTGCACTCTTGAAGCCCGTAAAAATAGAATAATTCTGATGGTAGGGGCAGGACAGTTGGGTCTCTTGCCATCATCAGAGCACAAGGAATGAGGAGACAGAGCCTGATCAACACACTCCAAATCCTGAACTTCCACATTCCTAGAAGCAAATCACACAACTGCAGTGCTACAAAAGAAAACAAAATCTGTTTTATGAGTCTCTGGTCTGGAAATAGAAATTTAAATACCTCATAGACGGCAATGGCAATAGAAGGGGAGTCACTGAGGTGTCTGCAGCAGCAGTTTGTCATACCAGGAGCATCACTACAGCACCAGCAGCATCTTGAGTCCTCACCGAAGCAGCAACTGCAGCAGCAGCAAGCCCTGCATCACCCTTTGAAAATCATGACCCGGGTATGAATCTTGTAAAACATGACTGGTTATGAAACACTATTAAATAAAAATTGCAGATATTGGCAGCAGTTTTATGTGATGAAGATCTAAGCTCTCTTTAAACAGCTGCCAAATTAGACAAAGACATTATTCAACTTCTCATAATGTTATTTATATTTACTTAGCGATCATTTATTGATAAAATTGGCTTATACTGCACATTGCCCATCTGAAGCTAGCTTTTTCTTTCAATATGATTGATGTATGCACATAAGAAGCATTGGTGGTTCAGTGGTAGAATTCTTGCCTCCCACACGGGTTACCTGATTTCAATTCCCAGTCAATGCATTAAGCCTTTTGAACAGTAAGGCAATTCTAGGGGGTGGGGGTAGAAAGAAGTAGGCTGCTGGTTAACTAGGATCTGCAGCTTATCCATTAGGTAGGGAAATGGGCAGACTGGGTGGGCCAAGCGGTCCTTATCTGCCATCAAATTCTATGTTTCTATGTTTAAGTTCATGAGACTGTAGGACTCTCATGGTACTGTAGGTGGGGAAAAATGAGCAGACTAGGTGGGCCAAGCGGTCCATATCTGCTGGCAGTTTCTATGTTTCTATGTTTTCCTTTGTCTACATGCTCATTAGATGGTTTCCTATATTAGGTGAGATGTGTGAAGCAGCTCTTTACTTGGACACAGGCATACAGTATCTACTTCTGTTCCTCCAACTACAGCAGGTGACCTCACACTTTTGCTACAACACAAGCCCTGCTGCTTGATTGGTAACATGTCACAAGTTACCAATCAAACAACAGGAGATTGTCTCTTCTGGGTTACTAGTGATATCACAGTCAGTGAGGTTACAATGATGATTATGTATAGGGAAAATGGAACTGGCTACTGTATGTCAGCTAAATGACAGTGATGTGGCACACATAACACTTAGTACTGTCAAGTAGAAAAGCTTCTAATTTGCAAAACAGAAGAGAAAAAAATACTTCAGATATCAGAAATGATAGCTGACCACTTCTGAAAGTTACTATTAATTCCAGGCAGTACACTAGCTCTGTAACACAAAAAAGTCTGTTCCCCTCTCCAGGTGGCCAGGGCTTGTCACACGATTACCCTCCCTCCCAATCTCAAGCCTTTCCCACTCATCCACCACTCCCTCTCCCATGTCCCACAGAGAAGAGATGAAAGAACAAAGTGATGACCAACTCTTAGCACCTTGCTAGGAGCCTACAGTGTCTTAAGAATTACACCAGCTCCCTAGCTCAAATACCCCGGTGCTAACAAGAGTAACTATAAAGTCTGTGCCCGCCCTCCCCCGAGCCCAGTCCTTGACTTGCTTTTGGGGTGGGGGGTTGACTAGTGCTAATATCCTGTCCTGCCACACACCCAGCAGCCTGCTTGGCAGCCACCACTTCACTGATGAATAAATGAGCGGGTATTATTGGACGTGTGAACAATCATGTGAGGGGGTGGTTCAGTAGCATCAGTAGTGATGTTAGGCAGATTAACTAATTAGTTCTGTGCTACTCCCAAGGCTAAATACAGGTGGCATTGTGCCATGCAGAACAGGGTGTGCCCCCCCCAAAAAAAATGAACAGCAGAGCATGAACACCACTGTGTACAAGAATCGGGAGGGACACTGGAGTGAGGCAGAGCAAAGCAGGAGGAGGCAGCAAAATGAAAAGCACAAAGGTTGCAGGAAAACAGCAGCAAAGCCAACACAACAGAAGTGCAAAAAGACTCTAGAGTCACTAAGGGGCAGCAACATGGGCCAAATAGGCCCACAGGAGGTGAGAAACTGAAGAGAGGATGAGAGAACAGAGAATCTCTCCAGGGAAGGAGCAGGGAGCATGAAGCCCAGTAAAGATGAAAAGTGTGGAGCCTGCAGCAATGATAGGGACACAGAGTCAATTAATAGGAGGAGAACATGAGCCTAAGGAATACCATCTGGCACAGAAGAAAGTGCTGAAGAAGCAATTCTTAACAGGAAAGGCATGCAGTCCCTCTTCCTCGACTTGTACATCCTTGAAGGAAGGAAATGGAGTGCCAGCAGAAATCAATGAGGAGATGGACGTGATGCCCGCTAAGATCCATGGAGCACATGGCCTGGGGGAGTGGCATCAATCCATGCAGGCAGAGTGGTGCTGGTCTCAAAAAAAGGCCCAAAAAGTCACAGAGGACACAGAGCCTGAGATAAGGAGTTGTCTGTGCAGAAAGGTAGGACAGCAGGCATGTCCTGCATTAAAACTGCACTTCTGCAGAGTAACTCTGGCAAAGCACAACTTTATGGCTCAGGGGATGGGGGAGTGTGAGGTACTCACTACCCCCCCCCCCACCAAACTTTGTATACAACTAACCTGACTGCATTTTATGAAAATATCAGTAGAAATATAAATAGAGGAACACTAGTGGATGTTGGCTTTTTAGACTTCGAAAAGGCATTCAATCTGGTTCCACACAAAATTCTGGTAGACAAAATGATTGATCTGAGATTTAATAGCTACACAATAAAATGGATAGAAGAATGGCTATTTGACACAAGCCAGCAAGTCAGAATTTCTGATACATTTTCAAAGGAGATAAAGGTCACAAGTGGGGTTCCGCATGGCTCTGTGTTGGGACTGTCACTATCTGGAATTTTCATTAGTGACTTGCACAAGGACATTAAATGCATTATAAGCAAGTTTGCAGATGACATCACAATTAGTTCAGATGGTCATTATGCCACGAAAGTAAATATGTTAGCCAAAGAGCTGGAGCATATAGAGAACTGGGCACTCACTAATAAAATGGCCTTTAATGTGACAAATGTTTGGTTATCTGCCTAGGGCTAAGGAACCCACAAAAATAATACACTCTGAATGGTATCCCAATAAGATCTGTCAAGTCTGGAACAGACTTGGGCATTGTAGTCAACAATATATTATCCCCTGGGGAACAATGCAGAAAGGTCACGGTTGGGGCAAATAGGCTTCTGGGGTCAATTCGAAGAGCATTTATCACCAGATGTGATGCATGCATAGTCCCATTTCACAAATCATTTATTAGGGCACACTTGGACTATGTGGTGTCTTTCTGGGCCCCTTACTTAACCAGGGATAGAAAGATGTTGGATAATATCCGAAAAAGAACGACCAAATTAATAATTAGGGAAAGGAAGCTATCATACCCAGATAGGGAAAAGTCTTTAAATCTTTATGATTTATAGCAATGAAGGGACAGGGGTGACCTATTAATGCTCTTTAACATTATGCAGGACACTAATCTAATGAAGGAATGCAATATAATTAGAGCTTCCAAACCATAAAACCTGAGCTGTCATGGCAAACAATTACATATTCCAAGGGTAGCAACTAATAAAAGAAAAAAAATATTTTATTATCAGGTCCTGTAAACTGTGGAATGCACTTCCCCAGCATATAGTAGACATCACCAACTTCCCCAGGTTTAAAAATGAACTTGATAAGTACTTTATGGGTAATGATGGCTCATCTCCCCCACATGGTGTGGGGAAGGCAGTCCTGATGGGCCTAGAGCCTTCTTCTGTCTTAAAACAACTGGGTAATATCCTTTAAATTCTTTAGAGTCTGTTTGTATTCCCTCCTGATGAATTTCAATTTTTTAGTTTCTAATTTCTAAGTGCCTCCTTAAGGCTATTAATTGATGTTCACGCCTTTCTTTGCACTATAGCTTTGGCGTGCAGCACTCAGCATCGTTCATTTCACATATTCAGAAACTGAATGCTATAATCTTTCCCACATTATGAAGGATGCCCTTTATTTTATCACTCAAAACCTCTCTCTTTCTCCCACATGAAGAGAGTGTTGCCCCACATTGCTTAAAGTGGGACAAACACCGGCTGCAAGGCAAAAGCAAGGAGAGAAGGTCAGACTCCATTAATGCATGATTTAAGCTTTATGCAATGCATTTTATTGACGTTCAAATTTAAAAAGCATACAACCACCAGTATTTTGCTACACCGTGTGGAGTTTGTTTCAAATAACTTTGTCTCTGGCAGGTTAGAAAGATCTCCAAATATCCATTTGATTCGCACAGAAGTCATCGTTTAAAACTATGATACTTTTAGCTAAGTGACCTGAACTGCGAACTGTGGACTCAGCTATGAATAAACATGCTGACTACCACACATCATGACCATGCCCTAATGTATTGATATCATCACCAGACATCTTCCTCAGAGTGGCTACCACACAGACATTAAAAAGTCCACAATTAATGAAATAGTACCAACATATAGAACAAACTGCCCAACTAGAACCCAATGTGCAGAAAAAGGTTTAAAGTGCACAGGGGGATGTTGTGCAACATTGCAGAGATGTGAAATAACAATAATTGTAACATGGCTCACTGCAGCCCGGTGGAATGGAGCCTCCGGATTCGCCAAAGTGCCACAGCTGACTGAAACCGAGCAGGTATTAACCCACAGGTAACGCCCGCTCGGTCAGTACCAGCTATCGCCATGGAGAGCACCAGAGGTAACGCCTGTCCGGCCACCACCGCTGAGCCCCCCACTGGCGGCGCCACAGAGCCGGCAAGCCCGCTGTCCTCCACGGCACCCAGAAGGCCCGACCTGAAGGCAGCAGGGACTCAGACGCAGCCCAAACCACGCCAGCAAGCTGAACCAGAGACAGACCTCCTCTCTGCCCCAGTCCTGGAACCCCAGTGACCCACCCACCCAGGAGCCCAGCAGTGCACCTCCAATGCGACAGCCGCAGGAGCCTGACAGCCAGCCCACGTCTCTGTTCCGTGTCCTCTGTCCATAGGGTTGCCACTGCTCACCGGAGGTGATGCCGGTGCCCGCTCCATCACCACCGCGAGCCCCCACCGGTGGCGCTACAGAGCCGCCAAGCTCACCTGTCCTCTGCGGCACCCAGAAGCGTCCGACCCGAAGGCAGCAGGCACTCAGCGCGAGCCTCCCCCCAGTCCCCAACCACGCGCCTGCAGCAAGCCAAACCAGAGACAGACCTCCTCTCCGCGCCAGTCCTGAAACCCCAGTAACCCACCCACCCAGGAGCCCAGCAGCGCACCTCCGATGCGACAGCCGCAGGAGCCTGACAGCCAGCCCATGTCTCTGTCCTGTGTCCTCTGTCCTTAGGGCTGCCGCTGCTCACCAGAGGTGATGCCGGTAACATAGGCTTGTCGTCACCACTCACGAAGCCTATAGCTATAAGCACATCATCTCAAGCTGTTCTGCCGATTACCGTTCGCTGGGTGGTTGGACCCCTTGGGCTGCGCCCTCGGACACCAACCCCCCCAGCAGGCATTAATCCACCGGCAGAGCCCTCCTCTGGCGGTGATTAATGCTTACATAGACAACAATTACACAACCAAGACACATAGCAAAGCACTATCCAAAATACCAATAAATATATAAATATTTAAATATTAAAAACTTCATACTCAACATGTCTCAGTAGTGTTTATAAACTTATTATATGCACATTTTAGCAAGCTTATCAGCAACAAACCTCTGAAAAGATGTGTTATTTATAAATATCTGTCTCAAAAAACATTGCAATTCAGAAGGCAGAAGTATAGTAACGCAAAACAGTGACAAAGGCCCTGAAAAGGAAAGAATATTAATTAGATAACAGCAATCAACAGGACTATAGAAACAATCTGAAAAGAAGAAAGGTTGTGTTTCTAGTAGACAGAAGAAGAAGAATCAGTTTCCTTTATTTTCAGGTCAGAAAAATGAAGGCTGGTACTCTGGAAACTGATTTGTACCAGCAGGTAACTGATAGGAACACTTTGTGCCACTCCTCCAGCTGTTACCCCAGCAACACTGTGGATAACATTCCCAAATCTAATTTTTGCATATCTGATGCAATTGTAGCAATGACTTGGATTTTGAAAAAAGAAGTGATGAGCTTGAGTCAAGGTTAAAATCGAAAGGTTGTAGGGAGGATGTCATTAACAGAGCAAGCTCTAAAGCTACAGCATGCAATAGGAGGGATTCACTGACAGTCAGAGATAGGTTAAGGGATAGAGAAAAAATAAGTTTCAGTGTTTTTTTACTACCTAAGGCATACAAAGTGGAGAAATACAGGACATTATACTTCATAACTGGTCCATAGTGAGATCACAGAAACATAGAAATTGTCTGCAGATAAGGTCTAGTCTGCCCTATTTTCCCTACCTATAGTGTCACCACAGACCCTACTTGGTCTCCGGTCTCCTCTCCCCCCTTACTTCTAAAATTCCTCTGTGTCTATCCAATGCATTCTTAAATCCTGTAACCATTTTGGTTCCCACCATCTCCACTAGGAGGCTGTTCCATGAATCCACCACCCTCTCTGAGAAGAAGTTTTTCTTCCCATTTCCTGTGAGCCTCCCCCCCTTCATAGTGTGACCCCTTGTCTTTGGGTATCTTTTTCTTTGGAAAATGCTTCCTTCTTCTACCTTGTTTTCCCCTGTGAGATATTTGAATGTTTCATTTGTTTTGTTTTTTTGCAATTTAGTATACTCTATTGAGTTTGCACATAATACGCCAAACACTGCAATTACTTGGTTTACATGAGTAGTTAGTATTTGTAAATATCCTTTTTATTTACATTTTGTAAGGTACAGTGAATGTTTCTATCATATCCCCCTTTTCCCTCCTGTCCTCCAGGGAGTATATATTTAATTCCTTAAGCCTATCCCCGTAGGGTTTTTGATGCAGGCCTTGCACCATTTTGGTTGCCCTTCTTCATACTGCCTCCCCCTTACCTATGTCCTTGTGGACATGGTGCCTCCAGATCTGGACACAGTACTTGAGGTGTGGTCTCACCAGTGATCTATACAGGGATATTATCACCTCCCTCTTTCTGCTGGTGATTCCCCTGCCTATGCATCCCAGCACCCTGCTAGCCTTCCCCATTGCCTTGTCACTCTGTTTCGCTACCTTCAGGTTATAAGAAATAATCGCCCCCAGGTCCCTTTCCTGCTTTGTGACTGTTAATACCTCACCTCCCAGTTGATATGCTGCCCCTGGGCTTCTGTGCCATATGTGCATAATTTTGCACTTTTTTGCATTAAAATCCAACTTCCAAACCCGTGACCATTCTTCCAGTTCCTTTAGATCACACTTCATTCTTTCCACACACCCCAGCATGTCCACTCTGTTGCAGAGTTTTGTGTCTGTGAATAGACATACTTTGCCTACCAGTCCATCTGTAATGTCACTAATAAAGACATTTAAGATGATCAGCCCCAGTGCTGATCATTGTGGCACCCCCTTTGCCTACTCCAGAGTGGATGCCATTTACTCACCTACCCTCTGACTCCCATTGCCCAGCCAATTTTCTACCCATTTTATTACTTTAGGACACACTCCTAGGCCCCCCAGCTTGCTTATCAGACTTCTGCATGGAACGATGTTGAAGACCTTACTGAAATCTAGGTAAGCCACGTCCACTGCCCCTCCCTGATCCACTTCCTTGGTCACACAGTCAAATAACTGGATCAAGTTTGTCTGGCAAGACCTGCCCCCTGTGAAACCATGGGTGTTTATAGTGAATCAACCTGAGCGAGCCAATTTTGACGTCGTCAAAATAGTGAGTGTGAGATGGGCTATGTGCACTTAATAGCCCACTGAAAGTTCAGTGCTTTCATTTTGTCATTTCCTTATGGAGTAGTCATACAATGGTGTTTTTGTCAGGCAAGTTTTGAGCCAGTCGTGTGCAGTAGTGGTTGTGATCATCACCTCTGTAGCTAGCAGTCCTGGGTTTGGGATTGGGTGCAGGGAATATTTATTTTTTTGTTTTTTTGGCTGTTGTTATTTTTTTTCTTTTTCTGCCTGCCCTCCTGACTTTCATCACCCCCATCCACAATTTGCCACCCCCTTCAAATGTTCTTCCCCTACTGCCTTGTGCCCTCCTCTTCAGTAGCCCCCTTCCCGTGTTTCCCCCTCTCCTCCATTGCCACCCAACGGAGGTGATTATATTTATTACGTGTGGTGCAGGGGGTGCAGGAGCATAGTCCCCCACATAAAAACTAAGTAAATATTGCACCCTATACAGAGAGGAAGGAGCTGTCACTGTTTTTGCTCTTTGCCAAACTGCTTATCGCCATTTTGGTTTTCACTGATAAGCAGCTGCTATTTTTGTCATCACCTTTTTTTTATTGCTGTTATTACATAGTACCAAACCATGTTGCCTTGGATCCTGTAGATCATTGGTAACAAAGTATTCACCAATCCTTTCCTTCAATAGGAACTCCATTACCTTGCCTACCACCGACGTCAAGCTGACAGGCCTGTAATTTCCTGCCTCCTCCCTTTTTCCACTTTTGTTGAGTGGGACTACGTCCACCCTCCTCCAGTTCCCCGGTACCTCCTCTGTTTCTAGTGACAGGTTGAAAAGGGCTGCTAGAGGTGCAGCCAGTTCCTCTTTCTGTTCTCTCGGTATCCGGGGTGCACCCGTCTAGCCCCATGGCCCTGTCTACTTACTAACTTTGGTAGTTCCTTAAGCACTCTTTCTTCTCTAAAAGGACTTGTGTCCCCCTCACATTTCATTATACCCTTGTCCCTTATCATTGGCCCTTTTCCTACCCCCTGTTCCTTGAAAACTGAACAGAAGTATTTGTTCAATATATCCGCTTTCTGGTGATCCTCTTCCACACAAACCCCTCTTTCGCCTTTCAGCCCTACTATCCCTCCTTTGGTCTTTCTCCTTTTGCTTATGTATCTAAAAAAATGTGTTAGCCCCTTTGACACAAATTTAGCAATCCTTTCCTCTGTTAGCACTTTTGCTCTCCTAACTGCCTTCCCTGCCTCCCTTTGTTTCTCTTGGTAAGTCCCCTGTCTCCCTCCTTCTGTGTTTGTTTGTACCTTCTAAATGCCATTTTTTTTGCTCTCACTTTTTCCACTACCTCCTTCAAGAACCATATTGGTCTCCTTTTTCTCTTGCCCTTGCTAACTTGTCTGGCATGGAGGTTCGTTGCTTGTTCAATGCACTCTTTTGTTTTTACCCAGTTCCTCGACTCATCCCAGTTTTCCTAGCCCTGCTAGGGCATCCCTGAGGCATTCTTTCATATTCTTAAAGTCAGCACTCCTGAAGTCCCTGCCCTTGTGTGATTCGATTGTGACTTCTTATATCAAACTACATTGTCCAGTGATCACTGGTCCCCAGGTGGTCCCCCACTGTGATGGCAGTCACATTGTCCCCATTTGTTAGCACTAGGTCCCGTAGTGTCCCTTCTCGAGTGAGTTCCAATACCAGTTGCCTCAGGAATGCCCCTTGCAGGGTGTCCAAGATGTTCCTACTCCTGGCTATAGCTTCAGTGGGGAGGCTCCAATCCATGTCCTAGCAGCAATACCTCCCCTTGCGAGCCAGCCTCAGAGATCAGATCCATTTTGCATAATTATACTGATGGTCCAACCGGAATGGTGTACAAATTAGGTACCAACCTTGCAATACATTAGTGCATAGTTTGCAGCTGATTGCAAAACCTGTGACTGCACTTGGCTCCCTCTCCTTCAGTGGAATGCACTCTTATGGTCATTGTAAATTCTACCCTGGCATTTTGAAAACATTACATTTCACTACGATGAATGCAAGAACAATCATTGACACTTGTTGTCTTATCATATGGGATAATACAAATGTGATTTATTTGGGGATATGTGGCTATGGAGCATTTTATGTAGAGAAGACTTCCCACCCATTTAAAGTAAGGGTTGGAAAATACCTATGCTCTTTTACTAAAAAAGATTACAAACCAACTGAGTGCGCACTGGGACGTAGTGCTCCAGAAACCAACAATGGAATGCTTGTAGGAAAGGCTTCGAGCACATACAACTCATAAGAGAAACACGTAGTATAAAAAGCTTTATTTTACAAAACTCCTAACATGTTCCGGACTGCTCCCCCAGTCCTTTATCAAAGAAAATAATTTATTTCCTTTGATAAAGGACTGGGGGAGCAGTCCGAAACATGTTAGGAGTTTTGTAAAATAAAGCTTTTTATACTACGTGTTTCTCTTATGAGTTGTATGTGCTCGAAGCCTTTCCTACAAGCATTCTTTTACTAAAAAAGACCAAATAATGCCTTGAGTTTTCATGTTTTATTACAACATGATAGCAATGCATTGCCAAAGGAAGTGGTAACCTGTAGAACAGTGGGCTGCTTCGAAAGGGGATGGGACAGGGTAAGGGGGAGGCTCACTGGAGGGGGGAGGGGCAGCTGCAGTATAAGGGCTGCTAGCTTCACAATCAAGCAGACTTGATAGACCAGAAGGCCTTAATCTGCTGTCAGTTTCGCATATTCGTATAATAGCAGGTCACATCTGTTCAGATTTTGTGGCATCAAAAGTGTTAGACTGGGGAGGAGGGGGCAACACTGAAATGTCAACACTCAGGAGAGTAGCAATGTGGATCATCCAGTTGGGGACATTGAAACATGGCAGGACTCAATGAGAGAATAGAATATGCTGTGTTCTTCTAAAAATGAACGTTGGCTTTCAGATATAGCAGAACATATGAATATACGAAGAAGCTAGAAGAAGAAGGTAATTTGGTCTATCTAGTCTGCTCGTACTGCAGGATCCACAGCTTGAGCTAATGTCCCTGCCCTCCCTCCCCAACTCCTCCCATCCTTTCTACCCAAGATCTTTACCTTCCCCCCCATGCCTATCCCAGCCTCTCTTAAAGTTGCCTATTGTCTTCAATGAGATCACCTCTTCTGGCAGTGCATTCCAAGTGTCCTCCACCCTCTCTTTGAAGAAGTGCTTCCTGACCTCCCTCCTAAACCTCCCACCCTCCAGCTTGAGACTGTGCCCCAGTACTGAACTCCATACTCTAGATGAGGCCTTACCAGGGACCTGTACAAGGGCAGTATAACCTCCTCTCTCTTACTACTTATCCCCCTAGACATGCATCCAAAATTCTTGTTTGCCTTTGCTGCTGCTTTCCTGCACTGCATGGAGTGCTTCAAGTCACTATTGATCATCACTCCAAGGTCCTTCTCCTCTTCTGATGCAAATATTCAGACTACACCCAGGTAGTACTCTGTCCTGGGATTCTTGGCTCCAATATGCATAACTTTGCATCTATTGGCATTGAAGCAAAGCTGCCAAGTCCTGGACCACCTCCCCAGTTTTTACAGATCATCTTGTAGTTCCTGTATCCCTTCAGCCTTGTCAACTCTCCCGCAGAGCTTGGTGTCATCCGCGAATAGGCACATTTTGCCCTTAATGCCGTCCCCAATGTCACTGATGTCATTAATGTTTTTCTTTATTTCTTTAAGCTGCCTGTTTTTGTCCATGATGTGCATCTAGATGTTGTGATGTGGTTATTCACTGAAGTTCCAGTGGTTCCAGTTATGTGCCCTGTACAGACAATTGCCACCGTGTGAACATATCTATTTAAATATAATAAATAATATGAATCACTGTACTTGTGCAGCATGGAATTATTTGTTTAAGGATTGCACTTGTTTTGAAACTAATTTTCTAACTTGTTTGTATGTTGTTATGATCAAATTAAATCACACTGTCACTTTAAAAATTGCACTATTTAAAGGGCTATGGTAGCAAGGTTTGGTCCCCTTCTGATGAAGCCCTAAGCGAAAGCGGCTAAGGGTTGCTTGTGTGCTGGTTCGCCGAACTGTAGCTGCTGCTGCTGCTGTGTAAGTTGTACCTTTGCTACCATTATCTTGCATGTGCTTGCATTGTTTGCACTTTCTAAATTGCATTTAAAATAAAACTGCAATATCTTTGATACTGGTGCCAGCTTCCTTTTGTTTTGCTATTTCTGGTATTTAACTGTGTGCACAGTGCTTTCTGTAGCGAGATCATTTTTGGTGTCTACATTCGTAACAGCCATTGAAAAAATATTTGCAAAACGGGTGCAAACACAAAAGAATGTCTGGATCTTTCTTCTTTTAATCAAGGTCTTTATGCCCTTGTTTTGCCGGCTGTCCCCTATCAGCCCAGTCACAGACCTTGTCTAGGACTTACCTCTCCACCGGTGATTCTGCCATGGATTACCCACTGTGGCAGGGCCATTGGAGCTGGCAGGACCCCTCAGGAGCAAAATCCAGATCATTCCAAAGGAGGTGCCTAGTCAGTTGTGCAGGGTCTGTGGCAGACAGGAGGCTATCCTGCTCAGTGAAGAGTTTCCTTTATTTTTCTCCCCAGGGCCAACGATCATCCAGTGATGCTCTGTGTGTGTGTGCAGAGACACACACATGTGTATCAACATCTGATTTCAGGTCCCCCCCACCCCCCGAGTGGATACTCTTACTGTACTGCCACCTGGCTTCAGCCAGGTAGCAAGCAAGTAGCAATGCAACTTGTCCTACCTCCACAAGAGAGAAAATTAGACCCTGGGAGACTTCATCCTCTCCCCCAGCCGACCATCCAAGTCCCTAATGATCCAGGTTCACCAACATAGTGGGTGGTAGTGCTAGCGACATGCCATCAGGATGGAAATGTTTGGATCTCTGAAACAGGGAGAGTGAGGTATCAGTGTTGGAGTTGCATAGATGGGACACTCAGTTTAAATTTTGGGGTCAAAGACTCTTGAAATCATTATGAGACATAAAGTAAGCTGTACAGTGTAGGTCAGTATTTTAACCATTCATTCTCTCATTTACTGTTTCAGATTTGGCTCATATTTATTTTCATTGCTGTGATGTGCTATGTTTTTGCCATGTTTTCTTCCTTTTTTTACTCATAGTGTCTCCCCCTTGGTGTTCTGTTTCTTTTTTCACTCATAGTGTCTCCCCCACCGGGTGACAAAAGGTTGAAAGGTAGTGTATAGGACATATTTGTAAATATTGAATCTGATGAGATGTCTCAGTGAAGAGCATAAGTCTGTCAATCTCCAACCCCATATTCATTGCTGGAGTCTATTGCTGCCCTGGCGTATCCCCTCCTTTTGTTATTGTGTTCCTCATCACCCTGTACTCCCATGTCTCCACCGGCAAGTTGCTCATCCTTAGTGACTTCAGTCTTAAGTTGCTCTCATCCTCCCATCATAAATTCCGCAAAAATATCAGCTCTCTCTCCAGCTTACCCAACTGATCTCTGATCCCAACAGCCTCAACCCCCAAACCCTTGGCCACTCTGTTCTGGACTAGATCCTCTTCTTCCACCCCCACCCTGTTGCTGATACTGCTACCCTCCCTGACACCCTCAGTGACCATAATATGGTCTACTGCATGTGCAAGACTCACTGCCATAAATCACTCCCAAACTTCACCCAGATCAGAGCCTAACAATTCGTGGATCTATCCTCATTACTTGCTGAGCAGATGGTAACTGGCTGGTCCCCCATTCTAGCTGCCAGCAACATTAACATAGCCCTTAAGTTTTTAATTCCAAACTTCTGTCAGCCTGCAAATCAGCATGCCCCCTGAGGAAAAGTCAGGTCTGTGGGTCACACCGCCTGTGGATCACTGGGGAGTTGTTGGCCTATCACCATGTGGGTGGCCTTACCTGGTGGACCTACAAGTCCACTTGCTCCTCAAATGACCTTACCAAATATAAGGATCTTCACAACACCTGTACCAGAGCTACTAGACTTGTGAAGGCCAATCATTCATGCTCCAGAACAACTTAACCACCCCTCAATGTTCTGGAAGGCCATTCATACCCTCTTCTCCCCTTCCCAGCCCCCTTTACCAGTCCTCAAGATAGGTTACTGCCCCATCTCTGACCCTGCAGCAGTTGCCTCATCTTTTAACTTCTTCTTCACAACCTGTGCCTTCTTCCTTCTTCCCTCCACCTCCCCCTCACCCCTCCACTTTTGCCCCATATGTCCTTTCTTCCACCTTTTCTCCCCCACCACTCCCACTGTGACCTTCAAGACCCTCCTAGCACTTAACCCTCACAAAGGAGGGAACCCCGATGGCCTTGACCAAAAACTCTTGCTTCTCTCTACCCCAGCCATTGCTCTTCCCCTCACCCACCTCCAAAATCTGTCCTCATCACTTGCATCAGTCCCTGATCTGTGGAAGTAGGCCATGGTCATCCCTCTTCCCAATGGGGAAACCCTTCCCTCCCTGGTAACTACTGCCCATCTCCCTACACCCCAGACAACAATCTTGCTTTCAGAGCAAGGAGCAGCTGACTAAAGAGCTAGAACTTTACATACTAATAGAAAACTTCTAACTCAACAAGAGTCAGAGCCTGCTGGGATTAAGCAAACAGATACTTTATTAGAAGTGTGGGGTCTTCATTAGGGTAAAAAAAAGAAAGTCAGTGTGTTTTTCTGTGTTGGGGGAAGGGGACTGTATCAGCTTCTCAGTTTGCTAAGCCAGGAGGGGAGCAGTTAATTGAGGGTGTGGCTTAGATAGCAGAAAACCAGGTGTTTCCAATTAGAGTTCCCTGCTGCTAGCTCTTGGCAAACAGCAATCTTGCTTTCAGAGCAAGGAGCAGCTGACTAAAGAGCTAGAACTTTATTTACCAATTGCCCTCCTCCCCTCCCTTAGCCAGTTCCACTTTTAGGCACTGGATTTGACTGACAACAGGAACTTCCTGCTTGGGAGTAGGAAGGGAAGGATCACTGAGACACATAAGTTTTGCCATCCTTGAAGGAAAAGAGTAGGTCTCCCTCCCCCACTAGCTGCTGGAAGTCTGACTCTGAGCAAGGAAGAAAGAGACTACCAAAATATACAGGAAGTCCCTGTCCCAGAACAGGAAGGGTGAGAACTGTAAGGACACATAGGGAATAGGAAGTAGGTAGAAAAATAAATAGAGGGAGGAGAGAGTAAGACTACAAAGCAACAGGAGAAGAGCCCAAAAATAAGACGTGATGGAAGTGGTGCAGTGCAGTGGCTGTGGGGTGGCAGTCTTCTGGGAGATGTTCTGGAGGCTACGATGCTACCCTATTTGCAGGCACCTCTCTGGTCTGAGGGAGGAGGTTGCCTGTCTCCAGGCCAACCTGGTGAGGATTTGTGAAACCTTCTCCCCTGCCCAGGGACCACAAGGGCAGCTGCCACTGCTTCAGAGGTTGCTAAGAAAGAGGAGCAGTTGGACCAAGGTGTGCTCAGGGAGGGTGAGGATGGTGGAACAGAGGTGCATCCCTCCAGTTGTACCACTCCACAATTCAGATGCTGTTCTGGTGGAGAGTGGTTCCTCTATGGAAGCACCTGCAGTGGAGACCAAGGAGGATGCTGGGAACTTCCACAAAGGAGACCCACAGGAGGGTGGCACAGGACCCCACAGGGGAAGCAAACAACTCCTGGTGGGGGACTCAGTTGTTAGGGGAGTAGAACTGGGGGAGCAGGGGAGAGGGAGGTAAGGTGCCTACCCAGCACCATGGCTTGGAGGGACACAGGGAGTGAATCCTCCGGATCGTAGGAGCAGCTGCATGGGACAGGGAGCTGGATGTCATTGTACACCTAAGGACATGTGACCTGGCTGGGAATGGGATCAGAGCAGTGCAAGAGGAGTTTGTGGAGTTGGGGAGGGGCTTTAGACAAGTAGCACATACGGTAACCTTCTCGGAGATGCTTCCTGTCTATGGCATGGGTACTCCACACCATGGGATTCAATGTATGGTCAAAAAATTGATGTGCAACATAGGATTCAATGAATGGTTGAAAAATTAGTGTGGAGCTCAGGGTTTTAGCTTCATTGTGGACTGGGGTCCACCTGGAGGGATACAGGCCTATACTGGCATGATGGTCTGCATCTGTCCGGGAGGGGAACCAGGATCCTAGGTGATAGTTTTAAATGTTTCATTGGCAAGCATTTCAACTAGCCAAGGGAGGAGGCACTGAAAAGGAGCAAGGAAATCCCAGTCTCCCCCGCAAAACAGGGTAGTTAGCAAGGTGAACACCAAGGTAGAGAAGATAGTAGGGAGCAGTACAGGGAAATTGGAGAAAAAGGCAAAGGCAGTAAGGACAGGAATGGGTCCAAAAGGGGATAAGGCCATCAAAAAATGGAGGGTGATGAGTGCCATTACCCATGGTCTGGGTAACAAGCTCCCTGAACTAGTGACCTTGATGAAAGAGTGACACCTGGCTATCATAGCAGTCACAGAAACATGGCTCACAGAGAACCCTGACTGGAATGTTAACATACCAGGATACACAATCTCAAGGAAGGACAGGGAGGTTAAAAGAGGAGGAGGAAGAGCTCTCTACATAAGGGATGGGATCTAAAGCAACAGAACTAAAGGGTAAACAGGTAGGAGAGGGGGCACTGAGGGTCACCCTGGAGACAGGAAATGGTACCACAATCTGCACGGGGGTTGTATACAGACCCCCATCTTGGGTGGAGGCAATGGACAAGGAAATGATAGAAGGCATCCTTAGAGTGACAGAAAAAGCGGAGATATTTTTGATGGCGGACCTGAATACGCCAGATGTTAACTGGAGCACATTTGCTGCAGCCACATCCAAGAGCAGGGTCATTCTCAATGTCCTACAGGGGGCATGCCTCAGACAGCTGGTGTTGGAGCCCACTTGGTAGGGAGCAGTCTTAGACCTGGTACTCTCAAATGGGTATGGAGAGAGGATCTCAAATTTAGAAGTGGGTAGCCGTCTGGGAACAAGCGACCACTAAACAGTGTGGTTCATGATAAACACAGCTGTAGAGTCAAGCCATACAAAAGCAAGGGTATTGGGCTTTAGGAGAGCTGATTTGGGGAAAATGGGAGAGTGCCTCAGAAAAGCACTAGCAAGTGGGTAAGAAGGAAGGGTGGAGGAACAATGAGGAAAAATCAAAACAGCTATCACAGAGGCAACAAGCCTCTGTGTGAAGCAAATCAACAAAACAATAAAGAAGAAAAAAACACCATGATTCTCAAAAGAGGTGGCGGGGAAGGTTAGGGAGAAAAAGGTAGCATTCAGGAAGTATAAGGAAACACAGCAGAAGCAGGACAGAGAACTGTACCAGTTAAAGCAGAAGAAAGTGGAGAAGGCAGTCAGAACAGCAAAGGCCCAAACTGAGGAAAAGACAGCCAACTCAGTTAAGAAGGGGGTAAAACCTTTCATAGGTACATTAGGGAGCGAAGAAAGACCAAAGGAGGGATAGTGAAGCTTTAAAAAAGGGGAGGGGGTGGGCAGAGGGTGACAGTGAAAAAGCAGAGATACTGAATGAATACTTCTGCTCAGTATTCACAAAAGAAGAGGAGGGGGAAGTATCTAAACCAAACAATAGAAGCACTCTGGATAGGAGGGTCGATACCAGTCCATTCTCAGAAGAAAGGGTCCTGAAAGAACTCCTCAAACTGAAGGTGGACAAAGCAATGGAGCCTGATGGGATTCATAGAAACAGAGAATCATAGACTTTGATGGTAGATAAGGACTGCTTGGCCCACCTAGTCTGCCCATAACCCTACCTATTGGATAAGCTGCAGATCCTAGTTAACTAACAGCCTACTTTTTCCTACCCACCACCGGAATTGTCTTATGTCTGTCCCATACATTATTGAAATTCCCCCACTGTTTTTGACCCCACGACCTCCTCAGGAAGGCCGTTCCAAGCATCCACCACCCTCTTTGTGAAAAAATACTTCCTCACATCCCTCCCCCCTGGTCTTTAAATTGTGTCCCCTTGTTCTTGCACATTTCTTTCTCTGAAAGATGCTACCCTCTTGGACTTTGTTGATTCCCTTAAGGTACTTAAAAGTTTCTATCATGCCCACCTCTCCCTCCTTCCCTCAAGGGTATACATATTAAGCTCCTTTAGTCTCTCTTCATATGGCTCTGTTGTAGACTCTGCACCATTTTGTTTGCCCCCCTCTGGACTGCCTCCATCTTGTTTATGTCCTTGTAGAGATGGGGTCTCCAGAACTGCACGAAGTACTCCAGACGGGGTTTCACCAACTGTCTGTAAAGAGGGATAACCACTTCCTATTTTCTACTGGTGATGCCTCTCCCTGTACATCCCATTATCCCCCCCAATACCTCCTTACTGCCTTCTCACATTGCTTGCTTACCTTTAGATCATCTGATATGGCAGCTTGACTCAGGATTCTGTGCCAGTCTCCCAAACATGTGGGTGTTTGTTCCAATGAGCAAGGGAACCCCATCATACAATCCCGTAGGAGAACACACCAGAGCCAGCGTTTCTACTTGTTCATCCACTCCGGCCAATGCAGTAGGAAATGACAGCCAGATCTGAATGCATCCCAAGTATGGGTAGGACTTTTCGCTTAATCCCCACATGTGCAGGCCCTCCAAAGACTGTAGGGGCACATTGGGTAGGCGCTTCCGGTACCAATCTTGAAACGCTATGGTCACTTGTGATCCGCTGTCGAGTATGGCCCTTGCAGATACACCATTCACAGTTACAGTGGTCTCCATTGACAGGCCTACCACCTCGGACCAAGCAGGTGAAGGGAAATTAGTCATCTGTTTTATAGCAGTCTTAGAGAAATAAGTCTTTTTTATAGGCCCAGTCTGAGGCCTTATGTTTCTTTGCCAAACTAAAGCCAGTAACCTTGTTGTAACCTTTCTCAGATTCTCGGGCAAACTACAGTTAGGCTGGGTATGCCCGACTTCTCCACGATGGTAACAAAATATGGGTTTGTTAGAGTCTCTCAGGGGAGGAAAACCACTTCCTTGTTTGGGTGGGTCAGGCAAGTCCCGTGGTCCCTCTCTGATCTGAGGTCCACTTTCCCTACTTTGAGCCTCTCCAGAAATCAGCTACTTGAGTGGCCCAAATAAGGTCTCCCACCAAGGTTCTCAATTCCCATATTTCTTCCAGCAGATTACTCTCCATCCAGGTTTCAGAGGACATTACATGCACCCCCTTCCCTCCAGGTGGGATCTCATTCTTTGGCTCAGGGGGCATTTGACAAGGAGTGACTTGTTGACTGGCTCTCATCTCTTTCAGCTCTTTAATTAGTTCCCTCATCTGTTGCAATTCAGACTCCTCATGTTGTTCATCACTTCAGTCGGGGGTCTGGCTGGTATGGGCAACCCCGGCATAGGGCTCCCAACCCTCTTCATCATTCTCTGCTTCTCAAATTTCTTTCATAAGGTAGCAATATTCAGGTGGATGTGTCTTCCTATCTTGCAATTTCAGCTACAACATCATCACACTAGAGTACCTGGTGGATTTCAACACATGTTTTAACCTGACCTGATTCAATTCACTGGCAGGCACTCCTCCTTTCCTATGAGTCCTCTGCAAGGCCTGTTCAATTCTGGTAACAAACATGGACAGCTTTTTATTCTTCCATTGTTTGGCAGATTTGAATTTCCACATCAGGTCTTCCCCTGACGCAGTGCTGCCAAAGACTCCTTCCAGGGTGGAGAGGTACTCGGCAGCTCTGGCCTATGGGCTAGTGGAGCGAAGAAATCGAATGACCTCCAGTGCAGGGCCCCTCAAGCTTTCCATGAGTCTCTTTGTTTTCTCCCCCTTAGAGCACTGCCACTCCTGAACCAAGGGGGTGGCATAATCCATCCAGGTTTCCAGATCATCCTCCCCCACGGGCACCGGGACCATGCCCGAGAAGATTCTAAGACTACGGTAAGAGTCCAGGTGTATGGAGGGTATTACTATGGGGGAGGTTACCACAGGGGAAGCTCTAGGTGTGGCAGGAGATGCTAAAGGGGACTGCAAAGGAGTAGTGTCTTCAGAAAGATCTAACTTTTTCATTAACTTCTTAGCGGATCACCCCTCAGTGGCTAGCAGTCTAAGCAATTTGTCTTTAAACCCCTGAATAGTTGTAGATCCCCCAGGAGCAGCCAGGTCACTATGCAAATGAATGCACCACCACCCTTTCTGGGATTCTTCAGGCAAAATAACAGGGGGGCACTCTCTCAGGGTCTGTGGGGAGGCTGCAGGAGAGGAGGACCACCATGGTTTGGTCAGACAGATCCGAGTCCCTACCTTTCACCTCAACCTTCCCCAAACACTTAACTTGTTCAACCGTCGCTATAATAGTTGCATTAATGGTCCCTAATGGGATGTCCATTAATAATATGGCTCGTTGGGGTCTACCCCCTCAGCCTCACTCCACCAAATCATATGGTGCACTACCAACTTATGGGGAGCAATTTTAAGCTTGGGCATAATAAGCGCCTCCATTCTGTCGCAAATTTAACATAGGGGGTTGCAGCTCCACCTCTGACCACTAGAAGGCACAAATCCCAGCGGTGCCTCCAAGATGTAAGCCCTAGGTGGCACTACCCCAAGGGATACTACCCCTGCCTGCGTGACTGAGAGCAGGGTGAGGGGCCTGAGTTCTAGGAATGGGTGCCTCCACCCGGAGGACATGGTCAATGATAGCGTAGCTGCCATGGGTACAGCCCTCAGGGACACTGTTAACCCCCCTCTTTTCCCTCTAGTGGCCTAAATGGTTCACTGAATACACAATTGCAATTAACACCTGACAAAAAATTTAACCCCACACTTGTTGCACTTACCACCAGGGCTAGATCAGCTGGCTTGGCCCTGGAGACCCCCTGTAAAACAAGATTTACCACAACAACCAATAGTATTTCAATGCTGTCTGTACAGAGGTACACCACAAACAGTTTATTTGCAAAAAAATTCCAATCTGATTTATTTGTGGGCATGAATAAGGAAGGGGCATAATCTGGTGCTTGATTCTATTACTGATTAAATCAGGTTTAAGCATGCATGCCTCTAAGAGTCCCTCTATCACAGTTACACACACTCTGGGTACCCAGTTGGAGTTACAGGCTAGCCTGAAGCATTGCCCGGGGTAGGCCAGCATTGCAGCTCTTGTTGGGGCCCTTAGGAAAAAGAAAACACAACATACACTTTAACTCAATAATTGTATTCCGGAGCCGGAGGGCTCAGTTTGTGACAATCAAGCAATTAAATCAGATGACACACTTTGACTAGGAGGTAGTTACAGGGAGCTACCCTGTGATTTACTCATGATACCCAGACCAGGTTGCAGGAAGGACGAAGTGGAGACCTCAGGAAGAAGTGCTGGTTTGCCAGGAGAAGCAGGGCTCACATGATTCACCATGTTGTTCCTGTTCATTGATGTTGAGCAGGGAGCTGAATCCCCAAGCAGGTCTCTCATCAGGTGGTTCTCTGCAGCGTGTGCGGCTTTCTGGGCCATGGTGTTGAGGCCCAGACTGGTTGAAGGAAATGGATTCAGTCCGGTCAGAGTTGCTGGATACTGCTTCCAGCAAATGTGACACATTCAAGCAGTGAGGAATCAATTCGCAACCCACTATTCGCATTCAGCACACTTATAGTAAAGGCAAGGAAGTACCACAATTTGGATGACAGTCCAGTTGCAATTCACAGGATTTTCTGCGCAAACCGTATGCTCTGCGGTCGTGGTGGAAGTCCTGACAGGCCGATCGCATAACAGCAAGTCTTCGGTCCTCTTCTGGTGAAATTAGTCACAATTCAGGCTGAAAGTCACAGGTTCAGATGAAGTCTGATACTAAGCTTAAGGTCTCTTCACTCAGAAAGATGGTAGCAGGCAGGCCAGACACTGCCTTCCCGCCGATTTCCCCTGCACGCTACGCAGGAGCAGCTGTTCAAATCTCTCGAGCTCTCACTCTCAACTCCTACTTCCGACTGTCTCACTGCTGCAGGCAGCTCAGGACTTTCCCAGTGATCCAAAAGGTTCGATTCGTTGATCCATCTGTCTGTCACAGCAAGGGCTCCCCCTCCAGGTCCATTTAGGCGCCAAAGGGAGAAAATTATAATTCCTACAGAAATTCACTCCCACAAGACCCCTGGGGGCAGGCTCCATTTTAGGGCCCCCAAAGGTACTGATTGGTGCATACTGGCAGTCCAGAACCATGATGGTGGTGATTAACAGAAAAGTCCATGCTGCAAAGAAGGCAGGTTAGACAAACTGCAATATCATTATTAAGAAAGCAGATAATCAGCAAACAATTGCAGTTCTTAACAGAGCTCCCTCTGCGCAATTAGCGATGGCAGAATGGAGCAATTATCTGGCAGCCCAGGCAGGACTCGAGCTTAGGAACACTCAGCCCCTACCCAGATTAATTATATACTAAGAGATAGGCAGCTCTTAAATAGACAGGCATGGAGGCTAATAGAGCACTTGCATGCAATTACTTTTAAACAGTTTGAACACTGAACGCCATCAGTCAGTGGGCATTTAGGCACACCCCAGGAAGACTTCTGGGAACCCCTATTTCTAGGGGAGTTACAGTTGGAATTCTATTTACCATTCTTTGCCTCCTGCATGTTTGGGCATGAGCAGCTGTGGTCAGGATGAATGCCGAAATGAAAACCGCACCACTGCGTCACATTCCTCCACCTACTCTGGAGCAGGACTGGGGTTTGAACTGTAGCAAGCCACCTTCCATCACTACAAACCGTGCTTCACCCCCCACAGAAGCCCTAATGGAACAATATTTCATACAAGAATTTGGTCCCCTCAAAGAGGCAATTTTATTGCTGACTGGGGATGTGAAGACTACCTGCCTAGCCATGGAGGAACTCATTTGGTTGGTGGGAGATGTGGAGGCTTGGGTGAATTCTCTGGATGACTGGAGGGGCCACCTAGACCTGGAGATGGTGTCCCTGAGGCAGAAAGTAACCCTTTTAGAAATCAGGCTTGAGGACTTAGAGGGACAGAGCTGCCAGAATAATGTTGTGATCACCGGCTTACCGGAGAGGATGGAGGGCCCCAATGTGATTTACTTCATGCAGAAGCTGTGTGAGAAACTGGCAGGGCCCTCCCCCTATGGCCCATCTTACGTTATTTATTTATTTTTTGTCAACTTTGTTTCACTCCCATCGCGGCTCCAAGGTCCTCTCTCAGGCATCCCATCCTTGTCCTGCCTGCCTGAGGATCCCACACTATGCCTCCTCTCTCCCTCCTCGCCGACACCAGCACCCCTGGCTAACCCTGTCCAGGGTGGGTCACCTCTCTCCTACTTTGGGCGCTCTTCAAGGCAGACTCTGGCATAGGATGAGGAGTGGGCCCGGGGATATTGAAGGCAAGCCAGGGAAACCCTGGCATAGGGCATGGAGGATCAGTGCCATCGCCTGATCCTTAGAGCTGTTTTTTTTTTCTTTGTTCTTGGTTACCCTCCCCCACTGACGCAGGATGTGCAATGCCACCCAGCCGTGACATAAAGTGCTCCCACCCACGTCAAAAAGACAGCTGCCCGACCTCGCCCCTTACTGTACAAGCCCTGTTGCATAGCAGTGCCGGCGGTCTCCACCGGGGGACACTGCCACACCGGGCTACCCCTGGATCCCTCCCCGAGAGAGGAGAGCAGTCCCATGGATGCTCAATCCTCTCTCCCCCCCATCACTGACCCCCGACAGCCCGAGCTCGTTCCCGAACCCAGGTCGCCGGCGTGGTATGAGGTGTGGCATCCAGCGCCTCAACCCTCAGCGCCAACGGGCCAGCTCCATCTTACGTTATTGAATGGGCACATAGAGCACTATGAAAATACAAAATCACACATGCCCCCACAATGCAAAGCATCATGGGCTACATATGCAAATCACCACAGAATGTTATGCTGGTCCAACTTTAAGCAGAATTGCATGGTGCCGAAAGGCCTCTCACACAGTTTGCAAAGGGTGCTAACAGAAGACATAGACACGTGTTTCGTCCTACCAGGACTCATCAGTATACCTCGTCTGTTTGACACCCCAGTGGAATGGACCAGCTACCCTTAAGGCAGTGTGCCTTGGATATATTGTGGTGAACCCATTAAAATAAAAACCTATTTAAAAGACAAAGAACCTCTATGCACAAACACTGAGGCAAGGGTTACCCCAAAGGGCATTTGGCTGGGAAGCCAAGTTTCAAGAAAATACAAAATCACACATGCCCCACAATGCAAAGCATCATGGGCTACATATGCAAATCACCACAGAATGTTATGCTGGTCCAACTTTAAGCAGAATTGCATGGTGCCGAAAGGCCTCTCACACAGTTTGCAAAGGGTGCTAACAGAAGACATAGACACGTGTTTCGTCCTACCAGGACTCATCAGTATACCTCGTGTGTTTGACACCCCAGTGGAATGGACCAGCTACCCTTAAGGCAGTGTGCCTTGGATATATTGTGGTGAACCCATTAAAATAAAAACCTATTTAAAAGACAAAGAACCTCTATGCGCAAACACTGAGGCAAGGGTTACCCCAAAGGGCATTTGGCTGGGAAGCCAAGTTTCAAGAAAATACAAAATCACACATGCCCCCACAATGCAAAGCATCATGGGCTACATATGCAAATCACCACATAGAGCACTATGTCCCATGCCTCCTGAGGGAATGAAACCATGTCCACTAATTTTTAAATTCCTGAACTACCTCGATAAGGTACACCTGTTGGGGAAGGTTAGAACCCTTCAAGAGGTAACCTGGTAGGGTACAGAGATTTGGGTGTTTCAAGACCTGCCCCAGTCAGTTCGGGATCAGAGAACTGCCTATCAGCCCCTCATCTCCAAGTTGATTGCAGCTCAAATTTCTTTTAAAATGCTGTACCCCGCGAGACTTCAGTTGGTCTGTCACGGAGCTACAAAATCCTTTGACTCAAAGGACCAGGCCAGGAGAGAGCTGCTCTCTCTGTACCCTGATCTATTCAAGCCACACTGATAGGTAAGGAGGACTAGTCTCGCATACTATCATCAGTGCCTTGATTCTGTTGCTTTGTTTTTTCTGAGTGGCAGTTTGGATTTACTTGTGCGGTTTGGTTTAAAGTGGCTTAGACTTTGAATATTATTAGGTATTCCTGACTTACATGGACACACTTTTGGTGGTGTATTGGTTTCAGCTATTTTGTATCTTTGACTGCTGAGGGTTTTTTCTACTCTGGTAGCTCCTGTTGAATTGTTCATATGGAAGTGACACGTTCTGCCCTCTCGACACATGTCAACTGGATGGCTACCTCACCACCATGTTTGTCTTGTCACCAGGGCACATACTTCCAGACCTGTTGTCCCGGTTACTAAGTGACGGACATTTTCATCAATTACAATGAACTGGTACTGATCCGTTATAACTGTGAACTTTCTTCACTTTTGTTTTCCTAACACATAGACTCTGTCACAAAATTGTTCAATAGCTGCTTTTTTTGCAAGTTATGCTCTCTCAGTCAGCTGCCGACTTTGAGCCATTGGATGACTTGGTATTGTTCTGCCGCACAGACTATAACATTTCAAACTTTTCATCTTCTTTTGAACAGTATATTGGGACTAACTGTTATTACATTTTGATTTGTACTTACCTGTTGTCAGTGAATGGGACTTGACTCCTTTTGGTATAAGTTTTTCTTGCTACTTTTCCAGTTATTTGTAAACCAGGGAAGGAGGGAGAGCCTTCTTTTGACCATGGTTTAGCCACTCACCAGGTACTGCTCAGGTGTCATTTTTACCTTGGACCTTACTCAGTGATTCCTATACATTGCACCAGAGTAAGTTCCTCCTCACTCTTCCTTCTGCTTTGCAGATGGCTGCCAATTTCTTTTGACTCTTTTGGGCATCTGTTTCATCACACCCCTCTAGATGAAGTAGAACAAGGGAACTTTTTTTGGCCATTACTCCTTTTTCGTCAGCTGGTGGTTCCATAGGCTATCACTCCCTAATTGGTATTTAGTGGGGTTCTCTTTTGGGTTTACATTAATGCCCTTGCCCTATCAGACTGTGGCCTCTAAGGTTTTAATTTCCTTGGCCAGTAACCCCTTCCCCTTGATGTCCCTACTGGCTGGTAGCAGGTAATATTTGAGTTCTTATGTTGCTGTAACTTTACAGGGGGTTGGAGAGGGTATTAGGGTAGGTAGGGTCTCATCACAGGCCAATGAGGTTTGGAGTAGTGGCCTTCAGGGCTTGAGGGGGTCTGAATTTTTGGGGCTTTTTACATTTGTCTTTTACTGTGGGGGAGTGGTATTCTTTGATTTGGTTCTTTTGTTGTTGTTTTTTGGAGTAGGTTTATGTATCATGACTTTGGGCACCAGTTATTCTTGGCGTGACTTTGGGCACCTGTTATTCTTGTCCGAGAGTAGGTTGGGAAAATGGGGGTTCTGTGTTTATTATTGCCTATTCATTGAGGGTTTGGGATTTGTCTTTATCCTGTACATGGGTTTTGACGTGGGGTCTATTTTGGGGGGGGAGGATCCTGGAGCATGGCACAGGTCTTTCTCTTTAACCCTACCGAGTGCACTGGTACACCTTTACCATTGGCATAGACCTTACACAAATGATAGGTAGTCATTACAATTTCATAAGTTGGAATGTTAAAGGGGCTCAAAATGAAAGAAAGCGGTATATGATTCTTGAACATTTGAAGAAATTACAGGCTCAAATAGCTTATCTACAAGAAACTCATCTGAAAAGGGATTTTGTACATTATTTTCGGAGGGAATGGGTGAGCCAAGAACATGGGGCAGGTAATAGTAGTAAAAATGGAGGAGGGGTTGTGATTCTCATCACTCGCAATGTGCCCTTCCAATTAGTCAAGGAATATTGGAATCCGGAGGGCAGGTATCATTTTTGCATGGCACACTAGGTCTCCAGAAGGTTGTCCTTGGTAGTGCTTATGGTCCAAACATACATTCTCCATCTTTCTTCATGAATCTTGCAGCATCGCTCGCCCCCTTTACACACTTTCCCATTTTACTTGGAGGAGATTGGAACCTTATCCTTCAGCCAGACCTTGAGAAAGCAGGCTCCCACAGGAAGGGCCTCACCCCTTGTCAGAGGGATCTGAGAGAATTCATTGATAGTTTAGGGTTGATCAATCTATGGAGACTACTACACCCCTAGGACAGGACTACACCTTCCACTCTATCCTTCATAACACATTTTCAAGAACTGATTATTTTTTAATTCTTCAGGAACGAGTTCCTGGACTGACCTCCTGTGAGATTCAGCCCTTAGTAATACATAACATACAGCGGTCCATCTGAAGCTCACCATCTCCTGTATGGAGGAATGGGACAAGGTCTGGCACCTAAACTCTCAGCTGTTGAGGGACCCCATCCTCCTCACTAAAATTAAGGAATACATTACGACATTTTTTTGTTCACAATGCTGGGTTGGAGGACTCTCTCGATGTCCTATGGGGGCAATGAAAAGCTTAATCCATGGAGAATGCATTTGGTTAGCCTCCAATCAGAACACATCTAGGACAGTCAAGCTTGAACAGCTTCTCCACGGCATTAGGGAGATTGAAAAAGGGCTGATATCCCTGAGTCAGTATGATTACATTTAAATTCCCTCAGGGTCCAATATGCAAATCCCTTACATAGAAACATACAAATTGTTGGCAGATAAGGACCGCTAGGCCCATCCAGCCTGCCCGTAAAAATGTAGTTCTTAGCTGAAAAAGTGTAACTGGTCCTCTTCTGGGCTAAAGTCCATTATCTAAAGTCTGGGGAGCAGGAGAGGAACTTGCTGGCATTCCGTCTCCATCAGCAGGAAGCTGCCGAAGTTATTAAATGCCTCCAGCTGAAACCCAACACCAAGACAGTTACCCAACCTCGGTCCATAGCAGAGGTGTTTCAGGCTTTTTATAGCTCCCTATATCGGTAAGACCAATCAGATCCCTTACTATTGGAGGACATACTCACCTATCTTAATCAGCTTGACCTCCCCTTCCTCACAAACCTGCAGAAGGACTGCCTTTAAGGTCCCATACCCCAGACCAAGGTAGCACAAGCCATCCAGCAGCTTCCCCTGGATAAGGCCCCCAGACCTGATGGCTACACTAACAATTTTTATAAAGCCTGCTCCATGGAACTTATCCCATTTTTGACACAACTATTTAATTACCTTTTTTCTGAAGGTATTACAGATCATTTTCTTACTGATGCATGGATCACCCTGCTTTCTAAACCCGGCAGAGATAAGCTGTTGGCGGAAAATTATTAACCCATTTTACTCATAAACTCTGATTTTAAATTATTAGCAAAAATCCTCGCCAATAGGCTCCTTGCAGTTTGGAATGGGTTGGTAGGGGTGAAGCAGAAGGGCATAATGTCTAGTGCAACTTATCTAAGCTCCACCACTTGATCTCCACGGCCAGGTACGGCAGGGCCCCCGTGGCTCTGGTCTCCCTGGATGCAGAAAAAAGCTTTTGATAGGGTCTCCTGTCCCTATCTTTATGCTGACCTCCAGAAATTTGGTATCCCTAATGATTTTATTAGATGGGTCTGAGTTTTATACCAATGCCCTATGTAGCGTATTTGGTGAAATGGGGTTTTGTTGAACACTGCTAGGCTGGAACATGAGACTAGACTTGTCCTCTGTCCCCCTTGCTTTTTTTAATTTGTATATGGAACCTCTCATTCATAGTATACAAAACAATCCCTCCGTTAAAGGTATTTTGGTCAGGAGTACTGAATAAAAACATTTCTGTGTATGTGGATGATTTGCTACTTCACGTAGCGGATCCATTAACCTCTATCCTTGGCCTTGGCCTTGGTGGAAATAGAAAGATTTTAAGTGATCTTGACATATAAATTAAATTTAGGTAAAACCAAAGTCCTGGCCTTAAATAACCTGCTTCCTAAGCAACCCATAGTTGATATGAGTCTGGCATGGGAACCCCACCTCCTTACCTACTTGGGTATCAACATTTATAAGTAGATCTCTGATTTTTTTTTGGTTATTTCTTTATTGCCTCAGCTGGGAGGGGGTTGTGCCTTTGGTTCCCTCCCCCTCTTCAGCCAGCCTACACAGCTACTGCCCCAGACGCAGCCAGATCTCTGACCTCCCCACCACAGCCCAACCGGGTCGCGTTACAGCGGATACATACCCCACCACCGTGGAGACCTGGAGGGTGGGCCCAGGAGGGAGCTAGATTGGGCACATCCATGGCGGCAGTGTTGGGGCAGCCTTCATGCTGCTGAGGTTGTTTCCTTGTTTTTTCTCCCTTTGCGAGGAGGGATGTGCAATGACACCAATGGAGGGAGCATGCACGCATCCACATATGCTCCTCCCGAAGCGTGTGCCCCATCTCCGCCCCTCATCTTTCAGCATTGGTGCACTGCCCCCCAGCCTCCACTGGGGACCAGTCGATCACTGACCACTGATGTCCCCCCTTCCCGGAGAAGGAGAGCAGTCCTGTGGATGCTCAATCCTTCTCCAACCATGCCAACCCACGGCAACTCATGCTCATTCCCGAACATGGGTCGCTGGCATAGCATGAGGTAAGGCATCCAGCGCTTCAACCCTCAGTGCCACCGGACTGGCCAAGGTAGATCTCTGATTTAGTCAAAAATAACCTGGATCCCCTTATATGCATGCTTAAGCTTGACTTGCAGAGATGGTCAGCTCTTCCCATAACTCTATGGGGGTACATACATATAGTTAAAATGAACCTCCTCCCCGGCCTTCTTTACCCTTTAGGTAGAAGGCTATTGTCTTTCTGGCAAAGTGAGACAGTCTAGCCATACTGGTTGTTATGCGCAACGGATAGCCAATGAGCCTGTGAAGGGATCTTTGCAGATCTCTAGTGCTGCAGTATCAGCCTTTTGGTTTCAATACACTCCACTCCACTTATAGTGACCGTGGTTAATCTGGGCAGCTGCTTACATCAGGTAGAATCTGAAAACCATTTGCCAAGTAGATTGCTATCAATAGGAAAACTGCCGTTTATAACGATCATTGCCAGTCTGCAATTTCTGGTTGATTTCGCAGTATTACACAGGTGCCTGCAATACAGTCAAAGCCGCTTATAATGGGCACATCTGTGTAAGCAGATTCTGCCCGTTATAATGCGTGCCCGCAGTAAACAAAAACAATAAATTTTACACTGATGTGCAGATCTCCATACTCCCGCTAGTCCTTGCTGCTATGTTAGTCTGTTCTCACCCACCTTCCCTGAAGCCAGTAACTCTGCTCTCGCTGTTAGCAGCGATGTAATCTAGTAGCAGTACAGTATAGGGAAAGAAACCTTGATGGTCAAGACAGTACAGTACTGCAATTAAAAAAAACTATGTCAGCGGCAGTGTGTTCTATGGGCAGGTAGTAACTAAGGAGTAGTTGATGTCGGTGGCAGTGTATTTACCCAGAATAGGTATTCGGAGACAGAATAATTTTGTTTTCACTGGCTTCCTGCTTTTACAGCTCAGACTGTTCTCAGCTGTACAGTACAGTCCTCACCTTCCTTGTAGCCAGCCCTCCTGAAGAAATCAAAAAGCAATGTTTTTCTCTTGTAAAAGCCCTTCTTCCTTTCTTTAGGATGGATCCCTTAACTGCAACAACTGAAAGCGTCTGAAGCGAGGACCGATTAGCGCATAGTTAGCACCCTATGCCTGACTTCTATTTTGGGCTGATTAGCTGTAAGATAGATAATTAACACTTCAGCATGCTGAATTTTTGAAGCTGTAGCAGCTAATCTGCCTGAAATAGAAGGCAGGCATAGATCGCTATATCCAGCATTTTTTTCATTGCAGGCATTGAATTTGGCAAGTGGAAACGGCAATCTGCCCATTAAAAGCGATTGCCCGTATAAAGCGTGGGCGATATAAGTGGAGGGGACTGTTTCCACACCTTGTTAGCAGTAATCAGTGGTAATTAGCAGCTCATAAGAAACACCTCTACTGGCTCAAGTCTTATCATTGTGCATCAGTTTTCAGCAGAGACAGAAGCAAATATGTCAGGGAAGTGCAATGTCATGTCCCTGAGTCAGAAGATCGAAGTTCTGAACAAGATTGGGTGACTTCCCAAAATGAGCCAGCAGGACCTGATGGAACATCTCAGGGTCCCAAAATCAACTGTTGCCAACCATCTAAAACAGCATTAGCAGCTGTTTGAGGAGTGGCACAAAAACGTTAACTCCGAGAGAAAGAGGAAAAGGAGTGGGAAGGATGGTGAGGTGGAGGAATCTCTGCTATGGTGGTTTAAGAACGCATGTGGCAGAGATGCACTGATAAGTGGCCCACTTCTGGCACAGAAGGCTAAGCAGTTGACCACAACACTTGGAAGGGAAGACTTTAACCCCTCTGAAGGATGATTGCATAGGTGGAAAGCAAGGCATAACATTGGCTTCCACTGTGTTCACAGTGAGAAGCTTAACTCTGATTTCACAAGTGCCAAGCAGTGGCTACAGAAAGTTTTGCCTGGGCTACCTCAGGGGTATGAGCCAAAGAACATCATAAACTGTGATGAAACCAGTTTGTTCTACAGGTTTGTGGGTTATGGCACTCTGATTTTTAAAAGTGATCCTCTGCTGGGTCAAAAGAAGCAAAAAGAGAGGATAAAAACATAGAAACATAGAAGTTGACAGCAGATAAGGACCACAAGGCCCATCCAGTCTGCTCATTTCTTTTTCTATCTTATGAATGTGCCATCGGCATTTGCTCTGTCAATGGCCTATCTTTTCATACTCATCTGTATTGCTCCCTTATGCCTATCCCATGCCTGTTTGAAGCCCTGCACTGTATTAATATCCACCACTTCCTGAGGTAGGCCATTCCATGCATCCACCACCCTTTCTGTGAAAAAGAACTTCTTCACAGTACCCCTTAATCGGCCTCCCTCTAATCTCATGCTGTGTCCTCTTGTCCTGTTGTTTTTCTTATATTGAAACATGTTAGGTTCTTTCACCTTGTTAATGCCCTTAAGGTGTTTGAATGTTTCAATCATATCACCTCTCTCCCTCCTTTGCTCCAGGGTATACATATTGAGTCCCGTTAATCTGTCCTCATATGTTTTTTTGATGCAGTCCCTGCACCATTTTGGTTGCCTTCTCTGGACTGCCTCAATTTGGTTAATGTCCTTGTGAAGGTGTGGCCTCCAGTACTGCACACAGTACTCCAGATGGGGCCGAACCAGTGTCTTGTAAAGAGGGATTATTACCTATTTCTTATGACTTGTGATACCCCTACTAATATACCTCAACATCCACCTAGCCTTACCTACTGCTTTAGTGGTCTGCTTGGATGATTTCAGGTCATCTGTGATGATGATGCCCAAGTCTCTTTCTTCCCTTGTGACTGCCAGCAACTCCCCTCCCAACCTATAGGTGGCTTCAGGGTTTCTCTTCCGTATGTGCATGATCTTGCACTTCTTTGCATTAAATCCCAGTTGCCACTCTTCTGACCATTTTGCCAGTTTATCCAGATCTCTTCTCATTCTGCCCACCCCATCTGGATAATCTACTCTGTTGCAGATCTTGGTGTCATCTGCAAACAGAACATACGAACATACAAATTTGCCAGCAGATAAAGGCCTAGAGGGCTATCAAGTCTGCTCGAATGTGCAGCTAGCACCCCTTATTCTGCAGCTGCCCCTCCCTCCCACCCTTCCCCTTCATTAACCCTCCCCCTTGTCCTGTCCCATCCTCGTTTGAAGCAGTCCACTGTTCTACTGCATACCACTTCAGCAGGTAACACATTCCACCTAGCCACCACCCTCTCTGTAAAAAAGTGTCTCCTCATCTCCCTCCTGAACCTTCCTCCCTCCAGTCTCATATCATGGCCCCTGGTGGCCCTCCCCTCCCTTACTTTGGAACAGCCCCTCTGTACCCATCTTGTTTATTCCTTTCATGTATTTAAAGGTTTCAATCATGTCACCCCTGTCTCTCCTCTCCTCCAGTGAGTACATGTTCAACTCCTTCAACCTCCTCTCATATGATAAGCCCCAGCCCCCTTGATCATCTTTGTCGCTCTTGCACCCCTCCAGTAACTTAATGTCCCTCTTCAGATACGGACACCAGTACTGCACACAGTACCCAGGTGTGGTCTAACTAATGACCCATACAGTGGCAGAATCACCTCCTCCCTCCTCGAGGATATACTCCTTGCACACAACCCAGCATTTTGTTGGCCTTTGCAGCTGCCTTCCCACATTGTGCCGAGTTGTTCATTGACCCTGTAATGAGCACACCCAGATCCTTCTCCTCCTCTGTCTGGGCTAGCTGCACTCCCCTAGCTGGTAACTCCTCCTTAGGTTCTTCATCCCAAAACGCAGCACCTTGCACTTTTTGGCATTAAAGCCCAGTTGCCAGCTGTCTGACCAGGTTTCAAGCTTTGCCAGATCATCCTGCAACCCCTGCCATCCCCCTAGGTCATCCACCACCGTGCCTACCTTGGTATCATCAGCAAACAGACTGATCTTGCTCTTGATGTCCCATGATATGTCTGCAATGAATATCCCAAACAACACTGGAACTTACAAGCACTTACAAGAACTTACCCTCCAGTCCATCTGCAATGTCACTGATGAAGATATTGAAGAAGACTGGCCCCAGGACTGATCCCTGAGGTACCCTACTTGTGGCTTGCATCTCTTCTGACTGTATACCGTTTACCACCACTCTCTGTTTTCTGCCCGTCAACAAGTTTGCCACCCAGTTGACCAACTTCTGACCCACCTGAGCCTACCCAACTTATTAATCAATCTTCTATGTGGAACAATATTGAAAGCTTTGCTGAAGTCAAGGCAGGTGACATCAGTTGCTCCCCCTTGGTCCACCACTCTGGTTACCCAGTCAAAGAAATCTATGAGATTAGTTTGACAGGACTTTCCTGTTGTAAACCCATGCTGTCTTGGATCCTGTGCTCCTATGGATTCCAGGTGTTGCACTGTCCTTTCCTTGAGGAGTGCCTCCATAATCTTGCCCACTACTGAGGTAAGACTGATTGGTCTGTAGTTCCCTGCCTCCTCCCTGTTACCATTCCTGTGGAGCGGGATCACATGCACCCTTCTCCAGTCTTCTGGGACCTCTCCTGTGCTCAGAGACTCACTAAACAATTGTGATAATGGCTCTGTTAGTTCCACCCTTAGTTCCCTTAGTACCCTGGGATGTATGCCATCAGGTCCCATTGTCTTGTCCACCCTGAGCGTATCAAGCTCTTGTAGGACCCTTTCTTTTTTGAAGGGACTAGTGCATCCCTTCCTCCCCCCTGTGTCCATGGTGCTGAGCTGTGGGCCCTGCCCTATCTTCTCCTCAGTAAATACTGAGCAGAAGTATCTATTTAGGATAGATGCTTTTACATGGTCCTCCTCCTCACATGCCCCCTTATCCCCTTTGATCTTAGCAATACTCTTTCTGGACTTTCTCCTTTCATTAATGTATCTATAGAAAGTCTTGTTACCTTCTTTTACTGTTCATGCTCGTGTTTCCTTGCTTTGGGCATTTGCCTGCCTTACTGCCTTCCCTGCTTCCCTTAGGGAAGTTTTGTATGCCTCCCTATCTTCATCCCGCTGCATTCCCTTATATTTCCTGAAAGCCAACCTTTTGGCTCTGACCTTTTCTGCTACTGTTTTTGAGAACCAAAGTGGTTTCCTTCTTCTTTTGCACTTCCTTTTCTCTCTAACACACTGGGATGTTGCTTCAAGTGTTGCAGCCTTAATACTTGCCCACTTTGCCTGTACCCCCTCACCCACATTTCTGTAATGCTGTACTGCAATATGGATGGTTCCAAAAAGCTGGAGCCATTTGTTTTAAGCAAAAGCAAAAGTGCACGATTTTTCTGTTGAGTTCACCACCTGCCAGTCATCTATCATGCCAGTTGGTCATCATGGATGACGGGGGAAGTTTTCTCTGAGTGGCTGCTAAGCCTGGGACCAAAAATTGAGAGGCAGAAAAATTGTCCTGACACTTGAAACTTTTCATGACACTCTCAGGTCCCAGGTCTGAGAAACATTTGCCTTATTTTTCTGCCAGCAAACACCACCTACCTAATCTAGCCCCTAGACAAGGACATAATCTACCACTTAAAGAAGCACTACGTCAGAGCCATGCATGAAAGAGTCATTGATAAGCTTGATTCTAACATGGATAAGTGCAACAGAATGTGTGAAAAAGATAAACATGCTAGATGCTGTGCGTTTGCCGAAGCACTCTTGGGACTTTGTGAGGCAGCAGACAGTTCAGCGATGTTTTAGAAAAGCTGGTTTTGTTGTTGCTGAGGGTGAGGGTTAAGGTCTGTTGCCGGAAATTGAACCGAAGACTGAAGCAGTGCCAGCACCAGAAGGCCTGTCACCTGAAGAATTTAAGCAGATTTGTCACCTTGGAGACAAAGACCCCCCCCCCAAAAAAAAAACTAAAGAGGATGGCATCGGAGCTGTCATTGGTGTGATGAGCCAAGATGTCAATGCGGAGCAGGACAACGATGCAGAGGGGGACCCAGATGATAACACAGAGGAGGTAGTTATTGGCACACCCGTAGACATTCAGTCAGCATTGTTATTATTGCACCGCGCCATGGAGCAAAATGCGAGCTTGCAACCAGATTGGGACATGCTCCAGAAAGTTGAGGCAACCTGGTATCTATACTGCCAATGACAGAGTGTTCAAACTAGGATTACTGAGTACTTCATGGAACAAAAGAAGGAATGGCGTTATCTTAGCACCACTGAAACTTTCTGTTTGCTTTATTTGCTTTCTGTTTGCTTAATTATATAGTACAATACTATCATTGATATGAGCACTAAAATCTTTTAAAATGAGTGTTTAAAATTAATTAAAAGTTTGAGTTTAACTTTAATAAAGTATGCTGGCAATTGACTATTGTATACTGCATTGTGTTTTTATAGCACTACAGTAAAGGGTAAAAGTGGTGGCGACTTAATGAATTATCACTTAAAATGGCTATAGCGGCCACCTGCTAAGCCGAGCATAAATGAGCAGCACAAACATGCCTGTTATAAGTGGTGGGAACTGTACCGACCATCAGAAGCCTATAAAGATGCACCTTAGAGATGGGTGAGTCCTGGGGAGGAACCCCCACAAGGTATAAGGAGAAGGCTACCTGGTGAACTGCAGTACAGCACCTGTGGATTTGGCACCAGAACAGAGTTATTTTGGTGCAGGACCATAAAATAAGTTTAAGATCAGCCCTTTGCTGCTGACACCCCCAGCAGGCATTATGGCTCATAAGGCCTAACACCTTAAGCTGGGCCAGGGTATGGTACCAAAAATGCATAATTTTATTTTGTATAAGAAGGCTCCTTGTGTCAGGGCAGTCCTTGTGCATTGAGACCCACAGTTGGGTCCATTAGCCAACTGGAATAACCACTCCTAGTGCCTGTTCCCATTTTAGCCTAGCTTTGCCAGAAGGGTCAGGAACCATATTGATAATAGATTTGCAAATTTTCCCTGCTTTCCCTTTGTGGGAACCATACCAGGACCACAAAACAGGAGGAGCGGTAAATGGGATCTGAGAGGGCAAACTCTTCAACAAGGCATCCTACATATCGGGGGGGGGTTGTACTGCCTCTTTGGGTTCTCAAACATGTCTAAGTGTAAGTGTGAAGGTTGCAACAGACCCATGACCCTAAATATCCCTTATTCCCCATGACCTCCAATGTACTGTGTGCCCATCTATATGGATCTGTGGATTTAGCAACAGGGGGACATGCATGTTAGGCATCAGGGAAGCCTGTACCCACAGTTCTAATATTTTCCATGTCCTGAGAAAAGGAGAAAAGGTAGTACTTCTCTTTACTAATTTACTGGAAGGGGAGAAGAGGAGCACAGAGGGATGCATGCCCTGTAGAAGTCCTTTCTCTATGTCCAGTCATTGTGGTGAGGCCTCTGTGGGAGGGGAGAGCCACTGCGGTGTCTATGCACTCCTAAACACCACTTAATAAGCATAAAACCATGGCAGAGACCACCACCCTTTAAGCCAGTGAACCCTGAATTTCACCCTACTGTACTGAGGGTGCTCACCCTCCCAAAGGAAGTCACTAACCAGGCCATCTATTTTGGTAAACCATGTGTTGGGAATGTCTACCACTAGATGTGTCAGTCATTGTAGAAGGTTGGGTGCTGTGATCATCTTGACCACAGAGATTCTCCTCACAAGTGTGAGGTGGAGGGGGTTTCCATCTCTCACACCCCTTCCTCAGTTTCTTAAGTAAAGGGGAAAGATTGTCTAACACTATACTGGCTGGACCAGAATGGATCCAAATCCTCAAATATATAATGCCTTTAGGGGACCATTGTAACCCTAGGTATATGATGGCAGCATGAGTCGGGGGTGGGGGAGGGTCAGAGGAGGTAATACATTAAGTTTTACTGGGATTTGTTTTAAGGCCCTTGATGGCTTGAAAATTTTACAAAAAGTCCAAAAAGGGCAGGGATTGTATGTGGAATATCCATTAGGAGGATGAGGCAACTGTCTGCATATAGTATCGTACAGAAATCATGCTGCCCCACCTCAGTTCTTCCCAATGCATGATGCTGCCAAATTGCAACTGGTAAGGGCTCAGTGGCCAGAATAAATATTACTGGGGAAAGGGGGCAGCCTTGGTGTGTTCCCCTGTGGAAGGCAAAAAGGGTTAGATAGGAAAGAATTGGTTAGTATTCGTCCCATGGGTTGCATAGTGCCCGGATCCGTCCACCAAAGAAAGAGCCAAATCCCATTTTCTCCATGACTGTATGCAGATACCACGACCCCACAGAATTGAATGCCTTCTCAAAATTGATGGCCACTGTCACAGTGGGAGTGGGACTGAGCTGGCCTGAGACATAAGGGAGGAGAGAGCTCTATGATGGTCTGTGCTAAGATGGGCCGTACTAAAGCCCACCAGGGAGGGGTGCATGAGAGTCAGGAGAAAGTGCTCAAACCTGGATGCAATACTTTGGCCAAAATGTCTGCATCAGCAATTATCAGTGAAATAGGCCTGCAAATCACTGGTGAGATGGGATATTTCCCTTCTTTCGGATGGACTGTGATCACAGCTTCCCTCATCATGGGAGGGAGTAGAGAGCTCTGATGAGTCTCTCAGAATGCATCCTGCAACACAGGAGAGACTATGTCAGGAATGGTCTGATAGAAGTCTATGGGCAGACTGTAGTTGCCCAGGGATTTATGCAAGGAAAGTTTGGAATAGCTGATTGAATTTCACTGCTGACGAGAGTTTCAAGAGTATCTCTCTGCGCCCTTGACAGGGAAGGACGTGGGGAGCTTGTTAACAAAAGTATTGAATCTTGCCATGTCCAAGGGTCCCCTGGAGGCATATAGGTCAAGTTAGAATGTGTGCATGATGTTGTTAATATGGTCCAGTTGGACCTGCATAGCCCCAGTCACATCTCACAGGCCACCAATATAGTGATCAACCTGCTGTCTTCTAAGTCTATAGAACAGCAGCTTGACCACGTCCCCAATCTCAAAACCGGTGTTTCTGCTGAAGTATTCCATATTCTGCCTTCTCAGTGGCAAGCACATTAAGCTGCGATCTCCTGTGGCAATGAAACATCCACTTGCTGCCCTGCATTCCCTTTATACTGCTTGTCCTTGGCTACAAGCTTCTCCTCCGGTGCTTTTTGCTCTATCTTTCTCTTCTGCCTGTGAGTGGATGCATATCCCATTATACTGCTTCTAATTGTGGTTTTAAAATGCCTCCCCATACAGTGACCTTACCTGTGTCCCCAGTGGTCTCTATCTGAAAGTGAGAGGAGGCCTCTTCCTTAAGTCAGGCAGTAAATGCCTTGTCTTGCAACAATAGCGAGTCAAGGTGACATGAGGCAGATTTTGTCAGAGAAAGACCCCAGAGCATGTCCAGTTTGACTGAAACATGATAGTCGACAGGTAGAGGGGGGCAATGTGAGAGGAAATTGACATCTGTTTGGCCACCAGGGAAGTGATTCATAGGTCAGTGAGACCAGAGGTAGAATAAGTCACAGAAAACAGGCATAGTTGAGGTCTTGAAGATGCTGCAGCCACCAGATATCAATTAGGGACAGTAGGGACATCATGTCCTCCAGCACCTACAGCAACTGCACATGGGATTTGGATTTACCAGACTTCCTTTTCATACAAGCGTCTAGAGTGACATTAAAGTCTCCTCCTATAATGAGGGGGTGGAAGTATCTCCCATTTCCATAATGGTGTGGCTTGGAGTGATAAAAGTGTCTGGATTATCCTGGTTTTGACTGTACACATTAGTAAGCAAGAGGTAGCTTCAGGAGTGTCAAATCTGTGTACCACCGATCTACCCGTGTTATACTGTTTTGTTAGGTTAACTATCCAACAGAGTTGTTTGTGTGTAAAATAGAGACACCTACTTTGGAGGAGGGGACACTACTGTGTTCCTCCTTGCCCACCCATTCCCTACAGAATTTTGTGGCCTCTACCAAATTGCTTGGTTTCTTGAAGGAGTGCTACTTTCAATTTCATGGATTTTAGCCTGGTCAGGACTCAGTTCCTTTTAATGTGGGAGTTTATCCCCCTTCCATGCCAGGAAATAAAAATTAGGGACCCCATAGCAGATAATATCTAAGGAAGGCATTAAATAGAAACATCATATACAAGAAAGCCTGTGGAACAGAGTCCTCCCATCCCTCTCAGATCAGTCATAACTTCAATACTAGTGCTACTGGTGTCATCTCAGTCTGTGACACAGGTACACTAGCTTATATACACATATAGAAAATAAATATATTTTAAACATATTAATGTATATTTGAAATATATGTGTAATTAAATTTGAAATATATTTTTATCATATGTGTAAGGTATATGCAAAATATCTCAAATTGTCTGATTTGAAATATCTGATTTATATGCAAAATCTATGCTATAAATGTATTTAATACATATTATACATATATTCCCATGATATATTTATTTATAGGTGCACAATATGGTCAGGATTCACAAAGTAGATGCGCTGGGTGCAAATGAGATGTGCCGGCACAACACAGAAATGCACCATGGAGCCATTCACAGTAGAGATGCCCTGGCGCAACCTGGATGTGCTACACTGAACAGGATGCGTTGGAGACCGAAAGCAGCACATCTTGAGGGGGCGTGTAACTGCACATACAGAGCAGAGCCATTCACAGAGCAAAATGAATGTGCAAATAAGGAGCATCCATAGAAACACAGATTTTGACAGCAGATAAGGACCACTTGGCCCACCTAGTCTGACCCTTTCCCTACCTATTGGATAAGCTGCAGATCCTAGTTAACCAACAGCCTACTTCTTCCTACCCCCCACCAGAATTGCCTTATGTCTGTCCCATGCATTCTTGAATTCCCCCACTGTTTTTGGCCACACCTCTTCAGGAAGGTCATTCCATGTGTCCCCTGTGAAAAAAATACTTCCTCACATTGCCGCTGAGCTATCCACCCTTTATCTTCAGATTGTGTCCTCTTGTTCTTGCACATCTCTTTTTCTGAAAGATGCTACCCTCTTGGACTTTGTTGATTCCCTTGAGGTACTTGAACATTTCTATCATGTCCCCCCTCTCCCTCCTTTCCTCAAGGGTATACATATTAAGCTCCTTTAATCTTTCTTCATAAGGCTTCTGTTGCAGACCCTGCACCATCTTAGTTGCCCTTCCCTAGACCGCCTCCATCCTGTCTATGACCTTGCGGAGATGGGGTCTCCAGAACTGCATGCTGTACTCCAGATGGGGTCTCACCAACTGTCTGTACAGAGGGATAACAACGTCCTGTTTTCTACTGGTGATGCCTCTCCCTATACATCCCAGTATCCCCCCAGCCATCCTTACTGCCTTCTCACATTGCTTGCTTGCCTTTAGGTCATCTGATATGACTACCATTCACAGTGCAACTACCAAATGCCCCATGAGGAGATAAGTATAAAAGAAGTAGACTTAAGTGCAAGCCCCCAACAGGCTGACCACAGGAAAGCAGCAGCAAGCAGGAGTAGAGCAGTGGAAGAAGTAAAGAATGGATGGAGCACTATTCCTGATGGTGGGAATGTTAATGGGGATGAGGAGATGGATGAGCCAGCAATGTGGCAGTGGAAAGGACCGTAGGTGGCCAGCCCCATGGTGGTATCATGCTAGACTGACTTTTGAATAGCTGATGGACACCAAAACAGTCAGCCAATATCTCCTGAACAGGGTTATTCTGAGGCAGCTCTGTGAGCTGCACCATGATGAAATGTAGGCACCCACTGGAAGAGGTCACCCCATATCAGTGGAGACCAAGGTGGCAACAGAAATGTGCCTGCTCACCACAGGAACCTTCCAGAGGCCAGCCAGAGACACCACTGGCATATCCCAGCCATCCACATCCCATCTCCTCACACAGTTCCTCACCGCACTGCTCCCACATGCTTCAGAATTCATCCATTTCCCCAAGCACACAGCCAGAGTGAACAGAAGCCAAGCAGCAGTCTCACAGGGTGTTACGCATGCCAGGCTTCATAGGGACCATTGACTGCACCCATGTGGCAATCCGTGCACCACCTGGTGAGGATGCCATGACATATGTAAACTGCAAGGGCTTCTACTCGGTCTACTGCCAGGTGGTGTGCAATGCCACTGGGCAGATCAGCAATGTCTGCATCACACAGCCTGAGAGTACACACAATGGCTTCATATGGAACCAGTCCACCCTTTGCCGCCGGTTTGAAACTGGGAACATACCCAGCGGCCATCTTGTAGGTGGGTGGGTGGGGCAAGCAGAACTGCCCATGAACAGGCCACCTTAGTGCATCAAATGAAGGGAGAGGGAGCAGGTGTGCGAGTGCCATATTACAAAATGTGCAGGGGGATGTGCACAGGTGGGACAATGGAGGGGGGACACCAATGGAACCATGAACACAGGAGGACAGTGCAGAAGAACAGCAAAGCATGGGAGGTGAGGTGCAGTGCAACAGCTGGCACGAGTGGCAGGGCAGAACACATCACATGTAGCCATGCATGGTCGAATGCCAGGCAGCTGTGGGCAGACAATGGGGGTGAGAACATGTGCGGTCAACCATGGCTGCAAGCATGGATAGGTACAGGCAGATGTGCAGCCTGGTCAGGTTATAGCAGTTGGGAGGGGGATGTAGGTGGCCAGAAACGGTCGGCACACGGACTGGGGTGTATAGTTGGCAGTAACACCAGTAGGCCATGGTGTGGGGGAGGGTACTATGCACAGGTATGCAGTGGCATAACGGCCTGCTGTTGCTCCCCACAGGTGTGGCAGCATACCCCATCCAACCCTGGCTACAGACACCCTTCCACCGACCTGGAACAGAGGCGGAAGAGCAGTACAATGAGGCACACATCACTACATGCGCCATTATCAAAGCATGTCTTTGGCATGCTGAAGAGCACTTCTGGTGTCTGGATAGGTCAGGTGGTGCCCTACAGTATAGCCCAGAGAAGGCCTGTGGCATATTCCTGGCCTGTTGTATACTGCAGAATATGACCATTGACTGGGAATAGCTGTTCAGGCCAAGAAGGGTGACAGTTCTGGGGAGGAGGATGAGGAGGGGGATGAGGATGCAGCAGTCTAGGAGTGGCGTGATGGGGCAGCACTGCCATGCCAAGATCCACGGCTGGTCACCAGGGCTCAGTGGCACAGGGACATCATTGTGGAGGAGCACTTTGGGGACCACAGGTGAGTAACACAGGTGGATAATACACAGCTGGCATCCCACACCACACACACACACACACACACACACACACACACACACACACACAAACACCAAGATACACACCACAGGGCACTCTACCACAACAGTGCTGCAGTGTAGCTCACCCATGAGGGCAACAATGCTGCACACACACACACACACACACACACACACACATGCATGCACAGCAGGATCCACCTGTCCAGGGCCACAGTGTATGTGCTGAGGATGGCATGGATCAGTGTATTGCTACTGGCACACATGCACAGCAGACACAGGATCACACTCATCATGCCCATGCCACATAGCACAACAATGGCACACCCGGACACTCATGCAGCACTGCACAGCTGACCCACACAGGCAATGCACTGGAGCAGGAGCATGCTACCCATGCCACCCCAGGCACAGGTAACCAGGTGAGTGGGCCGCAAAGGGTGCAGGCGACAGGGCCATGTGAACTGTCAACCAGGCATCATTGGGAGGAACCACAGCTGACACAGACATGTGGGTGGCCATGCCCATGACCGGTGGTCGCTGATGCAGCACCACTAGCCACGGGGGTTAGCCAACACCCCTGGAGAGGTACTGCAGCAAGACCATGAACAGGTGCTCACTGGTGTGTTGGCCTAGTGATCCATGTTGGATACGGGGATGATGGAGATGGAGAGATGTGGTGACTGCATCAGCCGCAATGGGTCCACCTGATGCCGCTGCCTGGGCACGCATGAGGCACTCCTGGGGGTTCAGCTGGAGGCTCAGCAGCCACCTGTGGCAACTGGGATTTAATGCAAAGAAGTGCAAGATCATGCACATAGGGAAGAGAAACCCTGAAGCCACCTATAGGCTGGGAGGGGAGTTGCTCGCAGTCACAAAGGAAGAAAGAGACTTGGGCATCATCATCACTGATGACCTGAAATCATCCAAGCAGACCTCTAAAGCAGCAGGTAAGACTAGGGGGGTGTTAGGGTGTATTAGTAGGGGTATCACAAGTCGTAAGAGGGAGGTAATAATCCCTCTTTACAAGACAATTGTTAGGCCCCATCTGGAGTACTGCGTGCAGTATTGGAGGCCACACCTTCACAAGGACATTAACCAAATTGAGGCAGTCAGAGAAGGGCAACCAAAATGGTGCAGGGACTGCATCAGAAGACATATGAGGACAGATTAACAGAGCTCAATATGCTATACCCTTGAGCAAAGGAAGGAGAGAGGTGATATGATCGAGGCATTCAAACACCTTAAGAGGCATTAACAAGGTGAAAGAGTCTAGCATGTTTAAATATAAGAAAAATAGCAGGACAAGAGGACACAGCATGAGATTAGAGGGGGGCCAATTAAGGGGGAATGTGAGGAAATTCTTTTTCACAGAAAGGGTGGTGGATGCATGGAATGGCTTACCACAAGAAGTGGTGGCTATGAATACAGTGCAGGGCTTCAAACAGGCATGGGATAGGCATAAGGGAGTAATACAAATGACTATGAATAGATAGGCCACTGACAGAGCAAAGGCTGATGGCACATTTATAAGGTAGAAAAAGAAATGGGCAGACTGGATGGGCCTTGCAGTCCTTATCTGCCGTCAACTTCTATGTTTCTATGTTATGTAGCACACTGTTAGCACATGCCACCTTGGCAGCATGCACAATCCACTCCAGAACTGTGGTCATGCCCACCCACAGTAGGCATGCCTCTGTCAACATCTGGGCACACCACATGGCCGACGACTCATGTTCAACAACCAGCAGCATCCGAAGGCCCTTGTACTCCACCCTTAGGCTGCCTGCCCCTCCATGGTGGCCTGCAGGAGGCTTGTATAGCCCTCAATCTCATTGGCAGGTGAAGGCTCATGGGGACGGCGCAAATGGGCAGGTGGTGTGCCGGCCTGCTGCTGTGCATCCACTGTAAGTGGATGCACCTCAGCAGACCAGGGTATGGGTGGGGATTGGGCATCTGCAACCACTGCACTTCCAGGGACAGCTGCATCGCGAGCCACTGACACCCGCGGCAGAACCACAGCACCCTGCTTACTCGTGCTGGTGGTCACCACCACCACAGCAGCACCAGGCACAGAGCCTACAGCAACCACCACCACTATGGGCAGCTGTGTAGGCCCTGTGGGTGTGCCAGGGGCCATAGGACCACCAACGCCTGCTGGTGACACCTGTGCGTCAAGCACTACACTGTTGGCCATGTCCCCCCATAGTTGCGTGGTGTCAGGAACATCATCAACATTGCTGTACACCCCCTATGTACCAGATTCCAACACCAGCAGGGCATCGGTGATGTCCACTGCGTCCCCTGGGTCATCATCAGCCAAACCCAGGAACCCCTCCAACCAGGTGGCATCACACTTGCCAGCCATAGCACCACTTGCTGAGGTGTTGGAAGGCCCTGCCACCACTGGTGAAGCATCTGGGGCAGCTGTGGTGTGTGATGTGCCCGGGACTGCACCATCCCCAGACCTGGCTGCTGCCCGGTGAGATGTACCGGCATCATCCTCTGCAGTAATATTCTGCGGTACATGAGACACAGCAGCACCCATGAGGTGTGATGGAACTGCAACAGAAAGATAGGATACATGGTTACAAACATGGGTGACAGTAGTGTTCAGACAGGCATGTACAGGTGGATATACACATGGGCCAGTGGCGCGCCTGACATGCGCTGCGGATGACAGGCAACACCTGTTCCGCTGATGAGGCCATGCACTGGCTATAGCTGGACAGGTCCAGTGCCTGTACATGTCCCCATGTTAATGCGTGGGACCATGACAACACCCTGGCCACCACCCACTGGGATGGCAACAATGGTGTGCAGCAGAATACAACACCACGGGTGCCCCCCCACTACATGCCCGGCCTTTCAGCAACTGCACAGTACAGTCCATGGATGGGGTGTACAGAACCATAGTTGGTGCACACAGGCACATGGTCAGATAGTCACACACAGCAGGGCTGTCAGGGCACACATGGCACACACACATGGACAGACACATGTGCTATGCATGTATACTCACAGTGCTGCAATGGACTGCCGCCCATCTGGAAACCCCCTCCAGGAACACCCTGCACAGCCACCTGGCCCATGCTGGCCATCAGCAGCTTCACCATTGGTGGCAGGTGCACACCTGTCTGTGGCCCACCCCCTGTCCTACTCAGGGAGGCCTCTATGTGCACAACCTTCTCCTTGGCTCTCCTCTTCTCTTCATTCAGGTGCTTTCTGCACTCCTGGGGCAACCTGTTAAACTTTCTGACAGCATTGTCATGCCATGCCACAGCATCTCAGCCCCCATCCCCCAGCTGTCAGCTGCCACCCCTGCTAGACAGCATGTCCTTGCACAGCAGGTATGCCTCGATTAGTGCCCTATCCTCATCACTAGTGAAATTTGGACATCTGCATCCAGCAGCTGTGTCCATTCCAGACATGTTGGTTTCTGTGGGTGGGAATACGTGGCCACTAGCACACAACAGGTAGCTCTGTATATGTACAGGCATTGTGTCTGGCTGCTGCAGGGTCATAGCACCCTGTCTGCAGACCACACACCCACCTGTCTTGCATTGCTGGAACAGGATCTGGGACTGTCAGGGACAACTGGGCATTGGCAGTATCAGTTCTGTAGCAGTGGTACATGTATCTGCAATGTTCTGCACATGTGACTGGCATTGCTTGACATAGAAACATAGAAACATAGAAGTTGACAGCAGATAAGGACCGCAAGACCCATCCAGTCTGCCCAATTCTTTGTCTACCTTATAAATGTGCCATCGGCCTTTGCTCTGTCAATGGCCTATCTATTCATACTCACCTGTATTGCTCTCTTATGCCTATCCCATGTCTGTTTGAAGCCCTGCACTGTATTCATATCCACCACTTCTTGAGGTAGGCCATTCCATGCATCCACCACCCTTTCTGTGAAAAATAACTTCCTCACATTACCCCTTAATTGGCCTCCCTCTAATCTCATGCTGTGTCCTCTTGTCCTGTTGTTTTTCTTATATTGAAACATGTTAGACTATTTCACCTTGTTAATGCCCTTAAGGAGTTTGAGTGTTTCGATCATATCACCTTTCTCCCTCCTTTGCTCTAGGATATACATATTGAGCTCCATTAATCTGTCCTCATATGTTTTCTGATGCAGTCCCTGCACCATTTTGGTTGCTTTTCTCTGAACTGTCTGAATTTGGTTAATGTCCTTGTGAAGATGTGGCCTCCAGTACTGCACACAGTACTCAAGATGGGGCCTAACCAGTATCTTGTAAAGAGGGATTATTACTTCCCTCTTCCGACTTGTGATACCCCTACTAATACACCCCAACATCCCTCTAGCCTTACCTACTGCTTTAGTGGCCAGCTTAGATGATTTCAGGTCATCGGTGATGATGATGCCCAAGTTTCTTGCTTCCCTTGTGACTGCCAGCAACTACCTTCCCAGGCTATAGGTAGCTTCAGGGTTTCTCTTCCCTATGTGCATGATCTTGCACTTCTTTGCATTAAACCCCAGTTGCCACTCTTTTGACCATTTTGCCAGTTTATCCAGATCTCTTCTCATTCTGCCCACCCCGTCTGGATCATCTACTCTGTTGCAGAGCTTGGTGTCATCTGCAAACAGACAAACGTTACCCTCCAGTCAATCTGCAATGTCACTGATGAAGATATTGAAGATGGCTGGCCCCAGGACTGATCCCTGAGCTACCCAATTGTTACTTGCATCTCTTCTGACTGTATATTGTTTACCGCCATTCTCTGTTTTCTGCCCATCAACCATTTTGCCACCCACTCGACCAACTTCTGACCCACCCCGAGCCTACCCAGCTTACTAATCAATCTTATATATGGAACAGTATCAAAAGATTTGCTGAAGTCAAGGTAGGCGACATCAATTGCTCCTTCCTTGGTCCACCACTCTGGTTACCCAGTCAAAGAAATCTATGAGATTAGTTTGACAGGACCTTCCTTTTGTAAACCCATGCTGTCTTGGATCCTGTGCTCCTATGGATTCCAGGTGCTGCACTATCCTTTCCTTAAGGAGTGTCTCCATAATCTTGCCCACTACTGAGGTAAGACTGACTGGTCTGTAGTTCCCTGCCTCCTCCCTGCTACCACTCTTGTGGTGTGGGATCACATGTGCCCTTCTCCAGTCTTCTGGGACCTCTCCCATGCTCAGAGACTCACTAAACAGTTGTGATAATGACTCTGCTAGTTCCACTTTTAGCTCCTTTAGTACCCTGGGATGTATGCCATCAGGTCCCATTGCCTTGTCCACCCTAAGCTTATCGAGCTCTTGTAGGACCCTTTCTTTTGTGAAGGGACAAGTGCACACCTCCCTCCCCCCTGTGTCCATGGTGCTGAGCTGTGGGCCCTGCCCTACCTATTTTTCAGTAAATACTGAGCAGAAGTATCTATTTAGGATAGATGCTTTTACATGGTCTTCCACTTCACACACACCCCTTATCCCCTTTGATCTTAGCAATACCCCCTCTGGACTTTCTCCTTTCACTGATGTATCTATAGAAGGTCTTGTCACCTTCTTTTACTGTTTGTGCTAGTGTTTCCTCAGTTTGGGCTTTTGCCTGCCTTACTGCCTTCCCTGCTTCCCTTAGGGAAGTTTGGTACGCCTCCCTATCTTCATCCCGCTGCATTCCCTTATATTTCCTGAAGGCCAGCCTTTTGGCTCTGACCTTTTCTGCTACTGTTTTTGAGAACCAAAGTGGTTTCCTTCTTCTTTTGCACTTCCTTTTCTCTCTAACACAATGGGATGTTGCTTCAGTTATTGCATCCTTAATGCTTGCCCACTTTGCCTGTACCCCCCTCATCTGTATTTCTTCTTGCCAGGGCTAGCTTAACTCTGTTGGCCATCTTATCAAAGTCAGCTCCTCTGAAGTCCCATATTTTTGTCTTGGAATGGGATGATTTAATTCTAGTGGCCAAATTGAACCATACCATGTGATGGTCACTGACCCCCAGGGTGACCTTCTTCCTGGATATATGTGATCCTTTCACTGTTACTCAGTACTAGATCTAGAATAGCCCTGTCTCTTGTGGGTTGTTGTACCAGTTGTTTGAGGCCCTCCCACTGCAGGGAATCCACCTTGTGTCTAGTTCTGGCAGATGTTCCTGCTGGTATTGATCAATCTGTATCTGGCATGTTGAAGTCTCCCACTATCAGAACCTCCCCTTTAGCTGTCATGTTTTGTTTATCTTCTTACAGTAATTTGTTTATGTCCTCCCTCTGGTCTGGAGGCCTGTAGACAACCCCAGTTCATATGGCTGTCCCATTTCCTGTTTCCAGGGTGACCCACAGTTCTTCTGGCTCTGTATGTGTATTCTGAATTTCTGTAGCTTTGATATTTTCATTGACATACAGGGCCACTCTACCCCCCTTTTTGCATCTCAGTCTCTTCTGAACAGTACATAGCCAGGTACTGAAGTCTCCCAAGTGATGTTACTGGTAAACCACATCTCGCTAATTGCTACTATGTCCAGTTTGACCTCTGTCATTATTGCCTGCAGGTCTGGGATCTTGTTTCCCAGACTGCAAGCATTTGTGTACATGATTTTCCACTGGTCAAATTTCGGTGTGTTAGTTGTTGGGCGAGGTCTGTCATTTCCCCTGTGCATTATATGGGGAACCATACCATTTTCCTTATCTGGTGATGCAAATGAACTACAAACATGCTGAACTCCTGTTTGACCACTAGCTGAGTGGGGAGGGATGTTCTTCCCATTCGATGTATGGGGTGCTGCACCTGTACCACCGGATGGTGGTCAGGACTGCAAAAAACACATCGTCTTTCTGTGGTGCCATGCTAAACCACCCACCAGCAACATTCTCCCCCCCCCACAAGCCAGACCTAGTATGGACAGTGGGACACTGTGGGGCACTCACCTGGATGTGCCTATTGACGAGGAATGGGTGTGGATCATGGCTGTATGTTCTAGGCTTCACACTGTCCTCCTGTGCTGTCACACTGCCTTTGGAAGAATGTAAACAAATCTACCTTCAGGGATGCAATTTTTCTCAGTCACCTGAGTTATCTGGAGGCACATTCAAGAGCATTTGTGGCTCGGGGCACGCAAATGAGGTTGGAAGCATCTGTAATGAGATGCTAAACAGGCGAGATGCCCCAGAATTCAGCAATGAGCTGATTTGGGAGCAATGTCTGTTAATTGCATAATTGCCCCCAGCTCATCCCAATCAGCATGGCGCATCTGCTGCATTGAATGCATCTCCATATGGCACATTTCCAGTGCATACATGTGGGACATTGAGCTTTTCCAGAATATGGCACAACTGTCATGACACAGTGCTGTACATCTGCGATGCCGAGTTACTGGCTTGACACGCATAGCACTAACAGTCTGGTATTACTGACCACGCGATTGCATCTGGCTGAGCATACATGTCCACATGCACAATAAACACGGTGCTGCCTGTCATTTTGTGTGCATTCATCACGCAATGGGGTGTCATTGCACACCTGTGGCTTGTAGCAGAACACCGGCACTGTGCACGGCGACACTGCACTATGCGTGGTATTGCTTGCCAGTCATAAGATGGTGGCTCTGCGCGGAGTACGAATGTGTGACCGGTAATGTCCCATGACCCTGTGTTCCTGCCCATGCAGAGCACTGTGTACATGTGCGATGATATACTATTGGCGGCAACTACACATTGCCACACCATGCGTGGTGTGTTGCACAATGGCTATTCATGCATGTGGCGCAAGTCTGCCATTGCAGAACAGCGCCATTGACTGTGCACACCTGACCTGCTGACACTTTGTGTGATCATGCCACATGCTCAGAGGACAGGCCCAAGGGCCATGAACTGGGGTGAGGTGGAGCTCCTCAACGTTGTGGCACTGGTGCTGCAGTTTGAGGGCCAGTTATTTGGTTCAGATGACCTCACTGAGCCACGGTCCATGGTGTGGGCCAGGATTGCTGTGCAGCTGGTGCGCAGGACAGGGGTTGCCCACAATGGGTAGCAATGCAGGCACTGTTATGGTGATCTGCAGTGCAGGGATGCAGACAGGCTGCATAGCCTACAGAATCATGCATGCAGGGGTGTGGTGCCACACATAGGTAAGTCACAGTATTACACATGCACAGGGGCAGCATGGGGTTGTGGGGGAGCAGGCTCACTGCACACCATTACACACACACACACACACACACACACACACACACACACAAACACACACACAGTCACATGTGCACCGTGGGCCATACACAGCATGGACAGTGCCCGCGTGACCACAGGGAGTGGGCATGTGCGCCATGGAGCATGGAGGGGCAGGTCCACTGTGGCGTGCATGGTATGTCACAGCAGGTGGCATTGCATGCATCCATCTGCACATATGGTGGGCACAGCAGGGGTGCTGTATGTGGATGCATGCAGCCAGAGGCGCCGTCACTGGGGCACTGTGTGGTGTTGCTGTCACGGTATGCTGGCACTGGTGTTGTTGCTGGAGGGGTGGGCATGTCACACCTCCTGTCTCCTCATGGTGTTCTCTGCTTTTGTTTCTCTTGCAGGGCCAGCAGGCAGGTGGCAGGCTGCGGCTGTGGTGGAGGCCAGGTGCATTAGGGCTGGTGCCCATGGACAGGGACATGCTGGTGCAGGTGAGAGTCTGTCTTGTGCAATCTCTGTGTGTTCAGAGGGGGTGGGCAGAGCCCTCAGCTGGCTGGTGCAGATCCATTGTACATGTCTGTATGCTGCTGGTTGCGCACACACATGGGGAGTGGGCATGGCAGCATGTGCTTGGTCCACAGTGTACCTGGCTCTTGTGTGTACATCCATCATGTCTACAGGTGTGTTTCCCGGCATCCTTTGTGCAACTGCAGATTCTCCCTGTTGCTACTTCATCCCCTGCTGACTTGCTACATATTCGCAGTTATGCTGCCCTAGGTGCTTTGGCAGTTTCCTGTTGCACTGGATCATCTCACATTGCGCCGTTCCACATCTGTGCAATTCACAGTGGGGTTGCGCACAAGGCATCTTGCGGCGCATCGTTCTGTCAATCACACTGTCTGAGGTCGGGTCATCCAGGATGTGCCAGCGCATCTCATTTGTGCCCAGCACATCTGTTTTGTGAATCCTGCCCTATATGTTTTATTTATCTGCTGATACATCATAAATACTAGATATACTTTTTCTGTAGTTACATATCTAAAATATTATATATATATATATATATACACACAATATATACATATATATATATGTATATATAATAGGAGTGAGCTATATTTTTCACTAATAAAAGCATGTATTACTACCACAGTGAGATAAATGCAAGCCCAGGCTAACACAGTGATGATAAATGCTGTTTATACATACTGTGCTTACCTCAGTCACCAGCATTTATTCTCACTGTGGTGATGTCACAGACAAGCCCAATAACTCTCCCTCAGTGCTGCAACTTGTTTCAGCTCATTAAAACAAATGAAATTCACCTGTCTTTCAAATACCTGAAGCCCCAACAACAGGTGTACTGCATTCAGTCTCACAGACACTCACATGCTGAGAAGATCTCCTAAGTTCCTATTAGAAGAAAAAAAAAGAAAGAGCATTGACTGCTAAATGCATCAAACCATGCAGACTCAAAGCAGCAAGCATACTTTGATACAGCCAAAATAAATTCTCCTTACAGAAGAAAACAAAATCAATGAATGTGGAATAAGTTTTTCTATCTTGCACACAGTTTGAAAGCAACACAGAACCACTTTAGAAAAGCCTATTGTACAAATCGTACACATGATGTGCAGATTGTGTGATATGTGAAATATCTTCACTCGTGAACAGTGACCTCTGGATACTCTCACTCGTGCCTTTAGCACTCATGAGTATCCAGAGGTCACTATTCACTCATGAAGATATTTCACATATCACACTCCTGCCCATCATGTATCTCCTATATATATATATATATATATATATATATATATATATATATATATATATATATATATATATATACATCTTGAATACTTGTACTTTTCTGTAGTTGTTACATATTTAAAATATTGTGTAAATAAATACATTATAAAAATATTTTAAAATACCCAGACAGAAAAGATTATTAATTAATCATGAAATATCATATCTTTATAATTGGAATTCATTTTATTAGCATCCTTTTAAATATCTATGCTGGAACTATTATTGTGTGATGCACCTTTAAATCAAATACAGACAGCACATTTTAACTTACACACAGGACTTATATCACAATCTCACATTTAATAAAGGCTCAGACTGGAATATAATAACTGGTAACCCCCGTTATCAACCCGTTTTCGAGAGCTGTTCTGATACGAAAAAACTTGTATCAACCTGCGGGTTGATACGACTTTTACAGTCTCGCGCTAAGAAGCCTGATTTGAGGTACCTTTCAAACGAGCTGTGTTCGCTAAATCCACAAAAAGAGAAGTGGTTTGTATGAAAAAAAATCTAACCTGTTGGTGCTGAGCTCATTTGTTTTCAGTTTTAAAATACAAAAGCCGTTGAGTATAGACCAAGGAGAGCGAGTTACTCGGCGGCTTCAGTAGGCTAGATTCAAGCATGAATGAGTGTTGCTATAGCAGCACTCGTTCGCACTTGACTGTCACCTTCTGAAGCCACCGAGTAACATGCACCAGTTATTATAAAAAATAAAACATTTGTGGAGGATTGATTAGCAGTTTTTTATACATACCCTCGGTGTGTGATACTAGTGACACACACCTTGGGTGTGTAAAAAAACTGCATATCAACCCCCTACATATGCATTATTCTCTATTTATACAACCCCTGTTTGGTTCCCTTTTAGGTCAGGGTGAGTTCCTACATGTTCTTTATTTATACTCTTTTACTTGCCCTCTGGTCTGTAAGTGCATGTTGTCAATTCAACACTATTTAAAAACTAGAAATTACCATGATTTTGGTTCATAAGCTGTACTTTTGAAATGTGCAAATTAGTTATGCAAATATGTACACAATAATAATGTAAGCATTTACAAAAAGACATTTAACGTATATAAAGAAATATATTCTACATATACTTTATCTTGCATGTATACAAGATATGAATTCACTATAAGAATGCAGTCAACATATCTTTTACAGGTATATGTAAAATATATACCAACCATGTTTATTAACTATAAAAATATATTTATTTACTTTGTAAAACATATATTATCAGCATAGCATGGGGATAACACTGAACAAGTACTCGCTGGAGACCAGAAGAGACAGGGGAGATATGATAGAGACCTTTAAGGTCATAAAATAAATTAATAAAATTAACTGCAGGGAGCTATTAAGCTTGAATACTGGCCTGTGGGCATGTGCACGTGAGTGGAAACTAACAAGAGGGAGGTTCAGGAGGGACATAAGGAAGTATTAGTTTCGAGAAAGGGTAGTGGAGCCATGGAACAGTCTACCAGCTGAAGTGGTAAGTGCAAAAAACGTTGGTGGTTTTAAGCATGGTTGAGACAGAATGAAGGGTATAGTGCTCTCTCAAGGCTGCAGAAACTGGGAGGAGAATGGGGGGAGGTTGGGCCGGGCTAGGACCCTGGAGGGACAGTAGGTCCCAGGGCTAAATACGGAACTTGGGCAGACTAGATGAACCATTGGCCTTTTTCTGCTGTCATTTTCTATGTCTCTAGGTTTCTATGATACATATTTATTTTTTCATTTATATACTTGAAATTTGGATTAATACCTTTGAGCTGGGGGCTCGTTTACAAAGGCTCCAAGTCAACAAGGAACACAAGACATTTACAGGTGATAAAACATTGCAGAACAGAAAGACATCAACTAACAAGTGGTATTAATGTGCTGTTACAACATTAAGCAGGGCACAAGAAGTAAGGAGAAACAGGACCACACTTGCAGAGAAACATTAATGCAGCACTAATTAAGTGCAGTATGGTGTTTAACAATCATGTTACAGTTCAGACTTGGTGCTCCCAGTCTGCAGAAATGCAGTTTTAGCAGCCAAGGTGAGGCTTTGTCAAGGAGAGGTAGTAGGTGGTGGGAGGTGGTGGTGGGGAGTGGGCAGTTGTGGAACAGGAGTGTGGGAGTGAGAGAGGGTAGTGTTTGACGAGTGCAAGAACCACTGTCAGAGGCCATGGGTTAACAGAAACACTGGCAGTCAGATTTGCTGGCAAGAAAAGATCAAAGCCCATTTTTAAAGTGGCCAGGTCTGGGGGAGTTGGCAAGGTCTGCAGGCAGATCATTGAACCATTTAGGCCCACAGTAGGAGAGGGATCTTTGGCCAAGGGTGGTTCGTTTGAAGGCAACAGTTAGGACAGCCCTGGAGGCACTCCTTGTGCATTTAGATGGTTGTGCAGGCTCAAAGAGGGATGAAGCAGCACTAGGCATGAACCCCATCAGGGACTTTTTTGCAAGGAGGCAGGCCTGGTATTAGAGTCTGTGGTGGAGTGGGAGCCAGCCAGTTTCCTTGTATAGGTCACAAGAGTGAGTCATTTTGTATACTCCGAGGACCAGGCGGCAGGCCTTGTTGAAGATGGTTTTGACCCTTTTAAGCGTTGTGTCTGTGCCTGCCCCATATATGACAAGGCCATAATCCACTGATGAGAGAAATGAACTGCATATAACAAGTTTCTGGGCAGCCGGTGTCATTGAGGTGCAGTGTCTGTACAGGATGCCAAGCTTCATGTTGGTGGACTTTATCAGTTGCTCAGCATGGGCAGTGAAGGTGAGGGTGTCATCAAGGAGAATCCCTAAGTACTTGAATGTGTTGACTTGGTCTAGTACTTCTCCTTCGCTAGTGAGTATATGCAGTGAGAACCCTCAAATCTTGCTCTGTGGGGTGCTGAAGAGTATGCTTTTTGTCTTTTTGTAGTTGAGTAGCAGTTTATTTTGGGTGAACCAGGATTCCAATGCATGAAAACTGAGCTGAAGTTCACAGCTAATTGAACCCAGGTCTTTCCCTGGGACGGAGATAACAGCATCATCTGTATAGAGTACGGAGTGTGCAGGACAGGTAGAAGGCATGTCATTTATGAAGAGGCTGAATAAGAGAGGACTGAGGATAGAACCTTGCAGGACCCCTAGGTTTACTTCCCTGGGCTCAGAGATTGTATTGCCGATCCTGACCCATTGATATCTATGGGTGAGGTAACTATGGAACCAGGCCACACATTCCATTGACAATCCTGTAGAGAGGAGACATTTCAGTAGCAGTTGGTGATTGACTGTGTCAAAGGCCTTGGTGAGGTCTATGAAGATAGACCCCACCACCATTCATTTATCCAAGGCCCATAAAGCTGAGTGGTATACTTTACCAGCACAGTGACGGTGGAGTGGTTTTCTTGGAATCCATGTTGTTGCAAGCAGAGAAGGCTATGCTTTTCTAGGTACTCAGTTAGTTGTTCTGAGACCACCCTTTCAAGCACTTTGGAGAAGGGGGGGTAAAATTGAGATGGCCCGAAAGTCTACTAGATTAGCTCTGTCTCCTGATTTAAAAACAGGTGTGACTAGAGCTTCTTTCCACCTGTCAGGGAAGATGCCAGATCTCATAGAGGCATTGAATACCTTGGTGAGCGGTGCCACAAGTACGTTTAATGTGAGTGCTACCATCTTCATATGAATCATGCCACTTCCCGTCCTGGTCTTACCAAGGACCCGTTTGATATATTTGACGGTCTCACCTGTGGAGATTTGCCTGAAGCAGAATGGTGGGGTAGCATTATCCTGTCCTGAAGGAGTGTTGAGTTTGTGCTGCTGGCCTGCAAGGGTATGAATCAGGTATTCCGGTGGCAACACATTGCTGAGGTCCATGAATGCAACATTAAAAGCATCAATGATTTCCTTTGGGTCTTGCAATGTGCCAGAGGTGGTAACTATAAGGTCCAGTGGGGCCCTTGAGGCTCTACCCGTGAGAGATTTTACAGAGTCCCAGAACTCCCTCTCTCTACCCCAGGTCTTTCATAGGAGGTCATTGTAGTAAGCTGCTTTCGCCAGACGTATGAGTTTTGTGCAGGTGTTTCTAGCTGCCTTATCAAATCAAATCAAATCAGCTTTATTTATATAGCGCCTTTCACAACCAAGGCGCTGTACATAAAACATAGACATAAATAGATTAAAACAGCACTATAGTGCATCAACTGTATTTAAATAAAAGCTAAGTTAAATAAATATGTTTTTAAACCAGCTTTAAAACTATCGACTTATACACTTGGGAGTCAGCTAGATTCCCGATGGCTTTGGCCCTATGCCACAGGTGATCTCTGAATCGCATGCATTCAATTAGAGGGCTAGACAGCCAGGGGTTGGGGATTCCTCCAGCTTTCTTTATTTTGTAAGGAGCAAAGATGTTGCAGGCTTTAGTGAAAATACTGCAGAAGTAATCCATTACTTGGTTTCCATCCTTGACTCTATCCAGTGGGGACCAGTCAATCCCTTTTAGGTAGTGCCTGAAGGAGTCTAGTTGACCAGGCCTTAGTGATCTGTTCCTGGTGGTCTTAGGCTTACTCTTCGTGAACTTGTTAGTCCAGGTAAGTAGTACAGGGGAGTGGTCACTGATGGTGTCAGGTAGGACTGTCACCTCTGCGATATGTTCAGGACGCATACATTCCAGATATTTTCCAGATGAATATCAAGCCAAAACCTGTTTAACTACATATGAAATATATTTCAGAATACATATCTCTAGTATATTGAAAATACATGTTTGTTGTCATACATTTATTGTAGGACTTACAGAGTAAAATTACACTTGCATACACATATAGGAATTGTTCATTAGAGTCTTTTAAATCATTAAAAAGTAAAATAAAATTAGGCAAATATTTTTGATAGCATAACAAAAATATGTATTTATTATATCTGTGCCTAGTATAAGACATATCTTCTTGAATTCTGCAACTAGTTAACATGTATCTGGAAAATGTATATATATATATATATATATCTGTGTATATATGGGAAGCGTTTGTGATATACTTTGGTATACAGTATTCAAATATAGTTTACATATTAACAAAATACAGTTCTTTTCCATATCGATATAAACAAACACAAACAACAGTGTAACCAGCATAGCCACATAAGTGCATCTCAAAGGAATCTGAATTTACAGTATTGTCCCATCTTGTAGCTTTATGTGACTCCCATCTAACTCCATTTGGTCCTTGGGGGACTGGTGATCCAAGGAACACCAAGGTTCAGGGCTGAATAGCTGGGGAGTGGTTCTATGAACACCAATTGAGGTATAGCCTTAGGAAACTGATACCAAGGACTGCTGTCCCCAGGAGAACTGTAACAAACTTAATATCATTAGAAAAACAATGATTTGCTTGTCTGGTACCTAAATGGAAACATTCTATAAGTTGAGTTGAATGCCCAGATTGATCTGGAAGTGAAAACACTCTGGAGGCAGGAACCACCTTCCTGGAGTGGAGGGGTGGTGGCATAAAGCCAGAGGGGGTAAAGAGAGAAAGGTGCATGGGGGGGAGTGTAGGTAGAGAGATACAGGAGAGTGAGAGTGGGGGAAGGGAAACACACAGGTGAAATACTGGGACTGTCTGTAAGAAAGGAGGATGTACCTCGCTTGGATGTGCCCCATATTAGGACAAAGTGGAAGCAACCAATGAATTCATGTTGAACTCACCAGTCAAGTGTGGCAGGAGTTTATGACTCTTGGGGGGGGCGGGTTGGCACCTGAAAGGGGGCACACAGCACTACTAGTAGAAGTTGTCACTGTGGTGACAACCCTGGCTCCACTGGCTGACCCCCTGTCCAAGGTCTCCAGGTGGAAGGGAGGATGGAATAATTCACTGCTGTATGTTACAGAGACCTAATACTAAACATACATGAGCCTCAAACCCATGCAAAACAAGAGGGTGGTGAGGTGCTCTCGAGACTTTCAGGGCATACATTCCGAACGTAGCAGCAGCCAGAATCCTTAGTGACTCCAGGATGAAAGGGGAAGGGATTAAGAAGGCAAGGGTTCAGAAGGGGAGGGGGAAGGGAGGAGTGGTAGAGGCAAAGAGAACAGATGGCCTGACCAAGTGTCCTGGGCAAGCAGGAGTAAAGGATATAACGGGGGTTGGGGCATTGACAGTGAAGGTGGGGGGCTGCGCTCAATATTGGTCTAGTTGAGGGTGATGGTCCTGTCCACATACCTATAGCACCAAATAATGCCTGCCCTGGCTGGGCTGGAGATGGGTTGTGGGAGGAAGGAGCCCAAATCTATGAAATATGAGAAAAAAAACACCAACTGTAACAAAACTTGCACATTTGAGTAATGGAATAAATGTTAACTAGCGAAAAGTGGTTTAATTCAGTAACATACAGAGCCGCAAGGAACAGTGGCTGAATAAGGGATACCACTCAAACTGAAAGTCCTAAAGCACTGTTCCATTTCCTCTAACCAGATAGGGTGTGCCCGCCATTGAGTGTTCAGTCTCATGGATGCGCTAGCATGACCAATACGGTATTCTGGGTGGCCTGGGTTCAAGTCCCAGCTGAGGCACTTACTTCTTTCTCTCCCTCCTCTGTTTTGTATGTGTTCCATAAATATGCACACTGCACCCATGTGATTGAAGTCTCATGGATGCACCAGCTCAGACTGCAAAATTCTGTCCATAGTAAAGAAATGAGCAGGCCATGGTGCCCCACCCCACTACCCAGCCATTCAGAAGCGGTGAGGTATATGTCCCAGGACATGAGCCGTCAGATGGAAAGAGCTCATTTTACCTGAAGACTCAAGACATTCCGTCAGGAAGGAATAACAAATAGAGCAGATCCGGACCCTAAATTATAGCAGCAGACACAATTGTTTCAGTAAAAGTAAATTCTCTTCTCATGGGTTCACCCCAGATTTTTTTATCCTCTTCATTTTTGTTCAGATGTGTGGGTGGTTCATTCAATGACAATTATGAACTTTAAACATCATCATCACCTCTACCTTCATATTATCTAAATCCTACAGATCCCAAACATATTATTATCCCTGATTTTATTAATCGGCTGCTTCTAAATTAAGTATAATAAAAGAGAAGGAAGAAACCTGATTGTAAGATTGTCTCTGTTTAACTTTTCCTAATAAAATTCTGGGCACCTTCCCTACCATAGGTCTTTTCTCTCATTTTTGTAATATAGTGGTGTAGTAGTGCCACCAAAGTTAGGGTTGAGTAGGCTGTTTAATGTTAAACCCCTAACTTTGCACTTTAGCAGCTTCACCCCGTTCAATGGATTTGCACAAAATTTCACACGCACAATCTGGTGGACAACGTCTCTTGATGTGCCAAGTTTTGTTCCAGTTGGATATGTAGATTCTGAGACCTGTATAGTATGTTTTAGGGAGAAAAAACAGAGTTTTTTGCAGTTTTTTGGTCATCGCTTAGCAACCAGACAGTTTGGAATTTTGGTCTGAAATTTTCAGGGTAAAATGGTCTTGCCCCCGAATGGTGCCTTTCATTGCCTTGGTGAAAAAATATTTATCTGTCTCCAAAGTACAAGGATTTGAAATTTCTCTACTGATCATGCTCAGAATCAAAATTTCAAATCCTTCTAACTTAGGAACAGATTAATATTTGTTCACCAAACAAATGCAATGCACCATTCTGGGACAAGACCATTCTACCCTGAACATTTCAGACCAACATTTCAAACTGTCATATATATATATATATATATATATATATATATATATATATATATAAATGGTAGCACAGTAGTGCTACCATGTTAGGGTTGAGTAGCACTTTTAAGGTTAAAGGGTCAAATTTTGCACCCTTAATAACTTTGACATCGTTCAACAGATTTGCCGGAAATGTGGTATGCATGATTGATTGATTGGGCATGGTAGATCTTGGGATCTGCCAAGTTTCATACCAGTCGGATATACGGCTGCTGAGTTATTAAGTGACAACGAATTGCGCAATTAGGCTTTTTTGCGATTTCTTTGCTCTCTCCTACAGGTCGCACGGTTTGCGCGACCAGTCCGAAATTTTCAGGGAACTTACAGCCGTGGTCCCCAGTGTGCCTTTTGAAGATTTTGTGAAAAAATATTAAACGGTTCAAAAGTTATTCAAAAAACAAGTTCCCATTATAAGTCAATGGGAAAAGTTCACAAAAAGTTCGACAGTGTCGCAAATGCACCTTTTAGTGTCGCAAATGGCCCTAGTAATGTCGCAAATCCGCCATTTTGTTTTCAGTTTGTGATCAGAAAAATGCTTGGCATTTAAAATTGGGACCCTCTAGGAACATAATTCTTTTTGAAAGAACCCTTTCGGACCCTCAGGATGCTAGACATGTCTGTATGTTGGAGTTAAACACCCTAGAAATATGTTTTTCAAGTTTCTGGAAAAAGTAGTGTCGCAAAGTAGTGTTGCACTCATGAAAGTGTCACAAATTTTTGCCAAATCTTTCGCAAATTGTGACACTACTTTTTCAGACTTGGCTAAAATGACAGGAATTCTTTGCCACCCTGCTGAAAAAGAACGGTTTGGTCTTTTGAGCTAACATTTGGAAGGAAGGCAGCCAACATCTCACAGATGTGCCTTTTGGTGGTTTGGTGAAAAAATATTGCACGGCTCCCAAGTTGAGGTACTCCTAAGTTGACGTTTTTTTCCCATAAACTAACATGGTGGCGTCAGCCTCGTCTTTCGGGGCTCGTATCTCGAAAACAGTGCGAGATATGGAATTTTTGTTTGAGAGTTACATAGCCCTAATAGCAAAAACCTACCCAGGAAAATCATGATTTTTGTGAAATTAAAATTTTTTTTCTACATCGTGCGGTTGCTGAGATATTAGCAGTTAAGTACTTCCAATGCTCGTTTTAAACTTCAATCCCCATTACAATACATATATTCTTTGTACACACTGTGTTTCTGTATGCACCTGTTTGGCAAAACTAGGGTATGCACTTCTGTTACTGTTACAGTTACTGTTTCCACTTGTATTTATGTCTCCGTTTGCGTTCCCGTTCCCGTGTACGCCACCATGTGCGTTTGCGTTGTCATTCAAGCTTGCATTTTCGTTACTGTTACCATTTCCATTTCCACTACTGTTTCTCTTTGCATTTTTGTTTGCATCACCGTGTGCATTGCCATTTGTGTTTACAGCAGCCCTTTCATTTGCTTTTGGGTTTCACTTTCGTTTTGCGCTTTCCTTGCGGTTTCTGTTACCATTTGCCTTTGTAATTGCGTTACTGTGCCCGTGTGCATTACAGTTTGTGTTTCCATATGCACTTGCATTTCCTTTTGCGCTTCGGTTTCCTTTGCTGTTATTGTTGCTGTTACCATTACCATTTCAGTTTACAATTGTGGTACTGTGCCCTTGAGCGTTTCGGTTTGCGTTTTCGTACACGCTTCTGTTTCTGTTTCCATTTCTCTTTCTTTTGGTGTTATTCTTCATGTTAACTTTACCATTTGTATTTACAATTGTGGTACTGTGCCTGTGCGTGTTATGGTTTGCGTTTACATGTGCACTTGCATTCGCATTTCCATTTCTGTTCCCTTTCACGTTCTTTTTCCTGTGACACTTAACATTTCCATTTAAAATACCTCTACCATCACTGTTTGCATTACCAGTTGCATTTTTGTATGCACTTCAATGTCCATTTGCATCACTGTTCGATTCGGCGTCTCTTTGCGCTTGCGTTTCTATTAACGTTTCCTTTACCATTTATGTTTGCATTACCATGTGTGCAACTGTTCATGCTTCTGTTTGCATTCCTGTTCCTGTTACTATGTCACAAGACATCACATGGCGGAAGCATGGGCCCACTCCTGCCGCCGCATTACAATCACTATTTCTCATCATCATTCTCAAAAAGAAGGGAAATTAGAGGCAAAAACTCTGTTTAATGCATTAGTTAGGGTTGTTCCACAGCGACAAAGTGAGGAAATTTGGTGTTAGGGTTAAAAGCCTCCCTTGGACCCCCATACCCCATACGACATCGGGGGTGCGCTGGAGTCGTCGGCTCTAACTCTCACCCAATTCTCCTAGACCTCTGCTTCTTCACATGTGATGGGTGAGAGTTAGGCCAATGACCCCATCTGCACCATGCCGGGTGGGGGGGCTGGAGGTCCAAGGGGACTTTCAACCTCAACAATGACTCTCCTCACTTTTGTCGCTGTGGAACAACCCTAAAATAATGCATTAAATGGAGTTTTTGCCCTAATATATATATATATATATATAGAACATATCTTAGTGGCACGGTAGTGCCACTGTAGTTAGGGTTCAGAAGGCTGTTTAATGTTAAACCCCTAAATTTGTACTTTAAATAGCTTTGCCTCTATTCAACAGGCTTGTACATAATTTTGCATGCACAGTCTGGGGGGCAAAGTCTCTCGATGGCCCAAGTTCCATTCCAGATGGATGTGTGGATTCCATTTGGCTTTTTTTGTTGTTGTTGCTGTCATCACCTAGTGTCCAGATGGTTTGGAATTTTGGCCTGAAATTTTCAGGGTGGAAAGGACTTGCCCCAGAATGGTGCCTTTTGTCAGTTAGGTGAAAAATTATTAATCTATTCCTAAATTACAAGGATTAGAAATGTTGGTTCTGATCATGCTTAGTAGGGTCTTTTGGATGGATGTTTGATACCCTGCTGAGCATGCACAGAACCAAAATTCCAAATCCTTATAACTTGGAAACAGATTCATCATTTTTTCGCCAAACCAATGAAATACAACAGTCTGGGTGCCCTTTCTACTCTGAAAATTTTAGACCAAAATTCCAAACCAACTGGCCTGTAGGCTATGACAATAAAATAGCAAAAAAAAAAAACAGCTTTTTGCTAAAAACACACTAAAATTATCTCTTTTTAAAAAACAAACAAACAACTGAAGCTAGCTAGGTTCTACTATTTGTTTGTTTTTCAAAACTTGCCAGAAATACCTCTCGTGATCATCACAAAATCCAAGGTGCCCAGTTTAGTGAGAGGAGCCATTTACCTACATTCTCTGTATGACAACAGTGTGACTTTCTTGAGTTCTGCAGTTGCAGCCAGAAGTCATACTGCAGGCTGCAGTGAGAGCAGTGAGCTGCTGATCCCCTGTTCTGTCTGTCTGTCTGTCTGTCTCTGTCTCTCTCTTTCTCTGTCTGTCTGTCTATCTATCTAGCGAACCGAGGTGCCCACTCCCAGTATCGCTTCTTTCTCCCACCTGCCCTCCAGGTCTCCTGCTGTTCCGAATGTTTATTTTTGTAATTCATAAGAGGACCAGGTGCCCATCCCAGAGACTGGTTCTCTGCACCTCCCTCCCACCAGGTCACCTGCCTTAGTTCCCTAAAGTGGACACTGGAGTGCCCAATTCCCAGTGTTGGAATCTCAGCTGTAATAAAGAAAAGCATTTATTGATTTTTTTTTTTTTAAACCGGTGAAAAAGAAAATGGTCCCTCACTGATCTGACCCCACTACCCCGACCTCTCACTCTGCATGCACCACCCCACGTCCCACCACAGACCCCCACACCCTCACTCACCTGAACATGTCCTATGGCAAAGGTCCACTCTTCAATTGAAAAACGTCATGCTGCTGGACCTGGCGACTACAATATGAGAAATTAAGGTAAGTGATTCAATGTTTTTCAATGTGGTTTTAAAATTTTATGTATGATTGTCATTTTTGCATATTTTCACCCAAAATTTTCACCATGGCCTTATTGGGACCACACCTCATGACCAATGGAGGTGGAATCAGGCAAATCTAACCCAAAAGAAAATGTTGCAGTTACTTGACAAAATCATCTTTCAAGCTGGATATGAACATTTGCACCACCATTGTTCATGATGTGGGGTAATAAGAAGGATATGTTGAAAATCTGGGGTCAAAATATGTGACAATGACAAAGTTATGAGCAGATGTTGAACTCTTTCTTTGCCCACTCATTACTTTGGTAATTTTAAATATTTTGACCCCAAATGTTCAACATAGCTATTTTTTTCATGCCACCTCATGAGCATGACAGCTGCTATTTTTCAAATCCTGGCCAAAATGTATTTTCACACCTGTGGCGTAGAATGACATTTTGGTGGCACCCAATGATGTTTCAATGGGGATTTGAAAATGTTCACCTACCTGGTTCATGAGGTGGGGTAATAAGAAGGCTATTCTGAAAATTTGGTGTACAAATATGGTAAAATGCCCAGATTATGGCTGAACATAACAGTATTTCAACGTTCACTCATAACTTTGCTAATTTTCAGTATTTTGACTCCAAACTTTCAAAGTAGCCAATTTTCCACACCACCTCATAAACATGACAGATGTGTTTTTTTAAATCCTAGATGAGATGTCTTTTAGCATTTCTGGTGGGAAATGTCATTTCGGCAAATATACTATAAATGCTATGTATCATGTTTATAAGGGCAGCCATAAAATGACTATCTTGAAAACTTGGGGACAAAATTAAACAAGCATGAGACAACATAATAAAAAAGAGTGAATGTGTGAAGAGTGAACCTGTAAAGTGTGAATGTGTGAAGAGTGACTCTGTGAAGAGTTATTGTGTGAAAAGTGAATGTGTAAAGAGTACCTGTGTAAAAAGTGAAAGTGTAAAGAGTGAATGTTTAAACAATGAATGTGCCAGGCCCTGCACTTCTGCAAGTAGACAGAGTCTTCCCAAGGCACATGGCCCAAACAGCCCAGCACATCTGCACCTGTAGAGGATATGATTCACTATTTCAAAAAGAAAGGAAATTCTTTGCAACAAACTTCGCTAATGCGGAAACTTTTCCATATCATTTGCAGAACCCGGGGAGCAGAGACTTGGAGTAGCAAATATCAGTGATTGGGATTGGTTTTTAGCTGTTTTGCTGCTCTATATGGATTAATCATCATTTTGCCGGTTTAGTGATTTTCCTAAGGGAGATCAGGGCAGGGAGCTTCGAGCTGCGTGGATTCATGGAGTGAATTCATGGAGCAGAATGATTTGTGAGTACACTGACTTGGTTGTGGAAGTTGGTCCACTTCTATCTGACTGATGAATGAAAACTTAGCTGTACTATTCACCATTGCTGCCAGAGTTCGAGGGGTGCCTACAGTTGGTGATGGGGGACCATTGCCGTAGGCCGGGCTCAGGTTCAGAGTAGGAATGCCTGTTGTTTGGCCACCGAAGAGTCGATGACCTAGCACAGTGCCATCCTAAGTTGTCTGTGGGGTTCAACCTGAAGACTGTCCTTGCGGAAATCTGTAAATGCTGGTCTTGAGCCGGGGGGGGGGAGTCGTGGTTCTCTCGGTGAGATGATCAAAGGCTTTCAGTCTTTGTTTTGCTGGCTGTTTGGCTGAAACTTTCTTGATTGGCATCCTGAACTACAAAGACAGTGGACCCTGGGCTTGGTCCTGCCCGGTCAAGGAATTGCACTTACTGAGTTCTGATATACTTGTTAAAGTCTTATCCTTGCCTCCCTCCCATTGCAGCGTTTGTCTGCTGTGTGTCCTTGAGGATATCCTACTCGGCTTTCCTAGTGCAGCAGTTTTTGGAAGGTGGTGAGACTACCTTATTTTTGATATTCAAAAAGGAAAAAAACTTTCAAATTATTTGCTGGCTTCTTTTCTATCAACTGTGTCGGAGACAGTGGCGGATTTGAAGCTTTTATTGTACCCGGACTGGTGTGAGCTTTCTGGACACTGACTCCATCTCATTGCATTCTTTTTTCATGGTGACTGATTGCTCCTCCCTGATTTGTGTCTACTTCTGCTGAATCTTGCAATCCCCAGACTGGCTTCGCTTTTTAATTGTTTGTTTTAAAACTGTTTTATAATTGGGTGTGGGTTCTTTTTTATATATGGTGGATTTGTTTTGGGTTCCCCAGTTTTAACAGGATGAGTTGGCATTTGGCTCTCCCGGCTAGGCACTACTCTTTCTCCAAGCTCCAGAGCCTCCAGACCTTTAATTACCTTTCACTCCCGACTGTTGTTTATGGGCTGTGTAGGGCTTTTGGGATAGTGAGAAAAAGGAGATGTAGGGCCTGAGGGTCCGAACCTTGGGGGAAGAGTGAGCGGGGAGGCCGAATTGGGTTGGTTAAGTCCAGAAGATTCCCTGGGGTGAAATGGGTTCCAGATTGTGGACCATCCTACCTAGTCCCTATATCCAAGGGCTCCTGTATGTCAGGGCCAGTAGCCCAGATGGCTCTGAAACCTCATCCATCTCGAGTGGTGTTGTGTAATGCCAGGTCTATAAAGAACAAATCAGCTATTATAGCTGATCTTGTTGGAACAGCAGACCTGGCTTGTATCACCGAGACCTGGCTGGATGGAAATGCCAGTCCAGTTTGGAGGTGGCTATTCCAGCTGGTTTCTCAGTGATACACCACTTGAGATTGGACTGCAGGGGCAGGGGTGTAGCTATCTGTTTTAGAACAGAACTGAGTCTTGCAGAGGTTCCAATTGAAGGTTACAGATCATTCAAGTGTACTGCAGCTGCAGGTGTGGGGTGCAGGATCATTCTCATCTACCGTTTACCAGGTGGTGAGAGTGTGTTCCTGCAGGAAGTTGTGGATATCATCACCGACATGATGTTGGAGTTGCCCAGGTTGATGGTGCTGGGTGACTTCAACGCCTGGGTCGATGATGAACTCTCGCAATTTGGTCAGGACTTCCTCCAACTTATGAATATGTTGGGCCTCACACAGGTTGTTGCCTTTGCAACCCATGTTCATGGTCACTCACTCAATCTGGTTTTCCTCCTGAGAATGGAAGCCACCGACTTGGTGGTGGAACCAGTTGGTTGGTCTGACCATTGCACTGTAAGATTCAATTTCTGAGCACCCCCCCTATAGGCCTGTTCCTGTGGAGATGGTCAAATTCCGCCCTTTGAGGGATGTTACTTCCATCGGTCTCTCAGCGGTCCTTGATCTATCGGGATGTATGGATGCCAGTCCAGGCCTATAATAAGACTGTGGGGGACACTCTGGATTCCAGCGCTCCCGTCCGTGTTCACCCCCTCACTCTCTGCCCTCGGTCCCCTTGGTTTGATGGGGCCTTAAGGGAGTTGAGGCGTGTGGGGCGAAGGCTACAGCGGTGTTGGTGGAGATCAGCCCTGGATGCCGACTGCCTTAGATTGATGGAACATTATTGTGTCTATCAATCAACAATCTCCCATAACAAGGCAGAGTTTCTGTCCGGGGAGATCGCTGTGGCTCAGAATCGACTGACTCAGCTTTTCCGAACGGTGGACAGGCTGTGCAATCCAGCCTGTCTTCAGGTCCGGACAGCATTTTCACAAGAGAAGTGTGATGAAGTTCGCTCAATTCTTTGCCAATAAAGTGGCCGACATCAGGGCTGAGATCCATTCGGCACTCTCTATGGGGGTTTGTGGTGATTGGTATAGAGTCACTACAACCTGGTCTTCTTGGGATCACTTTGACAGGCCGGCAATCTACGATGTTATGCGGATTGCCCAAAGTATGCGGCCTACTTGCTGTAGTCTTGACCCGGGCCCTACATGCCTCATTTTGGGGTGTGTAGATGTTATCAGCCCTGTTTTAGCAGAGATAGTTTGGTGCTCTTTAGAGTTAGGTGAGTTTCCGACCTCCCTAAAGGAGGCAGTAGTTATACCGCTCCTTAAAAAAGCTTCTCTTGACCCAAGCTGCCCTGCTAACTATAGGCCAATCTCTAACCTTCCCTTTGTTGGGAAGTTGATAGAGAAAATAGTTGCCCTTCAGTTGGATAACCATTTGACCGTCCATGACATCTATGATTCCCTCCAGTCTGGTTTTCGGAAAAAGGCACAGTACAGAGACCGCTCTGGTTCGGGTGCTCAGTGATCTCCTGATTGCTAGAGATCGGAAGTGTTGTTCAATCTTGGTCCTTCTTGATCTCTCCTCAGCCTTTGACACCATGGACTATTCGGGGATACCTGAGTGCCTGAGAGACACCCGTGGCCTGTCGGGTACAGTCCTCAGTTGGTTTAGATCCTTCCTCACTGGCAGAACTCAGAGAGTGGTATCGGGGAATTATTCTTCGGCTCCATTCTCACTGCCATGTAGGATTCCTCAGGGCTCTGTGCTGTCCTTATGTTGTTCGGGTGTATTTGCTGCCATTGGGAGACATTGTAAGATGGTATGGGCTGCAGTTTCATTGTTATGCAGATGATACCCAGCTCTACCTGTCTTTTGCCCCCGACCAGGATAGTGCGGTCTCTGTCTTTAATAACTGCCTTGTAGAGCTCCAGAACTGGATACGGGCCAGCTGGTTAAGGTTGAACCCTGATAAGACTAAGGTGTTGGTGGCGGATCCAGGTCACGGGATTGAGAGGACGGGAGCATGGCTTGACTCCAGGCTTTTGCTCGGGGGTCGTCAGCTCATGTCCTCTGTTCAGGTACGGAATCTGGGCGTTATATTTGATGAAGGGCTGACACTTCGTTCGCAGGTGTCTGCTGTAGTCAAATCCTCATTTTTCCATCTGAGGAATATCACCCAGATTAAGCACCTTGTTCCGTCTCACGACCTTCCAACGTTGATCCACACCTTTGTGACCCCCTGCCTTGACTACTGCAACTCCTTATACCTATTACTTCCGGGGGTTGATATTCACCACTTGCAGCTGGTGCAGAATGCTGCGACCAGGTTACTAACTAGGGTTTCTCGGATTAGCCATGTCACCCCTGTGCTGCTCGAACTGCACTGGCTGCTGGTTCAGTGGCGAATCACCTTCAAGGTTGGTTTACTGACCTATAAGGCCCTGCACAGACTGGGTCCAGGCTACCTGCAAGAGCTCCTGGTTCCCTACTGCCCACTTCAACCCCTCTGTTCAGCTGACTAGGGATTGCTAGACGTTCCCAGGGTCCGATTGAAAACTTCTGGTGCGAAAGCATTTATGTATGCAGCCCCGACCCTGTGGAATTCTCTACCTCGTCAGATTAGAGAGTGCCTGACCGTGGAGAGCTTCAAGACAGCTTTAAAAACATACTTATTTAGCTGTGCTTATGGGGATTGTTGATGCTATATTGTTTTACTATTTTTTAGCATTTAATGTTTATCTGTGTTTTTATCTTTTGTGCAGTGCTTTGATATATGTTTGAACTGTGCTATATAAATAAAATTTTATTATTATTATTATTATGCACCAGTTAGGGTAACGTAATGCCACAAAAGTAGGGATATGAGGCGTACGGGTTTCCAACCCTAAATTCCCATTTCCACCCCACCCACACCCCAGCAGCAAAGGAAAAAAAACATTAGGGATTTGGGTCTCCAGAGTTTTAGAGAATCAATGGTGATGTATTCCTTGAAGCTGTCAACTCTAATGCCCACCATGTTGCCTGAGCAAACAACATCACACATGATCTCTTTTCTTTACACCAGACCCGCAGGGCCCTGCGTGAAAAAAAAATACATCAAATTGTGTTGATAACATGTGGCGAGACATACTTCTCTACCTTTGCAGAGGGTATCACTATAAGGCAATGGCTTGGAGTGGCACCTTGTGCTTTGGACTAGAGGCTATGGGCTGGGAGAGGGATGAGCATTAGGTTGACAACCCCAAGGGAGACCACACCATTGATTCACCAAGACTCTGGAGACTCAAAACCTTAATGTTTTTTCCTTTTGCTGCTTGGGGATGGAGGGTGGGGGGAGGTTAGGTATGGAAACCCTAGAACCACATTTCCCTACTTTTGTGGCATTGTTACCCTAACTGGTGCATTAATAAAGTGCTTTGCAAAGAATGCAGTTAATGCAATGGCCCAGTGGTACTGAGGGTTGAGACACTGGGTGCCACACCTCATGCCATGCCACCCACCCGAGTTTGGGAGAGAGCTCAGAACGTCAGGGGTTAGCAGGGGAGGAGAGGATCAAGTGGGCCTCATTTACAAAGATTCTTAGTTGAGCAGGGTAGCGATAGGCTGATCTCACTCTAAAATGGCTTGGTTTCCACTTGACAGCAGCATGTGCTTGTCTGCAGTGAGGCAACTCAGTGGAGAAATCTTGAAAGAAAGATTTGGTGCCCTTCCCAGTTAAGCAGTCCACATTTGCAGGTAAGCCGCAGAATGTTTCCTTGACCGGCTACCTCAGTAGCTTCATTAAGATAGGTCATGGTTAATCCCCAGGTTGGGCAAGGTGCCAGGGTTCTGTGTGCCCTCTCAGTCTCAAGGGGAGGGCAATTTGGAGCATTTAGGAGAGGAGATGTCATTTTCTGCAGAATAAGGATGCTGTTGGCTCCCTCTGTCCCCTCTGGCAAGTAGTGATGTTGCGACTTTTTAATCCACCAGTGAAGTTTGCGCAAATCTGCCTGGCTTGCATCTGCAAAAAAATTTTGAATGTTTCAATTGAAGTGGCCAACTTCAAAGGCAGATTTTTTTTAAACCTAAAAACAACCTATCCCACCCATTGTACTGTATGAAACCACCCCCTCCACTCACCCGTGAATGTAAAATAAGTTAAATGAAATCAAAATACTCCTCCCCCACTGACAAACATCATCACTGGTGAGGGTCAGCAGATGGTTCTGAGTCAAATAACTAGTGATGTTTAACTTTTTTCAATTCTGAAGAGTAGAAGGGCAAAGAGGTGAAAATGGTCCCCCGGTCCCGATGCAGAGTGTCTGCTCTGTTCAGTCAGTGCCAGTGCCGATGCCGACTGCTGCCAACTCCAATCTCGACTCTGAAATATTTTCAGTGCTTAAGTAAACAGATATACACATACTGTACAAGGTTGTCCAAGAGTACATATTAAACAATGGAGCAGTTGTTTCTGATGGATGGCGTTCCCACAAATTAGTTGCAAATGTGACTTCGCAGATGATATATTTTTTAATGGGGCTAATATGGACATTTTAGGACAGCTCAGCAAGTTCTTTTTCTGTACATGTTTTAATAATTATTACAGAAGAAACATACAACTTCCAGACTTCATGGCCTTAATAATGAGGCAAAAATTCCTTAATGGTGGTTTGTTAATTTTGGTTGTTAATGTTATTGCTCTGATTTTTGGCCTTAGCTCTCTCCATTTTCTGATGTTAAGGATGAATAACTGGTCAGACATAACTTAATTTTAGGTGGCTTGTCCAAATGACTTATTTGTGTCTTTGTAATAGGCCCCCCTGGCACCCTCACATCGCCATCCTCAGCAAACATCACCTCCCCTTGGGGGAGAGGAGACCCTGTGGTATACTGCGAATAAAGAAAATGATCCCCCGATGCAAGCATCTGCTCTATTCATTGTTGATTTTCCCAGTCCTGTCAGGTAAAATGGCCTGAATGAATGAATGCGGACATCTTTGCACCTAGTAAAACCTAATTGGTTAAAAATTGAACAAGTTAGGTTTTACTAGGAACAAAGACATCAGCATTCATTCATTTGCATAATTTTACCTGATGAGATTGGGACGAGTCAGCACCAAACAGAATAGATGCACTCCACCAGGGGACCATTTTTATGTTGGCTTGCAGGCATGCGCAAGAAACATTATGTGGCAGCTTAGGAGAGAAACGGGTTGTGGAGGCGCGGCAGTGTGGCAGCGAATGGAGACATTGCATTTGGGGGCTTGGCAGTAGTGCACCAATGGAGACACAGTGTGCTGATGACACTGGCTTCCAGATGTGCCACCAACTTCTAATGTTTTTGCCGCAGCAATCAGGGGCTGCCTCGTCATTGCAGTGTCAGCCATTCACTGCAATGAGGGAGCAACCCATCATTGCTGGGTGGAACATTGCTACTGTAATATTATTTGCAAACATGGTGGTGGCTTGCCGCCATGCTCACGAACAATATTAATCAGCCTCCACTGCCGAGGGGGTGCCCAATCCTCCTCAGCAGCATGTGCCCCCCCCAACAACAGTGTGTTTTGGCCAATGGGGGCCCCAATCCCTGTCGGCTTCCGTCCCTGGTCCTAGTTCATGTTGCCGACGGGGGAGCCCACTCCCCATCAGCATTATGTCCCCCCTCCCGGTTTGATTTGCCGATGAGGGAGCCCTCCCCATTGGCATAATGTCCCCACACAAAAACAGTAGATTTGTGCCGAGGGTGCCCAAACCCCTCGGCTCTTGCCTTTTGATGCTGATGGGGTGCCCAACCCTGTCAGCAGCAGCTTCTGCCCCAAAAATACTCAGTTGGCACGCTGGGAGCCAACCCCAGTGTGCCAAATGCCCCTGTAAAAAAAAAAAAGTCCCACAATGTTTGTTTGTTTTGTTAACCTGTAAAAAAGAAATGGTCCCTGCACTCTTCCTGCCCCTCCACAACCCAGCCCACCCACTGTACCTCACCTCCCCACCCCCTCACCCCATACTTACCTCTGGAGCCGTGCAATGATCTTCAGTGGACCGGGAACACATCTGCACTCTTCAAAGCCAACCGTGAACTGAAGAAATGCCTGTAAGCTGTATGATGGCATAAATAGTTTTTTTTTCAACTTTGATGCATATCTCAGGCATTGTTTTGCATTTTGGCACCAAATTTTCCATATGGGGTTTTTGGGACCCTCCTCGTGAATTCAGCCACTGTCATGGCGTTATTCAGTCCCGGAAGGTGATTTCACGGTCACTGCGCGGAATCACCTTTCCGGACAGATTAACGAAATGACAGTGCCAGTGTTCATGAGATGGGGTCTCAAAATGTGTATGTTGAAAATTTGGTGAAGAAAGTCCATAAAATGAGTGTGTTACAAGCATGTGTTGCGCAGTGTCCATGCATGTTCATAACTTTGCGAATTTGCAATATGTTCACTCCAGATTTTCAACATTGCCATTTTTCCACACCTCCTTATGAACAGTACAGCTGTCATTTTTCACATCCTGGCCAAAATGTGTGTTTGCACTTCCAGTGCAGAATAGCGTGGTCGCTGTGGGAAATCAGTGTTCGCGACACATTATGAAAATCACAGTGACACTGTTCATTAGCAGAGGTCCTAAAATGCCTATGTTGAAAATTTGGTGATGAAAGCCCATAAAATGACTGTTACGAGCGTGCATTGTGCAGTTTCCATGCACGCTCATAACTTCACACATTTGTAATATGTTCACTCCAGATTTTCAACAATGCCATTTTTCCGGCCCTTCTTATGAACAGTACAGCTGTCATTTTTCACATCCTAGCTGAAATGCGTTTTTTGCACTTCTGGCACAGAATAGCACGGTCGCTGTGGGAAATCAGTGTTCAGAGCACATTAAGAAAATCACACTGACACTGTTCATTAGCAGAGGTCCTAAAATGCCTATGTTGGAAATTTGGTGATAGAAGTCCATAAAATGACTGTGTTACGAGCATGCGTTGTGCAGTTTCCATGTATGCTCGGACGTGCGAGCATTTTTAATATTCCCACTACAGATTTTCAACATTGCCATCTCTTCATACCTCCCTATGGATGGTACAGCTGTCATTCTTCACATCCTGCCTGATCTGTTTTTTTGTACATGTGGCGCGGAATGGCACTGTTACTGTTGGAAGTCAATGTTCGGGACACATTGACAAAATCACACTGCCACTCTTCATGAGAAGAAGTCCCACATGCTTTCATGAGGTGGGGTCACAGAAAGGCCATGTTGAAGATTTGTAGTGTAAATATCAACAATGTCCTACCCTGTACAGACTGACAGGCATTGGGGTGTGCCTTTGGATTGCCAACTGTACTGCTCATGCCATCCCACCCCCACCTCCAGCCACTGACAGGCATCGAGGTGTACCTTGGACTCTTTGGCTCCAGACTTCACCCCATTCACCTATGCTGCACCCATTTCAGCATATGTCCTTATGGAATGGGGTGACTGTAAAGCCAAACACCCTAAGGCACACCTCAACACGTGTCGGTGTCTGCAGAATAGGGTGAGGTGACATGGCATGACAGTCATGGGCGACCACCCAAACACTTACCCCAATGCCTGTCTGTCTCTACAGGATGGAGGTGGGGTTGGTGTGAACTTCAATACTTCACTGCCATTCCTATTCTGCATCTGTCTAACTCCTGCATTTCCAATGCTAATACCAGCAAGCAAACATTCGGCATTGACAAATGCTTGTCTTTATTTGCAGCACACCACAACTCAAGTCACTCACCAGCAACCTCAAAATAGTACTACTGGTTGGTCTCCACCGAGGTGAGCTGATGTTTGCCAGGGGTTGGGGGGGATGTGAGGGTGCCAGCTGGAGGAGGTACTATTATTTTACTTGCACTCTGACACAATATGCAGCAAGAAGGGTGATGTTTGCAGGGGGGAAGGAGAAGGATGCCAGTGTGTGTGTGTGTGGGAGGGGTTTAAGGGGAAGAACTGGTGACACCACCTTGTTATTCACTGGCAAATTGCCCATTGGCTAGGCAAAATACGGCCAATTTGCCTGCCAAATAACAAGGCGAATTATAGTCTCCAGCTCTGCAAATTTGCCGAAATTAGCAGATTTTTTCATGGAGTGAATTTCGGCCACTTCGCCTATAACTATCAGCACACCTATCACCCAGAGGTTGCTGCATCTTGCCCAATTCTTCAGATCATCCACTTTGGAAAGTAAGTATTGCAGGAATCTCCCCAGTTCATGAAGTCAGGCATGAACCTTGGTTTCCCTTCTCTCCAGCTTTGTCAGGCAGAGTTTGGCACTCTTCATCCTTATGCCGTGGTTCTGTACATCCTCATCAGTTTGAGCAGCCATTTGCCTTATGGTTTTGGTGTCTGATAAAATTCTCTGAAGCATTTTAGCAATTTGATCCATGTTTAGAGGAAGTGCTGCTGCGGATGCTATTATTTCTGCAGAGACTGTTAGTTGTCTGGGCCCTGCTTCCCAGACTGCAGCCTCATGGCTGGAATAACTTCACTTTTACATTTGTGGCCAAATCAAACATGCAGCCATAGTAAATTGCAGTTAACTCAGAACAACCTGCAGACAGTAACTACAGCACATGCCAGCTAACACGTGCTGCTGGAGGCTATCCAAGACAGGTACCTCATGCAAGGGATGATGGAACCTACTAGAGAGGGGAACATAGTGAATTTGGTGCTAACAAATGGTGATCAATTCCAGGACGTGGTAGTAGAGGACCCTCTAGCAGGAAGTGACCACCACTTAGTGTGGTTCCTCCTCAACACAGGGAGGGAGTAGACTAAGACCAAGACAAGAGTGTCGGACTTCAGGAAGGCAGATTTTGCCAGAATGGGCAGCATCCTAGAGGGGTATTTAGCTAAAATTAACCCAGTGATGGATGCTGGCCAGAAGTGGGCAATCATTAGAAAGGGGATGAATGAGGCCACAAACACGTGTGACAAATCTCAGAGTAAGCAGTACAGGTCCAAAAAAACAAGCTGGCTCAGCAAGGAAGTGGAGTGGTAGCTGAGGAAAAAAAGATTGGCCTTCATTAAGTTGAAAAAATCGGAGCATGAGGAGGATAGAAGGATGTTTACAAAGGCATCTAGGGAGGTGACCAGGTTAGTCAAGGCAGCCAAGGCAGCAAAGGAGATGAAGTTGGCTCAGGGGATCAGAGGGGGAGAAAAGGGGTTCTTTAAATACATAAGGGAGAAGAGAAGTTGTAGAGATGACATTGTTAGATGCAAGAGGGATGGGGGATGGGTGGAACAAGGGAAAGAACAGGCAGAGGCACTCATTGAGTACTTCTGCTCAGTGTTCATAAAAGAAAGGGATGGCCCAATGTCGCAGGGGAAAGGAGTCAAGAGTGAAGGGGGGCAGAGATAACAGATGGGGTCATTCAGGAGGATAGAGTTCTTAAGGGCCTTAAAGCCTTGCGGATGGACAAGGCACCAGGACCACACAGTGTACACTCAAGGGAACTGAAGCAACTGGCAGATGTGTTGGCAGGTCCTCTGATGGACCTCTTCAACACCTCCTTGGAGATGGGGAAGGTACCCAGGGACTGGAAGATGTCTCATGTGGTGCCCCTTCACAAGAGTGGACCCAAGGACAAACTGGACAACTACAGACCGGTAAGTTTGACTTCCATAGTGGGGAAGTTGATGGAGACCATTCTAAAGGAGAGGTTCATAACCTTTCTCAGTAATAATGGTCTACAGGATGACAGACAGAATGGGTTTGTCTTGGTAAGATCATGCCAAACTAACCTGATTGACTTCTTCGACTGGGTCACTAGGGCAGTTGATGAAGGCCACGTTGTGGATGTCCTGTACCTGGACTTTAGCAAGGCTTTTGACTTGGTGCCCCACAGGAGGTTAATGAGCAAGCTGAGGGACATGGGGGTTGGGGAGAAACTGGTGGGGTGGGGTGAGTTGAGAGCTGGTTTCAGGGCTGACAAAAGTGGGTAGTTGTAAGGGGGAGACATCCAAGCCAAGGCCAGTAACAAGTAGGGTACTGCAAGGTTCAGTGCTGGGCCCTGTTTTGTTCAATGTCTTCATTGGAAACATTGCAGAGGGGGTCAAGTGTAAGGTCAGTCTGTTTGCAAATGATACTAAGACTTGTGCAAAAGTGGACAATGAGGAAGGGAGGCAGGCACTCAGGAAGGATCTAGCTAAACTCGAACACTGGTCTAGGAAGTTGCAGTTGGGGTTTAATGCTAAGAAGTGCAAAGTCATGCACTCTGGAGCAAGAAATCCCAGGACCAACTTCTAGCTGGGGAAGTGCAGGTAACAGCTTCAGAGGATGAAAGGGACCTTGGGGTAATAGTCACGGGGGACATGAAGGTATCAGCACAGTGTAGGAGGGCAGCAGCAAGGGCAAATAGGATGCTGGGATGCATTGCCAGAGGGATTACCTCTAGAATGGAGGAGGACAGCCTGCCCTTGTATAAATCAGTGGTGAGGCCACACTTGGAGTACTGCATGCAGTACTGAATGAATGAATGAATGAATGAATGAATGAATGAATGAATACTTTATTTTTAAAAAGCGCCTTTCCAAAACTAAGGCGCTTTTACAACAGGTCAATACATAAAACTTAATTTCTAAAATCAATCCATAAATATATTTTAAAAATCCGGATATGCTAGGTTAAACAAATAAATCTTTAAGGCTGACTTAAAGCTTTGGACAGTCAGGCATTCTCTCACCCGATGAGGTAGAGAATTCCACAGGGTTGGGGCCATAAAACTAAATGATCTTGCCCCTGATGTCTTTAAATGAACCCTGGGACTCTCTAGCAATCCCTCATCGGTGGATTGGAGTTGACGGGAAGGACAGTAAGGACGAAGAAGATCTTGCAGGTAACTAGGTCCCAGATCGTGTAGGGCCTTATAGGTCAGCAAACCAACCTTGAAGGTGATTCGCCATTGAATTGGCAGCCAGTGCAGTCCACGGAGGACAGGCGTTATATGACTGGTCCTTGACGTACCAGTCAAAAGCCTGGCCGCCGCGTTCTGCACCAGCTGCAAATGGCGAATATCCACCCCCGGTAGCCCTAGGTACAGGGCGTTGCAGTAGTCCAAGCGGGAGGTAACGAAGGCATGGACCAATGTTGGAAGGTCATCAACGGGAACCAGATGCTTCACTCGGGCTATATTCCTCAGATGGTAAAAAGAGGTCTTGACAACAGCTGACACCTGATGTTTAACTGTCAGACAATCATCAAATATAACACCCAAGTTCCGCAACGGGTCTGAGGTCATCAACTGGGTTCCCCCAAGCCAAAGACCTGAGGATGACCCAGTCAACTAACCTACCCCTCGATGGCCTGGGTCCACAATCAACACCTCAGTTTTTTCAGGGTTTAACCGCAACCAGCTCACAGTCATCCGGTCCTGAATTTCAGTAAAAGTTATTAAAGACCGAGACAGCATCACCCTGGTCAGGCACAAAGGACATGTACAGCTGAGTATCATCTGCATAGCAGTGAAAACTCAAGCCGTACCGCCTAATGATTGTTCCCAATGGCAGCATATATACCGCAAATAACATGGGTGCTAAAATAGAGCCCTGCAGCACCCCAGAGGCTAGGGGGAGTGATGTCGAGGAACAAATCCCCGACACCACCCTCTGAGTCCTACCCTCTGGTGCCCATACCTCAAAAAGGATGTGAGATTACTGGAGGGGGTGCAGCACAGGGCTACAGAAATGATCACCGGACTGGGGGAGCTGCTGTATGAGGAAAGATTGAGGGAGCTCAACATGTATTCTCTGGAAGAGAGAAGGGAAAGAGGGGACATGATGGAGACCTTTAAGTACTTGAAAGGCATAAACAAAGTCAGAGAGGGAGGATTGTTTCGCTTAAAGGGGGGAAGGATCACTAGGATTTGCAGTCTGGAGTTGGAAGAGGGAAGGTTCAGGAGGGAGATGAAGAGGCACTACTTTACAGAGAGAGTGGTGGCGAGATGCAACACACTGCTGGAGGAGTTATTCAAACTGAGGACAGTGGATAGTTTTAAGCAGAGATGGGATAGAGTCAAGGGCATGATTAGTACAGACAAGAACACAAAAGGGAGAAAGACCAGGAAAGGGGAGGAAAGGAGGTGTCTTTGTGAGGCTGGAGCAGCTGTAGTAGTATGAAACTAAGAGCTGCACAACCGGGCAGACTTGATAGACCTGTGGGCCTTTTTCTGCTGGCAATTTCGTATGTTCGCATGTAAATATTGGGGAAATTAACATACCCATCTGGTCACCAGAGTAAGGGCTATCGAACTCAGCACATCAAACCATCAGTATTACTTTACCGTACACAGATGAAGTGTGATTCTCCTGGGATGAAGCCGTAGCAACAGAATTAAGCTGCTAGCCATACCCCCCGGCACAAAGGAATCTTGATAGGAAAGCAGGGGGAGGGGGGAGTAGCCAGAGATCAGGTAGGTTCTGTGGAGACACAACACTTCTGCACCATCTTCACGACATGGACTGCAACCCACCTCCCAACAATTCAGGCAAAACCGCCATCCAAGGATTGGAAAGACCACAAAACCACTCCTCAGTAACTATGAAATCCAACACCCACCATGGGACGGGTCCAATCCCACCACAGACTGCCACCCACTCTGATCAAAATGCAATGGCTAGAGAACCAACTGATTTCGTCACATGGAACATCAAAGGGGGCAGACAGCACAAAAGAGGCTCCAGGTCCTCCGTCATCTCAGAAAAATGGGGACTAAGGTCACCTGCCTGCAGGAAACCCATTCACTAGCTGATAGGGCCAACCTGTGGAGATAGGACTGGGTGGGACAGCCTTCGCTGCAGGCAACAGCATTAAGAAGGTGGGCATTGTTATATTAATATACAAGAGTATGCCATTCACGGCATCTACAGGGATGATGAGGGCAGATATATAATAATTAAGGGCAGGAAAGACCAACAAGAGATTATTATAGCATCCATATATGGGCCCAACACTGACAATCCTTGGTTGTTCACCCAAATCATGACCCATCTAGTGGCATGGGGCAAGTTACCCACGGTACTGTGTTGGATTGGAACAGTGTTCCAGATAACGATACTGACAGGTTGGGAAATAAGAAGGGACTATCCACCAATCAGAGAGGGACAAAAGAGCTGCAGTACTCTCTAGGGCTCACTGACATCTGGAGGACCCTTCACCTCAACATGAAAGACTACACCTTCTGGTGCCCAATACACAATACCTCCTTGAAACTTCAATATTTTCTCATCACCCAGGACCTCCTAAGCCACACCACAAAGTGTGAAATCTCAGTAAGGATGATCTCTGACCACACCCCAGTCACCCTCTCCTTCCTGCACCATGACCATCCCCAAAAGATAGACTATGGAGAGTGAATAACACACTGCTAAAGGACCCCAAAACACTGGACACCATGAAGTGCCAAGCAGAGCTGTATTTCCAGAAAAACGTGCACTCAGTGACCAACCAGGGATCACTGTGGGAAGCTTTTAAGTGCACCCTAAGAGAGGAGTTAATAAGACTGTCCGCAATGAAAAAGCGGTTGAGGAGAAAAGAGGGAGACTGACTGCTGGAGGAGATCAGAGCCCTGTGGTCTTATATCTCTAGCCAGTCTCCGCAGGATGACTGGCTGCATCTCAATGTGACTAAGGCCAAATATACTGCACTTACTAGGGAGCAAGCAGGATTTGCCCTATTTCGGTCCCAAACAAAATACATTGACCTAGGGGGATAAAGCAGGCAGGATGTTGGCAATAAGGATAAGACCGCAAAAAGCAAAAAACTATAGGTCCTCTCCGGCTCTCACCTCGCAATCCCCCTGTCACCAGTCCAAGAGATATAGCCATGACCTTCAAGGACTTCTATGAAGAGCCGTACAGAGCAAATCTCCCGGCAGATATTGGACTAATAAAAACACTCCTGAACACAGCACAGCTACCACATATATCCCAGGCCCAAGTGGAAGCCCTGGCCCGGGACATTACACTGGCAGAGGTACAACAAGCCATAAGGGACTTACCAATAGACAAGGCACTAGTGTTGCTTGGATAGTGTCCTAGCAATTAGGATACCACCAAATACCTGTCATTTAGCAGGATAGTGGATCCAGTTGGATAGCAGCGCTATCTGACCATGGATCCAACCCCTTGGATCCAGGTTGGATCCTGCATTATCCGACGTCCCAATACGTGGATCCAACGTCTGAGTTCTGGATCTGACGTCACATCTCGGGATCTAGTGTCGGATCCCTGGATCTGACGTCAGATAACACGGGATCCGACCTGGGATCTGACCTCCAAATTTAGCTGGATCCCAGATCGGATCTCGCTCAGATAGTGCCGCTATTCAATGGATCACAGTTGGATCCACGGAGGTGCTATCTGAGCAACACTACAAGGCACCTGGCAAGGACGGGTTCTCGACCAATGTCTATAAGGTCATTAGTGACACAGCATCCCCACACATCACCTCCCTCTTCAACTTCTCCAGAGAACAATCTTCTCTTGACTCATCCTTCTAAGAAGCCATGACTACTATACTGCCCAAACCAAACAAGGACCCAGAACACCTGGGAAGCTACAGGCCAATATCACTACTCAACACTGATATGAAGATTCTAGCCGAAGTGTTGTCCACCAGAATCAGTAAGGTATGGCACCTACTGATAGGCCTAGAACAAGTCGGGTTTATGAAGGGTAGGTTAGTCACTGACCATTTACACAACCTTAGACACATTATAGCAGTGTCCAGGGACTCGGATCACTCTGTGGTCCTGATGTCCCTGGACGCCATAAAAGCCTTCGACAGGGTGTTCTAGCCCTATTTATATGCCACCCTGGAGGGGTTCAGTTTCCCATAAAAACCTGTAGAGTGGATCCAGTTGCTTTACTCTGGCCCCTCGGCCAGAGTGTACTGCAACAGAGTACTCTTATAAAGCTTCACCCTACATAAAGGCACCTGACAAGGCTGCCCTCTATCCCCTTACCTCTTCAACCTATTCCTGGAACCGCTCACCAGAACCCTCCTCCTCAATGAAATGGTAAAAAGTATTTCTGTGGGCAGTCGTGAATACTAAATATCCATGTACGCGGATGACATCCTGCTGCACCTTGAGGACCTGGAATCTTCGGTCCGAGCTGCCATAGAAACCCTGACTCACTTCAGAAATATAGCTAGATATAAGCTAAATCTAACCAAAACACACATAATGCCTCTCAATAATATCATTATAAAGCCTACGACCTCAAACTGGGAAGGGAGTCTGGGTGCAGGATGGCATGATGTATCTAGGGGCGACCATCCACAAAGGCAAACAACTCTTCACAAAGAACCTAGACCCCCTACTCACCCAAATAAAAGAAGACCTGGCCAGATGGGCTGCCCTCCCCCTGACACTTTGGGCTAGAATTAGTCTGCTCAAAATGAACATCCTATCCAGACTCCTTTACCCCATAGAGATGACAGGAGCTCACATAGCCAACAGCTGGTTCACAAAACTCCAAGCCTCGACTGACCACTTTCTATGGAATGGAAAGAAACCAAGAATAGCCTACAAACAACTAATACATCCCAAACCCAAGGAGGCCTGCAGATGCTAGACTTCCATTGGTACTACCTAGCAATCCATTTCAGTCAATTATTCTGGTGCTGTGTTAGATGCATGTCCACCCTGGAACCACAGTACCTTCCCCCACTGGAAGCAAATGAAACTTGACCTCTGCTGAGAGGCCAAGATTGACTTATTAGCCCTGCTTAGCATTCCATACAGCAAGTTACCCAACAAACTGAAACACACCCCAACAGGCACTTCACTCCTAGTGAGTAAGCAATTACATCGGCATTCAGCACCTCACTCATCCTCGACCCAGCACAAACCATATCCAACAATCTAAACTTCAGAATCCAAGGAACAAATATTCCAAGCAACTTCCTAGGCCAGTCAGAACCAATAACACTTGAGGCCTTCTTGGCAGATGGGAAAACTGTATCATACATGCAGATCAAGGCCACTAGCACTTGCTCCCACATGTCAGCCTACCAGTTCTCCCAAATTCAACACATGCTTGAGTGCACGCTAGGCCCAAAGCCTTGGGCAATTACACAATTTGCAATATGGGATGAGCTACAGAATGCAGCAGTGAATAGACTTGTGATTTCTGGTTTATACAAGAAACTATCTTCACCCTGGGCAAATAATGAATCAGCCCACTTCCACTACAGGACCAAGGAATTTCCTGTACTAGAACAGGCTGCTGCTCATGCGGAGGTATGAGAGGGTTCACATAGATTCCTGAAATTTGATAGGCTCTGGCTAATGCAATATAAAACCCTATCCAATGCTTACTATACCCTCACCAGACTCCACAAGATGGGCTTCTTAGACTCAGATAGGTGCACAAGATGTGGGCAAAATGAAGGCACTCAAACTCATTTTGTTGGACTGCATCAAGGTCCACCCCCTATGGGAAGAAATTCAAACCTGCATAGACCCCCCACTAGGGCTTGGAGAAGCCTTTCAGCCCCAGACTTGCCTCCTGGGAATGGACCTCCACCTCCTAGCAAGAGAAAGGAAGTTCTGCCTCACCTTCATTGCTGCAGTAGAAAAAAGGGTGATCCCGCAAAACTGGATGGATAACTCAGTCCTCTCCTGCAGTGAATGGCACAACGTGATACTGGAAGCCCTTCACATGGAAAAAATTATCGACTCTATCAGACACACCACACGGACCTATCAGAAAAGATGGGTTACCCTGGAGGCACTATTGCTGATCTCCTAATTCCAGGGGGGCGGTGACCATGACCCAACACCCTAATTGACCCCCCTCTTCCCACCACAAAGGGAGCCAATTCACTCCCATTCTAGCCCAGTCTGGGTGGTGAGGCCCTGCGGAAGCGGGTAATAGACTCCACCAATTTTAACATGCAATCATACCCAAATGATGGACTGACCTCTTCTCTCCCCTTCCCGTCCCACTCTACACTCGCCTATTTTAGTTTATATTATTGTAGTTGATGATGAAATAGTCTGTAGTATGTCTTTGTCAATTGTGCACCTTAAAAAGTTTCAATAAAATATTCTATTTTTTAAAAAAAAGCACACTTTACCTCACCTGTACTTGTGACTAAGATCTAAATTACGCACTAAAGCCTAACTTCTCCTTGTGTCAGTAACATGTGTAGCATTGAACTTGTAAATGTTTTTGTGCCTAGCACAACTACCTACAACTGTAATTGCAAGCCATTATCTTAACAATTTTCTGGTTTGTCCATTTTACCCTGAAGTTATATGTATTATTACCTACTGCTGTATTATGTTCTTGTCTTAATAGTTTGTGATTGTTCATTTTACTCTGTAATTATATGTTTCTCCACTGCCCTCTACCCCAAGATGCATCAGGAATTGAGCAGTACTCTGCTCAGTATACCTTCCTGGTAAAACTTTTAAATAAATAAATAAATAAACTGTTAATCATATAAACTTAAGTTTTTTTTTAAATGAAAGCTGTGTCTGATCAATATGTATAAATTATAATTATAAAATTCTAGTGTGTTGTTACATGTCTGTCCAAGTCGACATAATATGTTGTTAAAAATAACAGAACTTTAAAATTTAGTGAACAGTATTATTTGTAGCCCTAACAGTTCCAAAGTTATCTCTTTTAAAGAAAATATATTTTGAGAGGTCTAACTTTGGAAATGTTGAGGCTGGAAACAATTCTTTTTAAATGAAAGCTTGGAGTCCAGTCATTAAGAATTAGCTAGGTTGATACCATTTTTTGGTCGATATTATTCTGTATGTAGCAATACTGTCTGAATCTGCTTTTTCAGTATATTATCAATGCATGTTTTTTTAGTTGTAATATAGGCAAAATACAGTAAACACATAGGCCAGGATATTCAAAGGGGTTGTGCCTGGCTCAACTAAGTTGCGCCAGTGCAACCCCGCATTGTGCCCCGGTGGGATATTGAAAAGGCTGCCCAGCACAGCACAACTCCCAATGCACTGGTTTGCAATGTAATGGTATGCAGCGCAGATGCATGGGGCATGCCCATGCTTATGCGGCACATCCCAATATGCAGCCCAGGATGTGTGGCGCATATGCTGGTGCAACCCTGCAGTGCGCCACATGGAGGGGCTCAAAGTTGAGCCCTTGCAGAGTAGGAGCAACTCCCAGCCACCCAAAGGTGGGCTGCAGTACTGCAGGGTGCAACACAGCAGCCCAGCCTCGGGTGGCCACCTGCCCACCCAGAACACCGTCCACAAGCACACACTGACCCGGATCCCCCCACCCGTAGCCACGATCACACGGTAAACATATACAATGACATCCCTGGCAGTCTAGTGGCCCCCCAAGTCCCCGATTCCCCGAGCTATGTTATTCACGTCCATCCCTGGTGGTCTAGTGGACCCCCCTCCCGCCAGTCCCGATCGCGGTACATAGCCCACCTACTTTCCTGGTGATCCAGTGGCACCCCAACCCTTCCCGCCCACAAGACCCCCTTGCCCACCCCACTCCCCCCATCTTCAGTGGGCAGCTGCATCCCTCCCGCATACCGCCCAGCCGCCCGCCGAATGACAGGTACAGTATGGGCTGTAAGCCCATTGGTCCCCTGTGTGGACCAATGGCCTTGCAGGGCATACTGTAGTAGACAGTCCCATATATGTGAATGATTCTACCAGGGATTACATTGTACACATATGCTAGTGATCATGGCTATGGGGCCGGGAATGCCCTGGGATCCCCGTTGCCCATGTCACGCTGTGCAGGGCACCAGGCACAAGTCACCAGGCTGCCCTGCGCAAGGCATCCACATTGGGCCATAATGACATGCAAATGGCCCCATTTGTGCTATGCATATATTATGGTCTCATTTGCATGCCCCAGGCTGAATATCGCGGGTGATGCACCTAGCGCAACTGCACTTGCACTGGCGTATCCCCATGCTCCCTATCTGTGGCTTGTGCTGGTGCAGTGCCACTGCACCATGCGCAGTATGTGCACTGCCCTTGCCATATGCAATGGTGCTGCACCATGGTGCATCACCATTGAATATCGCCTAGTGCTGGCCCCGGTGCAGCCCAGTTGCGCTGCGCCCGGGCTTGCGCCACTGCCTGGTGCAGTCTGAATATCTGGCCCATAGTGTCAATACTGTATTTTTGTATTGATAGACTGTATGGGTACCACTTTTTGTATCAATACATAAAATTACATAATGATTTAAAAACACATTTTAATAAAAACTATTTTTCAACTCTTTCTGAATTTCAGTATTACACATTATTTAATACTGTACTGATGCTATGCTGGTGTGGCCTGGAGTCCTCTTGGTGTACTGAGATTGAACTGGTATGGACTGGAGCCCTGCTGGTGTGCACTGAGGCTGTGCTAGTATGCCCTGGAACCCTGCTGTTGCATTTGAGGTTGTACTGGTGTGAACTGTAGTGCTACTGGGTTGAACTGAGGTTGTACTGGTATGGACAGGTGTCTTGCTGGTGTGTGCAAAAGCTGTGCTGGTGTTTACTGGAGTCCTACTGGTACATACTGAGGTTATACTGGTGTGGACTTCAACCTTGCGGTGTGCACTGAGGCTGTGCTGGTGTGCCTTGGAGCCCTGCTGGTGCACTGGTGTGAACTTTAGTGCTACTGATGTGCCCTGAGATTGTACTGGTGTGGACTGGAGCCCTGTTGGTGTGTACTGAGGCTGTCGTTGTGTGTACTGGGGTATTGCTGGTGCATACTGTAGTTCCACAGGTGTGGACTGGAGTACTGCAGGCACAGTATGCATTGCTAGGGCCTTTGTTGTAACAGCGCTGGCTCTTGTCTTATATACTGCAGTCCTTAAAGAGCTACTGACGCCGCAAAGAAAAATTTAAAAAGCATACTAATTAGGTACAAGAACTGAGTCTAAATATTAGATTTTGTTAAAGTTCTCCTGAACGTGTCACCAGCTCTTTAAATGAAATCCAAGGTACAATAGGATTAGCCAGGCACTCGCAGAGAGGATAAAACCTTGGACTTAGGAAGTCTTGACTCTGGGCTACATATACATTTTTTTTTTGAACTTTAAAAGGCAAATCATAAAGAGAGAAAATGGGTCAGTGACCCCTTGATGCCCCAGTGCTTCAGCTGTAATCTTCATCAGGGGGCTGCCTCCTGACGAAGACAATGGTCAAAGTGCTGGGGTGTCTAGTGGTCACTGGCCCATTTCTTTCTTTATGTATTTGCTCTGCACGTTCAATAAAAGAACATAGATGTAGTTCAGAGTCAAGATTTCCTATGTCCAAGGAACTATCTTCTCCACGAGTGCCTAGCTATTCCTATTGTATTCCAGTTGTGCTACAGAGGTTAGCAGCTCCTGCCTGGCATGGGACTACTCTCTACTCGAGCACACCAATCTCTGTATCGGCTCCAAAGGAAATCCACTCTCAGTAACATTATTTAAGGTGCGCCTCAGCAAACATTTGTGTATTTAAGCCTATGGTGACACTGGATAAATTCTGTTTATTGTTTTCATTACACTTTATTCCATGTTTGTACTATCCATCTGTGTTATTTGTTTTAGAAGCATATGCCTATTGCTGTCTAGTCTATATTTGTACTGTTTGATCATTCTGACCTAGTGGAAGAGCATATACCTTTCTGTGGGTGACAAAATTAGGGCACCACAATTAAGGCACAGCAACCAGTTCACCTATCATATTGGTGAACAGGATTTTGCAACGTCCGACAGGGACAGCGGCATGGGTGTTGCGCCCCTTGCCCCATATACCTCTGACCTGGAGGTAATTATATTAAAGTACACGGAGTGCAGGGGCACAGCCTCCTGAAAACAGCCAGAATGTGCCCCAGGGCATTGGGCATGATGGGGGTTGGGCAGCACAATTGCCGGACGTGATGTTCGCCATTGGCATTGTGATGTGCCCTAATGACGGTCACAGTTTTTCTTGTCACCGTGACATGGTGGAACCATGGAAGAGTGAATTAAAATAAAAACTACTACTGCTGTAGATATACTGGTGTGGACTAGAGTCCTGCTGGAACGTACTAAAGCTGTGCTGCTGTGGACTGTCCCCTGCTGGTGTGTACTAAAAGCTGTGCTGCTGTGGACTGCCCCTGCTGGAGTGTACTAAGGTTGTGCTGGTGTGTATTGGAGCACTGCCAGCGTGTACTGTAGCTCTGCTGGTGTGGACTGCAGTACTCCAGGTACAGTGTGTACTGCTATGGCCTTTGTTGTAGCAGGTCTGGTTCCTGACTTATGTAATGCAGTCCTAAAGAAATCCACTCTCAGCAACATTCTTTAAGGTGCACCTCAGAAAACATACATGGTGACAGTTGATGAATTCTGTTTATTGCTTGCACTTTAGTCCATGTTTGTGCTATCCTTGTGTGTGATTTCTTTTAGAAACATATGCCTATTACTATCTATTCTGTATTTGTATTGCTTGAGCTCTCTGATCTACGGGAAGAGTGAAATAAAATAAAAACTACTGCTACTGTTACTAGTACTGCTGTGGCTATACTGGTGTAAACAGGAGTCCTGCTGGCGTTCATATAGGAGTCCTGGTGGTAAGTACTGAAGCTGGGCTGTGTATACTGGAGTTTTGCTGGTGTACATTTATTGAGGTTGTACTGAGGTGCACTGGTGTGGACTGGAGTAATTTTGATGCATGCTGAGGCTGTGCTGATGTGTGTTTGAGTCTTGCTGGTGAATTCTGAAGTTGCATTAGTATAGACTGGAGTCCTGGTGGTGTGCATTGAGGGTGTCACTATGAAATACTAATCTCTTAATTCCATTCCTTAAAAATACCTTAATTGTTCCCTTACTCCTTTATATAGATATAGGCATATATTAAGGGGATTATTTATTAGTTTTACCAAACAATTCCCTTACCGTACTCTTAATTATAATGCACAAAATGTTTTTTGTTCACAACTTAATCTATTCCCATAATGTCATTTTAAATAGGTTTTATTACTTAATTGTGTACTTAGTGTAAATTGCCAAACACCATAATTTCCATTTAATTCTGGTCCTGAAAAATACCTTATATTTACCCATAACTAACACAGGCATCCATTAAGGCAAATGTTTTTGTGGTTAATTTTGAAAATTCCTTAATCATTCCTTAATTCTAGTTCACAAATTAAAGGCTTTCAACCCATTAATCCATATTCTTAATGGGTCATTTTACAAGTTTAAAGAGTTAGTTGTGTCAAAAATAGCAAGCAGAAAATGTGCTTAATTTCTGAAGTAGTCTGTTGCTACTGGTTATTTGCTCATGAAAAGGGTTTTCTACCTGCTAGGTATCAGGTGTGATGTAAAGAACATTACTTTACATGGAGGTGGACATGTGTCATTCCTTTCCTCTTTATACCTCATCAGCATTGTGTACTCACCTACTGTGACATCACGAGTCAATGATCTTGCAGCAGAGGACTGGTTCTTCTTGATCAGCTTTGATGTCAGAGATAGTGAGGTCATAGGGCTGATGATGTATGAGGAGTACTAGCACTACAGTAACTATGTCAGCCTCCAGGTAGTACCATTCCACACATTAAACCAAGTAGAGTTCATCAAGAAGAAAATATTCTAATTAGCAAAATGAAAAAAAAAAAACTTCAAATATAAAAAGTAATTGTTTACTACAGTACCTTTAAAAGTAACTATTAATGTCAGGCAGTACACTATGGCCCAGATATTCAAACTGCACCCAAAAACTGTGCAACAGCAGGAGCAAACACAAGTCCACTGCGCCCATGTGCAAGAAGTGCGGTATTCAAAAACTGCGCAGGCCAAGATGCGCCTACGGCCGACGACTGAATATCGCACCACCTGCGCCATAGCGCGACTAGGGAGGTGGAGCTGAGCATATCTGATGTGTCATAGCACAATAAGGGATGTTCAGCTGAGCAGTCCAGATGTGCCATAGTGTAACCAGGGATGCCCCCCAGCAGCAGGGCAGCAATGCAACAGCACAACCAGGGATGCAGGGGCCCACCACCCATGCCACAGATGGGCAAAGAAACACACAGCAGAACAGACATCATCCCCCCACACCCCATGCACTGCACAACTGGGGGAGGGCTGGAATAACCACTGGCCCATGGAGACCAGCAACCAACCACAGCCGAGCCATGGTGCCCCATCACACCCTCTGGCAAGCTGTGACCGGCAAAGAAGGATGGCCGACCACCCCGTACCACACCATCCCACAAATGCAGAGCACACCCTGCACCATGATCCCCATACACCTTGCCCAGGAGTAGCACCCAACAGTGCAGGACACCCCATGCATGCCACCACCCCCACTGTGACAATGCAATCCTGTGCACCATGGAGCCATGCAAGGCAGCCCCACCATGTACACCCTGCAGCGGGCGGCAGTGGACAGTGATGCAACAAATGCATACACAGTGCCACCCTGCACGTCCCCCCCCAAGGTACAGCTGAGAGACCGACCATGTGTCAGCACACGAGGTACCCCACATGCAACAGGGCATGCCCCAGACCCCACCTCCAGTGGTACAGCACCCTGCACACCCTCCCAAGGACACATCTCGTCCCAGCACTTGCCACAGCAGCCACCACTGACACGCCAGTAGACCGTGCATATCACAGACATGCAAGGGTGTCAGCTACACAGGCCATGGATGGTCTGACAGGGGTGCCATGCACACAGCACAGGCCCCACGGACCACTGCACACAGGCATCCAGAGCACAGAGTACAACACACAAACCACAGACAGTGACTGTCCCCCCTGCCCACACCATAGGCGGTTCACCTCTGCACACACACACATGCCCATGCGTGCACCACCCCTGACGCCATGCACACCACTGCAGCTGAGCACCTGTAGCCCGCTGCAAATCAGAGACCACCACAGCTGTTATAACAAAATGTATATATTAAAATATAACAACTATGAAACATATTTACAAATATATACAAGGGTGGGGGGAAAGGGCCACAAACCAGGTGGGGGTGGCCATGGGGCAGGGGTGGACAAATCGGAGAGGGAAGAAGGGGTGTGAGGGTGGGTCCAGGGGGTATGGGTGTCAGTGGGTCATGGAGGGCCTATTCCCTGCCCTGCTTTGCACTCCTGTGGCGCCTCCGGGTTCTCCTCCTCTGGACCCCATGTCGCTCCAACCTCTCCAATGCTGCCAGGGATGCCCGTGCCAGCTGTAGTATTTCTTGTATGGCCCATTCCAGGGCCATCCAGTGTTGTCCACCTAGGACAAGGGAGCAGAGTCAATACATGTGACTGTCCAGTCCCCTGCAGCAAACCCATTGTACATGGCATACAGCCATGTGCCACGCCCCTGTGATGGTGTGCGACCACCCACAGTGACCGTGTCCACAAGACCTGCCTACCCAGGCAGCCACAGCCATGTGGACCATTGCACACACCCACCGCCCATGTTCTGCATGCACCACCGTGGCCGTACAGTGACTTGGCTATGCGGTGTGAAGGCAGTGGCACAGCCATGTGCCCAGTGCATGCATGGACCACCATTGATGCACTCCCAGACATGCAGTGCCACTGGACAGTGCTGACTATAACAAGTTGCGTGCATAGCAGTGGTGTCAATGGATGGTGGCCATGCCCCGCTTCCCGCCCTGTTACACAGCATGCAATAGTAATCATGGATGTAAGACACTCACCATCATCAGTCTGGTCCCTGTGCCTCTGTGGACCTTCGCCCCTCCCAGCCTGATGGTCCTCCTGGCAGCACCTCCTCTCCCTCGCCAGCATGCGCTCGTCTGGGCCTAAGGTGCAAACATGGAGAGAAGAACATCAGTACAATCCTGTAGCAAAGTCCCCCCACCCAATGTGTGTGCAATCCCACACAGCCAGACCCACCCATCCCGCACCCTGATAACACCACCATGACCAACACTGGACGGCCCCCCCATGTGCCGGACACATGCAACCGTGATACCCATATGGAAGATAAAAGTGTATAGATGTTGCACCTACCAGGCCGTGGCACCATGCCCCTCCTGGCACGTGCCCGCAGGTGGACAAGCAGGTCCGGGTCCCTCTGCCTCAGGTCCCCATATCGGTGGCGGCACTGCTCTGCCATCTGCCTCATACCGGTGGCCTCCTCCAGGGTGTCAGCCACCTCCTGCCACACCTGACTCCTGGCCCTGTCCAGGGGTTCCTCCCCAAATAATGGGCCAACATGTGGCTCCACAATGGCAACCAGGTTTGCCAGCTCCACCTGGATCCACTACACAGCTCTCCTCCGCACCATCTCTGCTGCTCAGTTAAGTCAAAATGGCGCTCTGCAGCACGGTTCTGCCACGTACAGATGCTGTGCGGTACAGCGCTGCCATTCCCTATCGTGCTGTCACCGAACAGCGCGATAGTGGTGCACCCATGCCTGACGCATGGCACCTAGGGGGCAAAGGTTGGGCACAGGGTCAAGGGTCTCTGGCGCACGGACAGCCGCAGCGAGATTGGAACCCAATACATCTAGCGTGATTGGGTGCCTGTGTGCCACCTCCTGTAGCGGCCTACCGCGCTGTTGCCCCAGTGCGCCTACGACACCCCAGTGCCACAGCGCCATATAAGTGAACAGCGCTGTAGTACCACTGGCACAATGGTGGTCATGCCCTGCATTGCCTCTTGCGCACAGCACATCAGCAGCATGGCAGGTGCCTGTGTCATCAACCTGGGCATGCGCAGTTAAGTGTGTACTGCACATGTCACAGAACTGTGCCCTTGGCTCAGCATGTTCAACACAATTGCGCAAAGCACAACAGCGCGATATTCAGCCGGCATATGCAAATCAGCTAATCAGCCATTCAATCGCACAGCCACTGCATTTGCATCCATTTAAAGATGCACCTCACCTCATTTGCATGGGTTGTGCTATAAAAGTGCGACATGGGGCTGCACTGGCCATAGTCGGTTACTGCAGTCTATTGGTGAGTTGCATGCTGTTTGAGAGTGTGGACTGTGGATTTTGGGACATGCATGGGATTGCACAGTCACAGGTAACACCTGTCATTCTCACAGGCTGAATCATGACCGAGCGAGTTGTGGAAGAAGCGGAACAGAGTCGTGGGAGGAGAAGGAGGAGGTCAAATTTCACAAAGGCTGAGACGGATGCCCTGTTCAAGGCCTACCTAGACCAGGAGCAGCTTCTCAGCGGACGCCAGGGAACACCACAGGCCCATGCTGCTGCATGGGAGGAGGTGGCACGTGCTGTAAACCTGCATGGCAGCCACCCGCACTATGTGCAGGAGTGCAAGAAGAAGATGGCAGAGACAGGTGGATGATTAAGGAGAAGGTGGCTGCCATCAGGGCAGCACGGTCTGCGACAGGTGGGAGACAGCTGGAGGTGCTACGCCTGACCCCACAGGAGGAGAGGGTTGCTGGCAGCATGCAGCGTTGTGCCATTGAGGGTGTTCCGGGTGGTAGCCCGTCACTGCATGGTAGGTCATGGTCTGTCTATTGGGGGGGGGGACAGGGTAGGTCACATGCAGTAACGCGACTTTGTTTTCCCTTACAGCTCCTGAGCATCTGCATGGGTCAGCGGTGGTGGGCTTCTCCACTGAGGCCGGTCAGATGGAGATGGAGGAGGGCCCATCCACCTCCACAGGAATACGCGGCTCAGGGCGACAGTGGGCCCGCCTGGACTTCCAGACTGATGTTGGTGGAGCAGGTGCGGAGGAGGCTCTGCCCGTGTCCCAGCGTGCCAGCATCCATGGATGCCGGCATGCTGGGACTCGGGCTAGTGCCGGGTCTGTCACTGATGATGATGTAGCTAACATCATGGGCAGTGACACATGTGTGCCACAGGATGACCACACAGCAGGTAACATCGTGGCCATGGCTGTGGGTGGTGCCGCCGTGGAGGCCTGCATGTCATCACAGTCCCAGCCTGTGCCTGTCAGCACCGGTGGGGCAGCACTGGTGTGTGTACAGGACATTGGGACTGTTGTGGCCACTATGGCAGCACCATTGAGCCCTGGGGAGAGGCAGCTGGAGGGGCAGCATCAGCAGTCGGCCAATGGGCTTGGTGGTACAGTGTTAGGGGGTGGTGTCAGTGCACCACCTGTGGACATGCCCAGGCCTGGCCCTGGTGTGAAGCGCCCACCCTCAAGGGGTGATGAACATCAGGGCTGCGAACACCCTGAGGTACAGCATGCCAATCAGGCAGATGACCTCTTGGATGAGCACACCCACATACTGCAAGCATCAGTCAATCAGCAGATGCGGCTTGTGATGGCAGTGGATGCACTGAGTGCAGCTCTGCACCAGGCAGAGGAGCGTCACAGCAGAGAAACTGATCTGCTCCTGGCAGGGATGGTCCGGATGCGGGAGGATGTGACCGCTGCCACTGACAGGCTGACACAGACAATCACAGCTGCCGTGGCCACAGGGGGCACACAGTTATTTGCCCATGCATCACAGACACCGCGCAGTGCAATGTCCACCCCCCATTCCTAGCGTCGTGCGACACCATCCTTGTTGACACCGGGTTCAGCTGTGGGCATCCCGAGCACGCCTGGTGCAGGCATGTTCGGTGTGCTGCAGACCCCTGCATGAGCATGGGCGCGTTCATGCAAAGGTACCCCTGGGGGACCATCGGTGCCACCCCATGAGGCCAGTGGTAAGCCTGTCACTGCTGGCGGGTCTCAGCAGGGCCGCCCATGCATCCGTGGTGGCCGGGGCACTGTGGAGCATGACTGACCTGTCTCCCAGCGCGGCTACTGTCTGGTGCTGTCCTGTGTGCATTGTGTCATTCAGCGGGCAATGCATGGGTGGGTACCCGGCCCTGCACGCACACATACAGTCCATCTGCACACCCTCCCAGCTGCTGTCCGCAGTTGCATGTGCATGATGATGCCTGCATTGCACTGTACGCCAATGTGCAATGGTGCCCAGCATCTGACACATGCACAATGACAGACAGTGGGCATGGTGGTCTGTGAACATGTGTGTGGCTAGGGGTGGTGTTCTGGGTCGGTGTGCCTCCTACCCTTTGTGCATGTCTGGTGAGTTGTGTGTGTGTGTGTGTGTGTCTGTGTCTGACCACGTGCCATGTTAGACCTCACCCATCCCTGGCGGTGTGTGTGGTTCCATGCCTGGCCACTTCCCTTGATGGCATGCACCCCTGGTGTGTGTCCATGCATGTTCGTGGGTTGTGCCTTTGCCTCTGGTAGTTGCACATGGCCCCATGACTTACCTGGGTTGGCTGAAGTGCTCCTCCATGATGGTGTCCCGGTGCAGCTGTGCCAGCCGGAGCATTCGGGGGTTCCGTCACCCAAGAGGGGACTGCGCATCACCATTGTCACCGGCATCCTCATCGTCCCCATCGTTGTCCCCCTCTTCGACCTGTATGGCTATCCCACATTCATTGGCCATGTTGTGTAGGATGTAACAGGCCAGGAATAGCCCGCAGGCCTTTGAGGGGCTGTACTGTAGGGCACCGCCAGAGGTGTCCAGGCAATGGAAACATGCCTTCAGCATACCGAACACCCGCTTAATGACATTACGCGTGGTGGCATGTGCCTCATTGTAGCGTTGCTGCGATGGGGTCACGGGCCACCGGTATGGTATGAGCAGCCAGGGATGGAGTGGGTATCCACTGTCACCTGTGTGTAGAGGGTGGAGGTTAGTTTGGTGATCAGCATCGCCCTGCCCCGGGCCATGTAGGCCACTACCCATGTCACCTCTGACCATGCCCCTCCGAAGCCCTAAGTTTGTCCATGTGGTTTGCATACTCACCCACTAAGTGGCCAGTGGGAATGTCCCAACTCTCGAATCTGTGGCACAGTGCTGACTGGTGCCAGTTGAAGGCATTGTGTGCTCCCCCAGGGTGCGTGGCACAGACATTGATTATGCACCCCCTGGCATCGCACACCACCTGGCAGGTGATGCTAGCATAGCCCTTGTGATTAATGTATGCGGCACCCTCGGGGCCAAGTGGTGTGCGGATGGCCACATGGGTGCAGTTTATTGCCCCTAGCATGCCAGGCATACGTGCTACCCTGTGGAACTCCTGTATGTTTGCTATGCGCTCCACCGGTGTGCTGGGGGAAATGGATGTACTCGCGGCATGTGGCAGCAGTGCGGCGAGGAATTGGGTGGCGGTGGCGGGGCGCGGCTGACTGGGTATGTCTGTGGTGTCCCGTTGGTCTCTGGAAGGTATCCATGGCGAGCAAGCACATGCAAGCTGTCACTTTAGTCTCCACTGACAGAGCATGGCTCCGTTGTGTGGGTGCCTGCATCACATCACTGCACAGCTCACAGAGCCACCTCAGAATTGCCCAATTCAGGTGGTACCAGCCCACAATCTCAGTATCACTGTACAGCTCGAAGCTGGTGTGGGCTCGGTACTGCCTGTTGGGGGCATACCGCTGATAGGCCCTTCCACAGCCGCGCCCCCCTGCTGCCTGCATTCTCACCCCTCTCATTACTGCCTCCATCTGGATGGTGGCACTGGCCATGTCCCTGGCTTGTGTTCACCCCCCCGGCAGCTGTTTCTGTGTTCCCCTGCTGTCATGGCTGCTACTTCCCCTGCACTGGGAACACCTAACTGTGGTGGCCTCAGTGCTGTGTGGCACTTCCCCCTTCTGCACTGTGGCTGTGGCTGTGGCTTCCCACAACTTCCCTGAGCCTGTGGGCTCCAGGTGCCCTTTCTCTGTCCTGCCCTGTGTGTGTGTGTGTTACCTGTGTGGCTAGCTATAGTTCAGCAACATGTGCCTTCCCTGTAGCGTTCTTGCGCCTCTCCCTTGTTCCTTTTTATTTTGGCTCATTTCCGCTATTGCGCAACTTCAGCTTGCTCCCCTATTGCGCATGGCGCATGTTGTTGAATATCGCACTGAGCCATTTATGCATGGTTCCTCCCCCTTCAGTTGTGCATACATTCATTATCATTGCGCTATTGCTCAGTGTGATTTGGGGGGTGCAACTGCCTCCCACTGAATATCGCAGATGGCGCATTTTCGGACTTGCGCTGGCGCAACCCTATTGCGCATGGCTCAACCCTTTTGAATATCTGGGCCTATTTATTTAGTTTGTGTTTACCACGGATGTACATTAGACAATTGAATGCCTGTTTCCAGGTATGACCCAGGAGAGTACAAAAGAGCAACAGAGCTTGAATACAGTAGTAACAAACAAAACAGGAAGAAATTTCAAGTGACAATAAACACGTAAGAATGATCTACTGTATTGTGTACATATGTATTGTGAATTTGACATGGAGCCTTTGTAAATGAGTCTCTGACTCAAAGGTTGTGACTGCAAGATTTTCAAATAAATAAAACACTATACAGATAATTATATTGAAACTGATTCAGCATATGATAAACATACCGAATAGTATAAAAGAACAGTTACATAAGAACGTACCATAACAGTAGGTCTTCGAGGGGATCTAAGTCATCATGTCACACTGTAGAAACTTCACCATTAGTGAAGCAGGATCCACATGAAACATTTTTCAGCAGTACAACTGGAGCCACCCACGCCAACATCACCTGCCGATGTCATCAACCCTATAAAGGCGTGAGAGGCCCCACTCCCTCCTCAGTTCTTTCCCTTGGAGACAGAAGGAGCAATCACATGCTGTGGGGGACCTAGGAGAGAGAGGTGCCCAAGCCTACAGTAAATAAAAGGCTGGATACACCATACAGCCAGTCTGAGCAGAGACCCCCATAAAAAGGGGGATGGTGGGAGGGAAAGTAGGCCTGATGACTGAGATCCCCTCGAAGATCTACTGTTATGTTAAGTTTTTATGTAACTGTTCTACAGTACCTTCTTCGGGGGTACCTCAGTCATCAGGTCACACTGTAGTAATGATTCCCAAGCAGTTACAAGTGCAGCAGAACAGTCTGAGAGGAAGGCAAGCCAAGGCATAAGACAGAAGGCACTGGAAAACAGACCAACTGAAGCCTGCTCAGCTCTGGATGCAATGTCCAGACTGTAGCGCTTGGTGAATGTATGGACAGTACTCCAGGTGGCACCTGTGCAGATGTTAGCTGTAGAGACCCCTTTGAAGTAAGCCTCTGAGGTAGCAATACCCCTCGTGGAGTGGTCTTTCACCGTTCCTGGCAACTCCTTCCATGTTTGTTGTAGCAGAACAAAATACAATTGGCCAACCATTTGGACAGGCATTGTTTAGAAACCATAGCACCCTCTCTTACTTGGGTGAAAGAAACAAAAAGCTGCATTGACTTTCTGCAATCTTTAGTTCGCAGCAGAAAATATTTCAAAATTCTGTGCACATCTAGAGTATGGAGTAGTGCTTCCCCTGGATTGGCACGCTCCAGGAAATAAACAGGTAGGTGGATAGATTGGTTCAAGGTAAACTCAGATATCACCTCGGAGAAAAACTTAGGATTCATGCCCAAAGAAATCCTGTTTTTGTGAAAAATCAAATAAGGCTCCTCACACCAGAGAGCCAGAAGCTTGGAAAGCCTTCCTGCAGAAGTAATAGCAACCAAAAACAACACTTTCCAAAATAGAAAGCGTAACTTGAAAGTAGCAGCTGGCTCAAATGGAGATGGAGTCAATTTCTCCAAAACAAAATTTAAATCCCAAACCAGGACAAGGGTACAGATTCGTGATTTCAGAGGCAGGATGCCACTAAGAAAAGTACGGATCACATCCAGTTAAGCTATGTTACAACCACCCACAGGCTTGCAAAAGGCAGAAATAGCTGAAAGGTGCACCTTGAAGGAGGAATACTGGAGTTCTGAGCCCAACAGTGATATCAGATAGTCCAGAATTTGGCTTAATGGACAGGTGAAAGGGTCCAGATGGTGCTTGGCAGCCCAGATGACAAACCTCTTCAACTTCATGGCATAGGTAGCCCTACTAGAAGGTTTCCTAGCCACCACAAGGATGTCAGCCATCTTCTGGGAGACCCCAAATCAGGCTATGGCTATATCCTCAGAAGCCAGGCATGCAGACAAAGGGACTTGAGGTATAGATGGACCAGGGTCCCCTGCGCCTGTATCAGCAGATCCCTGCAGAGGGGCAGAGGCACTGGAGGTTCCACTGCTACTCTTGCAGTAATGGAAACCATACCTGCCGAGGCCAGAAGGGTGCGACCAGGATCATGCTGGTCCCCTCCATTTGCAGCTTGATTAGCACATTCTGAATAAAAGGAAATTTAGGGAAGGCATAAAGGAACCTCCACTCCAGGAGACGGACAACTTGCCTCACCAGAAAACTCCAAGCCATGGATGTAGCAAGCAGAAATTGGGCAGTTGCTTTGAGTGGGGATGCAAAAAGGTCCAACTCTGGATGACCCCATTCATGCATCCTGGACCAAGTCCAGCTGAGGCTGTCAGCCAGGGTGTTCAGAACACCTGGAAAGTGAACAGCCAAGAGCTCCAGGACATGGTCCAGAGCCCAGTACCAGACCTTCATTGCTTTCCTGCAGAGAGGGTACAAATGAGTCCCCCTCCCATTTGTTGATATAGTAGACCACAATGACATTGTCCAACTGAATCAACAACTGGTGAGACGTCATGTTCAGGTCCAAGACAGCAGACATAGTAGTTGTGTTCATCTGAAGAAGCAATCTTCTTTCGGCAGCGGCAGCAGCGAAAAAGAGATGTGGAAGGAGTACTATAGCTCTTGATACAAACAAGGTAAAAGAATCTCTTTTCTGAAAAAAGATTTCTAAAAATTAAGTTAAAGAAAAGTGTAAGTAAAATGTCGTGAACTGTGATGGAGCTTCTGCAGAGACCCATGCGACTGGAGACAATGGCAGGAAAGACCTGAGGAGGGATTGGGGCCACTCACACCTTTATTGGATTGATGACATTGGCAGAAGTCATCAGCTTGGGAGGCCCAAGTTGTACTGCTGGAAAATCTCCTGTGTGGATCCTCTTTCACCGATAGTGAAGTTTCTATGGTGTGACCTTATGATTGAGATACCTATGAAAAAGATGAGTATATATAAATAAATTCAGTATCTAAGATTATGTCATCAAGAATCTGTATATTATAATTAAAGAAGTATAATATATTCTATTACAGTATTTATAGGATAAAATACAGGACAAGATGGTGAGATATGAAACAAGCATCATCAGCAGTGTAAAATACAAGTTCAGTAGTCATTCATTTATTTAAAATTTGGTGACTGAGATAGGCACACTGAGACAAGGCTCATTTCCTGGTGTGACCATAGGGGACAGAATGTAGCATAAAGTGAAACAGCAAAAACAAAGTGACAACAATCAGTACATGAACCTTACAAAGTCTCTTACTTCTTTTTATTGTGTAACTATGTATTATTATGTTGAGCTTTGTATGTATGTATACCCCCCATTTCTTCGACGTGGAACCTTTGTAAACGAGCAGTTCCTGCTCAAAGGTATTTGTAATCCTAGATTTTAATAAAATAAATAAAATAAAAAATGAAATTGCAGTACAAATAATGAATTTCAGAGGAAAAGAGAAAAAAAGTAAAAACCTGCGAACCCAATGATGTGCAACTAAAATGATAAAGGGGTTAGAGGGCTTAAGCTATGAGGACAGACTAGACTAATTAAATCTGTTTAGTTTGGAAACTAGGAGTAAAAAAGGTGATTTATTATTGTTATATAACACCTTAAGAAATTCTGATCTCATAGCCCAGTGTGGATTACAATTTAATGTTAGGAATACCAACCCGAGATCTCGAACATATGAACATACGACAATACCAGCAGATGTAGGCTTTAAGGTCTGGTGCATCTGCTTGAAAGTGCTGCTCACAGTTCAGACAACTACTTGGCACCCCTACTTGAAAAGGGACTTCAAACTACTGAAGGGAGTACAGCGCAGGGCAACAAAAATGATCCTGAGATTGGGGGACAGACCATATGAGGAGAGACTGAGAGAACTCATTATGTATACCCTGGAGAAAAGAAGGGAGAGAGGGGATATGATTGAGACCTTCAAGTACCTGAAGGGTTTGAACAGAGTAGACACCAGGTGTATGTTCAATCTGAAGGGCAGAAGGGAAACCACAGGACACTCTATGAAGTTGGAAGAGGGCAGGTTCAAGAGGGAATGGAGGAGGCACTATTTCACAGAAAGGATAGTGACAGAGTGGAATGCTCTGCCAGAGGAAGTCGTATCACTGCAGTGTTGGGGGCTTCAAGAGGGGGTGGGACAGATTCAAGAGGAGGGTATAAACTGAGAGGGGGCAAGATGGGGAGGGCATATGAGGGAGGGGGCAGCTACAATGTAATGGACTGAAGTGCTGCACACTTGAGCAAACTAGATAGACCGAATGGTCTGTATCTGCTGGCAATTTTGTATGTTTGTATATTCATAAATGCTGCTGCCCTTCCCCCCTTTCCCTCCAAAATTTTCCTCCCTGAGTCCACCAGCCTGGTCAATTCTCTCCCTACTTGTACCTTGCCCATGAACCTATCCCAACCCTTCTTAAAACTCCCCACTGACTCCAGCAAGATCACCTCCTCAGGTAGCAGGTTCCAATCTGCCACTACCCTTTTCATGAAGTAATCCTTCCTCACCTCCCTCTCACAAGTTTCAGGATACGTCCCCTCATGGTCCCTTCCTCCTTCAATCTAAACATACCCTCAGTACTAACTTTTGTTCATGCCCTTCATGTACTAAAGGACTCGATCATATCCCATCTGTCCCTTCTGTCCGCCAGGGAGTACATGTTTAACTTTCTTAGTCTCTCCCTATTAGGGTTTCTCCCTCTATTCCCTGGATCATTTTGGACACCCTGCTCTGGACTCCCTCCAGGAGCCTGACATCTCTTTTTAAGTATGGGTGCCAGAACTGCACACAGTACTCCAAGTGTGGCCTCACCAACAATTTATGCAGTGGCATAATGGCTTCCTCCCTCCTAGAAGTGATCCCCTCACGATGCACCCCAGCATTCTGGTTGCCTTTGCTGCTATTTTCTACATTGTACTGTGTGATTTAGTGATTACAGTGTCAGTAGCTCAGTAGATAGCACGCTCGCCTCTGAGGCCGGGAGATCACTGCACTGTGGGTTCAGTTCCTACATCTGGCACTTGAGTTAATATCCCAATACTGACACTGTAGTGCAGCATGAGAGGGGTGCTGCACTTCTGAGGTGCCATCTTTCGGATGAGACGTTAAACCGAGGTCCCATCTGCCTGGATTGGTGGTAGTTCAGGTGGATGTTAAAGATCCCATGGCACTTATCGAAAAGAGTATGGGAATTTCCCCGGTGTCCTGGCCAAATTTCCCTCATTCACTAAAATACCACCAACAGCTTAATCTGGTTCAAATTCAATTGCTTACCATCTGTACCCCCCCCCCAGTCGCCCCTGAAAAAGGGACTTCTAGGCCCAGTGGGCTTACCGGGTCAACAAAATTCAACAAAACAACAATTCATATTCCCTGTGATCACTACTCCCAGATCCTTTTACTCCTCTGAGACAGATAACTGCCCCTCCCCAAGTGATAACTATCCCCTAGATTCTTGGCCCCTAAATGCAGTACACTGCACTTCTTGGTGTTGACCCCAGCTGCCATGTGTTGACTACTGACCAAGTCTTTCCAGATCCTCCTGGAGTACCCTCCTCCCTTCCTCACTGTCCACCACTGCACCTAATTTGGAGTAATCGGTGAATAGTTTCATAGTTTCATAGTTGCATACAAGTTCATAAGGCCAAAGCCCATAACGAACTCGCCACCATTTGCCTTAACAGTGGAAAAAGTATTTTCTATTATACATAAAATTGTCCTGTCATTTTTTGAACTGTTCCACAGTATTACTCATGACAATATATTTTGGTAAATAGAGGTGGAAGTAGAGGTGGAGCCCTCTGAGTAAAGAATTTTTTAGCCTTGTTGTTTTACTAACAGAGGTTTTTTTTGCAGTTAATCTTTTTATTGTAATTATTGTGATTATACATACAAATACACTATATTCTCCAATATACACTTACATAAATTCTTAACAGGAGAAGGAAAAAACATGTTGTCTAAAGTATTATACAATGATATTAAAGGGGAAAACAAATGTTGAGAAAACAATATGTAGCAGTACAATCTGTATGATAGAGAGAAAATATGGCAATTTATGGTTCAAGGGGTAAAAGGAGTAGATACAAACAAGAAATATGAGCAGTCGTGATTGTACTTCTATTATGCTGTAATTTAATTCAAGTATGTGTAAGATTGTATAAAGGAAGAACATAAAAAATACAAAAATATCTAAGAAAGTAAACAAGAATGAAGAGGGAAAGAGAAGAAGAAAAGGAGATAAAAAGACAAAAAGAGAGTAGATGAAAAAGGAACAAAAGAGCTAGAAGCAAGATTCCAACATGAACATATAACAACCCATGGATTAAGTGACGCTATGTGTAGACGTGTTTAAATATTTAAAATAGTCCTGCCAGCATTTATTATATAAATTAAGTCAGTCAGAGGCCAAGTGTGACATACGATCAAGAATGGCGTATTGAGATAGTTGTTTGAGAATATCCGGGAGGGTGGGAATGATGTTGGATCTCCAATGCATTAATATAAGGTGTTTAACTTGAAGGAATAGTATGTATAACCATTTTCTATTCTGAGAATGGGATATTTTGTATGAATGAGCATTGAAAATACCAAGTATGCTATGTTTTGGATCTAATGTAAAGGATAGACCAATCACTTTCATTGCAAAGAAATGAATATGATGCCAAAGATTGTGTATGGGAAGACAATGCCATAAAATATGTAGCAAATTGCCATTGGGGGAGTTACAGTGCCAACATTTATTGTTGTTCATTAAGCCTATTTTTTGCGAAATGTCAGGAGTTCTGTACCACAGATGTAGAATTTTGGTTTGTAAGAGTGAACTGCGATTATCCTTGAAAAATTTATGGCAGGATAGCCAGCAGTTATGCCATTGTGAATTGGTTATTTTATAATTTAAAAGGGTACTCCATTTATTTTTTGCAATGATAGATTGATCTGGAATTGTATTTCTGATATGTTTGTAAATTATACTATTTAATTTACAGTTTATTTTGATCCATTTAGAAATAAAAGTATCATATATAGATTGATGAGAAATAGTAGGAAGATAAAGGTTCCATGCCGTGCATAGCTGTAAATGTTTCCAAAAATCATGTTGAGGAAGATTCCATTGTTTGCGCAGGTCAGAAAAAGGATTTTAATTTGAGAGTCTGAGATATAAGTATATCGTCCAAGAAATAAATGCCCCTGTTTTTCCAATTACAACAAGAAATTGGGCGATTATCAAGAGTGATGTTGCGGTTCCCCCAAACGGGGGCATATATGAGAGGGGTTGGGTTGGATTTAAGGCATTTATGAATTATTTTCCAGTAGTATATGGATGATGCTATAGTAGGGTGAAATTTTAAATTGGGGAGGAGAGGGTTATAAATGAAGGCAGTGGTGACATTGCCTGGACATAGAGATGTTTCCATATTGACCCACAGTGATTTATTGCTGGGTTTATTAAACTATTTGACAGTTTGGGCATGTGGAAGGGCCAAAAAAATGTTTGGAACCAGGGGAGCCCGAAGCCCCCTTTGGACCGGTGGGAACGCAGTTTGTTATGACTAAATCTGGGAATTTTGCCTTCCCATAAAAAATTGCCAATTATATAATCAATTCTGACAAAAAACGTAGGGAGGGTTAAAGAGATATTAGAAAATAGATATAGTATTTTGGGAGCTATTGACATCTTGATAGCAGAGATTTTCCCATTAAAAGAGAGGTTAAGCAGTTTCCATCTGTTGAGAGTGTTTTTAATATTTGCTAATAATGGGGAAAGATTGACTTCCCATAGTTTGTCTAATTTAGAGGTGATCTGTATTCCAAGGTAAGAGATACCTTGAGGGGCCCAATGAAAACCTAATAATGTATTCATAGAAGGGTTACAAAAATTGTTCAATGGCATTGTTTCTGATTTGTTTAGATTCAGAGCGAGCCCACAAAGTGAAGTAAAGTTGCTAAGTAACCTAATTAAGGGTGGTCCTGAAATTTCAAGATTTTCGAGTAGAATGAGGAGGTCATCAGCATAGGATAGTGAAGTATAGCGGGAATTACTGATAGGGATACCTTGGATCATGGAGGATTGATGAAGAGCAGCTGATAGGGGTTCCATAGCTAGAATAAAAAGAGTGGGGGATAAGGGACACCCTTGCCTGGTACCTCTTGCCAGATGAAAGGATAAGGACAGAGTAGAGTTAGTAAGAACCCGGGCAGAGGGGATGGTGTATAGTAATTGAATCCATGTACAAAATTTATTAGTGACACCAAAGTGGGATAGAGCATGATACAAATAAGTCCAGTTAAGAGAATCAAATGCCTTTTCAAAGTCGATGGCTATAGCTACGGCAGGTGATTTAAGAGATTTAGCTTTGTAGATTAAATTAAATAATGAGCAGAGATGATCAGAACCGGTTCTATTTTTGATAAATCCAGCTTGGGAGGTGTGGATAAGTTTCAAAATTATTGATTTCAAATGAGTATTTAATATTTTGGCAGAAATGTTCCCGTCCATATTAAGTAATGATATCAGTCTGTAACTGGATGAGAGAGAAGGGTCTTTATATTTTTTTGGTAGGATGGCTATATTGGCTTCTGTCATAGAATAGGGAAGTTTACCTTGTGAAGATGCCTCTTTGAAGATCTTAAACAGTAAGAGGCATAAGATGTCAGCTAGGGGTTTATAAAATACAGTAACAGAGGTTTTTAATTTTAAATTATGTGATCTAGTGTTGCTGTGTGTTGTTTGTTTCTCAAGACAAATGGTATTGAATAGTGATTCATTTTGGAATGCTTTAAAGATAAAAATTTGGGGCCAGATTCTAGAAGAGCTATGCCTGGCATAACAGCAGTTGTGCCAAGTAGAATGGCGTATGTAGCAACTTACGCCAGCAGTTGCGACATTCACGATTCTACAAAGTGGCCTGCGACATGGCGCAGGTGACTTGTGCCAAACAGCAGTTACGCCGGCAGTTGTGGCCATAGACCCCCTGCGCCATGGTGCTAGGCGGTTTATGGCAGCAGTTGTGCCCCATTCTAGAAGGGCAGCCACAAAGTCCCCACCATTGGGATTCTACAAGAACCCCCGGAGGAGAACCAGCATCGTAAGTTGTACCTGCATTTAGCTGGTGTAACTTAGAAACCACCTTTGAGGGTTTTGTAGAACCCGGTCCATGTGCCCCCCATGCCCAGACTGCACCTGTTGTTGCCCCACTGGGCACCCCACAACCAGTCCTGGACTCAGGACCACGGACCTGCTCCATGCCCCTACTGTACAGCCCCCATACAGTATGTGACCTGCAGGGCTGCCCACACTAACTGCCCCAAATCCCTGCACATGTACTGCCCTGCAGGGCTTCCCACACTGCCAGCCCCCTTGATTCCCCATTGTAGTATGCCCCATAGTGGTGCTGCATTTCTCCACCCGCATCTCGAGGCCCTGAGTCGCCGTTCACATGCAGCATCATTCTCCCTGGTAATGATTCTGCCCCCAATCAGCATAAGATATATAAATGTCCTCAAGTCTCTTGGTAGTCTAGTGCTCCCCAATCATTATAAAATAAAAATGTCTCAGGTCCCTCTGTGGTCTAGTGCCCCAATCATTGTATATTAACTGCAATCCCTGGTAGCAGGCCCCGCCATGCCAGTTGTCCCCCACCTGTGCCCAGCCAGCTGGCGGAGTAACCTCCACTATGGCTAGCAATCGATTGAGGTCATACTGGCCCGCTTGGAAAAGACACAACTAGAAATTATTACTGTGTGCGTTTTTATAGCACGAGGATACTGAACTCAATTGGTGGCTGGCCGTGGTGGTGAGAGGTTGGCTGTGTTAGCTGCTGGCTGGGAACAGGTGGGGGTGGGTGGCTGGCAATGCTGGGTGGGGGTGCGGGGCCACTAGCCTACCAAGGATATGGATTTACTTATTTAATATGCAATGATCGGTGGGGCCACTAGACTACCAGGGACTTGGAGATGTTTTTATTTTGTAACAATAGAGGGGCCACTAGACTACCAGGGATCTGGGGATGCTTACATATTTTATAATGATCGTGGGGGCCACTGGACTACCAGGGAAGGTAATTGCTGCATATGTGGCCGGGCGACTGGGGGTCAGGGCACGGGTGGGGATGACAGTGCCACCCTGAGGAGTGTATTACAATGGGGATCTGGGGGCTGGGATGGGCAGCCCTGTAGGGCATATCTATGGTGTCTGGGGCCACTGGTGGCCAGCACTGTGGGACTATATGGGGTTTCAGGGGCCTGCTTGTTGTGGCCAGCTCTGCGGGCACATACAGGGGTTTGGGGGCAGGGTGTGGGCCACCCGCAGGGTGGCTATTGCAGCTTGCTGGGCAGGGGTGCACTTGTGCCCTGGGGCAGCGGTTACAAGCATGCTGGCTGTGGTACGCTCTTTGTGCGGCATACCTAGCCGCATGGCACAAGTCACAGGACTTTGTTGCTGAGACCCTGCCCCTTCTAGAATAGGGTGGAGGGTCAATGCCACAGTTGCTGGTGGTGCAAGTTGCATTCGGCGGCAACTTGCACCACCCTTCTAGAACCGGGCCCTAGGTCTCCTCTTAGGGATCTGTATTCCAATGAATATAGCTTGAGTGTTCTTAGCCTGTCATCATAGTCTTTATCACTAGTGTTTTCAGTGGTCCTAGTAACCTTGCATTGGACTCTTTCTATCACGGTCTGGCATCCTATTGCAGTTGGGGAGCACAGAAGTGCACAGTATTCCAGATGTGGTCGAACAAGGCTGGTGTATAAAGAGAGAATAACATCTGATTTTCTGCTTTTTATGTGTTTATGAATGCATCCTAGGATGCTGTAAAAAATGTGTGTATCGAATTTTAAATTGTCTGTTATTATGATGCCCAGATCTTTTTCATCAGTTACAACTGCAGGTTGTGTATTATTCATAACATATTGTGCCCTAAGATTATTTTTGCCCATGTGCATTCAAATTTATTTTGTTAACAGTTGCCCAGGTACACACTTTATTTAAATTATCTTTGTAAGTTGGCTATAAACTCTGCATTGTTCACTATGCATCCCAGTTTGCAATCATCTGCATATTTATTGATCCAAATGCCACTTGTTGTCTGCATTCTGGAGACAAGTATATTAAATAGCAGTGGACCCAGCACAGAGCCCTGCGGCACCCCACTAGTAACTGGTGTCCAGTTAGATTTGTGTCCTCTGATAACTACCCTTTGCTTTCTCAACTCCAGCCATAAGGCAATCCATTTTATGATTTTTGGATCTAGGTTTATTTTGACTAATTGTTCCATTAAGATTTTGTGGGCGACTGTGTTGAATGCTTTAGTGCAGTCTAGGAAAACCCCATACACAGGCATTCCATTCTCAAGTGCTTAACTGACAGGCTCAAAAAAATTTATAAGGTTGGTTAGGCATGATCGGCCAGGGGTAAATCCATGTTGGGATATATCTATACAGCCTTTGCTGTTTATGTGATCTAGTATTTTGTTTTGCAGTAGCCATTCTAATAATAGTCGTGAGGCTGATGGGCCTATAATTACATAACTGTTCTTTATTACCACCTTTGAAGATAGGTGTGATGTTTGCAATTCCCCAAGATTTAAGTGTTCTCCCCTCTTTTATAGATGCATTAACTAGGACAGTTAAAGGCCTTGCTAGTTCTTTATATAATGTTTTCAGGAAATGAGGGTTAACACCATCAGGACCAGGAGATGGGCCAGTATTGATTAGTCCAATGGCATCTAGTATATTTTGCTCAGTGAACGAAATTGAAGAATTTCCAGTTTGTACCTTGTTTGTGTCTATAGCATCATTTGGTTTAAATACATTTCCAAGTAGGAGTTAAGTTCCTCCACCATTTCAGTTTCATCACTAAGTATTATGTTATTGGATTTCAGAGGACCTATTCTGTTCTGATTTCACTTTGGTGACCCTATATAGTTGTAGAATTTCTTCCTGTTGTCTTTGTTTTTTTTTCTACTAGTTGTATTTCTAGTTTCTGCTTGGCCAACCTGATAAGTTTCTTTGTTTTTTTAGCCAACATTCTAAACGTATCCAAGTCTGAGACTTTGTGAGATTTTTTATATTTATGAAAGGCCCTTATCTTTTTATTAATTAAGCATCTTATTTCCTTATTCCACCAAAGCGAGACTCTTTGTTTGTTGTTATTGTATTTTACATGCTCTGGAACTCATTTGTTGGTACAGTACTCAATTTTCTTATTTATTTGTTCCCAAATTTGTTCTAAATTGAGGTGTTTCAATGTTTCCTTCCAGTTTCATGAGATTAGATATGTTCTGATAATTGCGTAATCAGCTCTTGAATAATTTCTGATTTTCGTTAGTCCCTTGATCTTATTAACTTGATTTTGCTAATTAAGCTGAACCATGTTATGATCACTATCACTAAGTGGCGCAAAATCACCGGTGGTGAGGTGATGTCCTGAATGTTTGTTAGTATTAGGTCTAAGGTTTTATTATTTCTTGTGGGGAGTTTCACTAGTTGTTCTAGATTGTGTTGGTACATGATCTCTACAAATCTTTTTTCGAGTAGACCTTTGGCTTCAAGAGTTGACCAATTTATATTTGGCAGGTTAAAGTCACCCATTAATATAAAGTCACCCGTTATTTTCATATTCTCTATTTCATCTAAGAAGTGTTGATTTTCTGCTTGTCCTAGATTGGGGGAATGGTAACCTAAACCAATGGTCATATTGTTGTTGTTGTCTGAGAGTATTTTAGCCCATAAAATTGCCATACTGGATTCCTGTAAGTGTATCTGATAACCCTTGAGACTTTCAGAGATATATAATGATACACCTCCACCCTTTTTATCTTTTCTGTTCTTTAATAATTTAGTATAACCTGGTATATTGGTATTCCAATCATTATCAGAGAACCATGTCTCAGTGACCCCACATACATCAATTTTTCTGGAAGCAAGAGTGTATTTTAACTCATCTAGTTTCTTGGTCAAACTTCTAGCATTTACAAGTAGCATTCTTAGCTCTTTTTTATCTTGTATATCTCCTTCAATTGTTCCTGCCTTTCCCTAGCTGTATCCTTAGGAACATGTGTCTTCCTATTTCTATTATAATTTCTTATAGTTGCAGATTAGTTGTTAATAAGGACTGAGTTGAACTAGGGTAGTATGTCTGGTTGCGTTATTATATTTTTATGATTTGAATTAAGTCCCCACCCCTCCTTTCTAGTTTAAATGTGCATCTATATAACTGCTCAGTTGATGACCCAGGAGCTGACTTCCATGTTTACTTAAATGTAAACCGTCTTATACAGGTGGTCACCATTTGAAAATTCTTCCCAGTGTGTTACACATCCAATAGCTTGTTTAAGACACCATTGCCTGAGCCAGTTGTTAATATGTTTAATTTTGCATGTTTGCTGATAGCAAGCCCTTTTTTGCACTTAACTCCCTCCACTATGTCTGCTATGAAAGCATTAACTTCATAATAAACAACTGATAATACCGAGAGTGAATACAAACAAGAGAAACAATTATTTCTCCATCTGTTCGGCAGCCCTTTGGAATAAATTTCCTGATGATTTGGTCGGTGCACCCTCATTTGAGTGTTTTAAAAAAAGGTTGGACACCTTCTTGTTGTCTAACAAAGGGTTTTGTTATTTACCCCACTAGAGTGAGGAGGCAATCTAGATGGGCCAAAAGGCCTCCTTTTGCCTAATCTTACCATGTTACCAAAAAGTGTGCAAGTACATCAGTCATTGATTAGAGAGGAAGCGTACGGCCAATGTATGGCAAGACATTTCTACAGAATCATAAGCATAAAATTAAAATTTCAAAGTACACTGTATTTTTAGCTATGCAACAGAGTGAGAGGCAAAATGGGTAAAAATAAAACATAAAATAGGTTGGGGGGTAGGCCAAATGTCGTTGCAATGTGGAGAGAAGAGGAAGAAGAAGCCTAGTTGTAGGTTCATGCTTTTGAGAAGTGTGTGTCAGAAAGAGTGGTCTGAGAGAGTGCAGGAGGGATAGATTTTCAAAGGCCAGAGAATGACACATTGTGCTTGCATCAAAAACAGCTGGCTCAAGGAGCAGAATGCATCAAAACCTGTGTCAATTCTGATTTTCAAATGATGCTTGCATCAAAAACAAGTCTGCATGCACCAGATTGACTTGCACCATGTCTGTGCCAAAAAAATGCCTGCCCCATGTTAGAAGGGATGCCTGCATCACTGAAATGGTGCACCATCCCCTTATTTTGGATTTGCAAAGAATGTAAGTCATATCCTTGTGCTTAAGATGCATGACACTGTAAGACCAGCCAGAGCTGGTCTAATGTACACTAAAGCACATAAAAAGGCCCATAACAGGGGGGTAGACCTGACCATGGTACTAAGGGCCAACATTCCCCTGCAGGACTAGTTTCAAACATTTTGGAGGTTAGTCTTGGCCATTTCATCTGCTGCATTTTTCTGACTCAGTTTGCATCATTCTCATTTGCATCATTTTTTGACTCAATCTGCACCATTTTTTTGACTCAACTTGTGTCATTCTAGTTCCTTGAGTCATTTTTTTTACTCAGCTTGCACCATTCTTTGACTCAACTTGTGTCATTCCCATTCCATGAGTTATTTTTTTGATTCAACTTGAACCATTTTTATGTTGGCGCGCTTGCACAGCCAACATAGTGGGACAGTGCAGCTTTAGAAGTGCAGTCGCTGTTGGGCAAATGCAGGGCATGCATCAGTAGGTGCGTCCCGCATTCCCCAATCAGCCTGCATACCGGAGCCACACCATGCATACATAATGGGGTGAGCACATCTAAGAAAAGGTCCGCTGCAATCCAAGCAAAGCTCGTCAGACGCAGCGGTCCTTTTCTTGCCGTGCTCGCTGCCATTATGTACATGGCGGGACACGGTGGTAGAACTGCTGACTTTGGGGGTGCCCAATCCCTCTGTTGACTGTCCCTGCCCCCTGTGAATGTGCCAATGGGGAGCCCACTCCTTGTCGGCATGAAGCACCCCCCAATTGTTTAATGCCGAGGTGCCCAATCCCTAGCTCTTACCCATCCCTTTCCTGTGTGCCGACGGGGTGCCCAATCCCGTTGGCATAAATCCCCCTGCAGTTGTTTGCGATGAGGATGCCCAATCCCCATTGGCTACAGACAACCTCAAACAGTTAGTGGCACACTGGGAGCCCACCCCAGTGTGCCAAATGCCCTGCAAACAAAAACTGTCCCACAATGTTTTTTCTTTTTTATAACCTGTAAAATGAAAATGGTCCCTCATAGTCTCAATGCCCCCTCCCCCACCCGCACCCACCCACTGCGCACCCTGCCTCCTGTCACCCTCCTTACCCCATACTTACTCCGCGGAGTCCAGGGCAATGATCTTCTGTGGACCGGGAACACGTCTGCACTCTTCAAAGCCGACTGCGAACTGAAGAAATGCCGGTAAGCTGTATAATGGAATGAATAGGTGTTTTTCAACTTTCATGCATATCTCGGGCATTTTTGTGAATGTTGGCCCCAAATTTTCAACATGGGGTTTTTGGGACCCCTTCTCATGAATTCTTGCACTGTCATGGCATTATTCGGTCCTGAAAGGTGATTTCGCAGTCACTGCGTGGAATCACCTTTTGGGACCAAGTAATGAAATGACAGTGCCACTGTTCATGAGAGGGGCTTTCAAAAAGCCTGTGTTGCAAGTTTGTCAGGAAAAATCCAAAAAATGACTGTTTTACGAGCGTGCATAGCAACTGTGCAATGCACGCTCGTAAGTTAGCGTATTAGCACTATTTTCACATCAGATTCTCAAATGTGGCATTTTACTACACCTTCTTGTGAACTGTACAGCTGTCATTTTTCACATCCTTGCTGAAATGTGTTTTCGCACTTCCGGCGCAGAATAGCACGGTCGCTGTGCAAAATCAGTGTTTGGGACACATTACAAAAATGATAGTGATACTGTTCATGAGCAGAGGTCCTAAAATGCCTTTGTTGAAAATTTGGTGACAACACTCCATAAAATGACTGTTTTACCAGGTGCATAGCAACTGCGCAACACACGCTCGTAACATACGCATTCACAATATTTTCAAGCCAGATTCTCAAATGTGGCATTTTACTACACCTTCTTGTGAATTGTATAGCTGTCATTTTTCACATCCTTGCCAAAATGTGTTTTCGCACTTTCAGCGCAGAATAGCGCATTCGCTGTGAGAAATCAGTGTTCAGGACACATTACAAAAATGACAGTGAACTGTTCATGAGCAGAGGTCCTAAAATGCCTGTGTTAAAAATTTGGTGACAATACTCCATAAAATGACTGTGTTACGAGCGTGTGTTGCGCAGTTTGCACGTACACTCATACGTTCGCAAACTTCTAATATTCTCACTCCAGATTTTCTACAGTGCCATTGTTCTGCACCTCCTAATGAACAGTGCAGCTTTCATTTTTCATATCCTGACCAAAATCTGTTTTCGCAGTTCCAGCGCAGAATAGCATGGTCGCTGTGGAAAGTCCATGTTCGAGACACATGATGAAAATGACAGTGACACTGTTCATTAGTAGATGCCCTAAAATGCTTATGTTGAAAATTTGGGAACGAAAGTCAATAAAATTAGTGTTTTATGAGCGTGCGTTGCACAGTTTGCAGGCATGCTCATGACTTTGTGAATTTGTAATACTTTCACTCCAGCTGTTCATCATTGGCATTTTTCCATACCTCCTTATGAACACTGCAGCTGCCTGAAATGTGTTTTCACATGTCTGGCACAGAATTGCACGGCCGTTGTGTGAAATCAGTTTTTGGGACAGTTTGAGGAAATGACGGTGACACTATTCATGAGCAGAGGTCCTAAAATGCCTATGTTGAAAATTTGGTGCCGAAACTCCATACAATGACTGTGTTGCAAGCGTGCATTGTGCAGTTTCCATGCACCCTTGTAACTTTGTCAATCTGCAATATTTTCATGCCACATTTTCACCACTGGCATTTGTGCACAAATTTTTTTTTCACGGCTTGCCCAAAATGTGTTTCCGCAGCTGTGCACAATGGCGTGCTCGCTGTGCAAAACCACCTTTTGACACACATTCACAAAATCACAGCACTAAGCATCTCTAGCTACGCCACTCCCACTGCCAATGCCAGCGTGACAACATTCGGCATTAACAGATGCTTGTTTTTTTTACACAACTTGCATCATTCTCATCCCTTGTGTCATTTGTTTGATGCAGTGGACCTCTTGCATCACTTTGAGGGACTTTGCCATAGAGAAGGCTTTTCTTGCAAATTATGGTGCACAGTTTTGACGCAGGATGCAATATCTAGGTTGTTGACACACCCTGCGTTGATCTAAGGGCCCTTTGAAAATCCGGCCCATGGATGGGGAGAGGGAGGTTGTTCCACAGTGTTGGAAGGCAGCTAGAGAAAGCAGGCTGGTCTGCTACAGATTTACTGCAAGGGATATGAAAGTAATGAGCAGCAGGTGGCCAGAGGGAGTAGGAGGAGGGGATGAGAGGGTTAATGAGGGAGGAGAGGCAAGTGGGAACAATAGCAAGCCAAAATTTGGCCATGAAGGGGGAAGAGTGTGAGAGACACTGAGCTTCTAGCAGTGCTGGGGAGTAACGTGTTACAGATTTCATGTTAGTGTAATTAGATTACATTTCATGGTAATGTGCAGTAGTTACTGATTACTTAGAAGAAAATGTAATTTGGGGCAGGTACTAATTGCATTTTCTTATGAGTAATGCATTACTGTAATATGTAGTATTGGGTGTTTACTCAACTGGTAAAGGTGATTGTGTTGGTTGACATCCATGGCACTCCAGACATTACCTCATGTGTTTTAGCCCACCTAATAAGCTAGGTGATGCACATGACTCTAGGATCAAATTTCTAGTATATCCAGGTCCCAGAAACCCCTGCTCTCCAGTTTGAATCTTCCAAAGCTGAAAGTAAGGTTAGTAACACAGCCACTACTAGCAAAAAAACAGTTACCATCCTGTACAAATAATGCAGAGTGAGGTGACATGTAGCAGTGGGCCGGGGGCCCTCATTTTATTTTCCTATTGGTACAATCTAAAACTCGACCCATAAGTGGTCGACGGTCGACATCCTGGATGTCCATTTGACAAACAGAATCAGTTATTTTCAGACAATTCCTATTCTATAACCTGATCACTTCTTGAGCACTGTGTCAGGAGGGTATTGGAGTGCCATGGATGTCAACCAACACAATCACCTTTACCAGGTGAGTAAACACCCATTGTGATTGGTTGACCATCCATGGCACTCCAGACATTACCTCATGGGTAGATAAGAAGCAGTACTGTACCCACGGGAGGGAGACAGAGTGGACTAGGAGTGAGAGGAAGAGCTGGCGGCTGAGAGGACCTGTGTTGCAAAGGTTGGCTGTAACCTGTACAGGTGCTCTAGTCTGCAATGCCTGGCAAACGTATGGATGGAGGTCCAAGTTGCCGCTTTGCAGATGTCTTCTGCAGACACGTTGGCCCTTTCTGACCAGGAAGTAGCTACTGCCCTAGTGGAATGGGCCTTTATACCCTGGAGGGGCATCATTTGTTGTGTTTTGTAAGCCTCCTGAATGGTTCTCTTGAGCCAGCCAGCAATGGCAGTCTTGGAGGCTGCCTTCCCTTGTCTTTGTCCCCTTGTGACAATGAACAACCTCTTGGTCTTGCGTAGGGGTTGAGTTCTAGATATGTACATGGAAAGGGTGATCCCTACATCTAGGTGGTGTGGGACGGGCTTGTCTCCAGGTTGAGTGTTTCCAGTAAATGTAGGTAACTCAATGGGTTGTTCCCTGTGAAAGGTGGAGGAGACTTTTGGTTGGAAAGCAGGGACTGTACAGAGGCGGACCCCTTGAGGGGTGAACACCGTGCAGGGTTCTTTGCAGGACAGCGCCCCAAGTTCCCCAGTCCTTTGGGTTGAACATATTGCGATGAGGAAGCAGGTCTTCAGACTGGACCAGAAGAGGTCTACCTCCTGTAGCGGTTTGAAGGGGGTAGTACTGAGGGAATCTAGTACCAGGGGGAGGTCCCATGGAGTGACGGATGGTCTGACTCTGGGTCTCAGTATCTCGACTGCTTTTAGGAAACGCAATATGTCTGAGTGAGCCCCTTGGTTGTGTCCCCTTATGGGACCGATGGCTGAGAGCTGTACTCTAAGAGACGAGTGGGCCAATCCTTTCTCTACTCCTTGTTGAAGGAACAGGAGAATGGTGGACATGTCTGCTAGCTCAGGATATTTGCCCTGATCTTGACACCACCTCACAAACACCGACCATTGTCTACCAAAGGTGGAAGTGGTCGAGGGTCGTCTGGATTGCAGTATAGTGAAAATGACTGAGTCATGATACCCTGCGTTCATCAGTCTCTTCCTCTCAGGAGCCAGGCTGTGAGCTTTAGTGTCCATGGGGCCAGGTGCAGTACCGGTCCCTGGGTCAACATGTCGGGTAGGTAGGGTAACCTGAGGCTGGACATTGTCATTGCTAACACTGTTGCAAATCATGCTGTCAGTGGCCAGTAAGGTGCCACTAGAATGATGGTCCATCGTGAAGATTGGATCTTGGCTAGTACTTGGGGTAACATGGGTATGAGTGGTAAGACGTACGCCTGATCCCGGGACCAGAGTTGTGACAGGGTGTTGGTCCCCTGGGACAGATGTTCCCTGTATCTTGAGTAATATTTCTTGACCTGTACATTTTCTGCTGTGGCCATGAGGTCCTTGGATATCGGTCCCCAAGTCTCCTGGATCAGATGGAAGAGGCTTGGGTGTAGATGCCACTCCCCTGGGTGGACCTGTTGTCGACTGAGCCAATCTGCGTGAATGTTTAGCTTGCCAGCGAGATGAATAGCGCTGAGATGGGAGAGGTGGGTCTGTACCCAGTTGAGGACAGTTGCCACCTCTCTCAGCATAGCTCTGCTTCTGGTGCCCCCTTGCTTGGCGATGTATGCCACAGTGACTTGGTTGTCGGAACGTATCAGGAACGACTGACCGGTAATGGAGGTCTTGAAAGCTCTGAGAGCATGGTATACTGCCCGCATTTCTAGGACGTTGATCAATAACTGGGCCTCTGATGTCCATCAGCCCTGTGCTGTCCTGTCACCTAGGCAGGCACCCCATCCCAGAAGGCTCACATCCATCTGGTAAGATGCCTCCAGTGGAACCCCTTGGGTCAGATTGGTGCACACTGTCCACCATGTCAGTGATTGTCTTACTGATGGTGGTAATGGGACTGTGACCTGTAAGTTGTATTCGTTCGGTGACCCCCATGTGAGAATGTAAGTCTGTAGGGGTCGCATGTGCCACCTGGCCCAAGGGACCAGGTCGATACAAGATGCCATGTAACCTAGTAGCTGGGCTAGGCGTCCCATGGTGGACTGATGGCATTGGCGCAGTCGGTGTGACAACCTGATGAGGTAGTTCACCATTGTCTGGGATGGTTTTGCCCAGCCCTGCAGCATGTTGATGTGTGCCCCTAGGTGTTCTATCTGTTGCGTGGGCACCATATGACTCTTGGTTTGGTTTACCACCTATCCGTGCTCCTCGAGAGCCCTCAGGGTGAGCTCGGTGTGTTGGAGGGAGCGTTCTCTGGAGCGTGCCCGGGTCAGCCAGTTGTCCAGATAGGGGATGATGTCGAGACCCTGTTCTTGGAGTCTGGCCACTAGCACTACTGACACCTTGGTGAATACTCTTGGTGCCGAGGTAAGGCCAAAGGGAAGGGCCTGATATTGGAAGTGCTGGCCTAGGATGTGGAATCTGAGGTATTGTCTGTCTTTTGGTCTGATGGGGATATGAAGGTACGTGTCCTTTAGATCTATGGATGTCAGAAAATCTCCTACGTGGATACTGCGTAGGGTGGACTTTAGAGTGTCCATTTTGAACCTCTGGGGAACCACATGCTTGTTGAGGTGCTTGAGATCCAAGATGGAGTGTAGTTCACCTGATTTCTTTGGGACGAGGAAGAAGATGGAGTATACTCCTAGCTTCAGTTTGTGGGGAGGGACGGGCTGTATAGCTCTGTTCTGGATCAGGTCCCACAAGATTTGTTGTAGCTGATGGGCTGTAGCCTTCCTTCTGGCAATGGGAGAGGTGATGAACCTGTGTGTGACGGGGGAATCTGATAACTCTATCGAGTATCCTCTAGAGACCACCTCTTGAACCCATTTGTCCGTGGTCATGTGGAACCACTGGTGGCTGAAGAGCGACAGCCTTTGTCCCACGGGTGGACACTGATCCCACCTGCGAGGAGATCTGACCGAGTAGTCATTGTTTTCCTCTTTGTCCTCTACCTCTTCCTCCGAACCGTGATCGACGGGATCTGAAGGAGGAGGGATGGTAGGATTGGGTGAAAGGGGTACAGTGTGTGGTGTGGGTACCTCTGCCTCGAAATGTTCTGGTTGGGTTTGAGGTATCATTTCGTGTGTGGTAAGAATTGTTTCCCCTCCCGAAACCTCCGCCTAGCGGAGGGTAGGTAGGAGTGCCTACTTTTGTTTTTGAGGAGTTCTTTCCCTTCCTCTTTCTGTTTGAGGAACTCCTGCAGGCCCTCCCCAAGCACATGTTTCCCCTTCATGGGCAAATTTTGTAATAGTGTCTTAGATTCATTGTCGGCCTCCCATAGTTTAAGCCACAATGCCCTTCTGGCCCGGTTAGTGATGGCTGTGGCCCTTGCGTTAAGTCTGAGTGAGTCCACTGCCATATTAGCTAGGTATTTTGCAGCATCGAGAGTGCATTCCAGCAGTTCTGCCTCTCTAGATTTGGGGCTGGACTGCTCAAGAAGCTCTTCTAGCCAGCGTATCTGGGCCCGTGCCATGTAAATGGCAGTAGTGGATGCTCGTGCTGCCATTCCTTTGGTCTCAAAAGCCTTCTTTAGCATGTCTTCTACCTTCTTGTCTGTGGGGTCCTTCAGCGATGTTGTCCCACATGGCAGGATGGTCCTCCTACTGAGTGCCGCCACCTGAGAATCAATGGTCGGGGCTGTGTACCAGTTACTGGCTTTGTCCTCTTGGACCGGGTACATGCGGTCCAAGTTCCTTTTGTTCAACATCCTGCTAGGCTCTGTGGATTGCAACTCCTTATTGACGATATCCTCGACTGCTGGACATACCGGGAATGTGTCCTTAATGGTTGCCTTCTGCTGAATCATGGGGTCCAGTTTTGACTCCGGTTTGCTTTCATCGACGTCGAACCCCATAGTGGCCTTTACTATTTTTATGAGGCCTGGAACCATGTCGAAGGAGCATAGCTTGGATGTGAGGGATGGAACGGATTGTGGCTCCATGTCCTCGTCATCGCTGTTGGCTCCGTCCTCCTCGTCTGGCATGTCCTTGTCCTCTCCTGAGTCTGGCTTGTGATTATCTGGTACTGGCTCTGCATGATCCAGATGGTCCTCATTGCCCCCCCCCACAATGTCTGGCTCTGGAGGTGGCACAGTCGGTGTTCTGTGCTGAATGAGGTATTCTAACTTCTCCATCACTTTCAGCATGAAATTCTGTTGGCTCTCCATCATCGCAATGGTGGCCTGTTGGTTCTGGAGTAGGAATGCACCTGGATCCATCCATGTGGAACCACTGGAACCTGGATTATTGGGACCCATGCCAGCAGATTGTTCCAGCGATATGTCATTGTCATGTAGGCAGGCGGCTCATAGGGGGCCCGGGGCATGGGGCAGGAGGTTAGCGCTGCAGGCAGTGCATTTCTTGGCCTTGACCATCTAGTGAGAAGAAGACAAAAACAGGGATGCATTTTCATTAGGCTTGCGTAACAATGGGCCTCCAATGTATGGGTGCCCCATATCTCCTACTTAAAAGTGGTTCGTGCAGTGATACAGGCTATGCTTCACATGGGGGTCACTGTAGAGAGGGACCCGCATGGGGACAAGCAGAGTAGAGGTCACTATGAAGAGGGACCACCAGTACATAAGAATATGAGGTAATTGACATATGGGTTGCTATAGGGAGGAATCCATATGGACCAGAGTGGGCTTACCTCAGGGTATAAGGTCGCTGGTGTGAGGGACCCTATAGGGAGGTAAGGAGCTAGGCTGCAGATTGTTAATGTGGCCCCTTAGTTAGCATCCTGCAAGCTTCCTGGCATGTTATGCAGAGGTTTAATGTAGGGCTGTATCCCTAACATGGTAGCCCATCTGATATCTAGGATACAATCGCCAAAAATCCTGGAGGGCTAGGGTTGTTGCACGATCAGAAAAAAAGTTTTTATTGCGCGATCCAGGGCGTGTATTCCTAATAGTGTAGGAATGTCACTGGGCCCTTGTATCGTGATACATAGCATGCAAGCTGGATGTCTTCTGAGAACCCCCCAACCCCCTCTCCCAGCCTTCACGCAATGCTAGGCCTTGGGCCTAGGTGGCCATGGGCCTACAAGGTGAGGGGGGGATGTGAGAACAGGCCAGAGGCATAGGCAATGTGCCCCTGAATGCCTGGAGGACTTTTGGGTCCTGAGCTGGTTTTACCCCTGTAGTAGCACTGGAATGGAGGGGGATCCGACTTGAAGGAGGCTAGTCTGGCAGCCCATGCCACCGAGGGAGGGGAGAAGCACCCAGCTGTGCTTTGGTGGCAGGCCCGAGGTCGCGAAATGGCTCCATGCTGTAGCACCGAAGAAAAAATGATTTTTTATGCTTGGGCTCTAGCGAGCTAGTGAGCGCACCACATGGCATGGTGGTAGCTGCCCATTCGCTTGCGAAAATGCGAGCAATGCGAGGGGGAAGTGCCATGCTGGTAGGCCATAGGTCTATCGTGTACTGGCATGCTTCCCCACATGGAGTGAGTGCAGCAGAAGGCCATAGGATCAGTGGGTCTCGCAGGGAGAAGGCAAGCGAGTGGAAGGGAACGGGTCTCCCGAAGCAGGGCTCAGCGATGACGCTTAGCCTTCCAGTAGGCTTTCAGGAAGCCAAAGGAGCGCTGAGAAGCGCATGAACCTGGAGTTCCACCTCTATGAGGGTGTCAGGAGCTAGTAGGCCTTCTAAGAGCCGATTTTGCACAGCAAGAAGCTTAAGGCAGAGCAAAAATCAACATTTGAAAAAAACTAGTACTTGTTTTAAATGCAAATAGTGCTAAATGTCACTCATGTGAGTTAGCAACAAGCAATAAAAGGCTGGAAAGTCAGAACAACAACATTTAAAGAAAACTAGTCCTTTTTTAAAATACAAATAGCGCTGTCTTTTCTGGTAAGGGAGCACAATGCTAGCAAACACAGTAATTTGAGCTTTAGGTAGGAAGGGGGCACAGTAGTAAGTGGCCCTTGGTCCAGAGCTAAATCTTTTGTCCCTGATCTCAGGGTTAACTTAAATACAGTTAAAAAAGACAGTATATTAAACAAGTGTCTTTCTGATAAAAACTGCAGTCACATTTTGAGCAATATTATTTTAAAAACAACTGCATAGAATGGTAGGATGCATTTTCTTAATCAAATTGAGCAATTAGCTGAATATGAAGAGGCCTACCTTTGTAAAACAGAAGCAGCAGGGAATCCTGGTGTGCTTGTAGCCTGATCAGATGCATGATTTGAGCTGGAGAGCAGGGGTTTCTGGGACCTGGATATACTAGAAATTTGATCCTAGAGTCATGTGCATCACCTAGCCTATCAGGTGGGCTAAAACCCATGAGGTAATGTCTGGAGTGCCATGGATGGTCAACCAATCACAATATATATTATTTTCTGGTGGGTTGTCAGAGAGCAGACAGGAAGAGAATTACCTTTTTTTTTAAAGTGGATTGAATTTTTTTTTCAGAAAAACATGGACTGCAATGTGTTTAGGTAATCTTTTGATTTGATTGGCCCATTGCTGGTGTTAGCAACAACTGGCAATGTGACAGACCAGCATTTCAACTGACTGCTTTAGTGTGTGCGTACCTACCTGCTCAGCTCAGAGAAGAGGAGACCGGCCAATGAGGAATATTGGTCAGTCATACAGCATGTGACTTGTGCAGTGGGCTTGGTGCCATTTTGAACCCAGTCTGTGTGCATGTGTCATCCTCTGGTGTGTGGAGGAAAGAAATGGGATGGACAACTCATACCAGGCCACTTCTGGAAGGATAACAAAATTTACAAGCTCAAATGGGCAGACTGGGTGGGCCAAAGGCCCTTATCTGCCGACACTGTCTATGTATCTATGTATCTATGTAACAAGGTAGGGTTGGATGGACCAGGTGAGTAGCAATAATTCAACTGAAATGTCAAAAGCCAGGGGAGCAAGCAGCTAAGTTGTGGTGAGTGGCGACCAATTACTATTCACTGGGTGGGCAGGAGAATTGAAAAGGAAGCACCTAGGCAGGCAGCCGCAGCCCTGAGCCAGGCCTATGGGTGGTAAGCTCCATGACCATCCTCTGAGTGAATTGCAAAAAAAGAAAAAAAAAACTGCTAAGTCTACTGCGCAGCCAACCAAGGTGGTGATGACAAGACACCAGTCAGGCCTGAGGGCCACAACCGGGATGAGATGAAACCACTGTCCACTGACCACTGCACACCACCCAAAGCTGTACACCATCTGGGGCGGAGGATTCATTAGAGGAGTCAGAGGACTTGAGGTCAATGTTCTCAGTCCACAGACAGCCAGCAGCAGCATCACTGGACCTGAACTGCCACCACCTCCCACCTCCTCAAAATAAGTAAGTGCAATTGCAATTAATTCTTGCGCTGTTAAACATGTAAATTAAAATTATTTAATTATTTCTTATTTTTGAGACTGGCTTACTGGTCTGGATTGGGGGAGGGTTCAGAGTCAGTTTTGCCACTGCCAGGCAGGCAGTTGTACCTTTTGTGTCACCTACCCACCACTGGGTGCGGGGCAGGTCAAATCTCTAAACAACGAGGTCCTTGGATGAGGACTCCTGGGGTGGCCTAGTCTTTGTTGCTGGGGGGACACTGGGGCAAGCAAAGCTATAAACTTGCTGCTGTGAATGATGGTGGGTGGGGGCAGCCAGGCAGAACTGTGAACCTGGAGCGAGGCCCAGAGCAGAGGCATTCTTTGTTGGTGGGGAGGGGTGGTGGTAATGTGGTGTGAACATGGAGTGGAGCAAAGACCTGCTGTGTTGTTGTGAAGGTGGGGTGGACACTCCACTGTTGGGAACAAAACTGACTGTGAGCCTGGTGTCAGAGTGGAGACATTTTCTGATCTGCTGTGTTGTTGTGGGGTGTGTAGAGAGGGGCAATTTGCAAAGCTGTGTTAACCTGGGGCTAGAGCAGAGGCCTTCTGCTGTGTTGAGGTGTGAGGTGGTGGCAAAGCTGTGAACCTGGAGCTGTAGCACTACTTAGGCTTGCTGTGATATGATGTGGTGTGGGTGCAAAGCTGTGAACCTGGAGCCAGAGTGGCACCCTACTATGTTGTGGGGGGCTGGGGTGGGGGGCAGTTTGACAAAGCTGTGTGAACCTAGAGCTGGAGGCCTGCTGGGGAAAATATGTGAAACTGGAGAGACCAGGAAGGGATTGGGTCAGCATCAGCAGAAAAAAGCACTAGACAGCACTGCAGTCATATAAGTCATTCTTCACTGCTGCATTTACAAATGCCCATGTAACCCCCCTGTTACCCGGGGTTACTAGAATCACAGTAAGACCTAGTGGTAAGCAGGGAAGGCAGCTTGTGAAACTCCAGTTAAATGGATTTCACACTGTCTCACTCTGTTCTCAGTCTCAGTTGAGTCTGAGGGATAATATTACCATAGAACTATCGCAGCTGCATGAGCCACATTGGAATCTGCAGAAGGGAGTTAGATTAGAATGTTGGGAGTTTTTGAACAGTGAGTGGGCAGAGTTGTGTGAGCAGTGAAGAACAGAGGAGCACAGCAGTCTGTGCACAGGCTCTTAGAGCCTAAGCTCTGATATAGAGGTACTTCTAGGGAAAGGTGTGTGTTTCCGCCTAAAGAGGAACACAGTAAGCTGTTCTTGAAGTGGTGGAGACTGCTGATACTGGTCTCTGAGCCCCATCCCTGACGGGATGGGGGTGGAAGGTTTGCCTGCTATTCCAGGGGCAACCCCCTGGCTACTGCTAGAGAAGAAGCTGCCTTATTTTTTTTCAAGTGGGTTGTGGCACAAGAAGATGTCAAGATTTGCCTGTGGGGCACCTGCAACTCAAGGGTGAGTTCTGCTCTTGTCAAAGGGCCTACGTTTCACCTGAACTGTGTTAAAGTGGGGATTGGACTGCTGAATTAGTGGGAGGCCTAGAGGAATAGGCTTAGCCGAAGTAAAAGTATGTTCAAGTCCAGCACAAGGGAAAGTCAGACATGTAGAGGAGATGTGCTATATGCTCACCCTTTAATCTACATTGCCAAGCTTTCAAAAAGAGTTGTTTAATGTCCAGAGAAATGGCCAGGTATGGATTGTGGAAGCTGGAGGTGGGAGGCCCCCCATCTTTAGTAACCAGGTCCACCTCTACGGATTTGCTCTGTGGATTTCTACTTTGCCTCATGCACTTGGCCAGTGATGAGGAAAGTACCCAGACGTGGGATTGAAAGGAAATTTCCCTTAAGGAGTCTAAGGCTGTAAGGTGGTTTGGGGAGCCACCAACAAAAAATTTGGTTCACTGCCATATGGACCAGGATCAAGAGGCCAGCAGGGAAGCAGGGCTGGGAAAACCCCAAATAGTGTACAAGTTGGGCTGTGTACCCAAAGCTGCGTGCAAGTCCGGGCTGTGTGCCTGGTGGGTTCAGAGCCTGAGGGCTGAAATGGTGAAGAAGTGTTCTGTTACTCTTATCTGCATTACCAGGAATGTAGCCCCGTGGGGGGCTGTCTATGCTTTGTTTGTTCAGTTTGGATGTGAATAAAAGCCAAACTTTAGAATCCCATTCCTGGTATTGGACATTACAGTTATTGCTTCCTGTGTTCAGATTTACTTGGGTGCCCCTGAGCAGAGTAGCCAAATCTAGGCCCCTTGTGCCGAGTAACCTAGTCCTCCCTGAACTCAGTCCCCACCTGGTACTGCTGTCGGCTTCAGCAGCATACCACCTGTCATTTGCAACAAGGCAGGGGTTCGGGGCATTACAAAATGGAGGCACCGCTTTGGATTTTTAATTTAAGGAGGAAAAATTCTTGGACAGGGGGCTAGCGTTTTGGTTATCTGGCAGTGGGTAGCCCAAAAAGCTGAGGCAATTTAACTAGTGTGTCGCTGTGTGCTGTGTTTCTTATGCTGCTGTTAAAATGCCAACTGTTTACCAAGGAGCAGTAAAGCTGAAAGAGTATGCCCTTGTCCTGCATCAAATGATTTACAGCATTTTTGCCAGCTTTTTAAAGAACTGTTGTGATAAAGAAAAGTGTGGAAGACTAGGAGTAGCAACAGGAAAATTGTGCCCTGGACATTGGAAATGCTTTTGAGTAAACTGAGAGACTTGCTGTGTGAATGACCATACTAAATGGCTGAAATGGGCTCCGGCCATGGAGTCAGTTCAAGAAAAAAAAAAGTGGTTTCTGCAGTTTAAATTTGCCTGCTCGACGATCGCCGTGAAGAGAAGAGCACTCGCGAGGGAAAAGAGGCTCATTTGCATGGCGTTGTGTGATTGGTGAGGCTGCAATCAGTCCCACCCCTCAGCCAGCTCTACAGTGACTGCCCAGCATTCGCGAGGGAGTGTGAGTGGAGTGCATGTACTGGCTTAGTAGAGGAGTGTCGCGGTGATTAAAAAGCACTGTAAAACTTTTAAAAACAGACTTTGCTGTTTAAAATCGGGCTCAACCCGCATCTTGATCGACTGGATTGTGAGTGTGGTGATCGGAGAGATGATCGGCAGGACTACCCACCCACTTCCTTTCTGAGGCCTTCAAGACTGGCTGCAGGCTTTTTTTCTATCGCAGCAAACAGCTACTGATAACAGTGAGTACCAACAGTGATAATTGCTTAAACAGTTATTTTCTGCCAAAAGCCAGCTGGATCTGTGTGCAGCAGTGTAGTCGTTTTGCAAATAAAGACTATGTCAAATTTTACCAGCTAAAGCAAGTCTGTTAAGCCATTGACTGTGAGCATAGTTATGAATTCAGCATCAGTTTAAAGTTTCAAAGCCAGAGAGAGACTGTGAGTTGTAGCCAAATGTGCAGCACTAGTTACAGGCAATCCTGTGCTTGAAATCCTGAGGCTTTAAGGGACTGTGAGCTAAAGAAATGTTTTCAGCAAGTGAAAAGTCTGTGGCAAATCATATAAATGTGTTGGAAAAAGAACAGTGCAAGTTTGTGCAGTTTTGAGCAAAGTTATCAGTAGTGTGTGTAAATCGGATGCGCAGTGGCTTGACCCAATTTCTGAATGTTGATGCGCAGGAGTGCTGACACCGCCATTACATGGTGGGGTAGTAAAGTAAACACAGCAGCAGAGGAGCCATATTAAAAGTAAAAGAAAGTGTTCAGTGAAGTGGGACTTTTAGCAACAGTGAGCATTTGTTTGTTTTCCCTGCAGTTATGGCCTCAGGACCAGCTTGCTATCCTGATCATGCCCGGGCCGCAGCAGCAGCAGAAGTAAATAGGTTAAGGGACATTGAAAGGTGTTATTATGGAGGACAACTGCCTTCTCATGTGGCGATTCCTGGATATCCAGTGCAAGTGTGTCAAATATGCTTAAATGCTGGAAGGGACGTCTTCATGGAACCTCACTGTTCTGGGTGTCTAGAGCAATATGGCTTGTATAAAGTGCCCCAGATTCGTTTGGCTCCCACATGGACAAAGGTTCAGGAATCTGTAATTGGCAGCACCCAGCACCAGGTGGAGATTGTTGAAGAAAGCTGCTTGGGGGGAGTGTGGCACAAAGCTAGAGAGTGCAGATTTGCAAACAGAACCATATGCTGATGTTTCGGATGCTGGATCGCAGAAGGATAATTCAGACAGAGCATCAGTAGACCCCCCTAGAGGGGGGACCTAGCCCAAGTCTCATAGGAGAAGATGAGATGAGGGAGGCCTTTGAATGGGAGGTGTCGACCTCCGTGCCTAGTGATGAATGGATAGTCTCAGGAGTGAGGACGACTGCTCGCTCCTGGGCACAGATTCTCAGTGAGGAAGAAGAAGAGGAAGAACCTATGTGGCCTTGTAAAAAAGGAATGGGTACACAGCCTTCAAGCTCTTGCCTCGGAGGAATGCATGGAAGAGAGTGGTGATACCACTGCCCTGACTGTGCAAGAAGAAGAAGTCAGGGATCAGTTTTTCATCTCGTTGAGAATGCGTAGCTGGCAGAACCAGGACTGGCTGACCCCAAGCCAGGCCAGCAGTCTCAGGTTGACCAAAGCTAGTAAAGAGGAGAGACTGGTTCGTAGGAAGGCGAATGGAATCTATGGGATGTCCTTTCCTAACTTTCCTCAGAAAGTCTGGGAAGAGATTGAGAACAGCAGGAAATCCTGGATCTGTGCCGAAGCAATGAAAGGTGTGCATCCTGGTGCAAACAAGCATGTCTGGAACAGACTGTTTCATGAGAAATATACCCAGTGGAAAAGAGGCAGGACACTGTTTATGGACACTGTTCGAATAGTGGACGGAGAGGGACGTGAAACCTTCTACAGTGTGAATTATGTGCACCCAGACAGGGTAATAATTCAAGCTCCTGACCCCCAGTACTATTGGCCTCAATGCAAAGACCTCCCTGCAAATGTGCCCGTGCCTACCAAATGGAAAGCAGAGCAGTGGTGTCAATACTGCCATACCAGCCATTGCAGTGCCTTTGTTGATCCACCAGTATGTACATCCAGGACTCAGGTGCCCCACATTCATCAGTTCTACAGTGTACTGGCCTTTCCAGACTCCATTGACTGGCCCACCAGATGACTTCAGATCCAGAGAGGACACCAGCACAGCTGTATCCTGCTTCATCGCCTGGTAATCAGATGATGTCAGACCAGCTGTCTTCCTTTTTGTTCCTGTTCTAAGGTTCCATCTCCAGAGATGACATCACCCCAGCAGTTTCCAGATGTGCCCTCCTGTAGTTCCCGGAAGATGTCCGCCCAGCTGCATTGGAAGAATGCTGCCAGGGAGAGTCTTCAGCAGAGGAGCAGGTCAGTGCCGATTTGTCATTCTACAAGGGGCTGGTAAGTCCAAACTTTTCTATCCTTATGACATTGCAGTACACACCCTACACTAGCAGACTCCAGAATGTGTGAACTGTCCTCAAAGACTCTCCCCTTCGGGACTTTGGCCTGCTAGAACTGTGCTTCACCGGACTCCAGCCCAGGAGAGACTCTTTAATGGACTGGCCTTCGGGCACTGGGGTCACTAGATGGGACTTTTAGGGCATTCCATCTCCCAAATGTGTATTGTAAATAATGTCATTGTTTTTCTACTGTTTTCTAATGTATATACTGTTTTTCTACCTTTTCTAAAAAAAATATTTTTGGGATTCTCCAGTGTTTTGATGGTAGGGGTTTAGATAGACTGTGTATGCAGATTAGGAGTGTGTGTTGTCTTTCTTTTTCTTGCAGGTGTTCCTGAGGAAGATAGAAGAGAAGACAAGAAGAGGAGGAGGGGCTCTTCGGAGTTCCTCACTAGTACTTTAGTGTGTAATATTTAAAGTACTGTTGTTGTTATTGTTGTTGTTATTACTGCAGTAACCCCTTCCTTCCACAGGTGTGGTTGCGAGGGTATGAGGCCGTAATGTAATGTAATAGATGGTATTAGTTCTTAGTGTGTGGTTGCAGGGTGCCCAAGGTCGGGGAGGTCCCCAGTTTGTTTTGTTTTGGGTGTTAAGTTAGAGGCAGATAGGTTTTCCCTAGAGGGCTTGAGGGGATAGATAGGCTGTGGCCCTGACCTGCAGTACGGGTTGCAGTGCTGATCTATTAGGGCTATGCTCTGGACAGTTCTACCAGAGCCACTAGGCACCCATAGTTAGTGGGTAGAGTAGAGGCTGATATGTCAGCTAAAGGCCTCTATGCACTTAGTGTTGCCTGCCTGTGCTCACACATGGTAGGAGGGGGCCTGATCATCCCCCTCCACAGGTAGCACATAAGGTGGGATGGACTAATCCGGGTAAAATAATGACTGTGGACAGTCATTTTCCTGGCCCAGTGTGAGTGTAACCCCCCTGTTACCCGGGGTTACTAGAATCCCAGTAAGACCTAGTGGTAGGCAGGGAAGGCAGCTTGTGAAACTCCAGTTAAATGGATTTCACACTGTCTCACTCTGTTCTCAGTCTCAGTTGAGACTGAGGGATGACATCACCATAGAACTATCGCAGCTGCATGAGCCACATTGGAATCTGCAGACGGGAGTTAGATTAGAATGTTGGGAGTTTTTGAACAGTGAGTGGGCAGAGTTGTGTGAGCAGTGAAGAAGAGAGGAGCACAGCAGTCTGTGCACAGGCTCTTAGAGCCTAAGCTCTGATATAGAGGTACTTCTAGGGAAAGGTGCGTGTTTCCACCTAAAGAGGAACACAGTAAGCTGTTCTTGAAGTGGTGGAGACCGCAGATACTGGTCTCTGTGCCCCATCCCTGAGGGGATGGGGGTTGAAGGATTGCTTTGCTATTCCAGGGGCAACCCCTGGCTACTGCTAGAGAAGAAGCTGCCTTATTTTTTTCAAGTGGGCTGTGGCACAAGAAGATGTCAAGATTCGCCTGTGGGGCACCTACAACCGAAGGGTGAGTTCTGCTCTTGTCAAAGGGCTTATGTTTCACCTGAACTGTGTTAAAGTGAGGATTGGATTGCTGAATTAGTGGGAGGCCTAGAGGAATAGGCTTAGTCAAAGTAAAAGTATGTTCAAGTCCAGCACAAGGGGAAAGTCAAGACATGTAGAGGAGATGTGCTACACATCTACCCTTTAATCTATATTGCCAAGCTTTCAAAAAGAGTTGTTTAATGTCCAGAGAAATGGCCAGGTATGGATTGTGGAAGCTGGAGGTGGGAGGCCCCCCATCTTTAGTAACCATGTCCACCTCTACGTGTAACCCCCCTGCAAATGGGGGTTCCCAAAAGACTTCCAGGAGCTTGCTTGAATGCTCCAAGCCTGAATGGTGTTTGGCGATAAGCCATTTATCAGTGAGTGTTTTTAGAACCTCTGGTACTGTCTCTTTAAGAGCTGTCTGCTTGCAGACATAATTAGTTTGTATGGGGGACTGTGTTTCTTTTGATTGAGTACCACTGAGCTGCTGCTAATTCACTCCATTTTTGCAGTCACTAGAGTGCAAAGGAACCTATCTGAAAGATGTAACTGTTTGCCAGAAACCATTTAGAGTAATAATGAAATTACAGTTTGTCTAACCTGCTTTCTGTGCAGTCAGAACTGTGTCTGCCTAGTTCCCCATTCTGGTTTTGAACTGCTGAACTGGACCAATCAGTGTGGGGTAGCTAGCTCCAAATGGTGCCTTGGACGAATCAGAACTTGACTCATAATCTGAGCCAGCCACAAGAGGATTGTATGGGCAGTGACTCTGGGAGATGTAGTTTAGACTTGTCGCCTTTTGGACCAACAGGAGCAGTCTATTGTGAGTGACAGCCAATCCAGTCAAGAACTGGGAGGAACTCAAAGAAAGTGCCCGTTTTGTCTGTTGGAGTTTCAGTTGAGCTCTGGCAGTGAAGAAGGAAGGAGCCCTGTGCTTTTTCAGTGTGTAGTTTTAGTCGGGAAACGTGTGTAAGGCCCAGAGTTCCGGTCTGCAGCTTGTGTAACTGCTTGTTAGGACTGAATCCATCCTGTGAAGAGAATCAAAGGATATCTGAAGAGTAGAAACCAGGCTCATCCTGTAGAAGACTGGAGAAATTGCTGACTTGCTACTCGGTCTGTCAGGAACTGAATCTGTGTGTTCTCCCGGTATTGTGCAGTAATTGCGATCAGGATAGAGAAGCAGCCTGCCTGGTATAGTACTTTCTGTTTTACCATATAAATGTGTGAGGAGTCTCGTGGAGCTCAAGAGTAGCCCTGCTGACATTGAAGGACCCTATCTTGTTTGGAGGTCGTGAGTACTAATTCAGGGTCGCCTCCTGTTGAATTGCCACATTGAATCCAAATGGAATCACTGTACTGTTGACTGTTTAAACTAATTTTTCTTTCCCTCATGTGAAAGGGCCCTACCAGCTGCCACGGTTTGGACTAGCCACTAGGGCTTGGGGTACCCAGGGACAGTAACTGGTAGGGATAGGCCTGTGCACAGAGCCATAGGTAGATGAGTAAAGTATAAGCTAATTAACCTGATTTCCCTGTCCTTGTTATATTCCCCTAAATAAATCAGAGCTTCTTGTTTCAGCAAAGTTATACTGCCTGAGGTATTTGTTTCATGTTAAAGTATTGTACTGTGATTGTTGCACTGTATTCATTTACAGGAGGTCCCAGTGCCTGAACCAGCCCTGGGGTAAGTGTATACTGTGAAGGTAATTCTGATATATTGTGTGGGCCACTAGTGGGAAGAAAGGGGGGTTGCAGTGTCCCAGAGGGCTGTGACCAAGTAAGTTTAACTATTGCAAACCCTGACCTCTGGGTGGAGGCACCCGCCATTGGATCCAGTCCCCTCAACCTGTTAGTGGCAAATCAGGCAGGGGTAGTAGCCCCTGGGATAGCGCCATCTAGGGGTTACATCTTGGAGGCTCACCGCTGGGATTGTGTGTCCTCTAGTGGCCATATTTACAAACCACTGTTAAGGAAAAAATAAATAAATAAATAAATGGGTACCCCGACAGAAGTGGCTGTGCACCTGCTGGTGGAGTGGTGTACTGGGGAGGAGATCGACCCCCAAAATGCTATGCTTATCCTGGACATCCCCCTGGGTATCAATACGGACACTGTGCAGGAAGTACTTTCCAAGGTGGAAGGTTTACAAAACCCTGTGGTGGTGGGTCGGCATGCTAATCTGCTCACCCACACTTTCCTGGCCCTAGTAGAGTTTAAGGATCCCATAGATAGCTCCAAAGTGCCACAGACCATTACCCCAGAGGGAGCCCTCACTGCTTGGAGAGTGATAACTAAGGACAGTAAAGACCCGGGGGGGAATGAGCCCCCACCACTATCTGAAACTTTTGAGGAGAAATTTGCTAAATGGTTGCTGGGGGAAGGGAAAACTGTGGAGGACTTGAAGAAACTATTCTTGCCACCTGGGGGTGTTCCTCCCCCAACACCCTCTCCCGCTCCAGTACCCGTAATGGTGGCTGAACCAATGCAGACTCCTATTTCTGCACCTGCCATTAGTCACGCACTCTTACCGAAGGTTGAGAATCTTTCTGGCACCTCCCACCCCCAAGGGGAGGATGACTGGGAGACCTGGATAGACTATGTTGCCCCCCAAGTGCTAGAATGGCAATGCTCGGAAGCTGAAAAGCGAAAGAGGGTTAGTGAGAGCCTCTGAGGTCCTGCCCTGGATACCATCCGTGCTAAATGGGCCAGTAACCCTGAAGTGACTGCACAGGCCTATCTTGAGGCCCTGGAGAATGTGTATGGGAGCCCAGATTCTGATGAAGACCTATGGTGGAGAGTAAGAGATGCACAACAGTACCAAGGGGAGTTGTTGTCTGTGTATGTATCTCGGCTGGAAAAATTGTTGCAAGAATGCCTCAGAAAGGGTAGTTTGCCAGCGATTGAACTGGACCGAACCAGGCTGGACAGGATCCTAAGTCTGCCCCTTCTCAAAACTGCTGTTGCTTCAGTTACGCCTGGCAAATCGACTGGAATCCCCACCTCCTATGATGAGTTAATGAGAGAAATTCGAGGAGTTGAGAAAAGGCGACCTGGAGGGACCTGCACCAACAGCTGCGGCTACGACCCGAGTGACTGAGGGTGACCCATCAAGTGAAGTTCAGGGCAGAGGTTGGCAGTAAAATGAGTGCTCTGACAAGGAAAAGATATGCCACAATGGGGCGAACTGTTGAGAGAGATCCGGAATTCAAAAACAGTCCCTTTATGAAGGCCACGCCTGCAAGTACAGGGCCCTGACCTATATCCGACTGCATCTGCTATGGGGTGGGGGTACCACCCATGTATCTCCTGCTGATAACAGCTCCGAACTCGATTCCTTGACCATGGAAGTGGAGAAACTGACGAGATGTCTCCAAATGCTTATCACGTCAAGAGACAGAGATGGCACCAAGGTTTCCAGTTAGTAATACCCCGCCCTGGCTCCCAGTGTGGCGCCTCGGCCAGCTCAAACTCCAGAAAGTATGTTTGCTATAATTGTGGGAAAGATGGGCACATGAAAAGGGAATGCCGGTCCCCAAAAGACACTGACAAAGTTGCATATAGGCTACAAGGAGAGCTTCGGAGAACAAATCAGTGGTTAAGAGGTGCACGAAATGATCCCAGTGAGGGCACCAAAAATGCTAACTCACGTCCTTTTGTGGCAAGGTCAGTTGCCCAGGCCCCCACTATCGCCTCTCAGACTGGTCCAGAATAGTGGGTCCCTCCATGGAGACCACCGAAAGGTGAATGGAGTGTCTACAAGAGCTGTATTAGACTGTGGCTCCCAAGTGACAATTATGTTCCAGGATTGGTATCAGAAGCATTTGTCAGACGTACTCTTACAACCATTAGAAGGACTGCATGTATGGGGTTAAGTGAGAAGGCCTACCCCTATTCCGGTATATCCAACTTTGGCTGTCTTTCCCACCTCCGTGGCTGGAGGTGGTCGAACAAGTAGAGGCCCTAGCCTTAGTGTGTCCCCCACTGGACTGTATGATGGTGTCCCTTTGTTGATTGGAACAAATGCTCATATGTTCGGAAGGCTGGCACAGTTGTGTTATGAAAACAGGGTCAAAGACTAGTAGAGCTTTAAGAGTTCCGGCTTTAATTAAGAAGGCCTATGAGGCACAGAGAGATGCTGAAAAAATAGAACCAGAGGAACCGGTCGAATTGTATGGAAGAAGGATCCTGAGTCTCTGATCCTGGCGCCAAATGCCCAGTGTACCTTACAGGAGAGGCCATATCAGAAAGGATGTTAAGAATAAAATATTAATGTTGGATGCACCAGGCGATGGAAAATTGCCAGAGGGACTGCTGGTCAGCTTAGTATTTTGCCCGCTAGAGCCCATGCTTATGCCAGAAGGGTAATGGTCCAAGTTCATAATGTGTCTGAAAGAGACATTCGAGTAAATAGATGTTGCATCCTGGCTAATGTGCATTGTGCAGACACTGCAGTGCTACCCAGCAGCAAGAGTTCAAGGAAGAATGACAGAGTAACGCCTGACTTGTTTGATTTCGGCGACTCCCCGCTGCCAGCTGAATGGAAAGTGAGGATCAGTGAGAAGCTTGCCCAGAGAGACCAGGTGTTTTCTTTAAAGGAATGGGATGTAGGATGCGTGCAAGGAGCTGAGCACAATATCCAGCTGCATGACGAAAGACCATTTCGTGAGAGGTCTCGACGCCTGGCACCTGCTGACATAGATGATGTGAGACGGCATCTGCAAGAGATGTTAGCTGCTGGTGTAATACAAGAACCAGAAGCCCTTATGCTTCCCCATTGTGTAGTGAGGAAAAAGAATGGAACAGTAAGGATGTGTGTGGATTATCGCACCTTAAACCGGGCGGACTATCCTGATCAGTACACAATGCCCGCATTCAGGATGCTTTGGACTGCCTAAGCGGGAGCAAGTGGTTCTGTGCTGGATCTCCGCAGTGGTACTACAGATCCCGATGGCCCCAGAGGACTGTGAGAAGACAGCCTTTATCTGTCCGCTTGGCTTTAATGAATTCATGAGGATGCCTCAAGGGATTTCAGGTGCCCCAGCCACTTTTCAACGATTGATGGAGCGTGCAGTGGGGACATGAACTTACTAGAGTGCCTGGTATACCTAGATGATGTTATTGTGTTTGGCAGCTCACTGAGGAACATGAGAGCAGATTATTTAAGGTATTGGACCGACTGGAGGACTTTGGCCTTAAACTGTCCATTGATAAGTGTCAATTCTTTCAAACATCAGTAAAGTATGTGGGACACATAGTATCCACCGAGGGAATAGAGACCGCCCAAGTAAAGTTGAGGCCTTGACCACCTGGCCACAGCCCAAAATCTAAAAGAACTGCAAAGATTCCTGGGATTCTGTGGTTATTATCGCGTTTCATCAAGGACTATTCAAGAGTGATCCGCCCTTTACTTAACCTTACTCAAGGGTATCCCCCAACCCACAAAAAATACCAAAAGTCAGCGTCCCTCAAGAGTGAAAGAGTGTATTTTCATCCGAGTGAAGTATTTGGGGCGCGCTGGACTCTTGATTGTGAGACTGCTTTTAATGAGATCATATATCAACTTACCCATGCTCCAGTGCTGGCCTATGCCGATCCAAGAAAACCTTACGCCCTGCACACTGATGCTAGCTTGCAAGGATTGGGGCTGTGTTGTACCAAGAGCATGAGAATGGCCTGAGACCAGTGGTCTTTGCCAGTAGAAGCCTGACCCCATCCGAAAAGAACTATCCTGTACATAAGTTAGAGTTCCTAGCTTTGAAGTGGGCTATTGTTGACCAATTCCATGAGTACTTGTATGGGGCTAAAATACTAGTAAAAACTGACAATAATCCTTTGACCTATGTACAGATCTCAGCTAAGTTGGATGCCACTGGCCATAGGTGGCTTTCTGCATTATCTACATATGACTATGCTCTCGAATACCGAGCAGGTCTGAACCACATAGATGCTGATGCTCTCTCCCGAGGCCTGTTCCCCAGAATGATTGGGTCCGATTGGCAGAACCTGACATTCGGGCACTCTGCCGGAAGTTTGACAGGAGGAACAATGTCCACGGACGCAGTGGACTGCATGGTGGATTGCTTGGGACCCTCTGAGAATTGCATACCTGCTGCTTATTGCCACTTTTCTGCAATAGACATTGGTGCACTGCCTCAGCTGGACAATGACAGTATTCGCGGGCTCAATCCCGCGATCCCATGATCAAAGCAGCTTTAGAAGCCCTCTATGCAGGAAAAGATGTGTCCAAATTACGCCTCCACGGATTTGAGAACTGCACTATTATACAAAGAAGGTCCTAAGTTGAAACTGATCAATAAACTGTTATACAGAGAAACAGTAGACAGAGGGGACAAGTAGACAAACAACAACTAGTGCTGCCCACTGCCTTCGAGACTCAGTACTGAGGTCCTTGCACAACCACATGGGGCACCTTGGTATAGACAGAACACTTGACTTGGTGAGATACAGATTCTATTGGCCTAAGATGGGGCTGATGTGGAGCAACACATTCGAACTTGTAGTCGCTGCTTACAGAGGAAAGTTTTGCCCCAGAGGGCTGCCCTTGTTAAATCACCACCAGTGCACCCATGGAGCTGGTCTGTATTGATTTTCTGAGTTTGGAGTCAGATCAAAGAAATATCAGTAATGTGCTGGTGGTCACTGACCATTTCACGAGATATGCCCAAGCTTTCCCCACCAAAGACCAGAAAGCATCCACTGTGGCCAAAGTACTTGTAGAAAACTTTTGTTCACTATGGGGCTCCACAAAGAATCCATTCTGATCAAGGGAGAGACTTTGAGAGTCGTCTGATCAAAGAGATGCTTTCTCTGTGGGAGTGCGAAGTCCAGAACCACTCCTTACCCCCAGGGGACCCTCAGCCTGAACGTTTCAACTGCACTTTGCTAGATATGCTAGGCACCCTGCACCCAAAGGACAAGCCTAGATGGAGCCAACAAATTAGCACCCTGGTACATGCTTATAACTGCACCAAAAGTGATGCCACTGGGTTCTCCCCACCGCCTGATGTTTGGAAGAGAAGCTCGACTACCGGTAGATGTGTGTTTTGGGTTCTTCCTGATGGGGTTCGAGCTGACAACTATTTACAGTATGTGCAAAGTTAAAGGCCCAGCTAACTCATGCGTACCAACTGGCTCAAACCATGGATGCCAAAAGAAATCTGGCCAACAAAGAAAGGTATGATAAAAGGTGAAAGCACAGGAACTCCAGGAGGGAGACTGGTATTGCTAAGAAATCTGGGACTGCATGGCAAGCACAAGATTGCTGACAGATGGCACCATCTCCCTCACATTGTAGTGGGCAAACTAGATGATCTGCCAGTGTACAAAGTAAGGCTTGAGAATAATTCAAAAGATGTAAAACAATGCATAGAAATCATTTACTGCCCATTGGACAAATCTTAATTGAGTCTGAGCCCTAGAAGATGCCCCTCTGGACCAGTGACTAGAGCTGCTGCTAAGAAAAGATCAAGAAAGTCTGCACCTACAGAAGCAAAGTTAAAGTGTTCCCTCCACAAGTCCCAGTTGAGCATGACTGTCAGTCCATATCGGAAGAAAGTGAGAGTGACTTTGAATACTATCCTTCTTACGAACTGAGTCAATTGTTTGGGCAATCCCTAGTCAATACTGGAGATGAAGCTGGGCCTTCTGGACTGTCCAAGCCCCAGCTTCGTCCCTGGAGCCAATGCTCCCAGAAAGTGAAGTGCAAAGCATCAGATCAGATGAAATGGAATCATTGTGTATGGTTGAACTGTTTGAGCTTTCAGGGAGGAAAATGATGGATTGGGTCAGACTGGTGATACACCAGAACAAGAAGAGTATTTTGAGTGCCCTGACAGTCCACTGCCAGTGTCCGAAAGCTCTCCATGCGAGCCAAATGTTGTGGACTCAGAAACTGTAACTCCTGGAGCTGAAAGTGCCCCAAGTTCTAGCCTCTCTACCCCCATGGAGACTCCCCTGACAAGTGAGGACAATGCTGAAAATGAGGCTCAGAGTGCAGAGACTGTAACAGTTCCCCCCTAGAAAGACTGGTCGAGCTGTAAAGCCTGTGGTGCACCTCAGTTATGATTCCCTGGGCCGGCCAGTGGATCTGCCTCTCAATGTTGTCCATAAAGGAGTGTATGTGTCCCCGAGCTCATTGCCCAAATTGAGCGTCAGTGCTAACTCCAAGTTACTTGTGTTGCCCTCTAAGTATGGTGCCCTTGCCCCATCCAGCCCCAAGGTAACTGATAGGGAAGGGCCCCCTCTCTTCAGGTTTCATGTACAAGAGGTAATAACTTGAGTTATGGTACAATGTGTATGTAATACTGTGTAAAGAGTGACGTACTGCAATGTTTCAGAAATGTGTTCTTGGTAAAATGATGTATTGACTGATGATTACATGTGCGAGCCTAATGCAAATGTATATGGTTGCAGTTGAAACTTATGGGGGTACTTGCTTGACGCGGACGTCAAGCTTTCCCAGTCCAGGAAGGGTGTAACCCCCCTGCAAATGGGGGTTCCCAAAAAGACTTCCAGGAGCTTGCTTGAATGCTCCAAGCCTGAATGGTGTTTGGTGTTAAGCCATTTATCAGTGAGTGTTTTTAGAACCTCTGGTACTGTCTCTTTAAGAGCTGTCTGCTTGCAGACATAATTAGTTTGTATGGGGGACTGTGTGTTTCTTTGATTGAGTACCACTCGAGCTGCTGCCAATTCACTCCATTTTGCAGTCACTAGGGTGCAAAGGAACCTATCTGAAAGATGTAACTGTTTGCCAGAAACCATTTAGAGTAATAATGAAATTACAGTTTGTCTAACCTGCTTTCTTTGCAGTCAGAACTGTGTCTGCCTAGTTCCCATTCTGGTTTTGAACTGCTGAACTGGACCAATCAGTGTGGGGTAAGCTAGCTCTAAAATGGTGCCTTGGACGAATCAGAACTTGGACTCATAATCTGAGCCAGCCACAAGAGGATTGTATGGGCAGTGACTCTGGGAGATGTAGTTTAGACTTCGCGCCTTTTGGACCAACAGGAGCAGTCTATTGTGAGTGACAGCCAATCCAGTCAAGAACTGGGAGGAACTCAAAGGAAGTGCCCGGTTTTGTCTGTTGGAGTTTCAGTTGAGCTCTGGCAGTGAAGAGGGAAGGAGCCCTGTGCTTTTTCGGTGTGCAGTTTTAGTCGGGAAACGTGTGTAAGGCCCTGAGTTCCGGTCTGCAGCTTGTGTAACTGCTTGTTAGGACTGAATCCGCCTGTGAAGAGAATCAAAGGATATCTGAAGAGTAGAAACCAGGCTCACCTTGTAGAAGACTGGAGAAATTGCTGAATTGCACTCGGTCTGTCAGGAACTGAATCTGCTGTGTGTTCTCCGGTATTGTGCAGTAATTGATTGGGATAGAGAAGCAGCCTGCCTGGTATAGTACTTTCTGTTTTACCATATAAATGTGTGAGGAGTCTCGTGGAGCTCAAGAGTAGCCCTGCTGACATTGAAGGACCCTATCTTGTTTGGAGGTCGTGAGTACTAATTCAGGTCGCTCCTGTTGAATTGCCACATTGAATCCAAATGGAATCACTGTACTGCTGACTGTTTAAACTAATTTTTCTTTTCCCTGTGTGAAAGGGCCCCTACCAGCTGCCACGGTTTGGACTAGCCACTAGGCTTGGGTACCCAGGGACAGTAACTCAGGGATAGGCTGCAGCACAGAGCCATAGGTAGATGAGTAAAGTATAAGCTAATTAACCTGATTTCCCCTGTCCTTGTTATATTCCCCTAAATAAATCAGAGCTTCTTGTTTCAGCAAAGTTATACTGCCTGGAGGTATTTGTCTATGTTAAAGTATTGTACTGTGATTGTTGCACTGTATCTTATTTTACAGGAGGTCCCAGTGCCTGAACCAGCCCTGGGGGTAAGTGTATACTGTGAAGGTAATTCTGATATATTGTGTGGGCCACTAGTGGGAAGAAAGGGGGGTTGCAGTGTCCCAGAGGGCTGTGACCAAGTAAGTTTAACTATTGCAAACCCTGACCTCTGGGTGGAGGCACCCGCCATTGGATCCAGGCCCCTCAACCTGTTAGTGGCAAATCAGGCAAATCAGGCCTGGGATAGCGCCATCTAGGGGTTACATACGGATTTGCTCTGTGGATTTCTACTTTGCCTCATGCACTTGGCCAGTGATGAGGGAAGTACCCAAACATGGGATTGAAAGGAAATTTCCCTTAAGGAGTCTAAGGCTGTAAGGTGGTTTGGGGAGCCACCAACAGAAAATTTGGTTCACTGCCATATGGACCGGGATCAAGAGGCTGGCAGGGGAGCAGAGCCTGGAAAAACCCAAATAGTGTACAAGTCGGGCTGTGTACCCAAAGTTGCGTGCAAGTCCAGGCTGTGTGCCTGGTGGGTTCACAGCCTGAGGGCTGAAATGGTGAAGAAGTGTTCTGTTACTCTTATCTGCATTACCAGGAATGTAGCCCTGTGGGGGTCCATCTATGCTTTGTTTGTTCAGTTTGGAAGTGAATAAAAGCCACACTTTAGAATCCCATTCTTGGTATTGGACATTACAGTTATTGCTTCCTGTGTTCGGATTTACTTGGGTGCCCCTGAGTAGAGTAGCCAAAGCTAGGCCCCTTGTGCTGAGTAACCTAGTCCTCCCTGAACCCAGTCCCCACCTGGTACTGCTGTCAGCTTCAACAGCATACCACCTGTCGTTTACAAAAAGGCAGGGGTTCGGGGCGTTCCACCCACCTTGGCAACTGTAATGCTGTTGCTTCACTCTTCCCAACACCTACCACTCTGCTGTTGTCTGTCTTCACCGGGGGGTACTGCACACACTTCACCCATTCCTGAATTACCATTTGTTTTAAACATATTTTAAAGAAAACAAGGTTTGTGTTCTCCTTAAGCTTTTTTTTATTATTGTGGATATGTTAATAGACTTAAATGTAAAGTTCCCTCACTTATCCGAAACCTCATTTATCCAAACTATTTTATTGTCCCCCAGCACATTCGAATAAATGAGGTTATACTGTAGTTAACTTAATAAAAAACAAAGTTTGTATTCTCTTCAAGGTTTTGTTTTAATTGTGAATATACAGTAGTTAAATTCTGGACAATGGTAGTTTAAAGTATTATGTGTTCTTCTTGTGTCCTCTGTGTCCTCCTCAGTCTTGAGTCACCCTTGATGAAACAACCCATCTGTTGTTTGATGCTCTGTGCATGGACAGTGCGTATGGAACAACTTTGCTTATGATTTGAATAAAGCAAGGAGAATGAACTTGCAAAGTTAGTGACATTTTGTTACTGAGCTACCCTTTGGTCTAATTTCCTGCTGCTGTCTGTCTGATCTCTGTCTTAGGTAGGGCAAATAATTGATGATGTTTTCGCAGCCCCAGCTGGCAAAGCAGCAAGTCGCTCATATATCACAGCATGCATAACACTGGCACAAGTTCAAAGGTCAGAGGTGACTTAAGGTGGACTTTTTGAGCATCTGTCTGTGGAAGCCTTCAGATGTCATCTTTGCTAACATACACATCGGGGTGAAGATGGGTGGTGCATGTGTGTTTGTACAGATCGGTGGACAGTATATGCAGTCAAGCTGCCGAGTCAGGAACTGAAGCTGTGTCTCGGGGCCTTATTGCCAACAGTGTGGCTGGGTAGCAGGTGTATTTGCTCTTTGAAGAGCGCTCCTTTCAGTCAGCATGTCGATTGTACAGATGCTCACAGTTCTTTCCCTGTGTTATTTTTATTTCAAGTGAAAGTGGGTGTGGGAGAGTGTTGGGATGGTGGCAGCACACATAAACATACACACCACCCCACCCCACACCACACTACACACACAGTGGCAGATGTAGAGTTCCTGACCATCAGAAACCTGCAGGATGGCCTTCTGCCCACAAAGTGACTACTTTCACTTACATTGCTGACAGCTACTGAGCCAGTGTGGTAACTAATCCCATTTCACTGCTAATGTGGCACTTTAAGACGTCAGTGAGCAACTGGCTGTGACAGTCTCCTGAGTGATGTGAAGCACCGATTGCTGTCAGTGGGCTGAGATGTTCAATCATTTGAAAAGTCACTGTAGAGTAAAATAAGTCAGCACCAATGGGAGACCTCCCTTTTCTATACCACATTACTGTACCTCCCCTTTGTTTAGCATGTTAGCATTTTATTACTATTGTTATTAGCAGTGACACAGTATTCACAGCAGGAGGCTAGAGTAATTCAACATAAATTTTCAGCTCAGTTTGTTCATTATTTAATCACATAAAAGAAGAAACCATGGAGAATAAGTTCTCATTCACAGTGGTGACTTGGCCTATGAATGCTTGTACCAAATGAGGAGCTTGGGGAGTAAAGGTGGTATCAGGGTAGCTAAAACCTTTACACTGGGGATAAACCCTACTCTTGTTAAAAGGGCAATTAAGCATAAGCCACAAGGGGTGTTAGTTATCGGGGGATTTATCATGGCTGGGGCGGTTTGCCCATGAGGCCCAGTCGAGTGGGTAAATCCTCGCCAGCCATGGTAAATCCCCTGATAACCCACTTCTTCCGAGTGGCTTATTGCGATTATACCAAGGTTAATTTTTTTACTATAATAAAATACAACTTTTATAGAGGTTGCCTTGTTTGTTTATTTTTATTGTATTTATTCCTGGGCTGCAGAGGATTGGGATGTAGATGACCACCATTACCATTACCACTCCTATTTGCTCATCAGCCAGTGGTCATCAGAGGATTTACACCGGTGGTAAACTGCCAGTCTGACCATTTCATTGGCTGTTCACTTATGTCCATGGTATAATTAAGCAATAAGGCACAACAGGATGTGGTATATCATGGGATATCGTCACTCCTCGGGTGGTTGGGCACGAGGCCGCAGGCCGAGTGTGTCCAACTGTCCGAGAAGTGACGATATCCCATGATATACCACACCCTGGAGTGACTTATTGCTATTATGAACTGCATTACAAAATTGTTGTAAATAAAAAATTAGCAAAAAACCTCCCAAATATTTAAAAAAGCTTTGTAAGGGGTAGTGTAGGAGTACTGTTTCTGAAAATAGTTCTATTACGGTTGCCGTCAGGAGGTGGTGCTATTGTAGGAGCTGGTAGGAGGTAGTGTAGTGTAGGGACATCTCCCTGTGTGTTCTGTTGTCCCATCTCCCAAACCCGGTGTGAAAAAAACCTTTGTAACGGCTGCCATGGTCATGTCGTGCTTTTGAGGGAACAGTAAATGTAAGCCAGGGCACCTTAAAGTCGTTGTCTCGATGGGGAGATTGTGAAGGAGCAGTTCATAGTCGTACGTGAACTGCTGTTTGGCGCGAAGCAGCATGCTGTGGGGAAAATGTACTGGCATGAGGGGCTGTTTCTGTACTGTAGTAGCTGGTGCTCCAAGTGGAAGCCGGGTGAGAATGACATTTTTTTCTGTTTGGAGAGCAGGTGCTGTGGGGGAGATGGATGGGGGGTTTGGTTTTAAGCCAACTAGAGGTCTCAGTCACTTCGGACTGTGACACACAGATAAACTTTGCGTGGTAAGTGAGGAGGCTGGTGACCGGAGGTTTTCTGAAGCCGCGGATATGTAGCCCGATATCATCACGGCTTCAAAAACCTCTCGACCAATCAGCTTCCTCCATTTACGATCGCCAGTTCATAATAGAAAGTTTAATATCCAGAGTGTGGACAAGAGTTCAAATTAATTTCATGCTCACAATAACACAGTACCCCCTAAATATCATAGTGTTTGGGGGACACTGTACTATTGTTTTATGCCACCTTTTAGATAAGACATTAAATCAAGGTCCTGTTTGCATGTTCTTGTGATTGTTCATGTGGGCTTTATTAAAGATACCATGGCACTTCTATGAAAGAGTAGGGGATTCTTAACTGAAGACAGTACAAAACAAAGTAAAGATACACACATAAAAAATTACTAAAATTACATCACGCGGTCAGGTCAAAAGTGTGTTCAGTAAATCTGTTTAAAAGCAGTGGTCGATGCCAGTCATGTTTGCTCGCTTCTATTTGCTGTGTACTTGTTGGGCATAGATGGCATAGCAGTTGAAAGTAAAAAGTTGAAAACACAAGTTTCACTAGTGACGTGTCATGAATGGGAAATGATGAAGTTCACACATAATGTTATTTTCTTAGATTGTGAGCCCGAATTTTCAAGACAGTATTTTGTAATATAGGGATATTGATGATAATAATATTGGAAGCCATACGCTTTTTTCCCCTGTAGTACCATAGATGAAATTCATCAATAGTATTATGAGATCCCGTGATACTATCATTGGATGTTCATCGTTAGTATTACGCAATCCTGTGATACTAATGTACTAATATACTAACATACTAAAATGGCAGCAGAATAGGCCTAACAGTTTTTCGTGTCTGATCATTTGGTCAGCCCCCACCCTGGGAGCTGACCTCACTGCCCCCCTTGCCCTCTCTGGCTTCTCCCTTCCCAGTCCCGGATATTCCCACTGCACAGGACTTTGCTTCCAGAACTCTTCCTCGTACCTGTCCTACCTCCTCTTGAACCCCTCCACCGTCTCTGCCTCTACCAGCCCCATGGGCAGCACATTCCATGGCTCCACCACCCTCTCAGTGAAGTAGCACCTCCTCCTTTCTCCCCTGAATCTCCCCCCTCCAGCTTCCACCCATGCCCTCTAGTTGCCCCCCCTCCTTCCTTCAGAGCACCCTGACTGCTCCTCCCCTATTTAACCCCTTCAAGTACCTGAAGACCTCTATCGTGTCCCCCGGTCCCTCCTCTCTTCCAATGTGTACATATTTAGCTCTTCGAGCCTCCCCATAGGTCCCATCCCCAAGCCCCAGATCATTTGGCTGCCTCCTCTGGACCTCTCCAGGAGTTCAGTGTCCCTCTTTAAGTGTGCTCCAAAACTGCACGAGTACTGAGGTGTGCCTCACCAAGCAGTTATACAGAGGAGTATCACTTCCCTCCTGAGGATCCCCCAGCAATGCATCCCAGCATCCTGTTGGCCTTGGCGCTGCCCTCCTACAAGTCTCAGAGTTGTTCATCTTGACATCCACCACCACCCCAGGTCCCTCTCAGCCATTGAGCCTTGTAGATTCCCCAAGGGTGTACACTTGGCCCGGGTTTCTGGCTCCCAGATGCAGTACCTTGCATTTCTCTGCATTGAACCTCAGCTTCCACTTTCTAGACCACCTTTCCAGAGCCTCCAGGTCCCCCTGTAGGGTCACCCTTCCCTCCTCCCCATCCACCACCACCCCCAGTCTTGAGTCATCCGCAAAGAGACTCATCTCACTCCTGATACCCTTCCTTATGTCAGAGATGTAGGCATTGAACAGGAGGGGCCCAAGGACCGATCCCTGAGGGACCCCACTAATGACCTTCCTTGGGGATGAGACTATTCTGCCAATCTCTGGTCCTGGAGCCAATTGCCTATCCATCTGATCATCTGGTTCCCCACCCCCATTTCTCCCAGCTTATTCAACAGGCCCCCGTGAGGAACAGAGTCAAACCTGTTGAGTACCTAGAGGCCAGTGGAGTACAGGACCCAAGACAGCATGGATTCACGATGGGAAGGTCGTGTCAGACGAATCTAATAGATTTCTTTGACTGGGTGACCAAAGTAATAGACCAGGGAGGGGCTGTGGACATGGCCTGCCTAGATTTTAGCAAGGCATTTGATACAGTCCCACACAAAAGACTTATACACAAGTTAGCAAGCCTTGGAATGGGTCCCAAGGTGGTAGCCTGGATAAAAAATTGGCTAGATAACAGGACGCAGAGGGTAGTAGTAAATGAAGTACACAGTGAAGAAAGGAGGGTTACTAGAGGGGTACCGCAGGGTTCAGTATTGGGACCGTCCCTTTAATGTCTTTATAAGTGACATTGCAGAGGAACTGAGGGAAAAGTATGTCTCTTTGCAGATAACTACAAAAGATCTGCAACAGGTTGATACACAAGATGGTGTGGAAAGGATGAGAAGGGACTTGGCAAGGTTGGAGGAATGGTCAAATGTATGGCAGCTCAGATTCAATGCAAAGAAGTGCAAGGTAATGCACATGGGAAACAAAAACCCAGGGGAAGCATACACAATGGGGGGTGAGATACTGACAACAGTAAAAATGGAAAGGGACCTGGGGGTAATTATATCAGATGACCTAAAGGTGGGCAAGCAGTGTGAGAAGGCAGTAAGGAAGGCTGGGGGGATACTGGGATGCATAGGAAGAGGCATCAATAGTAGAAAACAGGAAGTTGTTATCCCTCTGTACAGACAGTTGGTGAGACCCCATCTGGAATACTCTGTGCAGTCCTGGAGACCCCATCTCCGCGAAGACATAGACAGAGTGGAGGCTGTCCAGAGGAGGGCAACCAAAATGGTGCAGGGTCTGCACAAGAAGACATACGAAGAAAGACTAAAGGAGCTTAATATGTATACCCTTGAGGAAAGAAGGGAGAGAGGAGACATGATAGAAACTTTCAAGTACCTCAAGGGAATCAGCAAAGTCCAAGAGGGTAGCATCTTTCAGAAAAAGAGATGTGCAAGAACAAGGGGGCACAATTTGAAGATAGAGGGGGGATGGCTCAGAGGTAATGTGGGGAAGTATTTTTTCACAGAGAGGGTTGTGGATGCATGGAACAGCCTCCCAGAGGAGGTCGTGGAGTCAAGAACAGTGGAGGAATTCAAGAATGCATGGGACAGACATAAGGCAGTCCTAGTGGTGGGTAGGAGGAAGTAAGCTGTTGGTTAACTAGGATCTGCAGCTTATCTGTTAGGTAGGAAAATGGGCAGACTAGGTGGGCCAAGTGGTCCTTATCTGCCATCAAATTCTATGTTTCTATGTTTCTAAACGCCTTGCTGAAGTCAAGATAGAGGACGTCCACCAGTCTACCCAGGTCCAAGGCACTCGTCACCCAGTCATAGAACTCCACAATGTTTGTCTAACACGATTTCCCTGGGCTGAATCCATGCTGTCTATCGTCGAGGCACCCCGACTTTTCCAGGTCCTCCCCTAGCCTCTCCTTGACAATGCCCTCCATCACCTTGCCCACCAACAATGTCAGGCTGATGGGCCTGTAGTTCCCTGCCACCTCCCTTGATCTCCCCTTGTGGATAGGCACTATATGTGCCACTGTCCAGTCCTGGGGCACCCACCCTGTCCTCAGAGAGATGCTGAAAAGCTCCGCCAGGGGTTTCACCAGGACATCCGCCAGTTTCTTCAGCACTCTGGGATGTAATTTATCTGGCCCCAGTGCTTTCTCCATCTTAAGGGACCTGAGGGCTTCCCTCACTCTCTCTGCCGTGATTTCCACCTCCGCTACCTCACCCCTCTGCTTTGCCTTCCCTCCTGACAGTGATGGCCCCTCTCTCCCAGACCCGCCGGATCGGCAAGGATCCCCCCCTCCTCAGTTTCACCATCTCCTCCCATGTATGATGCAGCCCCCCATTTTCCTTGGTGAAAACTGAGGCACAGTACTCATTTAGTACCTCAGCCTGCTCCCCCGGGTCTTGTGCCCATCCCTCCCCTGTTTTAATCCTGCTAATCTGCCCCTTCACCCTTTGTTTTTCCCCAGTGTATGTAAAGAATCCCTTGTTCCCTCTCCTAATTTTCCTGGCCAGGTTCTGCTCCTTTCTTGCCTTAGCCACCCTCACCATCCTAGTGGTCCTTCTGGCCATCGGCTCGTTCTCCCCTCAATCCCTTTCACTCCTTGAGCACTTGAATGCCTATAAGCTGCCTTCTTTCCCCTCACCACCTCCTGAACCTCCCTTGTCCACCAGCAGGGTATACGGGCCCTACCGCATTTTTATCTTACTCTTGCACAGGTGCTGGTAGCATCCTGCACCCCCCTCCTGATGATTTCCCACCTACTGTCAGCGTCCATGTCTGGCCCAATCCCATCCAAAAGCTTCTTAAGGATCCTTCTCATTTCCTTGAAATCCACTCCCCTGAAGTACATAGATACATAGAATCATAGACAGTGTTGGCAGATAAGGGTCTATGGCCCACCTAGTCTGCCCATTTGAGTTTGTAACTTCAGTTTATAGTTTTCCAGAATTTGCTGCCCCTACTCCTGACCTCCAGAATTCCTTTATGTCTATCCCATGCATTCTTAAATCCCGTGATTGTTTCAGCCCCCACCACTTCCTCAGGCAGGGTGTTCCACTTGTCCACCACCCGTTCTGTGAAGAAATTCTTTCTCACATTTCCTCTGAATCATCCTCCCTGCAACTTCATCCCATGCCCTCTAGTCCTGGAACATCTTTTTCACTTAAAAATTGTGTATTCTTGCACCCTGTTCCTCCCTGTAAGATACTTGTATGTCTCTATCATGGCCTCTCTCTCCCTCCTCTCCTCCAGGGAGTACATATTCAATTCCTTCAACCTGTCCTCAAAGGACTTGTGATGCAATCCATGTACCATCTTTGCTGCCCTCCTCTGAACCTTCTCTACCCTGTCTATGTCCTTACATAGGTAAGGTCTCCAGAACTGTACACTGTGCTCCAGGTGGGGCCTCACTAGTGTCTTGTATAGCGGAATCATGACCTTCCCTTTTCCTGCTGGTGATGCCTCTGCCTATGCATCCCAGCATCCTATCTGCTTTACCTGCTGCCTTGTCACACTGTTTTCCTACCTTGAGGTCAACAGAGATGATAACCCCAAGACCCCTTTCCTGCTTGGTGCATGCTATATCCTCACCCCCAACTGATATATTGTGCAAGGGTTTTGTGCCCCATATGCATTATCTTGCACTTCTTTGCATTGAATTTCAACTGCCAAACCCTGACCATTCTTCAAGTTTCTGCAGGTCCTTCTCATTCTGTCTACACCCTCTGGTGTGTCTACTCTGTTACAGAGCTTTGTGTCATCAGCGAACAGTGAAATTCTGCCTTCTAGGTCCTGCGTAATGTCACTGATGAAGATGTTGAATAGGACTGGTCCCAGCACTGATCCCTGTGGTACCCCACTGGTCACTCTTCCCTCTGTGGAGTGACAGCCATTTACCACCACCCTCTGTGTCCTGCCGCCCAGCAAGTTACCTACCCACCACACTACTGTCCTGCCCACACCCATATTCCCTAGTTTGTGTAATAGTCTTCAATGTGGCACAGTGTCAAAGGCCTTGCTGAAGTCCAGATAGGCCATGTCCACTGCCCTCCCCCTGATCCACCTTCCTAGACACCCAGTCAAAAAATTCAACGAGGTTGGTCTGACATGACCTCCCCCTGGTGAAACCATGCTGCCTTGGATCCTGCAGTCCATTGACAACCAGATGTTCCACCAATCTCTTTGTGCAGCCTTCAACCCCTCCTAGGTCCAGGCTGAACCAGACCATGGCATGGTCGCTCCCTGCCAATGGGTTCCTTACCTCCAGGACCCAATCTGGCCACTGTCTGCCTGGACCACATCCAGTAGCTGTGCCTCCCCTGGTCGGTTCTCCCACCTGCTGAGTTAGGAATGCGTCCTGAAATACATCCAACAACCTCTGTTCCCTAGCCACCAAGGTTGTCATGGTCTCCCAGTCTGTTCCTGGTATGTTTAAGTCCCGCAACACCACCACCCTTCCCTGCCCAATCTACGGTGCCTACCAACATCTGCCACCAGACTCTCCTCCAGCTCCTCCACCAGCACAGGGGGTCTATGCACCACTCCTATTTTTACTCTCTTGCCCCCTCTTGTTATCAAGGTGACCCAAATCGCCTCCACAGTTCCCTCTGCCTCCTCCACTCGTCCTATGCCATTGCAGTTTTTGACTATTTTTGCTACCCCTCCTCCCCTTTCTTCCCCGCTGTCCTTCCTGAATATGGTGTAACCCTCCAGGTTCAGGTTCCAGTCGTGCCCTGCGGTGGCCCAGGTCTCAGTGACCGCTGCCACATCCACTTCTCCCTCAGTTAACATTGCCTGGAGCTAAGGAATTTTATTGTCCAAGCTTCTGGCATTTAGCAGGACTACCTTCCGCCCTTTCCCTATACTTCCATTTCCCCTGCTCGTGTTCCCATGGGGATTTTGTCTTCTCCCAGTCAGCACCTTACCAGTCGGCCTTTTCCCGCATTCCTCCAGCTCCCCAGGAGGGTGGAGACAGAGTCCTTCCTTTATGGGACCCCCCTTGACAGCCTTTTCTCCCATCCCTCCCCCTTCACAAGTTTGAACCCCACCTTTCACCGACGAACCCCTCTATTTTCAACTTAAGGATTTCCCTCCCCTCCAAATTGAGATGGAGTCTATCTCTAGCATACAGCCCCTTATCCTCCCAGGTCTCTACCCAATCCCTCATCAACCCATACCCTCTGGCCCCACACCACCCCCTGAGCTACTGGTTTATCTCCCTAATCTTCCTCTTGTGTTCCCCACTAGCTCTTGGCACCGGCAGGATTTCCGAGAAGGAAATCATGCATCCTATGTCATGACAGACCCTGGCAAGCTCCCTGAACCTTGCCTGTATCTCTAGCTCACTATTTCCCTCAATGTCATTGGTACCTAGGTGGACCAGTATGTCCGGGGAACCTTCACAATCCTTTGCCAGCTGATATACCTCATGCTTGGCCCTGTGCACCGTTAGTACAGGGAAGCATTTTGTTCTAAGCGGGTAGGCTTCCTCCTCCCTATCCCATTTGATACCCCGATCATGGAATCACCCAACGGAAGCACTCTGACCACCCCTTTTCCTCCATTTCCCCCCTTTCCATGTCCCTCATCCTTTCTACTGGCCCCTTCCCCAGCCGGCTCCTTGCTCCTCCCCCTATCTAGGTGCCCTCTGCCGCCCTCCTTATTTCCTGGCCACCCCTCCCTCCGATCCTATGCCTCTCCTCCTCCCGAGTATCCTTTTGTACCCCCTATCCCCCGTCACTGCTCGCAACTGGTCCTTCCCCCCCACATCTGCTAAACTTGCCTGGCTCGTCCTCCCTTCCTTCCTGTCTCCGTTCAGCCACTCCTTGCCTGTCGTGCTCCCCTGGCATAAACCCTCAGCTGCCTTTACTGTATCCTCCTTGTACTTCTGGTCCCTCCCCTTGCCCTTTCCTCCCAACTGGTCCTTCTCCTTGTGCTTTCTTCCCTCTACCCCCTCCTCCTCCTGCTCTGATCCACCGCTGCCCCCATTTTCCCACATTCCAAATTCCCTCCTGTTTTTCCTGCTATCTAGCCCCTGCCTTCTGCGCTCCACTCCCTTTCCATCTATAGACACCCCTGTCATGGCTACATCACCCCTCCTCATCCTCAAGCAGAAATAGAGAATTGAAGTGGTTACTGAACTTAAAGTCTGATCCACCTCTCCCCCTTGCTTTTTTCTGTCCAGCCCCAGACATCTGCCTACTTCCCTGAGAATGTCCTCCCTTTGGCCCCCCTCTGTGAGGGTCCACAGATACCTGCCTGCTTCCTTGGTAGTGTCCTCCTTTTGGGTGCCCTCTGTCAGGGTCCCTATGCGACCCCAGAGTACTCTCTTGCATGCCTTTCCCTGTGTATCCCACCCCTAGTGCTTGGTACAACCCTGCAGGAGAGCCCCTGCCCTATTCCCCAACCATACCTCCCCCCTCCCTCCAGCTGTCTCCTAATCCCCTCAACCTCCTCCCTAAGCTGTGCCAGCTGGTAGCACACTGGGCAACCACCAAACTTCCAAGCCCAGTCCAGTATCATGGCCACCCCACACCCTGTGCACCCCACCACACTCCCAAAGATGCTGGCCCTAATGACATGTGGTCCCATCCCTCTCCAAGTAGGATTCCTTGGGTGAACCACCAGGTTCCCCACTAGTCCAAGATATACCCCTACCCACTAATCAGGTCATCCACTAATCCTAGATACAGTCCCTCAGTAAACAGGTACCCCCATTACTAGGTGCAGTACTACACAGTAAACTTATAGGAGAAGTGTACAACTCCCTAAGCTCCTCTCTCCCAGCCCTTAAACCCAACCCCCCAGTGGCTATAACTATATGAGCTGCACCTGAAGCCTTTTCCTCCAATTGCAGGGCAGGTGTTCCCCTATAAAAGAACCAAACTCTGGGAGGGAGGGTGGGATCAAAGCTTACACCCAACTCATGAGAGTGTATCAGTCCTGTGTCTGCCCCTCACTGCACCTCCAAGCACTACCAACTAAAGAAAATCTTTCAAGTCTCCTTACTCTTCCAGCATCCAGCTAGAAGCTTCTTCCCCATTTCCCTCTAACTGAAGACTGACTGAGTTGGGAGTCCCACCTTACTTTCAAACAGCACTAATCCCTCTAGTAATATGATGCCTGCACTACAGGCCAGATAGCAACTTTAAACACCCACAAACACCAAATAGTCAGCTAGAAACACACAGAAAACCAGCTAAGAAAATCTTTCAAGTCTACTTACTCTCCCTGCCTCCAGCTTTTAAACACACACAAACACCAAATTGTCTGCTGGAAACACAAAGAAAACCAGCTAAGAAAATCTTTCAAGTCTCCTTACTCTCCCAGCATCCAGCTAGAAGTTTCTTCCTCATTCCTCTCAAACTGAAGACTCTATTACTGATGTATTTCCTAACGAGATGGCACACTCAGCTGCTGTTGCATTACTTCTGTCAGTTGAGCGCAAGCTGGCTTTTACTGTACCTGCCACATATCGTGAAAGCCAGCCGCTCTTCAGCTAGCCTGACAACACCATTAAAAAAGTGGCACAAAAAGAACAAAGTGGATGAAAAATCATGTGTGAGCAAGTGGCTTACAGGGCACATTAATCGGCACCAGTGAAATCTCCCTCATCTGACAAGTCCTTCCCTGCCCTACTGCTGCATTCTTCCTGGGAGGAGGGGGAAGTAAATAATTTGCATGGCTTTGGTCCATATTAGGGCAGGAAGCAGAAAAGAAGTGCAACTCAGACTGCAGAACAAGCTACTCGGGGGGGGGGGGGTGCTTTTGTTTACTGTGAATTTTTGGCTATATTACCAATCCAGGGTTCTGGTGACATGTTGGAACCTCTCAAGCTTCGCTCCTGAGGCTCACATGTCACCAGAATCTCTCAGTGGTGTTATAGCCTCATAATACACAGTCCCTTATCTATTATTCTTTTTTTATTTCCCCAGCATATAAACATGACAGGTATCATTGATCAAATCCCACCTGAAAAGGGCAGAAACAGGTTTGGGAGGGGGATTTGAAAATGACACCTGTCATTTATGAGGTTCAAACAGAAACATAGAAACTGATGGCAAATAAGGGCCGCTTGGCTCATCCAAGCCTGCACATTTTCATTGTGATTGCTTTTGCTGTAGACCCTCCTTGGTCTACAGCACTGTCTCTTCTGCCCCTTCCTTTCCCTAATGACTCCTTTGTGCCTATCCCAGGCGTTTTTAAATCCCACCACTGATTTTGCCCCCAATACCTCCACTAGAAGACTGTTCCAGGCATCTGCCATCCTTTCTATGAACAAGTATTTCCTCACATCCCTCCTGCACCTATCCCCCTCTAGCTTCATAAAGTGACCCCGTGTTCTAGAGAACCCTTTCCTCTGAAAAATACCTCCCACCTGTGCCTTGTTCACCCCCATGAGGTATTTAAAGATCTCTGTGACAGAAATGGGAATAAAGCAGTTAACTGTTTGGATTTACTAAAACTGTTTTTCTGGTCCTCTGCACCTCACCAGGAGTTTTCCTGGGTTTGCTAACAACAAAGGGAAAAACACTGGGATTCTACAACATTAGCAGGCCATCCCTCAGGACAGTGCAGCAGGTAATATATCTCAGGAGACCAAAGGGGGGTGGACATCCCCATATACAGACTTTGGACAGGATTTGACCATTCAAATACAAACTGGTTGTTAAATGGACCTTATTTGATATCTATAGATTTTTAATCTGATTGGAGGCACGATAACTCAGACTTGTACAGAAGTTAAAATGGTTAGTTAATTCAAAGGAATTACCTAATCACAGAGTTTCAGATGTGGGCTGTACATTTAGAGCATTCCTTTTGAGTGGGGCTTTTGCCTGATACCATCTGTGAAGATAAGCAGAGCCTGCCTTCAGCTAAGGTTTGTGTAGGGGAACAGAGAGCTTAGATTTCAGTTTCTCTGTCAGCTTAGAAAGGCAAGTACCTTTTTATGTTAGAGAAAAGCAGTCTGTAGTATTTTCTTTGCTGAATCCTATTATTTAAAACCATTTATTTATTCTTCCTATAAAAGTGTTTTCCTCTGTTTTGTACTATTGATATCCTGGAGTTGCACCTTGACTCCTAAAGTAAACTCTTTTATGTACTTAACAGTTGTGACTATAGTCTTAATTGCAAGGTAGTGATTTATTTTCTCTGGCTAAGGGAAAACTCTGTTGGCATCCATCATCAAAGAGCATACTACCCAAGTTAACATGTTGTGACCTTCCTAACCTTGTGCAGGGAGAAGTGAAGTCCTGGGCAACCAGGCTGGTGGCAGCTAAGAAACAAGGAAACAGACAACTCTCTAAAGGCAGTTACAGACAAAAGAAGGAGAGTTGTCACAGTCTTGATCATATCCCCTCTCCTTCCTTTCCTCCAGGGTGTACATATTTAGTTCCTTTAGCCTCCTTTCATAGGGCCTTTGATGCAGACCCTGTACCATCTTGGTAGCCCTCCTCTGGACCACATCTTCTCTGTCTACTGTAAGTCTTTCCTAAGAAGTGGTCTCCAAAACTGGACACAGTACCCCAGGTGGGGTCTTACCTATGACCTATATGGCGCAACATCACTTCCCTCTTTCTACTGGTGATAGTCCTACCTATACATCCCAGCATCCCATTAGATCTTCCAATTGCTTTGTCACATTGTCTGGCCACCTTCAGGTCATCCAGTATGATTACCCCCCAGTTCTCTTTCCTGCTTGGTTGTTGCAAGTGTCTCTCCCCCAATTTTGTACTCCATCACTGGGTTTCTGTGACCCAAGTGCATTATTTTGCACTTGTTTTGCATTAAGTCTTAGCTGCCAAACTTTTGACCCCTCCTCCAGCCCTTTTAAAGCTCTTATCATCCTTTGCACACACACCCTCCCCCCCCCCACTGGAATGTCCACTCTGTTGCAGATCTTGGTATCATACACAAAGAGGCAGACCTTCCCTTCCAGTTGTAAAAGCACAAGGTTCTTGGCTAGTGATCCCTGGTAATCCAACAGCCACCTGACACCAAATGTTGTTTTAAATCAGTTGCAATTTATTAATACCAAATAAGCCCTAACAATTTTACCTCTAACATGTTCAAATCTAAACAGCTGATGGCTTTTTACCACCAGGGCTACAGGTGCAGAAAAAGTAAAGCAGACTGGCTCCCTCTTTCTGGGTGTCCAGCATCCATAGCAGCCCATAGGGCTAGTCTTCTGGAACACCCAGGACAGGACATTTAGGTCCTGCATTTATACACACAAAAAAAAATGCATAATGGAAATTCCCAACTGTTACAGCAAATATTAGCCTAGACATCACGTCATTTAATAACATCACAAGACAAAGTTTTATAAGTACAATGGCCATGAGATACATCAGTCATAAGATACATCTGACACTTTGCTGAGACAGGGGAGTTATTATTCTCATCCTTGGAGGGGAAAACAAGTGGTGAGGGAATTGTATATTTATTACAAATAACTTTTGTCTTAGGAGCCAGAAAGCATATGAGAGACATGACTAGCTTGCAACAAATGTCAAAGTAACCTTATACCAGCAACCAAATGAGGTATCTCATTATTTCTTATCAGTTTTCTATTAAACATATTTTTTAACACAAGAGAATTATATGATGAGAAACTTTTAACAGTCAAGGCTAAACACAATTATTAACAGCTGTGCGCATATCTCGGCCACAACCTAGCCTTATGCTTTCAGCTATTTTTCTTCATTTTATAGAATCTTAACAATTAACTCTTTTAAAGTCTTACACACACATACATATTAAGTGACATGGTGGTATTTAGCCACTTGCAGCCTTTTGCTACTAGATATACCAGTTCACATGTTGGCATCATTTAGTCATCTACTAGCCATCTTCACCTTTTACTAGCCCTTTGCAGCCTCTACACTTGCCATTCTACCCCTTTCTATCTCCTCAACCTTTTGGTTAGCCAATTACATATTGTTGATAAAAGTTTGGTCACTGGTCACTAAAACTTTGGCCACTGGTCACTAAACTTTGGCCTCTGGCCACTTTCAACACAGTTCCTTTGCTATATCACTAATGAAGACATTAAAGAGGACTGCCCAATACTGACCACTGAAGTAGCCTGCTGGTCACTCTCCCCTCCTCAGTGCGAACTCCATTTACCACAACCATCTGCCTCCCATCCCCTAACCAGTTTCTTACCCAGGTTACCACCTTAATACCCAGACCCAGACCCATGCTACCCAGCTTGTTTACCGGTCTCTTATGTGGAATGGTGTCGAAGGCCTTGCTGAAGTCTAGGCAGGACCACATCCTCTGCCCCTCCCTGATCCAGCACCTTGGTTACCCAGTCAGAAAAATCTATAAGATTTGTTTGGCATGACCTTACCTCTGTGAAATCATGCTTCCTTTGGTCCTGCAGTCCATTGGATTCTAGGTATTCCACAATCCTTTTCTTTAATAGTGTTTCCATTAATTTCCCTACCACCAAAGTCAGACTGACAGGCCTATAATTGCCTGCCTCCTCCTTGCTACCACTTTTGTGAAGTCGGACTATGTCTGCACTTCTTCAGTTCTCCAGGACAATGCTGGTCTCCAGTGAGCTGTTAAACAAGTCTCCCAGGGGAGCAGCCAGCACCTCCCTGATTTCCTTCAGCACTCTTTGATGCACTCCATCTGGCCCAATGGCTTTATCCACCCTCAGATTAGTGAGTGCTTTCCTGACCCTCTTCTCAGAAAAGGGACTAATGTCATAGAAACACAGAAACATAGAATTTGATGGCAGATAAGGACCGCTTGGCCCACCTAGTCTGTCCATTTCCCTACCTAATGGATAAGCTGCAGATCCTAGTTAACTAATAGTCTACTTCCTCCTACCCCCACTAGAATTGCCTTATGTCTGTCCCATGCATTTTTGAATTCCCCCACTACTTTTAACTCCACGACCTCCTCCAGAAGACTGTTCCATGCATCCATAACCCTCTCTGTGAAAGAATACTTCCTCACATTACCTCTGAGCCATCCCCCCTCTAACTTCAAAGTGTGCCTCCTTGTTCTTGCACATTTCTTTTTCTGAAAGAGGCTACCCTCTTGGACTTTTTTGATTCCCTTGAGGTACTTGAATGTTTCGATCATGTTCCCCCTCTCCCTCCTTTCATGTCCCCCCTTCCTCCTTTCCTCGAGGGTATACATATTAGAATGTACGTAGTCTCTTACCAAATCTTGCACATCTAACAGCCTGGGTGGCTCACTACAACCTGGATATCCTGGAGGTCTCAGAAACTTGGCTAAACCCCCACATCTTGGACTCTACATGTGCCCTCCCTGGCTACAACTTCATTAGGGAAGACAGGCCAGGAAACAAACATGGGAGTGGTGTGCTCCTCTACTATAGGGCGCACTTAAACCTGTCTGTCATTGAGCATATCCCCCCAACCCCTACATCCACTCACAGTGAGTTCCTGCATGCCCTTCCCCTGCTAGATAACTCAAAAAAGTTACACCTGGTCTGTGCCTACAATCCTCCAATAGGAGGCTTGCTAGGGCCCTCCTACCTCCTTGACAGTCTCAGCTCCAAGGTTGGCACAAAGGAGTTACTAATATTTGGTGACTTTAATCTAAATGAGCAGGGCAGCAACACCAAGCAATATGATCCCTTGCTGTCCGGACTTGCCCTTACCCAACTCATCTCGGATCCCTCAAGGCTCTCCCATCTGGGGGATAAAGGATCCCTCATCGACTGGGTGGTGAGCAACAGACCCGACAATATCGTCTCCTCTGGAATCCTCCCTAACATCATCTCTGATCACTCTCCCACCTTCTGCACCTGGGGTAGCTCCTCTCCCAAGATCCCCTGTAAAGTGATCCAGATGAGAGATTTCTCCAAATTTAACAATGACAACTACCTTGCTGACTTTTACCAAACAGACTGGTCCCGGATCACTGCCACAAGCGACCCCTCTGTAGCTCTTGACAACTTTATTGCTGTCTTTACTCCCCTGCAAAACAAACACGCTCCCCTTACAAAGAGGAGGGTGAGGGACACTGTCACAAAATGGCTTCATAGTGGACTATTTTCCCTCATGAAGCAGAGGGCCAAATGCTGGGTGAAGTACAAAACTTCCCTCACAAGCTCTGACTTCCACAAATATAGGCAGCTGAGAAACAAATGCAAAAAAGCCATTCACTCTGCAAAGAGCGAATATTGCAGATCTGCCTTGCTATCCTTGGCCAGGAGTTTCTGGCAAAACATCAAGAACACTGTTGGAGGCTCTGCCAGACTCCAGGTCACTGACATACAAATTGGTGAGGTTAGATGCAACAACCCCCATACAATTGCCAATGATTTTAACTCCATGTTCTCTGACCTACCCGCTCACCCCTCCCAGCCTCCTGACCCAAGGGCTCAAGCTCCCTCACTCAGTGGTAAAACCACTCGACCTCCTTTCTACCTAAAGGTCGTCTCTGTCACTGAGACTCAGAAACTCCTTGCTGGTCTCTCCCCTCACACTGGAGCTGGGCATGACAACCTAGAGCCCAAATTGCTCTGCCCGGGGCCTCTCCCCTGGCCCGGCCTATTGCTCACATCTTTAACACCTCCCTAACCTCGGGATCCATCCCTGATGTGTGGAAAGTGGCCCGTATTGTCCTGGTCTTCAAACAAGAGGACCCCGAAACCCTCAAGAACTACCACCCCATTGCAATCCTGTCTGCAGTTAGTAAACTACTTGAGAAGGTGGTTGCCTCACAGCTCACCCACTACCTACAAAGCTATGACCTACTCACCCCAGCACAACATGGCTTCTGAAAAGGGCACAGTACTACCACTGCCCTTGCTGGGGTCACCTCAGAGATCAGGTCCATCACTGACTAAGGCAAGCTGACCGGTGCCATCTTTATGGACCTCTCGAAAGCATTTGACTTGGTCGACCACTCCTTAATGTGCTCCACACTCTTGTCCCTTGGCCTCGCCCCCCCCCGCTCACGCCTGGTTCGCTAACTACCTCTCTGGGAGACAACAATACACAAGATTTAGCCAAGCCCTCTCTGATCCCTCTCCTGTGAACTGTGGAGTCCCCCAGGGATCTGTTCTTGGGCCCCTCCTGTTTTCCCTTTACATAAATGAGCTGCCTTCAGTCCCAGTCCACGGGCACCCCACCCTGTATGCAGACAACCTCGTCATCCTCACCGGCTCCCATGACATCAAAGACATCAACACCAGGTTGAACTCAGACTTCACTTGAATCCAAACCTGGCTAAAGGGCCACAAGCTTGCTATCAACCTACAAAAGACTCAGGCCATGCTCTTTGGCTCTCTGGCCAAAACAAAAACCTGCCCTACTCCACTACAAATCTCAGGAACTGATGGTTCCCTCCTGCAGGCTGTGGACTCTGTCAAGTACCTGGGGTATCCCTTGACCCGAAACTTGACCTCCCCCTGCACATTCGCAATGTTTGCAAGGCTGCGAACTGCAAGATGGGCCTGGCATACAGAGCAAAAAGCTATCTAACCCCCAGCTGCACAACTCACCCTGACCAAGGGGGTCCACCTCCCCTCACTCTGCTATGGGCTTGTCTCCTTTGCCTCCATCCCAAAAACCAGTCTGTCAAAATGGGACACCACCTACAACAATGTGTGTCGCTTTGCACTCTCTGCTCCTCGCCTAATGCACCACTGTGAGTTGTACACCAGGCTTGAGTGGCTCCCCCCAGAAAAACATTGTACCTTTGTCCTCGGCAGCTTCATTGATATCATTAGAACTGCCATGCCTCCTGCACTAGCTCTGTCCCTCAAACCTGCTACTCCCTCCTACCACTTAAGATCCTGTGGCTCTCATATCCTCCAGGTTCCCAAAACCCGTACCCAAATGGGTGATCGGGCCTTCGCTGTCTTTGCACCCAGATTGTGGAACTTCCTCCCAGTAAACGCTCACTCCTCCCCCTCCCACTCCTGTTTCAAATCCTCCTTATGGGGTTTCCTCAAAGTGGCATCCTCCTGTCTCTGCACTTAAGGCACTTGGGCTAGCAATATAGCCTAGAGGTTAGAGGAATGAGGTGTGAACAAGCTTGATACATCCGGCAGACCAGACCTGAGTTTGATTCTCACAACCTCCACTTGCATACTGTGTGACTCTGAGCAAGTCACTTAACTGCCCAGTGCTCCCAGGTCACCCCTGAAAACAGGCACTTGTGCCTAGTGGGCCTTACCTGGTTAAGGGCCCTCCCTAGTCCAAGCTGACCGGCTGAGGCGATTCTAACCCAGCCATTACTGTGTGAGGAGATGAATCTTCTGGTACTGAATGCGCTCAATCTGCTGGCTAACCTGCTACTATCAGCTGTATTGTCTGGAAAGTGTTCCTTTCTTGCCTTTCTGTACATATTATGTGAATATTCTGTACTATACCTGAGCTTTTGGGCTCCAGCCCACTAATATGTATTTGTGATGTTCTGTGTATTGACTGCTGTTAAACACCGGTACCATACTGTTTCACATGTGATGTAATGTCTGCTGCCAAATTGTTCTTGTCTGTACCTTGTAACCTCCCAGATGATTCCTGAAAATAGGCACTTGGCTGTCTAGTGTGCTTACCTGGTAAACAAAAGCAAATAAATAAATAAAATAAATAAGCTTCTTTAATCTGTCTTCATATGTCTTCTGGTGCAGACCCTACACCATTTTGGTTGCCCTCCTCTGGACAGCCTCCACCCTGTCTATGTCTTTGCAGAGATGGAGTCTCCAGAACTGCATGCAGTACTCCTGATGGGGTCTCACCAACTGTCTCTACAGAGGGATAACAACTTCTTGTTTTCTACTGGTGATGCCTCTCCCAATGCATACCAGTATCCCCCCAGCCCTCCTTACTGCCTTTTCACATTGCTTGCCCACCTTTAGGTCATCTGATATAACTACTCCCAGGTCCCTTTCCATTTTTGTTGTTGTCAGTATCTCACCCCCCATTGTGTGCTCTTTCCATGGGTTTTTTTGTTTCCCAGGTGCATTCATTTGCACTTCTTTGCGTTGAATCTAAGCTGCCATACATTTGACCATTCCTCCAACCTTGCCAAGTCCCTTTTCATCCTTTCCACCCCACCTTGTGTATCAACCCTGTTGCAGATCTTTGTGTCATCTGCAAAGAGACACACTTTTCCTTCCAGTCCCTCTGCAATATCACTTATAAAGACGTTAAAAAGGACTGGACCCAATACTGAACCCTGCAATACCCGCTAGTAACCCCTTTCTTCACTGTGGACTCCATTTACTATTACCCTCTGCATCCTGTTGTCCAGCCAATGTTTTACCCAGGCTACCACCCTGGGAACCACTCCCAGGCTGGCTAATTTGTTTATTAACCTTTTGTGCGGGACTGTGTCAAATGCCTTGCTAACGTCGAGGTAGGCCATGTCCACAGCCTCTCCCTGGTCTACTACTTTGGTCACCCAGTCAAAGAAATCAATTAGATTCACCTGACATGACGTTCCCGCTGTGAATCCATGCTGCCATGGGTCCTGTACCCCACTGGCCTCTAGGTACTCAACAATTCTTTCCTTCAGAAGTGATTCCCTCATTCTCCATATCACTGAGGTCAAACTGACAAGTCTGTAGTTTCCTGCCTCTGTCTTGCTCCCACTTTTGTGAAGAGGAATCACATCTGCCCTTCTCCAGTCCTCAGATACCACACCATCCTCCCATGATTTGTTAAAAAGGGTAATCAATGGTGTTACTAGTTTTCCCCTTAGTTCTTTTAGACTTCTGGAGTGAATCCCATCAGGCCCCATTGCTTTGTCCACCTTCAATTTTAGGAGTTCTTTCAGAACCCTTTCTTCTGTGAAAGGACTGATATCGACCCCCCTATCCAGAGTGCTTCTATTGACTGGATTAGGTACCTCCGACTCCTCTTCCTTTGTGAATACTGAGCAGAAGTATTCGTTCAGTATCCCTGCTTTTTCACTGTCCCTCTCTGCCAACCCACCCTCCCTCCTCTTTATTCATCCTCAGTATCCCTCCCTTTGTCTTTCTTCTCTCCCTAATGTACCTATAAAATGTTTTATCCCCCTTCTTAACTGAGTTGGCTAACTTTTCCTCAGTTTGGGCCTTTGCTATTCTGACTGCCTTCCCCACTTCCTTCTGCTTTAACTGGTACAGTTCTCTGCCCTGTTCCTTCTGTGTTTCCTTATATTTCCTGAATGCAATTTTTTCTCCCTAACCTTCCCTGCCACCTCTTTTGAGAACCATAGTGTTTTTCTCTTTCATTTTGATTTGTTTATTTTCTTCACTTAAAGGCTTGTTGCCTCTGTGATGGCAGTTTTGATGTTTCCCCATTGTAGCTCCACCCCTCATTCTTGCCTGTTCGCTAGTGCATTTCTGAGGCACTTTCCTATTTTGACAAAATCAGCCCTCCTGAAGTCCAGTACCTTCACTTTTGTATGGCTTGCCTCTACAGCTGAGTTTATTGTGAACCACACTGTTTGGTGGTCACTTGTTCCCAGATGGCTACCCTCTTCTAGATCTGAGAACCTCTATCCATTCCCATTTGACATCCTGAGTGGGTTCCAACACTAGCTGTCTGAGGCATGCCTCCTGTATAGTATCAAGAATGGCCCTGCTCTTGGATGTGACTGCAGCAAAGGTACTCCACTTTCCTCTCCTCAAAGCTTTTGATGCTTGTTTGTGGTCTCTTCCCTTCCCCTTCTACTGTGAACACTGAGTGGAAGTATTTGTTTAAGATGTTTGCCTTTTCTTGGTCATCCTCCATACAGTCCCCCCCAACTCCTTCTTTAACCATGCAATCCCTCCCTTTGTCTTCCTTTTCTTGCTAACAGTCCTGAAAAATGCCTTGTCCCCTTTGGGTTCTGCCTGGGCTCTTCTTTCCTTAGTGTGTGCTTTTGTGTTCCTTACTGCTTTGCCTGCCTCCCTCCATTTTCCTATACTTCCTTATCTTCCTTTCTCTGGGTCTCCTTATACCTTCTAAATGCCACTCTTTTTGCCTTTACCTTTTCTGCCACCTCCCTTCTCAACTCGCAAGACATAGCAGTGGGAACACTGCTCATACTGGAATTGGGCACAGGGTTCGTGTTGCACTGACATATGTCTCAAGTTGCCTTTGGCGGCGACTTGTGACATGCCTTACAGAATCAGCCCCAGGTGTTTACTTCTAATAAATAGAAAACTATTTTATTTATTGTATTTTGATGTGTTAGTAATTACATTCTACTTTTATAATAAAATATATGTTAGTGCAGTAAAACAAGTGAATTTTCACCTTTGCTTTTCACACTGCTAGTAAAAAAGAATTCAGTAGAATTCTGGTATTGGGATGTCAGAAACTGCCAGCCAGCTACTTAAGATTCCAATGTATTTTAGTGGGAAACTAAATATATTTTTCTATCTTTATCAAAAGAAATTGATACTTATTTCATCAACAGTCTTACCTCAGTAGTGGGCAAGATTATGGAGGCACTCCTTAAGGAAAGGATAGTGCAACACCTGGAATCCATAGGGGCACAGGATCCAAGACAGCATGGGTTTACAAAAGGAAGGTCCTGTCAAACTAATCTCATAGATTTCTTTGACTGGGTAACCAGAGTGGTGGACCAAGGGGGAGCAGTTGATGTCGCCTACCTTGACTTCAGCAAAGCTTTTGACACTGTTCCACATAGAAGATTGATAAATAAGCTTGGTAGGCTCGGGGTGGGTCAGAATGGTCAACTGGGTGGCAAACTGGTTGACTGGCAGAAAACAGAGAGTGGTGGTAAATGGTATACAGTCAGAAGAGATGCAAGTCACAAGTGGGTATCTCAGGGATCAGTCCTGGGGCCAGTCCTATTCAACATCTTCATTAGTGACCTGCAGATGGACTAGAGGGTAAGGCTTGTCTGTTTGCAGATGACACCAAGATCTGCAACAGAGTAGATGATCCAGATGGGGTGGGCAGAATGAGAAGAGATCTGGATAAACTAGCAGAATGGTCTGAAGAGTGGCAACTGGGATTTAATGCAAAGAAGTGCAAAATCATGCACATAGGGAAGAGAAACCCTGAAGCCACTTATAGGCTGGGAGGGGAGTTGCTAGCAGTCACAAAGGAAGAAAGAGACTTGGGCATCATCATCACTGATGACCTAAAATCATCCAAGCAGACCTCTAAAGCAGTAGGTAAGGCTAGGGGGGTGTTAGGGTGTATTAGTAGGGGTATCACAAGTCGTAAGAGGGAGGTAATAATCCCTCTGTACAAGACATTGGTTAGGCCCCATCTGGAGTACTGCGTGCAGTATTGGAGGCCACACCTTCACAAGGACATTAACAAATTGAGGCAGTCCAGAGAAGGGCAACCAAAATGGTGCAGGGACTGCATCAGAAGACATATAAGGACAGATTAACGGAGCTCAATATGTATACCCTTGAGCAAAGGAGGGAGAGAGGTGATATGATCGAGACATTTAAACACCTTAAGGGCATAAACAAGGTGAAAGAGTCTAACATGTTTAAATATAAGAAAATAGCAGGACAAGAGGACACAGCATGAGATTAGAGGGAGGCCGATTAAGGGGAATGTGAGGAAATTCTTTTCACAGAAAGGGTGGTAGATGCATGGAATGGCTTACCACAAGAAGTGGTGGCTATGAATACAGTGCAGGGCTTCAAACAGGCATGGGATAGGCATAAGGGAGCAATACAAATGACTATGAATAGATAGGTCACTGACAGAGCAAAGGCCGATGGCACATTTATAAGGTAGAAAAAGAAATGGGCAGACTGGATGGGCCTTGAGGTCCTTATCTGCCGTCAACTTCTATGTTTCTATGTTTCTATGTAACAGACTTTGCCTTTTATATGTTTGCACCACTGTGCTCCATCTATATGATTTTATGTATTTAAAAGCAATAATTAGCTTCTCTTTTCTTCTTTCCAAGTAAAATCTGGTTATGAAGAAAATGTTACCTGCTGAAATACAACAAAAGATCACATATTATCAAAAATCACATATTGCTATTAAATATATAATATTTGGCGGTAGAAAGTGTTATTTCCCAATAAAAATCTGAAAACAGATTTGAAATTTGCCGTTGAAATACACTGGCAGCCTTGCCAGTAAAGAGTTTCTGACATGATAACACTGTACCAGGATTCTATTGGATTCTTTTTTTACTAGCAGTTGGCAAAATACAAATAAAATGATGAAAAAGTAAGTAAAGAAACAAATAGGAGCAAACTCAATTATTGCAGAGGCATCTAAAGGCCCCAAGCCTTAATTATTTAAGATATGCACCCTTACTAAGCACTTGCTCTTTAACATTGATAGTACTGTAGCAGGATTTAAATTGTGGTCTGGTTCCAAACTTGTGCTTGAAAGAGAGAAAAAGGAGATATTGTATAACAAGAGAAAACTATTTTACTGTCCATCCCCTGGCCCCCCTCACTCTCTGTTGTGGTCCCTTCTGACTTGTCTTTGTTAGACATCTGTATGGCTGTAGGGCATCTTATCTCACAAGAGGGATCAGGCTGTGAGGACATGATTGAAGAAGCATCAGAATCCTCCTTCGTATCTCGCAGTCCTGATGATGACGAAGGACATCATATTTATTGGTCACTCATATGGTGTCCTTTTTATGGTTTTTGGTCTAGGTTGTCCTCACATCCTTTTCTTCTGGGCATCCATCTGGGCACTCTCAGTTGAAGGAGGTGGCATTTCTGATAAGAGTCCTTGGTTTTATCAATTTCTATATCAGGGTCTAGTTATTCTGTGTGGACTTGTTTGACTCCTACCTCCATAGATGTATTCCTGTTCCCCAAGGGTTCTCTCTTTTTCTGGGCAGATGGAGTAACTTGCACAGAGGTGACAGGCATTTGATTTCTCCATTGTTTATGAAGTACTAGGTTGTTCAGCGTCCTTGAGTTGGTGCTGTCAGCCTGTAGAATCACTATCCCTTTGCTACACAAAAGCCCAGGGTGCTGTGTGTGCCTGTCAATTTACTTTATAGGGCCACACTTTCTGTGCCTGGTTCTGCCTGGTCCACATAAAAATCTTGTTCTGTTTGATCCATGGGATCATCTGTATTGTGTGATGCCCATGGACAGGTTCAGTAAGAATGGTCTAGATATTCATGTAAGTTACACTTCATCACATTTCTGCAGTGTAACTTAAATGGCCAACCTCCATACACAGGCTGCTTTCTGCATGATTACAGGCACTGCTGAGGTGCATTTTAGAGTTGCATGAGTCACATTCTAATTGATCATAGGCACTGCTTAGGTGTGTTTGAGTGGTGCTGTGTAACGAGTGTGAAGCCACAGTTTTTTGGGACACCTTCTAGAGACTGAGGTGATGCCCCAGTTCCACTCACCTCTCTAGGTTGAGTGCAGAGGTTGCTGGACTCTCAGCTAAACTGACAGTGGTGCAGAGAACCTTCTGCCCCACCCAGCAGCCACCAAGTCTACCAGCTCTCCCCCACCGGTTGTCTAGGCAGAGGCAGAGTGGTTGGACCTTAGTGAGCTCTGGGAAGGTGTAGGAGGTGGGAAGGGTATGCACTCCTCAGCTTGTACCACTGCTCAATTTATGTGCCATACTGGTGGGATGGGACAGCCTGGATGAGGCACCCACAGCACTGGGAAGGAAAGATGTGGGAGTTTTCTGAATGGGAGGCCCCAAGGAAGGAGGAAGAGGCCCCCAGCCAAGGAGGAAGCAGCTTCTGCTGGGCAACTTCATCATTGGGGGATAGATCTGGGAGCAGAGGTTGGAAGGGAGAGGGAGGTAAAATGCCTCCCTGGTGTTTTGTCTTGGAGGGATGGACAGTGATCCAGAGAATCTCTAGGGTGGCAGGAGAAATAAGGGAGTTAGATGTCATTGTCCACCTGGGGACAAATGACCTGGCAAGGGAGAGGGTAGGGGTATTGCAGGGTAATTTCAGGGAGCTGGGAAGGGGCCTTAAACAGGTGGCATACATGGTGGCATTTGCCTGTGTATGGCCAGGGAGAGGAAAGGGCATTCCACACCATGGCATTTAACAATTGGTTGAAGGCATGGTGCATGGAGGAGGGCTTTGGCTACATTAGGGACTGGGGGCCAGCATGGGAGGATATGGGCCTCTATAGGACAGATAACCTGTGTTCTTCCATGAGAGGTACCACAGTCCTTAGTGGAAGATTTAAATGCTACTTTGATGAGCATTTAAACTTGCTGGGGGGGCTGTAATACCAAAGAAGACAAAAATTACCCCCCATAAGGTAAAGTAGCCCTTTATTAGAACAGATTTTAGAAGCTAACCAGATGTCATGCCTCTGTTGTCCCTGAGATCAGGTAGCACTGTATGCATGTATTTTCTGATAGCTTGCTGTTAATTTAAGTGTCTGTATGTGTGTGTGTGTGCCACATTGCTATACTTTGTTAGTATGTTAGAATATTTGTGACTAATAAGGAAATTTTGCTGTAATTTACGGGAATGAGCCAATTTCTGTTGTGTATTAAATCCAGACATATAACTTTTCAGGTAACATTAGTGACTGGCAGGACTCAAAGGTTCGATATCAGTCCAGTAACTGTAACAGGTCAAGTGACAAGGAATCAAAACCTAATCTCAACCGAGGTCATTGATACATGGAAAGAAATTGTAACCTACCACACCTGGCACACACAGGGAGGGAACAGGAGGCTTTTATTACCTGCTGGTGCTGACAGAGCTTGAAGGGAGTGGGGAGGACAGGAGCAGTGGGAGGGTGCAGGAGGAGGAGTGAAATCCACAAGATGGCGGAGCCGAAGCAACCGCGCATGCATCACATTTACGCATGCATAGTTCCGGCGAATGGCTTTCTGCCACTCACAAGATGGCAGTGCCAGGAGAACTGTACATGTGCACAAGACACACATGCATAGTTCTTGTACCGGAATACAGATGTAACAGCTGAAATAGTGTGGTTGTTACTCCGTAGTGGCCAATCATGGTGGAGTGTTACAAGCTCCGTCGGACGTTCGGAAGGATACTTCCAAAAGTCCAATGGAAGGTTCCACGATTGGCCATTTTAGGAGCAACAGATTGATCCCAAAATGGCTGTAGGCTCTGCACATAGCCGTATAAAAGAATCAAATCACATAGGCATACTGGTAAGCCAGTGAAGAAAAAAGAGTCAGACTGTATGTAAAGAGAATGTTTTGCCTATACATGTTCTGGTAGATACGGGGGGCAGAAATGGCACTTGCCTCCCAACATATGAAAAGTGAACTCAGACAGTTGCTATGCAAGGATAGCCCCTGCTTTAAGACATAGCTTAACTCTTTGGGTACCTGTGTATGGGACTTGAATCTGGCTGGTGTGCATGTTTCTCATCCAGTGCACATGTATGACAGTACGGAGAGGTGTTTTCTGATAGGGATAGATTTATGGCAGAAGTACCATGTGGTGCTGGATATTCCTCAGGGTCTGCTGTGGACTAATATGATTGAACCCTTACCCTATACACCAGAGGGAGTGGGGGGTACTGAAATCATCCCTGAAGAGGCACTGAATCCAGGCAGCTGTCTGACCACCGCCATCACTGGTCTGAGCTTAGTGAGGGGTAAGCAAGTTTCCAAAAGAGGTCCCTCAAACTAAAACTGACCATGGGAAGGTTAAATCTAAAGAATTTTTACACTTCAGCTCTCAGTTACAGTCAAGGTCAAAATGTATTTAAGGAACAGTTGACTGAAATCCAGTCCACAGGCAAAAGGATATTTAGGAGAATTATAGACAGCTGCATTAGCTCAGGATGACATATTAAATAAAAGCACACATCCTTTTCTCTTAAGACTTTAATTAGTTTACTTTCTGTATGGAGAACTAAAGTGTGCATATTCTGAAACTAAAAAGTAGCCCTCAGTTTCATCATAGACAGGATTCCCATGTCATTATGCGTTAGTGTGGTCCAAGGTATGACAAGAGCACTGTACCAGAGGGCTGACATTTTGGTAAGGCTTGCTGTCAGTGTCCATCTGGATGCTGACCAATCTACCCTTCAAACCCGTCTCCTGGCACAACACCAACCTTTGGCTCACACTATATCTCAAATGAAAGCTGGCAAGTGGTTAGTGGACAGAGTGTTCCTAGTCATTATGCAGAGAGAGTTAAAAGCAAGGCATTATACAGACAAAGTTAAAAGCAAGGATCTTTTTGTCCACTCCTGTTACTTGTCTGTCTGATTGCGCAGTAAAATTTTCCTCATGGTCCTTGCAAACTGGCTATTCCAAGGAACCACAGGTTTTACTTGCTGTTTCTAATCTTTTTTTCTCCCTTAGCTTCATTGTGGTAAATAAAAAACACGAGTCTTTATGTGAAGCTAGATGGAATCTTTGGTTTGCAAATGTTTATAATTATTATTGTTGAAATCATTACAGAAAGCCATTTGAGTTTATTGGGAACATATATATATATATATATATATATATTTATATATATATATGCCAATTTAGAACAAAGGGGGTTGACCTTGAGATGCATTTTGACCTCCACAAGCTTTGTTTACAGAGCTGCAAGCAGGAGACCAGCTCTAGGACAGAATGTTCTATTTTGTTTCACCACTTTGATTCAGGACAGGCCATGGTCCTGTCCGAATCACTCACCCCTAGAAGAAAGGAGTGAGGTTGCTTCAGTAGGAAAAGTGGATGTACTTGAACCAGATAAAACTTTATTATAATTTTTACTAATGCATGTGTTCTAGTATCTTTCCATTTTCCTAAGGTTTTGAAAGAAGCCAGTGAAGAATCAGGAACGTTGCAAGGGCCATACACCCCTTTTGTTTTGACTGACTGAAATTTCTTCACAGTGAGCTGAACACAAAGAAACTTCAATAAGAACTTTTATAAAGGACTTTTTAAGGACTGAAGCTTCTTTTGTCTTGCTTGTGTTATCCCAGACAAGAAGAAGAAAATTTGTTATCTCCTCATTTTTGCAATTGTACTATGGACTGTAGTTGTTGTTATTTGTATATTGAAAGTTTCCATCTTGTACCGAAAATATGCCATGAGGGGAAGAGATTTAATGTGATACTTGTATGGTTGTTATATACCATGAATTAATTTCATGTTTTTTTCAGAGTATAGAAAGCCAGGCTAAGATATCTAACATATGTAAACAGACAAACGCAGCAGTAAGTTTCTGGGTACAGTGATGCTGTTTTTTTCTTTTTTTCAGTCTGTGTAACTTTTTTACATCAGTTTTCAAACAGCACACAAGAAACATTTTGTTAAAGAACAGAGGCAAACGCAGCTGTTATGAGAATATATAGGCACACAACAAGAGGTTGATTTAGTTTTCAGTATGAAGCGTGCAGTTGTGGTTTCTGTTAATAAGAACATCACAGTTCAAATTAGTATGGGATGTTGTGTTTTCAGATTTGAAATCTACACTGTGTGTTTACAATTATACAATGGCAAGAAAAAATCCTGGCCTCTGATTGGTCAGTCCTGGGCTGGACCCTGATGTTATCCCAGTACAACATCACGGGTCTAGTCTCAGCCTCACTGTGAACCTGTAGATGAGCTACATGAGCTAGATTACCTCTTTTTTTTGCATCTCCTCTTAAGAAACAAAAATAGTTTTCCACACTAAAAAATATTCTTTAAAATTATTTTTTTATTTTATATATAACAACAAGCCATTGTATAATAGCAATAATGCCCTCCAGGGTGTGTGTCGTTTGGAATAACGTCACGCCTCAGTTGTTGGACGCACTCGGCCTGCAGCCTCGTGCCCAACCACCTAAGGCGTGACGTTATCCCAGCACAACACACACCCTGTCGGGCATTATTGCTTAAATGTTTGTGCATATTACCAAGCTATGGAGAGAAGTCCCTTAAAGGGACACTGTCAACCCCTTTAGGGCTCAAAGTGTCCCTAGTTTAAAAAACACATTTTACGGTTGCCAACATTCTGTAAAGATTGCTTATGTAGCTGGTAGTTTGATTCTGGCTCTTTTTTCTTTAAAAAAAGTGAAAAACAGACTGCCCGCCATACTGGTGTTACCACACAAACACAGGTTTGTTTACATACCTTGATCAGCTCCAGCTGCATCTTTCCTGGAACTGGGAACACCCACAACACAGTCTAGCCCTTCATGACGCAGTGGGAGCTTAGGAGGCTACTGCCTCATGAGTGACTGCACTGTTTGGGTGTGTTTCTAAAGCTCAAGAAGTAAGCAGTAAGAGCAGATCTAGGATTGTAAACAAAACAAAGCTGTTTATAAATATACATTAGCATGCATTTCAATTCTACTCAACAAGGAGACAGACAAAACAAACATCAACATCAATGCATTTTAGAGAAGGTAAGGCATCATAAAATGTAGGTTTTTAACTAGAATTAATATGATGAAAAAGGTTGACAGTGTCCCTTAAAAAGCACTTTGGCAGGGGTGTCCCTTTTCAAGACACAATGACAAGTTAAACACAATTACTTCCTAATACTATTCACTGCAAGCTGCAGTGACAGTCCAAATCAATAGTGTTCACTGCTTCAGTACGAATGCTCCATAAAGACCTTGTAGTATTTGATCTGCAAAATATATTACTCATTCCTTTTTAAACGTAATCACATGAAAGTAATGGTTTTTATGTCATATAATATACATAATAATAAATAAAATATACTGACTCATGAGGTACTCCACTTCAAATCCTCCTGCATGAATCTGAAACATAGAAACATAGAATTTGATGACAGATAAAGACCGCTTGGCCCACCTAGTCTGCCCATTTCCCTACCTAATGGATAAGCTGCAGATCCTAGTTAACCAACCGCCTACTTCCTCCTAACCCCCCCCACTAGAATTGGCTTATGTCTATCCCATGCATTCTTGAATTCCCCTACTGTCTTTGACTCCATGACCTCCTCAGGAAGGCTGTTCCATGCATCTATAACCCCTCTCTGTGAAAATAAAATCCTCACATTACCTCTGAGCCTTCCCCATTCTATTTTCAAATTGTGCCCCCTTGTTCTTGCACATCTCTTCTTCTGAAAGATGCTACCCTTTTGGACTTTGTTGATTCCCTTGAGGTACTTGAACATTTCTATCATGTCCCCCCTCTCCCTCCTTTCCTCGAGGTTATACATATTAAGCTCCTTTGGTCTTTCTTCATATGTCTTCTGGTGCAGATCCTGCACCATTTTGGTTGTCCTTCTTATGGATAGCCTCCACCCTGTCTATGTCTTTGCGGAGATGGAGTCTCCAGAATTGCATGCAATACTCCAGATGTGGTCTTACCAACTGCCTGTAAAGTGAGATAACAACTTACAGTTTTCTACTGGTGATACCTCTCCCTATGCATCCCTGGAAGGTTATAATGCTATATGTGGACTACAACATCCATTATACTTTCATAGAGGGATTGAATTTTAATAATATATCCAAAGTAATTAGGGACTGAGTGGACTTCTGCCTTTTGAGGTCCAGGTGTTTTGTGGGGCATAGGTGTGCTAGACTGGCTTCAGCCAAGCCAAATCAGGGGTTACTGTAACACAGGTGTTGTGGCCAGCATGCCAGAATCATGGGAGGTGAATCCCTCTTTGGAGATTAGAGTTTAAAGGTACTGGATCCTCCAAGTAGGGAGGGTGAAGCCAAAACATGCTGGAAAAAAGTTTACTGATTTCACAGAGGTGAACACTTTGCTAAGAGTTCTTCTGTGTAAACAGAGCCTGCTGCCTATCGTACTGCCCCTGGCCACATTCTTGCACCCCACCCCCTTTTTTGTCTGTCCTCACAGCACAAAATGTTCCACTATACATTTGACCTGCTGAACCCCCTGTGAACTGCAGAGTCTTATGCAATGAAAATCTGACCATCCAGTGACTGCAGTCCACTTCATGGATCAGGCAACACATAGCTTCAATACGTAAGGACAACAGTTCAAGATGCCGGCACTTGCCTCACCTCCTGTTCATTAACATTTGACTGTAGCATGTACCACTAAGCAGAGGAGGGCATACCTGCATTCCATAAGGTGCTTTATAGTGGTGTCAGTGTGGCTCAGTTGGTAGCACATCTGCCTCTAGACCAGAAGGCCATGGGTTCTCATTCCACACCGGGATTGGACTTGCACCTAAAAATCACTGGCATCCAAGTGCAGTATTGGGGGGTACTGTACTGCTGGGGTGTGCCGTCCTTCGGATGAGATGTTAAACCAAGGTCCCTTCTGCCCATCCTGGTGTTGTCCTGGTGGGTGTCCAGGTGGAAGTAAAAGAACCCAGGGCACTCTTCGCAAAGAGCAGGGAACATTCCTGGTGTCCTGGCCAACATTCCCCTTCCCATAAACTGATTCATGCAATTATCCAGGCTGTGTGAGGGTGATGATGTGCAATATGGCCACCACCACACATTCAGTCACTTCACTACCAGTCTAGCATTGCTTGTAAAGCGCTTTGGGATACTGTGTATGAAAAGCGCTATATAAATGCTGATTATTCTTCTTCTTTATTTTATTGTTAAGTGCACACAAAACAGACTTGGAACTTCAATCACTTTTCGCTGCTGGCTTGCTCACATATTCAGTCCCCTCCCTCATAGTCAGGTGGTCAACGTTCCCTGATGAGTTTCACGCAACAAGCATTTTCTCAAAGGTGGCATGGACCCACCACAATGAATCTTAAATAGTAAACATGTAGCCTATTTTATATGACATAGCTTGATTACCTTGCTATCCCCTGGGATGATTTTATTATTTACATAAAATATGTCCCCAGTACACTCTCTGGCTACACAAGCTGTGGTGCATCATATGCAGTACACACTTTTATCCTCTGATACTGTAATCACTGTATTGCCTTCACAAGGCAACAAGGGGAGACTGTTACACTGTAAACTGTCATACTGTAAATGTGGCGAATGTTACATTGCAAAGTGCTTGTTCTTAAATAATTAACAGACCCACTATGGCTGCTGTAGACTTCCATCTTATAATAAATCCTCCACGTTGTGATGTGTTTATGAGGAATTTTGCAAAAGGAAAATTCCAAGTAGAGTGACGTAACTGGTAGCCTGTACACTTGTAGATAACGAGACAGTTTGAAAGTGTATTTAATTCAAGTTAGGCCTGAAAAAGTTAAGGGAGTTATTACCTAATCGTGATATAAGAACATTTTCACATTGTTCACCATTTAGAGTGAAATGAAATATTGTCTATTATTTAATACATCTTGATGTCATAGTTTGCCATAGTTTAAGAAATGTATCAGGCCATTCAAGCTATCAAGACACATATGATATAGCAGTGACCTTGATAGTTTCTTATGATAAGTGGTAAACAAGTGCCTGTATAAGTTAACATTACATAGCCTTTTGTCAGAACAAAACAGATCTTAGAAATTAATCAGACATCATGACTCTGTTCTCCCTGAGCTCAGGTAACATTTCACGCATGTATTTTCTGACTGTGTTTTCTGATAGCCTGCTGTTAATTTAAGCGTGTGCATGCTATATTACTATACTTTGTTAGTGTAGTTGTGACTAATAAAGAAATTTTCTGTAATTTATTGGACTGAGCCAATTCCTGTTGAATACCAAATCCAGACATATACCTGTTCAGATAGCAGTAACAAGGGAAGAGGAGGGTCAGTGGGAGCTTTGGGGAACAACACAGGCAGGAAGGGAGAGAAAGCAGGAAGGAAGGCAGGCAGGGAGGGTTAAGATATGGAGAGCCATGTGCACTAATGCAAAGAGTCTGGATAATAAATTTCTGGACCTGGAGACCATCATGAAGGAGGCTAGCCTGGATGTGGTTGCCATAACAGAGTCATAGTACACTGACAACCATGACTGGATATGGCCATAACTGACTACTCTCTGCTCAGGAGAGACAGGGGAAGGAGGATGGGCTGTACTATATGTGAGCCTTGAGATGGTTTTATGGCCAAGTAATAACAGTCCCCTATTTGTTATTTTTTTGTAATATGTGAGTCTGAGATAGATTTTTAGTTGTACTCATCATATGTAGTATAGGTAGAAAGTCATGTATACCTCCGCCTTACAGTGCAGTTGCTAGGTGGTTGCTAGGGATACTTTAATGTCCTGATGCACCCAACGTGTGTTTCAATTGATGGGCTGGTTTTGCTGTGAAAAATCACTGGAGAAAAATGGCAGCTCCTCTTAGCGAATGGGTGGAAATGCAGCCTTTTGTTGCAGTTTGAGAGTAGAGGTGTGCAAAACCAGGGAGGTTCTGGTTTTGATTTTGCCAAATCACCTCTACTTTTGGTTCTGGTTTCGGTTTTGTATTCATGGCCAAAATTCATTTGACATAAAGCGTGGCCTGTACCTCCATTTTAAAGTATAATATAAAGGAAAAGAGGTTACATTCTGTAGAAAAACAGTTTACTAGCACGGTAGCTAGTAAGGACCAGCTGTTAGTAAGTTCACAGGAAATGATCTATTTTGTAAGGTATTTTGAGCCAGTGCTAAAGTTGAATAAGCACATAGTTTCATTATCTTGCAGTCTAAATTCCTAGCAGTAAATGATGGGAGACAAGACACACTGAATAAAGAGACATAGGCTGAGGTAATGCAACAGTTAAGTGTAGCACTGTAGCCTAGCAATATAGCCTAGAGGTTATAGTAATGAGCTGTGACTGAGCTTGGCCCAACAAACCTGGGTTTGATTCCCACAATCTCCACTTGCATACTGTGTGACTCTGAGCAAGTCAGTACTTAACCACCGATGTGTTCCCAAGTCACCCGTGAAAACAGGCACTTGTGCCTAGTGGGTCTACCTGGTTACCAAAGAATAGCACACACCAAAAAAGTAATCCCTGGCTATCTTGTTTAGTCTGTTAAGCAAGTAGTGCACTGCTAGCAAAAGTGACTTGGTGACTGAAGGAGGCTAACAGAACAGGAGGACACAGTAAATGACAGGTGATGATCTGAGAGGAAATATATTGATAAGCCGACTTTGTTGTTTGTGTTCCCAGTAATGGGCCCCCACAGTTTTGACAATTCTTTTTTTTACTTAATTAGGATGCACAAGCACACTACAATTTTTTTTACTTTATTTATTGATTGGTAGTTATAGTACAGTGCCATGAAAAATAAACTGCTAATTATGTAGACACAGTCCAGTACCCCAGACACTGTGTGCTCTGCAAAGTAACCAGGTGCAAGAATGAGGGGTAGCTGGCCCATAACACACATAAACGAAATCCAGGGAAAGTTATGCACTCTCATTGCAAGCAAGAACCAAAAGGCATTCAATCGAATCAAATAAAAATTTATTCCATCAGGTTCAATTTTAAACATGCAGCTCCTTACAAATTTAGGTGCACCCACAATCAAACTCACTCCCCAGCGCTTCAACCATAGGGGTGGTCTTCCTAAGGAGCTGCATGTTTAAAATGTAACCTGATGGAATAAATCTTCATCAGATTCAGTCGATTGCCTTTTGGTTCTTGCTTGCACTGAGAGTGCAGAACATTTCCTGGATTTCGTTTAATTATGTAGACAGACTGAGGTAGCACTGTGACAGAGCACACACACTGAGTGTATAATGGAGAGATTCTCCTACCCAACTATTTTAACTGATTTTTTTTCCATAAGCTGACTTTGTTGTTTGTGTTGTCAGTGATGGGCCCCCATAGTTTTAACAATTTCTTTTACTCATTTAGGATACACATGCACACTACATTTTTTTGTTTGTTTGTATCTTCGTTTGTTGGTTTTTTTTTTTGCAACACTATGAAAACTAAAATTATGTAGACAGACTGAGGTAGCACTGTGATTTGTGAAAGAGAATACCCACTTTTATGTAGTGTTCATGTTTTTTTTTTCTTTCATGGATGACTATTCATTCAAGAGCAGCAGATCAAACCAGAACTCAGGATGGGGTACGATGTTATCCAAGGAATATAGAGATTTGGCATAGGGTACATACCTGGAAGATGTCTACCAAAAATCAAGACCGCCATTTACAAATTTAAGTTAAAGGAGTAGTCCACCCAGAATTTGCAAAAACGTATGTTATGCAGAGTGTTGATTTGTATAAAAAGTCCTAATGTGTTCTTCTCTCTGTATGCTACTAGGAGTTTTTCATAAATTAGCCTGCTAGTTTTATGGTAGTTTTACTACCCTTGGGGACCTCCATCTCAAATAGTTTTATTGCCTTTCTTGCTCCTACAATGCACCGGTCTCATGTGACAGTGATGTAGCCGTGCCCATAGATTTAGCATATACACAGCTTTAAATTCAGTTCTCAACAGCAGTGCTGTGTAACTGTTCTCATCCAGTGAGCACAAATGGCTACTGTTACAGTTTAGAAAATACCTGAGAGCTAGCTGAGTTGGGTTTATGTAGGAAAACAGCTACTTAATAGCTCTAATTCACTATTTTTGCTTTCTATGTGTGTCAGGTCTAGCTAGCAGGAGTGTTTTAATTTTAAATCTTTTAATTTCATCAAACTATACACAACCATAAAAACACAGAAATTGCCCAGATCATCAATGCTATACTTAGTAAAGACACTAGCTGTTTTCTTACAGAAAACCCACTCAATTAGATTTCAAGTATTTGCTAAACTGTAAATGTAGGTACCAGCATTCTATTAGGTAGAACTGGCAGTTAGTGCTAATTTTGCTCTGTGGCATGATTTTCATTTTTTTTCACAAATGTGAAGTATGTTTCAAATTTTATTTATGTATTTATTGAAATGTTTCACCAGGAAGAAACACTGAGAAATAAGTCGTTCGTCATCCCGGTGTGACCTAAGGGGAAGGGGTACACGTGGAATGAGACATTAAACATTCCAATAATGAAGTAATAAAGTAAAAAGTAAAGTAAACTAATACGGTATTAAAGTATGTATCTGTGAGCTGTTTAATTAGATTGGCAAATAAAATACAAAACAAGTGTTGTTTTATCATTTGAAAAAGTGCAATACACTACGTTTGTAGTGCAGTGAACTATTGTGAGATGGAATCAAGTGTGTAGCAGAAATAGTCACTGTCAATTTGGCATTCTGTTGTTTTCGTGCCATACCACACACAGGAGAGAAATTGACTTAGAGGTATTTTGCAGTTTCTAGGCTGCCGATTCATAGCATACAGTTCATATATTTGTTCAGTAAAAATGTATGAAGTAGACCGGCCCAGTGGCACTGAGGGTTGAGGTGCTGGACACCAGACCTCATGCTGTGTCGTGACCCAGATTTGGGAATGAGCCTGGAATATTGGGGGTCAGCAAGGAGGAGTGGGGGAGGAGCTGGATTGAGACATCATCTGACAGCAATCCTCTTCATAGGAGGTCTTGGCGCTGCACTGGATAGCGGACAGTGGTGGTAAGGCAAGGGCAGTGTTGGATGCTTGGCAGTAGTTGTGTCTCCACATGGCTTCTCACCTGGACCTTGGTACTTTGGGCTGGCACCCTCTGGGGCACTTAGAGACCATGACGTAGCTCACACACGTGGGAGAAAGAAGTGAGAATAAACACAAACAACTCCCTGGTGCTTTGCACCATGACGCCGGGATCATGGTCCACTAGGGCCCAGCTGAATACTGGAGATGGTGTAGCTACCCCCAGCATTAGTGACAGGGAAAGGGCCAAATTAAAGTTTTAAACCCTGCTAATGTTTAAAGAGCTGCTGACACCTCAAAGAAAACTTTGAAAAACATAACATTTAGGTACAATTCAGCTTGCATTCCATATATACTGTAGATTTCTCTTCAACATTATTTCTTACTGAGGAAATTTGCATGAATACATGATCCTTATACCTCAGAGTTCATCTGCCTCTATAGGTTACTCCCTATCTCAAGTCATAATCCTCTGTTGTGACATCACAATATGTTGCCATGGGAGTAACTGTGATGTCACAAGCAGTGCATTATGAATTGAAGTAAGAAGAAAACAATATAAATGGATGAACATTTTAGGAGCAAGCATCCTGTTTTCATGCTAATCACATCAGTAATAAATAATGGGTAGGAAGAATACATAACTAATGTGGAATACAAGCCAAACTGTGTCTAAATATTATGTTTTATTAACGTTCTCCTGAAGGTGTCAGCTATTCTTTAATAGGGTGCTAAAGCAACTATATGACTGAGGGTCAATAAAGGAATAAAAAGGTTTATATTGGCTGCAGTAGGACATGAAAGGGGAGACAGTGTATGAACTGCAGTGGGATTATGTATGCGCTGCCTGTCGACAGGCTAAAATGGCAGCAGCAACAGGAAGAGGACTGAATAAAAATGTCAGATTGTGCAGTTGCTTGTAAGAGCACAGGAACTGCTAACAGACTTTGCTTTGAGGCAAATGAAAACAAGTGTTTCTGCTGGCCCGCACCAGGGCACGAAAGTGGGGGCATTAGTGGACTGAGATGGAAATTGTTATTCAGCAGCCATGTTTGCAAGTTTTGTCCCCAGTTTCAGCCAATCAGAGGGCCAGGATTTCTGCCAAGGATGATGAGACCTTTCAGAGGACTTGGGGGGGGGTTGGGGAAATACTTGGCACTCTTTCACACAACCAATCAGGCACTGAAGGAGATTCATACATATTCATTTTTCGATGGGACAGTGATTTCAGCAAATGGGAAGCTGCCAGAGAGCTCCCAAAAGCCCAAGGACTGTGAGTTCTAGTTTCAGTTTAGTGGAAACCCCTCCGGAGGGAGCCAGTTCTCCAGCTGTTATACAGAAAATGGGACTGCACGGCTGGGGAAAGGGCCTGCCTGTGGGTTGCCAGCTGCCTGTCCCCCAGGGCCTGTTTTTGCCTTCCCCCATTTGTGAAGGAATTTGGATTAAGGAATCCAGTTTTGCAGTTTTAGCTTGAAGAGAACTGCAAATATGTGAAAGGGCAGTGACAGTCTACACTTTATTGATGGAAAGTTGTGCTGAAAGGTTCCAGGAGTCTGGTGTCACAGTTCTACTGAGAGAAAGAGAAAGCTGCAGTTTGAAAGGGCAGTGAGAAACTCTATACCTGAAAGGTGAGAAGAGAAGAGAGCTGCAGGATGACAGCTCAGTCCACCCGCCCAACCCCTGACATCCTGGGTTCGTTCCTGAATCTGGGTCACCTGTGCAGCTCAAGGTGTGGCATCCAGCACCTCAACCCTCTGTGCCACAGGGCTGGCCTATTTCATACATTTTTACTGAACAAATATATGAAGTGTATGGTATAAATCTGCAGCCGAGAAACTGCAATATACTTTGAAGTCAGTTTCACTCCTGTGTGTGGTATGGCATGAAAGCAATAGGATGACAGTGACTATTTCAGCTACATGTTTGATTCCATATTACAATAGTTCACTGCACTACACATTTAGTGTATCACACTTTTTCAAATAGCAAAACAATATTTGCTAAACTAAATAACTCACACATACATATTTTTATACTTTACTAAAAAGATACTTCACATTTGTAACAAAAAAATTTGAAAATCATGTCACAAAGCAAAATCAGCACTAACTGCCAGTTCTACCTAATAGAATGCTGGTACATACATTTACAGTTTAGCAAATGCTTGAGAGCTAACTGAGTGGGTTTCTGTAAGAAAACTGCTACAGTCTTTACTAATTATAGCATTGATGATCTGGGGCAATTTCTGTGCTTTTTATTGTTATGTGTAGTATAATTAAATTAAATTTTAAAATGAAAACACTTAGTACTGCTAGCTAGACTTGACACATGCAGAAAAGACAAATAGTGAATTAGAGCTATTTAGTAGCTGTTACCCCAGTTAGCTAGCTCTCAGGTATCTGCTAAACTGTAACTTGCCATTTGTGCTCACTGGATAAGAACAGTTACACAGCTCTGCTGTTGTGAACTGATTTTAAAGCAGTGTATATTGTAAATCTATGGGCTTGGCTACATCCCTTTCTCATGCGGCAGGATGCATTGTAGGTACAAGAAAGGCAATAAACCTGTTTGAGATTGAGATCCCCAGGGGTCATAGAAGTACCATAAAGCTAGCAGGCTAATTTAGAAAAAAATCCTAATAGCAGAGTGAAGGAAGGCACACTAGGACTTTACATACAAATCAAAACACTCTGCACAACATATGTTTTTGAAAATTCTGGGTGGACTACTCCTTTAACCCTACAAATAAAAGATTGAAAAAAAAATGTGTGTGTGGAATTCTTTCATATGTCCCATAGAGTCAGAGAGTAGCCCCTAGCTTTAGTAGTCTTGTTATTATACAGCAGTTCAGTGGAAGAAAGAAAATGGTGACTGGCATGAGCCAGGGCATGAATGACACGAGAGACAGGCTGAAGCAATATTTCCTTTCCCCGGTATTCTTCTTCTTCAACATCACTACCAATAGGCTCATCATCACTACTGTCCGAGCAGTGTTTTGGAAGGTATACCATCAAGTCTGTGTTAGAATGTCAGTGCAGTGAAATGTGGGCTGAGAAAAGCAGCGTGACTGAAAACAGCATCATGGACATAACAGCGTGGGTATGTTATAATGCTGTACATGTAACTCTTTTCACTCATGTTGAGTAGTTAAAGTCTGTGAGTGTGTGCAGCCTGATCATACTGGCAGCATAGCATAGAGGTAAGAATCAGAAGCTGTGGAAGGGCTTGTGCATCCAGCTGACTGGGTTTGATTATGATAGTCTTTTTTTTTTTTCACCATCATGTGCCCCTACAAGTTGCATCCCCCCTGGAGCTGGAATAGTAAATTGGCCCTGCTCCACGATCAACCCCCCACAGTTGGAATAGTAAATTGTCCTCTCCTTGGGATTCCCCCCCCCCGAGTTGCTTAAATCCTGGTGCTGTCACTACAGTGTGTGGTATTTGTGACATGGGGTTTGTCCTTTTAGCATTTTCTGTGCAGTTATTCACCATGGTGTGTTTGTTTTAGTGATCTTATGGATAATCCATTTTGGAAGTGCCCCTAAGTATCCTATAAATACACCATAGCTTAGTTTAACAAAAGTTAGAATTTCAATATTTTCTGGAAAGAGTTTTCTTCCCTATTGCTAGCAACATAGCAAGCAGTGCTAAATATTCTTTCTGAATAGGCACTTGATGCTGAGCAACTTAAATAGTAAAGGGTCACTTTTTGAAATGCTGGCCAGACCGCACCCTTTTCATACCAAAACGGAAGTGGGTCGTCTTGAACATTTTTCTTTCTGGGATCCTTTAAGAAGACATCCACCATACTGCTTGCTATGTAGCTTGTGAAGTAGCAGCACTGTCTTTCTCTATGTCATCCAGTCCTGTCCAAATGTTGTCCGTGGAGGCACCATACACATTGTCCCTGGGTTCCAATTCATAATTCAATTCTTTTACCTTCACTTCACTAGGATCTGTTTCTTGGAAGAAAGCATGACTATTTTGATGATCAGCTGCAGCAATTCTAGTTGGAGTCTCTGTAGTCATTTTTAGAGCAACTTTATTGATGAGCAGTTCTTTATAATGGTTGAGGTCTATGCTACAAGATTGGAGAAGACCTGGTAAACTGGTTTGAAATGTGGATCCAGCATTGTTGCTATCACATAATGTTAAGATTCCAAAACCATGGCAATCCTGCATTCTGTTTCCAAACACAAAGGCAACTTTTCAGCTGCACAGGGTCATAATGTCACACAGACAATAGCGCGGCATAACAATGCAGCAGTCAAAACAGCAAAATGAAAAAACTGAGTCAGTGAAAACATTAACTCAAACAACAACCACACAGAAACCAGAGGAAGAAATGGGAAACATTCCCATAATTTTGTTTTTTGCAAGGGGCTCTGCCCCCGCACCTCCCTAACAGAATTCAACAACTCCAAGGGGGGGGGTTGATAGGGAGAAGGGAAAACTCGGGAGTGGGGAACCTAGGCTTTTTTACAAAAAAAATAACATGCTGTGAAATGGGGAATCAAACCCCAATCCCCAGCTTTCCAGTGTGCCAGGTCCTTGTGCCTTAGCCACTCCACCACAGGAGCTACTTGACCAGGCACAGCACCTATGTCCTCTTCAGCCCCATCTCCAGTTCCTAGTCAGAGACAGGGGTAGCGGTAGTTTCCTATCACTATTATACCCCTGCCACTGTAATTCATTCCACACTTTAGACCATGGTTATCCTTGTGCTGTTTCAGCAGCACTGTATTAAGTCATTACCATTTTCAGCAAGAGTGACACTTGTGTTTGCACCTTGCTCTTCAGTGTTTCTCAGAATCTTTCCAGTTTCTGCATGAGAAGATGTATTAATGGAATGACTTGACTTATGGTTGAGCTGTCAGCACTCTCTTAACTTGTTACTTTCTCAAATGGCTGTAGCAACTGATATAAATATGATGTAAGATTCCACTGCCCAGAGGTGAGTGTAACATACCATTTCTCGACTGCATGGTCCATGGTGTACTAGTACACTGCTTTGCATTGTTCTTGGCGTCTCTGTAACATGCAAAAGGTGGAATTCTACCTAGTGGCAACTTCTTGCTTTAGCTGGTGAATCTGTGAATTATTCTGTTTTTGCAGTTCTTGCAAAATTTTATAAGCATTTGCAGAGTTCCTAAAGGGACTACATATCTCATGTGCAGCAACCAGCATATTCTGCACAATCCTGTCTTCACCAAGGAAGTTCTGTACCACTAGATTGAGTGCATGTGCAAAATGTGGCAAATGCAGAAACCCACCATCCTTTAATGCTTTCACAATGCTAGCTCAATTGTCTGCAACCACAAATCCTGTGGAAAGGCCATTTGAGGAAGTCATTCTAAGAACTGTTTCTTTAGCTCCTGTAAGATGTTCAGTGCAGTATGATTTTCTTTGAGAAAGCTTACAATACAGACAGTGGCCTTTTTTGAGGATTTTGTTGGTCCCTGGTGGTACCTGAGGATGTTGAAGAGGAAAATAAAACCCAGTGGGTGGTGACAGTCATGTAGTCTGCTATTTGATCACTCGTCCACATATCTGTTGGTATATGTACTTCTTCAGTAGCCGATAACTGCAAGGCTTCTGTTTACCTTCTGGCGCAGTTCCTATAAGGAGCTGGCACAGCCTTTCTGGAGAAATATGTCTATGATGGCAGCTGATACCGAGGAGCAGCAAGGTTCATCAGCTCCCGAAACCCAACAGAGTCAGCAATAGAAAATGGAAGCAGGTCCGGTACAATCATTGCAGATGTTGCTTTATTTAACTGCTGAGCAGCTGGATGGCTTTGGTCATATTTAGTTCTCCGCTCAAAAGCCTGCTGCATCGTTCACTGTTATTGAGGTAGGACTGGCACACTAAAAAAGGCTGGAGGAGATGGAGAACTCATTCTGCTTTGAGTTGGTGAGTTTTCTGATTCTGATAAAGACCTAGCAGATAAATGGGATGATGCAGTCAGTGTCCTGCTTGGTGTCTGAGGGGTTTTACACTGTACATGGAAAACTTTAGCTGTACCGCCAATTTAAGTACCAGCATTAACATATGTGACATCCTCTGCCATGTCACCTTGTGACTTATTTCTGGCCCACTGAAGTGGATGTAGTTGCTGTAAGTGATTTATTAAGGTTGATGTGCCAAAGTAGCTTGCCTGTCTTCCTCTGCTGAAAGAGGCCTTACATAAACAGCATTTTGCTCACATACTGTTCTTTGGGTCAATGTGAAAAAACACCAAATGTAAGAGGATGCCTTTTTCATTTTTGTCTCTAGCATTACAACTTCTGAATCATCATCCGGCATGTCTATGTTAATTTCTATATTTTGACTATTTTCCCCAATGTCCTCACTGGATGATTGAGTGTGAGCCCCCCCCCCTTCCAGCACAGAAGACAGGCAAGCCAGGTATAACTTCCTTTACACTGGTACCTAATGGTCTCTCCACTGATGACCTTTCCCCAGGTTTTATGGCCATGGGTGGAGCGAGCCTACAGCCATATTGCTTTAGCTTGAAAAGGGGTTTCAGTGGAACACATATTTAGTAGTTTTCTGTGTATCCTTTCATAACACTGCAAACCCCTGTGGCAGTTAAAAAATACTCCCTTCTTTCTTTTTAGAATGCTGCACACAGAACTCCAATCTACTTTTTCTCTGAGAGCAAATGTGCACACCTTCCAAACAAATCTAAATACATTTAAAGCCATTCAAGGTGCACAAAAACAACCAGCTTGAAAGTTGTTCAGGGCAAAAAATTCCTTTCACATGAGAGCAGTCACTAATCTGAATTCTTTATATTTGGTAAAATATGGTCTTCCAAGCAACCTCATTTTTTTCTCTGAGTGAAAACAGTAGGAGTCATGCCAAACAAATGTAAATATCTCAGAAAGTATACGAGTTACTAATATACAACCAACATGAAAGTTGCTCAGGACAAAATTACCTTTCAAATGAGGGTAGTCACTAATCTGAATTAATTAGATTTCTTTCAAATATACCCATTCGAAAGGTAAAAATCGTGAAGAAAAATGAAAATTCAGGTAATCAGATGGCCATAGTTTAAAAATATATATTTAGTGCAGCTTAATGAATGGGAGGCTAATTTGAAAGGTATTTTTGTCCTGAACAACTTTCATACTGATGGTTTATGTGTAGTGTGTATACTTTTAGAGATATTTACCTTTGTTTGACATAACTCCTATGGAAAATGAAAATTGAGGTAATTATTGTTTGACATAACTCCTATGGAAAATGAAAATTGAGGTAATTAGATAGCCATAGTTTAAAAAAATATAATTAGTGCAGCTTAATCAATAGGCACATTTGAAAGGTCTTTTTGTCCTGAACAATTTCCATACTGGTGTTTTATCTGTGATTTGTAAACTTTTAGAGATACTCACATTTGTTTAGCATAACTCCTATTGCACTTCTAAACAGCCTCAGTTTTGCAAATTACTATGCCATTTAAGTGAGATTCTAAACCAGACCAGCTTATTCATCTCTTGTCATGCCTAATTTAAAGTGGACAGGAATTGATTACTTATGTGCTGCTGTTTGATATGTCTATATTTTCATAAATTACATTTATACCGCTAAAGGATCCCTATTTAACTAAGCCTGAATAAAAGCTGAAGCTGTCAGTTGTGTTTTGTATTGTAGAAACATGAATGTTGACAGCAGATAGAAGTTGATGGCAGATAAGGACCGCAAGGCTCATCCAGTCTGCCCATTTCTTTTTCTGTCTTATGAATGTGCCATTGACCTTTGCTCTGTCAATGGCCTATATATTCATCTGTATTGCTTCCTTATGCCTATCCCCTGCCTGTTTGAAGCCCTGCACTGTATTCATATCCACCACTTCCTGAGGTAGGCTGTTTCATGCATCCATCACCCTTTCCATGAAAAAGAACTTCCTCATATTACTCCTTAATCAGCCTCCCTCTAATCTCATGCTGTGTCCTCTTGTCCTGCTATTTTTGTTATATTGAAACATGTTAGACTATTTCACATTGTTAATGTCCTTAAGGTGTTTGAATGCTTCATTCATATCACCTCTTTCCCTCCCTCCTTTGCTCTAGGATATACATATTGAGCTCCATTAATCTGCCCTCATATGTTTTTTGATGCAGTTCCCGCACCATTTTGGTTGCCCTTCTCTAGACTGCCTCAATTTGGTTAATGTCCTTGTGAAGGTGTGGCCTCCAGTACTGCATGCAGTACTCCAGATGGGGCCTAACCAGTGTCTTGTAAAGAGGGATTATTACCTTCCACTTATGACTTGTGATACCCCTACTAATACGCCCCAACATCCCCCTAGCCTTACCTACTGCTTTAGTGGTCTGCTTGGATGAGTTCAGGTTATCTGTGATGATGATGATGCCCAAGTCTCTTTCTTCCCTTGTGACTGCCAGCAACTCCTCTCCCAGCCTATAGGTGGTTTCAGGGTTTCTCTTCCCTGTGTACATGATCTTGCACTTCTTTGCGATTAACCCCAGTTGCCACTCTTCCGACCAATTTGCCAGTTTATCCAGATCTCTTCTCATTCTGCCCACCCCATCTGCATCATCTACTCTGTTGCAGATCTTGGTGTCATTTGCAAACAGACAAAGCTTACCCTCCAGTCCATTTGCAATGTCACTGATGAAGATATTGAAAAGAACTGGCCCCAGGACTGATCCCTGAGGTACCCCACTTGTGACTTGCATCTCTTCTGACTGTATACCATTTACCACCACTCTCTGTTTTCTGCCCATCGACCAGTTTGCCACCCAGTTAACCAACTTCTGCCCACCCCAAGCCTAGCCAGCTTATTAATCAATCTTCTATATTTAACAGTATTGAAAGCTTTGCTGAAGTCAAGGTAGGTGACATCAACTGCTCCCCCTTGGTCCACCACTCTGGTTACCCAGTCAAAGAAATCTATGAGATTAGTTTGACAGGACCTTCCTTTTGTAAACCCATGCTGTCTTGGATCCTGTGCTCATATGGATTCCAGGTGTTGCACTATCCTTTCCTTAAGGAGTGCCTCCATAATCTTGCCCACTACTGAGGTAAGACTGACTGGTCTGTAGTTCTCTGCCTCCTCCATGCTACCACTCTTCTGCAGCGGGATCACATGAGCCCTTCTCCAGTCTTCTGGGACCTCTCCTATGCTCAGAGACTCACTAAACAGTTTTGATAATGGCTCTGCTAGTTCCACCCTTAGCTCCTTTAGTACCCTGGGATGTATGCCATCAGGTCCCATTGCCTTGTCCACCCTGAGCATAGCGAGCTCTTGTAGGACCCTTTCTTTTGTGAAGGGACTAGTGCACACCTCCCTCCTCCCTGTGTCCATGGTGCTGAGCTGTGGGCCCTGCCCTACCTTCTCTTCAGTAAATACTGAGCAGAAGTATCTATTTAGGATAGATGCTTTTACATGGTCCTCCTCCTCACATGCCTCCTTATCCCCTCTGATCTTAGCAATACCCCCTCTGGACTTTCTCCTTTCACTAATGTATCTATAGAAAGTCTTATCACCTTCTTTTACTGTTTGTGCTATTGTTTCCTCTTTTTGGGCCTTTGCCTGCCTTACTGCCTTCCATGCTTCCCTTAGGGAAGTTTGGTATGCCTCCCTATCTTCATCCAGCTGCGTTCCCTTATATTTCCTGAAGGCCAACCTTTTGGCTCTGACCTTTTCTGCTACTGTTTTTGAGGACCAAAGTGGTTTCCTTCTTCTTGTGCACTTCCTTTTCTCTCTAACACAATGGGATGTTGCTTCAAGTATTGCATCCTTAATGCTTGCCCACTTTGCCTGTACCCCTCACCTGTATTTCTTTTTGCCAGGGTTAGCTTAACTCTGTTGGCCATCTTATCAAAAGTCAGCTCCTCTGAAGTCCCATATTTTTGCCTTGGAATGGGATGATTTAGTTCTAGTGGCCAAATTGAACCATACCATGTGATGGTCACTGGCCCCAGGTGGCCTTCTACCTGGATATATGTGATCCTTTCCCTGTTGGTCAGTACTACATCTAGGATAGCCCTGTCTCTTGTGGGTTGTTGTACCAGTTGTTTGAGGCCATTCCCCTGCAGGAAATCCACTATGTGTCTAGTTCTGGCAGATGTTCCTGCTGGTATTGACCAATCTATATCTGGCATGCTGAAGTCTCCCATTATCAGAACCTCCCCTTTAGCTGTCATGTTTTGTATATCTTCTAACAATAATGTGTCTACGTACTCCCCCTGGTCTGGAGGCCTGTACACAACCCAGGTTCATATGGCTGTCCCATCTCCTTTTTCCAGGGTGACCTACAGTTCTTCTGGTTCCTTATGTGTATTCTGAATTTCTGTAGCTTTGATATTTTCATTGACATAAAGGGTCACTCTAGCCCCCCTTTTTGCACCTTGGTCTCTTCTGAACAGTACATAGCCAGGTACTGAAGTCTCCCAAGTATGGCTACTGGTAATCCATGTCTTGCTAATGGCTACTATGTCCAGTTAAGCCTCTGTCATTATCGCCTGCAGGTCTGGGATCTTGTTTCCCAGACTGCAAGCATTTGTGTACATGATTTTCCATTGGCCAGATTTCAGTGTGTTAATTGTTGGGTGAGGTCTGGCATTTCCCCTGTGTGTCGTATGGGGAGCCGGACCTTTTTCCTTACCTGGTGATGCAAATGAACTGCAAACATGCTGAACTCCTGTTTGACCACTAGCAGAGGGGGAAGGGGTGTTCTTCCAAGTCAACGTATCAGGTGCTGCACCCCTCTCCCCATTTGCTAGTTTAAATATTCTGCAAAGATGTCAAACTTCTGCCCCAATGCTCTGACTCCCTCCTTAGTCAGATGCAGTTCATAAAATTGAAAGAACTTTCACTCCCAAAACTGTTGCCAGTTCCCTACAAATTTGTGTCCTTTTTCCTGGCACCAGCCCTTGAGCCACATGTTTAGCTCCCCTATCTCCCCTTCTCTGGCCTTCCATCCATCTGCCCCCCCTCTCCCAGACTGGGAGGATCTCAGAGAAAGAGATGCCAGATGAAATGGATGATAGTTTGTCACCCAGCCTGGTGAGGTGTTCCTTGGTCTCCACAGCTGACCGGCTGGCAAGATCATTAGTCCCTATGTGTACCAGGATGACAATGTTTTCTCCTGCTTCCTGTACAATTGTTTTCTTTGTATGAACAACATTCTGTGCAGTTCCTTTCATGAAGCCAAGAATTTGGAGTTTTGACTATGTCACTTCATGGTTTTAGAACCATGGGCTCTGTACTGATAAGTTCCTGCTAACATTTCTGAAACCATGAAGCCACAGAAAAACGTGTTACTGTATTGGTCATTGTAACACAAGATCCACAGAAACAGATGCTTTAATACCTTTCATTGGATCAACAGAGTTGTTACAAAAGAACACATGTGCTTTTAGCTTTTAAATTACACAGAATCCTTTGTCAGAAAACACTGGCAGTTGTTTTAGAAGAACCTACTTTCTCAAAACCCAGATCATACAAAAAAAACTGACGAACAGTTGTTATGGACCCCATTGGTTAAAACTGCATTAAAAAACAACATACCCCTATAAAGACAGCAAAAGTTACATCAAAAGGAAGCTATCCCAAGGTCAAATGACATTGACTTGAAAGTTCACTCCCTGAGAAAAGCTACAAACCATATTTAGCTTCATTTTAAAAACCCCCGTGTGTGTCTGTGCTAACATTAGTAAATGACAATGATTAAAAACCACAGGAAAAATAAGCTTAAAGAGCAGCTGGCAACTTCAGGAGAACTTTAACAAAACATAATATTTAGATAAAGTTCAGCTTGTAGTTCACATCAGTTCTTTATTCCTCCTCCTCCTCCTCCCCATTATTTATTGCTGAAGTCAACTGCATGAAAACAAGATTTTTGCTTCAGAAGAGTTCACCTATTTTTGTTGCTGTCTCCCTACCTGAGGTCATAATGCACTGCTTGTGACATCACAGTTACTCTCATGGCAACAGCTTGTGATATCAGAACAGAGCATTATGACTTGTAGTAGGGAGTAAGCTATAGAGGCAGAGTAACTTTAAAGTAACTGCAAGGGATAAAAATTATGTATTCATGCACATTTCTTCAGTTATCAATAATGGAGAGGAGAAATCTATAATATGTATGCAATACAAGCAGAATTTTACCTACTTATTACGTTTTCCAAAGTTTTCTTTCAAGCATCGTAACTTTTTCAGCAATACATTTAAATAATGCTAAAAGTCTTATACATATGAACCAAGGATGGAAATGAGAAAGGAAAATGTGGGCACACCAGGATTTGAACTCCGGACCTCTGGTATGCTGTTCCAGCGCTCTAACCATTAAGCTACAGGCCCACTGGTTACAGCATCCGAAGAACTTCCTATTTCACAGTCACACATTCCTTTCTCTCTAGTGTTGCTTAATCTGCAACCAGAAACCAATTTAGAAATTCCACTACTTCTCAATTGCAGTTTAACCCTGCAAGGTATATAGTTTTTAAACCAAGGATGGAAATGAGAAAAGGAAAATGTGGGCGCACGAGTTTGAACTCCATACCTTGTAATTCCAGCGCTCTAACCATTAAGCTACAGGCCCACTGGTTACAGCGTCTGAAGAACTTCCTATTTCACAGTCACACATTCCTTTCTCTCTGCAGATTAAGCAACACTAGAGAGAAAGGAATGTGTGACTGTGAAATAGGAAGTTCTTCGAACGCTGTAACCAGTGAGCCTGTAGCTTAATGGTTAGAGCGCTGGAACGGCATACCAGAGGTCCTGAGTTCAAATCCCGGTGCGCCCACATTTTCCTTTCTCATTTCCATCCTTGGTTTAAAAAACTATATACCTTGCAGGGGTTAAACTGCACTGAGAAGTAGTGGAATTTATACATATGAAAACATCTCTTTTAAGTAAAACATAGGTTAGAAGACAACATGTCCTAGTGTAAATTAAGCATTCACCATCTGTTTCACACAGTGGTGTCAATCAAATTTGACACACTGTACAATTCAGATACATTTTTCTTAATCTCTGTGTACAGTAAGTCCATATTACTCATGAATAGTCACACTTATACTGTCCTAAACATGATATATTTGCAATTCTGTAACAAGTGACTAGTGCATGTGTACATTCAAAACCCAAACCTAACACAAACCCCCTTGTAATTGAATTACTGTTATCCTAATATGTCCATGTATCAGAATGTGTCCATATGTACCTAATCTGCTGTTGTATTAAATAACAGTTCTGTAAATCTAAAACTAAAACAAAACACAACTGACAGCTTCAGCTTTTATTCAGGCACCATTAAATAGGGATCATTTATAGGTATGAATATAATTTATGAAAATAGAGACATTTCAAATACCTGCACATAAGTAATCTATTCATGCTCCCTTTCTTTAATTCATTCAGACCCATTGTGTGTTTAGAACATTGGAGACAGAGCTCCAAGCTGCTTTTTGCTGGGAATCTTCCTACGGCACTATGCAGAATGCTTAGCAAATGTGCACACATTCCAAACAAATCTAAATATCTTTGAAACTATTCCTGGTGCACAAAAATAAAAAGTTTGAAAGTTGTTCAGGACAAAAAGACCTTTTTAAATGAGGGAAGTCACTAATCTGATTTCCTTGTATTTTGTAAAATATGGTCATCTTATTACCTATATTTCCATTTTTGGTTTTACAAAATTCACATTTCTGATGGCAATTAAAAAAAAAACACTATAAAGAATTTAGATTAGTGACTACCCTCATTTGAAATGTTCTTGTCCTGAACACAAAAATGTAAAATAATGCACTTGGGGCACAGAAATCCAGGGGTAGAGTACAAAATGGGTGGAGTGATATTGACAACATTAAGAAAGCACACATTAAAAAAAAACCTTTTACATACAGTTGATTACTGTTTAACAATATTATACATCTATGACTGCCACTGTACATCTAATGCAAACCCATAATCATGTTCCTGACTTGAAGTGAAAAAGGTGGGGGTGGAGGTCATAACTGACTTCTTGTTTTTGTGTTAAAGGGGTCAGTTTTTCTACAGCAAAAACAAGAAAAGGGTTCATTTCTAAAATGTGCAGACAAGCATGAGGACCACTTTTTTTCAGAGCATGCCACCACCAGCACCTACCACTTCAAGACTGCTACTACCCCCACCTAATACAATCAGGGGAAAACCAGAAGTAGTCTACCAGCACCGAGATCAATATGGTTAAGGCACATTTAACAAAAATTACTGCTTAGAAAAGAATGAGAAATGACTGTGATGATGAGTAAATCCCAGACCAGACTTCTAGTTTGTTAATAGTCTCCTCCTGAGTCTGATTTTTACGCCCGTGAGGGTCAAGCTCCACAGATGTTATGCCATCATCAGAGTTGTATAACAGCACTGTGGAAGCATGTAACTGGACTGCTGTCTGATGTTCTGCCACAGTGCTCCAGCATAGTTTCCAGTGTTTATGTTTATGTGACCCATTCCCTCTGCAAGCTGCATAAACATACCCACTTCCTGGTGCACTACTTTTTCTTTCTGCAACTGTGGAAGTGATGGCAGCTGTGTGCAACATGGTGGGGCTGACTTAAAGTGTGCATGCACAAGTATGCATATATATGTAACCCTTATGCCACCTTTGGCTAGCTGGAGCCCCCATTAAAAGAACTATTGCAACTACATGGCATACAAGCCAGCCCAATGGTGCTAAGTGTTGAGACGCTGGATGACACACTTCATGCCACACTGGCGACCAGGGTTTGGGAGTGGACTCGGGCACTGGGGGGTCAGCAGGGGAAGGAAAGGATCGAGCGTCCAGAGGACTGCTCTCCTCTCCTGGGGTGGGTGGTTGGTGTTCCTCGTTGCTCTAGCAGCTCCCAGCAGAGACCAGGAGACTGCAGCAAGATGAGGAGCTCACATCTGGTATATGGGAGTGATGGTGGATGTCCTGCAAGCAGGTGTGGGAGAATGCCCGTGTTGCACTGGATGTCACTGGGCAGACTGGATGGGCCTTGTGGTCCTTATCTGCCATCAACTTCTATGTTTCTATGTATGTTTCTAAGTCCACACTCTCAGGGTAATGCACAGAAAAGAAAAACCCCTGGTGGCTGGGTGAGATGATGGCTGGCCTCCAGTGGCAGACACCCCACATGTTCAATGCTGGCCACAGTCCCGACCTTACCCCCTGAGGATCCTCAGCCTTCTCCTGTGTGGGCAGCAGGAGAGGTGGGGATTCTAATCCCACTACTTTGGTCGGGGGAGTGGCTCAGGTAAGCAGTTACGGGTAAATGATGAGTGAGCCAGCCTGAGAGATGCCTTGGACCACCAGGTGAAGAAACAGAATAAAAAAACTACATGACATAGAATTTTCTTTTGGCAGAACTACACTTGGAATGTATACCAGGCTGATTATCTAGAGGACGGGTGGTGGGGGTACATACTAAAATGAACCTTTTTATTTACAACCAGGCCCAGGGGAGAGGATGCTAGGCATATATTAGACTTAATTGCTATGGGGCCCTAATAACTTTCATACTAGAAGCAACAAGCGGAATGTCCAAAGCTGTAACTGGGATTTTGCAATATGGCTTTATTTACAGATGTTACTTAAAGCAAGGGTAGTCCACCAAAGGTTTGTCATCACAATACAGGCACACTCTGATTTGCAGAACACTTTGCTAGGCAGTACTGTCTTCCACAAAAACATCTCTATCTCTCCTCCAAAGTGTACATCTGTGGGATGTGCCACACACTTTAAAATCCTCCTGGTGCATGGTATTTGCCCAGGGAACAGTGGTGGCCATCCACGAACCACTTAGCCCTGCCTGAAACTCCAGATGGCGTTCCTCACACCCTTTGCCCCCAACAGCCTCTGCCATTCCTTCAGGGTTACACCAAATAAATCTCCAATCCCCAATGAATTACTAAAGCCCCTAATGACCTCCCCGCCAGCTGCCTTCTCCTACCTGCCTAAGACTAGTACTAATGGGATTCTAGTAACCCGAGGGGACTGGGTTGTTACACGTAGTTATGTCAGCACCGCCATGTTGCACAAGGCTGACTCTGGGGCAAACTGCTCATGTGCGAGTATCACGCATGTGCAGTACTGTAATCGCTGCAGTATTATGGCTGACTCCAGTGCAGCGAGAGCACCGCATATTCTTTTCACCACTCTTGCCACTCCTAAAAGCTCTTCACAGCTGTATTGACTCTGACCAGAGTCTGTTTGGTCTGGCATCTCACTGGTTCCTCTGGCTGTGAGCCCTCATTTTCAGAGTCCCCATCATGCAGTGCCTCTGTTTCAGGCATGTACTCGCAGTCACTGCTATCCACATGGTGTAACTCTTAAGACCTCACAGAGGAATGAGAAATGGTAGAATCTTGAGAAAGTGGAACAATGTACAGTAAGCATGTGTACTTATTCTTTCCTTTCCTTTATGTGTAGTGCCTGCAGCTCCCTTTATTTTTTTAAATAACTGTACCTCTGGCAAATCTACTTTTCTTAGCTGCTGGTTCATCACCCAATCTTTTCTTGTTGCCTTTTACTTGGCATGTATTTGTTAACTGGATATCACCTGCAGCAGCAGACAAACATGATGGGATCTCAGAAGACAAGGATTTAGAGCAAGATGAAGCTTCATTCGGTAAAGAGAATACATGTGCTGCAATAGAAGAATCACTTTTTGTGACTGGTTTTTTTTTCTGAATTGCTGTCTTTGTCTTGGAAGCTTGCTTCATAGACCTACTCCCTTCCATCTTTATTTTAAAACAAAATATTTTTTTTTTAAATAACAGTTGCTGATCATGAATGAAGCCAGCTGCCTCCCAAGAAAAACTCCAGTACCTAACCGTACTACCCTTCTCGGTCACCTTGGGAGATGGGTGGCATTGATGATGAGTAGCACTCATCTCAAGGCAAGGTATGAATATGAAATGGTTAACTAGCAAGACTACAAGTTGGGGCTGCTAAGCAACTGTAAAGAGCTGCCCCTTCCTCCAAAAAGATTTCACACATGGCGTAAGCCTTTACTGGCTCTGCTTGGACAATTTCTTTTTTTACAGGAGTTCACAAAAAAATGGTCTTGTCCTGACTTCTGCTTGTGTGAGAAATGGCTGGTGACACTGCAGACAGAGACCACTCAACTGCCGGGCTGCTCCTCCCTCAAAAAAAGATTTCACACATAATGCAAGCCTTTACTGGCTCTGCTTGCAAAACTTAATTTTTTACAGGACTACACAAAAAACGGTCCTCTCCTGAATCCTTCTTGTGTGAAGAGATGGCTGGTGATACTGCAGACAGAGGCTACCCAACTGCTGGGCTGCCCCCTTCCTCCAAAAAGATTTTGCTCATGATGCAAGCCTTTACTGGCTCTGCTTGCACAATTTATGTTTTTACCTTCCTGACTCCTGCTTCTGTGGGGAAGTGGCTGGTGGTGCTGCTGACAGAGGCTACTCAACTGCTGGGCTGCCCCACCCACCAAAATGGTTTCACATATGATAAAAGCCTTTATTGGCTCTTTTTGCACAATTTATTTTTTTACAGGAATACAAAAAAAATGGTTTTGTCCAGACTCCTGCTTTTGTGGGGAAATGGCTTTTGACACTACAGACAGAGGTTACTCAACTGCTGGGCTGCCCCTCCCTCCAAAGAGGTTTCACACGTGACACAATCCTTTACTGGCTCTGCTTGCACAATTTATTTTTTTTTATAGGACTATGCAAAAAATGGTCCTGTCCTGACTCCTGCTTGTGTGGGGAAATGGCTGGTGACACTGCAGACAGAGGCTACTCAAGGCTTCACACATGATGCAAGCCACCCATTACCAGCTCTGAGTACTTGTGTGTCTCTTTTTTTTATTTTGATTCTTGATTAACCAGGTAAGACCCGCTAAGAACAAGTGCCTGTTTTCAGGGGTGACCCCTGTAGCTTTGGAGTGGTTAAGTGACTTGCTCAGAGTCACATAGTATGCCAGAGGAGGTTTTGGGAAATGGAAATCCAACCCAGGTCTGCTGGATTATCTCAGTAACAGCTCTACTCTACCCTCTAGGCTATAGCCAACTGTTTTGTGTTGTTACAATAAAGCACTGTGACTGTTCTTGTGGACTGGTGCACTGTGCTATGCTGAGCACTTGGGCTAGAGCAAAAGCACTGCAGTCTCCCTTTCCCTCCCCCCAACACACACATATACACAGTCTCCTGTGGCACTTAGTTTAATTTTAATTTAACATTAAACTTGTTGTCAGCTGCCTTAAGTAAAACACTAAACTCTTTAGTTTTTATTTTTCTGTAGTCTGCCATTGGGATGTGGTGCCGCTATCCCCCACCCCTCACACACACTCTGTCTGTGGCCCCCTCCTCCTCAGTCTTTCTCTCCCTCTCCTTTTTTTCACAATTTTATTTAGTATTTTTAATTGTGGGGCTCTTCCTACTATTCTGGTTGATGGTGTGGTGGTAAGGTGGATGAAAAAAGCTCCCCGACCCTTATCTAATCCCTTCCCACTTGGTAGCACCTCTGACTCCAACTAGTAGCTGGCAGCTGCTGCTGCTGCTGAGTGCTATGCAACCCTTCATCCTCACAATGGTGTGGAAGTCAGAGTTGTGCTCTTAAATATATTCCAGCTTGTGCATGAGCAAACCAGAATATCTTATGGCATGCCATCTTCCCTCCAGACCCTTTGACCTCTATATCTACAATGCTTTAAGCCCCCTCACATGATAGGCAGGCATGAGGAAGGCTGGGGGAGCTGGAAAAAAAAAACAGCTCTGAGATCAGAGCCGAACCAGCAAGATTCGGCTTGTGTCATGGAAACCAAGCCACATGGGTTGGGAGTGGTTCAATGTCACTAGCAGAAGTTCTGCACACCTCTATTTAACAGAGGTACTGAATTAATACTTTTGTTTCTTTTATAGTGGTAAAATCAAAAAAAGAACTGAATCTCTATTTTTATTGCTGTGCCATGGTTTCATTGGTTGTTGCAGTGGTGGAGTGAGTATGTTGGGGAGCTTCAACAGAAGTCTTAGATCAAAAGTAGTTTTGCACTGAGCACTTATGCATATTGTTATGCAACAATGGGTAGAGTGAGGGGAGTGCAGGGCCCAGAGGGCCCATGCTCCCACAACCACACACCAGTTACATTACACTTTCTCAAAAAGAAGGAAAATTCATTGCAAAAAACTATGTTAATGCATCAGTTAGGGTTTTTATTAAAGTGTAGAAAGCTGGGAAATTCAATGTTAGGGTTACCAACCCTACCACCCCCCACCCCTCACCCTCTACACACCAACAGGAGTCAGGGTGTGCCTTGGAGTCATTGGGCCTAACTCTCATCCCATTCTCCTATACTGTACCATCTCTTCTTGTTTACAAATGGAATGGGGTGAGATGGTGTAATACTATCACTGAGAGTTCAGCATGTTAGTATTATGAGCTCTGAATTATAGTATCATGGGAATCCAAGTTTAGTATTATGGGGTTTAAAGGGTGCTAATACGGGGATTTTTTTTTACATTGATTTAAATACTGTTATGTGGTTTATCCATATATTACAAGCTAATATGCTTGGAGTGATACAATCATTGACGGAGTCCACATGCATCAACAGGTGGTTCAGGTAAAAACTGGATCCCCACAATGATGAGTCTACCTAGAGAACATCATTGGTCTTTGTGGACTGAGGACAGGAAATGGAATTATGGGCTGGTGGGGTGGTCATAGAGATAAAATGCTGCTTCCTGTTGATTGATCTGCCCTGGATAGAAAACATCTTGCAGGTGCTATCTTCACTGACCTGTCAAATGCCTTTGACACAGTCTCCCACCCCTTACTCCTAAGCACACTCCAACACATAGGCCAGTCCAAAGGACCTATCTCTTGGTTCACCAGCTACCTCACAGCACGGTCGCAATGTGTCAAAATACACACCATCCAGTCCACCACATGGCCAGTCCACTCTGGGGTCCCCCAGGGCTCCATTCTTGGCCCTCTGCTATTCAGCATCTACCGTAATGCCCTACCCAAGTCCTACTCTGGTAATCTGTGGCTGTATGCAGATGATGCAGTTCTCTTTGTTTCGCACCATGATCCCAGTTCTCTGCAATCCTCCCACCAACACTCGTTTAACCAGGTTGAGAACTGGTTCATAGACCAAAGACTCATAGTTAATGTGAAAAAGACAAAGGCCATGCTCTTTATCCACCATCAGAATAAGATCAAGAATATGAAGCTATCAATTCTTTCCCACTCTCTCCTTCCACTAGAGCAGGTACATACTTATAAATACCTGGGCATAACATTTGACTCCTGCTTCTCTTTCCACTCACACATTAACAACTGATCCTCATCTGTAAATGCCTGCACAGGGCTAGCGTATAGGCACAAAAATTGCTTCTCCCCGGAAGCCCTTAACCTGGCCATCACCACCTCGGTCCTCTCTCTTTTTGATTACAGACTTACTGTCTACATGGCCACCGATCATATGGCACTTAATAAAATCCATCTGGCCATAAACAAAGCATGCAGGCTCCTATCCAGGGCAGATAGGCATACCCATACCTGCACCCTGTATTTCCTGACAAACCTCCTAACCCTGGATGAGAGAATACATTATCAAACATGTCTCCTAACTAAAAAAATACACCTGGGTCTCTCTCCCCCTGGGGGTATCTGCCTCACTTCAATCCTCCCACACCTCGGTGAACACCTGCACCACCAGCAAACAGGTGTGGTCGATACCGAGGGTCAGGACCTCACTAACCCAAAGGTCCTTCTCCTACAGGGTGCCAGCATGGTATAATGAATTCCCCTCTGATATCTCCTTCATCTCCAACTTAGGTCCCTTCAAAGTAGCACTCAAAGAACATATACTCGCCTCACAGAACTGTCAATGTACCACGTAGTTAGGTTCTACCATGCTCACTACCTCTATAGCACCCTCTTGATAATGCCTCTGTTGGCTGCTTACACATTTTACCTGCACTAGTTCTCCACTTCACTATATACTCAAAGTAGTAACCATCCAAGCAAGCCTGTGCTAAATGTATTTAAATAATTACTGAATCTTGTTTAAGCTATAAAAAGTGCTACTGTAATACTGTATTCCTGTAGAAACTGTAATTGGTGTCTGTAAGCTTGTAATTACACTATGCTGGTACTCTGTATATTGTATGTCTGTTTCTGTACTCTGATGCGGAGCCTTTGTAAATGAGCCCCTGACTCAAAGGTTGTAATTCCTAAAGAATGCTAAATAAATAAATAAATAAATAAAATGTTGTTCAAGGCCATACTCCAGCATTTTTTTTGTTTGTCTTGATAGTCTGTAATTTGGATTTGGATTTGTTGGTAGATAGGTTCATGTACACTTTCCGTCAGACATAAGATGCTCTGCCTCCCTTTGGTAATTTACAATTTAAAGATGTTTGTGGGATCTTAAAGTAGTTGGTGCATGGCTTTATTCTCTTTTTGGGTTATATTAGATTGTGCATCAAAGGTCTAAATATTTATTGGTAGGTTGTGGGAGTGGGGGCTACAGGCTAACATTGCTGTCTTAAGAGAGAGGCATGAACACAATTGTTCAGCAAATGTTTAGTCCATCAGTTTTAGAAATCATTCAGTTCTGGCAGTTTTCCAGTTCTTGGAAATATTGTTGCATGCTTTTCTTTTCAGCATATGTTTCACAAAAGGTGAATTACTTCTGACAGATTTAAAAATGCATAATTTTGCAATGACACGCAGCAGATGTCACCCAGAAATATGTGGGCTTTGTATGCAGTTAAATTCCTTTTAATGGGAGTTTACCCACGTTTCATCATACACTTTCAAGTAACTGTCACACTTTGCATGGCATGTATTCAAAACCTAAGAATTAATTATACATTTCTTGCACTTTAAATTCTATGCTACATATGGTGTGCCTAAGTTACAAGTGACCTGCATAACTTAAAATACAAAATACAGTGAAGTCAGTGGAATCAACTGCTTGATGTACCAAGAAATATGCTCTGCTTCAGCTAGGCATTTTTCTATATTGGAAATGTTTTTTCTCATTGTTCCTTTTTTTCTATTATTTTTCTTCCTCTTCTTTATAGTTTCTTACATTATTACTTATTGTTTTATTCATACTGCAGTCTTAGTTTGTTTGCCTTTTGTTTTATTGAGTGGCTTATTGTTTTTCACCAGACTAGCAAAAGGCACATCTGTGGGGCAGTCCCTTTCTGTACTGAAAATCTCATACCAAACAAACAAACCCTCTAGGCTGTAAACAAGTTCAAAGAAAAATTCCAGCAAAGTCAATGAGTAAAAATATGTTTTTTCACCTCTCTCTAACTCGGAGATCGCACTTCTAACTGTAGCGAAGCTTGCCATATAAAGAGATCTACGTCACAGGAAGGTGCATACCAAAATTTGTGCAAATCTGTTCTACACCACAGGAAGGTGCATACCAAATTTTGTGCAAACCTGTTCAACAGTTGCAAAGTTATTAAAGTGCAACATTTTGAGTTTAACATTGAAGTGCTTAATCAACCCATCACTGGGGCTAATAACCATGTAATAGTGACATATGGAATGTGGAATTCCGCTGGTGGAATAAATGCAGAATGACCATTCCACCGGCAGAATTTCCACCAGAATTTCACTTGTTCGCCAGTAAAATTCCGCCTACTGTGATCTGCGGACAGCATTTTTTTCTGCAGAAAATTATTCCGCAACAATTTCCGTGGAAAATACTGAGATCCACAGAATAATATTCTGAGGAAGAGTGATTTTCCCGCTGAAAATCATTCCACAACTATTTTATACTGCGGAATTCCACCATTCTGTTTCCAGCAGAATTTGGCAGAATTTGGGTAGAATTTTGAATACTCCACAGAATTTCGTTCTGCCAGAATTTGAAAATTCTGCACAGCACTACCATGTAAGCAGGTGCCAACCCCACTTGCACCCTCCTGTAGGTGCATGCAAGTATTCATACTCTGCATACTCCTAATGTTCAGTATTCGGTACTCAATATTTTGGCCTCAAATTAAGGGTGGAAAATTAGCCCTCACCAGGTTGGTGAGGGCTAGTCCCGTGGGTAGCTCCTTTTTCACACTCAGTCATTTCCATCCCACCATCCTTCCTTCCCTCTTCCCACTCAGATTGCTGTTTAAAAATACATTTTGCAGTGTTCCTTGCACTCTGCCAGGAGCTGCCAAGATCTTTCTTAATCATCACACTCCAAAGTCAGACCCGACTGGCCCCAAAGGGTCTTTTATTACAAGTCGTCCCCCGACTACCAATCCAAGATTTAGGGGCCAATAAAAATCCAGACCCAGCTGACTTAATTGGTTCTCCCTCCATACCCCAGAGTATGCCTTTATAATGCAATTTTAGTCATCCACTGGACTGAAAGAACAAGTAACATGCAATCATCATTGATGATGCTAGGCAGGGTGCCTGCATAATACCAACAGTGATGTGGACCACTTCTCCCTCAACTTCTGGCTACGTGCAGCACGTAGTGTCTCTCACATCCTACAATTATACCATGTCTAAACTAAAGTATGTAACTACTGTATTTAACTACCTACAGTATGTTTATAACCATTGTAACTACTGTATATGACTACCAATGTATGTAACTTCTGCTTGTAACTAACCCCGGGTCACTCCTGAAAAAGGGACCTCTGGTCTCAGTGGGCTCACCCGGTTATCAAAATCTAAATAAATAAATAAATACTCATTTAGTCTAATGACTTAGATTACATTAGAAAGGTACACTGTAGGTTGGAGAGTGGTAAACCAGCTGAGCTAGCCAGAATATGACTTCAATTACCCCCTTCCCAATATCATGGATCAGAGTTCAGGAAGGCCCAACTTGCCGTTCATGCCCCTTTGGGCTAGGTGGGTCTGACTGTGGAGGGAGGCTGCCATTGTCCACTTGAACAGCACCTCCCTTGGGCAGTGGGGTGGCTTTGAAGTCATGGTTGACTATATAACAGCACTCCCCCAGCCCCAAGTAAGTTATGGGCATAGCAAGTGACAGAACATATTATGTCATGAGGAGGTAGGAGGGTGAAAACTAGGAGCAAAGATGGTACTGATATAGCACAGTGATGGCTATCCACACCTCTCAACACTACATCACCAGTTCTGGCCAATCCCCTTCCTATTATTGGTGCCCTGCACAAAATGTGAACACAAGGAGGGGGCATTGTTGAGTTAAAGATGGCTGGATGACGTGGGGAGCTCTGCACTCTGTGTTGAAAATAGCCATAGCTTTGCCTTAATAAGAGTCACTTCTTCCTTATCCCCTTCTTCCCCTCCTGTTCCCCCACCCCTCTCTTCTCTACCTCCCCACTCCCTTTCTGCCTTGTCCTGTCCCCCTTTGCAGGGTTCTCAGCATTCTGAATCAGTATAGATCTTGGCTGTCCCTCTCTCTCCCTCTTCCATCCTCCACCCTCTGCCCCTCGACCATCTACTTCCCCACTTTTGACCCCATATTTTCAACATAGCTATTTTTTCACACCGCCTCATGAATGTGACAGCTGCCATTTTTCAAATCCTGGCCAAAATATGTTTTCGCACCTGTGGCGAGGAATGATGTTTCAGTGATGAGGCATAACTTTGTCAGTTTTTGCATATTTTCATCCCAGATTTTCCCTGGTGTCTAGTGGCACCCTCCCTCTGACTGCCATTCTCATACTTCCTTAATGGTGAAATCACCTCTTGGGTGGGATTTGACAATATTCACCACGATTGTTCAGGAGGTGGGGTCATAAGAAGGATATGTTGAAAATGTGGGGTCAAAATATATAACAATTACAAGTTACAAACATATGTTGCCATATTCTGGGCCCGCTCATAACTCTAATCATTTTTTTTTCTCTATTTTTGCACCCTGTGTTGGACGGCCCATGTTCAGGACAGTACCCCAGCCCCATCCCCCCGACATCCACTGGGACTCTTTTTTAAATATTTTGACCCCAGATTTTCAACATAGCTATTTTTTCACACCGCCTTATGAATGTGACAGCTGTCATTTTTCAAATCCTGGCCAAAATATGTTTTCGCACCTGTGGCAAGGAATGATGTTTCAGTGATGAGGAATCACATTTCAGCAGGGATTTGAAAATGTTCACCTATGGGGTTTTTGAGGTGGAGTAGTAAGAAGGCTATGGTGAAAATTTGTTGCAGAAATATGTCAAAATGTCCAGGCTATGACTGAACATTGCAGTATTTCAACGTTCAGTCATAACTTTGCTAATTTTAAATATTCTGACTCCAAACTTTCAATATAGACATTTTTCCACACCACCTCATAAACATGACAGGTGTGATTTTTGTTTAAATCCTGGATGAGATGTCTTTTTGCACTTCTGGTGCAAAACAAAATGGGGGGTCAAAATAAAAAAAAAGACTGAATATGTGAAGAGTGAATGTGTACTGAATGTGTCAAGAGTGAATGTCTGAAAAATGAATGTGTACTGAATGTGTGAAGTGTGAATGTGTAAAGAGTGAATGTCCAGGCCCTGGTCTTCTGTAGGGAGATGAAGACTTTCTATAGCCCATGGGCCAAAGGGTTCTGCATATCTTCTCCTATTCACACATCGATGAAATCCTCAGCTTTCCTCGGGTCTGAAGTAGCCTCTCACTTTTTATGCCAGCATCAATACCATGATTTTGCAGCTATATTGGCTCTGACCAGATTTTGTTTCAGCTGGTAAAGGCAAAAAAGAGAAAACTGGGGGAAAACTAGACACCAGATCAAGCATCTTGGACTGTTCAAGCTTGAACAGCCAAAAATGTTTGATCTAGTGTCCTGCAGCAGGCTTCGGGGACATACCCTGATGTTGAGGGGTGATAAATTCAAGGGTAACATTAGGATGCACTTTTTCTCCCAGATGATGGCAAACCTATGAAACAGTGTACCAGCAGTGACAGTGGATATGAAAACAGTGCAGGCCTTTGGTATTATGTCTGGACAAATTTCTGCTTACCAAAGGATCCCCAGGTACTGTGGGTAGTGGGGTGGGCCAGGAATCCCTAAAATGTGGTATGTGAGTTACTATATGTTGCTTTGTAAAAGACTGATTGCCTGGCAACCAGCACACACACTTGCATTACATAGGACCCACATTAATGAAAACAAAATCACCCTCCCAAAAATGTTGTTCTTTAAAATAGGCTTTGTGTCTGGCACAGCTGAACATGCAGATCCCCAAAGTAGCCTTGGAAGAGGAGGGTGGGACAACTGGATACCAAGACCACTGCTCATGCATGGCTGTACTGTGCTGCATGACTGGGAATTATCTGCAGTTGGAGCTGTGAAAGAAGACAGCAGAAGAGATGGAAGTGTGCCAAGGTACAAGTTATAAATACTGTATTTCTGTGCAGGAGCATTTTTTTGTGGCTTCATTTACAGTCCGCTGTCACGCTCCTCTTCATTCACTGACTACCAAGCTAACAGTCAGTGTGTTGGCTGTGATGGCTAGATTTGTTCTCTTTGCTGCCAGGAACCTCTGGTCTGGTCTGCATGATTCAGGCTGCCTCCTCTCCCAACCCACTGGTGGACCTACAAACCTGATTGCTGGATCATTGGCCATCATTGAGATGGCCAACTTGCCTGGGGAAAGGGTTTTACACACTCCTAGGTCTCCCTTACTGCTGACTAATCAATTTATTGACTAGCAAGAGGGCGTGGCAGTGATGTGATTGCATGATGAACAGTTGGAATTATATTAACACAGTGGCAGAATGCTGCACATCCATTCACAGACTTAGAGTCCAGCTGGTAGGCCCACCATATTTCCTCCTACACCCAAATGAAACCCACTACAATCTTGTCTCCCCATCCCACCTCCAGCCATGCTCTTTAAGCAATATAAAAAATGTCCTGTCTGCTGCCCCCTTTAACAAATGAGGTGGCCATGCTGAGTTGCACACATCCTTTTACTCAGAGGGATCCTCAGTTACCTACAGGCCCCCTCAGGGCTCTATATATGAGCGAAGTTAGCTCCCCCCACACGCACACTTTTAGTTCCCCTATCAGCAGGCTGTTTCACCTGGATTTGAGAATACAAGGTGGTTACACTTATGAACTAAAGAGCAAGAAAGGTTTCTGAGCTACCAGCTTTTGATATTCTGGATCCCTCTTTTGGTTCCAGTCTTTAGGTATCACAAAGGTAGCATGTGTAATGGCACTAATTACATCAACCTGTTGTAAGGCATACATACTCATAGCACACATCACACTGCTGTTGATATAGGCAGGAAGGATCGAGTGATGATAGATAGATAGATAGATAGATAGATAGATAGATAGATAGATAGATAGATAGATAGATAGATAGGTAGATAGACAGACAGACAGACAGACAGACAGACGGACGTATTTATTTAAAAGTTGATAACTGGGAAAAGCATCATGAACTGTGACTCGTTTCCAGATGCAACCCAGGGGGAAGGGTACAAAGTAAATCAGACAGAAAACAAAGTGTAACCTTCCTACAAATGGGGGGTTCCCGAAAAGTCTTCCTTGAGCTTGCCTAAATGCTCACTGCCAGGCTGGTGTTCTGCGTTTAGTAGTTAATCGTTATTGCCAAAGAGTGCCTGTGTAGCCTCTATGTACTCTCTAACCCCCAGGGGGAGGATGACTGGGAGATCTGGATAGACTATGTTGCCCTCTTGGTACCCGAGTGGCAGTGTGCAGAGGCTGAGAAGCGGAAAAGAATCATAGAAAATTTGAGGGGTCCCACCCTCGAAGCCATTACATTTTTGAGGTCCACAAACCCTAATGCATCTGCTAAGAAGTACCTATCTGCACTGAAAGATAATTTTGGGAGCATTGAGTCAGGGGAGAATTTGATGTGGAAATTCCAAAGTACCAAACAATGGAAAGGGGAACGTTTGTCTGCATATGTTACTCGTCTAGAAAGAGTTTTGCAGAAAGCTTACCAGAAAGGTGGGGTAGCCGCCAGTGACTTGAACCATGTGAGATTGGGGCACATACTGCAACATGCAAAGCATTCTAAATTGCAGCTCCTCCAGTTAGGACTCCAGGATAGGAGAGGTAACCCACCTGACTACTGTGACTTGATAAAAGAACTCTGGGAGGTTGAAGGTGAAGAGGGAGATTGTAATTATGGGGTGAGTGCAGCCCACGTGATCATGGCACTGGAAGGCCCTTCCGAAATGGAGACCACTAAGGGTGTCCCACCAAGGGCTAAAGGGTGGGGAGAGGAGTTGCTGAAGGAAGTCAGAAAGGTACAACCAGATGTTCTCACTGAGGTATCCCCTGTTGACAAAGACCCAGGCTCCTGTTGGAACATGACTGTTATGGGGGTGGGGTGCACCCTCAGGCATCCTCTACTGGGGGTGGCTTCTCAGCTGAGCTCAAAGAATTGACTGCCACCCTAAAGGAACTTTTGAGACATGGTACACTACCCACAGACATCAGATCACAATCTCCCATCGATGCTCCAGCATCCCCTGTTATGTTTTCCCCAAGGATGCCCCGAGAGTGTGTCATTTGTCACAATTGCTGCAAGGATGGCCATATGAAGAGGGAATGCCAGTCTCAGAAGGACTTAGAGAAAGTGGTGAACCAGCTTTAAGGAGAGCTTCAGAAAATGAGTCAGTGTTCAAGGGGTGCACAAAATGACCACAATAAAAGCTTCGGCCATCCTAACTCAAACCCCTCTATGGCTAAATTGTCTATCCAGGCTCCTGCTGTTGTCCTTCCAGACTGGTCCAAGATAGTGGGCCCTTCAATGGAGACTAATGTGGCTGTGAATGGTATTCCTAATCAGGCTGTGCTTGACAGTGGGTCACAAGTGACCATTGTGTTTCAGAACTGGTATGACAAACACTTATCTGATGTGCCCTTACAATCCCTGGAAGGCCTACATGTGTGGGGGCTGAGCAACAAGTCTTATCCATATCTAGGATATGCCCACCTCTGGTTGCCTTTTCCTGCAGCTGTCACTGGCACAGAGGAGCAAGTAGAGACACTGGCCCTAGTGTGTCCCCCCCACCGGACTGTATGATGGGGTTCCCCTGTTAGCTGGAACAAACGCCCATATGTTTGGGAGACTGGCACAACTCTGTCACGAGAAACAAGAGTAATGGACAGGGGGGGCCCTGAAAATTCTGGCTCTGATCAAGAGGGCCTATGATCTGTAACAGAAACCTGAGGAAGTAGACCAGGATGAACCAGTGGGGATTGTGTGGAAGAAGGATCCCGATTCAATGGTACTGGCCCCTAACGCACAGCGTGCCACTCAAGGGGAGGTCCACCTCTGGAAAGATGTCAAGAACAAAATACTGATGTTGGATGTGCCAGGTGATGGAAAATTGCCAGAAGGATTATTGGTCAAGCCCAGCATCTTGCCTGCTTTTGCCCATGCCTGTGCACGACGAGTGATGGTCCAGATTCACAATGTGTCAGATCAGGAGATCTGGGTGAACAGAGGGTGCACCCTAGCTATGGTACACTGCACAGACACTGCAGTATTGCCCAGCAACAAGCACCCTGGTGAGAAGGAGAGAGTGACCCCAGACTTGTTTGACTTTGGTGACTCCCCGTTGCCAGCTGAATGGAAGACTAGGATTAGCAAGAGACTTGCCCAGAGAGACCAAGTGTTTTTGTTGAAGGAATGGGATGTGGGATGTGTCCAGGGTGCAGAGCATCACATACGCCTGTACGATGAATGGCCATTTCAAGAGAGGTCCTGATGCCTAGCCCCAGCAGACACAGGTGATGTGAGAAGACACCTGCAGGAATTGCTCGCTGCTGGCATGATACAAGAATCCAGGAACCCATACGCCTCTCCCATTGTGGTTGTGCATAAGAAGAATGGGTCTGTGAGGATGTGGGTTGATTATCGAACCCTGAACCGGCGGACCATCCCAGACCAATACACTATGCCCTGTTCACAAGATGCCCTGGACTGCTTGAATGGGAGCAAATGGTTCTCGGTGTTGGATCTTCACAGTGGATACTACCAGATCCCGATGGCCCCGGAAGACCATGAGAAAACAGCCTTCATCTGTCCATTGGGGTTCTACGAGTTTCTGAGGATGCCACAGGGGATATCAGGCGCCCCGACCACCTTTCAGTGACTGATGGAACATGCGGTGGGAGATATGAATTTGCTGGAATGCCTGGTGTACTTGGATGATGTCATTGTGTTTGAGAGCACCTTAGAGAAGCATGAGAACCGACTGTTTAAAGTCCTAGACCGACTGGAAAACTTCGGCCTCAAGCTGTCCATTGACAAGTGCCAGTTTTTCCAAACCTCCGTGAAGTATGTGGGGCACATGGTATCTACAAAAGGGATAGAGACTGATCCCAGTAAGGTTGAACTGACTACTTGGCCCTAGCCCCATAATCTGAAAGAACTACAACATTTCCTGGGGTTCTGTGGCTACTACCGCAGGTTCATAAAAGACTATTCCAAGGTGATTCACCCACTCTTGAACCTTACCCAAGGTTACCTTCCTACCAATTGTAAATACAAAAAGGGGGCCATTAAAGAATCAGAAAAAGTATACTTCCACCCAGGTGAACTCTTCGGGCCCCACTGGATGCCCGACTACGAAGCAGCCTTCCATGAGATCATATACCAGCTCACCCACACCCCCATCCTCACCTATGCTGACCCCACCAAACCCTATGTGCTGCATACAGACGCTAGTCTGCAGGGTCTAGGAGCGGTGCTGTATCAAGACCATGAGGATGGTCTCAGACCAGTAGCTTTTACCAGTAGGAGCTTGACCCCATTTGAATGAAACTACCCTGTGCATAAGTTGGAGTTTCTTGTGCTAAAATGGGCCATCGTTGACCAGTTTCGTGAATACCTCTGTGGGGCAAAGATATTGGCGAAGACTAACAATAACCTGTTGACCTATGTGAAAACTTCAGCTAAGTTAGATGCCACTGAGCACTGGTGGCTTTCTACATTATCAGCCTATGATTATGCTGTTGAATACAGCTTGAACCATATTGATGCTGACACCTTATCATGAAGGCCCACTACCAAGAGTGACTGGGTCAGGCTGTCTAAACCTGACATTCAAGCATTGTGCCAAATGTTTGATAGAGATGAACAGATGTCTGTGGACCCAGTGGACTGTTTAGCAGATTGCTTGGGCCCTTCTGACACCTGCATACCAGCTGCTTATTGCCATTTCTCTGCTCTAGATATTAGTGCACTACCTCAATTTGACAATGACAGCATTCAGTGGGCTCAATCCCAAGATCCTATGATTCAGCACTTGATGCCCTGCATGCGGGGAAAGATGTGTCTAAGTTAGATTCCACTGACTTGCGAGCTGCTTTATTGTTTAAAGAAGGCCCCAGATTGAAGCTGCTCAATCAGTTGTTGTATAGAGATACAGTAGATCATAGTGGCAAACTAGACAAGCAACAACTGGTCCTGCCCACGGCCTTTAAAGATTTGGTACTGAGGTCCCTCCACAATCACATGGGGCACCTCTGTATTGCTAGAACCCTTGACCTGGTACGATCTCACTTCTACTGGCCAAAAATTGGGGTTGATGTTCAGCACCATGTAAAGACTTATAGTCACTGCCTGCAAAGAAAAACCCTGCCTCAGAGGGGTGCCCCATTATTAATGTTACTACCAGCACCCCCATGGAACTAGTCTGCATAGACTTCTTGTGTTTAGAACCTGATCAACAGAACACTGGCAATGTGTTAGTGGTTACGGATCATTTCACATGGTATGTACAAGCTTTTCCCACCAAAGATCAAAAGACATCTACTATGGCCAAAGTGCTAGTGGAAAATTTCTTTCGTTCACTATGGTACCCCCCAGCGGATTCATTCTGATCAAGGCAGAGACTTTGAGAGTTTGCTAATCAAAGAAATGCTCTCTCTATGGGGGGTGCGAAATTCAAGAACCACACCGTTTCACTGGCAGGGAGACCCTCAACCAGAACATTTTAACTGCACCCTTCTAGACATGCTGGGCACCCTCCACCCAAAAGACAAGCATAAATGGAGCCAGCAGATTAGCACCTTGGTACACGCATACAATTGTATGAAAAATGATGCTACTGGGTTCTCCTCCTACTGCCTCATGTTCGGGAGAGAGGCCCAGCTGCCAGTTGATGTCTGTTTTGGGGTCTCTCCAGATGGGGTCTGAGCCAAAAACTACTTGCAATATGTACAAAAACTGGAAGCTCAATGGAACCATGCCTATCAACTGGCCCAGACAATGACCACCAAGAGAAATCTAGCCAACAAAGAGAGGCATGATAAAAAAGTAAAGGCTCAAGAGCTTCAACCTAGAGACTGTGTGTTGTTACACAATTTGGGACTGCATGGTAAACAAAAAATTGCAGATCTGTGGCACCATCTTCCCCATGTAGTAGTTGGAAAGTTGGATGATTTACCTGCGTACAAGGTGCGCCCAGAGAAAAACTCCAAAGCTGTCAAGACCATGCAGCATAACCACTTGCTACCTATTGGCCAAGTCATGACTGAGGCTGAACCCCCAGAAATTGAGCCCCCTGGGCCGGTGACTTGTGCTGCTGTAAGAAAGAGACAGAGTCAACCTACCCCAGTGGTCTCAGATTTAAGGTTTCCTCCACAGCAGACCCAGAATGATAGTGACTGTCAGTCCACTTCTGATGAAAGTGAGTGCGACTATGCCTATTACCCTTCTTATGAACTGAGTCAGCTGTTTTGAAGTAACCTCATGATTAATTGTGGTGATGAAGTTGGGCCTTCTGGACTGCCTAACCCCCCAGCTTCGTCCTTGGAGCCAATGCTCCCAGAAAGTGAAGTGCAAAGCATCACGTCTGAAGATGCTGAGTCTCTATTTATTGTGGAATTGTATGATTTGCATGAAGAAGGGGCTGAGGGTTTGAGTCTTTCTGCTGACATACCAGAACTTGGAAAACACTGTGAGAGTGCTGACCACCCCCCTTCAGTGCCTCAAAGCTTGATTGTGCCTGAGCCTTTGCAAAATGAGTCAAGTGTTGTAGAAACAGAGCCTGCAGAGCAAGAAGCCAACAGTGCCCCAAGTTTGGATGTTCCCACCCAGACAGAGGCACCGGTGCTCTCACAAGTGATGAGAGTCCCCAGACCAGTACTGAGACTGTTTTTGTCCCCCCTCAGAAAGACTGGCCAAGCTGTCAAGCCAGTAGTACACCTCAGTTATGATTCTCCCGGAAGGCCAGTGGATTTGCCTCTCAATATAGTCCACAAAGGTGTTTATGTCTCTCAGAGCTCACTGCCCAAATTGAGCTTGACGGCCCAGTCCAGGTTACTTGTTCTGCCCTCTCACCATGGTGCCCCTGCCCCATTCAGCCCCAAGTTAGCTGATAGGAAAGGGCCCCCTCTTGCATTGTTTAGAGTACAGGAAGTTATTACATGATTCTGTATAGTAATGTTCAATTTACCTGTGTGAAATATGCATGATGTATTGTCAGAATGGAAATGATATAGTGGAGTACATTGAAATGTATAGCAAAGTGACAAGTTATGCCAATTGATGAATCAGATAGTACTTGTATAGCATGCTAATGATATAAATGTCTTGTATATGTTGTATTTTCAATGTTATAATGGTACAGACTTGACGCGGACGCCAAGTTTTCCCAGGCAGGGAAGAGTGTAACCCCCCCTACAAATGGGGGTTCCCGAAAAGTCTTCCATGAGCTTTCCTAAATGATCACAGCCAGGTTGGTGTCCTGCGTTTAGCAGTTAATCATTAGTGCCAAAGAGTGCCAGTGTAGCCTCTATGTACTGCCACTTTAAGAGCTGCCTAGATTGCAGTAATAATTAATATGGGAGGGGGCTGAGTGTTGTCATGCTCGAGTCCTGCCGGGGCTGCCAAGTAATTGCTCCATTTCTGCCATCACTAATTGGGCAGAGGGAGCCCTGTTAATAGATGTAACTGCTTGCTGATCATTCATTAGAGTAGTAATAATAATGTAGTTTGTCTAACTTGCCTTCTTTGCAGCAAGGACTGGTTTGTTTATCCCCACCATTTTGGCCCAGAACTGCTGAACTGGATCAATCAATCTGGTGGGACCTAAAATGGACAGGAGTTGTCTAGAGTCAAAATCTGTAGGAATTGTAGTTTGGGGCTTTTGGCGCCTTTTTGCACCTGAAGGGGGAGCCTTTGTTGTGACTGACAGACAGATCAGCCAACCAAATCTTTTGGATCTGGGGAATTTCCCAGGCTGCTGCAGCTAGTTTCAGTTCTGAGCTGGGAAGTGAGATGAGAACAGCTCAAGTGATTTGGGCAAATAGTTCTGTGTAGTTTTGCATGGGAGAACTGTGAAAGGATTGAGTTTTTGGCCTGCCTGTCTGCCTGCTGTCCCTGAGAGTGAAAATAGAGTCTATTCTGATTGAATCCAAGTTGTGAGGACTATTTAAGCCACTGGACTGTGACCAGGCTTTAACCTGAAGAAGACCGAAGATTTGCTGAATGCGATCGGCCTGTCAGGACTTCCAGCTGTTTTTGAATCCCCAGTTTGTGCAGAGACTTTGTGATCGTGGCCAGAAAGCGCTTTGCCTGGTACAGTAGAATTTCCTTACATGTAAATGTGCTGTGTATTGAAAGTGGGTCGTGATTTGTTTCCCCACTACGTGAACTGTGTTCTGCTTGCTGGAAGCTTTATCCAGCCTAATCGGACTGAATCCACATTCATCTCCATTCGGCATGGGCCATGCCATGCTGGCCCTGCCAGACTACCCCACTGCACAGAGAAAGCCACTGATGAGAGACCTGCCTGGGGATCAGCCCCCTGCTCCACGCTTGAACAGGAATGGCATCTCAGCGAATTGTGTGGGCCCTGCTTCTCCTGGCACTCCAGATTAACCACCTGTTGTCTCGATTTTCGTCCAGCCTGTGTCCAGTCTTGGGTATCATGAGTAATCATCAGGGTAGCTCCCTGCAACAACAGCCTAATCTAAAATTGTGTCATCTGATTGTCTTGTTGTTTTCTTTTCACGAACTGAGCCCTCCGGCTCCGGATTACAAATAGTGTGTGTTGTGCATGTTTTCTTCCATCACAGGGCCCCAACCAGCTGCAATGTTCCTGGCTAGCCCACCATTCTCATCTGGGTACCCAGGGTGTGTGACTGTTTATGGACCCTGAAGTGCATGCATAACTGTTTGATTGATAGAGCCTTTAAGCAAATTAACCTGATTATACCCCTCCCTTGTTCAAGCCCCTTAAATAAATCAGATCCAACTCTTTTTTGCATTTACCCTGTGGTTCCAGTTTGTGCAAGAGTACTGTACTGCTGTTATTTGCTGTGTATAACCTTGTTTTACAGAGGGTCCCAGGGCTGGGCCAGAGGAAAGCCCTGGTGGTAAGTGCAAACGGTGTGGGTACTTGTGTGGTGTATCAGGGGTATTGTGAAAGTGATTATTGTGTATTGTTCCGGCCACTAGTAAGGAAAGGGGGGGTTACAGTGTCCCGGAGGGCTGTGCCGAGGTTAACTTGACCACTACCAACCCTGACCTCCAGGTGGAGGCACCTGTTTCAGAACTCAAGCCCCTTAACCTGCTACTAGCCAAGCAGGCAGGAGTAATAGCCCTTCGGATAGCGCCACCTACGAGTTACAAAAGCAAGAAATACAAAACAACAGGGGAAATAAAATACAGAGTATATACGATCACAAAATCTATTTACAAATATGTAACAGTTACTAATATATACAATCAAATAAAAAAATGTGCAAGAAAAAGATATCTACAGTGTGTCACAGTGAGAGGTGTAAGGAACAGCCAAGCCACGGAGCGAAGTCTAACAGGGAGAACAGATACAGGAAGTAGTAGGGAAGGCCTAAGTAGGTGCTTGAGAACAGGGAAGGAGGGAGGAGGGAGAGAGAGAGAGAGAGAGAGAGAGAGGGAGGGAGGGAGAGAGAGAGAGAGAGAGAGAGAGAGACGATTTGGAGGGGAACGTTGTTCCAGAGGGAAGATAGTCTATAGAAGAAGGAGAGTTTGCCAGCAGAGGTGTGGACATGTGCAAGTGAAAAGGTGTGGGCAGCGCCCGGCCGCGAGTTGTAGGGCGAGGGAGTAGCAGGAGTAAGGAGGGAGGCAAGGTAGGATGGAAGAGACCCAAACCAGAATTTGGCGATGAAGGTGGAGCAGTGAGAGAGATGTCGCTGTGCAAGGGATTGAATTGAAAGGGAGGAGTAAAGGTCACAGTGGTGAGTTAAGGAGAGAGAGTTAGAGACGAACCTACAGAAGGCATGGAACAGTACATCAAGTTTGGCGAGGGAGGAGGCTGGGGCAGTGCTATTAACTATATCTGCATAGTCAAGGGCTGGGAGGATTCATTTAATTATAAGGTCATGTCTTACAGGGAGGGAGAGGCTGGCCTTGTGATGGTAGAGTAGCCCTAAATTAGGGTGCACAGTTTGGAATGTAAAGCACTGAAGTGGTGGGAGAAATCTAGGGAGGGATAGAGCCGGACACCAAGGTATTTGTAGGTAAGGACATTGTCTAATGGAGTGTTGGCAGAGACAGAGAAAACTGGTAGTGTGGGAAGCATGACTAGTTTTAGTTTAGAGCCAAAGGTCATGGCAACAGTTTTTTTAGTATTATGTTTTAGACAGTTGGCATCAAACCAGTCTGTGACCATTGTGAGATCACTTTGGAGTGGTATTGGATGGCCTGGATGGATGGATGGGCCGGACAGGAAAAGGAGGTTATAGTTCATGTACATGTGTATATTGTCATGGGAGCATGCTAAGGGGAGATCCTTTATGAAGAGGGAAAAGAGGACAGACCCAAGGATGGATCCCTGAGGCACACTTGCGAGAATGGGGAGGGAGGAAGATAGGACATTATTGATTGAAATTGACTGGGAGTGGCCAGTTAGGAGCTGAACCAGGAGACTGAAGCAAGGGAAAGGCCAATGGAGCTTAGTTTATTTAGAAGGAGAGGGTGGGAAACAGAGTCAAAGGCCTTAGATAGGTCGATAAAAATAGCTGAGGTGATCTGGCCAAGGTCCATGGCAGAGTAAAGGGCATCTGTGATGCGCAGAAGGGAGGAGGTGGTGGAGTGGGATTTCCTGAAGCCAGATTGGAACAGGGAGAGGATGTTAGAGGTAAACACAAATTTGTTGAGCCATGAGAGGATTAGGGATTCTTGGACTTTGGCAAGTGCAGGAAGAAGGGAGATGGGGCAGTAGTTTCCAGTGAAAGAAGGGTCACCACCTTTGAAAAGGGGAGGACTGTGGCAGTCTTCCAAGCTGTAGGGACAGTAGCTGAGGAGAGTGAAAATTTAGAATGAACATTAAAGGGGTAACACTTGAGGGGGGCAAAGATTTTGAGGAGCCTAGGGTGCAAACCATTGGGGCTAGACTCAGCTGGGTTAGGTGAAGTGAGAGCGCTCAGGCCTTCCGATAGTAAGATTAGTGGTAGCTGAAAACCAGAAGACTGTGGGGGGTGGGAGTTGAGGGTGCTGGGAGGGGAGGTGAGGGACTCTGTGGGAACGGTACAGGATGTAAAAAAACTGGTTAAAGGCTTCAACAACATGGGCAGGTCTGGAGATAAGTGTGCTGGCCTCGAGGATTGAGGGAGTGGGGATGCAGAGGGGGGGTGCAGGAGTGAACGGAGATCCTGCCAGAAGGAGGACAGAGTACTGTTAGAGGGGAGCAAGCATGATTTAAAGAAGTCAGATTTAGCATGGTGGATGCTAATAGTGCAACTATTACAGAGGGTACAACAGACCTGAGATCAGGCTTGGTTTCCCAAAGATTCAAAACGGCGCCAGGCATGATCACGAGATTTGCACATGGCCAGAATATCAGGGGTGATCCAGGGATGGTGGCCACGGTTTACTGTTTTTAGAGGAGCGTGGGCATCCCAAACCTTTAGGAAGATAGATATGAAGTGAGCAAGGGCATTATCCACCAAGAAGAAGGAGAGGATCAGTGACCAGTCAGCCAGGGTTAGGTCATGAAGAAGGCTACTCACGTCAAGGGATTTGAGGGGGCGGTAATGGATGTGTAACCCTCCTGCCTTTTAAACACTGATGGAACTTTCGTTTTAACAGTTCTGCAATTTGTCTTTATAGGCACTCGCTCCTGCTCGATTAATTTTGGGGCTTACACTTGAGAGGGCAGCAGCTCACAGTCCAGGCACAGATCTAAACTCCAGATAGCTAGATAGTTACCCCTCCCTCCCCACCCCCGCCTAAGGTTTTTTTTTTTATTTATATTTTACATTTATTTGATTTTTCAATGAGGCATTCATTGTCGATTCCAGAGCAGTACATAACGAGATCTTAATAAAAATATCCAATGAGGATAGCACTCCTCTTAATACATGCATTTTAAACAATAATTGCAGGAGTAGCCGGGATTATGTGGGGGAAGAGCTCTTCCCTCACAGTCTACTTAATGGAAGCAGCTGACTCCCGCTCTGCTTAGAGTGAGTCGCACTCAATGTGCTCGCTCCATGGCGTGCTGGGACTGGTTCCTCCTCCTCCTCATTCCCTTGTTTTCCCCATGCTTCCCGGTTGGCTTGCCCCCCCCTTTCCCCTTGTTCCCTTGTCATTTGCCTGCTCCCCTTTGCCCCTTTTTTCCCTGTGTTTTCCTTTGGGGGGATCCTTCTGGCCCATGCCGCGACCTTGTTCAGTTCGTTCCCCGCTTACCTTGGATTCTGTACCGCTTCCTCCGTTGCTCACAGTCCTTCCCTGGTGCCTCCATTTTGGCCTGCATACTGCACCGCTCTGACGCTGCTGCCTTCAGCAACCGCTGCCTCACCCTTCTCCTGTCTCCTGCTTGCTGCTTTTGCCTCTCCTGCTGCCATTTGATGTCTGCCTCATCTCACCTCATCCTTCTCACCTTCATTTACTGGGCTGCTGAGCTTCCGGGTATTTCATTCCTGCTACTGGCTTGTCTTGGGAGACTTGACCATGGTCGGTACTGTGCACACACCACCTGCTGGAGAAGCCCTTCAGTTTTTACTTTCTGCTGTTTTTCTATGGCTCCACTGCCATTGCAGCACTTGCACTGCGTGGCAGCCCATTCCCTTACCTTGGAAACATTACGGACCCCGCATCCTCAATCTCCTGCTTCATAATTCAGGGATGAGGCTTCATAAAATAATGACCAAATGACGTACATTGGAGGCACATTCTCAAACTTTGAGATACCCACCCAGAAAGCTAGTGGACTATGAGGCTTAGTGCTACCTCCATTTCTAAGAAGAACAAGTCTGCAACTGTACTGTCTGCCATTGTTTGTGCATACCGCCCCTCTGTTTAGCTAAAATCCAAGCCAGTTCCGTCTTTTCTTGTGGACCGTCTGGGCTTCTATCAAGTTTGGACACTCCAGGATATCATCTCCAATCATACTCCTTGAGTCCTGAAAGCTGGGGCTCCTTGCCTACTCATACTTTCCATTCATCCTGGATCCTATGTGCTACATTCCGGATTTCCTCTCAGATGGTGGGATTTTTACGTCGCTGTCCCTGGATGCTTGCCTTGCTGCTCGTTTTGTTTGTTCCTCCTTACTTTCCAACAGCCCTACGTGGTCCAGCTGTTCTTGCATTATCTACCTCTGCTCTGCAATCTGCCTCGCCTGCAGGGCTGGAGGTCAGCCATTGCATTTAGCCTGACTTATGCCCCTTCGGGCCCAGAAGTCCTTTGTTCTTTTATATTTGTACCATAATCGCCTGCTTTTACGAGCTGCCTTCGCCCATTGGGCTGGGAGGTTTACCTACTGCTCACCTGCTTCTAAGACATGCCTTTGCCCATCCGGCTGGGAGAGTTTCTGACTGCTTCCCTGCTTCTCTACCTGCCTTCGCCCTTCGGGCTGGGAGGTTTACCTACTGATCGCCTGCTTCTACGACTTGCCTTCGCCCTTCGGGCTGGGAAGTTTTACTGCTTCTGTTCTACTTCAGCCTCACCCAGCTTGGGGCCTGATGATTCCCACGTTCTACTATACACCTACCTGCTGCCGTGTCAGTCAGCTGGTAGCTCCTTTATTATGGATCCCCATCTGGCCGTTTCTTCATTCCTCCTCTGTTCTTGGATGCTTTGCCCTGCTGCTTCAGCTGTATGGAATTGCTGCTGCTTCACTCTTTCCAGGACACTTAGTTGCGCCTCTCATGAGGACCTTATCCTGATTGTGCTCTACCACTTTGGACCGTGTGACAACGCTATTCCATTTGACTCAGCCTCTTTGGTTATCTCCTTCCAGGACTCTTCTGCTCAACTTTCGGGTTTCATCACGTTATTGCTGCCTCAAACATTGCATACCTACAGTTTTGAATGCCATTCCTCGTCAAGTTGCCATCTCTATGCCACAGTCTCTTCAATGTGATCCCTGCCATCCTTGCTCTAATAGATACGTCGGTCCTCAGCACCATTTCATTCTCTACGTCTGCCTTACATATGCAGTACTAGTCTGCTCTAAACTGACTCAAGCTACGTCTCCTGGAGGCTGTATACCATGCACTATTCCTCCTGGTTGACCTCCGTAGATCTGGCTGCAATTTCCTGTTACCTGGAGCTAGTCGCCTCTCTACTTACCTCTCCAGCTGATGGAAAAGCTGCGCTTCTCATCAAGGGACTAATTGCCATGCTATATTCTACCAGCAGACTTCCATGGGTCTGACTGCACTTCCCATACCGGGAATCAGCTGCCTTTCTCTCCTACCTCGCCAGCTGTCGTTAAGCTGTGCCTTCTTCAGGGGCTGATTGCCACGTCCTGTTCCTTCTCATCTGCCTTTGTGGGTGCCATCCCTGCTCCTACTACATCTCACTTCGGATTAGCGGTCCGACTGACTTGCTTACTTTTTGGGCTCACCATTTTCTACTACTTGGATGCTTCATATCTCGCACCAGTGTCTCCGATTATCCTCTACAGCTTGCCATTACTCCAGCTCAGCTCTACAGCCATTGCCTTCATATCAATTCCTAAGACTATACTTCACTTATCAAAACTGGATTCATCAGTCAGTAGCCTGGCCTACAAGCCTTCTCTCATTACACATACTATACAAGCCCTCTATTAGAAATCAGGAAGTCGTACTACTTCTATTTATCCTGCCTCATTGACATCAAGTTTGGATGCAACTATCTGCTTCTGGTCTCCTGTATTGAATTCGTCAGTCATCAACTTCATCTCCACCGTCATACATTTCCTGTATTGAGCCCTCTATCAACTGAAGTCCGGAAGAAGGTTCTTCATATCCTCTCTCCATCATTCCGAATTGTACATGGATTCTCGGACTCAGACTTTATGAAGGAGAAAATTACTTCACTGGACATTTACAATTCAGTTCTTCAGCTCCATTTATCTGGATTAATTCTACAAATTAGAATTCAGATTTAGCTGATTAATTTAGTTTAATTAGGATCTCTCTCCTTTAGTATGCCTAGAAGGACGGGCAGGTCAGTAGCCATGGGTCCTCAGAGGTTTCCCCCCCAAGAGTTTTTTTCCTCTCCTGAGTGCTACTGGTCACACTCTCTGGAGTTGGAGGAGGTGATCGTCTATTCCTATCATTATTAAGTCTTGTCATACATGACTCTTCAGTATTCAGTTAAAGAACAATCGTTGATCGATATATATATATATATATATATACATACTCCTTTTTGGGCTTTCAAAATTCTAAACCAAGCTTCCTTCCTACAGGTGGGATACAGAGAAAGGCTAAAACCATAAAATATTATCAAACAACTCAATTCAAGTATCCAAGTACCTAAGCACAAACATTCTATACTACTACCTAATAACATTGTCCTCTTAATGCTGGCCTCTGTATCCAACAACCATCTACATGTTACATAAGCACTGAGCTATGAACCACACATAATTGCAGGAGTAGCCGGGATTATGTGGGGGAAGAGCTCCTCCCCCACAGCCTACTTAATGGAAGCAGCTGACTCCCGCTCTGCTTAGAGTGAGTCGCACTCACCCACCATCCTCCCTGACACCTCCTCCTCCTTCTGCAGCACTCTTATCCCACTGGGGGGCTTTCGTAATTCTAAATCAAGCTTCCTTCCTACAGGTGGGATACAGTGAAAGGCCAAAACCATCAAATATTATCAAACAACTCAATTCAAGCATCCAAGTACCTAAGCACAAACATTCTATACTACTACCTAATAACATTGTCCTCTTAATGCTGGCCTCTGTATCCAACAACTATCTACATGTTACATAAGCACTGAGCTATGAACCACACATAATCATACTACATCTATTAGAAGCACTGAGCTATGAACCACACATAGTCATACTACATCTATTAGATACATCTTTAGAGGACCTTTAGTTAAACAGTTTTATTCAACTTTTTCTTTAAACAAGAAATTTATGCTACATAGTTTAAGCCCATGAGCTGCATGTTGGTTTAAAACATCTTGCTCTGTTTTGATTAAACATCTCGATTCTCCAGAATTCTAAAAGAACTAAGGGAGGAACTAGTAACACCACTGACTACCTTTTTTAATAAATCATGGGAGGATGGTGTGGTACCTGAGGACTGGAGAAGGGTGGATGTGATTCCCCTTCACAAAAGTGGGAGCAAGACAGAGGCAGGAAACTACAGACCTGTCAGTTTGACCTCAGTGGTAGGGAAAATGATGGAATCACTTCTGAAGGAAAGAATTGTTGAGTACCTAGAGGCCAGTGGGGCGCAGGACCCAAGGCAGCATGGATTCACAGCAGGAAGGTCATGTTAGACAAATCTAATTGATTTCTTTGACTGGGTGACCAAAGTAGTAGACCAGGGAGGGGCTGTGGACATGGCCTACCTTGACTTTAGCAAGGCATTTGACACAGTCCCGCATAAAAGATTAATAAACAAACTAGCCAGTCTGGGAGTGGGTCCCATGGTGGTAGCATGGGTAAAACACTGGCTGGACAACAGGACACAGAGGGTAATAGTAAATGGAGTCCACAGTGAAGAAAGGGGGGTTACTAGTGGAGTACCACAGGGTTCAATACTGGGGCCGGTTCTTTTTGATGTCTTTATAAGTGACATTGCAGAGGGGCTGGAAGGGAAAGTATGTCTCCTTACATATGACACAAAGATCAGCAACAGGGTTGATATGCAAGGTGGGGTAGAAAGGATGAAAAGGGACTTGGCAATGTTAGAGGAATGGTCAAATATATGGCAGCTTAGATTCAATGCAAAGAAGTGCAAAATTATGCACCTGGGAAACAAAAACCCAGGGGAAGAGTACACAATGGGGAGTGAGATACTCACAACAACAAGCAATTGTCAATACCGAATGTTGATTGCATTGATCCATTGAGCTCGCTCACTGCCCCTCTGTCACTCACTCATTCTGTTTCTCCTGGTGCTGCAGGCTGCTGTTTTGTACTGGGCTCCTGTTTGCGTTGGCACCCTTTTTTGTCCACAAAGAAATCCGCAGCTGTCCCAACAGAGTTCCGTTGAGGTGGCTCACTCCCCCTCTCTCACTCACTCATTCTGTTTCTCCTGGCCCTGCAGGCTGCCCTTTTGTACTGGGCTCCTGCCTCTGCTGGTGGCTTTGTCTGCCCACAAAGAAATCTGCAGCAGTCCCAACACAGGTCCGTTGAGCTTGCTCACTCCCCCTCTCTCACTTGCTCGTTCCGTTTCTGCCGGCACTGCAGGCTGGCCTTTTGTACTTGGCTCCTGCCTGCATTGCCGCCTTTTTCTGCCCACAAAGAAATCTGCAGCAGTCATGATAAAGCTCCGTTGAGCTCGCTCACTCCCCCTCTCTCAATTGCTCGTTGTGTTTCTCCCGGCGCTGCAGGTTGCCATTTTGTACTGGGCACCTGCCTGCGTTGGCACCTTTTTCTGCTCAAAAAGAAATCCGCAGCTGTCCCGACAGAGCTCCATTGAGGTTGCTCACTCCCCCGTCTCACTCGCTCATTCTGTTTCTCCTGATGCTGCCAGCTGCCCTTTTGTACTGGGCTCCTGCCTGCATTGGCACCCTTTTTTGTCCACAAAGAAATCTGCAGCTGTTCCGACAGAGTTCCGTTGAGGTGGCTCACTCCCCCTCTCTCACTCACTCATTCTGTTTCTCCTGGCACTGCAGGCTGTCCTTTTGCACTGGGCTCCTGCCTCTGTTGGTGTCTTTGTCTGCTCACAAAGAAATCTGCAGCAGTCCCAACACAGGTCCGTTGAGCTTGCTCACTGCCCCCTCTCACTCGCTCGTTCTGTTTCTGATGGCGATGTAGGCTGCCCTTTTGTACTGGGCTCCTGCCTGTGTTGCCACAGTCTTCTGCCCACAAAGAAATCTGCAGCAGTCATGATAGAGCTCCATTGAGCTTGCTCACTCCCCCCTCTCTCACTCACTCATTCTGTTTCTCCTGCCGCTGCAGGCTGCTCTTTTGTACGGGGCCCCTGTGTGCATTGCTGCCTTTTTCTGCCCAAATAGAAATCTGCAGCAATCCCAAAAGAGCTCCATTGAGCTCACACACTCCCCCTCCCTCACTCACTCATTCGGTGCCTCCCGCTGCTGCAGGCTGCCCTTTTGTACTGGCTTCTGCCTGCCTTGGCGGCTTTTTCTGCCCACAAATAAATCTGCAGCAGTCCTGACACAGTTCCGTTGAGCTTGCTCACTCACCCTCTTTCACTCGTTCGTTCCATTTCTGCCGGCGTTGCTGGCTGGCCTTTTGTACTGGGCTCCTGCCTGCATTGCCACCTTTTTCTGCCCACAAAGAAATCCACAGCAGTCACAATAGAGCTCCGTTGAGGTTGCTTACTCCCTCGTCTCACTCGCTCATTCTGTTTCTCCTGGCACTGCAAGCTGCCCTTTTGTACTGGGCTCCTGCCTCTGTTGGTGCCTTTTTCTGCCCACAAAGTAAGCTGCAGCAGTCCTGACAGAACTCCGTTGAGCTTGTTCACTCCCCCACTCTCAGTCGCTCGTTTCATTTCTGCCAGCGTTGTAGGCTGCCCTTTTGTACTAGGCTCCTACCTGCATTACCGCCTTCTTCTGCCCACAAAGAAATCTGCAGCAGTCATGATAGAGCTCCGTTGAGCTCACTCTCTCCCTCTCTTACTCGCTCGTTCAGTTCTCCCACCACTGCAGGCTGCACCTTTGTACTGGGCCTCTGCATGCACTGGTGCCTTTTTCTGCCCACAAAGAAATCTGCAGAAGCCCCAACAGAACTCCGTTGAGCTTACTCACTCCCCTTCCCTCACTCGCTCGCTCGTTCTGTGTCTTCCGCTGCTGCAGGCTGCCCTTTTGTACTGGGCTCCTGCCTGCGTTGGTGTCTTTTTCTGCCCACAAAGAAATCTGCAGCAGTCCTGACACAGGTCCGTTGAGCTTGCTCACTCTCCTCTCTCACTCGCTCGTTCTGCTTCTGCTGGCGCTGCAGACTGGCCTTTTGTACTGGGCTCCTGCCTGCATTGCTGCCTTTTTTGCCCACAAAGAAATCTGCAGCAGTCACGATAGAGGTCTGTTGAGCTCGCTCACTCCCCCTCTCTCACTTGCTCATTGTGTTTCTCCCAGCGCTGCAGGCTGCACTTCTGTACTGGGCTCTTGCCTACATTGGCACCTTTTTCTGCCCACAAAGAAATCCACAGCTGGCCCGACAGAGCTCCGTTGAGGTCTCTCACTCCCAGTCTCACTCACTCATTGTTTCTCCTGGTGCTGCAGGCTGCCCTTTTGTACTGGGCTCCTGCCTCTGTTGGTGCCTTTTTCTGCCCACAAAGAAATCTGCAGCAGCCCTGACAGAGCTCTGTTGAGCTCGCTGACTCCCCCTCTCTCACTCACTCATTCTGTTTCTGCCGGCGCTGCAGGTTGCCCTTTTGTACTGGGCTCCTACCTGCATTGTCACCTTCTTCTGCCCACAAAGAAATCTGTAGCAGTCATGCTAGAGCTCCATTGAGCTCGCTCACTCCCCCTCTCTCACTCGCTTATTCTGTTTCTCCCGCTGCTGTAGGCTGCACCTTTGTACTGGGCCCTTGCATGCACTGGTGCCTTTTTCTGCCCACAAAGAAAATCCGCAGCAGTCCCAACAGAACTCCATTGAGCTTACTCACTTCCCTCCCTCACTTGCTCATTCTGTGTCTCCCACTGCTTCAGGCTTCCCTTTTGTACAGGACTCCTGCCTGTGTTGTCATTTTTTTCTGCCCACAAAGAAATCTGCAGCAGTCCCGACACAGCTCCGTTGAGCTCGTTCACTCCCCCTCTCTCACTCGCTGTTCCGTTTCTGCCGGTGCTGCAGGCTGGCCTTTTGTACTGGGCTCCTGCCTGTATTGCTGCCTTTTTTTGCCCACAAAGAAATCCGCAGCAGTCACGATAGACCTCCGTTGAGGTTGCTCTGTCCCCGTGTCTCACTCGCTCATTCTGTTTCTCCTGGCGCTGCAGGCTGCCTTTTTGAACTGGGCTCCTGCCTCTGTTGGTGCCTTTTTCTGCCCTCAAAGAAATCTGCAGCAGTCCCGACAGAGCTCCATTGAGCTCGCTCACTTACTCATTCCATTTCTGCCGGTGCTGCAGGCTGTCCTTTTGTACTGGGCTCCTGTTTGCGTTGCTGCCTTCCTCTGTTCACAAAGAAATTTGCAGCAGTCCTGACACAGCTCCACTGAGCTCGCTCAGTCCCCCTCTCTCACTCGCTCGTTCCATTTCTGCTGGCGCTACAGGCTGACCTTTTGTACTGGGCTCCTGCCTGCATTGCCGCCTTTTTCTGCCCACAAAGAAATCCGCAGCAGTCATGATAGAGCTCTGTTGAGCTCGCTTATGCCCCCTCTCTCACTTGCTCATTGTGTTTCTCCCAGCGCTGCAGGCTGCCCTTTTGTACTGGGCTCCTGCCTGCGTTGGCACCTTTTTCTGACCACAAAGAAATCCGCAGCTGTCTCGACAGAGCTCCGTTGAGGTTGCTCACTCCCCATCTCACTCGCTCATTTGGCTTCTACTGGCACTGCACGCTGCCATTTTGTACTGGTTCCTGCCTCTGTTGGCACCTTTTTCTTCCCACAAAGAAATCTGCAGCAGTAGTGATAGAGCTCCGTTGACCTCACTCACTCCCCCTCTCTCACTTGGTCGTCCCGTTTCTGCTGACGCTGCAGGCTGCCCTTTTGTATGGGCTCCTGTCTGCATTGCCACCCTTTTCTGCCCACAAAGAAATCTGCAACAGTCACGATAGAGTTCCGTTGAGCTCGCTCACTCCCCCTCTCTGTCACTCATTCTGTTTCTCCCACTGTTGCAGGCTGCCCTTTTGTACTGGGCCCCTGTGTGCATTTCTGCCTTTTTCTGCCCACAAAGAAATCTGCAGCAGTCCCAACAGAGCTCCGTTGAGCTCACTCACTCCCCTGTCTCACTCGCTCATTCTGTATCTCCCGGCACTGCAGGCTGCCCTTTTGTACTGGGCTCGTGCCTGCGTTGGCACCTTTTCCTGCCCACAAAGAAATCCGCAGCAGTCCCAACAGAGCTCAGTTGAGCTCTGTCACTCCCCCCTCTCTTACTCACTCGATCCTAATCTGTCCCAAACACTGATTCCAACAGCAACTGCGGTATTCTTCGCCAGAAGTGCGAAAACACATTTCGGCCAGGATGTGAAAAATGACAGCTGTACTGTTCGTAAGGAGGTGTGAAAAATGCCAGTGTTGAAAATGTGGCATGAAAATATTACTAATTTGCAAAGTTACAAGGGTGCATGGAAACTGCACAACGCATGCTCATAACACAGTCATTTTATGGAATTTCATCACAAAATTTTCAACATAGGCTTTTTAGGACCTCTGCTCATGAACAGTGCCAGTGTGATTTTCTTACTGTATCCCGAACACTGATTACCCACAGCGACTGCACATTGTGCGCCGGAAGAGTAAAAACACATTTCAGCCAGGATGTGAAAAATTACAGCTGCACTGTTCATAAGGAGGTGTGGAAAAAAGGCAATGTTGAAAATCTGGAGTGAAAATATTACAAAGTTGCGAAGGTACGCGTATGTGTGGAAACTGGGCAACGTACACTCATAACGCACTCATTTTATGGGCTTTCATCACCAAATTTTCAACATAGACATTTTAGGACCTCTGCTACTGAACAGTGTCACTGTCATTTTCATAATGTGTCCCGAGCATGGATTTCCCACAGCGACCACACTATTCTGTGCCGGAACTGCGAAAACACATTTCTGCCAGGATGTGAACAGTGACAGCTGCACTGTTCATAAGGAGGTGCAGAACAATGGCAATGTTGAAAATCTGGAGTGAAAATATTACAAATTTGCGAAATTACAAGGGGGCGTCCAAACTGCGCAATGCACGCTTGTAACACAGTCATTTTATAGAGCATCGTCACCAAATTTTCAACATAGGCAGTTTAGAACCTCTGCTCAAGAACAGTATCACTGTTATTTTCATACTCTGTTCAGAACACTGATTTCCCACAGCGACCGCGCTATTCTGCGTCAGAAGTGTGAAAAAACACATTTTGGCCAGGATGTGAAAAATGACAGCTGTACTGTTCACAAGGAGATGTGGAAAAATGCCAATGTTGAAAATCTGGCATGAAAATATTGCAAATTTGTGAAGTTAAGAGCATGCGTAGCAACTGTGCAATGCAAGCTCATAAATCAGTTATTTTTGGGATTTTTTCCACTAAATTTGCAACATGGGCTTTTTGAGAGACCACCTCATGAACACTGGCACTGTCGTTTCGTTAATCGGCCCTGAAAGGTGATTCCGCGCAGTAACCGCGAAATCACCTTTCGGGGCTGAATAATGCCATGCCAGTGGCAGAATTCATGAGGAGGGGTCAAAAAAACCCCATGTTGAAAATTTGGTGCCAAAATTCCCCAAAATGCTTGTGATCTACATCAAAGCTGAAAAAAAAATATTTATTCCATTATACAGCTTACCGTCATTTCCTCAGTTCACGGTCAGCTTTAAATAGTGCAGACGTGTTCCCGGTCCACCGAAGATCGTCACGCCAGACTCTGGAGGTAAGTATGGGGTGAGGGGGGTGTGGGGAGGCAGGATGTACAGTGGGTGGGCACGGGTTGTGGGAGGGGGCAGGGAGACCATGAGGGACCGTTTTCTTTTTACTGGTGTAAAAAAAAAACTTGTGGGACAGTTTTTTCTTTACAGGGCATTGGGCACATGGGGTGAGCTCCTAGCGTGCCACCCGACTGTATTTCTTTGGGGGCCAGTAGCCGATGGGGGATTGGTCACCCCGTCGGCTTTTACTGAGGGGACATGAGCCAAGAGGATTAGGCACCCCCTCGGCGAAAAGCGAGAGGTTTTTCAGAATGGGACATTATGCCAATGGGAGTGGGCTCCCCATCAGCAATTCAATTGGGACCGGGGGAATGAAGCCGACGACATTGGGGCCCGTCTGGAAACAAAAACTGTTGTGGGGGGGCGCATGCTGCCGAGGAGAGATTGGGCACCCCTTTGGCACTGGGGCCAGATTAATATTGTTTGTGAACATGGTAGCAATCCTCCAACATGTTCACAAACAATATTACAGTAGCAACGTTCCACCCAGCAATGACGGGTTGCTCTCTCATTGCAGCGAATCACTGATGCTGCAATGATGAGGCGGCCCCTGACTGCTGCGGCAAAAACGTTTCAAAGTTGTGGCATGCTGGCTGAACTAGTATCAGCAGCAGCATGCCACCCCGATGAGGAACAGGGGCCAAGCCTAAAAAGCGGTAGTGGGGGTATTGGCCACAACAGTGCCACGCCTCCGCAACCTGCTTCTGGAGCAAGCTGCTGCAATATGTTTCTTGCGCATGCGTGCAATCAACATAAAAATGGAAAGGGATCTGGGGGTCGTCATATCAGATGACCAAAAGGTGGGCCAGCAATGTAAGAAGGCAGTAAGGAAGGCTGGGGGGATACTGGGTTGCATATGGAGAGGCATCACCAGTACAAAACAGGAAGTTGTTAGCCCTCTGTACAGACAGATGGTAAGACCACATCTGGAGTACTGTGTACAGTTCTGGAGACCCCATCTTCACAAAGACATAGACAGGGTGGACATATGAAGAAAGATTAAAGGAGCTTAAGTTGTATAGCCTCGAGGAAAAGAGGGAGAGGGAGGACATGATAGAAACTTTCAAATACCTCAAGGGAATCAACAAAGTCCAAGAGGGTAGCATCATTCAGAAAAAGAGATGTGCAAGAACAAGGGGGCACAATTTGAAGATAGAGGGGGGGACAGCTCAGAAGTAATGTGAGGAAGTATTTATTCACAGAGAGGGTTGTAGATGCATGGAATGGCCTTTCTGAGGAGGTTGTAAAGTCAAAAACAGTGGGGGAATTCAAGAATGCATGGGACAGACATAAGGCAATTCTAGTGGGGGGTAGGAGGAAGTAGGTTGTTGGTTAACTAGGATCTGCAGCTTATCCGTTAGGTAGGGAAATGGGCAGACTAAGTGGGCCAAGCGGTCCTTATCTGCTGCCAAATTCTATGTTTCTATGTTTACATCCTATACAAGGATGTTGGTGCTATTTTCGCACCCCCCTTTAAGGATTTTACTCTGCTATCCCATAAGAGAAAAAACTGTCAGTAAAACACCTGATATTTAAACCAGTTAACCTAGCTGGCTAACTTATTTTTACACATAATACTTAAGATAGCCTCTATACTTTTTTCATTTAAATAAAATGACTATTCATCTTATTACTAACCATAGGATTAATGAAATCTTGAGGCCGCTATGTTGAAAAACAAAAAAGTCTCTATAAATGTTCAGTCAGCCTATATGCTTCAAACCTGAACCCGTAGCCCCTAGTTGAGTTCAGGTATCTTCCTCGTCTTCCTCTTCAGATTCTGGCTGGGAACGATCCTCTCTCCTCCGACGTGGCTGTGAATGCTCCTGGGCCCATTTTAGGGCCTCAGTTGGATCAGTAAAATGAAGATTTTACCCTCGTGGACCAGTCGCAATTGAGCCAGGAACAGCATGTTGTTCAGTATTTCAGCTTCCAACAAAAGGGTACGGACCCCATCAAACTTTTCTTTTTTTGTCTGGTGGCATAGCTTAAATTGAGGTATAAAGATGCCCTCTGACCATCTTGGAGCATAGTCCGTTTCTCTCATGACAGGGTCAAGATAAAGTTCCCTGTTCCTATCCCATCGATGACTAGCACAATCGCTCTTAGAGCATCGAAGTTCACAGGCCTGCCTCTGAATACCGCCCGATATGCTTTTTGCACCACAATATTGTGTTCTACCAGGGGTTGGCCTAGCTGCTGCTCCATCCAATCTTTTAGGAAGAGACTTAAATGATCCCCTTCACTACATTCAGGCATCTCAATCAATCTAATGTTGGCCGACCTAGCCTGATTTTCTAGGCTCTCAAGACGGGATCTTAGGTGAGTGTTTTCCCGTATCAGATTTACTGTTGCACCCATTGCCACTTCTGAACTTTTCTATGTCTCTACTGCTTTATGTTTGAGGGAAACAACATCCATTTCCAAGGTAGTTACCCTGTTTGTTAGGGCATCACATTTCTCTGCCAAATTAGATATGAACGTCAGCTAGCGTTTCATTTTATGCCCCAATGTCTGTAAAGTTTCTTCTCCCTCGTGTGTCAGTTCCAAAAGATTGAGGCCTTATGTAGAGTGTGTAGAAGGTTGGCCAGGTGGATTTTTACTTTTATTTCCCTCCATTGTGTTTTTATCTTTCTTAGGATTGCCCATACTGAATAAGAGTTCTTTCCGATTTATGAAAATATCCTTATTTTTCATCCGGGAGACCAGTAAAGTGTATAAAATTACTTTTAAACTTGGTAAATTTGCAGAGTATAAAATCCGATAGACCATCTCACTTGGGCTCCACAGCGCCCCCTTCCCTGTCTAGGGGTTTTGATGTTATGCAGTTTCTGGGAAAGGAGAAGGGCACTATCTCAACTGGCAGCACATTAGGTTAAACAGTACTTTATTTACTGAAGATTGGGATTCCACTGTTGATGGCTGGATTCCCGTCGAAGTGCAGGCTAGCTGGAACATTCCTCCCATCACGCATGGTGGCCACAGGATCAAATGATTCTTCTAGAAAACAGTTAGTTGGGCAGGCAGCACAGTGTAACAGGTTTAGGACTCCAAATGATTTAGTCCAGAAACAGGAGTAAAATGCAATCAGGCAGTTTTATTTTCTGTCAAAAGCTCAAGCTGCTCACACTCAAAACATAACTGAGGATTCTCATATACAATTAGTTGCAGTTTCCACATTTCTATGGCTTACAGCTGTGGCACAGTCTCTTGGGGGGACCCAACCAGCATCCAGAACAAAATAGGGCAGAAATCCATAACTAGCAAACTACTTAAGGTAACTGTAAACTAGTAAAGGCACATGAAGTCTATAAATATGTAAAGAAGGCCATTTCTAAGTCCCGAGCAAGCAGCAACACTATTGACCTTAAACTTCTGTCCCTCACTCTGGAGGACGTACTGCTCCCCCTCACAAAAATTTTCAGTCTCTCCCTCTGCTACAGCCAATTCCCTAGGAAATGGAAGGCTGCAGTTGTCACTCCGGTGCACAAAAGTGGTGATAAGTCACTGCCTGGTAACTGCTCGATCGATATCAATACTACCACCTCTCTCTGAGGCCCTTGAACGCATGGTGGCGTGACCAACTTTCAGACTATCTGAAAAGCACAACATCCTATGCACTCAGCAGCATGGATTTAGGAAAGGGCACAGCATCGACTGCCCTACTTGAATTCTTCAGGAGCAATCCACAATGCCATGGACAAAGGAAACCTAACTGGAGCAGTCTACATTGACTTAACAAGGCATTTGATCAGTACACCATGGCCTACTTATCAAACAACTACTATCCCTAGGGCTCTGCAAGGTCCTGGTGACTGGGTCAAAAATTACCTTGCTCAGCACTCTCAATCTGTAAAAGTAGCTGGAGTTCTCTCAGACTCAAAACCGGGTTCACTCAGGAGTTCCCCAGGGATCCATCCTGGGCCCCCTCCTTTTCAGCCTTTTCCTAAACTCCCTCCCCAAATCCTGCCCTGAACAAATAATCCTCTATGCCGACGATGCTGTGATTCTTGCCACTCATAAAGATCTGAACCTCTTATGCCTCAACCTTCAGCATGCTTTTTCCAAAGTTGAGATGTGGTTCCTTGAACATAAGCTGGTTCTAAACCACAAAAAAACTAAATCCATGCTCTTCTCTAACCCACAAAACAAGAAACGGCAAGTCCCACTCACCATTAATACATACCTGGGAAATACACTTGAACAAGTGCCAATCTTCAAATATCTTGGAATCAACTTTGATCAAGGCCTAACCTTTGCAACTCACATTGATAGTACAGCAAAAACTATTAATCAGCGAATTGGGATTCTGTATCGGAACCGACAGCTCCTTACCCATTCTGCACTGAGGATTGCCATCCAATCTATCATCTCAAGTCGTTGACTATGGCTTAGTTATATACAGATCTGCCACTACTACAGCACTTAGTCGCATTACAACATCCCTAAATAAGGCCTGTCGGCTGCTCACTGGTGCACATCGACGTACCCACACATGTGAACTCTATGCTGGTTGGTTGCAACTCTCAAACCGGATAAAGTACCTTACCTGCCTGATGGCGAAAAAATCCACTCTGGGCCTCACTCCACCTTGTAGCCAAGACCTGTTATGCCCCAGCGCTAGCACCTGTTTTACCAGAAGATCAGAACACCAGCCTTTCCAAGTCCCCCGATGCCGGACTTCTCAGGGACAAAGATCATTTGCCTATTGTGCCCCCAGCTGGCTAAATGCACTCAGCACTCATATTACTGCCTCCACTTCTCTAGGTATTTTCAAATCAAAGCTGTTCTCTCACCTTGCCACCTCCAGCTCCTGTGACTGCCCTGATTAAACCTCCTATTTTCTCACTACCCACCCTGTTCCATTATTTGACAAAGACATGTTTGGGAAACCTTTTCTCCTGCTATTGTCTGCTCCCCACACCTTCACTTTCCCTCTCTGTTCTGGACTTTTCCTATTTGTTTCTCCTAATCTGGCATGACTCTTTCTTGTAATAATAATGTGATTATTGATATCTCATGTCCTTTTGCACAAATGATTTGATATGTATTTGTATATGTTTTCTCGCTCTTGACACAGCACAAATTGTTGTGTTATCTATGTAACCTTTTTTGTACTGTACCTAATTGACATGGAACCTTTGTAAAAGAGCCTCTGGCTCAAAGGTAGTAATTCCTAGAACAATAAACTAAACTAAACTAAACTAAACTTGTTTGTAACGCCTGATTTGGCCCAGGGGTTAAACTTTCCCCCTACTGAAATGCTTCCCCTCCTGGGGAAGCGGTTCCACACTGGCTAACGATGGCTGCTGTGCACTGTGGGATTATGTGCACTCTCCCACAGACCATCACCTCCAGGCTCCACCAGGCTGACTGCTTGGCAGCAGTCTGTTTAGAACTAGGTAAGCAGACCCACCTACCTGCAGTTCACTGGCTCCACTAAGGGCACGGCCACTCAACCTGGCTTCCCCAACAAAGGTTGGTCCAGCAGGCCGACATCCACCCCACAGGGATACCCCTATCTTCTCTATTCCAGCTCCACTACTTTCCCCATTGGACCCTTCAGCAGTACTAAACTGGGCCTAAATGGCACCCCAACATTTTTGCAAAACACCAAACATTCCTATCTGTCTGTCTATCTATCTATCTATCTATCTATCTATCTATCTATCGGTCTGTCTATCTTTAACTACACCACCAGTTGGGGTAAAGCTAACCTCAACACTATTACTCTAAATGCAACATACATGAGTCTAGACTATAGTCTAACTACACATCTACACATTGTAAATACTTTACTTGTTCACCCCACAAAAATGTCTTGCTACTACTATCACTAAATCCACCTTGCATCTACATGCCTATATTCTAACCTACTTAACAGTGGGAAGGGAGGCACACTTTTACCCTCTTACTTTCCTTTTCAAGATGCACTGGTACAGATAAAAGTCTCTAGATAACTGTCTTTAGAAATTTAAGGTCCATGGAATCCCATGTGCAGCACCAGTGGGCAAGTGTGCTTAATTACTAGGGGATCCCTACTTAACATTTCTTACATTATTCTTTAGCTAGCTTACTAAATAACACATTGCAAATGAGTTTCAATAAAATGGTACATAAGAGTAAAAAAGATACAATTTTGGCAAAACTGGAAAAAATTTCGAAACACTATCTATTTTTTTTCTTACCCAGCACAAGCTAATCAGTGCCAATGTCCATGCTAGTGGCAATTGTTTATTTTTTTCAATTTTAATATAAAAACAAACAGTCTATGAGTAGTAGCAGTCCCTTAGACACAGTGTCTACAACGCCATGAGACATTTGGGGTTCTAAGGATTTTTCTGTTTCTGCGGGATGCAGTACTTGGCGGCAGGGTTCTTTGGTGCAAAATAGAAACGAGGATCTGGTTTGGTGCACTCTCCCCCTCTACAGTCATGGCTCACTATGAAGCATTTTAACCTGTGTCCAACTCTGTCCTGTACCAAAGCGAAAGTCTTATTTATTTATTTATTTATTGAATTTTGATGACCGGGTAGGCCCACTGGGGCCCGGAGGTCCCTTTTTCAGGGGCGACCCGGGAACTAACAATACAAAAACTTAATAAGCAGTAGTACAGCAAACAAAGTTGTAGGCATGGGGTGATCATATTTACATAACCTTAGTAAGCAGTAAATCATATGCAAGTTGTAGGCATGCGGTGGTCATACGTATAAGTGAAGTAGAAACAGTCTTTTCTAAGGGTTACTTATATCTGAGAACCATCAGAGGGGAGGAGCTAGCTAAGGAGTAAGTGTGCCCATTCTGGTGTAGGAAATTTACATGTGGTGTCTTGAATAAGGTTAGTCCTTCCCAGGCTGAGGAATTGCACATTGATCTTGCTAAAGAAGATACCTTGTTCCTATCATAGGCCATGTCTCGGATCTACACTTTGTGCCTAAGATGCTCCTTTTCCATGGCCTCCTGAAACACCCAGTCAGATCTCCTGCACTCAATTAAGTCCCACAGTCTCTTGCTTACATATGGGTAGTTTGCTCCAGGATTCTCCATCTTAAGGTAACGCCTCACCCATCGTTCTACCCGACTCCAATTGGGCAAGAATCTGATGCTGGGCCATGGAGACACTCCTCCAAATCCCTTTTCTGTAATTGATCACCGTGAGGTCCAACTGATGCCTAGCATCCATATCTATTAAATGTCTCTTACAGGTTTCTGGGAGCAGAGGGGTGAGTTCCAAAATTCCCAGGATGGGCATTGCATGGGTTTAGGAATTCTCTTTCTATTACCATGTCCTCAAACATCCTGGTGATACTCTTCATGGGCCGGTCATAGATGGAAATGGATTCAGCGGACCTAACAGCACTCTCTTCATCAGACCCATTATCTCCTCCCTTAGGGTCATCAGTGCCAGTAGCTTTTTCCTGTGCCTTGGGGAGTGGGAAACATAGCTTTAAAGGCTTAGCTTCTTTTTGTTTTTTAGGTAAGGTCTTTGTCCTCACCGTGGGTTCCTTGGTGGTTTTAGCTTTTGGTGACATTTTCATGACTTTCTGCTTACCTCACACCACAACCTCAGGCAGACCTGACTGCTCAGTCACATCCCTCACATACCCTGCAGCAGTACTCTTAATTCTGGAGATCCACCCTCTGCCCCTCTCTCACTCTCTCTCTGCCACGGGGAACTTCTGGGGCACTCAGCGGCAGTACAGGGCCTGGCAGATGAGTAGGCCCTGGTACCACCTCTGGCTCAGAATCTTTTTCAAGGACCGTGACCTCCTCCCACTGCTCAGATGGCTCCACAGTTGTGGCCATACTAGTGGCAGGGGACAATCTTCTGGCCGATTATGGCCATTGCCAGGGTGCAGGAGTTGGTGGTTCAGGAGCCACATATCTTCCTTCTTGCTGCTGCATATATCAGAAGGCCTCACTACCCTAGGAATATTCCCACAAGCACATGATAAACACACAGGATGCCTTATTACCCCACTCCCACAATGTCCACATAATATGCAAGATTCACCAGAACTGCTCCTTTGAACCATGCTCCATAGCCAATTGACTAGTCCCTCTAGAATGCTGATTGTCTGACCTCCAAATCCAGGGGCATAAGCAGGCCCCTACTTTTCTGTGGCACAGTGGGACCAAGTTCTGCGACAAGACTACCATTTGCCGCAGAACTTCTCGCAATGATGTTTGTAATTTCTGTGGAAGTTCTGCGGCACTAGCAAACTACCACATCACAGTGTCAGCTTGTCATCCTGACTTTACTTCATGGCAGTGGCTATAGCAATCAGGATGGTGGAAAGCACAGTAACACTAGTTCAAAAAATAACAGACTTATAAAAATAATTTTATGCCTAAAAAAGCAAAACAAATGTCTCTGCCTTAGGGTCCTAGCCTGTTGCATAAATGATATGTGCAGAGGGGATTTTATGTGATAAATAAGGTATTTCTATATGCTTGCTATCTATCCCACTAATGAGGTTTCCACGGTCTATCACTTATGTATTTGTATGTGCTTTCTACACCACTCATGAGGTTCCCACTGTGTATCACTTATATATTTATATGCAATCTTCTGTAACATACATACAAATGTGTGTGTGCATGTGGTGAGAGAGACAGAGATACTGTATGTGTGTTTGTGTATATATACATATTTTTTTTTAATTTCCATGAACTTGCATCCTCATTCATACAGGTCCCATTGGAAATGGAATAGAGAAGTTATTGCAAAACTCATTTTTCATGTCAACTTGCTTACCCTGACACACTGTGGAACACTATCAGGCCATGACATGCATGTGAAACAGTTGTGAGATAGAGCTCTCCAGCCCATCACAATGTGTCCACCATGTAACAGAACACTGCACCATATCTTCCCAGGCTGTGAGCAGTGATGTGTTCCACCAATCCTTGTGCTGCTAGCCAGCTCCCAGAGCTAATCTCTGAACCTGAGTTGCCAGAACGGAAACACAGCATGCTACCTTCTGGCCCAACAGCTGTCCCTGCACACAACATTTCTCCATAACTTTTAGGTGATTCTATCAACCAATGACAATATGTAATCAATAACCCTGGCAAAAATGAGTACAGTGCAATTATTTATTTAACAGGTCTAGTCTTTCAACAGGTCTACACATTATTATATTCCACGTTTCTGGGCATAATTACTTTATTTTTCTTAAAAATGACAGTTAAATTCATTTTACCAGTTATTCATTTCAGATGGCATCTCTATACCATAAAGGCACAAATAGGTCTGCACAAAGTGAGGTATGGAATTAACAAGTCTGTAGTATCGACAAGGTTTTGTTTAAGTGCCCTAGCGCAATAATGTAAGACTGAACATTGTATTAGGCTGTAGTGCAGGTTGAGCAAATATCACCATGCATGATGTGCTGTGCCATCATCTCTGGCAGTGGGAGCTGTGGTAGATAAGTGATTGTTAATTTCTGTTGCAGAATGCAGCCATTTCATTAGCTAATGTACGATGTTTTAGCAATGATAACATCACATTCTGAGCATATAGGGGGGTTTTGGATATAAAAAGAGGGGAAGGGAACCAGATTCTATGGATAAACAGAAATATTAATAAAAAATCACCAAGAAGAGTGAATTCTGCGGCACCGCAGAAGTTCTGCGGTAGATTGCTAGTTCTGCGCAAAATTCTGTGGCCGCAGAATTCTAGGGGCCTTGGGCATAAGCCACGCTTGCTTTTCAAAAGTCCAGTGTAGCAGATTAATCCACAACTCTTAGCGATTAGCCTCCAAAAAGTTTTTCTCCAACTGTAGAAAGTGAGTGAAATTTCCACCTTCTTTATCAGCCAGCAGAAATTTTCAGCAAACTCCACCATAAGGTGGTGGATACACAGTCCTTTCAACGCAAATTACAATGCTCCTTGCTCCTCGAAGGTTTCCAGCAATCCGAAAGCTCAGACCACCTGACCTCCCTTTTCTAGTTCTGCATCTCATTAGCATTATCCATCAATCAAATCGCTTCCTTTCCTCATTCTCAGTTATCACGTTTTTTTCTGCATGCGAGGCAGGCACCATTTTGTCTCCTCATGATGCAATTAAACTATAGCTTAAAGTTCTACAACAGGCTGTGGCCCACCAACATTCCACTCACAGTGAACGCCATCCATCGTGCCAGGTAGGTGACTGCACCTCTTCTTTATGATCCTGGATAAGCCCCCACTTTTGTAACCCTCCTAGCTTTTAAACACTGATGGAACTTTCTTTTTAACAATTCAGCAGTTTGTCTTTATAGGCACTCGCTCCTGCTCGAGTAATTTTGGGGCTTACCCTTGAGCAGGCAGCAGCTCACAGTCCAGGCACAGATCTAAACCCCAGAAAGCTACCCTCTCCCCTCCCTGCCTAGGGGTTTTGAAGTTATGCAGACACTTGGAAAGGGGAAGGGCACTATCTCAACTTTCAGCACATAAGGTAATCAGTACTTTATTTATTGAAGATTGGGATTCCATGGTTGATGGCTGGATTTCTGTCGAAGTGCAGACTAGCTGGAATGTTCCTCCCATCACGAATGGTGGCCACAGGATCAGATGGTTCTTCTAGAAAACAGTTAGGCAGGCAGCACAGCATAACAGGTTTAGGACTCCAAATGATTCAGTAAAGAAACAGGAGTAAAATGCAATCAGGCAGTTTTATTTTCTGTCAAAAGCTCAAGTTGCTCACACACAAAACATAACTGAGGATCCTCATATAAAATTAGTTGCAGTTTCCACATTTCTACAGCTTACAGCCACAGCACAGTCTCTTGGGGGATCAGGGTTTGAACCTGGGACCTACTCATTACTTATTTCCCTTATGAGCCAGATGAGCTCCCATTTACATTGTGACCTTTTCTCTGTCCCCAAAAAGGTAGCTCTTCCTTACTTTCCCCACCTGTGGGAGCGGGTGCACTCATTTCAGACATCAGGCCAACTCTCCTCAGAATGGAGGGAGAGGGGTGTCAGATGTTAAACTACAGACACTTCCAGTCCTTGCCACAAATGGCCACTGCTCCTGTTGATCCACGGGTAGGGTTCACACAGGGCAGGGCCAAACTCTCTCACAGGCACCAGCAGTCCCCTAATTTTGTCCAGCAGCACCTACCTCGAGTGGACATGGGCAAACAAAGGGGTAGCTCTGCAATCTAGCCCACTGGAGACATCACTGCCACTTCTGTCATCGATGGGCTCCCCATGGCAACCACTCACTCCTTCAGGGATGAGAACCTAGCAGGCTCTAAGTGACCTTCTCCTTAATTTGCTGCTCCCTCAGGTCCAGCTGCCCCACCAAAAGCATGGTGGGTGCCCCATCACCACTTTTGGGACTGGAGGCTATACCCCCATCCTGGCACCAAGCCTCACTGGCCCCGACTGTAGGCCTCCCCTCATGCCTGTGAGCAGGCACGTCCACTCCTCTCATCAACTCCTCTCGACCCCAACTCCTCCCTTCCACCAGCTTGTGCTTTGAAAAGAGAACAATGCATGTGCCACCTGGACCAGTGCCCAGTGGTGAGTGCACCTCCCAATGCTGACAGGGCATCTTTGCTTGCAACCCCCCAAGTTGGCACAGGGGTTACAGATGTATTAGGGTGGAGTGGGGAGGAAGACAACTTTTTTCTGATACAGAAAAAAGGGCAGTGGTCACTGAGCACATCAGGTAGAATTCCAGCAGCACAGATGTGGTGGGGGTGGGTAGTAAGCACCCAATCAAGCAGGGAATGTGACTGAGTTCTGGGGTTGGGATGGGTAGGGTCTTTGATCAACTGGGTGAGGTTTAGTGCTTCAGTCTGTTGCCATGAACTGAGTAACAAAGGGGAGAGCCAGTCTAGATTAAAGTCACCGAGAAGGATTAGTTCACCAGGGGTTGCAAGAACCAAGGCAGAGGTGATGCAGGAGACAAGAGATGGGGGGGGGGGAGTTTTGAGAAGGCATATAAAACCCCCACAAAAGGGGGGAGATGGGGATGAAAAGGTAAGATTGATTAAGAGGAGTTCATGGGAACCAGTGTCTGCTTCACGGTGGGACATAGTGCACTTTAGGCTGTGGCAGAAGTAGATAGCCACCCCACCACCATGTTTACCACGGTCTTGCCAGAAGGGGTTAAAGTCAGGAAGGGCCAGTTGGGAGTTGGGGATGCGGGACGAAAGCCATGTTTCAGAAACACATAGAATATCAGGAGAGTGTTGAGTGACCCACACGATTAATTAGTTGAGTTTGGGGAGTAAGCTGCATATATTTAAATGAAAAATTCACAGGCCTTTAGGGATGGTGTTCGTGGGGAAAGTGGTAGGACTAGAGGGACCTGGATTGGGTTCAATTTTACCTGCAAGGAGCAATAGGAGGACCAAAAGATGAAGATGTTGGGCATGACTCTTGTGCTTGATTGGGTAACTAAGGAGGGAGATGCACAAGGGGGGGGGTATGGTCTGAAGGAGTTGAAGAATGGCTGCTGAGTTTAACAGCTAGCAGCTGAGTAGCCCAGGGTGGATTGGGAAGTAAGGGTGGGAGGTGTTGAGGAGGGAGGAGATGGAAGAGGGAGAGGAGAGGAGGGAGAGGAGAGGAGAGGAGAGGAGAGGAGAGGAGAGGAGAGGAGAGGAGAGTGGAGAAAGGGTGGACGGGAAGGGGTAGGAGTAAGGTAGAGGACAGATGGAGGGGGTAGAGGGAGGAAGAAGAAAGAGGACTAAGAAAGGGAGGTGGAGAGCATGAAAGGTGTTCATCAGGGTGCTAAAAATAAAGTAGAATGGGGTACAGTGTCCATGGGGCATCAAGTAACATAGGCTGTATATGGCAGTGTAAGGAGTATGTAGGAGTCACCAGTGCTGTCTAGTGTAGGAAGGAAGGAGGTGTGCTCCTGTTCAGGGAGCATGGTTACTGTGCCCCTGTTAAACAAAAGGAAAGAAGATAAGCCAGCAGGACACAAAGGAGGAGTAATTTGCATGCAGCGGGAGAGTGTAGGACCAGAGTGGGGGATGGGTGAGATGCACTGCGCATGCTCCACCCAAGAGAGTACCCAACCAGCATCCAGAACAAAATAGGGCAGAAATCCATAACTAGCAAACTACTTAAGGTAACTGTAAAATCATGCTAAAAATCTCTAGACAAGACCTGAAATTCCTTAAAGTGACTGCAGTAATAGACTCCCAGCTTGCTGAAATACAGAGCAAAGTCAGACAGACAAAAAACAATCTCATGTCAGACAGACAAAAAACAATCTCATGCACTCAGCTGATAATTAATCTAGCAAGGCAGAGTGCAGATGTAGTTCAGCACTTTAACACAAGAATAACATTTTTACAGGTAGCCCAAAGCAGTGCTGAACAGCCGCTGTGTTCGATCGAGTTTGTTCTCTCACCTTGCTGAATAGTTGCAGGAGGCAGGCTGGAAAGGTGCGTTCCTGTTCAGGGAGCTTGGGTTACTGTGCCCCTGTTAAACCAAAAGGAAAGTAGATAAGCCAGCAGGACACAAAGGAGGAGTAATTAGCATGCAGTGAGAGAGTGTAGGACCAGAGCAGGGATTGGGTGAGACGCACTGCGCATGTGCCACCCAAGAGAGCACCTGACCAACGTCCAGAACAAAATAGGGCAAAAATCTATAACTAGCAAACTACTTAAGGTAACTGCAAAATCATGCTAAAAGTCTCTATACAAGTCCTGAAGTTCCTTAAAGTGACTGCACTAACAGACTCCCGTTTGGCTGAAATACAGAGCAAAGTCAGATAGAAAAAAATAATCTCATGCACTCAGACGTAACAATAACATTTTTACAGGTAGCCCCAAGCAATGCTGAATGGCCGCTGTGTCATATCGAGTTTGTTCTCGATAGATAGATAGATAGATAGATAGATAGATAGATAGATAGATAGATACCTGTAGATCATTAGTTCTCACACTTTGTGATAGTGAGCCTCCCCCCCAAGCCATGAAAAAGATTTTGAGCCTCCCTCAAATTTGGAAAAACATCTTGCACCTCCCCACAGAAAAAAATAAATCCTACTTTGCACAGTACACCAAGAATAAAGTGAAACTAATAAAGCTGACTGAGTATATTCTCGTTTTATTCGACTTATTGCTCCCCATCCCTGACCCGGCACCCCAGGTTATACTCGTCACTCCTTTTGTTATGACTTTTGGACCCTTGTTACTCGGTTTCCTCTCTATCTAGAACAATCAAACTATTCAATCTCTCCCTCTCTTACCCTATTGTTAAGCAACATCCTGTACGCTTACCTTAGGTCACACCTGAAAACATGCATCAGATCACTCTGCCTTTCCCAGTCACTAATTTATATATAAATACCTACTATAGAAATGAGCCTTGACTCAATATGCCTTTCCAAGTTACTAATTTGCACATAAATACCTATGGTAGAAACAAGCCTTGACTCAGCATGCCTTCCCCAGGCATTAATTTACATATAAATACATACCTAAAAACAAGTTTTGGCTCAATGGGAACTTCCTGGTCACAAATTTGTGCATAAGCAAAGAAATTCACCTGCAATTATCCATACATAATTTGTTTTATATTTTCACACAAAACAGGCAAAAATTAATATTAAAATACTGTACATGCTCAGACCTGACTGGGCCTCCCCTTGAACAATTTGGGGCCTCCATTGGGAGGCTGGCCTCACCATTTGAGAACCACTGCTGTAGATTGATACAGTAGATAGATAGATAGATAGATAGATAGATAGATAGATAGATAGATAGATATGTAACCCCTAGGTGGCGCTATCGCAAGGGCTACTACCCCTGCCTGCATGCCTGGTTGCAGGTTAAGGGACCTGGGTACTGAAACGGGTGCCTCCAGCCAGAGGTCAGGGTTGTTGGTAGTCAAGCTAACCTGGTCACAGCCCTCCGGGGCACTGTAACCCCCCCTTTCCCTTCTAGTGGCCTGAACAATACACAATAATCACTTTCAGAATGACCGTTATTTACCAGGCAATTACCCACCCTGTTTGCACTTACCACCAGGACTGGTTCCTCTAGCGCGACCCTGGGGACCCCCTGAAAACAAGGTTATGCACATCGAATAGCAACAGTACAGTACTTTTGGCACAAACTGGAACCACAGTCAAGTTAAAAGCAAAAAGAGTTAGATCTGATTTATTTAGGGGACTTGAACAAGGTAGGGGCGTAATCAGGTTGATGTGCTTAAAGGCTATATCAATCAGACAGTTATGCATGCACTTCAGAGTCCCTACAACGTCACACTCTCTGGGTACCCAGGTAGGAAAACGGTGGGCTAGCCAGGAACGTTGCCTGGGGTAGGCCGGCGTCGCAGCTGGTTGGGGCCCTGTGATGGAAGAAAGCAACATGCACAACACACACTATTTGTAATCCAAAACCGGAGGGCTCAGTTCATGAAAAAAAAGACAACAAAGCAATCAGATGAAAACACTTTAGACTTAGCTGTTGTTGCAGGGAGCTACCCTGATGTTTATTCACAATAACCAATACAGAACACAGGCAGGATAAAATCAAAGACTGCAAGTTGTTGAGCTGGAGTGCCAGGAGAAGCAGAGCCCACACGAATCACCGAGGCATCATTTCTGTTCAAAGCGTTGAGCTGGGGGCTGATCCCCAGACAGGTCTCTTGTTGATGGCTTTATCTGTGCAGTGGGTAGTCTGGCTGGGCCAGTGTGGCAAGGCCCAGGCCAAATGGAGATGCAAACGGATTCAGTCTGTTGGTGCTGGATGCCGCCTCCAGCAAGCAGAACACAGTTCAGCACACAGTGGGGAACCAAATCATGACCCACTAACAGCACACAGTACATTTACATGTAAGAAATTCTACTATACCAGGCAGATTGCTATCCGGTCACAATTACAGAGTCTCTGCACAAATTGGGAGTTCAGAGGTGGCTGGAAATCCTGACAGGCTGATCGCATTTAGCAAATCTTCGGTCTTCTTCAGGTTTCAAGCCTGGTCATGGTTCAGTGGCATTAATTCGTTCTCACAACTCGATTCAGTCCAAATAAAATATTTTCCCTCTGAGGGACAACAGGCAGACAGGCAGACCAAAACTCAGCCCTTTCACAGTTCTCCCGCATGAATTACGTAGGGGCTGCTGCTTGAATTACTCAAGCTGTTACCTCTTTCACTTCCCAACTCAGATTGACTGAACTGCAAACAGCTGGGACTTTCCCTGAGATTCAAAAGGTTTGGTTGGCTGATCTTTCTGTCAGTCACAACAAGGGCTCCCTCTCCAGGTCTGTCTTGGCGCCAAAATGCAAAAACTATAATTCCTACAGAATTTTGCTCCCACAAAGCCCCTGGGGACAGGCTCCGTTTTGGAGTCCCCAAAGGTACTGATTGGCCCATTTCAGCAGTCCAGAACTAAGATGATGGAAACAAACAGAACTGTCCACACTGCAAAGAAGGCAGATTAGAACAAACTGCAATATTGTTACTACTCTAACAAATGATCAGCAAACAAGTACATCTTCTAACAGAGCTCCCTCTGCACAAGTAGCGATGGCAGAACGGAGCAGTTATCTGACAGCCCGGGCGGGACTCGAGCATAGAAACACTCAGCCCCCCTCCCAGATTAATTATAACTGCAATCTAAGCAGCTCTTAAAGAGATGGTACACAGAGGCTATACAGGCATTCTCTGGCAATAATGTTTAAACTGCTAAAATGCAGAACACCAGCCTGGCAGTGAGCATTTAGACAAGCTCAAGGAAGACTTTTCGGGAACCCCCAATTTGCAGGGGGGTTACAGATAGATAGCTAGATGGACAGACACATTGTAGATCAATATGTGGATAGATAGACAGATAGATAGATACAACAGATAGATAGGTAGATAGACAGACAGACAGACAGACAGACGGAGAGACACATTGTAGGTTAATATGTAGATAGATAGATAGAGAGATAGATAGATATATAGATACTGCAGATAGATAGACAGACAGACAGACAATGCACGATCATACTGTGGTAATGTCTAACTGCAAGGAATAAGAGGGATTCAGGTTCTGTTCTGACCACTTAGTGTGTTAATGTCTGCTGATTATTCCATTGTAATAGCTTCCACTGCACCAGGCTCATACAGTATGTGCTCTCTAATATTGCTAATAAGTGATTTAAAATGTGTTTATGCAGAGACTTTCCACATTGAGTTGCCTCATTTAGATGCATCACTTAATTTGCAAGGGGGGTGCTCAGGGCATCAAGCAGCACCAACAATCATTACAAAATTCAAGTGCAAGTCTTGGGATATTTACAGTGGAGCTGTTTACAAATAGACAAACTACTGTACAAGAGAGGGATGCAAATTTAAGAATGGCTACCATAAAAATGATGACCCACACCTCAGGCCTCCTGTTCTTTAGACATTAGTTAACATCACAATTGCTACCTATGCCCACTCCACCCTCACCTCTTCCACATCTCTTCAGGATTTGAAAGCCCTGCCTCCTTTATAAACACACAGGCCTCTGCAGTTGTACAGCCCACAGTGCAAGGTGATCCTATGACATGATATTCTGCATCCTTACTAAATTATAGGGGCCCTACTGGTGATACCATATTACAAGGCCCTTCTAGTGATACCTTACTACAGTTTACTACACAGTCCTACAGCTTGACACAAAAGGCCAAAGGCAGAAGCACATTATCCTCCAAATCCATTAGACTGTACCTTGCAATCAGGCAAGTGTTACTACTGCTGCTAATCAGTGGTGACAATGTGTATCCTAACCCTGGCCCTACTACAGCAGTCTCATCCTACCAAGGATACCAGGAGGTAGCTCATGTAACCATAGGAGGCCTCATGCCTAAACTCAATGAATTCAACAACTGGGTAACCAGCTCCCAGTATAATGCTGTGGCTGTCACTGAGACATGGCTCACATATAGGATCCCTGACAGAGAACTTCAAATTGACACCTGCACACTCTTTAGACAGGACAGGGGCTCTAAAAAGGGGGTGGGTGTCTCATGTATGTTAAGTCCTTCACTACATCTTGCAGGCTCCTATTAATGTTAGGACCCTCTGGCTGTGAACTTCTTACAATCCGTCTAAGACTAGAACCTAAGGGTGAAAAAAACTGAACATACTGGTGGCCTATATCCCACCCAAAAAATGTCTTGGGGGACTTTGACTGTTTTGGAAATGCTGTGTCAGGCCTAGGTCTGCAGCATGAGAAAATTGTGCTTGGTGAATTTAACTGCAACTGGCTCGCAAGTAAAAACAAGGCATACCAGGACAAAATAGCCATTGTGTACTTGACCCATGCGATGACCACCCCTACCACAGTAAACTATAAGACAGGCACTGCCACCCTGCTAGACTGGATCCCAGTCAACCACTCCAATAGGATAATTTCTAGTGCAGTCTTGCCTGATTTCCTTAGTGACCACTCCCTTGTCACCTGCAGGTGGTCTGCCAAGGTGAGCAAAAATGAACCCTCCACCACAAAAACCTGAGTGTTACACATATACAAGCTACTGTATTTTCAAGACCTACTGTGACAAGTTGATTCATCTTTCTACCACTCATGATGTTAATGCTGCCCTGGAGTGCTTCCTTCTCCAATGTAATAGTGGTTTGTGACATTGTTGCCACCTTCAGGACCCTCCTTAGGAAGGGAAACTCCAAAGTTTGGTTTGTTTCAGCTATAAGGTCACTGACCAGGGAACATAACAGAACATGGGATCTATATAAAACAAGCATTTGTCAATGCCAAATGTTGCTTGCTTGTATGTGCTGTTTAGGTAGCTCACTAAATTGAAGGTGGACAAAGCGATGGAACCAGATGGCATACACCCAAGGATATTAAGAGAACTGTGACGGGAGATAGCAGTACCTCTGGCAGCCTTGTTCACTGAGTCATTCAACATGACTGAATTGGAGGAGGGCACATGTGGTCCCTCTACACAAGTCCGGCAGCAGGGAGGAGGCAGGGAACAATAGGCTATTCAGCCTCACCTCAGTAGTGGGGAAAATCATGGAGACATTGCTTAAAGAAAGGATAGTGGGGCATCTAGAAGCCATCAGAGCCCAGGACCATCGACATCATGGATTCACAGTGGGGACATCATGTCAGATAAATCTGGTTGATTTCTTTGATTGGGTGACAAAGGAAGTGAATCAGGGTGGGGCAGTGGACAACGCTTACCTTGATTTCAGCAAAGCCTTTGACACCATCCCACATAGGAGGCTGATAAACTAGCTGGATAGGCTGGGCATGGGGGAAAGGGTGGTAAACTGGGTTAGAAACTGGCTAACAGGCAGGAGGCAGAGAGTGGTGGTAAATGGGGTGCAGTCTAGGGAGAGGGGGTGACCAGTGGGGTGCTTCAGGGATCGGTCCTGGGGCCAGTCCTGTTCAATGTCTTCATTAGTAACATTGCAGAATGGCTGAAGGGAATAGTTTCACCAAATTTTCAACATAGCCATTTTAAGACCTCTGCTCATGAACAGTGTCACTGTGATTTTCTTAATCTGTCCCAAACATTGATTGCGCACACCGAGTGCGCCATTGTGCGCTACATGCATGAAAACACATTTTGGGCGACATGTGAAAAATGATAGCTGTACTGCTCATAAGGAGGTGTGGTAAAATGGCAATGTTGAAAATCTGGAGTGCAAATATTAAAAATTCACGTAAATTACGAAAGCGCAAGAGAAACTTCACAACGCACGCCGTAAAACAGTCATTTTTAGGAATGTTTTACCACATTTCAACATAGCCATTTTAAGACCTCTGCTCATGAACTGTGTCATTGTGATTTTCTTAATGTGTCCCATACATTGAGTTCGCACACCAACTGCACCATTGTGCACTACATGCTCGGAAACACATTTTGGGCCAGATGTGAGAAATGACAGCTGTACTGCTCATAAGGAAGTGTGGTAAAATGGCAATGTTGAAAATCTGGAGTGAAAATATTGAAAATTCACGAACTTATGAGCGTGCGTAGGAACAGCGCAACGCATGCTCATAAAACAGACATTTTTGGGAATTTTTTCACCAAATCTTCAACATAGGGTTGTTGGGGGCCTACCTCATGAACTGTCACACTGTCATTTTGTAACTCGGTCCCGAAAGGTGGTTCCGTGCAGTGACCGTGAAATCACCTTTCGGGACTGATTAACGCCATGACAGTGACAGAATTCATGAGGTGGGGTCCCAAAAACCCCATGTTGAAAATCTGGTGAAAAAAATTCCCCAAAATGCCCGAGATATGCAATACAGTTGAAAAAACCCTATTTATTCCATTATACAGTTTACTCGCATTTCCTCAGTTCGCAGTCGGCTTTGAAGAGTGCAGACGTGTTCCTGGTCCACCGAAGATCATCGCACTGGACTCCGGAGGTAATTATGTGGTGAGGTGGGGGTGTGGGAAGGTAGATGCACAGAGGGTGGGCGTGGATGGGGGGAAGGGGTTCAGGACAGTCTGCGAGGGAAGGTTTTCTTCCTTTAGGTGTTTATTTTTTTTTACTTGGACGATGCTGGACTTGTGCCATGCTGGGGTGGGCTCCCAGTGTGGCAGCTGGAAGGCTGTTTGGGGGTGTAGGCAGTGGAGCCAACGGGGGATTGGGCACCCCTGTCAGCCATAGGACCTGTTGCCCCAGCGTGGCACCCGATAATCTCAGTACCATGGTGTACAAAAATTGTGTCATATATTGCCATAAGGGGCAACCCACAAGGTCACAGTGCGCACATTTTTATTGTTTAGCTACACCCCTGAGCTTTTGGTAATGCAGTATATGCTCACTTTGCCTGCTAACACCGGGGTACCTACCGCAGATAAGGAAGGCGCTGTGACACCATCATTACCTTAGATGGAGTTATATACAGTGGGGATGGGGCACTCAGCAGCTGAGATCTGGGGCTCCAGGAGGTGTGGTGTGTGTGTGTGTTGGGGAAGGTGACAATATTTGAAAATATCTAGTCAGGATAGTGACAGAGTCATAGGATGAACAGGCTGAATAATCACAAGAGAGCGGAGCAGATGAAAACCAGTGAACACAGTATTTGCATTGTATCACGTGCCCTGCCCCCTGTGCATCTTCTCCATGCGGCAGTGGCTTTTGGACTTGAACGCCTTCCCTGAAAAGTCTGATTTTACAGGGATAATGCTGAATATCCGGAGCAGTAATTTCACTGAAGGGGGGGAATTCCAGTCTTCCTCCCTTGTGTGGATCCCCAGTTGAAGGCAGTGGTAATCAGGGATTTATTTAACTCTAAAAACTGATTAGCGTTTTGCTCATTAAAGTGCTAAATCTTTGTGAAAATACATAGCTCTTGCCTCACTGTGTTTAACAAACACAGCACTTCTAGAAAATCTATATAAATACTTTCTGTACAGTTAGTATTGTCCCAAGAAAAAAGCTGCTAATCAATTATTTAAAACACTGGTAAGGAATTCAAGCTAAAGAATACTGCAGACTGAAGGCAATTAAAAGTTTTCATTTTACTTTTGCTTTAACACGAACATAGCAGTAACGAAATGTGACCTATCTCCAAGGCTATATGTTTTTGGTTTAGAAGTTTATAGTGTGAAGTCATATACTAATCCTCTTTCATGAGTGCTTGTGATATTTCACGACAAACAACAATAAATGAACAGTATCGGAAAATAGGTTGCACTGCGAGATGCTGCAAAGGTTCAGACGTACCTTTTTATAAGACATTCTGCGAGCTGCCACCACAAATGTAGCTTACTTAAGCAACTTTTGTTTACTCTTCAGCCTTGTTCTTCAAGTAGCACTCTTGGAATTTTTTATTAGAGTTTTTGCAAAACCGACGCATTTTCCAATCTGGCTTAATATACCAAGAAATGCTATCCTTTAGGGTAAACAAAAACTGCAGTAGAACAGCTTTTCAGAGCAATCATTTGATGTCTGCAGACCTTTAGTTTTTCTCAAGTCAAAATGAAACTCTGTGCATTATTAGTTATTCAGAAAATAGTATGCTTCATCGTCTTTTAATGGGCAGGAACATGCAGTATGCGTGCATATGTGTGTGTGTGGGGGGGAGCGCGCCTGAGCACGCGATCTTATCGCTGCTCACTGAAGCATAGCTCTCCCTTTCAACTGTACGGCACTGCATTTCCAACTGCTGTCATAGACAGCTGCAGCGTTGATTGGAGAACTGTGGCAGCACCTGCAAACACACTGACTTGAATTGGAAGAGGGCTGCCACACCTCCGAAAACTCAGATGATGGCACTATGTTTCTTGCACATGCGTGCAAGCAACATAAAAAGAGAGCTATTTAAGATACCTCCAAAAATACAAGGACATGCAGAACACTGTAAAAATCTGCATCAAGGAGGCCAAGGCTGAGTTCTACAAAAACCAGCAGAAAAAGAACATATTCACCACCCCAAAAAGCGCTGGAGTAACATCCATAAAATTATGGTGAACTTCAAAAAACTATTGCCCTGCCCCATTATAGCTGTTGGTGATACAATTGAAAGTGACAAGAGGATTGCTAATGCCTTTAACAGTAACTTTAGTGACTAGCAGCATGCATGTCTGCCTCTGTTAACCTCACTGCCCTAGTAGCCATTGCACCTGAGAAGCCCTCCAGACCTAAGTTCTACTTTAAAAGACTCACCTGGGTGGATGTACATAGCTACTTAACCAGGACTAAAATTAAAACCAGACTTGATCTAGACAACACTGATATCAAGTTGCTCAAATTAGTCATTAGGGAAATCACCTACCCCTGCAGTTGATTTTCAATCTGTCCCTCAATTCGGGGCAGGTCCCCGAACTGTGGAAAAAGGCACATGTGACCCCAGTATTTAAAGGGGAAGATGCAAACCTGCCATCCAACTACCACCCCATTCCATCCTGTCCCCCTTATCCAACACTTTAGAAAGAGTAATAAATGGCCGCTAGTAGAATACCTGAGTTGGCATGAGCACTTGGCTAATCAGCAACATGGGTTCAGAAAAAAACTTTAGCATACTGACTGCTCTCCTGGAGTTCACAGATTCAGTCCACTGTGCTCTAGAAAGGGGGAAACAGTAGGGTGTATATATATATATGTATATTTATAAAATGGGTTGGTAGAATCATAGAAGTTCCACTAACATGATAGGACAGAATGCACCACATGACCGTGCATTATTTCCCAACGACCACACACCTCCCATTACGACCGCACTCCTAAACTACTTTTTAGTCTTCAAAACCTTCTCACCAGTAGTGAGATCGCTACACACCTGGCACACATAGGTAGACACACACAAACAAGTGAGAGATTCAGACTGCTACCAACATTAATATACAACTCCCCCTGATAAACTGCTTGTTGCTAGAAGTTAAAAGTAAGACTCAAGTGTGTTGAAAAACTAAAAAACAATGTTTATTTCCTTTACTTATCTAAGGAAAAAGGTGCCGTCTTTACAGGGAGAATGAGTGGGAAGCACTTTCACTTTTATTAGTGAAATATGTAGCATGATTGAGCGTGGTCAATAATCACTAATGATATGTAGGCAGAATCCGAAAGTAAGTCCCTCTCTGTTAAAAAAACACAAAGTAACTATGTACTTTACATTATTTTCATGTAGAATCCTGTAAAACAAGTTACCAACTGAAGCGAGTGAAGAGCGAGTGAGGAGCACTTTCACTTTCATTAGAGAAATGTAGCATGACCGAGTGTGGTCAGTAATGGTGTGTAACATGTAGGCAGAATCTGAAAGTAAGTCACTCTCTCTTGAAAACGCAAAGAATCTGTTCAGAAAGAAAAGAGCTGCCACCTGAAGTAAGTCGAGCTATGTACAGAGGGGTTGGTTGCTTTGATAGACAGACTTAGGCAGTAGTGTTGCTATAGCAACAACACTCGCTCTGCTTTGCATCTATCTATCTGAAGCAGCCGACACCCTCGCTGTACACTAGCTCCCCAATTGCTTCAGGTGGCAGCTCTTTTCTTTCTGAACAGATTCTTTGCGTTTTCAAGAGAGAGTGACTTACTTTCAGATTCTGCCTACATGTTACATACCATTATTGACCACACTCGGTCATGCTACATTTCTCTAATGAAAGTGAAAGTGCTCCTCACTCGCTCTTCACTCGCTTCAGTTGGTAACTTGTTTTACAGGATTCTACATGAAAATAATGCAAAGTACACAGTTACTTTGCGTTTTTTTAACAGAGAGGGACTTACTTTCGGATTCTGCCTATATGTCATTACTGATTATTGACCACACTCGGTCACGCTACATTTCACTAATAAAAGTGAAAGTGAAGGAAAGAATTGTTGAGTATCTTGACTCCAGTGGGGCACAGGGCCCAAGGCAGCATTGGTTCACAGTGGGAAGGTCATGTCAGACGAATCTAATAGATTTCTTTGACTGGGTGACCAAAGTAGTAGACCAGGGAGGGGCTGTGGACATGGCCTACCTAGACTTTAGCAAGGCATTTGACACAGTCCCACACAAAAGATTAATAGTCAGATTAACCAGCCTGGAGGGTCCCAGGGTGGTAGCCTGCAAAACATTGGCTGGACAACAGGACACAGAAGGTAATTGTAAATGGAGTCCACTCTGAAGAAAGAGGGGTTACTAGTGGGGTACCGCAGGGTTCAGTATTGGGTCCAGTCCTGTTTAATGTCTTTATAAGTGACATTGCAGAGGGACTGGAAGGAAAAGTATGCCTCTTTGTAGATGACACAAAGATCTGCAACAGAGCTGATACACAAGGAGGCATGGAAAGGATGAGAAGGGACTTGGCAAGGTTGGAGGAATGGTCAGAAGTATGGCAGCTAGGATTCAATGCAAAGAAGTGCAAAATAATGCACCTGGGAAACAAGAACCCAAGGGAAGATTACACAATGGGGGGAGGTAGTAACAACAACAAAAAGGAAAGAGACCTGGGGGTAATCATATCAGATGACCTTAAGGTTAGCAAGCAATGTGAAAAGGCAGTAGGGAGGGCTGGGGATATACTGGGATGCATAGGGAGAGGCATCACCAGCAGAAAACAGGAAGTTGTTATCCCTCTGTACAGACAGTTGGTGAGACCCCATCTGGAGTACTGTATCCAGTTCTGGAGACCCGATCTCCGCAAGGACACAGACAGGACAGAGGCAGTCCAGAGGAGGGCAACTAAAATGGTGCAGGGTCTGCAAGAGAAACCGTACAAGGAAAGACTAAAGGAGCTTAATATGTATACCCTTGAGGAAAGAAGGGAGAGGGGAGACATGATAGAAACTTTTAAGTACGTCAGTGGAATCAACAAAGTCCAAGAGGGTAGCATCTTTCAGAAAAAGAGACATGAAAGAAGAAGGGGACACAATTGAAAGATAGAGGGGGGGCAGTTCCGGGGCAATGTGAGGAAGCATTTTTTTACAGAGAGGGTAGTGGATGCATGGAACAGCCTTCCTGAGGAATTGTGGGGTCTAAAACTGTGGGAGAATTCAAGAATTCATGGGACAGACATAAGGCAATTCTTGTGGGGGGTAGGAAGAACTAGGCTGTTGGTTAACTAGAATCTGCGGCCTATCCTGTAGGTAGGGAAATGGGCAGACTAGGTGGGCCAAGTGGTCCTTATCTGCCGTCAAAGTCTATGTTTCTATGTTTCTATGCTCCCCACTCATTCTCCCTGCAAAGGTGATAACTTTTCAGAAAAGTCAAGGAAACAGAAAAATAAACATCTTTTTTTTTCTCCCAGATCATCTACTGATGATCCACGTATTCATGTCACACATGGACTACTTTTCTGCTCTCCCACCACAATATTTGTGGCCATTTTATAAGATAGATAATCCACTCTAGGGTGTGCGGTCACGCTCTGATGTATGCACACCTTGGGTGGTTGAACGCACTCGACCTGCAGCCTCGTGCGTCACAACGCACACCAAGGTGTGCGTATATCAGAGCAAGAATCAGCACACCTTAGAGTGGATTATCTATTACATATACATATATATATATATATATATATATATATATACAGGTATAGATATACATATATATATATATATATATATATATATATATATATATATATATATATATCTCACCAAGGTTTTCTGGAGTGCGACCCACCTTCCTACATTGTATCTAGGCCTCTCTTCATTTCCCAGTGAATACCCTTAATTATGGAGCCCCTCGGATTGCCAACCTTCCCCCCGTTCCATTTTTGCCTCCATCCCTTCCTTCTTTATCTGCCATATGAGCTTCTCTCCCACATAACTTCTCCCCCTCTGCACTGGTTAACATCCTGCCCTTACCGTCTCTGAGCCCTATTTGCCTGACTCCACAGTCTATACTTGTCCCTCCATCTGTTTTCTCACCCCCTCCATCTCCTTCCCTTTCTGGACACCCAAACACACTATCTCTTTCCTCTCCCCTCCTGTCACCCTCCCTCTCCCACCCCCTACTGCACAGTCCATGTTCCCTCTTCCCCGACTATCTTAACTACCTTATACAGTCCTACCCCCCATCTTACTTCCCCCAAACCTGTTGTCTTAACCTGACCTCTTTCCCTCCCTCTTGATCCACCCCTCCTTACATCCGGACAGTGGGTAAAATCTATTCTTCAAAGTCACCCCTTTAAATGCTCCCATCCCTGTTGCAACCCTCACAGTCCCACCCCTTCTGCCTATTACTTCCCATTCCCCCTTCCAGGGCTGTCTGGCCTCTGAGGTAGGAGTACCCCTGAATCCTGTGTGATCCTCTCTGTCCCTTTCCCTCACCTGCTGACTTTGCTCCCCTGGACATGCTCCATCCATCTTTCTCTCCCTTGCCCTGCTCCTCTTACTCTCCACTCCATTCTCCCCAACCCCCATCTGCACTGCCACACCTCTCCTGTTAGATGCTCCAGGTTCCTGCACACTGGACAGCCACCCTATTTCCCACATTGTCCCCAGGAAGACTGCAGCCTCACAACCTATATAGCACACCACCCTCTTCTCACTATCCTGATGCCTGTACATGCTGCTGTTCACCTCATCCTCCCGACCCCTGCCCCTCTTAACCCACCAGATATGTACAGCCATATATAAACCAGTCAGGGATGTCTACAAATTGGGATGGTGCCTGCCTGCCTACAACAGCCCCCAAATACTCTTGATTTTCTTACCCCCTATCCTTTCTTTGATACTCAGTAAAAATGTAAGCTGACCCTAGATAGGAATCAGATGCAATCCACTTTCAACACCCTACAGTGTATTTTCTGCTCTCCCTTTAAACTTACCAACTCTCCATTGATATGTGTGGCCTGCAGCCTGTGGTCCTTCCTGTGGATGCCCTGCCAATGTCCCCAGATGTCACTGCAGATGCCACATTCAGATGCCACTCTCCTGCTTTGTGGCATTCATGCAGCAGGGTCACTTATGTGAGGGGTTGTTTGGCCCACTGGGAAACAATTAGGTGCTACAGCCACCCTGTTGTCTGGCTTGTAACACATGTGGTATGGCATATGACAAGTCCCTCCCTCACTCTCCCTCTAGTGGCCTCCTCCCTCCTCCCTTTCCCACACAAAATCCCAACAGCAATCCAAGTTCAGCAGCACATAACAAGCAACCCCCTCCAAAATCTGAAGAGAAGCACTTCTGTGCTGCAGCTTCAAGTCCCCCGCTGCACTTCGCAGTGGCTTCAGCTGTGCAAAACCAGACTACAAATTTTGGCATTTTATACCCATAAACTGCAGCTGTTCTACTGGATGGTTTGTAACACATGTGGTATGGTGTCTGGCAAGACTCTCCCTTACCCTCCCTCTAATGTCTCCTCCCTCCTCTGTTTCCCACACACAATCTCCACAACAATTCAAGTTCAGCAGCACATAACCAGCAAAAGCCCCTCAAATCTGAAGAAAAGCACTTCCCTGCTGCAGCTCTGATTCTCCCAATCTGCTCAGCTGTGACTTCAGCCAAGTGAGACTGTGTGAGAGGTCCTTCCCTTACTCTGTTCCTTGGTCACTATGGGCCCAGTTCACATAATAGCTGAAATATATGTAATTCATAAGCCTCCCAGCTGTGGAGCATTGCAACCTGATGCCAGCCAGCCCACACAGAATGGCATCTACAGCCTCTGCCCTCTACTTTCCATGAGTGGAAAGTGCCAATGCTGGGGCGGGGAATACTGGGGGAGGAGCTGAGCTGTGCCCAGTGCTGGGCATCCAAGTGGAAGCACTTTTTGGTAGTTCACATGGAGCAGGGAATTATGGGCTACAGTAGTGCTGCAAGAACTGCCATATTCACATTGTATTTAAAAATAATAAAAATGTCATTGGTACCTCAAACCCTACGTGCCAGCTTGAGAGCTGATGGTATTTCAGGAGAACCAGATTGGGTCCTTGTGAACCCAGGGCAACTGCTGGAAATGGGTGCATATGCACTATTATAGTGTTGGCACCCTGCATACCTTATGCACCCTCCACTAGCTGTCCACACGGCACTCAAAGCACTGTAATGCATTGTGGATGCCCCCTTGCCCACCTCTTATCAAGCGACCTGCATAGTTGCCCAGGTGGCTCAGGATTGGGAGCCATGGGGGTACACATCTAGGGCTGTGGATGTGCAGGGGCATCTACATGTGAGGAGCGGACCATCTGAGTACAACCAGCTCTATTAGCCACCCCTCCGTGGGTGCAAAATTCCTTAAAACCCTTTGTGGATCAGATCCTAATTTCTGGTTAATTTCTGCTGCTGTAATCATCCCCCTTCAGGTAGTGGTGGATCCAGGATTTTACAATGGGTGGTGCTGGGGTGGTGCACATACTTGAAAGGCAATTATTAAATGGTTTTAATCCTTTATATTGTCTGCTATTTTTAATCCTTTATATTGTCTACTGTTATCTTTTTCATTACATTTTTGACAGAAAATGCAAATGTAATATATAGTTCTGATTGTATATTTTCTTACAATCAATATATTAGACTTCAACAAAGTGAAATGCAGCAGCAGCAAACAAGTAAGTTGCACTGGGTGGGGGGTGCAGCTGTCCCCTTCTCTGCCTCCTAGATCAGCCACTGCTTATAGGATCCTCCTCAAAACTAGGCTTTTCACCTCAGTGTGCGTATCCTGAGGTGTAAAATCGAAATAAATGTAGAAGAGTCTTACATTCAAATGGCCATCTGATCACCTCTGTCCTGTATAAACAGTTAACACTGTTTTTTGTGTCACTGACCTCAAATACACAGCAAACTGAGCATATCTGAGTCTGCATTACAAATCAGATTATACTTACAAAAATATGTTTTTAAAGGTAATCAATACAAACAACAAATCCCAGTACTGGGAGAAAAATATCACAGATACCTCAGGGAAGGGGTGATTGTCAGGGTCTGGAACACTTTTCTAGCAGCTTCACATGCTAAGTTACTGTTTTGTTCAGCAGAATTCAATTTGGAGACTAAATGATTTGTAATGCCATGCTATGGTTTCACCTTCTAACTGATGGGTGTGAAAAGCTGGTAATGTTCTCTGACAACTTTTATTTTAGGTAAATGTTAAAGACTTTTGCAGGTTTAGGCTTTTCTTACTCGGATTTGCCAGCATCATAGGTCCATGTATGTTTCTTCGAGCCATGATGCTAAAACTTTTTTTGCTCTGTGTTGCATCGATAAAATGGTATGCAGGACTAGCACCAAGCACTTCATAAGAGTTTCATCGTGGCTGAGATTTATTAAAGTTTTGTAATTTTCTTTCTTCTTTTCAGCTTTCTATTCCTTACTTTTATTGCTTGCACAAGGTAGGCAATTTATGTTGCTGCCAGACTGCGTTAAAAGAAGCATGGACGTTTTGCTATTGCTGCATCTGCCTTCTTAGTTTTACCTTTCCCAATTCTGCAATATGGGTGGTAATCTGATAGCTATATATATTTGTGTAATTTGTTCATAATTACTGGTGACCCCCTTAATACATGGTTTGCAACCATGTTTCAAATGCCGTAATAACCAAGAAACTGGTTATTATGGCATTCTCTCAACTTTCTGTCTGCAGCACTGTCATCGAGTGGGATGCAGTGGCTCGAGACTACTCGGACGTCCAGTTACTGTTAGCACTTGCAGTGCTCTGTGAGTCATCACAGACACAGTTGCCCGATTCATGCTGATCATGGTGGAATTTGTAACAAAAAAGAAATAATAATGGAAAATAGATTCAGGCTTCCCTCCCAAAACAGGAGGCAAGACTTAGTTAAAGAGCAAGAAAACAAAAATACAGCATGCAAAACAGGCAGGGACCTGAGACTACTCTTCTCATTCCTGTCACAGCAAAATGAAACCAGACCTATCTTTTAAACTACTGGTACATAAAATATTCCTGCACCAGTAATTATAAAAAATAAAAGATAGGCAACTATGTGTTGATGGATTTTCTTTTCACACCCTCGGTGTGTGCGATAACCTTGTAAACCTCTTGAGCTTTGCTCAAAGGACAGTTTAAATGCTTTGCTGATGAGCATTTAAACAAGCCGGGGGGGGGGCAACAGGAGCAGGGATACTCGGTCGGTCCACCCCTACATGGTAAAGAAAGCAGAACAATGGAGAGGAGCTGATATCAAGGTCACTGGGGTTGGGCAGAAAGGGAGTAGGAAAGGAATCGGGAACACAAGATAAAAATATCAGAAAAGGGGGGGAAGCTGCAGGGGACCAAAAACAGGAAGAGAGAGAGAGGACAGGCAGTAAAACTTGGAAGGTCATGGTGACAAATGCCTGCAGCCTGAGGAAACAGAGTCCCAGACATGGAAGCCTTAATAACTGAAACCTGCTACACAGCTAATCATGAGTGGGAAACAAATGTACTAGGATACGTTCTATTCAGGAGGAACAAGGAGGGCAAAAAGGGAGCGGGAGTAGCCCTGCATGTCGGAGAGGGTATAATGGCAACACAGGTACATGGTAGGCAGGGGGAGGCCGAGGCACTGTGGGTCACCCTTCACCCTGGAAATGGCACAGCAATACGCAGAGGGGTGATATACAGGCCTCCAGGACAGGGAGAGGGAGAGGAACTGGACAAGGATCTATTTGAAGTTGATATTCATTGTTCCAAACATCTTACAGCAATTATTTATTGATTTATTGTTTTTGTAACCGGGTAAGTACACTTGAGTGACAATATGCTATCTGGTTCATTATACAGCAAGAGGCAAAAATGTGACTCTCAAGTGAATAAAGTATGTGGCTGAAGGCTGAGTACTTTATCCTCACAAGACAATCACATTATTGCTGAAGCAAGCAGCACTGCCCTTTTACATCCCGTGATACTTTGCATTACTGAGGTATGTGTGATTTTGTATTTCTTTGAAACCTGGATTTGTTGTCAATGCCTTTTCTGGGTTACCCTTGCCTCGGTACTTTTGTGCCAAGGTTCTTTGGCTTTTTAGCTTGGTTTCTTGCTTTGGCCCACCATGACCCAAACCTGTAAGATCACATAAGAAGTGGCTCATTGCCCTCTAGGTTGAGAAGCAGCTGAGGCACACTGATAAGTCCTGAGAAGGATAAAACTAGGGATGGGTGGATATCACAATTTGACTGGATATCGGATCCGGAGATCCTGTGACTACTATCCAATCGGATCCAGTTTTGCATCGGGTCGGATAGTAGTATGTTGTGAAAAAAAATACAACTTGTTTTTACAGAGGCTGCCGTATGGTAAAGGACATATGAGAAAGACAAGTGCTTGTCATACCTGTCAACCTCCTGCCTCATAAATCAGGGACAAGGCTTAAAAAAAATCAGGGAAAAAGGCCCAAAATCAGGGACACATTTTGAAAATTGGTGCTATCCACTCAGGAAGCTGGCAGAATAAGGGACTCGGTGTATACTACATTTTCTGAAGAATAAGAAGTCTGCAACTGTATTGCTTGGCATAATTTTATTCTTATAATCATCACGGTTTAGTCAGGGGAACACAGATTTTAAGAGGGACAGAGTAAAATTTTGAGGTGAAATCAGGGACATCCCTGAAAATCAGGGACACTTGAGAGGTATGGTGTTTGTCAGTTGCTAATTTGTGCCGATTGGGAGCTTATCTATTCATTGATTCAATCCGAATGCTTACTGATTCATTTCAGCATACCTTCAAAGCTTCCACCCAGCGTCCTTTCAAATCTTATAAACTTGTTAAAAATTCACTTAATCTGTGGTGCAGTGATACAAAGGCTCTGGGGGTGTTAATTAAGCTCTCTGTCGGCTCCTGAATGAACTGTTTCACAGAGGCTGCCCGTACCACATAGGATATATGAGAAAGACAAGTGCTTGCAATTTGCGCCGATTGGGAGCTTATCTATTCATTGATTCAATCAGTTACTGATTCATTTGAGCATACCTTCAAAGCTTCCACACAGCGTTCTTTCAAATCTTATAAACTCGAAGCCCACGAGGTACCATTCTCTTTGTGCTGTAATGCTCTGATACGCCATCAAACCACTTGCTTGATTCCTGTATTGATAGTTTCTCAAGCTGATTGAAAAGTTTTTATTTCAACTCACTGTTAATGTTTTCTCCTAATGACACATCTGAGTCCAGATCCTTTAAGAAGTTCTGGCAGCCAGTATTCTCTGTGGTGATATTGAAGCCCCAAGGAGCTGTCTCTATCATCTTTTTAACGGTAACTTCAAACATGGGACATTATAAGTGGGGGAGGTTAGTGAAGCAAAATATGTGCTGTGTTTCATAAGCTCGCTGTACTACTTGTTTTTTGTCACACAAACCAGCTGATTCAGAAGCCGAGCTGCCAAACTTTTAATTTTACATTCAGAATGCTGCTATTTATGCCAGCCCACTGGCACAGCGGAAAGGTGTCTGTCTGTGGTGCTGACATCCCAGGTTTGGGGATGGACTCGGGAGTCAGAGGGCCAGCTGGGGAAAGAAGGATTGAGCATCCCTGGGACTGCTCTCCTTCTCTGGGGGGGAGGGGGGATTGAGTGTCTGGCACACTACAGACCCCTGGCAGAGGCTTGGGGCTCCACAAGTGGCTAGCGCAATCACATATGGGGGGTGGGGCAGATGCTAAGTGTCATTGCACGTCCTATCCTGGGATGCTAGCATCAGGAAATAGCTGGCCCCAAGTATAACACCAGCTCTGCCACCGTCCCTGCTGCCTACTAGTGTCTGACAGGGGTTCCCGCTCCCATGGTCCAGACCCATGGGGGTGAGCTGGTCTCTGCCCACCAGTGCCGAGACAGGGTGCGCCAGGCTGCCACCCAGGGGGTAAGCCTGGACATGGGGAGAAGGTGAGCAGAGCGGGGCTGAGCTCTGTTCGGTGTCTGGGACAAAAAAAATAAAAAAAAGAATGCTGATATTTTTTTGTTAGCATATGTTCTGAATCAGTCACTACCCAACCCAATATATACAGTAGTATCTGATCGGTTCGGATAGGGTAAGAAAGTGGAAAATCTGATCAGTTCAATTTATTGGGTCGGATATCCACCCATCCCTAGATAAAACATGTGTCTGTATCTTCTGTTCTCAGTCTTTTCAGATTGTGAGAGAAGCCATGCAGCACCACATACTCCAGCTTAAAGCAGAACCAGTCTAAATATTCATGGCAATTTGCATATACATCCCATAATGCTTTGCATTGTTGTGGTATTTTGTGTGAGTTTACATTTCCTTGAACCTGCCTTTGTTGCCTATGCCCTTATTTGACAACCCTTGCCTCAGTACTTTTGTGCTGAGGTTCTTTGTCTTTTCAGTTAGCACATCATAACTATTGTGCTTCATGTGTTTTTAAAAAAGCTAGTGGTACTATTTTTTGTCCCTAGATTTTTTTTTAAGTTCATGGTAACTTTGCTCCTCCCCCTTTCGGCACAACATTCGTTTACATTTGCTGCAGTGAGGACCTATCAGAATGTAAGATAGGAAGATGATGTCAGCACTCTCATTTTATTGACAACAAAATGACTGGTCTAAGCTCACAGCCATCATGTTATTCACTGACCTATGCAGCCAGTATAGTGTTATGCTTGTGCAACTGTGTTAGTTTGGTTTTGGCCATTTGCACTGCCTATTCCAGAGGAATTACCACCCTGTAAGGGTACAATGGCAAGGAACTCTCGGAGAGGGTTCCACCCCTAGAGGTGCCACGGGACGGTTCCTGTGGCTAAAGGTACCTTAGGAATCACCCTAAGGAGAGAATGCTGCCGCAGGAGGAAGAGGAGGGGAAGATAGTGGGGCAAAGAAAAAATGCTTCACAGTGAGGCTTAGAGGAACTGCTTATACAGCTCAGGAAGTGGGAGTGGCTGGCTGCTTGGCCACTGAACTCCAGGCATAGCTTTACATTTCACTGACCTATGCAGCTAGTATAGTATTATGCTTGTGCAACTGTGTTAGTTTGGCTTTGGCTGTTCGCACTCTATTCCAGAGGAATCACCACCCTGTAGGGCTACGACGGCAAGGAACTCTCGGAGAGGGTTCCATCTCTAGAGGTGCCACGGGACAGTTCCCATGGCTAAAGGTATCTTAGGAATCCCCCCAAAAAATGCAGTATCATCCCCAAAAAGAAGTCAACATGAAGCATAATGCAAGCAGTAACAGTGACATAGAAGCAGTAACTGTAACGCAGTAGTAGAGAAGCATAGGCAGTTTGATAATGCAATGATATGCTCAGTTGTCATAGTAACAGCCCAGGTTTGCGTAGCATGATGCTGATGGCTTGCTTGAGAGAAGGGGATCCCCTAAGGAGAGAGGGAATGGCAGGACATCCTCCACCTCCATTCAACAATGGAACCTTCCTAAAGAAACTAGGGAAAACAACTATGCTAACTAAGTGTTATGACCTGAGACAACGGAGGAGAGAAAAAAACCCTACGAGGAGGAAATCTCTGGGGATCCAAGGCCTAGGTCTCCTTCCCTCCAGGCCTGGAAAAATTTATTTAGTGATGGCTCTGCAGCTGCAATTTGGAAAACCCAATTAAAGGAAGGTAGAAAATATTCCAATTTGGAGGAAGGCTCTCACTCAAACCTTCTAGCGGGAACGTCGTGGAAGGTTGCGAGAAAACTCTGCAACAATACGTACATCCAAGGTGCAGGAGGAGGGCAACAACTGCTGAGGCACTCACCTGGCCTACCCACCCTAAATCAAACCAGGTGAACCAGAGGCAGTTGTAGGGAGAATATGATGAAGGTGCTTGCTAGGGAAACCACTAAAGTCAATGGCCAACCGTTATAGTGGAATACTAGAGCCAAAGGAGATCATCATAACCACCCCTCACCACTAGTCTTAAATTCTACACCAGGAGCTGCTGTCACATAGCAGGCAGCTAAAGCCAAGCCCAGGGCAAGGACATTCCCAGCTATGGGTCAGGTGAGAAGGATCCCGCCCCAAGTTGGACAGGCTCGATGATGCGGACTAAATGCAGAGTGAGACCGTCAGCTGCAGGAACCCTGCACCAGATTAGAATGGCTGGCATGCCCCAGAAATTGATTGAGAGCTGAAGCTGGTGAGCTGAATGAGCATGGCATGCTGGGATCGTAATGAGCATGGAGTGCTGAGATCTTGCAAGGTCGAATGCAGATCGAGTGCATCAGAATCCCAGGCCGAAGCCGAAGGGATGGCAATATGCATGAAGTAATGGATTTCATAAGCAAGGAGTAACAGCTGCAAAAGCAAGTGTAGACCTGCACATAGGTCAGTAAGCAATAGTTGTGATAGGTAAACCAGCATATCAAACTTATATAGCAATTAAACAACTGAATTGGGAGCAAGCCAGCCAGACAGTACAAAGCCAAATCAAGGTGACAAACTCTAAGGATTTTCAGTGGTGAAGACAGATTTTTTAATATCAAGCTATATTAACAGCCTCAGCAGTTGGCTGACCTCAGAGTTATAAGTGCAATAAAACAGGGAGACAATGCTTGAAAGTGGGTGTAGCCAGGCAGTGCAGGGAAGCTGCAAATAATATGAGAAGCACAGGTAGGATCGGAGTAAACTGTATCAGGTGAAAAGAATTGAGTATGCAACATGAAGCAGCTATGGCTGAGCTGAAACACACAGCTAATGAATGCAGTTGCATTACAGTAGTTTGAGCGTGGTGAGCACAGTGTTAAAACACAGGCACTGGGTACAATAGTAATTAAACAGTCAGCAGTAGTGGCTGTAGTTGTAGGTAACTGAAAGCAGTAGCATGAGCTCTGCGTAGCAGAATGCTAGGAGTTGCTGTGCAAGTAATTTGAGTTGTGATTAAGTAAAAACAAGCAGCATGAGCTCAGAGTAGCAGTATGCTAGGAGCTGAGAAACAAAGCCCCCTCCCCCCAATAAAGGGAAGGAAGTACACACAGCCGAAAGCAAAATACAAACCAGAAGTAGAAAAATAAGCACAGAAGCCCAGCAGAGACAAGCAGGAGGCGGAGGTGGGCAGGCCTCAGCCAGCCAGGGAGGCCTAACCTTCTCAGAGGACAAACCAGCAGAACCGTCGGCTGCAAAGAAAAAATGCTTCACAGTGAGGCTTAGAGGAACTGCTTATATAGCTCAGGAAGTGAGAGTGGCTAGCTGCTTGGCCACTGAACTCCAGGCATAGCCTTACATTTGAGAATAAAATAAACTATTTGTACTCTGGCTTGTGATTGGAGGAAGGCTACAATTAGTATTACAGAGTACGCAATACATGCAGTACATAACAGAAAAGGGTTACATTTTTTGCACAACCCAGGAGTCAGAAAATACATTGAAGTCTTTGTTTGGTTTAATATGGTTTTCATGAGATACATGTATTAACTGTTGATTGTGTGATAATGTTTCGATTCTTGGTGTATTGATATTGCTTAGTGCTAAAATCTCCCTTAGTTTATTGATTTATTCTGTGAATTGTAATGTCCAATCTGAGGTCTTGAAATCTAAGTCCAATACCAACAACATTTTAGGAACTACATTAGCCAGAGTTACTGGCCTGGTTATAATGTATCTTCAACCCCCTCCCCTCCCTCTCCTCCTCCTACTCCTACCACTCTACTGGCTCACGTATTTTCTTTATCCTCAGTAGGTGAGGCAGCATTCTCTTCCTGGCTACTAATAATCTGGAATAGCCTCACTATCGCTCATTGCTCCTCCCCCTCTCTTTTTCAAACCTCTCCTTCATGGTCACTCAGTGTATACCAGCTTCTGCCTCCAGCTCCTCCCTTATACAGTATTTATTTGCTTGTTTGTTTATATATTTTACTAAACACTGTTAACTGGGAGAGGTACACTGAGCCAAGGCTCATTTCCAGGTGCGACCGGGGGTTGGGGGGATAGGGAGTACAAAAAGTGAAATTTAGAAAATATCAGTGTGTGGATATTTAGACAACCAATACAAATGCAGTAACCATGTATCAGCTAGGTAGGTAAACTGCAGTGTGGCACTAAAAAATTTACATCTGGGTAGGTAAACAGCAGTACGGCGCTAAACAGTTTACAAGTGGGTGAATGTGGAAGAAGACTGCAACGTTTCAAGTGCCTGAGTTCAGGAGGGTGGCAGTGCGGGATAGGGTAAAGGAAAATACTTAATGGCCATAAAAGATAAACTGGACCAGGCAGGAGGAGGGTTTGGAAAGATGGGAAGAAAGTCAGGAGAGAGGGGTTGACATAGACAGGAAGGCACAGGAAGGTGTCTTTGCATGAAGCTAAAGGCTAGGAGTGAAGGACAGAGGTGGAAAGAAGAGGGGAGCAGCTTTCATAGAGAGGAAGGCAGTAAGAGAAGGTAGCTTGCCCTGTGGAGGAGTAAGGGTGGGGAAATGGAGAAAGTGCAGGAGTCCCTGGAGTGGAGAGAGTAGGAAGAAGAGGGGATTGGAGAGAGGAATGAGGAGAGATAGAAAGGAAGGGAACCAAACCAGTTTCTAGCAATGAAGGAGGTGCAGTGGAACTGGCGACATAAGGGTAGAGGAAGGATAGAGAGGGAGGAGTAGAGGGAACAGTGCTGAGTGGAGAAGGGCGAGTTGGTAGCTAAGCAACAGAAGATATTGCAAAGGGCATCCAGTCTTGCACAGGAAGAGGAAGAGGCAGTGCCATATACCACATCCAGAATAATCAAGGACTGGGAGAACCATTTTTGTAACCAGCTTCCAGCAGACTTGGGGGTGGGGGGTAAGGCAGGCCTTGCTCTGGTACAGGGCGCTGAGCTAAGAGTGAAGCTTGGAATGGATGGTATCACTATGGGCAGAGAAGTCAAGCTTATAATCAAGCACAGAAAAATAGAAGCATAGAAACATAGAAACAGTGAGTAAATAAGGGCCTTCAGCCCACTTAGTCTGCCCTATTACCACTAACAATTGTGCTGTATCGTACACTGCTGGCATCAGGTTGTACCCCACCCCCAACTACCAACAATCCTCTATGCCTATCCCAAGCATGTTTAAAACCTGTAATTGTTTCTGCCCGTATCACCTCCACTGGCAGGCTGTTCCACTTGTCCACCATCCTCTCTGTGAAGAAGTACTTCCTCATGTTCCCGCTGAACCTCCCTTTCTCTTAGAACTAAAAACTAAGCAATGTGAAGTTATAAAGCACTTACTCTTAAAGAAAAGCAAAACATCTGGTCAACTGTGCAACAAGCAGGAACAGTTATTTCCCTGAGACTGCAGTTTCGCATCAATCGGCCTATAGTTGACTGAAACAAAACTAGTAGGCCATAGTGCACTGCTGTACACAGAAGCTATTTACTTTAAATAGTGTGCCCACAGAAGCATTAATCAATGTAAGGCACATGAAAAGGCCAGAAAAACAACCAGAAGCAAGCCCAAAAAAAACAGCTTATAAGATTTCCTTCTGCTGTTAAGCTCACACCGCTCGCAAAACATGTGGAATTGTGTAATGGCGACTGATGTTTCTGGCATCTAGCATCTGAGGGAGGAAGCAAGGCTCTAAACAAAGCTCTGTGCCTGTGTTTATACGCTCCCTTGGTCATGTGGCTAGCCAGCGTGCAAAACTTTAAAAAGAAACAAAAGAAAAAATCAAATATTAAAAATTTTATAGCACAAAAACAAATTCCACACAGTAATAATACTAAAATCAGCTTTAAAAAACTATTTACTGTCCTAAGAAACTTGTGCAATCATAAAATTTCACTCTTCTCATTCAGTTCATTTCTATCCTTTTTAAATTTTCCAATCTTTGGTTTTAATTTTCACATTTTAAAAATGGGTCAATCCCCCTATTAAATTGTATACATCCCTTCAGGTAGACTCTTTCAAGCAAAGCAAAATCATGTAGGGGTGAAGCCAAGTTGCTGATTTTACTTTGCCTTTCCTCTTCTCTACTCCTCTCAACCCCAGTTCTCCAGGTGGCACTCTGGCTCCACTCTGGCTGCACCATGGCAGTCTTCTTCACTCGCACTCCAGGCACCAACCCAGCTTGGTTGAGAAGGCCCTCAGACAAAAATGGAAAGGACTGGAAAGGCAGGCCACACGCATATATTATTTTCAACAACAGAAAAAGAACTGTTTAGTGTGGCAACAATGGCATACCTTTACTAAGGAAATATCGAGCATGAAATCATGTAAAAAAATCAGCAGCCATGCAGTCCCAGTATTCAGAGTGCTCTAATGTGGATTTGCTCTCTCAGACCATAATCAACAAGGCTGAGCATGTAGCGTCTCACCAGCAATTTCTTAACTTCCCTCTCCAGTCTCACCTTGTGGCCCCCCATCCTTGCATCTTTTTCTTTGGAATATGGTATTCTCCTGTACTTTATTCTTCCTTTGGAGGTACTTAAGTGTCTCAGTCATATTCCCCCTTCCCCTCCTTTCCTCCAAGGAGTACATTTTTAATTCCCTTAGTCTATCTTTGTAGGGCTTGCGATGTAGTACTTGCACCATTTTGGTTGCTCTCCTCTGAACCGTCTCCACCCTATATATGTCCTTACGTAGATGAGGCCTCCAGAACTGGACACAGTATTCGAGGTGCATGTTCACTAATGTCCTGTATAGAGTAATTATTACCTCCCTTTTTCTGCTGGTGATTCCCATGCCTATGCATCTCAACATCCTGTTTAACTTTCCTGCCACCTTGTCACACACCTACCTACCATGAAGTCATTGGAGATGATGACCCCCAGGTCTCTTTCTTTCTTGGGTAGCTCCTGGGTTTTTGTGCCTTATGTGCATTGCACTTTTTTGTGTAGAAACCTAGCTGCCAATCCCTTGACCAATCCTCCAGCTTCCTTAAATCTCCTCTCATTCTATCCACTCCCCCTGGTGTGTCCACCTTGTTGCAGATCTTAGTGTCATCAGTGATCAGGCACATTTTCCCTTCCAGACCCTCTGCAATATCATTGATAAAGACATTGAAGATGGCTGGACCCAGCACTGATCCATGTGGTACTACACTGGTCACTTTACCCTCTTCAGAGTGAATACCATTTTTCACCACCCTCTGGGTCCTATTATCCAGCCAATTCACCATCCACTTCACTACCTTCTTTCCCGCCCAGTTCTCTCCAGCTTGTTAAACAGCCTTGTATGCAGCATGGTGTCAAAGGACTTGCTGAAATCAAGGTAGGCCACATCCACTGCCCCTCCATGTTCACCTCCCTGGTTACCTAGTCAACAAACTCAATGAAGTTAATCTGGCATGACCTCACTCCCGTAAAGCCATGCTGCCTTGGGACCTGTAGACAGTTGACAACTAGGTGTTTTACTATTCTTTGGGGATAATGTTTAATTTATGCGACTGCTGCCTATTTTATATATTAAATATGTTTTTATTTAAATTGATTATTTATATGTGTTTTGTATTCGCACTTTGATATTGGAAAAGCGTGTTATAAATAAAGTTTGATTTGATTTGATTTATTCTTTCATTTAGTAGTGTTTACATAACTTTTCCCACTACTGAGGTCAGGCTGACTGGTCTGTAGTTCTCCGCTTCCTTCCTGTTTCCACTTTTGCATAGAGGGACCACTCCTCCAGTCTTTGGGTACCTCCCGTTTACAGTGACAGGTTAAACAGTGTAGTCAAAGGTTCTGCCAACTCTTCTCTTAGCTGTTTCAGTATCCTGGGGTGCATCCCATTTGGTCCCATGGCCTTATCAACTCTTATTGCCTCCAGTTCCCTGAGGACCCTTTCCTTTGAAAAGGGACCTATGTCCTTTTCTGTGCACTTCCTGCCCTTACCGCTTATTGCTGGCCCATTTCCTGCCCCCTCCTTTGTAAAAACTGAACAGAAGCATTTATTCAGCATATCTGATTTCTGGTGGTCATCCTCTACACTACTCCATCCTTCCCTTTCAGTACCACAATCCTTCCCATTGCCTTCCTTTTTTCACTGATGTACCTGTAAAAGATTTTTTCCCCCTTACCACTTAGTTTGCTATGTGTTCTTCTGTTTGTGCCTTGGCTTCCCTAACTGCCTTCCCCGTCTCCTTTTGTTTTTCCTGGTACATCTCCCTATCCTACCCCCCTCTTCCTGTGTCTTTTTATATTGCTGAAAAGCTTTTTTTACGGCAGCATGGGAGGAGCTATGCTGACTATTGCCATGATGTAGGAGAGAAAAACAACTGTGGTACAAGAATGTGAGGTAGTTGTCCAAAGCTTGGTGTTTTGACCGGTGCTGAGGCACAAATCTCTGCCTCTTAAAGCAGCAGTACTACTGTACATAAAAAAAGTCATTGCCACATAGAGGTCTTCTGATCTGTTGAGCATGTAGCTATTTAAAATTCTGCTGTGCAGTGCAGCATTTGATGCCAGTTTCTTCTTTGTTTTTGTTTACATTTGTAGGCCTGCCATGTTGTTCCCCAGACCTGTGCTCTGCTTTGTTGACAATTGGTTATGCTTCCTGTGTGTGTGTGTGTGTGTGTGTGTGTGTGTGTGATGCGTGCTCCCTTCTGTGCTGCTCTGTCAAGTCTTTCAAGAATGTATCTAAAGTCAGTGGTGAATGGGTTAATTTACAAAGGAATGTGGAAGGGGGGTTGCTTACTTCAGTTCTCCCATGTCATACAGTTGTCATTCGCTGGTATGGTATTTCCAGCCAGCAATTGTGGTTTAAGAGCATTAGAAAAGTAAAAATACACTTTGCACAAATAAAGGCTATTAGTACTACACACTGCGCGAGTGGTGTCACAGGACTATATTAAACCTTTGAAACAACATAAAATACAAATAGGAAGCATTGAAAACATTATAGGCAAGAGAACATTGAAAACTTTATGCTTTCTGAGCTTCTGAGTAAAAAGAGCAGAGTGCTGTCCAAGAATGAGGGGATTATACAACAAGTGCCTCATTTGCATATCAAATGAGATTGGCTTGAACAGTTACAAGCAAGCTTGTGTTACTGCCTCAGAATCTTGCTATGTGTTACAACAGAAAAACAAGCATTTGTCAATGCCGAATGTTGTCTCGCTGGCATTGGCATTGGTAGTGCCAGAGCTAGAGATACATAATAGGAAAGGCAGTGATGTATTGAAGTGATGCCAACACCACCCCACCCTGTAGAGAGCGACAGGCATTGGGATTTGCCTTTGGGTCATCAGCTATAATGCTCATGCCATTGTACCTCACCCTACCCTGTAGACACTGACAAGTGTCGTGGTGTGCTTTGGTGTCTTTGGGCATTATACTTACCCCATTCCATAAGGAAATATGCTGACATGGGTGCAGTATAGGAGAATGGGAAGAACTTTGTGGCCGCACAGTGCAAGGCACACCACGATGCCTGTCAGTGGCTGCAGGGTGGGGGTGGGGGTGGAATGGCATGAGCATTACATCCGATGATCCCAAGTCACACCCCTGGCGCCTGTCAGTCAGTACTGGGTGGGGTGCTACAGTTGGAAACGCTAACACCATAGGGGTGCGGTGGTATTTTCACTCTAAATTTTTAACATAGGCTGTTTGTGTGCCCACCTCATGAAAAGTGGCACAATCAGTTTGTTAGCTGAAAGGTGGTTTTGCACAGTGGCTATGCCATTTGGCGACACAGGGATGAAAACACATTTTGGGCAGGATGTGGAGAATGACAACTGTATTGCAGTATTGTATTATGCAGTGTCAGTGGCTCAGCAGGTAGCACCCTCGCCTCTGAGGCTGGGAGATCAGAAGGCTGTGGGTTCTAGCCCCACACCAGGCACTTGGGTTAATATCCCAATATTGACACTGCAGAGCAGCATGAGGGGGGTGCTGCATTCCTGAGGTGCCATCTTTCGGATGAGATGTTAAACCAAGATCCCATCTGCCTGTTCTGGTGGTAGTTCAGGTGGATGTTAAAGATCCATTGGCACTTCTCGAAAAGAGTAGGGAAATTTCCCCGATGCCCTGGCCAAATTTCCCCCCATTCACTAAAAATCCTACCAACAGCTTAATCTGGTTCAAAGTCAGTTGGCAGTCATCTGTATCCCCCTCCCCCAGGTCGTGCCTGAAAATAGGCAGAATTTGTCTAGTGCACTTACCTGGTCAACAAAAACTAAATAAATAAAAAAAATTGTTCATGAGTAGGTGTAAAAAATGGCAGCATTGAAGATCTGGTGTGAAAATATTAAAAACTGGTGAAGTCAAGAGCATGCATAGAAACTGTGCAACACATGTCCGTAACCCAATTATTTTTGGGAGTTTGTCATCCACATTTTTAACATAGGCATTTTGGGACCTCCTCTCATGGACAGTGGTGCTGTGATTTTGTTAATCTGTCCCAAAAGCTGATTTCCCACAACAACCACGCCATTGTGTGCCATTGGTGCAGAAACACATTTTGGGCAGGATGTGAAAAATGACAGCTGTACTGTTCATAAGGAGGTGTGAAAAAATGGCAATGTTGAAAATCTGGCATGGAAATATTGTAAATTTGCGAAGTTACAAGGGTGCTTGGAAACTGCGCAATGAACGCTTGTAACACAGTCATTTTATGGACTTTCGGCACCAAATTTTCAACATTGGCATTTTAGGACCTCTGCACATGTACAGTGTCACCGTCATTTCCTCAAACTGTCCCAAAAAGTGATTTCACACAGCGACCACTCTATTCGGCGCCAGACATGCAAAAACAAATTTTGACCAGTATATGTAAAAGGACAGCTGTACTGTTCATAAGGAGGTGTGGAAAATGCCAATTTTGAAAATCTGGAGTGAAAATATTACAAATTCACTAAGTTACAAGCGTGCATACAAACTGCGCAACGCACGCTCGTAAAACACTTATTTTATGGATTTCATCACCAAATTTTCAACATAGGCATTTTAGGACCTTGGCTCATGAACAGTGTCACTGTCATTTTTGTAATTTGTCCCAAACACTGATTTCCCACAGCGACCGCGCTATTCTGTGCCGCAAGTGCGAAAACACATTTTGGCCAGGATGTGAAAAATGACAGCTGTACTGTTCATAAGGAGGTGTGGAAAAATGCCAATGTTGAAAATCTGGCATGAAAATATTGCAAAGTCGCGAAGTTATGAGCGTGCGTAGCAACTGTGCAATGCAAGATCATGAAACAGTAATTTTTTGGATTTTTTCCACCAAATTTGCAACATAGGCTTTTTGAGAGAACACCTCATGAACACTAGCATTGTCGTTTCGTTAATCAGTCCCAAAAGGTGATTCCACGCAGTAACCGTGAAATCACCTTTTGGGGCCGAATAACACCATGACAGTGGCAGAATTCATAAGGAGGGGTCCCAAAAAACCCAAAATTTGGTGCCAAAATTCCCAAAAATGCCTGAGATATGCATCAAAGTTGAAAAAACCCTATTTATGCCATTATACAGCTTACCGGCATTCCCTCAATTCATGGTCGGCTTTGAAGAGTGCAGACGTGTTCCCGGTCCCCCAAAGATCATCGCGCTAGACTCCGGAGGTAAGTATGGGGTGAGGGGAGGTGTGGGGAGGCAGGGTGCTCAGAGGGTGGGCGTGGGTTGCAGGAGGGGGGCAGGGAGATGGCGAGGGACCGTTTTCATTTTTCACAGATTAAAAACCCATCACAGGACTTTTTTTTGCAGAGCATTTGGCACACTGGGTGGGCTCCCAGCATGTCACCTAAGTCTTTTTGGGGGATTCTGTAATGCAGGAGATTGGACACCCCATCAGCACAAACTGAGGGGAAGGGACACGAGCAAGGGGATTGGGCACCCCCTCGGCATGCAGCAATGGGGGGATGCATTTATGCTGATGGGGAGTGGGCTCCCTCATTGGCAAAATACAAAGGGGTGGGGATAAACACCGATGGGGATTGGGCCCCCCATTGGCAAAGAAAAACTGTTGGGGGGGTGCATGATGCCGAGGGGGATTGGGCACCCTCTCAGCATACATTCTAAATGGGAGGGGGCACATTATGCTGACTGGGAGTGGGCTCTCCCATCGTCATTGTGACAGGCAGCGGTGGCAGTCACTGCCACCATGTTGCCTGCACATTGGGGAGGCGTGTTGTGATCATGCTGCATGAGAGCTTTGCTCTCATTGCAGCGGACCTTTTCTTTGTTCTGGTGGCCACATTAGGGATGTGTAAGGTCACCGCCTGCTGCTGGATGATTGGGGCATGAGGGACGCACCTTCTGATATGTGCCCTGCATTCTCCCAACAGTGACCGCCCCTCCAAATGTGCCACTACCACATGATGTTGGCTGGCACGCAAGCGCGCTAGCCAACATAAAATTGACTGATCTCTTATTGACACACTTGAATTAACTTATGTAATGTATGAAAAATATGTCAGAAATGTCTAGTTCATAAATACACTGGAGTCTTCACCTTCAAAACATCTGCTGCTAGCTACAAATAGGAAAGTGAAACACCAGGCTAAACATTAGTTTCATACATGCACTGTGTTAGGACTGGGAGACAGTGTGAGTGTGTGTGTGTGAGTGTGTGAGTGTCTGTGTGTGTGTGTGTGTGTGTGTGTGTGTGTGTGTGTGTGTGTGTGTGTGTGGACAGGCAACCAAAAGGGGACTTACAATTATGCTGAAAGTGTGCAACTTAATGGGTGGTGATAGAAAGTATTTTTTATTGAACGTGTGGTACACTGCTTGGACATTTGGTCAGACTTTGTTGGGGGGGTCTAACAATATCATACTGCAATCTATAACTTGTCAGGAAAAACATGTTTCACATTAAATCGGTATGTACAGGAATACCAATTAGATATTGTTGTGAGGTACTGTGTTAGAGCATAAAATAATCTAAATGTTCAAAGCCGGGAATTCTATTCTAGGTTACTGTGCCAAGTGACTGTGGCAAAAGTGGCCCATTGTCAGGGACCCTATATTCAAGTGCATTCTTCGACACATTTGCAGTGCTCTGCACCACTGTCTCCCTACATAACGCTTGCAACATCAGGTAACAAGTGAGCGAGCACTATTGCAGAGCTGTACCCTCACCAAGGGATCTTTTGTACAAAGGTGGAAACAGGGAGGAGGCTGGCAGCAGGCAGTAAGCTGACAACTACAGGCCCATCAACCTGAATTTGGTGGAGCTGAAAGTAATGGAGACACTGTTGAGGGAAAGGATTGTGGAATATTTTGAATCCTGTGGCTTACAGTATCTGTGGCTGCATGGATTCACTTGAGGGGACGGGGGAGCTGATATCAAAGTAATCTACTAGTTTTCTTTGAGGGGGTGATGAGAGATATTAATCAGGGTGGAGTGGTGGATGCAGCTCACCTGGATTTTAGTAAGGCCCGCAATACTTTTCCATAAAGAAGAATAGTAAAGAAGCTGGGCAGCCTGGGAGTGTGTACTAAAATGTTAAACTGGGCAGAGAATTTGTTGGGGAGTTGGCATCCATGGGTGGTTGGAAACAGCATTCACCTGATGTAGGGGGAGTGACCAGTGGTGCGCCACAGGGATCAGTACTTTGGCCTGTACTCTTTATTGACATCGCTGGGGATAATAAAGAGGGGTTGGAAGGTAAGATATGCTTTTATTATGGCTGAGATAAAGTCTACCACAGAGTAGACACTACTGGGGGGAGGGGGTTGGAAAACTGAATGGAACAATAAAGACACAACTACTTAAGCTTGAGGAGTTGTCCAGTGTGTGTCATTCAATAGAGAATAATGGATGGGCAATAGTGCCGGGTCATAATGTCGCACGCCTAATAGCGTACGACATTATGGCTAACCCAGTACAGAGCTGCACCAGTGAGCGAATGGTGCAGTACCGCGAATACTGCTGTACATGGTACTGCACCATTCTCACTCTCCTAGGCAGAGGATAAGACCTCTGCTGGGAGTGGGTTCCACCTTGTGCTCTCCCCCACCTGAACCCCCTCCCAGAGTTAAGAATCTATATTGGGGGGTCGGGGTGCAGCCCCCATAACAAGGGGTGTGGAGTGTGGAGCCCCCCACAGAAAAAAAGAGATATGCCACATGGCAAGAATCATGCTGTATTGGCAGCACGATTTTGCCATGCAGCATAATGTCCTGCGACATTATGACCCCGTACCATGGGCAATTATGCACAACCAGTGTGTTCTGCCATAGATGGGTTCTGATTCCCTCTAACCTTGAAAGTGAAGCGTGAGATGTCAGTGGGAATCAAGACCCCGAGTTTGCAGAACACACTGGTTATGAATAAAATTGATCATCCTGTATTTTATTTAATGTATATAGTACTGCTTTAAATGTGCATGTGGCAGTTATGTTGCTTTCAGAATGAAATTGAGGTGTGCAGTCTCTTTAGTTTTCAGAATGATGTTGTAACACAAAAGGGTGTAATCACATTTCATGACCTTTGAACTGTGGTACAACAGCATATTAAAAGGCATGGAATTATACACAGAACACCCTACAATACACCATACTTTCACTGTGAATAAATGAGAAATCAAGTACTTGGTACACAGAAAACAAGGGGGGGTGTACATGAAGGGAGTATTGCAATGGTGAGTACAACAGAGGAAAGAAAACTGGGGACTGTCATTCTGATGACCTAAAAGAAGCCAAGCAGTGTGACAAAGCAGGTTGGAGCACCAGTGGGATGTTGCTGTGCTCAGGTATCACCAGCAAGACGTATGAGGTGTTTATACCACTGTAAAATTAAGTAATTGATGAATCCTCAACTAGTGTATTGTGTCCAGTTCTGGAGGACATATCTCTGAATGGACATGCACAGGTTACAGGCAGTCTAGCGGAGGGCGACTAAAATGGTGTAGTGACATGCTGTCTCCACTAAACTTGCCCTGCACAAGGGAATGCCTACAGGGCACTCCAGTGGTATGGACACGTAAAGGTTTTACATACTTGGGGATAAACATCACCATACTATGGAGGAACTTGGTTTAGGCAGACTATACACCCATCACAGCCTCCATCAGAGCGGAAACACTATGATGGACTAAGCTACCCCTATCCCTGAAAAGCAGGGTAGATGCTGTACACATGATCATGTTGCCTAAGACAGCATACCTCATGTGCAACCTACCAATCCCTACACAACCAAACACACTTCTGAAAATCAGCAAGGTGACAGCAGGGTTCATCTGGTAAGACAAAGCCCCAAGATTTGGAAAAACTAGCTTACGGGTGCACTAGTCTGGGGGAAATGGGTCTCCGCTGGCTGCAGGAATATTTACTAGCATATAGGGCTACACAAGCAATCAGACAGTTTCTCCCTAAAACCCCAAATACCCCTGTATGGGTGAATCTGGAAATGGACCTATCAGAATACAAATGGTTGGGGAACCTACTGAGCAAAGGGGGACACCCAAATGGCCACCTTCCTCCTGTTATCTGAGTGACAAGAGAAGCCTGGCACAGGTGCAAACTTCTCACTCAATGTCCAGCCCCCTTATGGGCACCACTTACACAGTACAGCCCCTTATGGCACAACCCAGATGTGCTAGTGGGGGGGACAAACCATCAACTGGAACTCTTGGCAGCAGGCAGGCATCTGTACAATAGCAGATCTTTATGTATGGGACTCTGAAGCCATGAGGTCCTTCCTGCAAAGGCAAGCACAGTATCTGCTACCCAAAACAGACTTCTGGAGATTTCTCCAGATCAGGAATGCATCCAAGACCCTCAGAGCCACAGCACCTATGGGAGATGGGTGGAAATAGCTGACTACCATGCATAAACAAGGCAAAGTAAATGGCACTGCAGGCAAGATGTATGGTATGCTTAGGGACTCTCTACCCAATATAGTTAAGTGTGAGGTGCAATGGGAGCAGGACCTAAATAAAGATAACAGACACCGAAGGGTGGCAATACTTCATGGATGCCTATCTGCTTTACAGGGACTCTAGGAGCCAGCTTATACACGTTGAGGTACTGCTGGGATGGTACCGTACCTCAGACACATTCCAAAAGATGGGACTCATCCCCCATTCCACATGCTGGAGGTGGCAGGCCCCACAGGCCAATCTCTGCACATACTATGGCAGTGTCCCATACTGGTGCCTTTCTGGACAGGAGTCATTTTGGACTGCTCCAAGATCCAGCAAACAAAAGGCTCTGCTGCCCCAATCCTTAGCCTCTTGGGCAATTCCTCAAAGGTGTCAAACTGTTCCAACCAATCCAAAAAATGGCTTGTTGTGGTGCTACTTGAAGCCAAAAGGGCTATCCTGATGAGGTGGTGCAATAATCTACCTCTTCCTCTTTTTACATGGCATATGACAGTGGCTTAGTTAGCACATTTTGGATGGTTGATATACACCACCAACAACCACATACAGGTTTGCAACAAGAAATGGTGCCTTTATCTCAGATCACACCTATGCTCTTCCCCCACTCCACCTTCTGGCAACCCAGCCTTCTGACCTGAACAACACTCTTACTCCACATTAAGCTTCCACCCAAACTGGTTCACTGCAGTCCTTATAGGATGAAAGGTCTTAGAAAGGGGCACTCTTAATAATACAGGATCAGGGCCCCCTTCCCTCCCCTCCCCACCAGACAGGTCAGGAATAGCTGGTAATATTCAGGATTTTGCTCAGTTCCCTTCTGTAAAGGTTCAACAACATGAGCCCACACTGCTTCCAGGCTGATGTATACCCAGGCTGCATACTCCTTTATTGGCTCAGGGCTAGAGGATATGGTTCACTATGCAATGGTTGATGTTCTTACTTATTATGGTTAATATAGAAAGGGACTAATCATCCCAATGTAGAGTTCTGTTTAGTGTTAAATTCCTTCAGTGCATGCCTACATTTGCAAACAGTGTATCCTATAAGCAAAAGATAAGTATACAGTACAACTGTTACCTATTGCATTTGATGCCAACTCATCTCTGCTTCATGTATGTTCCATTGTTGAAAAATCATGATAAAATATTTTTACGATTAAAAAATGGTGCAGTGACTGTAACATATAGAATAATGGATGGGGAAGTGTGCTTTATGAGAATTTAATGGTCATCCGAGGTGTGGGATGCTACATAAACCCTGAGGGCGAAGCCTGAAGGGGTTATTAAAGCATCCCACACCGAGAGCGACCATTGCATTTGAGTAGGAAGCGTCCCCATCTTTTATTGTTTATAATTGCTGATCAGCAATTTTTTTTTGTCAAAGTGCATTTGGTATTGCTGTGTCTCACTCATGTGTCAGTCACACACACACATATACACACACACACACATACATACACACACACACACACACACACACACACACACACACACAGTCTATCATTGTCTCCTTGGCTTTTTTCTTGTAAAGCTTTTCTATTTAATCTGCCATTTATTTTTTCACTTGCAGAGCTGGACATTTGGATTGCAATCGCAATCGGACATACCTCAGGCACTTCAGCCTCTGAGCCATTCCCGGTTCCCGCTGGTACTTGTTGTCCACTGCGGGTTCTGAATGACAGGATCAACCAGATAGATTTTTTTGTTTGTAGATGTTGAGCTGGTTAAAAAAAAAGAAACCAATGATGACTCTCGGTCTGGTGGCTCCTTGATATGCGGGATAAGGATCCACCATGTTTCTGAAACTGTTTACCCTGCCCAGTAGTAGAGCAACAGCCAATCAGGGAATGGCTGTTTTTTGAGTGACTCAGCTTGTACTCAAAATTATAACTCGTGGGCTATAATGGCTAATTATAACTCTGTCAGCCTAAGTAAAACATTGCTGACCAGTTATTATAAAATAATTATGACCAGAGACTAAAGTGCCTCATTTTATACACTCTAGAGGTAACTATGGATACGATACGGTATGATATGAAAAGATAGGGACTTTCAAATACCTCACAGGTATAAATAAGGTTTAAGAAGGAAGCATACTCAGGTTAAAAGGTGTCCAAGAACAAGAGGTCATGATATGAAGCTGGGGGAGAGCAGACCTAGGCAAAATGTGTGAAAGTCCTTCTTCTCTAATACAGCGGTGAATGCACTGAACATCCTCAAAGCAGAGGTGGCAGGGTCAGAAATGAGACTGGCATTCACGAATGCATAAGATATGCATAATGGAACATTGATGCAGTGGAAATGATGATAAAGCCGGCAAATGAGTAGGGTCTGTTGCATCACAGTAGGTAGGGGGGAAACTGGCTATCTAGGTGGGGAAATATATCCTTATCTACTAAGAACTGATATACAGTGTATAACAGAGAATTGCTCTGCATAGAATTCCATCCCTTTCGAAATGTTGTGCCACACTTCAAAGGTAATTGAATGTGACTGTACCCTTCTGTGGTACAACAGCACTATGGAACCTCTAGAGACTGCATACGACAGTTTCATTCTGAAAGCCAAAGAACTGCTGTGTGCACATATCATTGCCAAAAGAGTACCCTATGTAACTGAGTGTATGCCTTATTTTAAAGAGCTGTAAATAGGCTCATATCTGTGTTTATTTTAAACTAAACGTTCATTTGTGGAGCCCTGCAACCAGTTTTGGGAGACAGAAAGAGAGTGATTGTTGCCCTTGGATAGTGTTGCCATCTCTTTGCACAGTATCGAGGGACATCACTATTGCACAGTTTTATTTTACTTTGGGCCACAATTTCAGTTGTAGGCATGCATGAGTGCCTCAGAACAGTGTTGGGGGTAATAATTTATTGTACTTTGGCGTTTATTTTGCCACAAGGGAGCTGTGACCCCGAGACCGACTTCTGGGTCACGGGACATCTTAAATTCAAGCCCTGCAGTGAGCAGGTGAGATAAAACCATTGCCAGAGTACCCTATGTAACTCAGTGTATGTCTTATTTTAAAGAGCTGTAAATAGGCTCATGTCTGTGTTTATTTTAAACTAAATGTTCATTTGTGGAGCCCTGCAACCAATTTTGGGAGACAGGAAGAGAGTGATTGTTACCTTTGGATACAGTTGCCATCTCTTTGCACAGTATCGAGGGACATCACTATTGCACAGTTTTATTTTACTTTGGGCCACAATTTCAGTTGTAGGCACGCATGAGTGCCTCATTACAGTGTTGAGGGTAATAATTTATTGTACTTTGGCATTTTTTCAGCCATGAGGGAGCCGTGACCCCGAGAGCGACTTCTGGGTCACGGGACATCATAAATTCGACTCAGGCAGGGCGCGCGCTCGCGCAAGTGGAGACACGCACAGAGACACACACGTCTGCACATGTTACGTGTGTTGCACAAGGTAAGTGAGGGAAAATAAATCCAATAAAAAGGGTGGAAGTGGATAATGGATAGAAGCAATTAACTCAGGGTAAGCCCACCTTATGAGACCCGATAGTCCGAATATTCATAATGGATTTCAATAGATTATTTAATGGTAAGGTGGGGACACAATGTGTATCATGTGAAATGTATCTCTTTTCAGAGATACCAGTCCTGGATAATCCCTTTCTGTGTCTTAAATGTAAACGGAACACAGATATGTTAACAGAGATATCAACCGTTGGCACTAGATTACAGGCCTTATATGTAGCCAACAAAGTATGGCCTCTAGAATAAATGAGAAAGAATTGGGAGACCAAGCCTTGTCAGCAAATAAAGATGAAGCACATAACCTGAGAAACAGTCTGCCCCCCACCCCACCCTTTGGCTATCCCCATAACCCTTCAAGTACATGGCAAAATAATGATGCAGGGTCACAAATGTTGAATAAATGTACCCCAAATAAAAATGTACAAGGTTGGATGACACAGATGAAAATGGGGATAATGAATGGTATATGGTCCAATGCACTAGGCCTGCTAAAACAAAAGAAGGGTAGGAAGGCGGATTGTTTTACCCTACCTCTAACAAACAGCTTTGACCCATTGAGCCAGTTCTTGGAAGATGAATCACCTGGGACCTTAAAACACACAGCCTTGTCTGTAAAACCAAATTAACACTTTTGAGCCACCCTTGCAGCCCTTATTGTCCACAAATGTAGATATCATTACTATTGAGCCACCTTTGCAGCCCTTGTTGTTATCAAATGTAGAAATAAATATAACATTAGACCACACTTTGCCCCCTAATGTAGATAATACAACTGGCTTTTCTTCAGAAACACTCATTGATATTCATAGCAATGAGTCAACCACCCCACACAAGAGGTATTACCAGAACAAATATATATTTTAGGGGATTCCATTACCAGATATACAGATAGATTCACTACAAAAGGAAACAAGGAAAACATTTCAAGCTGCAGTTATAGTGGGGCAACTATAAAAGATGTAACTAGTATGTTCCCTGGGATTTTCCAAAACATAAATAATCCTAAAACAGCCATCCTCCATCTAGAGACTAATGACTTTGGAAAACATGATTTAGATTGTATTATAAAGGATATGAAGGAAGCTACAACATTATTAAAGACCCTCAATGTAACATTGATTATATCTGAAGTCCTGTCTGTACCTAGAGCAAGTTACCATAGATCAAAAAATATAAAAGCCTATAATAACAGGCTTCACAGATGGTGCCTTACAAATCAAATAAAATGTACTAAGGCCTGGGAAAAATTTGATCATAGGGAAGATCTGTATGGTTATGATGGCTCACATTTAAATAAAAAAGGTACTTGACTACTGGGGTTTTCTTTCTACAATGTAATAAAGAATATTGCAGCTACAAAAAACTAATTCATGAGGGGTAAAGGGAAAATGAAATAAAAATAAAATCTCCTACAAATAAGTTATTGACTACAAATGAAACAAAGATCAAAAAGCAATATCTAAAAAAATGGCCTGTCCTTCCTGCTTACAAATGCAAGAAGTCTACATTCCACTAAAATGGATGAATTAAGTATAATATTAAACAGGGAAGGAATTGATATAGCAGCAATTACAGAAACTTGGTGGGGGGACAACTGTGGCTGGAATGTAAACATTTCCAGCTATAATACCATTTACAAAAATAGAACAATTAGAAGGGGAGGAGGGGTAGCATTTTTCACATAAAAATGATATTAAATATAAATTAATAACAATTCAATGGAGGAAACAGCAAATGAAATGCTATGGGTAGAAATCATGAGAGAAAAACAAATAAAACTACTAGTAGGTCTTTGCTGTAGACCACCAGATATTAATGTACACGATCATCAGGCAATAGTAGATGCCATAAATAAAAAAATTGATTGATCTGACATCTTATTACTAGGCTACTTTAATCTCCCAGGAATAAACTGGAATAAGAGAACTACTAATAATAATATGGAAAACTCATTCCTGGAGTTATGTGCATCTAATGGATTAGCTCAACTCATAAATACATCCACAAGAAAGGACAATATCCAAGATTTACTAATAACAGATATTCCAAATCATGTCAAAAACATTAGAATCCATGACCCACTTCAAAACAGTGAACACTGTGTGATAACCTTTAACACTAAATTAATATTTGAATGTAACCCGGGCAGAACAACATTTAAAAATTAAAGTGAGGCAAACTTTATTGAGCTTAAAAAAGAACTTACACTATGGAAATGGGAGAATGGGTCTGCATCACCAGAAGAAATTTGGTCAAGAATTAAAAATAAAATTATTGAACTAGAGAAAAAATATGTGCCTGATAACATTGGCTACAATAAAAAGGGAAAATACCAATTTGGGCTACCCCACATATACTACATTTATTAAAGAAAAAAAGAAGAGCATATCATGCTTCAGTTAGATGCAGAAATTATTATAATAAAAATAAATATAAGGGAATATTAAAAAAGTGCAAATGTGCTGTAAAAATTGAAAAAAGGAAATTAGAATTTAGATTAGCACTTATAAAAGATGGTTGCAAGAGCTTTTACTCTTATATAAACAATAAAAAGCAAACTACCAATACAATTGGTCTACTCTCACTAGGCAATAAAACAGTGGAAACCCCCCAGAAAATGACCAATGAGTTTAATACTTATTTTTGTTCTATCTTTTCTGCTGCAGTAGATAATAAACAATACATTGAAAACATAAATAATGTATTGGATGATGATATCATGGAAATCAGTAAGGATGAAATTAAGATGAAATTGGAGGCAATTAATATCAACAAATCACAAGGGCCAGATAAACTTCATCCACGCCTACTGACAGAAAGAGCATTATGGTTAATTGATCCACTATACAAACTACATAATTTATCATTAAATTCAGGTACAGGACCAAATGACTGGAGAACTGCTCTGATGATACCAATTTTCAAAAAAAGAAATAAAAGCGAAGTATCAAATTATAGACCGATTAGCCTAACCAGCATTTTGGGCAAAATCTTTGAAACTATTTTAAAAATAAGAATCGAGGATGATTTAGTTAAAAAAAAATTAGTAGACCCCAATCAGCACGGTTTTAAAAGTAAAAGGTCATGCCTAACCAGTAACCTTGATTTCTATGAGAAAGTTAGTAAATTCCTTCATGAGAAGACACAAGTGGATGTGATATATCTGGACCTTTGTAAGGCTTTTGATAGAGTGCCACATAGAACCCTAATTAACAAAGTGAATTCATTACTACTTGGTATGTCCTTTAACAACAGGGACTGTAATCTTAGGAGTCACAATTATCAATTATCATTAACTTATCCTAGGACTGATATCAGACATTATTTTTACACTCACAGAATTATCCCAGTATGGAATGCATTACATAAATCTCTGCTAGACACAAATAATTCCAATACTTTTAAAATAAATCTTGATAAACACCTTTTAAACTGGGTTTAAATACTTCCAGACATCTGGAGATGTACTAACATGGGCTATGCCTTCTGTACATCTATAACTCTTAGTAGTATGACACTTACTGGATTTACTGGCTTGAAATAGGACAAAAGAAGGCACAAGGCCCATCTGGATTGTCCTCCCACAACAGTGGGACATTAAACAAATTATTGAGCAAGTAGCCATGAATCAAGCCTAATTTTAAAGGAATTGAAGTTATCTACCTCTACAATAGAGAGAGGCAGGGAGTTTCAGGATTTTGCTGCTCTTATGTTGAAAAAATTGTCATATCTTTTGTTATTAGCCCACTCAATTTTTAATTGCTTGGTGTGTAATCTTCCCACAATTCTCCTATTGGCTGGTGATAGCCCACATATGTCAAACAGCATAGGATTATGGACCAGCTTGTACATAAGAAGCAAATCTCCCCTTTGCCTTCTCACTGACAGTGGATAAAGCTTTGTCTCCCTAAGCCTAGTCTCATAACATTTCTTTCTTAATCTGGGGATGGATTTAGTTAATCTCCTTTGAACTCGCTCAGGATGATTTATATCGTATTTAAGGTAAGGGCTCCAAAAGGGAGAACCATAATCCAGGTGTGGTCTAATGTAAGCTCTATACAAGGGTACTAAGTAGTGTTCAGATTTGCTAATAAAGGTTTTTTTTTATTTGTCTCATAATTATGTTAACTGTTTGGACTATTTTACTACAATGGTTGCCTGATGACAGTTTGTTATTGACCAGAATACCAAGATCATTTTCGCAGTTAGATGCTTCCAGTTCTTGCCTATTTAAGTAATATTTGTAAAATGGGTTATTCCTACCAAAGTATAAAATTTTACATTTATCAATGTTAAAAAACATAAAGTTTTCATTAGCCCATTGATCAATGGAATACAAGTCTTGTTTGAGAAGTTTGAAGTTAGCTAGAGTGCCAGCTCTACCACCAAGTTTTGTATCATCTGCAAACTTTGATAAATAATTATTAGAATTGATAACCATATCATGAATAAAGAGATTAAACAGAATAGGTCCCAACACTGACCCCTGGGGGACTCCACTCATGAGAATACCAGAAAAGGATAAAGCCCCATTAATTCTAACAGATTGGGTACGATTAAATAACCATTCAGATATCCAGTTAACTAATCAAGAAGAAATTCTCAAGTTATGGAGTTTGTTGATTAGCAAGGAGTGTGACACATGATCAAATGCCTTGCTAAAATCAAACAATAATACATCTGCTGGAATGTTATTATCCAATAACTTGGTAATCTTTTGATAGAATGATACAAGATTGGTTGTGCACGAGAAACCAGATTTAAAACCGTGTTGTGATATATCATAAATATCAAGTTGTTCCAAAGCGTTCTCCAGTTTACATTTGATTAAACGTTCCATAGCTTTTCCCAGGATGGAAGTCAAACTAATCGGACAATAGTTCTGGACATTGGACTTTAACCCCTTTTTTATAAATAGGTGTGACTATAGCAGTACGCCAAGCATCAGGTATTTCACAATCTAGTAATGATTTATTGAATAAAAGTTGAAGTGGGGTAATAATTGAATCCAGTGTTTCTAGAAAACATATGGCGTTAATATTATCCGGACCAGAGCTAGTGGATCTTTTGATATTGCATACTGAAGTCTTAATTTCAGATAACTGAAATGAAGGAATGAAGGAGTCATTACTATTAGCGATGATTACAGGATTAGTAGGTTGATCAATAACGGAACAAAAGTATTTGTTAAAATAATCAGCCATTTCTTTATTTGAAGTTATGGTAATCCCATTATCACAGAGTGGTCCTATTTTTCTGTTATTACCCCTATTGCCATTAATGTAAAAGTATAAAGATTTTTGGTTAGTTTTAGAATGCGCTAGTTTAAACTCAAATTTAAGCTTAGTAGTTTTAATTAACTTTTTTAGTGTAGACTAGGCAGTTTTTTATTCAAGTCTCACAGATGGACTTGGATTTCGTTTTAGTTTCTTAAATAAATGTTCCTTAAATTTTATTTGTTTATTAATAGTGTGATTGAACCAAACAGGAATTTTACCTTTGTTGTTATATTTTGGTTTTAAAGGAACATACTTGTCTTCTAGTTGGTATGTAGTATTGATCAGACATTCATACATTTCGTTAACATTTTTATCTTTAAATATTTTAGCCCACTCAGTTCTTTTTAATTCTTGATTAATCTTTGTGAAATTTGATTTATTATAATCCCTAAATTGGGTGTTATTGTTGATTTTGGGAATTTGTAAGGGAATATTAACAAATTTGGAGTTATGGTCACTATTGCCAATGGGGGCCATAATATTTATATCAGAGATGTCGAAGCCTTCATTTACTATTACAAGGTCCAAAATGTTATTACTGCCTGTGGGCTGTTTGATCAATTGATCCAAACCCAGATCTGTAATTGAATTTAGAAATAACTTATCATGGTTATTATTACCTATATTGAGATTCCAGTTAATACCGGGCATATTAAAGTCTCCTAAAATGAGAATATCATTATTCTGAGATAGATCTGAAATTGTATTTAATAATTCAGTAGTATATTGGGTATCCACTGAAGGTGGCCGATAACAAACCCCTATACTGAATTTAGGATGATCAATAAGTTGAATGGAGATCCATAATGATTCAGTCGAAGTAAAGGAAGAAATTTCATGTGAAATGATATCTTCTCTAACAAAAAGACATAGAACACCACCTTTACTATCTAATCTGTCCTTATGATAAAGTTTATAGTTGGGGATGTTTCTGGACCAAGCTGATGAAGGATCCCACCAAGTCTCTGTAAAAGCAATGATACTAAAATCCAGTAGGATACATTTTGCTGTAAATTCTGCCATTTTAAAGGAGTTCAATGATCTTGCATTAAAGGACAAAATATTAAACGATTTCCCAGTACTTGCATTCACTTTTGGGTTAAGAGAATTAGGAATTGTCCCATTCTCCCCCAATCTTTTTAGTTTAAATATTTATTAATGTCAGAGCCAATTGATTTACCCAGTAAGGTACTTCCCCTCCTACTTGTAAGCCATCCCAACTAAAGAGAGATTCCCTGCCATTCAAGTTCTCCCAGTGCGGGATGCAACATATACTTTGTTGAAGACACCACTTTCATAGCCATTCGTTAATTTCCCTAATATGATGGGTCATATTATACGTTGCCCTGGGGACTGGAAGAATTTCAGAAAATCATACGGTACATCCCCTCTCCGTAAGTAAATTATTTAAAGCCACATAGTCTTTTTTTGATTTGTAAAGGATTACTTCGGTTTACATCATTAGTTCCTGCATGGATAATAACTAATGGATTATCACCAGAGTCAACTAGTATATCATTAACAATTTTAGTGATGTTAGAAATATTTGCACCCCTAAAACTAGAACATGTTCTTGATGATTTATCAGGATTGCAAATCGCCCTGTACAAGTGTTTAATGATAGAGTCTCCCAATACATACACTTGGCGCAAATGACTCTGAGAGTCTAAACCAGAGGTGTCCGTAATCGAAGCTGTAGCCCCAGTGGCAAGAGGGGATGAGTTGGGCATGCAACCGGGATCAGTTAAAGAACCAGAGAGAGCACTGGATAATAGCATAGGATCCATATTTATTTGGGATGGATTCGGATTAGAAGTATCCATTACTTTTTTTGAGGGTTCTGTAATGGTTGACATAAAATTGGACCTACAATTTGGATTAGTAGATACACCAGTTGGTATACTAGGAGTTAGCTGGGAACCAAAGTCTATAAGTGTAGTTGTGGGAAGTTCAACTACACTAACTGGTGTGTGACAACTTGAATGTTCTATATGAGTGTCAGTGGGGTAGTTAGTATCAGGTAGACTAGAAAGTACCGAAAAGGAATTGAGAATAGGGAGATTAAATTGATCAGCTCTGTGCCCCTTTTTACAAGCCCTTGCACTAGTTACCACTAACCAGTCTGAATTTGACTATAAACTCTCAGAGTTGTCCTCTCTGCCCCTTTTTTATTCAACAAACTAGTAGTATTAGTTTCCAAACTGACATTGTTGATTACTGTTAGATCATTACCAATATTACTACTATGGCATACACCTTTATTCAGGGTTGGATGCAAGAATAAGCAGGTAGATGTGTGAAAGGATATCATATTACCAGTGGTCTCTGTTATAGGGGAAGGGCTGTGTAGTGCTTTGAAACGTTCACACATGTTAGATTGACTTTCTTCTAACTATTGTAATCTAACCGAGAACATTGCAATATCATCATGTAGCTGTTTATTATCACAGCATTAGTAGTATGAACATTGCACATTTCACATAACTGTGACATGACCTATTGTTATAGGACATTGATACCTTGCCTGTATTTGTGTATTTCTCTTGTATAATGCCCACCTTGTTTGTTGTATCTTGCACTGTGTGCTTGTATTATTATTTACAAAATCACACATGCTCCCACATACAAAGCATCATGGGCTGCATATGCAAATCACCACAGAATGTTATGCTGGTCCAACTTTAAGCAGAATTGCATGGTGCTGAAAGGCCTCTCACACAGTTTGCAAAAGGGTGCTAACAGAAGACATAGACACGTGTTTCGTCCTACCAGGACTCATCAGTATGCCTCGTCTTATTATTATGTATTATTATTTGTCCACCTCTGTATGTTGCCTGACTGTACTGGATTCTGTACTTGCTTATGTTTGATTCACTGCTGCTCTTTACTGTATTTTGCCATTGATTGTGCCAGTCTCTGGTCCAGGCCATGCCTGAAAAAGGTTTTTGGACCAGTGCACCAGCCCAGTTAACAAATGAATAAAAAAATACTATACACTATAAAAATACAGGGTGAACAATTTTATTCACAAACAGTGTATTATGGTATTATGCCACCTCATGATTCTGATTGCCATGGCTCTCTCGAGTCAGTGAGGATATGCAAACTCCAGTGGACATCTTGGACATGGCACACTTCTTTGCCGTGAGCTCCATCTTCAAGGAGAACTTCATCACAGGAACTGGGTTAGGGAATGGATGGGGGATAGGAAGCAGAGGGTGGTGGTTAATGATATCCTGTCCAAGGAAAGGGAGGTGACCAGTGGGATATCTCAGTGAGCAGTCCTAGGGCCAGTCTTTTTCAATGCCTTGATTAGTGACATTGCAGAAGGACTGGAAGGAAAGGGATCTTAGCATATGACACCAAGATTTGCAGTAGGATAGACACTCCAGATGGGGTGGAGAAAATGAAGAGGTACTTAGAAAAGATAGAAAAATGGTCCAAAGTGTGGCAACTGAGATTCAACATGAAGAAATGCAAAGTCATGCACCTGGAGTGCAGAAATCCTGCAGAGAGCTACAGGATGGGGGGGGGGGTTACTGGCAGTCACTAAGGAAGAAAGATACTTGGAGATTATCATTTTGGATGACCTAACAGGGGCCAAACAATGCACAAAGGCTATAGGGAGAATCAGTGGCATGCTGGGGTGCACTGAGGGGTATCACAAGCAGAAGGAGGGAGGTGCTGATACCACTGTATAGAATGCTGGTGAGATCTCATCTGGAATACCTTGTTCAATTCTGCAGCCACATCTTTGTAAAGGTGTAGACAGGGTGGATGTGGTTCAGAGAAGGGCAACTAAGATGGTACAGGGCTTGCACCACAAGACATCTGAGGAGACATTGCGGGACCTCAATATGTATTCGCTGGAGGAGTGAAGACAAAGTGAAGATATGATAGAGACCTTCAAGTATCATAAAGGCATAAATAAGGTCCAAGTGGGTGACATATTTCAGTATAGAACGAGTACAATAACAAGGGGACACAATATAAGCTTGTGGGGGATAAAGGAAATATGAGGAAGTTATTCTTCTTCACTGACAGGGTATTGGATACATGGAATGGCCTGCCCCAAGAGGTGGTGGGAGCAAGCACAGTAGAGGTATTCAAGCATGCTTGAGAGAGACATAAAGGAACCCTAGAAGTGGGAAGGAGAGGCTAGGCTGATGCCCAAATAGGGTCACCAGCAGCTGTTACAGGTAAAGAAAAAGGGAAGACTAGATGGGGCTAGTGGTTCTTATCTGCGATCACTTTTCTATGTTTCCAACTTTCCCTCATGAGCTCCATGCTCTCCATGAGTGGTGTGAATGGCTTTATGCTGCCATTTCGGCTCTGACCAGATTTTGTTTGTTTTGCTTTAACCTTTTCTGCTACCTCCTTAGAAAACCATAGTGGCCTCTTCTTCCTCTTCCTCTTCCTCTTCCCCTTGCTGATCTGTTTGACACAGAGTTGTGTTGCCAATGCAATCCCTATTTTGATCATCGTCCACTGTTCCTTTACCCTCTTCTGCTTCACTACTCTGACCAGTGCTTCTTCTAGGCTTTTTCCCATCTTTTTGAAATCCGCCCTCCTAAAGTCTAGGAATCTTGTCTTTGTGTGGCTTGGTTCCTCCCCCTCCGTGTTATTTCAAACCACACTATTCCATGATCATTGCTCCCAAGGTGTTCTCCTACTGTAACCCCTGTCACACTGTCCCTGTCTGTGAGCACCAGATCCAGTAGTACTGTCTCCTGTGTGGGTTCTATGACCAGATGTTTAAAGAATGCCCCATGCAGGGAGTCCAAGATGTTACTGCTCCTAGCTGTTGCCACTGCAGGGAGGCTCCAGTCCATGTCCGGTAGATTGAAATCACCAACCAGCAACACCTCTCAAGCCACATACAAAGGTACTTGAAGGCAGGGACCACCTCCCAAGGGTGCCATCCAAGATGAAAAAAAGCAGGAGGGGGTGAGAGCCTGGCCAGCTTCTGTCTGGTGCCAAAGGTCATAGACACAATCTTTCTGGTGTTGACCCTGAGTTAATGTGCATGGAACCAGCGTAGTACATTGTGGAAGTTGAGCTGGAGTGGGCCTTCTACTGCCAAGGCTAATGGGCCAGAGGTGAAAATGATTGCATCATCTGCATACATATTGATGTGCGCAGAGATGCAAGCAAAGGGCATGTTGTTTAAGAAAATTGAAAAGAGGTTGGGACCCAGGATGGTGCCCTATGGGACCACTGCTAGAATGTAGACAGGAGGGGACAGAACACCTCCCATCTGAACCAACTGCTGAAGGCCTGTGAGATAAGAATAGAACCATTCAACAGTGGGGGCTGAGAGGCCAGCAGAGCACAGGTTGTCCATTAGGGTAACACGTGATATGGGTGACACAATTTGAGTGCCTCAATTTGAGTGACTTAATGTGAGCGCCTGTGTAAATAGTGAGTGGGAGAGTACAGTGAGGAGGAATGACAGCGAGTTGAGAAGATGGCTAGGGATTGTATAGTGAGGGACAGCTAGCGGGAAAAAGATGTAGGGGTTTGTTTAGGAGGACCAAATTAAGCTGGCCATCTGGCATGGTGGTTAAGGCCATGGTCTATGACGGTGGTATGTCCCAAGTTCAGGACTGGTGTGTTTTTGTTTTTTTTAATGTCAATGTGTCATTGTTGTAATTATTTATTTTCATTTTTATTGATCCCCAACTGTGTCTACCACCCACCCACAGGTTGCTCCCCCAATGTTCTCCCCCTGCAGACTGCCACTCCACAGAGTAGCCCCTCCCCATGTTTGCCTCTTCCCCCAGTATCCATCCCCACTGGAGTTAGTTATTTATAGATGGGGGTGTGGGGGACATGCCATATAAATAGTGAGTTTAAAGTATTCCTCGTCTAGTTTTAGTGTTTTTCCCTTGTGGTTTTCTATGGTTGCTGTAGGGCTGATCACCAATTTTGAGTTCAGTGATTTGCACTCACTATTTAGCTAGTCACAATTAAATCTTCGCATTTATTACATGGTACCATCGCTGAGAAGTAGGTTGGACACTGAATCAAAGATTTTGGACAGATCAATGAAAATAGCTGCAGCAATATGTCCCTGCTCCATTCCAGTGAACAGTGGACAGTGAGGCTGGTGTCAGTTACATGGCGCAAGTGTGGTCTTACCTATACCAAGTCATGGAAGCAATGGGCATAGGGCTTTATTTTATACAGTGGGTAAGGCTCCTGTACACAAATCCATCTGCTTACATCCTAACCAGTGGCCTGATATCACAGCCCTTCCCCCTTGGTGAGAGGTATAAGGCAGGAATGCCCTCTTCCCACTCTCTTTTTCCTCCTTGCAATGGAACCTTTACTCTGACAGATTGGACAACTGGAGGAGATAGAAGGCATTAAGGTGCGGCATGTCACCTTGAAGACTCTGGCTTATGCTGCTGATCTTCCCTGACCTTTACTAATCCAGAAGCCTTATTGCCACATGTGATGGGCCTCCTGAATTCTTTAAGATCTGTCTTTGGTCTTTGGGTCAACTGGGAAAAGACCAAAGTTTTGCCTGTCAATAACGCCTGCCAGGAGGGCATATTTTCCAAATAACACCTTTGGTGGTCCCCTATGCACATCAAGTGTTTGGGTATGCTTATCATGCCTGACTTTGGGTGACTTGTAGATATAAATTGGGAACTTTTATTGAAACAGATGGAAACAGATAACCATCAATTGGTAAAGCTGAACCTTACATTTGGGGGCCAAATTACAGCATACAAAATGATGGCCTTTCCCAAGCTCCTATTTTGTTTAAACAATCTCCCAATCATCAACCCTGACAAAAAATTCTGCAAGGTGGGGAAACTCTTTCTCTCTTTCCTCTGGGAGGGTGCATGGCCACACCTGTAACTTAGGAAGCATAGAGCCCCAACTGAAAAGGAGGCTGGAGCCTCCCATGGCTATGGGCCTATCATCAAGCAGCAGGAGGCATCAAGCAGGTTATCTCTTGGCTCGTGCTCCACTCTCCCCATTCTGGTTGTCTTTGGAGAGGGCTCTGAAATGCTCCTGCCCCCCCAAGGACCACACTCCAAGCCAGAGACCTACAGAAGTCGCATGCAGTTTCACCCATGGTCAAGTTTGCATTGGCTGCCTGGAAAACCCTCACTAAGAAACATAAGTGAGCAATATATTCACTAGGCATGTGGGAGCCCCTTTGGGACAACCCACATATTACTATTGACAAATCCCCCTTACAGTGGTACAGCTGTGCTGACCATGGGATTTCTCTGGTAGGTTATCTATTCTCACCATCCACCCATGCTCTTGATACCTTCCAAAACCTGCAGGGTAGATATAATCTTCCAAAGTCTGATTTTTGGAGGTACCTGTAGCTCCACACCAGCACTGTAAGGGACCTTTCCAGAAGCAATCTCCAGATGGGTTAAAATACCCCAAAGCTAGCAAGAGCCATATTGAGCCACTTGTTTACAACCCATGAACTCCCTCTGTTAAAACAAAAGCAGGATTGGGAGAAGAAATTACATACATCCATCCTAGATGACTGTTGGTCTCACCTAGTGCTCAATGCCCATAGGGGATTTAGAGACATACAATACCAGATAAGCCAAAAGAAAATTTTGCTTAGGCGGTATAGAACTCCAGTGGTTCTGAAAACCATGGGCCTTATGCATACTGACCAAAGTTGGTAGTCCCAGGATGCACAAGGCACCCTTTCGCATATTTTTGGTCCTGCCTTAGCATTAGGGAATACTGGACCTGGGTGACTGCATTTTGTAGGAGAACATTGGATCTGCCCATTCTGGCAGACCCCCTCGCTATGGTTACTATGTAACACTGCTAGTCTGTCCCCATTCAACTACGCAGGGAAGGAATGGATACTCCCAGCGGCAATAAGGTGCCAGCTGCTACTGAAGTGGAGAAAACAAAATTCCTCCACTCTGCAGGAATGGATTGCTGCCTTGTTTAAATTGGCAGAATACGAGAGAATGTCCTATGTTTCCCAGAACAATATTCAAAAATTTCATACTGTCTGGGACTCCTGTTTTATGGCCCAAGCTACGGTACAGGCTTCCACTCAGGAAATCAGTCCTCCCTTGCCCCAAATTGTGATAAATTCCTCCCTGTCTAATCTATGTTCTAGTCTGAACTGGGTGGTAAGTACGTCTTTGGTAACTTGCAGATGCTCTTCAATGTAAAATCTACAGGGGATCAAAGATGGATGATTCATTGTTTCAACTAATTGTCAGTGTCAGTGGCTCAGTAGGTAGCACACTCACCTCTGAGGCTGGGAGATCAGAGGGCTGTGGGTTCAGTTCCCACATCTGGCACTTGGGTTAATATCCCAGTACTGACACTGTAGTGCAGCATGAGAGGGGTGCTGCACTTCTGAGGTGCCATCTTTCGGATGAGATGTTAAACTGAGGTCCCATCTGCCTGGATTGGTGGTAGTTCAGGTGGATGTTAAAGATCCCATGGCACTTATCGAAAAGAGTAGGGGAATTTCCCTGGTGTCCTGGCCAAATTTGCCTCACTCACTAAAAATACCACCAACAGCTTAATCTGCTTCAAGGTCAGTTGGCATTCATCTGTATCCCCCTCCCCCGGGTCGTGCCTGAAAATAGGCAGGATTTGTCTAGTGCACTTACCCGGTCAACAAAAACTAAATAAATAAAAATAATTCTAAACCCTCATATCGCCCTGCTTTCCTTTTACCTTTTGCAAGACATCTGATACTAGGTTCATTGTTCTGTGCAACAGTGATTCTACAATATGTATTTCTGTCTGGGCATGTTATTTTTAAAACAGTCTTTGTTTAGGTTAGGTTCTATCTGTTTAAAAAGTAGGTAAATGGTATTTGTATATCTTGCAATTTTTGATGTGTATATGTTGAAAAGTTCAATACAAAGTTTTGATAAAAAAGAATGAGACAGATAGGAAGTGCAGTGGGCAGAGTTAGCTAAAATTAGATGCAGGTGATTATAAATACATAGCTCTAATCAAAATACAGTTCTAGTGCAACAGCAAGGCAGAGTGAAGCAGATCAGGAAGAGTTATGAGCAGCAGGGTAAAATACAACAGGGGTGTCCCTTTGGTAAATAAGTAGAGCAGCATAGGTAACTGATTTGAGACTAATTATGGCAGCGAAAGCAGAACAAATAAATCAGGTTGCAGAGTAAATTATATTCAGGTTTTGAGGCTCCAGTGGATGGAGCAAATAAATCAGGCAGCAATTTAAATTGGAAGTCAGGTAATTATGTTAGCTTGTAGCAGGAGTAAATAAGTCACGTAGCAAAGAATTACTTTAGAATTCTGGTATTATGACAGCAGCATGAAGAACAACTAAATCAGACAACACTTTTCAGTCAGTTATAGACACAGGCAGTACAAGTGCAGGTAAGAGATTATGAAAACTTTGTCCCACGGGTGCAGCACCAGGGAACATGTACAATGTGACCCAGACAGGGTTTTAGTGAAATCTGAAGGGCATTGGCATTCGATGAATGGACAATATAGTCATGTTCCAATAGGTAGACATGCAAGGTAACTTAAATGGGGAGTAAGCAGAAAAAGTAGCTGTTTGGTTATATGAGCTATCAGGTTACCTTGAGGCTGTTGCACACTTGCATGGTAGATCAGACGGGCAGTCTGATGCACTCTACTGGGGCAGCATGCCCAGCCAACAACAGACCCTGAGCTGACTCCAGGCAGACTCCCAATGAGTGTCCTTTGTGCTTGTCCTAAGTGCTGCAAGTGGGAGGGGTCTCTTGTATGCCCGGCTCTGTTTTATTGAGTGGTGGGCCCACAGAACTCCACCCTCGAGCCTTCTTCCATCCACTTGATTGACTGATTTGAAACCAGGAAGCAGCAGTGGGAGCCAACAGGCAGCAAACATCACCCCTTGGAGGTATCTCGTGAATACAGTGAGTCAATTTCAGTGAGTCAATTTGGGCAATGAGAAAAACAGTGAATGTAAAATGGGCTATGTGTTCTTAATAGCACATTAGAAGTTTAGTGCTTTCGTTTCCATAGGGAGTACTTGTTTTAAAGTATATAGGGCTTTGTTCATGAGGCCATTTCTGAGCTGGCCGTGTGGTGCAGTGGGTAGATTTACCACCTCTGTGGCTGGTGGACCCAGATTCAGGACTGGCTGTGGGGAGATACTGTTTTTTTTGTGGTTTTATATTTTTTTCTGGGGTTCAACTCCCATTCCCCCACCCTCCCGGCTTTGTTCCCCCTTGCCCTCAGTTTTTAACATTCTCCCTGCCAACTTGTGTCCCCCGTGGAGTAGCCCCCTCATGAGGTTTCCCCTGTCCCTCAGTGTCTCCTTCCTCCCAGTGATGATTATATTAGTATCGAGGAGTGCAGGGCATAGCCCTCTACATAAAAGTGTAAGCACACGTCCCACCCCTCCTTGTAGAAAGTGGCCACCTGTCACTGTTTCTGCAGCCCACTGTAGTGCTCATCACCATTTTGATTTTTGGCAATGTACACTCACTGTTTTTGTTGGTGCCATTTTGCAGGCACTATTATCACATAGAACTCACTAGGATACGGCACTGAACTGGCAGGGCTTCTTGGTGGAGGGGAGAGATGACATAAACATTGTGCTCCCCCTACCTCTGGGACTCCAGCAGCGATCAGTTGTTCAGGGCTCAGGCAGCGAGATCTAGGCTCTGAATAGCAAACTTGACCATTAAGCTGAAGGGAAAGTAGAGGGACCACAGAAAAGTGCCAGAAGCATCGAAGGAAGGGAGGGAGGGAGGTAGACACTAGTCCATTTACAGAGAAGAGGGTTCTGAGGAAAACCACAAATCTGAAAGTGGACTAGGCAATGGAGCCAGAAGGGCTATATCCTAGGATATTGAGGGAGCTGTTGGCTGCACCTCTGACAGGCCTGTTCAACCACTCAATGGACACTGGAGTGGTTCCGGAGGACTGGAGGATGACAGATGTAGCCCCACTTCACAAATGTGGAAGCAAAGAGGAGTCTGGCAACTACAGGCCAGTCAGCCTGACTTCGGTGATAGGGAAAGAAATGAAATCATTACTGAAGGAGAGGATTGTGGAATATCTGGAATCCAGTGGCCTTCAGGATCTGAGGCAGCATGGATTCACTGGGGGAGGGGGAGATCATGTCAAACAAATCTGATAGACTTGTTTGTCTGGGTGACCAAGGAATTGAATCAGGGTGGAGCAGTGGATGTGGCCTACCTAAATTTCAGTAAGGCATTCAACACCGTTCTACGTAGGAGACTCGTAAACAAGCTGGGAAGCCTAGCACTGGGTCTCAAGGTGGCAAACTGGGTGAGAAATTGGTTTGAGGACAGGAGACAGATGGTGGTGGTAAATGGAGTTCACTCCAAGGAAGGGAAGGTGACAAGCAGGTTGCCACAGGGATCAGTACTGGGACCTGTCCTCTTTATTGTCTTCATTAGTGATATTGCAGAGGGGCTAGAAGGGAATGTATGCCTCTTTGCAGGTGACACTAAAATCTGTAATAGTGTAGACAATTCTCGGTGGTGGTGGGAAAAAATGAATAGTGATCTAGGAAAGTTAGAGTGGTCAAGGGAGTGGCAGCTAGGTTTCAATTTGAAGAAGTGCAAAATCATGCACTTGGGACACAGAATCTGAGAGGCAGAGTACAACATTGGGGGGGGGGGTTAGTGTTAACCACCACAAACAGGAAAGAGACCTGGGAGTAATCATATCTGTTGACCTAAAGGTGACCAGAGAATGTGGCAAGGCACTGGGGAGAGCTAGTGGGATGCTAGGGTTCATAGGGAGGAATATCACCAGCAGAAAGAGGTGGTGTTACCACTGTGTAGATCACTGGTGAGACTTCACCTACAGTACTGTATCTAGTTCTGGAGGTCACATCTTTGGAAGGACATAGACACAGCAGAGGCAGTCCAGAGGAAGGCAACCAAAATGGTGCAGGGTCTGCATCACAAGCCTTATGAGGAGAGACTGAAGGACCTCAATAGGTACACCCTGGATGAAGGGGGCTAGGGATATGATAGAAACTGTCAAATACCTTACAGGTACAAATAAAGTTCAAGAGAAAGAGGGAAACATTTTTCAGAAAAAAGATGCTCAAAAACAAGGGGACATGCTATGAAACTGGAGTGGGGGGGACTTAGGGGAGATGTGAGGAAGTACTTCTTCACAGAAAGAGTTATGGATGCCTGGAACAGCCTCCCAGCAGAGGTGATGGGGCAAAAATGGTAATGGGCTTCAAGAATTTATGGGATAGGTACAAGGGAACCTTAGAAGTAAGGAAAGGGGGGGTAAAGCAGGAGACGAAGTAGGGTCTGCAGTGTTATAGTAGATAGGGAAAATGGGCAGACTAGATGGGCCAAGCGGTCCTTAGCTGCCATCAATATCTATGTTTCTATGTTTCTAAAATGTTGGGCTCACAGAACTCCACCCCTGAGCCTTCTTCTGTCCACCTGATTGACAGATTTGAAACCAGGGAGCAGCAGTGGGAGCCATCAGCCAGCAAAATCCCCACTAAGATATGGCACTGAGCTGGCAGAGCTTCTCGGTGGAGGGTCTCAGCTGGTAGGGCTTCACGGTGGAGGGGAGAGATGATGTAACCGGTGTACTTTCCCCACCTGTGGGACTCTGGTGATGAGCAATTGTTTGGGGCTCCAGCGGTGAGTATTTCCCCTTCCCTCATTGCTTTTCCTCCCTCAGTCCCATCTCAGCCTCTACTGACTTCCCTCTTCCCCATTGAGCTTGGCCTGTAGTCCCCTGACCCTTATGTTTGACTTTTGTTTATGGGTCATTGGCACTCACTCTGACCAACTTTACCCACCTACTGCCTATTGGTCATTTCTATATGGGCATTTTATGGGTAGGCTGGTGTTTTTTCTGGTTCACTGTATATACAGCACACAGCTTTTTAATTTTACACCTTTTATCTCATAGGAGAACTTCTCTGAGCCTGCAAATCATTTTCCCCAGTAGAAGCTGTTTTTTAAATACAGGTTCCAATGCTGTTATTGTTACATCTACATAGGCCTATTAGTAACCTCAGTAGGTGTTTCTGATTTACACTCAGGAATTACGTGCAATTTTAGAACTGTATGATGTACTGTAGTTTATGTCCCTGTCCATTACGGCATTCTATAATAGAAGATGGATGCATTGTTCCAACAATGGAAGAGCTGAATAAGGGCCATAAACTACATCATCCAATGTAACATGGCACTTACTATCCATGTGTAAATCAGAAATACCCACTAGTATAATTAAAAGGCCTGTAGAGATGAAATGGTAACAGAACTGTAACCAGCATTTAAACTTCAGCTTCTACAGGGAAAATGATTTACAGGTGAAGTGAAGTTTTCCTTTACAGGGGAACTGTCAACATTCCCCAATTAAAATCAAAGCACCTACAGGTCACAATTTTCTAAAACACACTAGCTCTAGTTGTTTTAAATACCTGCGATGGCCGAAATCTTAAGTTTATCGGGTTGATACTGTGACCCTCTGCCCACCATTACTGTGCCAGAGTTCCCTGCAGCTAGCCCTTTGATGATGCGACTAATGGGTTAAGCCACAGAGGACTCCTGTGTGACAGTACAGTTGCCGTAAAATGTTAACAGATAAGAAGTGCATGTTTACACTTTTAAGGCTGGTACTGATCAATCGAGGAAAAGCACTTTCCTTATTTTCCCAGGTCGATCGGTACCAGCCTTAGAAGTATAGACATGTGCTTCTCATCTGTTAACATTTTAATGCAGCTATACTGGCTGATAGGAGTCCCCCACAGCTCAGCCCCTCAGTCACGTCATCAGAGGGCTGGCCGTGGGGGACACCGGCATAATAATGGCAGGCGGAGGGTCACAGGATCAACCAGACAAACTTCACAATTTTAACAGGCTCAGGTATTTAAAACAATTACAGCTAGTGTGTTTTAGAAAATCTGGACCTGTAGGTCTTGTGTTTTTAACTGGGGAATGCAGATAGTTCGCCTTTAAGTTAGTTTATCCTACTCAACTGTATTTATTGCAATTGTTTCTCATTTGCTACTCCCCCCAACCCCCTCCGTCACACCTGAAAATGAGCTTCAGCTAAATGGGCCTTTTCTGGTTACTACATTTCAAATAAACACTTTAGTTTAAGCTAGTTTGTTGTTTCCTGCTTACTGTAGCTCTATGAACTAGCTGTATCTACACCTTCGGCAGAATGATCTTGTCATACTGGTACATGAACTTGTGACATCAAGACTGGATTAAAATGTCCACCTGTTGTTTGCAGCGGGCCTCAAACTCTGAAGCACAAGAAGTGTTGTGGTTGCAACACTGAGTGTGAACATACTGTATGACTCCAGCACTCAGGGATTTAAAATGGCTGCTAGTTAGGTAGCGAGTGGATTTCAGGCTGTTAGCTTGGAATTTAAGATGCCCTAAACTGGCGCCAGCTGATCTCTCAAATCGCTTGGCCCAATATGCCAATATGTTCCCGTCCATGCTCATATTATTTAATGGGATGGGTTTATTCCTGTATAATGTATGGTAGAACGTTGTTATAGGTAGAAATCTACCTTTTTATAACAACATTTTACCATCGATGTGACGTCATGATGTTGTTAACCCATCAATGGTACATCACATCAATGGGTTAACAACCGGGAACAGTCTGGGTATGTGCGCAAATGGATCGGATGGCCTTGAAACGGCTGCGGCGGTGAGGGCAGAGCAGTGGCAACATAAAAAAAAAATTGCAGTAAGGAACTGCTTTCTTTTGTAAAAAAACTAAATTATACCATACACTATAAAATATAATATATAATATACTCCTTTAATGTTGTTTATGCTTTGTATCGCTGGCAGTTGCTCCACTCTTTATTGACATGTCTGGTTTTGTATATTTTTCTGTTTTGTACTGCAATTTTGGGTGCTCTGTATCTGTGTAACCTTAGAGCACTCTGCATAACTCATCACGTTTTGGTATATTTTGTTTCTATTTCTTGTAATGTTGTGTAGCCATGCTGATACAGTATGGTTTAACCAGGAAAGGCACACTAAGCCAGAACTTGTTTCCAGGTGTGACCTGGGAGCACAAGGATGTTAAGTGACTTGATCAGGATCACACAGTATGGAAGTGGGGGGCTGTTGAGATTTAAACCCAGGTCTCCAGGTCTGCAGCTCAGTACCCTTAACCACTGGTTCTACGTCAATACATCGACGGTGTCGATGTCAACACCTCCAACAGTGGCGGTAACAATGCCGACAGTTGGCATTGCTCCCAACAGGAAAAAGTGTTTTTCTGTGAGGAGCTTTGCCCCCCCACACCCCTCATGTGGGGGTCTGTGCCCCCCTGCCCCCCATCTCTAAATAGCTAACTCTGAGTCAGAGTTGATTCGGGGTAGAGGGGTGCAACACCAGGAATCACTGCATCGGCAGACAGTGGACCAGCACAGCGACCAGTCTTGACCTGGCAAGATTTGTCGCTGTGGTGGTGTTGTCTGTAAAAAAGGTCATTGTGGTGGGGTGATACCTTAACCACTATGTTATACTGCCATCTTGATGGCCCATGTCATGCCTGAAAATGGTCCCTGGGATTAGTGTACCCACCCAGTTAACAAACAAATAAATAAATCCTCTTAACTCAACTGATATGGAGCTGCTAGTTGTACCACCTGCATGGGTGAAGCCAACAGATGACAGGCCTTTTGCATTAGCAGCTCCTAAACTTTGAAATAGTTTTACAAGCTATGTCCATCAGGTGAGTTCTTGTCTATTTTAAAGAGTATGAGCCAGATATTCAGAGTCTTTAGAGCAATGCAAGTTGTGTCTCTCTAGGGCTGTGGTGAACTCCGGGTGCATCAGGAACCCTGATCCCAAATTTATAAAGGGGGGTTCCCTGTGCCCAAAACCCTGGAGTTGCTGAAGCAGCAGGCTAGTGCCAAGCAGACATCTTGCCTGCTGGAATTTATGCAGGGATCTAGCCCCCTCACCTGGCGCAACACTAGAGGGGGCCAGGATGGTTGTGGGTGCAACTGTGCAGGCCAGAAGGGGCCGGGGGCAGACAGAGCATGGAATGTACCCCAGCGGGCATGAGGGAGATGCAGAAAGTGCAGGGTGGTGATTTGGCTCCATTACTGGAGTGCACTGTGCTATGCCAAGCAGTTGATCGACTGCCTGGCATAGCACAATGCACCCTGGCTGGGTGCCACACCACCATGCACCGTCTCCATCTACTTCGCATCCCCTAGGGCACCCCCCATGCTCTGTCTGCCCCAGCCTCTTCGTGGCAGATCCTTCCCCACTGGCACCATTGTACTGCACTGGTGCAGGGCTCTCAGACCACCTCCTACCTCGTCTAACTTCAGCCCCCTGTTGTGTCCATGGCAGGGCTTGCAAAATCCCAAAAAAAGGGATGGTGCAGCCGTGTCGTGGCGTAAGCCCCCTTGCAACCTGGCACATGAGCACTTTTGTCACAAGGGTGGTGCAGGACAGCTCAGGGGCAAGGCATCCCAATTTTGACACAGCCTGCATTCAAAAGTCAGGATTGCCATGAAGTCTGATGCAAGGTGTCACTTGCAGCTTACCCATTTGGTGCAAGCACCTTGTGCCAAACTTCAGTGTTTAAAAATCGGACCCTATGTGTTGACTTCTAATAAACTGACAACTATTTTATTTATTGCAGTTTGATGTGTTAGTAATTGCAATCCACTTTTATAATAAAATATCTGGTGGTACAGGGAATGGGTTTTCGCCTTTGCTTGTCACACTGCTAGTAAAAAAGAATTCAATAGAATTCTGGATTTGTGATGTCAGAAACTGCCATCTACTTACCAGCCCAATGTAGTTCAATGAGAATTTAAATACATTTGTCTATCTTTTTGAAAAGAAATAGATACATATTGCAGCAACAAACTTTACGTTTTATATGTTTGCACTATCGGGGTCCATCTGTATGACGTTACAGGTTTGTAAAACAATAATTGGCTTATTTTTCTTCTCCCCAAGTAAAATCTGATTATGAAGAAAAAGTCCCACATTAAATTACAACAAAAGGTAACATAATATCACAAATCACATATTTCTACTAAATATATAATATTTTGCTGGTAGAAAGTGTTATTCCTCCATAAACATCTGAAAACAGATTTGCAGTTTTCCAGAAAATACACTGCCAGCCTTACCAGTAAAGAGTTTCTGACTTCATATTGCAAGGATTCCATTGGATTATTTTTTACTAGTAGTTGGCAAAATACAAATACAATGATGAAAAGATAAATGAAGAAACAAAGGAAAGCAAACTGAATGACTGCAGAGGCTTCTAAAGTCCACGTACCTTTTTTTTTATGTTATATACATCCTTACTAAGCACTGGCTCTGTAAGGGTTTACTTCAGACATTTCTTTTTAAAAAGGTATTTAAGACTTGGCATCTCAGTTTGCTGAGCTATGAGCCATTGTATGTGTACAATATCTAGAATTCCCTTTTAATATCAATGTGTGTGTAATTTCTTTTATGATCACAGGAGCCCTGAGTGCTTGCCACAAGGGTGCCATATAAGAAAAAATTACTCACCTTAGTAATGTTGTTTCTTCTAATGGAGTCTTGCTATATTATGACATATGCAGTTTGTCCCAGCCTTAGAACTGCTCTGGAGGTGAAAGAGTTAACTTCCATGCCAGGCATGGAATCTTGAGTGCGTGCTCGGTTGAAAAAACTCTGTCTGTTGATCTTCAAACTGAAACTGTCAGATCTTTACTAGCAAAACTCACTAAGGTTCTGTGTGGAAGCTGTAAACCTACACTAGCCAACTGGCTACTAAAATATTAACACATTTTTCTGGTCCCAAAACCAAGACTCAAGTCAGGGGATCCAAAAAATAAAATAAATAAAATACAACACCCAAACACCCCAAAAAAAGGGGTGAAAACACAAGTTGGGCATCATTAAGTGCCAACACTGCACTGCCCACCCACATCCCAAGAGCAGAGGTTCTGAGAGGGGCAGGCAGGGAGTATAATATAGCAAGACTCCATTAGAAGAAACACATTACTAAGCTGAGTAATTTTTCTTCAAACAACATGAAGTTTTGCTATATTATGACATATGCAGACTACACAGCAGTACCTCCATGGAGGAGGACAGAACCTACTAGGAAATAGGCTCTGAAGCACTGCTGTCTGAAACCGAGCATCACTCCTAGCCTGGATGTCCAGGGGTAATGCTTGTGAAAGTGTGTACTGTTTCCAGGTAGCTGCTTGACATATCTCTAAGATAGGGATGTCCCTGGCCGCAGCTAGGGACGCAGCTGTACCTCTGGTAGAGTGAGCCCTCAGGCCTGAAGGGGGAACCTTACCCAGTTTTTGATAGCAAAATTGGATACAAGAGAAAATCCACCTGGCAATGGATCTTTTAGTGGCAGGTTTCCCTTTACCAACCTCACTGTAAGTGAGGAACAGTTGGAGGGAGTCAAACCTGTGACCCTTGGTACGCTCTATGTAGTAACTAAGGGCTCTCTTTACATCTAAACTGTGCAGCCTCCTCTCACCAGAGGAGGAATGGTCAGTGAAGTACACTAGAAGAGATATAGATTGATTAAGGTGGAAATCTGAAACCACCTTAGGCAAGAACTTCCTGTTAGTCCTGAGGACTACCTTATCTCTGTGAAAGGAGATAAAATCAGGCTCCACTGACAAAGCTTGTAATTCACTTATGTGCCTGGCAGAAGTGATGGCTACTAGAAACACAGTTTTCCAAGTCAAGTACTTAAGCTCTGTTGAAGACAAAGGCGCAAAGGGGGGTTGCATTAGCTGAGCAATGCAAACATTAAGATCCCAGGCAGGAGCAGGGTCCCTGAATGGAGGGTTGGTGTGAAGCAATCCGTTGAAAAACTTGGAGAATACAGGGTGAGCAGAAAGAGAAGAGTGCTTTCCTGCTGAAATAAAAGCAGAGACAGCTGCCAAATGCACTTTCAGGGTAGCTGGCCTCAGCCCCAAAGTATTTAGATGGACCATATAGTCCAGGACTGTGGCAATCAGCAGATTCTGGGGAAATATGCTTTCCAGAGCACCATATGGAAAACATTTTCCATTTAGAATTATAAGTAGCCCTGGTGGAAGGCTTTCTAGAAGCTTTCAAGATATCGAGTACACCTTGAGAAAGATGTAGGTCAGCAAACTCTAACTCCTCAAGAGCCAGGCCTTGAGGTTGAGGGAATTGAGATTCGGATACCAAACTCTCCCCTGGGTACAGGTTAACAGATTGTGATTCCTGGGGAGACACAAGGGAAGGTGGACTGCTAAGGACAGAAGGAGTGGATACCAGGGCTGTCTGGCCCAATCTGGAGCAATCAGAATCATCTTGCAAGGTTGAGATCTGATTTTGACTGCTTTGAACAAGAAGAAGGGGAAAGGCATAGAGGAACTTCCCTTCCCAATCGAGGAAGGAAGGCATCCAGAGGACTGAGCCCAACACTGGGGGCCTGCAACAAAAAAGTGGAAGTTGGTGATTGTCTGGGGCTGCAAAAAGATCTATCTGAGGGGTGCCCCACCTGGCAAATACTAACCCCAGTACTAGGGGATCCAGTGACCATTCGTGATGGCCCTGGGAAATCCTGCTGAGAGCATCTGCCAGGACATTGTCTTTGCCTGGGAGGTGAACTGCCATGAGGGAGGTGTTCAGGGAATAAGCCAGAGACCACAACTTCATCGCCTCAGTGCACAAGGCCGAAGACCGAGTGCCCCCTTGCTTGTTGATGTACCACATTGTAGTGGTGTTGTCTGTTCTGACCTGTACCACTTTGTTCTGAACAGATGCAGAAAAAACCTGAAGTGCTAGAAAAACAGCTCTGAGTTCCAACAGATTGATGTGGAGCAGAGATTCCTGGGGGACCACAATCCCTGGGTGGTGAGGTCATGTGAGCTCCCCATCCAAGAGGGACGCATCTGTAGTAAGGGTCAAGGAGTGAGATTGAGGGATGAAAGGAACCCCTGTCTCAGATTGCTCTGATCCTGCCACCACTGCAGGGCCTGGATCAGGGTTCGAGTTACTGGGATCAATTTGGTTAGAGGATCTCTCCTTTGAGACCAGAAGGCTCTAAAATGGAACTGGATGTCCCTCATCTGAAATCTTGCTCCTTACACTACAGCTGTGGAAGCAGCCATGTGGCCAAGGAGCTGTAGAAAATGCCTTGCTGGATGAGAGACCTGCAGAGTGAAGGAGGAGGCCAGAGCCACCAGGGTCTTTACTCTTTCTAGAGGAAGGAAAGCTCTGGCCTGCTTTGTGTCCAGTTCTGCGCCTATGAAGGTGAGTAGCTGAACAGGCTCTAGAACTGACTTTGGAAGATTGAGAAGAAAACCTAGAGATGTAAGCAGCTGCTGGGTAACCTGAAGGTGTGATTTGACTTGGTCTGGAGACTGACTCACTATGAGCCAGTCATCCAGGTAAGGAAAGATGGCAATCTTTTGCCTTCTTAAGTGAGCAACTGCTACTGCCAGGCATTTGGTGAATACCCTTGGGGCAGAGGTGAGGCCGAGAGGGCATTGCTCTGAACTGGTAATGGCCTGAGGGCAGTTCGAATCTGAGGTACTTCGGTGGGGAGCTTGATGAGTGCAGGAAGTAGGCATCCTGAGGTCCAGGGACGCTAGCCAGCCCCTGGCCTTAGGAGGGTAAAATAATTCCCAGAGTCACCATTTTGAATTTTGGTTTTAAAAGGTGCTTGTTTAGGTATCTTAGATCCAGGATGGGCTGCCATTCTCCTGTCTTTTTGGGGTAGGAAGTACCTGGAGTACAGTCCTTTGCCCTGGTGTAGGGGAGGAACCCTTTCTACAGCTCTGAGAGCCAGGAGGGTTGAGACTTCTGTTTCCAAAGCAAGAGCCTCTGATGGATTTGAAGGTGGAAAGGATCTGGTTCTCATCTTTGGAAGATTTTTGAAGCCGAGAACCAGTCCCTGGCTTACTACTTCCAGGACCCACCTGTCTGATGTTAAAGACTCCCAGTCCTGGATGAAGTAAGCCAGCCTGCCCACAGGTAATGGAGAATCGGCCCTGGGCATCCCATCAGGGTGCCTGTTTGGCAGGAGCTTTAGGCTGAGGGGGGAGCAGGCCTGCTCGTGCACCCTGTCTGCCTCTCCCTCTGAAGAACCCCTCTGGGCATAAGCTGAAGAGGAGGCCTGGGCTTGGTAAAAAGGCCTGTGAAAAGGCCTGCCCCTGCCCCTGGAAAGCTGCCTCTGAGGAGTGGCTTGCCTCTCCTTGGCCTGTGCACTCCTATAAGTGGTCCTATACTCATCCATTTTCTTCATGTAATTCTCTGTCTGCTCCCCAAACAGAGAATTACCCACAACAGGAAAATCCATGGCCTTAGCCTGGGTATCCTGTGCCAGGCTAATACACCTGAGCCAATCCATTCTACGAAAAGCCACAGATGTAGCCATGACTCTTGAAGATACATCATTAGAGTCCACTGCAGCATGGAATTGCACCTTGGATGCCTCAATACCATCAGCAGCCACCTGTTCCAGCTCCTTGGCAAGCTGGCCAGGGACCCTGTTTAGCTAAAAGCCATAACAGTATCCCATCTGGATTCTGGTATCTTGCAACATAGGCCATATAATTTGCCTGTCTGAGTCCCAAGGATGCTGCCATGTATTGTTTCTTTTGCCATGGCATCAATCCTCCTGGAGTCCTTGTCAGGAGGTGTGAAGCCAAGAGATATTTGCCTTATCACAGGCTGCAGCCTGCACTACTAACATGGCTGCATTGTTGTGAAAGGAACTCCATATCAGAGGCCTGACAATGTGTACCTCCTGTCCATCTTTTATCCACAGGAGTAAAGAATTAGAAGCTTTAAAATCTTTATTGTCTGTTTCTAAAAGATTTATGTAAAGGAATAGACAATCCTGGACTCTGGATAACCATCATTTCCACATAGTCAGGCTCTTCCTGTTCATCCACAGCTTCTTCCAAGGGAGCTGGAGGGTTTCAACAACTTTTTATAAAACAGAAAATGAGAAGGGACTCAGAAAGCTAGCGGAGGACACTCCTGAAGGTCTGTCTGGGGAGATGTCGGTTCAATGGGCACATCAGACTTTCAAAATCACATTCACTCTCTTCATAATCCTCCCCTCCTCCGGTTCATAAAGTTCTTCTATATCATATTCTTGAACGGTGGAACCGCCCAACCGACCGTTTACCTGATGGTGCGGTTCGGACGGAACCGAGCAAAGACTGGACAATTTGGATCGTTTTGGCTATCTCTGCAGCGGTTGGAGAAGGAAATTTTGGCTCCACACCTGCTGATTTTCTAGTCCTCTTTGCTGGAACTGACTCCTCCGAGTCAGCTCTTCGTTTGCCCAAGGAAGAATCGCCCTGGTCAGAGGGCACTCCCTCCGGTTCGGTTGGCACCGAACCGGGCTGGCCATCCGGGTCAGCGGACCTTTTGGCCTCTCGTTCCCTGAGCCTACCCACTCTCTTATCCAGGGTAGCTGCAGGGAAATTCTTGAAAATCTGGCAGTCTGCCTTGAGGTGGTCAAACCCCAGACAATAAACACATGTGGTGTGTGGGTCAGCCTTGGCAAAGGCTTCCCCACAGACACTACAGTGCTGAAACCCAGTGGGCCCGGTTTTTCTTTTGGGTTTCTCAGACATAATGCCAGCCTAACCAAAAACTTGCCCTTTTCCGTCAAATCGCCAAGCAAGACACCCTTATCGGTTCCCAACCGTGTCACGGGTCATGGAAAGAACTGTAATGAAATCCGTTTTTTTTAGAACCTATAAGAACCAGGAACCGCACTCTAAAAGTAATTTAATAAGTTTTAACAACAACCTGATCGGTTCAAACCGAACCGATAACACGTTTGCAAGTTCCACACAGAGAAATGTAAAACCTATCTATTACTTACGATACCACAGACAGAGCTTGAACCGACCGGTTGCGGTTAAAATATACAATTGCGGTTTAGAAAACCGAGAAATAACACTTTTTTAACTGACAAATGAACCGAGCAGTAGGAGGAATCTCCGGAGCGACTGTTCAGTGAGGCAGAGTAAAGAATCTGACAGTTTCAGTTTGAAGATCAACAGACAGAGTTTTTTCAGCCGAGCTCGCGCTCAAGATTCCATGCCTGGCATGGAAGTTAACTCTTTCACCTCCGGAGCAGTTCTAAGGCTGGGACAAACTGCATATGTCATAATATAGCAAGACTTCATGTTGTTTGAAATAATGATTTCTTCATTCATTATGTTTGCTTGCACGCATGTGCAAGAAACATAGTGCCATCATCCAAGTTTTCGGAGGTGTGGCAGCCCTCTTCCAATTCAGTCAGTGTGTTTGCAGGCGCGGCCGCAGTTCTCCAATGGCTGCTGGAGCTGTCTATGACAGCAGTCCAAAATGCAGTGGAGTACAGTTGAAAGGGGGAGCTACGCTTCAGTGAGCAGCGATAAGATATTGCCTGCTCATGCACGCTCCCCCTACATACACACACACACACACACACACACACACACACACACACAACATTCGCCCATTTTTATGCAACTATCACAGAAGTCAAGCAAAATAATATTAAAAGTTGCATGACCTTTGGAGGCGAATGAGATGAGAACTTATTCACGAAGGTATATTAGATAACACTCCATTACTTTTACCTATCTTCACACTTAAAGCTCTCTTTAATCCCAGTGAAGTGCTTAGCTATTTATGGGCTCCACTAAATGTGAAAAAGTGCCCTTAGTCTTTGGCTAGGACTGACTCACTTACCCCAAGTATAGAAGTAGCCATAGCCCTGGGTCTACTCGCCACACTGCTGCTGCTGCTGCTCCGGCTTGGTCACACGGTCACTCACACTTGGCCGTCCTCCCTGCCTGCCCGTCTACCCGAGGCATGCATGGGTCACTACTGCCTGCGAGGTCTTGGTTTGAACGGCTCCCACCTCTGCCGTCCCGTGACACACTTGCCTCAACTCTACCTCCCAGTGCCGAGTGCGCACTTTGAAGTACCGCTGGCCAGCTCTCTCTCCCAATCAGGGCGTGGCAAACGCAGAAAGGAGTGGCTCTCATCCAATCAAGGAGGCGGAATGGCAAGCCCAGCTGCCCAACACGCATGTCAATCAATGTTTGTTGCAAAACTCAGTTCTCATGCTGGAGGAACTGCCCTGATGCACTCTGCCTCCTTTACTTGACACAGTTGTCCTTCCTCAGTGAAAACATCCAAACAGTTGACGTGACAGACTGACATACTGTAGCTTCGATATCCATTTGTCTTATATTAAAAGCTGTAATGAAACAGTGTTATTCTTGACTTTGAGAGTCACACAGCTGCGAACCTTTTTTGTAGTCACATATTATCGGGTATCTGCAGACAAACCTGTTTTGCGAGATTTTTAATACTACAGATAAATGTCATCCGACCAACTGAAGCAAAATTAGACTATTCCTTTGATACAGCCACTCATGTGAAACCTGTTTACTTATAGCATTAATCGTAGTGGTAATTCTGCACTAAATTACAAATGCCTGGGTTATTGCAATATGTTTTGCATAATCCTTTTTGAGTCAACGTATTTTAGTTGTTGGGGCCCCGCACCCACCCATCCCACCCCAAATCATTGGTTTAGGCTAAATATGTAAAAAGTTCCACAACAGGAAATATATCAATTCGCGTTATAACTCGGCTGACATTTTGTATCCCCTTATGTTCGGGGTTGAGCAGCACCAAATGGTAGTAGTAACATAAACCACCCTCAGGTTGTGGTTTATAATAATAGTAAAATTAGGTGCTAAATGTATCGTCTCAAGTGAAAGGTGGACACACGGTCTAGTCTGTGTATTAGCTTTACAAACTTAAAGTCTTTCTATATATGGAGCATGACAGTTATGGACTTCCCTTGGATATACAGCCTATATGAAAAGCAAAATATGGATCAATTCTAGGGACACTGGGATAAGCTTAAAACAAGTGATTCTCTCTCTCTCTCTCTCTCTCTCTCTATCTCACTCACTCACTCATTCACACACACACACACACTCTCTCTCTCTCTCTCTCCCCCTTGAATTCATGGCCCTGTTTATTTATAGGATTTCTGATGGGTTCGAGGTGATTGTGAAGTGTCAATGAGGCGTTTCTGACCAACCCCAAGGCAGGAGAGGGAGGAGAATGATGAATAGATTATCTTATGCTCTGAATAAAATGGACACAGTAAGCTATGAAAACTGTAAACCTGAGCAATCTTGATTCCAAGTGATCAGATTTTATAAAGACATCATGCCCCAGGTATGGTACTGTTCCTAAATCAAATGAAATGCGTGATGTGTTCCAAAACTTTTTTTTTCTCCTCTGAAATTGTCTTTTGTCTGTAAAAATAACAGTAACCTGTTCTTCGGTGAGAAATGCAAGCTCCAAATAGCCTACAAAGATTAATGAGAGAAGTTATTCATTACAGAAAAAAGGTATAATCTGCGGAAACCTTTTCGGGGTCAAACACCATCCATCAAAGACTATGCATATTAAAGTTTAAAAATGTAGTTTTAAAACAAAGATCAAAGCATTATTCCGAAGTGTTGAGCTGTCTGTCAAAACATTTTTGGAGTAATGACAATGTAACAAAAGCTTGGTTTGGCGTGAATCATAATCTTTTTAAAAGTTAAAGCAATTTTCAGGAGAATGGCTTTCAGCAAGCGCTTTACATTATTCAGAATGGCCAAATAATGCTCTATTATAGCGCCTGAATGCTGCCAGTCAGCCCAAGTGCAATTTGTGGAAAGGCTTCTTTATAAAGAGGTGAATATAAAACAATTTCTTCTCAACCCAAGTACGGAGCACGAAAATTGCTTCTCTTTCTGCAATCAGAGCAATTTAGCTAGAGTGCAATTAGCACTATTAAATGTTGATTCTGCAGAAACAAATTTGACTGAAATGCGACCATGGGAAAGTGGGGTGAGAACCTCAGAAATATGAGCCGAAATTTTGTTTTTATTTTTAATCAAAGCAGGTTATAAAAAAAGCTGCAGTTGATATTTTAACCTGGACTACTTGAACGCTATGAACATTTTTCAGCAACGGCTTAAAATTGTCAACACAGTGGCGATTTTTAACTAAAAATGAAAATGATCGGTTCAGTATGGGTGTTCCTATGTCTCCATTAATAATTATCAATAGATGGAAATAGTAGGGAAGAAACAGTAGAAATAATTGTGTGTGCTTGCTATGATGAGTATACAATAAAACTTCCAGGCCCCAAGTGAAGCTTAGTCTTTCAGAATATATGTTAACCAAAAAGAAACCGAGGTTTTGAGAAAATAAAACCCAAACCACTTAAACAAAATTATTAAAGGTCCCTGGTCTGTTACAATTTTATGTTTGCTTGCATGCATGTGCAAGAAACATAGTGCCATCATCCAAGTTTTCGGAGGTGTGGCAGCCCTCTTCCAATTCAGTCAGAGTGTTTGCAGGTGTGCCCGCAGTTCTCCAATGGCTGCTGGAGCTGTCTATGACAGCAGTCCAAAATGCAGTGGAGTACAGTTGAAAGGGGGAGCTACGCTTCAGTGAGCAGCGATAAGATATCGCCTTCTCATGCGCACTCCCCCTACACACACACATGTACACACACATACTGCGTGCTCGCCCCCCCAAGCACACACTGTATAGCCGACGGGGATGCCCAATCCCCCATCGGCTGTGCTGCACTCTCCCCCCACACAGAGTTCCACATGCCATGCTGGGTGCCCACCCCAGTGTGGCTACACATTGTATAGCCGATGGGGTGCCCAATCCCGCATCGGCTCCACTGTCCCCCCAGAGAGTACAGGGTGCCACGCTGGGAAACCACCCCAGCATGGCAACAGATGCTATCACCAACAGGGGTGTCCAATCCCCTGTCGGCTCCACTCCCTCCCAAACAGCCGTCCTTGTGCCACGCTGGGAGCCCACCCCAGCGTGGCAAATGTCCCATGTCGTCATCCTTTTTTTAAAAAAAAACAAACCCTGAAACACAAAAACGGTCCCTCGCTGTCTCTGCCCCACCGACGCCCACCCACTGCACACCCTGCCTCCCCACACCTCCCTCACCCCATACTTACCTCTGGACTCCGGCGCGACGATCTTCGGTGGACCGGTAACACGTCTTCACTCTTCAAAGCCGACCGCGAACTGAGGAAATGCCGGTAAGCTGTATAATGGGATAGATAAGGTTTTTTCAACTTTGCTGCATATCTCAGGCATTTTTTGGAATTTTTGCTCCAAATTTTCAACATGGAGTTTTTGGGACCCCTTCTCATGAATGCTTTCACTGTCATGGCATTAATCGGGCCTGAAGGGTGATTTCACAGTCACTGCGTGAAATCACCTTTCAAGACTGAGTAACAAAACAACACTGCCACTGTTCATAAGGTGGGCTCTCAAAAAGCCTATGTTGAAAATTTGGTGGAAAAATTCCTAAAATGACTGTTTTTACGAGCTGCAGCATGCGAGTTCCCACGCACGTCAGTAAGTTCAGCGAATTTTCAATATTTTCACTCCAGATTTCCAACATTGCTATTTAACCGCACCTCCTTATGAGCAGTACAGCTGTCATTTTTCACATCTTGCCCAAACGTGTTTCCGCCCATGTAGCACACAAAGGCACAGTCGGTGTGCAAAATCAATGTATGGGACACATTAAGAAAATCACAGTGACATTGTTAATGAGCAGAGGTCTTAAAATGGCTATGTTGAAAATTTGGTGAAAAAATTCCTAAAATGACTGTTTTACAAGCATCGTCACGCAGTTCTCACATGCGGCTAAGTAAGTTTAAATTTTCAATATTTTCCTCCAGATTTTCAACATTGCCATTTTATTACACTTCCTTATGAGCAGTACAGCTGTCATTTTCCATCTTGCCCAAAACGTATTTCTGCCCATGCTTAACTCAATGGCGCGATCGGTGTCTGAAATCAATGTATGGGACAGATTAAGAAAATCACAGTGACACTGTTCATGAGCAGAGGTCTTAAAATGGCTATGTTGAAAATTTGGTGAAAAAATTCCTAAAAATGACTGTGTTACAAGTGAGCATTGCACAGTTTCCACGCACCCTTGTAAGTTCATGACTTTGTAATATTTTCTGTCCAGATTTTCACCAGTGGCATTTTTCCACACTTCCTTATGAACAGTACAGCTGTCATTTTTCACAACATGGCCGAAATGTGTTTTCACACTTTCAGCGCAGAGATGCGTGGTCGCTGTGGGAAATCATTGTTCGGGACAGATAAAGAAAATCACAGTGACACTGTTCATGATCAGAGGTCCCAAAATGCCTGTGTTGACAATCTGCTGTAAAAAATCCCCAAACTAATTACATTACGGGTGTGCATTGCACAGTTTCTATGCACGCTCGTGACTTCACCAGTTTTTTTAATATTTTTACTGCAGATTTGCAACATTGCCATTTTTTACACCTCCCCATGAACAGTACAGCTGTCATTTTTCACATCCTGTTCAGAATGTTTTTGCACCTGTAGTGCTAAATGCCGTGAGTCGCTGCATAAGCAGCTTCGCTAACAAACTAATATTGCCACTGTTCATGACGTGGGTCACAAAACCATGTTGAAAAATTTGGAGTGAAAATACCAATGAATGCCTGAGGTGTTAGAGTTTCCAACCATAATGCCCCACCCTGTAGAGAATGACAGGCATCAGGGGTGTGACTTGGGATTCTTGCCTGTAATGCTCATACCATTCCACACCCTGCAGCCAGTGAGAAGCATCGAGGTATGCCTTGGACCTCTTTGGCCCCAAAGTTCACCCCATTCTCCTATACCGCACACATCTCACCATATTTCCCTGATGGAATGGGAAGTGACAAGGGCCAAAGACCCCAGCACACTGTGACTCTTGTCAGTGTCTGCAGGGTAGGGTGTGGCTAAATGACGTGGCCGTTATGCCTGACAACCCAAAGGCACACCCCAATGCCTGTCACTCTCTGCAGGGTGGTGGTGGGGTTGGCTTCAGTTCAATACTTCACTGCCATTCCTATTATGCAGCTCTGTAACTTCTACACTACCAATGCCAATGCCAGCAAGCAAACATTTGGCATTGACAAATACTTGTTTATTTAAGATCTGGTAGTCTACATTCCAAACCACAGGTATCTTAGGGACTGCAGCTTTCTGAATGCACTACAAAAGTATTCTTTCTTTTTCATGGGGGGTGTGTGTGCGTGTGTACACACCCGTGCATGTGTGTGCTTGTTTATAGGTGTGTGTGTGTGTATGTGTGTGTAGTACTCTTTTGTTTTAAAACCTTCATGATAAAAATGTACAGATGTTCTTATAATTTATTTTGTAAGTAATAAACCATGGAAGGATGTGCATTGTGCTAACTTACAAAATGGTGTCTGGTCAGTTCTGACTCCTCATTGATCAGAACCCCATCACACGGTACTGCATTAATCTAGCATATACTCCTGCTCAGAAGACATGATAGGGTGCATTAATCGAGAGCACAACCAATTAGGGTCAAAAGAGTCCATAAGCTAATTGCATATTCTCAAGGTCAAAAAGATCACAATGCAAATCAAGCAACAAAGCAACATCAAAAACAAATCACGCGAATTAAAAAAAGACTCCCCAACCCCACCCACAACTTTGCTCAAAAATCACAGTTTGTAAAGGAAATCTGTCCAACAACTTTGAAAAAACATGCAGTGTTTCCTATTCACGAATCCAAACCCAAAAACAAGGGGTCATAATTTAAAAGACAAAGAACCTCTGTGCGTAAACACTGAGGCAAGGGTTACCCCAAAGAGCATTTGGCTGGGAAGCCAAGTTTCAAGAAAATACAAAATCACACATGCCCCCACAATGCAAAGCATCATGGGCTGCATATGCAAATCACCACAGAATGTTATGCTGGTCCAACTTTAAGCAGAATTGCATGGTACCGAAAGGCCTCTCACACAGTTTGCAAAGAGTGCTAACAGAAGACATAGACATGTGTTTCGTCCTACCAGGACTCATCAGTATGCCTCGTCTGTTTGACACCCCATGAAATGGACCAGCTACCCCTAAGGCAGTGTGCCTGGGATATATCATGGTGAACCCATTAAAATAAAAAAACATTTAAAAGACAAAGAACCTCTGTGCGTAAACACTGAGGCAAGGGTTACCCCAAAGGGCATTTGGCTGGGAAGCCAAGTTTCAAGAAAATACAAAATCACACATGCCCCCACAATGCAAAGCATCATGGGCTGCATATGCAAATCACCACAGAATGTTATGCTGGTCCAACTTTAAGCAGAATTGCATGGTACCGAAAGGCCTCTCACACAGTTTGCAAAGGGTGCTAACAGAAGACACAGACACTTGTTTCATCCTACCAGGACTCATCAGTATGCCTCATCTGTTTGACACCCCAGTGAAATAGACCAGCTACCCCTAAGGCAGTGTGCCTGGGATATATCGTGGTGAACCCATTAAAATAAAAAAAACATTTAAAAGGCAAAGAACCTCTGTGCATAAACACTGAGGGACCTGAACCTGGAGGGTTACACTATGTTCAGGAAGGACAGGGGGGAGGGAAGGGGAGGAGGGGTAGCAATGATAGTCAAAAACTGCATTGGCATAGGGGGAGTAGAGGAGGCGGAGGGAACCGTGGAGGCGATTTGGGTCACCTTGATAACAAGGGGGGGGAGAGAGTAAAAATAGGAGTGGTGTATAGACCCCCTGCCCTGGCGGAGGAGCTGGAGGACAGTCTGGTGGCAGATGTTAGGGAGACACTGCAGACTGGGCAGAGGAAAGATGGTGGTGTTAGGGACTTAAACATGCCAGGAACAGACTGGGAGACTATGACATCCTCTGTGACCAGGAACAGAGTTGTTGGATGTCTTTCAAGGCAGCGTTCCTAACTCAGCAGGTGAGGGAACCGACCAGGGAGCACGGTACTGGATGTGGTCCTGGCAGACAGCGACCAGATTGGGGGCCTGGAGGTAAGGGACCCATTGGCGGGAGTGACCATGCCACGGTCTGGTTCTGCCTGGACCTAGGAGGGTAGAAGGCTGCACAAAGACGAAGTAACCGACTTCAGGGGGTGGATTTAAGGAAATGGGAAGGATCTTAAGGAGCATTTGAATGGATTGGGTCAGACATGGACGCTGATAGTAGGTGGGAAATCATCAGGAGAGGGGTGCAGGATGCTACCAGCACCTGTGCAAGAGTAAGACAAAAATGCGGTGGGGCCCAAAAACCCTGTTGGTGGACCAGGGAGGTCCAGGAGGTGGTGCGGGGAAAGAAAGCAGCCTATAAGAAATTCAAGTGCTCAAGGAGTGAAAGGGATCGAGGGGAGTATGAGCTGATGGCTAGAAGGGCCACTAGAGTGGTGAGGGTGGCTAAGGCAAGGAAGGAGCAGAACCTGGCCAGGGAAATTAGTAGAGGAAAAAGGGTTCTTTAGATACATTGGGGAAAGACGAAGGGTGAAGAGGCAGATTAACAGGATTAAATCAGGGAAGAGATGGGCACAAGACCCAGAGGAGCAGGCTGAGGTACTAAATGAGTACTTCACCTCAGTTTTCACCAGGGAAATGGGGATGCTGCATCATACATGGGAGGAGACAGAGATAATGAGGAGGGGGGCCTCACCAATCTGCAGGTCTGGGGAGGGGGGGGCATCACTGGCAGGTGGGGGGAGGGCTAAGCAGGGAGAAGAGGTACTGGAAGTGGAAATCACAGCAGAGAGAGTGAGGGAAGCCCTCAGCTCCCTTAAGACGGAGAAAGCACCGGGACCGGATAAATTACATCCTAGAGTGCTGAAGGAACTTGCAGATGTCCTGCAGAAACCCCTGGCAGAGCTTTTCACCATCTCTCTGAGGACAGGGTGGGTGCCCCAAGACTGGAAGGTGGCGCATGTAGTGCCTATCCACAAGGGGGATCAAGGGAGGTGGCAGGGAACTACAGGCCTGTCAGCCTGACATCAGTGGTGGGCAAGGTGATGGAGGGCATTGTAAAGGAGAGGCTAGGGGGGACCTGGATAAGTCAGGGTGCCTGGACGATAGACAGCATGGATTCATCCCGGGGAAATCATGTCAGACAAACCTGGTGGAGTTCTATGACTGGGTGACAAGTGCCTTGGACCTGGGTAGACCAGTGGATGTCCTCTTTCTAGACTTCAGCAAGGCATTTGACTCTGTTCCTCACGTGGGCCTGTTGGATAAACTAGGAGAAATGGGGTGGAAACCAGATGATCCGATGGATAGGCAATTGGCTCCAGGACCGGACCCAGAGGGTTGTAGTTGGTGGGATAGTCTCTTCCCAAGGAGGGTCATTAGTGGGTCCCACAGGATCAGTCCTGGGCCCCTTCTGTTCAACGCCCACGCATCTGACATAAGGACAGGATTCAGGAGTGAGATGAGTCTCTTGCAGATGACTCAAACTGGGGCGGTGGTGGATGGGAGAAGGAGGGTGGCCCTGCAGGGGACCTGGAGGCTCTGGAAAGATGGTCTAGAAAGTGGAAGCTGAGGTTTAATGCAGGGAAATGCAAGGTACTCCACCTGGGGGCCAGAAACCCAGGCCAAGTGTACACCCTGGGGAAATACTGCAAGTCTCAATGGCTGAGAGGGACCTGGGGGTGGTGGTGGATGTCAAGATGAACAACTCTGAGACTTGTAGGAGGGCAGCAGCCAAGGCCAACAGGATGCTGGGATGCATCGCTAGGGTGATCACTCTCAGAAGGAGGGAAGTGATACTCCCTCTGTATAACTGTTTAGTGAGGCCGCACCTGGAGTACTGCGTGCAGTTTTGGAGGCCGCACTTAAAGATGGATATTAACCTCCTGGAGAGGGTCCAGAGGAGGGCAACCAAAATGATTTGGGGCTTGGGGGACAGGACCTATGAGGAGAGGCTCAAAGAGCTAAATATGTACACTTTGGAAGAGAGAAGGGACCGGGGGGACATGATAGAGGTCTTCAGGTACATGAAGAGGGTAAATAGGGGAGGAACAGTGAGGGTGCTTGAAGGAAGGAGGAGGGGCCACTAGAGGCATGGGTGGAAGCTGGAGGGGAAGATTCAGGGAGAAGGAGGAGGTGCTACTTCACTGAGAGGGTGGTAGAGCCATGGAATGCACTACCTAGGGACTGGTGGAGGCAGAGACAGTGGAGGGTTCAAGAGGGGGTGGGACAGGTACAGGGGAAGGGTTCAGGAAACAAAATCCAATGCAGCAAGAATATCCGGAACTGGGAAGGGAGAAGCCAGAGAAGGCGAGGGGGACAGCAAGGTCAGCACCCAGGGTGGGGCTGACCAAACGAGCAGACACGAAAGACCATTAGGCCTATTCTGCTGGCATTTTAGTATGTTAGTATGTAGTATGTTAGAGGCAAGGGTTACCCCAAAGGGCATTTAGCTGGGAAGCCAAGTTTCAAGAAAATACAAAATCACACATGCCCCCACAATGCAAAGCATCATGGGCTGCATATGGAAATCACCACAGAATGTTATGCTGGTCCAACTTTAAGCAGAATTGCATGGTACCGAAAGGCCTCTCACACAGTTTGCAAAGGGTGCTAACAGAAGACATAGACACGTGTTTCGTCCTACCAGGACTCATCAGTATGCCTCATCTGTTTGACACCCCAGTGAAATGGACCAGCTACCCTAAGGCAGTGTGCCTGGGATATATCGTGGTGAACCCATTAAAATAAAAAAAACATTTAAAAGACAAAGAACCTCTGTGCGTAAACACTGAGGCAAGGGTTACCCCAAAGGGCATTTGGCTGGGAAGCCAAGTTTCAAGAAAGCTTTGTCATAATTTAAGATTGGAAGGGAAAAGATTTAAGAGCAATGTAAGGAGATGTTATTTCACTGGGAGGGTGGTGGAACCCTGAAACAGATTACCTAAAGAAGGGGTGTGTGCAGAAACAGTGGAGGGATTCAAGATGGTGTGGGACAGACACAAGGGGTTGGCTGGTGGGCAGAAGAAAATATTCCTGGGAAGTGGAGACAGGTAGGGGTGGGTGGGAAATGGGCAGACTAGATGGACCAGGATGGTCCTTTTCTGCTGACACTTCACTATGATACTATGATATGATAAACATTTTCAGTGCTGCTCACACAAGAAAAAACATTTTAAACACGTAACAAAAACACAAAATATATTTCAAAACTATGATTCTACACAACATAGAAAATACCGGTTGGGCAACCTTGCACAACGAGCCTGTGATGTCACAGGGAGGATCAGCATGCAACAGACGTCAAGAGCAAAGCTCGAGAGGTTTGTTGTAATCTGAACCTCGAGGTGACAGCACAGGCTGGTTGCACATGGTTTTGCCCAACCAGTATTTTAATAGTATATTCTGGGTGCACCACTCTGGGCTGAGAAAGGAGGTTGCCAGTCTCAAGGCCGAGTTGGCTTGGGTTCAAAAGACCTACTCCCCCACCCAGGGACCACCTAGTCTACTACCACTACCTCAAAGGATGCCAAGAAGGAGGAGCAGCCAGACAACAGTGGGTTCAGGGAAGGTAAGGGTGGTGGAGAGCAGGCACATCCCCTATCTGGCACCACTATGAAACTCCTATACCACACTTTCCGGGTGGGAATGTCCCACAGGGGCACCCGAAGTAGTGACCAGGGTGGATGTGGTGGTCCTCCATAATAGAGATCCCAAGGGGGTTGGCAGAAAACCCTAGAGGAAAAGGAAGAAAATCCCTGGTGGGGGGATTCCATAGTGAGGGGGATACAGTTGGGGGCAGGTAGGAATGTGGTGAGGGAGGTTAGATGCCTTCCTGGTGTCATGGTTTGAAGGGATGGAAAGAGAATCCAAAGGATCACTGGAGAAGCAGTAAGGGAGGGAGGGACAACTGGATGTCATTGTCCATCTAGGCCATAGCAGCAGTGGTACTTTATCAAAGCAGCAGTGGTAATTCATCAAAGGCAGCCTGTGTTATCTGCATGTAGCATGTACAGACAGTTGGTGAGACCCCATCTGGAGTACTGCGTCCAGTTCTGGAGACCCCATCTCCGCAAGGACATAGACAGGATAGAGGCAGTCCAGAGGAGGGCAACTAAAATGGTGCAGGGTCTGCAAGAGAAGTCGTATGAGGAGAGACTAAAGGAGCTTAATATGTATACCCTTGAGGAAAGAAGGGAGAGGGGACATGATAGAAACTTTTAAGTACCTCAGTGGAATCAACAAAGTCCAAGAGGTAGCATCTTTCAGAAAAAGAGACGTGCAAGAACAAGGGACACAATTTAAAAGATGGGGGGCAGTTCAGGGGCAATGTGAGGGAAGTATTATTTCACAGAGGTGACTGGATGCATGGAACAGCCTTCCTGAGGAGGTTGCTGGGTTCTAAAACTGTGGAGAATTCAAGAATGCATGGGACAGACATAAGGCAATTCTCATGGGGGTAGGAAGAAATAGGCTGTTGGTTAACTAGGATCTGCAGCCTATCCTGTAGGTAGGGAAATGGGCAGACTAGATGGGCCAAGTGGTCCTTATCTGCCGTCAAAGTCTATGTTTCTATGTAGCGTGGCTCCGGGCAGTAATTCAACACACCGGCAGCAGCGTATTCAGGTTATGCAAAGCCTCAAGCCACAAAGAGCATCTGGTAAGCGTGTGGATTTAATAAGCAGACCCATTTGTCTTTTTAATTATATGGCACGGACCTGGAACTGACTATAATCATCAATAAACCCTCAGCAATAATTATTACATCAAATAGAACTGTATCAAGTGGTTTTACCAGTTGAGGAACATGCTGAAAACGAAGCCATTATTCAGAAGCATTATCACAGCAAATAGGACAGCAGTTAAGACGTAATCAGTAATCATGGATCAGACAGACAGTGATTAGAAGTCTTTCAGTGAGATAACTGCCATTATCACCTAGTCAGGTAGGCATAGTGACATGAGACTTAAATGGGGGCTAACATTAGCAATGCGCTCCTACCGTAACAAGGAAGTGTCACCTTAAAGGCACAAGATCATTGATTTTTGAACGTCCCTTCGTGAGTAACACAGAAGGGCTTTGTGAGACACATGTTGCTTGCGAGCCACGGGTTGGACAGCCCTGATCTAGGAACTAATGACCTGGCTAGGGATGAGCCAACAATAGTTCAGGAGGAGTTCAGGGAATTAGGGAAGGATCTTAGGCAATTAGTGTGATCTGTGACCTTCTTGCAGGTGCTATCTGTCTACAAAAGGGGGAGGACAGGATTTTCCACACCAGGAAGTTCAACACATGGTTGAAGGAGTGGTGCAGAGAGGGATTCAGATTCACTGGGGACTGGTGCCCCATCTGGCGGGATAAAGGTCTATATAAGGGCGACAGCCTGCATCCATCCATGAAGGGCACCGTGGTCCTCAGTGAACATTTTTAATGTTACATTGGAAAGCATTTACACTAGCCAAAGGGGGGGGGGATGAGGCAGGGAGACATAAATTGCCCCCCCATACAGGCTTACAAGGTCAGTAGTGAGAATCCAGAAGCAGAAAAATCCCAAAAGGAACAAATTAATATAAGAATCCAGGGAATAGAAGGAAAGGAATATAGAAAGAATAATAGTGGAGGAAATAAGGGAGAGCAAATGGGAAAAAGGAGGGGGTTGTCAGTACAATCTAGAGAGCCATGTGTGCAAATGCTTGAAGTCTGGGCAATGAGATTATGGACCTACAGGCCACCATGGCAGAAGCAGACCTGGACAAAGTCACAATTACCGAGTCCTGGTGCAATGAAAAACAGGACCGGGATGTAACCATACCAGGTTATACTCTTTTCAGAAGGGACAGGGTAGGACAAAAGGGGGAAGGATTGGATCTTTATGTGAGGGATAACATAAAAGCTACTGAAATGCAGGGGGAACAGGGAGGAGTAAAGGTACTGTGGGTCACCCTGGAGACATGGAAGGGGGCCGATATTCACAAAGAAGTGACCTACAGACCCCCAGCACAGGGGAGAGAGGTGGATAAGGATACGTTGGAAGCAATCCAAAGGATGGCAGGCAAGGTGGAGGTATTGCTAGTGGGGGACTTCAATCTACCAGACGTGGATTGGAGCCTCCCAGCTGTGGCAACAGTTGGAAGTAGGGACATCCTGGAGTCCCTGCAGGGGGAGGTTCCTCAGATAACAAGTTAACGAACCCACTCGAGGGGGTGCAATATTAGACCAGGTACTGATAAATGAAACAGCATTGCTGACGTCAAGGTGGGTAGCCACCTGGTGACCAGTGATCATCATAGAGTGTGGTTCAATATAAGAACTGGGACAGTATGGCCAGCCTGGTGGTGCTGGAGGTTGAGGCACTGGTCGCTACACCCTCGTGCCACGCCGGCAACTTGGATTCAGGAATGAGCCCGAGTCATCAGGGGTCAGCAGGGGAAAGAGGATCAAGCATCCTGAGGACTGCTGTCCTCTCCCGGGGGGAGGGCCCCACATCATCCCGCTAGCTGATTGCCCTCTGGTGGTGACTGGAGGGCAGTACAAGTTGGGAGGCGTGCTCAGACATAATCACGTCAGTAGGGAGGAGGGACGGGAGAAAACAGGAGGAAAAAGGAGACTGGCAGGGCTCCATGATGGTCCGCCGTGCCCTGGGCCAACCCCGACTTCTGGATTGGGTCTCTGGGCAGGAGGCACCACCTTCCTGGCCCCACCATGGGGGGGTAAGCCATGGGGAAATCTCCTGGGTTGGTGAGTGTGGTGTGGAGGGACCAGAGAGAGAGCCCCTCCTCTGGAGAGCCAAAGCCCCTGCCAGGGCTCAGAGGATAAATAACTAAATAAAAAAAAAAGAACTGGGACAGTATCGAACCACACGAAAACAGGGGTCCTGAATTTCAGGAGGGCTTATTTTAATAAAATAGGAAAATGCCTCAAGGGTACCCTAGCAGGGACAGGGAAACTGAGTGGAGTCAAGGAACAGTGGGCAAAAATAAAGGAGGGCATTGAGAAGGCAACCAAACTCTGTGTCAGGCAGGTTAAAAAGGGCAAGAGAAAAAAAGAGACTGCTATGATTCTTTAAGGAAATAGCTGAGAAAGTAAGGCCAAAAAAGCTAGCATTTACAAGGTACAATATGACACAGAAGGAGGAGGAGGAGGATAGGGGAGAGATATCACGAGAAACAAAAGGAGGCAGGAAAAGCAGTTAGGAGTGCAAAGGTGAAAACGGAGAAGAATATTGCCAAGTCAGTAAAAACCGGGCATAAAACATTCTACAGGTGTAACCCCTAGGTGGTGCAATCCCAAGGACTACTACCCCTGCCTTTTAGACTATGGACAGGTTGAGGGGCCTAGGTCCTATGGCGGGTGCCTCCACCCAGAGGTCAGGGTTTGTAGTGGTTAGACTAGCTTAGTCACAGCCCTCTGGGACACTGAGACCCCCTTTTGTTCCCTCTAGTGGCTCACACAGTACACCAGAGTTACAGCCGCAATACCCCACGTATACACACTGTTCACTCATATAGATACCACTTACCCTCAAGACTGATTCTGCAGCATGTCTCTGAGGACCCCTTGTAAAATAAGGTTAAGCAACATACACAGCAAAACACAATACTGTTTCCGTAGGTACCAACACCACAGACAGTATATAGTATAAAAACAAATCTGATTTATTTAGGGGGCAGTAACACGGGAGGGGGAAATCAGGTTAATTGGTGGCATTAAATCACAGTACTGTGCACACATACAGGGTCTGAAAAGTCACACTCTGGGTAACCAGGTTGGGGGGGGCTAGCCAGTTCCACTGCCGAGGGTTGGCCGGCAGGTGCAGATGGATGGGGCCCTGTAGAAGAAAATATATGCACAACACCCAATTGTAATCCGGAGCCGGATGGCTCAGTCCATGAAGCAGGGAAACAACAAGAATTAGATGACACACTTGTGATTGAAAACAGACTGCAGGGGAATACCCTGATTTGTACTCACAATACCCAAGTTGAGGACCAGATGGTAGATGTTCTTCTGGATTGCCAGAACAACAGGGCATGGAGACAAGGTCCTTGTGACTGGACCCCACTGCAGTTGATAGCAAATGTATTTAGTCCAAGCTAAGCTGGGGTTTACTTCCAGCTTCAGCACACAGCACACAGCACGGGGGATTGGAAATAGCGATTCCCCACAAGCACTATGCACATTCATATGTTCCTTCAGTGAGCTGCCAAACACAATAACATCATCTAAGTATACCAGGCACTCTAACAAGTTTATGTTCCCCACTGCACGCTCCATCAGTCGTTGAAAAGTGGCTGGAGCACCTGAAATCCCTTGAGGCATCCTCATGAATTCATAGAAACCAAGCGGACAGATAATGGCTGTCTTTTCACGGTCTTCTGGGGCCATCGGGATCTGGTAGTACCCACTGCAAAGATCCAACACTGAGAACCACTTACTACTGTTCAGGCAGTCTAAGGCATCCTGAATGCAGGGCATTGTGTACTGATCAGGAATAGTCCGCCGGTTCAAGGTGCGATAATCCACGCACATCCTTACTGTCCCATTCTTTTTCCTCAGTACCCCAATAGGTGAAGCATATGGGCTTCTGGATTCTTGTATTACACCAGCAGCAAGCATCTCTTGCAGATGCCGTCTCACATCATCTATGTCAGCAGGTGCCAGGCGTCGAGACCTCTCACGAAATGGCCTTTCATCATGCAGCCGGATATGGTGCTTAGCTCCTTGCATGCATCCTACGTCCCATTCCTTTAAAGAAAACACCTGGTCTCTCCGGGCAAGCTTCTCACTGATCTTCACTTTCCATTCAGCTGGCAACGGGGAGTCATCAAAATCAAACAAGTCAGGCGTTACTCTGTCATTCTTCCCCGAAGTCTTGCTACTGTGTAGCACTGCAGTGTCTGCACAATGCACATTAGCCAGGGTGCAACCTCTGTTTACTCAAATCTCTCTGTCCGACACATTATGAACTTGAACCATTACCCTTCTGGCATAAGCATGGCTCTAGCAGGAAAAAATACAAGGCTTGACCAGCAGTCCCTCCGCAATTTTCCATCGCCTGGTGCATCCAACATTAATATTTTATTCTTGACATCCTTTTTGATATGGACCTATCCCTGTAAGGTACACTGGACATTTGGCGCCAGGATCAGAGACTCAGGATCCTTTTTCCAAACAACTCCAACCGGTTCCTCTGGTTTTACTTTGTCAGCATCTCTCTGTGCATCGTAGGCCTTCCTGATCAAGGCCGGAATTCTTAGAGCTCTATCAGTCTGGGATCCCTGTTTTTCATAGCACAACTGTGCCAGCCATCCAAACATATGTGCATTAGTCCCAATTAGTAGAGGAACCCCATCAAACAGTCCAGTAGGGGGACACATTAAGGCCAGGGTCTCTACTTGCTCGCCACTCCAGCCACAGAGGTGGGAAAAGACAGCCAAATTCGGATATATCCAGTGTAGGGGTAGGCCTTCTCACTTAACCCCCAGACATGCAGCCCCTCCAACGGTTGTAAGGGTACATCAGGCAAATGCTTCTGATACCAGTCTTGGAACATAATTGTCACTTGGGAGCCACTATCTAATACAGCTCTTGTAGACACTCCATTCACCTTTACAGTGGTCTCCATGGAGGAACCCACTATTCTGGACCAGTCTGGAGAGGCAGTAGCGGGGGCCTGGGCAACTGACCTTGGCACAAAGGGACGTGAGTTAGCATTTTTGGGGCCCTTACTGGGATCATTTCGTGCACCTCTTAACCACTGATTTGTTCTCCGAAGCTCTCCTTGTAGCCTATATGCAACTTTGTCTGTGTCTTTTGGGGACTGGCATTCTCTCTTCATGTGCCCATCCTTCCCACAATTATAGCAAAACATACTTTCTGAAAATTGAGCTGGCCGAGGCATCACACTGGGAGCCAGGGCGGGGGTACTACTAACTGGAAACCTTGGTGCCATCTCTGTCTGCAGCGTGATAAGCATTCGGAGACATCTCATCAATTTTCCCACTTCCATGGTCAAGACATCGAGTTTTGAGCTGTTGTTAGCTGGAGATGCATGGGTGGGTACCCCCAACCCCATAGCAGATGTAGTCAGATGAGGGTCGGGCCTGTACTTGCAGGGGCAGCCTTCATAAAGAGACTGTTTTTTATTTCCCTGAACTCTCTCAGCAGTTCACCCCATCGTGGCACACCTTCATTGGTCCCCACTTCACAAGGACCATCCAATGCTGTGATCACTTGGGCTGTGCTCACCCCAGAATTAAAATCCTCCTCCTCATCTTCAACCTCCTGAAGTTCTTTTATTAAGTCACAATAGTCCGGTGGGTTACCACTTCTGTCTGGGAGCCTTAATTGAAGGAGCTGCAATTTAGAATGCATTGCATGTTGTAGTACGTGCTCCAACCTTACATGGTTTAAGTCACTGGCAGTCACCCCAACTTTTTGGTAAGCCTTCTGCAGAGCTCTTTCCAAACAAGTAACATATGCAGAAAAACTCTCCCCTGGCCACTGTTTTGTACCTTGAAATTTCCACATCAAGCTCTCCCCTGACTCAATGCTCCCAAAATTGCCTTCAAGTGCAGATAGGTACTTCTGGGCAGATGCATCAGGATTTATGGACCTCAAAAATTGAATGGCAACTAGGCCAGGACCCCTCAGACTTTCTATGATTTTTTTTATTTCTCAGCCTCCGCAAACTGTCATCCAGGTATCAGAGGAGCAAAACAATCTATCCAGGTGTCCCAATCATCCTCCCCCTTGGGGGTAGGGAGGGTGCCAGAGAAGATCCTCAACCTTCGGTAAGAGTTGTGACTAATGGCAGGTGCATAAATAGGAGCCTGCATTGGTTCAGCCACAGAAAGAAGCAATAACAGGTGCTAGAGTGGGAGGGGGTGTTGGGGGAGGAACACCCCCAGGTGGCTGAAATAATTTCTCTAAGTCTTCCACAGTTTTCCCTTCCTCCAGCAACAACTTAGCAAATTTCTCCTCAAAAGTTTCAGATAGTGGGAGGGGCTCATTTCCCCCCGGGTCTTTACTGTCCTTAGTTATCACTCTCCAGGCAGTGAGGGTTCCCTCTGGGGTAATAGTCTGTGGCACTTTGGAGCTATCTGTGGGGTCATTATACTCTACTAGGGCCACGAATGTGTGGTTGAGCAGATCAGCATGTCGACCCACCACCACAGAGTTTTGTAAACCTTCCACCTTGGAAAGTACTCTCTGTACAGTGTCCGAATTGATACCCGGGGGATGTCCAGGATAAGCATAGCATTTTGGGGGTCAATCTCCTCCCCAGTACACCACTCCACCAACCGGTGCACAGCCACTTTTGTCAGGGTACCCATTTATTTTTTTTTTTACAGTGGTTCATAAATGTGGCCACTAGAGGACACAAAAAATCCCAGCGGTGAGCCTCCAAAATGTAACCCCTAGGTGGCGCTATCCCAAGGGCTACTACCCCTGCCTGTTTGACTACGGACAGGTTGAAGGGCCTAGGTCCTATGGCGGGTGCCTCCACCCAGAGGTCAGGGTTTGTAGTGGTTAGACTAGCTTGGTCATAGCCCTCTGGGGCACTGAGACCCTCTTTTGTTCCCTCTAGTGGCTCACACAGTACACCAGAGTTACAGCCGCAATACCCCACATATACAAACTGTTCACTCGTATAGATACCACTTACCCTCAAGACTGATTCTGCAGCACTTCTCTGAGGACCCCCTGTAAAATAAGGTTAAACAACATACACAGCAAAACACAATACTGTTTCCATAAGTACCAACACCACAGACAGTATATAGTATAACAACAAATCTGATTTATTTAGGGGGCAGTAACACGGGAGGCGGAAATCAGGTTAATTGGTGGCATTAAATCACAGTACTGTGCACACATACAGGGTCTGAAAAGTCACACTCTGGGTACCCAGGTTGGGGGGGGCTAGCCAGTTCCACTGCCGAGGGTTGGCCGGCAGGTGCAGATGGATGGGGCCCTGTAGAAGAAAATATATGCACAACACCCAATTGTAATCCGGAGCCGGATGGCTCAGTCCATGAAGCAGGGAAACAACAAGAATTAGATGACACACTTGTGATTGAAAACAGACTGCAGGGGAATACCCTGATTTGTACTCACAATACCCAAGCTGAGGACCGGATGGTAGATGTTCTTCTGGATTGCCATAACAACAGGGCATGGAGACAAGGTCCTTGTGACTGGACCCCACTGCAGTTGATAGCAAACGTATTTAGTCCAAGCTAAGCTGGGGTTTACTTCCAGCTTCAGCACACAGCACAGGGGATTGGAAATAGCGATTCCCCACAAGCACTATGCACATTCATATGTAAAAGGAAAGTACTATACCAGGCAGGCTGTTCCTCGATCCCGATCGCAATTACTGCAAAATACCTGGGAGCACACACAGCAGCTTCAGTTCCTGACAGACCGAGCGCAATTCAGCAATTTCTCCAGTCTTCTACAGGGAGAGCCTGGTTTCCATTCTTCAGACTTCCTTCTTTCTCCTTACAATTGGATTCAGTCCGAACTGGCACTTACAACGGCTGCAGGCCGAACCTCAGGGCCTCACACGCGCTTCCCACGTGAAACTATACACTGCAGAAGCACAGAGCTCCTTCTCTCTTCACTGTCACAACTGATCTGAGCTTTCCAGTCACAGAGCAGGGCATTTCCTTTAGCTCCACATCATTCTGTTGGTGGGTTCAGCTGTCACTCACAATAAGACTCCCTCTGTTGGTGGAAAAAGGCACCAAGGTCAAAACTACATTTCCCAGAGTCACTGCCCATACAATCCCCTTGTGGCTGGCTCAAATTTAAGAGTCCAAGTTCTGATTCATCCACAGGCTCCATTTGAGGGCCCCCTTAGCCCAATTGGCCCAGCACAGCAGTTCAGGACCAAAATGAAAGAGCTACACTGAAACAGTTCATGCTAAATTAAAGACAGGTTAGACAAACTACATTTTCTCAGTCACTCTAAATGATTTCTGGCAAACAGTTATATCTTTCAACAAGGCTCCCTCTGCTCATGTAGTGACGGCAGAAACAGAGCTAACTGACAGCAGCTTGGACGGGATTCGAGCATTAAATACACAGTCCACCCATACAAACTAATTAAGTCTGCAAGCAGACAGCTCTTAAAGAGACAGTACGTGAAGGCTCAAATAGCACTCACTTGGAACCACATTTAAACAGCTCAGACACCGAACACCGCCCAGACTTGGAGCATTCAGGAAAGCTCCTGGAAGACTTTAGGGAACCCCCATTTGCAGGGGGGTTACATAGGTATATAAGTGAAAAGAGGAAGACCCATGGATGGATAGTAAGGCTAAAAGGGAAAGGAGGGGTCTGTGTGGAAGAGGACCTAAAAAAGCAGATATATTGAATAAATACTTTTGTTTAGTATTTACAGAGGAAGGGGTAGGTGATGGGCCACAAATTAGGGACAAGGGCATTAAAGGACGAGAAGTGGACACTAATCCTTTTACGGACAGAGTCCTGAAGGAACTAGCACAAGTAAAAGTGGACAAAGCAATGGAGCCTGACAAGGTAACCCTAGCCCTGTCCAACCTATCACGAGATACAGGGGAAGTACCAGGAGACTGGAGTTGGGCACATGTGGTCCCACTTCACAAAAGTGATAATAGGGAGGAGGCAGGAAATTACAGACCTTTCAGCCTGACTTCGGTGGTGTTTAAAATAATGGAATCACTACTGAAGGAAAGGACTGGGGAATACCTTGTGACCTGCGAATTACAGGATCTGAGGCAGCATGGTTTCACAGGGGGGAGATCTTGCCAGATAATCCAGATCGAGTTCTTTGACTGGGTGACCAGAGAACAGGGACATGGACCAGGGTGGAGCGGTGGATGTGGCCTACCTAGATTTCAGTAAGGCCTTCAACACCGTTCCATACAGAAGAATGGTGAGCAAGCTGGACAGCCTAAAAGTAGGTCCAAAAGTAGTCAAATGGGTAAGAAGTTTGCTAGGCAACAGGAGTCAGAGGGTGGTGATACATGGTGTTCACTCTGAAGAAGGCAAAGTGACGAGCAGGGTGCCGCAGGGGTCAGTACTAGGTCCAATCCTATTCAATGTCTTTTTTAGCAACATTGCAGGAGGGCTGGAAGAGAAAGTTAAGCAATAAGGCACAACAGGGTGTAGGTTATTGGGGATTTACCCATGCCTTGTGTGGTGTGTCATGAGGCGCAATCATGTGACTTAACCACACAAGAAGTGGGTAAATTACCCAATAACTCACACCCTGGAGTGCCTTATTGTGATTATACAATGGACCCATGTGTAAAATACATTTAAAATGTGTTTATGTTTTTTTTATAAATGCCATTCCTCAGCCGTGGGTTATACAGGATTTACCCATGGTCATGTGACATGTTTTGACAAATAAGGTTACAGGATTTTCGCACACCATTGTATAATATGTCTTTTCATGGCTGACACAAAAATCTGCAACAGAGTGGACAAACTGGGGGGCGGGGGCATGGACAAAATGAGTGATGAACTGAAAAAGCTGCAAGACTGGTCAAGGATTTGGCAACTGGGTTTCAATGCAAAAAAGTATAAAATCACGCACTTGGGGCACAGAAATCCAGTTGCAATGTACCAATGGGGCCGGGAGGTATTGGCAACCACAAAACAGGAAAGGAATCTGGGGCAATCATTTCTGATGACCTGAAGGTTGCAAAGTAGTGTGATAAGGCAGTGGGGAAAGCTAGCAGGATGCCCAGGTGCATAGTGAGGGGTATCACCAGCAGAAAAAGGGAGGTAGTGTTACCCCTGTATAGATTGATGGTGAGGCCCCACTTCAAGTATTGTGCCCAGTGCTGGAGGCCCATCTCCAGAAGTACATAGATAGGGTGGAGGCGGTACAGAAGAGGGCAGTCAAATGCATCAAAAGCCCTACGAGGAAGACTCAAGGAATTAAATATGTACTCAGAGAAAGTGGAGACATGACAGAAATGTTCAAGTACCTCACAGGTATTAATAAGGTACATGAAGGTAGCATTTTACATAGAAAAAGATGCTCGAGGACAAGGGGTTTTGCTCTGAAGCTGGAGGGGGAGACTTAGAGGAGATGTGAGAAAATATTTCTTCACAGAATGGGTGGTGGATGCCTGGAACAGCCTCCCAGTGGAGGTGGTGTGTGCTAAAATGGTAACAGGATTCAAGTATGCATGGGATAGCCACAAGGAGACCTTAGAAATAAGGCAAGCGGAGAGAGACCTGAGATCGAGTACGGTCTGCAGTGACAAAGTAGGTAGGAAAATAGGGCAGACTAGGTAGGCCAAGAGGTCCTCCTCTACCAACAACGTCTATGTTTCTGTGTAACAAAAAATAATATATTTTTTTAAACTGTTTAAACTGTTGTCCCGTTCTTGGGCCATTCTCTCGTTGTTAGGTACAAGTGTCAGTTGATACAGAGAAACAGAGGATTTTTTTGTAAATAAGATTGCGTAAATTAACGTCCATCTAAAGGTTTAATTTTTCAAAGTTTTGTTGAAAACAGAGTAAGCTAGTATAGGTTCACATTGTAGTGTTCCATTTACATCTGTTGGGAGTGCAGTGTTTTTTTTCAGCTGTCCTTTCATTAGAGATGGTCATGTGGATATTGTGATCAGCTGTGTCGAATGCTACTGTGTCACAGAAGGGCATAGCTGCATTCCATGACCTTCACACTGTGGTACAATGACGTTCTGCTTTGGATGAAAATCCATGCAGAACAAGCTTCCAATATACTGCATACTATAACAGAAACATACATTCATACATACATCATTAAGGGAGAGATAGTATGGCTAAAAGATGAAGGAGGAGGTAGTGTAGAGGAAGACCATCAAAAGGTGAACATATTGAACAAATACTTCTGTTCAGTGTTTACAGAGAAGGGGGCATGTGACAAGCCATGGATAAAGGACAAGGGCGTTAGGGGCCGGGAGGTGGACACAAGTCATTCTACTCTGGAAAGGATCCTTAGGGAACTAATGATGCTAAAAGTGGACAAGGCAATGGGGCCAGACAGGGTGCATCCCAGGATACTGTGTAACCTCAGAAAGGAGCTGGCAGCACCTCTGACATCCTTGTTCAGCCTGGTATTGGAAACGGGGGTGGTACCGGGGACTGGAGGAGGGTAGATGTGGTCCCTCTCTACAAAAGTGGCAATAGGAAGGAAACTACAAGCCTGTCAGCTTGTCCTCAGTGGTGCGTAAGGTAATGGAATCACTATTAAAGGAAAGGATTGATGAATACCTTGTTGCCAATAGGTTTCAAGATCCAAGGCAACATGGTTTCACGGGGGGGGGCGGGTCATGCCAGACAAACCTGCTCAAGTTCTGTAACTGGGTAACCATGTAGGTGGATCAGGGAAGGGTGGTGGACATGGTCTACCTGTACTTCAGCAAGGCCTTTGATATCATTCCACATAGAAGACTGGTAAGCTGCGGAGACTAGGATTGGGTACTAAGGTTGTAAAATGGGTAGAGAGTTGGCTGAGCAATAGGACTCAGAGGATGGTGGTGAACGGAACCCACTCTGGAGTAGGCAATGTGACCAGTGGGATGCCACAGGGATCAGTACTGGTCCTGGTCCTTTTCAGTGTTTTTATTAGTGACATTCTGAAGGACTGGAAGGAAGGGTATGCCTCTTCGCAGACAAGATGAAACTCTGTAACAGAGTGGACACACTGGGGGGGGATAGAATGAGGGGCAATCTACAAAAGCTGGAAGACTGGTCAAGGAACTGGCAGCTGGGTTTCAACATTAAAAAGTGCAAAATAATGCATATGGGGCACAAAAACCCAAGGGCAACATACCAACTGCGGGGGGAGACACTGACAGACACAGAGCAGGAAAGGGACCTGGAGGTGATTATTACAGATAACCAAAAAGTTGCAAAACAGAGTGACAAGGCAGTGGGGAAGGCTAGCAGGATGCTGGGATGCATAGGCAGGGGCATCACCAGCAGGAGGGAGGTAATAATACCCTTGTATAGATCACTGGTGAGACCACACCTCGAATATTGTATCCAGTTCTGGAGGCCCTATCTTCAAAAGGGCACAGTTAGGGTGGAGGCAGTACAGAGGAAGGCAAACAAAATGGTGCAGGGCATGCATCAGAAAACCTATGAGGAAAGGCCTAATGAATTGAATATGTACTCCTTGGAGGATAGGAGGAGGAGGAGGAGATGGGGGGATATTTATTTATTTATTTGAACATCAGTTTACAACCTTTGAGCCAGAGGCTCATTTCCAAAGGTACCTCGTCACATTGAGGACAAATACATAACAGACTCTTTGTTACAACATACGAGTTACATAGTTTAGCAAACACATGTGGTTACAAACATTTATACAGGGAAAACCAGTTTAGTTACAATGGCACATTCTTGCATGAGGAAATGAGCAGAAACAGCAGGATGATAGCAGTTCAATGGGCAATGGGGCGAGGTTGAGTGAAGTGAGGTGTGGTGCCGCTCAGCAAGCTTTGTCAGTGCATAGTGAGCTATGCCTCATTTAGAGATAGGTGCAGCTACGCGTATTAAATAGTTGGCTTCGAAGTGCGGTTTTGAAGTTGGAGATCATGGGGGCATCAGAGATGGGGGCAGGGACCGAGTTATACCAGGATGGAGCTCTATAGCAGAAGGACCTCTGTCCATGGGTGGTCCTGGAACTTGGGACCAGTAAAGTGGCCTTGCAGGAGGTTTGAGTACAGACCAAGGGTTGGGCTTGGCGGATGGAGGCTGTCAGCCTGGGAGGGGATAGCCTGAGAAGAGTTTTTTTTGTTATGAGGCAGGTTTGGTATCGTAGTCATTCATCTAGATTAAGCAGTATTGCCTTGTCATAGAGCTGGCATGTATGAGTGAGCCTGGGAGCCCCAGTAATTAGCCTGTATGCCTTATTTAGGGTGAGGCGAATTTTATTGAGAGCGGTCGTGTCAGCAGCACCGTATACTGGTAGGCCATAGTCCACAAGGGACAGTATTGAGGATGTAACCGCTAATCAGAGGGCAACGGGGGAGACAGTTTTTATAGCGGTAGAGGATACCTAGCCGCACATTAGTAGCTGAAGCAAGTGCATCAATGTGGCTGTGGTAGGTGAGGGCTGGGTCCAAAGAGACCCCAAGGTACTTGTAAGAGCGGACTTGTTCAAGTGATTGTTTGGAGCTAGGGAGGATATGGAGTGAGAAGTTGCTGGCTTTGTTTTGGGGGTGGGCAAAGAGCATTGTTTTTGGTTTTTTGAGATTAATGACAAGTCTGTACTCTTCAAACCAGGTTTCGGCATCATTAAAGGATAGTTGTAGGGTGTCCTGAGGGAGATGGGGTTATGGCTGGTAAAAGATGACAGCGTTATCTGCATACAGCAGAATTTTACCAGTGCATGCACTGGACAGGGTGTTAAGGTAGAGCAAGAAGAGTAGGGGTCCCAGGATGGAGCCCTGGGGAACACCTGAGCGGATGGGACAGGTTTTGGAAAGTGTCCCATTGATTTTGACACATTGGGAGCGGGCAGATAGGTAGCTAGTGCACCAGGTGAGAGGCCCAGTAGAGCAGCCAGTGTGGCAGAGGGCATCCAGCAGGAGGGGGTGGGAGACAGTGTCGAAGGCCTTTGAGAGGTCAACAAACACTGCCCCAGCTAGGGAGCCAGAGTCCAGGGAGGAGTGTAGGAAATTTGAAAACTCAAATTAGTGCAGTGCTGGTACTGTGTGCTGCATGGAAACCGTACTGTTCTGGGCAGAGCATGTTGTGTTTGGTCAGGTAGTCAGTGATTTGAGTGGCCACCAGTTTTTCTAGGGCTTTGGAGAGGGGTGGGAGGATGGAGATAGGTCGGTAGTTCCCGGCAGAGGACCTGTCACCTCCTTTGTGTATGGGTGTAACTATGGCAGTTTTCCATGCAGATGGGAATTGCCCCAGGCAGAGGGATTTGTTGAGAAGGCTGGTGAGAGGGGCAAGGACCTGATCCAGCACCAGTCGGAGAATGCTGGGGTCCAGGGAGTCGCTGCCGAGACTATTGCTCTTTAACACTTTGATCAGGTGAGTTCTGACTTCCTGAGCAGTTACCCTACGTAGGTGGAAACTAGGGTGTTGGATGACTGGAGCAGGGAGGGAGCGGGGTGGGTCAAAGAAATTACTGGGGAGGACAGAGCTAAGGTCCGTAAAGGATGTGTTAAGGTACTTAGCTATGCAGGCAGGGTCGATAGAGGTAGAGTCGTCTGCGGTGATCTGGGATGGGGGAGGAGAGTGCGCAGTCCCATTTAATTGTTTAACATTGTCCCAGAATGTTCGGGTACACCCCCAGGAGGAGGTGAGTGTGGCCTGGTAGTGGTCGGCCTTGGCTTTACGGATGGCCCAAGTGCACTTATTCCATGCAGCATTGTAGGCCTGTCTGTCAGCCATCCAGCCTGTTTGTGTGGCAAGGTGCTATAGGTTATCCCTAAGCCTGAGTAATTGTAGTAGGGCAGGAGTAACGCAGGGCGCATTATGTTTTCTGGTTCAGACTCCTGTGAGGGGTGCAAAGAGGTCATAGTCTTTGTTAAAGGTTTGGAAGAAAAAGGCAAGGGCAGTATCTATGTCAGGAGCATGGTGTATGGGGCACCAGTTTATCTGGGCAAGAAATTGCTTGAGGTTTTTCAGCCCACCCAGTCTGAGGCGCTGGCGGAGTGTGGACTGGGCTGTGAGTTGGGGCGTGGGGGTCACCCAGCGGAATAGGATAGGGGAATGGTCACTAAGTGAGTCAGGGAGGACCTGGATATCCTGGATTTTTTGGGGACGGTTGGTGGTGATTACATCTAGAAGGGTGCTGGTACCTCTCTTTGGGTTTACTCTAGTGGGTTGGGAAATTAGTTGTGTCAGATCTATGGCCGCGAAAGAGTCCCGGGTGGTGGAGGAGGAGGCGCTGAGCCAGTTCATGTTCAAGTCCCCCACAAGGATTTGTTCTGCCTTGTGATGGAGGGTTGCAGATAATCTGTTAAGGATAACGGTGCCGGGTTGTGGCTCTTTGTGGGAATGTAGGCAGTGGTGAGATATGGGGGGCCCTGGAGGGGTTCGGAGTAAGTTTGAGGGTAAGGGCCTGTGCCCCATTTACAAGAGCCGGGGCAGGGAGTGCTTGTCCAGGGGGTGTGTCCCTGGTATAGATTGCACAGCCACCCCCACGTTTGCCTACTCAATCCTCCCGGTATAGGGTGTAACTTGGGAGGGAGACAAAAGAGTCAGGGGTGGACTTTGATAGCCAGGTTTCCACCAGTACTATGACATCTGGTTTATGCAGCATGACCCAACATTGGAGGGTATCAACTTTTTTCAATATGCTGCATATATTCATGGAGGCTATGTGGAGACCAAGGGACCCAGCTGGTGGGCTAGTATGGGCAGGGCCTGGGTTAGGATGTATATTGCCTGTTAAGAGTAATAGGAGGACCACAGCTGTGGCCAGGAGGCAGTGATGTGCAAGCTTCCGATGGGTATGTAGGGATGGGGAGGAGACCTTCAGGGAACAGGGGATGGGCAGGGTTTGCCAGGTCGGGAGGGTGAGAATGATTAGCCGCCAAAGGGAGCCAGGGTAGGCAGTGGGGAAGTAACCAGGGGATGGGTGCTGTGGGCTAGGGCACATGGTCTGTGTAGGGTGGGATCGTACTATGTCAGTGAGAATTATGGGTGCTGGTACCAGTGTGCCAGGGGAGATGCCTGGTTGATGGGACGAGGGTACTAGAATGTAGATGAGGGGGAGGCATTTTAGGAGGAGGTGGACTAACATAGTGCTTATGGTGGCAGCAGGGCAGATAGGTAGAAGTATTTTGGTTGCCCTCCAGAAAGCGTAGATACCACTTTGGAGTAGAGGTAGTGACACAGACTCTGGTGGACAGGGTACCAGATTCAAGACTCTGCCAGGGCAACTGGAAAAGGGACCTAGGTGAGAGCAGAGCTCCACGATCTAGGGGCTTGAGGCAAGCTGGGTTGGGGCCAAAAACAGGGTGAGAATAGCAAATCCTAGTGGTCACTGGGTGTAGGTTTGGTGGTGTTGCTAGGGGTCAGGAAGCAGGGCTAGCTATGGGGCTGGGTGCTGGGAGAGGTGTGAGCAGAGGTAGATGTGAGTTGTAGAGGAGAGAAGTGGCACAGGTAGTTAGAAGGGTTCCAGGAAGTAGGGGGAAGAGGAAGTCAGGTAGAGGAACCTGAGGTGGGAGTCTGTAGGTCCCTCTAGTGGCTGGCAGGTATAACCTGCAAATGGAAAAGTGGGGACTTAGTATTTCAGCAGGCAGGAAGTGATGTCATGAGGGAGGGCCAATAAATTAAGGGACACCCCTGGGTGGGTGGCTGGGGCAGGCGGGGCAGTCGACGCGCAGATAATAGAAACATACCGATAATAGAAACATACCAAAAATACCTCACAGGAAAGAACAAGGTACAGGAAGGTAACATTTTCCAAAGGAAAAGATGCTCAAAAAAAAGGGGTCACGCTATAAAAAAAATTAGAAGGGGAAGAGGTTCAGAAGAAATGTGAGCAAGTACTTCCTTTCTGAAAGAGTGCTTAAATCTCAGCTGCCCAGCAGTGCACCTGAATGAGGTCACATGACATCTAATCAATAGCCTAGGCAACCAGATCTGACTCAGATCACATTTAAAGAACAGGAAGCACAGCCCATGCTTCCATCTTAGTCTCACAGATCACATGTGACGTACAGGAAGTGAAAAGTCAGGAATACCTGTTTAAAGCAACAAAATATCCCACTCCCTTGCAGTGCAGCTGTACCAAATGAGTGCAGCATACTGGCTGCAACCTAACCCCTGTCACATCTATTATTATGTTTACACCCTAAAGTTAGCTATTTAAAGATATAGTACCAAATTAAAACACTACTACACTGCTAGAAAACTAACATGCTAAACGTTTTATAAGTGGAATAAGGCAATTCCACTGGGGGTTAATGCTATGTTAATGTACCTCATGTTGGCTGAAGTCCCTCATTCATTGGACTTGGAGATCCAACACTCCACTTGGTACATTAACATAGCATAATCCCCCCCCCCCCCGACATGCCTTATTGTCTTACTTATACATCTAATTAAGTATTCATGAGGGGAAGATATTTTCTAAATGGTTGCTGTGCCGGTCATTAACTTCCTGGAAACGACTGACACAGCTCACAGGACCACAGTGCCAGCACTTAAAAAAAAACTAACAATATATTAAAAGTTAAAAAAAAAAGTTTCTGTGAAAATTAGACTTGTAATCCAAATAACAACCTCAGAGCCAGTTATTTCCAGTGGAATTAATGGCCAGCTGGGGTAATGACCCTTAACTTTGCCTCAGACCATCAACACAATCCCCAACAGTCATTAATCCCCAGGAAACAACTCTTCAATCATTACTACTTCATTCACTGGTGCCCCAGGGTATGAAAAAACTACATTTCCCAACTTCCACATAAATGAATCCTAAAATGATTTACATTGAGGAACATTACAACAAAATTAGAAAGAAAGCATATCAGCATCTAGTACATGAGAAAGGAATGAAAGAAGAACAGAGAGTGTGAAATTGGATGCAAGTTAGTAGGGATATTAGTGCTACAAATTGTGATTCAAAAGGACTCGAACATTTATTAAGATCATAAACCATCTATATCACTATTCCAACTAATAGCAATGCAGTAATGAACCACACTGAACAGCAAAGCTGAGGAAACTGCTCGGCAGCTCAGGTCTCCTATGCAACGATAAGGATGTGGGTTTTGAGGTGGAATATAAAGAGAAAAGGGAAATCAGTGAGACAGAGAGAAAGAAAGTGAGAGATTGAAAGAGGATTTTCAGGACAGTAGTGGTGCAGACAAGATCACATTGATGGGTGAAGGTTGGTGGGAAAAGGTTATAATGAGTTTTGTAAAGCAGGTGATTTTATAGTGGTTATCGTATTGGATAGGATAGTGTAGGGAGTACATGAAGATGAAAGAGGATGCGAGTGATGTGGTCTTGTTTCCAGGAGAGGGTGAGCAGGAGCAATTGTACTCTATCTTGAAGAACTAGAAGGAAGTTTATAGAGGATGGACTTGGGAAGTCCTAAGAGAAGGAAATTACAGTGTTCAAGATGGGGGTAATGACAATGTGAATAAGGGTTTCAGCAGAGGAGGGTTCTAGGATGTAGGGCAGCACAAGCAATGAGTATTAATTCCTGAATACTCTAAATAATGGCATACTCAGTACTCAGGACTGAATATTGAATGATTTAGATTATTTGGAGAATTCAGCTTCAGGAACTAAAAGATTAAAAACACCCTAGCGTTGTCACGGTGCTAGGAGATCAATTTTTTTTTTAAATATTTGTAGGAAAATGGAGGATTTAGGGTGGGAGATAAATGGGAAAGGAGAGTATGGCTGCAAAACAAGCCCTGACCACATGGGAGGGCTAGAGGTTCTTTTTGTGCTGTGGGGGAAGGGGTGGTCCTGAATATCGTGATCAAATAATGAATAACAAACAGCCAAGTATCTGGGATCCTGAAAACGAGTACTGGAAAAAGGCTCTGTCCATCCCTACTAGGAAACGATGGATATGGCCAAGATTGCAAAACAGTATAGTACTCTGTTGGCACAGTGGTAGCATTATAGCTCATGACACCAGCGACCTGAGTCTGAAAGTGAGCTTGGGTTGTTGGGGGCCACCTAGGGGGGAGGATAAGCATCGCAGAGAATGCGCTCCTCCTCCTGGTAGGGTGGATCGCTGCCTCTGCTGCAATACTACCACCTAGGTGACCATTGGTGGCAGCATAAGCAGGTTACGGGGTGGTTGTCAGGAGGCTCACGCACCGCATGCGTTAGTGCACTCTAGCCCTCACATGCTGACAGCCACTAGGAGAAAGATCTGCCCTGGCACCCAAGGTGATGGGACCTCATTGCATCCAGGCCTTTGTGTGTCCATCATGCCTGCCTCTGATGAGACTGGAATTTCGGGGGTACATCCTCTGTCTCTGACCCCACCAAGCAGTTCCATTGAGGTGCAGGCAATGGCATTGTAAATGCAAGGAGTATCAGCCTGTACTGTGGGCTCCCTTTGAGAGCGACAGCCAGTGTGGCATACATTGTAAGAAAATAAATGATAGTACTAGGCAGGGTTGTAAAACACAGAAATAGAAAGTGAGTTCTGGTTCTGGGTCAAGAAAGACCTTGAGATATCCAACGGGGGGGGGGGGGTGCAAAGAAAAGAGAGAGGAGTCAACAAATGTGGTATAAAGCAAAGGAAAGGAATCTGGTTTCAAAAAGAGTCTGTTATGAACTGCTCTACAATCCAGGAGAAGAAGACAATGTTGTTGCCATTTTTATGTGCACAGCAAGATTCAAACAGTACTAAGATAGATTTGAGAGAAATTAGAGACAGGTTAAGCCCAGGGAGGTCTCCTGAGCCAGCTGTTTATTGAACACCTAGAGGTCATCTTTGTACCAAAGTGACCTAGAGCTACAGGCGAAAGTTTTATTTTTTTTTTATTTGACCAGGAAAGGCACACTGACGCAAGGATTGCTTCCATGTGTGATCTGAGGTAAGGGGGATTACGGGGGAAGGGGGTGCAACCAAAACTATAAGCATCCAACAATAAACTCAGGTACGCATTGAAAGAGGCAGCTCAGAATATAAACAGCAGGACATGCACGATTTAAAAGGGTCAGTTGTTTGAAAGCAATGGAGAGGGCGGAGTTATTGGCATCTAAATTAAGGGGGTCAGCTAATGGATCAAGACAGCACATTAGGCTGTGAATGGAACTGATATTTTAATATATATATGTAGATATATAGATATATATTTGTGTCCCTGATATTTGTAATTGTATATGTATCTATATTTGTATTCACGTTCATGTTTATTAAAAATGTTTTATTACATTTCAGACTTGCTTCTGTTGTTAATGATAGCACAAGACAAAGGGGTTAAGAGTTATCAATAAAACATGTAGCCGTATTAATAAAAGATGCATATATGTAATGAGGAGCAGTAGTAAGGTTCCATGTGATAATGGCGACCATGTAATAGTGAGCGCCATTTGTACGAGTCTACAGCGATGTAGACTCATGGCGAACATCAAGACAGCACCAGAGACTTACGTTTCATTTTTTTATGTTGGGGGCTGTACCCCCACCCCAACTAAAGGATTCTCAACTCCAGAGGGTGCATGTCGGGGTGCAAACTGAAAAAAGAAACCCATGACCCGGCACAAAAAACGAGTGTGCCCAGAACTGTACCCAGCACCCTCCCAACCCCAGGCTGCCACCAATCCACCATGCCACACGGCCAGCTCAGCAGCCCACCACCGCACTATGCCCCATAAACCCTCCCTCCTCTTCTGGCCATCACATGGCACAGGTCCTTCCCCACCCCCCCCATGCGTGTATACATAGTGACATCCTGTCTCTATAGCTGTTGAACCCCCTATCTGGTTGCCCTCCCTGCCCAGTAGGCCTGTGTAAAAGCACCATGATTGAGTCACCCTTTTTGATAGTGCTCAATTGTGGTTGCATAATACACGGGATACCCTGAAGTAATATGTATGTCACTGTGCCTTAACTCCAGTGCAATGCTACTTTTTGAGGTCTAACACAAATACAAATATTTAAGAATGATAGTTGTATTTGTAAACAATAAAAAAAAAAAATGCAATAGTTACGTGTATCTGTCCCACATACTATTTGTTTTGCTCTGCCACAGAGCATGTCTCACACATGAGGATGGCTTGAGATGTTTGAGGGATTGGAGAAATGGTGGAGAAAAAGCAGGAAGATTTACATACAGTAGGTGATGGTCAAATTTGAGGTGGACGTGGTCACTAAATGTACTGAGGGTGCTGAGGGAGCTTAGGGAGGTACTGGCTGCATCTCTTTCAGCCCTATTTAACAAATCAATGAAAACAGGAGTGATTCCAGAGGACTAAAGGAGTGCAGATATAGTCCTGCTTCATAAAAGTGGCAACACGGAGGAGGAGGCTGGCAACTATAGCCAGTCAGTCTGAAGTCAGTGGTGGGGAAGTTAATGGGGACACTTCTAAAAGAAAGGTTAGTGGAGTATCTTGAATCCAGCAGATTACGAGACCTGAGGCAGAATGGATTCAAGGTGGTGAACTAGGTATAAAATTGGTTGATAGATAGGCAAAAGAGGGTGGTGGTAAATGGCACTAACTTCAATGAGGGGAGAGTGACTAGTGAGGTACCTCAGGGCTCAGTACTGGGACCAGTCCTCTTTAATGTCTTTATAAGTGACACTGCAGAAGAGCTAGAAGAGAGGGTATGCCTCTTTGCAGATGACACCAAGATCTGCAATAGGGTAGATACTCCGGAGGAAGTGAAGAGAATGAGTGGAGACCTGAAAAAACCCACGGAGTGGACAAGGGTATGGCAACTGTGTTCCAATGAGAAAAAGTGCAAAATCATGCACCTGGGACCCAAAAACTCAGACACAGTGCATAAAATGGGGGAAGAGGACTTGACAATCACTTAACAGGAAAGGGTCCTTGAGGTAATAATATCTGGTGACTTCAAAGTGGTGAGACAGTTGCAGGCTGGCCCAGTGGTGCAGAGGGCTGAAGTGCTATGCACCTTACCGCTCACCATGCCAGTAACTTGAGTTTGTGAACCAGCTTGGGACACCAGGGATTGGCCAGGAGGGAGAAAACTGAGTTTCCGACTGATTCCTCTACTCTACTGTCCCAGGGTTAGGGCGGGACACCATCTCACTCCTTGGCTGCCATCTGGTGGAGGCTGGATGGCAGCGCCTGAGTCTGAGCTTCATAGAAGGGAGGGGCTGCGGTTCCATAGCATGCGAGTGCCTCCATGCATGTATGCTTACGTGCCATTGCAGTAAGGGGATAGTAAGATAATGGAAACGGGAAGGTGCTGGCTTTGTGAAGCCCTGCCTTCCTGTCCCCGTTCCTGCATCGCCACCCAACCACCACCCCCAATTCTAGATGTGAGTCCATGGATGGGGGGAGGATGGCCATCCCCTTTCTGCCCCCCCACTGAGGGCAGTCCATGAGGGAATCTTCGGAAGTGGGGTAGGTCGGGGGGGTAGGTGCTGTGTGAGCATATACTGTTAGAATGGTGACATCATTAGAGTGCCATAATGTGGGTGCTGCAACCAGATCACCTGTCATACTGATGAACTGGATTTCACAGCACTTGCTATGCACAGTGGGTTGCACCCCTTTGCCCCATACACCTCTGATGTGGAGGTGAATATATTATAGTTTCAGGGGGTGTGGGGGGAAGGCACAGGCTCCTGCAAACAGCCCGCACTTGCTCCGGGGCATTGGGTGCAACTGGGGTCAGGCAGCACAATTGCCGGGTGCGATGATCACCACCGACATTGTGCTGGCATCCCACTATCCCTCACCCTTTTAATTGTTGCACCAGAGTGGGTGAACCCCGGGTGAGGGTGGCAGGGACAGGGCTGATAGCCTGCCGGAGTCAAACCTACAAAAGAAAAAGCTACATGATAAAAAACAAAACAAAAGTGGTAAGGCAGTGCCACAAGGCAGTAGGTAGGGCCGGTGAGATGCTGTGGTGCATATCACCAGCAGGAGGACAGAAGTGATGTTACCACTCTATCGATCATTGGTGAGACCCCATCTGGAATATTGTTTCTGGTTCTAGGCAGCACATCTCAGGAAGGACATTGACAGGGTAGAAGCTATTTAGAGGAGGGCAACTAAAATGGTGAGGGGGCTGCATCATTAGCCCTATGAGGAGAGACTGAGGGATCTCAATATGTACACCCTAGAAAGAAGGAGGGCGAGGGGGGGGATTTGATAGAGACCTATAAATACCTCACTGGCATGAATAAGGTTCAGAAGAGAAGGTGCACAAGAAAACGGGGGCACGCAATAAAGCTAGAAGGAGGGAAATTTAGGAGGAATATGAGGAAGTACGTCTTCACTGAAAGAGTGGTGGAAACCTAAAATCATCTTTCAGCAGAGGTGGTGAGTGCAAAAACAGTGGTGGGCTTCAAGCAGGCATGGGATAGGTACAAATAAATCTTGGTAGTATAGCACATTAGTTGGAAGTATACGAAAATCAGGTAAGGTCTGTGATGAGAGTATAGGCAGGGAAAAATGGACAGACTGGGTAGCCAAGCAGCCATTATCTGATAAATTCTATGATTTTATGTGATGTCAAGCATAGGGTGAATGAGCACGGGAGTGGAGAGAGATGATGAAGAGGTCAAGAATATGACATCATACGGATTAAAAAAAGATTTATTATTTGGTGAAATGATGTTTAAGGGGCTAAATGTAATGATAAACGGAGGATGTTGTAGTGGAGGTGGGGATAGTAGTGCCTACTGCAGTAACAGTAAGGTAGAAAGAGACTACATTCATCATGTCATCTGCCCCTCCTCACACGCACACTTCATAAGCAGGGATGGATAAGTACTGTACGCTGTGTAGACATATACTAGGGTTCCCTACACTCTTCATTACCTTCTATACCCAGCGATTCCCTCAGTAAGCAGAAACTTGTTCAGGCTTACTTTGCAGGCCTATACTGTCTTCAAGTCCACACTGATAGGCTTTCCATAGGTATACCGCCCTCTGGGAGGAGAAGCGCCTCCTTCCCTGGAGGGAAGATGGCCACCAGACTGGGCTTGTTATCTGTTTGGGGCTCCAGCTCTGAGCTCCAAACTTCTTTAAAGAAAACCTCTTGCAGTGGGTTTTAAAACTGGAGAATCCAGTTAAGTTGTTTAGCCTGTGAAGCAGCTTCTAGTGCTTCATTTTCAGCAAATAGTTTTAATATTCTAAAGCTCTTGGGTAGTAGTTAGCAGGCAGCAATCTGGACCAACCATTAGGTACAGCCCAAATGTGAGTCAGCTCAGGCGTCTAGCTTTTTATTTTTAGGTATATTCCCCCCTAGTGTATATGTTTGTGGTGCCCCCTCATTCATCTGTATATGGTTCCTATACTGTTACAACTTGTTAAAACAATCGCTTTCCTGTTATACCATGATGAGGTGCCCAGCTTCAGAACTCACAGTTACTGATGTTATCTCAGGGACCAGATATCTGTAGGCCAGGAAAATGCCCAGGGAAGAAAGTTGAGTATGCACGGAGGAGCGGAGACAGATCTAAGTGGCTGAGTAGGAAGTGTGCCCAGACCAGTACTCCCCAGGATGTGGGCGCGGTGTGTGAGCTGCTGCAGAGAGGAGCTATGGCAGTCAGTACCGCAGATGGTGGTTGGGATCTCGAGCTGCTCATTTACACTGCAGGAGTAGCACTTTGGAAGAGCAGAGGTTAGCCAGCTCTTTTGGGGTTGTCAGAGCAGGAAGACATTAAGTTGGTGAGAGCAGAGGGTTCTCCCACTATTGAACTCTGTGCATTGGACACATCTGTCATTTATCACCTGGAATTCTATTGTACCACAAACTGACCTTTATGTGGATTCTCCCTTTTTTTATTTTAGTTTGTTTTAGGGAATATTTTGTGATTTATTGGGTGGGAGCAGGTTTGCATGTCTTGTCTAGGTGTGAATGCTGGGTGCGTGAGTAGGACTTTTATGTATTAATGTCTGAGTGACTTGAGTGGGTGTTTGCTTAGGGCTCAGGTTGAGTGAGTGGGGTATTTGCGAGTTGTGCTGTGAGCTGAGGTTTTGTTGTAAGTGGGTTTCATGAATTAGTGGCCCTGTATGTCTTAGTGTTCAGGCCCTGAGGCTTAGCTGGTCCCCATATCAGCTACTTGACCTATACCCCTGTGATGATCCCCTGCCAGTGATGGCATATTTTATTTATTGAAATGTTTCACCAGGAAGGCACACTGAACAACAAATTGCTCGTCTCCCGGTGTGACCTTGGGGGGGGTACAATTGTATGATTGAACTAAACATACAGGCCCAGATATTCAAACTGCGCCAGGCTGTGGTGCAAGCTTGGGCACAGCGCAACTTGGCTGTGCAGGGGTGTGGACTGGGCGATATTCACCGGAGCTGTGCCATGGCACATCATCATTGAATATCGCACCCTGGCCACCCGCAGTGTGCATGGTGCAGTGGCACTGCGTCAGCGCAAGTGGCCAGAGTGGAGCATGGGGATGCGCTAGCGCAAGTTCCATTGCGCTATGCAAAGCAACCGTGATATTCAAAACTTGACATGCAAATGGGGCCATAATGTATGCAAGGTGCAAATGGGGCCATTTGCATGTCATTATGGCCCCATTTGCATGCAGGTGTGCCGATCCCCGACAACATGCACCTGGCGCCCTGCCTGGCAGCAGCTGTTGGGGACCTACGCCCCCTGCAGCTGACAATGTGCTCTACAGACCGATCGCAGGCTGCAGTAAAAAAGGAAAAGCATAAATCCCTGGTGATCCAGTGGACCGCTGTCTGCCCAATCGCAGGCATTTGTAATAACAAAAGAATTATGGCCATGGAATTATTATCCCTGGTGGTCCAGTGGACCGCTGTCTGCCTGATCACGGGCATTTGTAATAAAAAAATAAATAATACCAATATCCCTGGTGGTCTAGCGGTACCCCCTCCCCACCATTAATAAACCCGCCCACTCCCCTGGTCATCTGGTGGGCGGCAGCACCCACCGCCTGCTGCCCCCGCGCCGTGGACTGACACCATTGGTAGGCTGTACCCTCATTGGTCCACAGCGTGAGCCAATGGGCGTGCAGCCCGTACCGTACTACACATTCCAGATAGGGGATGGTGTGGCATGGAGTGGAGAAGGCTCATAGGAGAACTAGTTAAGGAGGATTAAAGCAGGAGCAGCTAGATGAAGGAAAGTTATGTAAGGCAGACGTTAGGGAGTAGGAGTAGGAGGAGTGCCATATTTGGGGGGAAGGGAGTTTCAGATATTTGGGAATCGATGGGTGAAACCTGACTGACCTATAAGAGTGGTTGAACAGGGACCAACAAAATACGAGTGTCTGTGAATCTGAGGGAGTGGGTGGGGGGAGAGGGAGATGACAGGTAGGTTAGAAGTTCTCCTAACCAAAATTTAGAAGTGAGTTTAGCATAATGAGCGAGGCGCCTGTTGGTAATCAGAGGAAAGGACAGGGCGTGGTAGAGGTTGCAATGATGAGTGCATGATGGAGCATCAAGAGCAAAGCAACAGAAGGAGTTAAGGAGATTATCCAATCTGATTAGGGAGGATTTGGAAGTGGCACCATAGACTACATCGCAGTAGTCAAAAATGGGGAGGATCCACGCCGGCCCGCCGGCACAGCAGTTGGATTTCCGCTTGCAACGCTGGTGACCCAGGTTCAGGAATGGACCCAGGGAGTCTAAGGGCTGGCCGGGGAAGAAGAACTGAGCATCCCATGGACTGGTCTCCTTCTCCAGGGGGAAGGAGGAGTGGAGTATCCTGCATCCGCGGGACCCCTGGCAGAGGCTGGGGGAACCACAGGCAGCCAGTGCTAACACACAAAAGGGGCGGGGCAGATGCTGGACGTCACTGCACAGCCCCACCCCTGGGGTAGACTAGAAAATAGTTGCTGGCCACCCTTGATGAAGTCTGCCCTCGGCTTCAATTAGGTCTCTCATGCCAACTCCCTGACCTATCCCGTCAGATGCAACACTTTGGGCCAATGTCACAACCCCACCCTGGGGGTAAGCCAGGGGGTATCAGGGAGTTGTGGCCAGTATGAAAGAGTGGAAGTCAAAGGGTCCATGACCAGGCTGAGGTACCAGGTGGCTGGGGGAAGAAAAAAGCATAGTAAATAAAAAACGGGCAGGATCATCTTCTGGACTAGTTCACGCCACACGGTAGGAGATCAAATCAAATTAGATTTTATTGATAATGTACTTTTCAAAATTGTCAAAGGCATTCTCGAATCCGATGAGGTAGAGAATTCCACAGGGTTGGGGCCACAAACGAAAAAGCTCTGACCCCAGATGACTGAAGACGAACCCTGGGAATCTCTAGTAATCCCTCGTTGGTGGAGCGGAGTGGGCGGAGAGGGCAGTAGGGTCGAAGGAGATCTTGCAAGTAGCCCGGTCCCTGACCGTGTAGAGTCTTATAAGTCAGCAACGCGACCTTGAAGGTGATTCTCCATTGCACCGGCAGCCAGTGCAGTTTGCGCAGCACAGATGTGATATGGCAAGTTCTTGGCAACCCCATCAACAACCTGACCGCAGCGTTCTGCACCAGCTGCAGGCGATGGAGATCCACCCTGGCAACCCTAGATATAGAGCATTACAGTAGTCAAGACACGAAGAAACAAAGGTGTGAACCAATATGGGAGTGTCATCATGTGGAACAAGGTGTTTTTTCTGGGCAATATTCCTCAGATGATAAAAGGAAGACTTGACAATGGCTGACACCTGTGTCTTCAGTGTTAGTTCGCTGTCAAGAATTAAGCCCAGATTCCGCACCTGTTCAGAAGGTCTCAACTGGTTACCCCCTAACACAAGGCCAGAGGAAAACCCAGGAGTCAACTTCTCTGCACGGTGACCCAGGTCCACCACCAACACCTCAGTCTTGTCCAGATTCAGTCTTAACCAGTTAGCACTCATCCAGTCCTGAATCTCAGCGATGCAGTTGTTAAAGACCGATAATGCGTCATTCTGTTCGGGTACAAAGGACATATAGAGCTGAGTATCATCTGCATAGCAGTGAAAACTCAGCCCATAATGCCTTATAATGTCCCCCAACGGCAGCATACACACCGTGAACAACATGGGGGAAAGCACAGAACCCTGCGGCACCCCACAAGGCAGAGCAAAGGGTGCTGAGGAAAAAATTCCTGATACTACCCTTTGGGTTCTGCCGGTGAGAAAAGACTGGAACCATCTGAGCACTGTCCCCAACAGTCCACAGATCAGCCGCAGGTGTTCTAGTAACATCCCATGGTCCATGGTATCAAATGCTGCAGAGAGATCAAGGAGAACCAACATCGAATGGCTCCTCTGATCTCTCACTATTTGGAGATCATTAAGTACCCGAACCAACGCTGTCTCGGTACTATGCCTCTTCCTGAAACCGGACTGGAGAGGATCATAGACTTCATGGGTGGCAAAAAAGTCCTCGAGCTGCAACGCAACTACTTTCTCAATAACCTTGCCCAAAAAGGGCAGGCTAGAGATCGGTCTGTAGTTAGCGAGACAGTCTGGGTCAAGGGAAGATTTCTTCAAAATGGATGTCACAATAGCCTCTTTTAGAGACTCTGGTCCAAAGAGCACCAGACTATCTCAGCAAGGACTGGTCCGATCGCAACCATACACCCCCACAAGGAGGCGTGTAGGACCAGGATCCAAACTACAACAAGTCGTTCGCAAGCCCTGGACAATGTTCATGATATCCACAATCGCTGGCTGGTCAAAATCCATCCAGACAGACCGAGGGCCTGTAACCTCACATCGATCACTGCCATGCTCATTTGAGCGCGTACTGTGGATCTCTGACCTGATCGGCGACACCTTATCATCAAAGAACCAAGCAAACTCATCACACTTTATTTCTCAAAAAGCTCACCGCCTCCTCAGACAGGCTGGATTGCACAGTCTGTCCACAGTCCAGAAGAGCTGAGCTGGTCGATTTATTGATGCAGCTATCTCCCTGGACAGGAACTCTGCCTTGTTACGGGAGATTTCTGAATGATAGTCCGTATAATGGGCCATCAGTCTAAGTCTGTCATCTTCCAGACCAGATTTCCGCCAGCAGTGTTCCAACCTTTGCCCCACTTTCCTCAACTCCCTTAACATCCCATCAAACCAAGGGGACTGAGGGCAATGGGAAAGGGGGTGAACACGGACCGGAGCTATGGAATCCAGATCCTTCAGCACCATATTATTATAGTGCACTACTAAGACATCTGGTTCCATGCACTCCACAGGCCAACTCAATAGGTCCAGCACCACCATCAGACCCACAGGGGTAACTCCCCTCAAAGGGTGGTACTGGACCATCTCCAAAGGGGTTGGTCTCATGGGGGGGGCCACGAAATTGAACCTTATGGAATGGTGGTCAGACCACCCAACTGGTTCCACCACCAGTTCTGAGATCTCCATCCCCAGGGTGAACACCAGATCCAAAGAGTGACCCTGAATATGGGTAGCAGTGGTAACAACCTGTGTAAAACCCAACAAAATCATCAGTTGGAGGAAGTTTTGACCAAAATGCGAGAGTTCATCGTCGACCCAGGCATTGAAGTCCCCCAGGACCAACCACCTGGAGGGCTCCAACACCAGATCGACAATGAAGTCTGTAACTTCCTGGACGGTAGACGAGAAGGATTCTGCTACCCACACCTACTCCCATGATACACTCGAGGATCTGGGGGTCACCACTGGAACCTCCATAAGGCCCAATTCCAATTTAAAACAAACAGCGCCCCCCCTCTTCAATCCAATCTTGGGCGATGTATCACCGAGAACCCGGATGGAATAGCTGACTCCAATATGGGACCAGCATTTTCATCCAGCCAGGTCTCAGTGATGCAAGCCAGGTCAGATGACTCAACAAGATCAGCAATAATTGCTGTCTTCTTCTTTACAGACCTGGCATTGCATAACACCACCCGGGTTGGATGAGAGGCCTTGGAGGAGCGGGCCACTTGCCCACTATCAGTGGAACCCTTGAGTATGGGAACCAGGCATCACAAACCCCTGTCCTGGACCCATTTTGCCCCAGGGTGTCTCCCAGACCCCACCACCCTTATTCATCCACTCCGCTCCTCACCCCCCCAGGCGAGGAACCCCCCCCCGCCTCCCTGCAATCCCCAGGGTACAACAACATCTATATACCTCGGTTGTAGTAGGGACAGTCAAGAGGCGAGGTCTCTCAGCCTAGAGGGGAAGTAGGCCCACAGAAGCTCAGTTCCAACACATGCAGCCCAATATTTAAAAACTGCTCGTTAATCAACAAATTTGAGTAACACTGTCAAAGTCACTTAGCTTAATTAGAATGACTTATACAACAAGTGTCCAACAAAAACAACAATAAACTATTTTAAAACTAAATTAAACCAAAAAGCCCCCACCTCCCATGTGACAAGGGAGAGCTCTTAACAAATCATGAAACATGAAATTATAAAGAAATACTAAAAATCGAACCCCTGTGGTCCTTACACCACCAAAGGGGATCGAATTTATGAAAAAATAGTAAATGTCCAAGCTCAAAGTACTAGGCATGCAACTACGGTTCCTAAATAAGGCACCAAACATATAGGTGCTGCAGGGAGGTGGGGATCATAAGGAGTCATGATGGTAGGCAGCATGGGGCAGGGAGTGCTAATGAAGGGGGCACTGTTGAGGTGGTGAGGGTCAAGAGGCACCCTGGGACAAAATGGGACCTAGGGAGAGACCAGACATGCTTGGTTCCCATACCCAGGGCTCCCACCAAACTGAGTGGGCAGGTAGGCTTTAGACCTGCAGCATCCACTCATCCCCTTCAGGCAATGTTGTGCAATGCTAGATCAATCAGGAATGAGATCGCTATTATAGCGGACTTGATTTTCTCAGTTGATCTGACTTGCATCACAGAGACCTTGCTAAGCGACAACACTGGTCCACTCCTGGAAGCAGCAGTCCCAGTCAAATTCTCAATGGTTCACTGCCGGCAGAGGGGCTGCATGGGGTGACTATCCATTTTAGATCTGAAGTGAACTTTACTGTTCACTCAGTTGGGGAGATGTCATTGTTTGAATGCATGTCTGTGCATGGGGGGCCAGATGCAGATTGTTGTGTCCTTCTCATGTACCTCCCACCAGGCCTCGAGAAGAATTTCCTGCAGGAAATCAGAGACTTCATCATCAAGAAGGTGTTGGTGTCTTCTAGATGGCTAGTTCTGGGTAACTTCAACATCTGGGTCAATGATGAACTCCCGCACTTTGGTCCAGATTTCCTCTAATTGATATATTCACTGGGCCTGGAATAAGTAGTTACTTCTGCAACCCATCAACATGGACATGTCTTGAATTTAGTCTTCTTACTGGGGCTCAAGATTTAAAACTTTGAGAGTGATCTAGTCAGCTGGTGTGATCACTGCAGAGTGAACTTCTTATTCAGGACCCCCTCTCGTAGTCTGACCCCCAGTGGAGATGGTAAATTACCTCCCTTTAAGGGGGTTGTACCCAGAAGGACTCCAGGTAGTTTTAGAGCTCTTGGTGTGATGGCTGCTTGTGGGACAGGGTCAGAGGAGGTGGTAGTGGCCTATAACAGAGCTATTACCTCAGCCTTTGATTACATCACACCAGTTCATATACAACCCTGGGCTTCACACCTGAGATCCCTGTGGTTCACCTGGGTGCTCCGGGAGATGAAGTCATTGGGTAGGAGTTTAGGGCATCATTGGAAGAGATCTAGGACTTTGAAGGGCAAACTGGCTTTTAAGAACTCATTACAGTGAGTATAAAAGTGCAATCTCCCGTAAGACAACAGCTTTCCTGTCCAGGGAGGTTGCAGTGGGGAAGAACAGTCTGGCTTGGCTCTTCCAGTCTGTGGATAGACTACTCCACCCTGCCTAGCTACAACCGGTTGGTGCATTTTCATCCACCAAATGAAAATAGTTCACTCAGTTCTTCTCTGACAGAGTGTCTTCCATTCAGGCCAGGATCCCTGCAGTCAGACTAATGCGGCCCAGCATAGGTGAGTTGGTTGACAACAAGTGCACTCCTGCTGCCTGGGGAAAGTTTAGGTCAGTTTTGGTGGAAGTGGTCTGTGGAGTGATCTTGGAGCTGTGGCCTACCATTTGTGAACTTGACCCAGGCCCAACATGCCTTCTAGTAAGTTGTGTGTGGTCTCTGGGTCCAGTGTTCTTCAAGATAGTTCAGTGCTCCCTCTCGGAGGGATCCTTTCCAAGCCTATTGACAGATGTGCAGGTGAGGCCCCTACTGAAGAAAATATCTTTGGACCTGGACTGCCTGGCAAATTATAGACCAGTCTCTAACTTTCCCTTTTTGGAAAAGGTTGTTGAGAAGAAGGGAAGCACAGCTTGAGGCAGACCTCACGGACTCTCACAACTATGGGCCTCTCCAGTCTGGTTTCTGGGCAAGGCACAATACAGAGACCACACTGGTAGGGGTGCACAATGACCTTCACATGGTGAGAGATAGAGGGGAATGGTCAGTTCTCAGTCTACTTGATCTCTCATCAGTTTTTGACACTGTGAACCATGAGTTGTTGTTGAATCGCCTCAGGGAGTACTGTAGACTCACCAGCACAGTCATCATCTGGTTTGAGTTCTTCCTTAAAGATAAGATGCAGAGGGTGGTAGTGGGGAATTTCTTCTCACTCTCAAAGCCCCTGTTCTGTAATGTATCCCAGGGGTTGGTTCTTTCTCCCATGCTGCTTGAGGTGTATATGTTGCCACTGGGAGGGATCATGAGATGGTGCAGGCTGGGTTTTCGCTGTTATGCAGTGTATTATGTACCTGGGATGCTGGAAGCAGTGAAAGTACTCAATTTGTGCCTCACCGAGATTTAAAACTGAATGTCACCAAACTGGCAAGGATTCAACCCAGATAAGAAGGAGGTACTAATGACTGAACCTGGTCTAACATGGGAGTGGGGTGAAGAGTCAACCAGGGCAGTGACTGGTTGTGCTCGATCCCACCATTTTGGTAGCCTCTGCTAAAGTGAAAAATCTGGGGGTCATTCTGGATGGGAGGTTAACACTTCAGGCTCAGGTGCTGGCAGTAATTTTGAGTGGATTTTCCCATCTCAGGAATATCACCTGAATTAAAGCCTTGGTTCCACCTTAAGACATGCCATCTCTTGTACACGCATTCGTGACTTCCAGACTTGTCTACTGTAATGCTCTATACCTCAGTGTTGGGGGGGTGGTGTACTACAATGGCAGCAGCTGGTGCAGAGCACGGCGGCCTGGATATTGATGGGCCTCCCAAGGTCTTGTCACGTGACCCTGGTCCTGCATGACCTGCACTGGCTGCTATTGAAGTGGCTTATCACCTTCAGTTTGGTTTGCTAAACTACAAAGCCTTATATGGACTGGACCCTGGTTACCTGACAGACCACCTGACCCCTTACTGTACCTTGTGCCCCCTCTGCTCCTCCAAGGTGGGCCTTCTGGCAGTTCCTAGGGCTAGGTTGGAGTCACTGTGAGATTGCACCTTTGAGGTTGTTGTCCTAGCCCTATGGAACATGCTACCAAGATCCTTCAGGGAGGCCCCCTTAGTGGAGGCTTTCAAGAGGGGCTAGAAGTCCTACCTGTTTTGGGAGGCTTTTGGCATGAGTTAGTCTCCCTCCATTACCTGGTGCCACCACTTTAGTTGGTTGTATATATGCTGCACTATATTTATTATATTTATTTATGCTTTTAAAATGCATTTACAACTATTTTTATGAAGTTTACTTGTGTAAAGCACAATAAGCCCCTGTGAATGAGTGCTCAATGAATAAAGTTATTACTACTTACTACTAATATTATCTCTGAATGTACCACCTCAGAGTTACAGGGTATGTCCTCGCATCCTGCTGAAGGGCACTAGATTAGTGTTGCTCAGATAGTATCCTACCTATTTAGATACCATCGGATACCATCATTTTGGTCAGATATCAGATAGTCTTGGATAGCACAGACATCAGACCAAGGATCCAACCTCCTAAGATCCACTGTAAGTATCCGAGGTATCCGTGGATCCAACCTGGATCCAATGGCTCTGACCCATCAAATCCAACTATCCGAGGTTAGATCCAATGGATCCGCCCATCACATCCAACTATCCAACCTCGGATCCATTGCCTGGATCCAATGGATCCGAGATCGGATACCAGCACTGTCCAACGGAGGATAGTCAGACCTACAAAAGCACTATCCGAGCAACACTATACTAAATTAAATATCTTTATCTGTTTGTTCTTGTTGAAACCTTCGAGTAAGAAGAATCCATGTCCCCTCTCAGACTATTTTTCTCCCAGATGAAAATGTTCAGGGCCACCAGCCTCTCTTTTAGCTATTGTTTATCATCCCTCTGATCATCTTGGTAGCTGTGTGCTCCACTTCATCAAGTGCCTCTCCTTTTAGTACTGAGCCCAAAACTGCATGCAGTACTCCAGATGGATCCGGACAGGGCCATGTAAAGTGCCAGGATTACGTCCCCTACCCTGCTGGTCATGTCCCGTTTGCTGAGCCCCATCATTCTGCCAGCCTTCTTGATATGCTTTAGCTCTTTTCCTGAGCCCGACGCAGTGTCAATGGTTCAGTTGGTTGCAGGTTTGTCTCTTGATTTGGAAGATCAGAAGAGTGTAGGTCCTATTCACACACCAGGAACTTGGCCTAATACACAGTCCTGATACTGTAGCGCAGTACTACAGAGGTGCTGCACTGCTGAGGTGCCCTCCTGAGGATGAGAAGTTAAGCTGATGTACCTTCTGTCCATCTCCAGTAGCTGATGTACCTTCTGTCCATTTCCAGTAGCTGTCCAGGTGAAAGTTGAAGATCCCATGGTATTAAACGCAAGTATGAGAATGTCCCCACTGTTGTAGCCAACATTCTGCCTGTCAATAAAACAGGTCCATGTAATCCATCTCTCAGGACAAACCTGGAAATGAGGTGTCACAGCTCAGTGGGCCTTTCCTGGTCAAATAGTACAAATACTGTAAATAAACAAGCATAATACAAACCAACAGTAGCCCATATGGACTATAATTCCATTCTACAATAAAGCTGTTTTCTTCTTATTAGATCCACAGTGGCACCTACCCTTTTTTAATGGCTATTATAACTGAAAAAACTCATTCCAACAAATGCTGCTAAACACACGTACAGCAGCTCCAGCCAGAATGTGATGCAGAAACCTACAGTGTTACATCAGAGTGCTGCAGTGTGCTGCAGGGAACGACCTAATTCAATGGCAATTAAGCCCTTTTGTCATGCAGTATTCTATAGCATGTCATTTACTGCCTTCCCCTGCCATCAAGACTGGTCAGAGATCTACTGGAACATTATTCTATTCTATCCCTTCCTAGCTTCCACCTTTTCCCAAAGCCCCTTCCTCCCCTCCCGACCTCCCTCCTCCCATCAGGCCCCCATCTCCCCTCCCTGCTTCCCTCCTCCCCAACTCCTTTTGCATTCCTAAAGCCATGATCTCCTGATCTTCCCTCATTACTTGCTACCTCCCTAATATCCTAGCTTCCCCTCTTGCTTCTCACCCATTATGAACTGTACATACTGTTTATACTGTTGCAACTAACTTGTACATATTGGGCTGGATATTCAAAGGGGTTGTGCCTGGAGTAACCAAGTTGCACCGGCGCAACTCTGAAATGCGCCCCGGAGTAATATTCAAGAAGGTGACTTGCGCAGCACAAGTCCCAGTGCGTCGGGGCACATTTGTAATGTATACAGCGCATCTGAAGGGGGCGTGCCCATGCATATGCATATGTGGATTACACATTCACTGGTGATCACTGCATCGGGTGGGGGTGGGAGGACCACCAGGGATATGTGGATTACACATTCACCAGAGATCGCTGCATCGGGTGGGGTGGGGGGACCACTAAACTACCAGAGATGGGGACTTATTTACTGTTCAGGCGATCAGTGCTTAGGGAGAGGTGGGGGGTACCACTAGATCACCAGATGATGTTATGTAATAATGCTGGTGCTCACGGCTACAGGAGGGAGGGGGGTTACCACTAGACTACCAGGGAGTATTTCATTATCGGTTTACCTGCAATCGGAGCTATGGGTGGGGACGGGGGTTACCACTAGACCATCAGGGAGTTTACTTGATTCACTAGTACCCGAGATCAGGATTACAGAGTGGGTGGTCCACTAGACTACCAGGGCTTGTATTAATTCAATATAGCCCACAATCAGGGTTACAGGGAGGGTGGGGGGACCACTGGATCACCAGGGTGTGCATTGTATTGCTTTTTACCATAATTGCAGTTATGGGGTGGGGGGGTGCCCCAGGACCCCCTCAGTCCGCACAACATCCTGTGCAGGGCACCCGGTGCATGTCACTGGGCTGCCCTGTGCAGCTCATGCAAATGGGGCCATAATGACATGGATCCATTTGCACCTTGCATACATTATGGCCTCATTTGCACGCTCAAGTCTGAATATCGGGGGGTGATGCGCCCAGCTCAACTACAGTTGCACTGGAGCATTCCCAGTCCTCCCTGTCTGTGGACTGCACCAGCACATTGTGCATGGATCATGCACATTCTGTGCCATATTCAAAGGTGATGCGCTATGCCACATCACCTTTGAATATCCCCCTGACTGGTCACCGGCACATCTCAGTTGCACTGCGCCTCCACTTGCGCCATTGCCTAGTGCAGTCTGAATATCTGGCCCATTGTATATATCTTATATTATTAAGCTTCTCCAGTTTGTACATATTGGCCCAGATATTCAAAAGGGTTGCACCATGCTCAGCAGGGATGCGCCAGCGCAAGTCCGAAAATGCGCCATTCTGCGAATTTCAGCGGGAGGCAGATGCACCCCCCCCAAATCACAATGCACAAGAGTGCAATGATAATGAATGCATGCGCAACTGAATGGGGAGGAACCATGCATAAATGGCGCAGTGCGATATTCAATAACATGCACCATGCACAATAGGGGAGCAAGCGGAAGTTGCGCAATAGTGGAAATGAACCAAAATAAAAAGGAACAAGAGAGAGGCGCAAGAACGCTACAGGGAAGGCACATGTTGCTGAACCACAGGCAGCCACACAGGCATCAAACACTGGGAGCAGAACAGAGCAGGAGAGAGACAGAGAACCTGGAACCTCCAGGAACAGGGAAGGTGTGGGGAGCCTCTACCACAGTGCAGGCCAAAAGGGGGAAGTGCCACACAACACTGAGGCCAGTACAGGGAGGTGTTCCCAGTGCAGGAGGAGTAGCAGCAAGGACAGTGGGGGAACACAGAAACAGCTGCCGGGGGTAATACAAGCCAGGGACATGGCCAGTGCCACCATCCAGATGGAGGCAGTTATGAGGGGGGGTGAGAAGGCAGGCAGCAGGGGGGCTATGCCATGGAAGGGCCCATTGGCGGTATGCCCCCAACAGGCAGTACTGAGCCTGCACCAGCTTCGAGCTGTACACTGATACTGAGATCGTGGGCCGGTACCGCCTGAACCGGGCAATTCTGAGGTGGCTCTGTGAGCTGTGCAGTGATGTGATGCAGGGACCCACACGACGGAGCCATGCTCTGTCAGTGGAGACCAAAGTGACAGCTTGCATGTGCCTGCTCACCACGGGTACCTTCCAGAGACCAACAGGGGACATGACAGGCATAACCCAGTTGGCCACGTCACGCCTCTTCACCCAATTCCTCAGCGCACTGCTGCCACATGCTGCGGAGTACATCCGTTTCCCCAGCACACCGGCAGAGTGCACAGCAAACATACAGGAGCTCCACAGGGTAGCACGTATGCCTGGCATGCTCGGGGCAATAGACTGCACCCATGTGGCCATCTGCACACCACCTGGCCCCGAAAGGGCCTCTTACATGAATCGGAAGGGGTATGCAAGCATCAACTGCCAGGTGGTGTGCAATGCCAGGGGGTGCATAATCAATGTCTGTGCCACGCACCCTGGGGGAGCACATGATGCCTTCATCTGGCACCAGTCCGCACTGTGCCACAGGTTTGAGAGTGGGGACATCCCCACTGGCCACCTAGTGGGTGAGTATGCAAAGCACACAGAAAGACATGGAGCTTGGGAGGGGCATAGTCAGAGATGACATGGGTATTGGCCTAGATGGCCCAAGGCAGGGCTACACTGATCACGAAACTAACGTCCACCCTCTACACACAGGTGACAGTGGGTACCCACTCCATCCCTGGCTGCTCACACCATACCGGTGTCCTGTGACCCCATCGCAGCAACGCTACAATGAGGCACATGCCACCACACGCAATGTCATCGAGCCGGTGTTCGGGATGCTGAAGGCATGTTTCCGTTGCCTGGACACGTTTGGTGGTGCCCTACAGTACAGCCCCTCAAAGGCCTGTGAGCTATTCCTGGCCTGTTGCATCCTGTACAACATGGCCAACGACTGTGGGATAGCTGTAGGTTGAAGAGGGGGACAGCAATGGGGACAATGAGGATGCTGATGAAGATGGTGATGGGGAGTCCCCCTTGGTCAAAGGGACCCCGACTGATCCGGGTGGCACAGCTGCACCGGGACACCATCACAGAGGAGCACTTCAACCAACCCAGGTAAGTCATGGGGCCATATGCAACCACCAGTGGCAAAGGCACAACTCACAAACATGCATGGACAAACCCCAGGGGTGCATGTCATTAAGGGAATTGGCCGAGCATGGAACTGCACACACCGTCAGGGATGGGCAAGGTCTAACACAGCACCCAGTCACACACACCCAGTCACACACACACACCTCACAAGACATGCACAAAGGGTAGGAGGCACACCGACCCCAACCACCACCCCTAGCCACACACACACATCCACAGACCACCACGCCCATTGCCTGTCATTGTGCATGTGTCAGACACTGGGCACCATTGCACAGTGATGGACAGCGTAACGCAGGCATCATCATGCACATGCCACAGCGGACAGCAGCCTGGAGGGTGTGCAGATAGAAACATAGAAACATAGAATTTGACGGCAGATAAGGACCGCTTGGCCCACCCAGTTTGCCCATTTCCCTACCTACTGGATAAGCTGCAGATCCTAGTTTACCAGTAGCCTACTTCTTTCTACTCCCACCCCCTAGAATTGCCTTATGGCTGTCCCATGCATGCTTGAATTCAATCACTGTTTTTGACTCCACAACCTCCTCCGGTAGGCCGTTCCATGCATCCACTACCCTCTCTGTGAAAAAATACTTCTTACATTACCTCTGAGCTGCCCCTCCTCATCTTCAAATTGTGCCCTTGTTCTTGCACACCTCTTTTTGAAAGATGCTACCTCTTGGACTTTGTTGATTCCCTTGAGGTACTTGAAAGTTTCTATCATGTCCCCCCTCTCCCTCCTTTCCTCAAGGCTATACATATTAAGCTCCTTTAGTCTCTCTTCATATGTCTTCCAGTGCAGACCCTGCACCATTTTAGTTGCCCTCCTCTGGACAGCTTCCATCTTGTCTATGTCCTTGCGGAGATTGGGTCTCCAGAACTGCACACAGTACTCCAGATGGGGTCTCACCAGCTGTCTGTACAGAGGGATAACACCTTCCTGTTTTCTATTGGTGATGCCTCTCCCTATGCATCCCAGTATCCCCCCAGCCCTCCTTACTGCCCTCTCACATTGCTTGCCCACCTTTAAGTCATCTGATATGACTACCCCAGGTCCCTTCCATTTCTGTTGTTGTTAGTATCTCACCCCCATTGTGTACTCTTCCCTGGGTTTTGTTTCCCAGGTGCATTACTTGCACTTTAGCATTAAATCTAAGCTGCCATACATTTGACCATTCTCTAACCTGCCAAGTCCCTTCTCATCCTTTCCACCCCACCTTGTGCATCAAATCTGTTGCAGATCTTTGTGTCATCTACAAAGAGACATACTTTTCCTTCCAGTCCTCTGTAATGTCGCCATAAATACATTGAAGTGGACCAGTCCTAATACTGAACCCTTCGGCACCCCACTAGTAACCCCCTTTCTTCAGAGTGGACTCCATTTACTATACCCTCTGTGTCCTATTCTCCAGCCAATTCTTTACCCAGGCTATCATCTTGGGACCCACTCCCAGGCTGGCTAACTTGTATATTAATCTTTGTGTGGGACTGAGTCAAATGCCTATAAGTCTAGGTAGGCATGTCCACAGCCCTCCCTGATCTACTACTTTGGTCACCCAGTCAAAGAAATCTATTAGATTCATCTGGCATGACCTTCCTGCTGTGAATCCATACTGCCTTGGGTCCTGTGCCCCTCTGGCCTCTAGGTACTCAACAATTCTTTCCTTCAGAAGTGATTCCATCATTTTCCCTATCACTGAGGTTAAACTAACTGGTCTGTAGTTTCCGCTTCTGCCCTGCTCCCACTTTTGTGAAGGGGAATCACATCCGCCCTCCTCCAGTCGTCAAGTACCACCCCATCCTCCCATGATTTGTTAAAGAGGGTAGTCAGTGGTGTCACTAGTTCTACCCTTAGTTCTTTTAGAATTCTGGGATGAATCCCATCAGGCCCCATTGCTTTGTCCACCTTCAGTTTTAAGAGTTCTTTCTGAAAATGGACTGGTATCAACTTCTGTATCCAGAGTGTTTCTATTGTTTGTTTTGGTACCTTCCCCTCTTCATTTGTAAATACTGAGCAAAAATATTTGTTTAGTATCTCTGCCTTTTCACAGCCACCCTCTGCCCACCCCTCTCCCCTTTATTAAAGCCTCACTATCCCTCCCTTAGTCTTCCTTCGCGCCCTGATGTACCTAAAAAAGGTTTTATCCCCCTTCTTAACTGAGTTGGCTATCTTTTCCTTAGTTCAGGCCTTTGCTGTTCTGACTGCCTTCCCAGCTCTTTTGCTTTAACTGATATAATTTCGTCCTGCTCCTTCTGTGATTCCTTGTACTTTCTGAACGCTTTCTTTTCTCTTGAACCTTCACTGCCACCTCCTTTGAGAACCATAGTGGTTTCTTACATCGTTTGTTTTGTTTATTTGCTTCACACAAAGGCTTGTTACCTCTGTGATGGCAGTTTTATTATTCCCCATTGTTCTTCCACCCTCCTTCCTGCCCATTTGCTAGTTCATTCCTTAGGCACTCACCCATTTTGGCAAAGTCAGCCCTCCTGAAGTCCAGTACTTTTGCCTTTGTATGGCTTGACTCTGTTGTTGTGTTTATTGTGAACCATACTGTTCGATGGTTGCTAGTTCCCAGATGGCTACCCACTTCTACATCTGTGATCCTCTCTCCATCTCCATTTGAGAGGACCAGGTCTATGATTGCTCACTCTCAAGTGGGTTTCAATACTAGTTGTCTAAGGCATGCCCCCTGTAGGGCATCTAGAATAACCCCACTCTTAGAAGTGGCTGCTGCAACTGCACTCCAGTTAACATCTGGCATATTCAGATCACCCATCAGCAATATCTCCCTTTTTTCTGCGATTCTAAGTATACTTTCTATCATTTCCTTGTCAATTTCCTCCCCCTGAGAGGGGGGTCTGTATACAACCCCTGTGCGGATTGTGGTGTCATTGCCTGCCTCCAAATTGACCCACAGTGCTTCTCCTCCTGTTTACCCTTTTGTTCTGTTGCTTTGATTCCTCTCTTATGTAGAGAGCTACCCTCTTTACCCTCCCTGTCCCTCCTGTAGATAGTGTATCCTGGTATGTTTACATCCCAGTCATGGTTCTGTGTACCATGTTTCTGTGACTGCCACGATATCCAGATGTTCCTCCTCCATCAAGGCCACTAATTCAGGAAGCTTGTTACCCAGACTACGGGCATTGGTACTCATTGCTCTCCATTTTTTGATGGCTTTACCTTCTGTAGCAGCATCCCCCACTGACCTTTCTACCTTGGTCTTTTTCTCATTTAGTACCCTGTTTTGTAGGGGGAGGCTGGGATTTTCCTGCTGCTTATCAGTGCCTCGCCCTTGACTAGTTTAAAAGCTTGCCAATGAAGCATTTAAACCAATTGCCTAAAAGACTTGTTCCCTTCCTGGACAGATACAGACCATCCTGCCAGTATAGGCTTGTGTCCCTCCAGGTGGAACCCCAGTCCCCAGTGAAGCCATACCCCTGTGCTCCACACCATTTTTTCAACCATTCATTAAACTGCATGGTGCAAAGTACCCTCGCCTCACCCATGCCTCTGACAGGCAACACCTCTGAGAAGGATACTGTGTGTGCTACTTGTCTTAAGCCCCTCCCCAACTCTACAAAGTCCTTCTGCACTGCTCTAATCTCATGTTGAGCCAAGTCATTTGTCCCTAGGTGGACAATGACATCCAGCTCAGACTCCCGTGCAACTGTTCTCGTGATCCTAAGGATGCACTTCCTGTCCCTCCAAGCCATGGCACCAGGCAGGCACCTTACTTCAGTTTTCCCTGCTCCCCCCAGTTCTATCCCCCTAATAATTGAGTCCCCCACCAGGAGCTGCTTCCTTTCCCTGTGGTGCCCTCTGCCTCCTTCCTGAGGGCCTCCCTTGTAACAGTTGTCTGCACCCTCCTTAGTCTCCTCTGCAGGTGCATCCATAGGGGTACTATGCTCCCCCAGAATGGAACATGTGTGTGCTTGCAGGGCTGGGTACCCCACCCGTGCATTGCACGTTGAACAACACAATACACACAGGGCAGCATCAGACAGTAGCTGTTCTGGGAGATAGGTCAGTCACGCGCCACAGTGCCACGGCTGCCATGGATGCTTGGGCAGCCCCACCGAGTCCCACCAGCAGTGACAGGCTGACCAATGGCCTCATGGGATGGCACCGACAGTCCCCCAGGGGTTCCACTGTGTGAAAGCGACTGTGCTCACGCAGGGGTCTGCAGCACACCAAACATGCCTGCGCCAGGTGTGCTCGGGATGCCCACAGCTGAACCCGGTGTCGACAAGGAGGGTGTCGCACGACGCCGTGAATGGGGGGTGGACATTGCACTGTGCGGTGTCTGCGATGCATGGGCAAATAACTGTGTGCCCACTGTGGCCATGACAGCTGTGATTGCCTGTGTCTGCCTGTCAATGGCAGCGGTCACATCCTCCCGCATCTGGTCCATCCCTGCCAGGAGCAGAGCGGTGTCTCTGCTGCACCGCTCCTCTGCCTGGTGTAGAGCCACACTGAGTGCATCCACTGCTGTCACAAGCTGCACCTGCTGATCGACTGATGCTTGGAGTATGCGGGTGTGCTCATCTAAGAGGTCATCTGCCTGATCGGCATGCTGTCCCTCACAGTGTTCATGGCCCTGATGGTCAGCAGCCCTTGAGGGTGGGCACTGCACACCAGGGACAGGCCTGGGCATGTCCACAGGTGGTGCACTGATGCCACCCCCTGACACTGTACCCCCATGGCCATTGGCCGACTGCTGACACTGCCCCTCTGGCTGCCACTTTCCAGGGCTCAAAGGCGCCACCACAGTGGCCGCAGCAGCCCCACTGTCCTGGACACACACCAGTGCTGCCCTACTGGTGCAGACAGGCACAGGCTGGGACTGTGATGTCATGCAGGCCTCCACGGCGGCACCACCCACAGCCATGCCCGTGATGTCACCTGCTGTGTGGCCATCCTGCGGCCCACATGTATCACTGCCCATGAAGTGAGCTCCATCATCATCAGTGACGGATCCGGCACCAGCCCGAGTCTCAGCATGCTGGCATCCGTGGACACTGGCATGCTGGGACACAGGCAGGGCCTCCTCCACACCTGCTCCACCAACATCAGTCCAGACGTCCAGGTGGGCCCACTGTCACCCTGACCCTTGTATGCCTGTGGAGGTGGATGGGCCCTACTCTATCATCATGCTACCACCCTCAGTGGACAAGCCCACCACCGCTGACCCATGTAGACACTCAGGAGCTGTAAGGGAACACAGTAGCATTAATGTATCTTCCCTACCCTGTCCCCCCCATTGACAGACCAGGACCTACCATGCAGTGATGGACTACCACCCGTCTGGAATCCATCACCCAGAACACCCTCGATGGCACAACACTGCATGCTGCCAGCAACCCGCTCTTCTTGTGGGGTCAGGCATTGCACATCTGGCTGTCCCCCACCGGTCACAGACCATGCTACCCTGATGGCAGCCACCTTCTCCTTAATCCTCTGCCTGTCCATGCCCATCTTCTTTTTGCACTCCTGCATGGACCGCTGGTGGCTGCCATGCAGGTTGACGGCACGCGCCACCTCTTCCTATGCAGCAGCATGGGCCTGTGGTGTTCCCCGGCGTCCGCTGAGCAGCGGCTCCTGGTCGAGGAAGGCCTCAAACAGGGCATCTGTTTCTGCCTTGGTGAAGTTAGGCCTCCTCTTCCTCCCACGTCTCTGTTCCTCTTCCTCCACCTCACAATCACTCATTATTCATCCTGTGAGAATGACAAGTGTTACCTATGACTGTGCAGTCCCATGCATGTCCCACACACCACAGTCCACACTCCCAAACAGTATGCAACTCACCACAATAGACTGCAGTAACCGACTATGGCCAGTGCAGCCCAATGTCGCATTTTTATAGTGCAACGCATGCAGATGAGGTAAGGCACCTTTTTAAGTGGATGCAAATGCAGTGTCTGCACCATTGAATGGCTGATTAGCTGATTTGTATATGCCGGCTGAATATCGCGCTGTTGCGCTTTGCACAATTGTGTTGAATGTCCTCAGGCAAGGGCACATTTCTGTGACATGCGCAGTACACACTGAACTGCGCATGCCCGGGGTGATGCCGCAGATGCCTGCTGCGCTGCTGACATGCTGTATGAGGGAGGCAATGCAGGGCACGGCCACCATTCTGCCAGTGGCGCTACTGCGCTGTTCACATATATGGCGCTGTGGCACTGGGGTGCCATATGTGCACTGGGGCCACAGCGTGGTAGGCCGCTACAGGAGGTGGCACACAGGCACCCAATTGCACTACACGCATTGAGTTCCAATCGTGCTGTGGCTGTCCATGCGTGAGAGCCCCTTGACCCTGTGCCCAACTTTTGCCCCCTAGGCACCATGCATCCGCATGGGTGCACCACTATCATGCTGTTCGGTGACAGCGCAATAGGAAATGGTGGCGCTGTACCACGCAGCATCTGCACGTGGTGGACCGCACTGCTGAGTGCCATTTTGACTCCAACTAGCTGTAGAGATGGCACGGAGGAGGGCTGCTGTGTGCAGCCAGGTTGAGTTGGCCAATTTGGTGGCCATTGTAGAGCCCCATGCTGGGGCACTGTATGGTGATGCACCCCTAGACAGGGTCAGAAGTGCAGTATGGGAGGAGGTGGTGGTGGTGGTGCTGGAGGAGGCCACAGGAATTGGGCACATGGCCGAGCAGTGTCACCACCAGTACGGGGACCTCCAGTGCAGGGACCCGGAAAGGCTTGCCCACCTGCAGGGACATGCCAGGAGGGACACGGTGCCATGGCCAGGTAGATGCCACATCCATACACTGTTAACGTACATACGGGTATCATGGTTGCATGTGTCCTGCACATGGGGGGGGCCATCCAGTGTTGGCCGTGGTGGTTGGTATCAGGGTGGGGGGTGGATGCGTATGGCTGTGTGGGATTGCACACGCATGGGAGCGGGGGGACTTTGCTACCAGATTGTACTGATGTTCCTCTCTCCATGTTTGCACCTTAGGCCCAGAGGAGCGCTGGCAGGTGAGAGAGAGGAGGCACCGCCAGGAGGACCAGCAGGCCGGGAGGGATGCAGGACCACAGAGGTGCAGGGACCAGCGTGATGATGGTGAGTGCCTTACATCCATGATTACTATTGCATGCTGTGTAACAGGGTGGGCAGCAGGGCATGGCCACCATCCATTGACACCACTGCCATGCATGCAACTTGTTACAGTCAGCACTGTCCAGTGGCACTGCATGTCTGGGAGTGCATCAATGGTGGTCCATGTGTGCTCCAGGTACATGGCTGTGCCACTGCCTTCACACCGCATAGCCATGTCACTATACGGCCAAGGTGGTGCTGTGTGGGACATGGGTGGTGGGTGTGTGCAGTGGTCCGCTGATGGCTGTGGGTGCCTGGGTAGGCAGGTCTTGTGGATGTGGTCACTGTGGGTGGTCGCACACCATCACAGGGGCATGGCACATGGCTGTATGCCATGCACAATGGGGGGGCTGCAGGGGGCTGGACAGTCACACGTATTGACTCTGCTCCCTTGTCCTAGGTGGACAACGCTGGATGGTCCTGGAACGGGGCATACAAGAGCTTCTGCAACTGGCACAGGCATCCCTGGCAGTGCTGGAGTGCATGGAGTGGCACGGGGTCCAGAGGAGAAGAACCTGGAGGTGCCACAGGAGTGGAGAGTGGGGCACAGAATAGGCCCTCCATCACCCCCTGACACCCATACCCCCCCTGAACCCACCCTCACACCCCTTCTTCCCTCTCCCATTTGTACACCCCTGCCCTATGCCCGCACCCACCTGGTTTGTGGCCCTTCCCCCAACCTTGTATATATTTGTATATGTTTGAGAGTTGTTATTTTGCAATACATACATTTTGTTATAACAGCTGTGGTGGTCTCTGATTTGCAGCGGGCTACAGGTGCTCAGCTGCAGTGGTGTGCATGGCATCAGGGGTGGTGCAAGCATGGGCGTATATGTGTGTCCGGAAGGGAACTGCCTATGATGTGGGAGGGGGATCGGTCACTGTCTGTGGTTTGTGTGTTGTTATCTGTGTACTGGATGCCTGTGTGCAGTGGTCCATGGTGCATGCACTGTGTGCATGGCACCCCTGTCAGACCATCCATGGCCTGGGCAGCTGACACCCTTGCATGTCTGTGATATGCACAGTCTGCTGGCATGTCAGTGGTGGCTGTCTATGCTGGACAATCACTGTACCCTGCACAATGCCAGGTTGCCTCCTGTCACTGATATGGTGCACGTCTGCCTCCGGTGGCACTGTGGTCTCCACTGTTGTTGTCCCCCCTCCATGCTGTCGCTTGTGTTTGTTGCAAGGGATGTGCTCCACTTTCTGTCACTTGTGCTCCGGCGGCATGCTGGTGGCATAGTTTCATGGTGCCTGGCAGGGTGGCTGCACACCTGTTGCCGTGTGGTGCTGATCATGTGTACATGTTGCTGTGGCCACACGCCCAGTGGCCGTGCATGACCCGCTACTGTGTCCCTGTGTTGGTGTGCCCTTGGGTATGGGTGGGTGTTTGTCCATGCACTGTGTTGCATCCTGTGTGGCGATGCCCATGCAACACTGTGTGTGTCTGTGCTTGCTGTGTGTGGCCAGTGCTGGGATGGGATGTCCTTGGGAGGGTGTGCAGGTGCTGTACTGCTGGTGATGGGGTCCAGGGCATGCCCTGTCACATGTGGGGTATCTCATGTGCCGACGCATGGTCAGTCTCTCAGCTATACCTCGGGGGGGAACGTGCAGGGTGGCACTGTGTATGCAATTGTTGCATCACTGTCTGCTGCCGCCTGCTGCAGGGTGTACATGGTGGGGCTGCCTTGCATGGCTCCATGGTGCACAGGGTTGCATTGTCACAGTGGGGGTGGTGGCATGCATGGGGTGTCCTGCACTGTTGGGTGCTACTCCTGGGCAGGGTGTATGGGTTGTGGTGCATGGTGTGCTCTGCATTGGTGGGATGGTGTGGCCGGTGGTCGGCCTCCTTGTGCACCGTCACAGCTTGCCAGGGGTGTGCTGGGGCACCATGGCCCGCTGTGGGTTGGTTGCTGGTATCCATGGGTTGGTAGTTATTCCAGCTCTCCACCAGTTGTGCAGTGCATGGGGTGTGGGGGGCGATGTCTTTTTCTGCTGTCTGCTCCTCTGCCCATCTGTGGCATGGGTGGTGGGCCCCTGCATCCTGTCCCTGCGCATCCCTGGTTGTGCTGTTGCATTGCTGCCCTGCTGCAGGGGGTGTCCCTGGTTGCACTATGGCACATCTGGACTGCTCCACTGAGCATCCCTGGTTGCACTGTGGCACATCTGAAATGCACAACTGCACATCCTTAGTTGCGCTTATGGCAGGTGGTGTGATATTCAGTCGCAGCCGAGGGTGCATCTTGATTCCGCGTAGCGTTTTTGAATATCACGCTTCTTTGCACATGGGCACAGTGGACTTGCGCTTGCTCCTGCTGTTGCGCACTTTTTGGGCACAGTTTGAATATCCAGGCCCTAGTACATATTTTTTTTCCAACCATGTATACTCCTTGCTATGTACCTACCATGTGTATTTTATTTTTTCCCTCTTTGTTTGTTGTATTATGTATCTTAAATTACACTAGTCCACCCAGGACCACATTGCAAATGAGTACCCTCAGTGGTGTTTCTCCTGGTAAAATAAAGATTAATTGATTAAGTGATTTACTGCAAGTCATTGCATTGCACCCTGACTGACTCCACTGTACATTTATTTTATGTTTCCAGCATCTGTACAGAATGAGTGCTTCTTACACAAATTATAAATTTTTATTGGGGCATAGAGGCTAACAATTAGGATAGTTGATGGGATATTACAGTAAATGTTGCCATTTTGAGAGGATGTAAATGTTTTCAATATTTGCCGATATCACTCTTACTGGGATGGTATTTTAGAATCATTTATGTGTCAGCCAATATTGCATGTTTATTCAGTGGGTAGAGACAGCAAACCAATCTGATTGGCTGCCAGCCACATCTTTTTTTAGTTATACCATACTAAATAATAAGTGCAAAAAAGTGGCAACTGACTTGCCATAATATCATTGTGCTATCTTGTCTTCAGAACATGAAATACGTCATGCCGTTTCCCGCTTACAAAAAAAGAGTCGGAAACGGCCGGGGAAAGTGAAAGAAAGTTTAAGCCACACAATTAACTAAATGGACTCAGAATACTTTAAAAAAGAGCTGCTTTTACTTTAAAATCCTCCCGCTGTCCCTCCTGAGCTGCTCCCTTCCCTTATTTACCCACAGGTATTGTGGTGTCTCCAAACTCCCTCCAGAACCGCAAGCTGAGTGACAGCGGGGAAGTTTCATCAAAGTTCCTACTGCAGATGGTAGCTTGCTGCTGGCAAGAGTAAAATGAAAATTGTGGTCTTGTCAGTGGCCTGACATAGTGACTCAGCAACTCTAACCAGCGCCACTAGTGACAGCATTTAATTTAACAGTGTCCTTAGTAACTTCTGGAAAGTGGAGAGAGTATTTGAGAAGAAACCAGATTTTTTTTTTATTATTTCAGTAAATTTTTAAAAACATTTTACAGTTTCTCAACATACAACCATTTCATAAGCACAATAATGCACTCCAAGGTGTGGGTTATGCTCTGATAAGCACACTTCTAGGAGAAGTAAGACCCTTGTCCAATGGCCTTCTGCCTCACTACACCCATAGGCGTGCATTTATCAGAGCATAATCCCCATCCTGTCGTGTGTTATTTCTAACATATCATGGACAGCAATGTGTGAATTTTCTTAGTGTACCTTATTTTTGAGGCTGATATCCCAAATTGATAAGCTGAGTTAGAGTTTTTGATAATGCATTAGGATGTTATGATGAAATCAATATGAAGGCAGAACATCAAAACATGCATTACAGAAGATAAGAAATGTATATATACTGGTATATATTATTTGTAAAATTATTTGTGTAATTTATCAAGTGAAGAAGATAGAGTGATATGGTTTGGATAAAGGGGGCTTGATTTTCAAAACTAAACCTTTGACGCAAGGTGCCAGTGTCAAACAGGAATGATGCAAGTGGCACCTTGCATCAAAGTTTGCGGCTGTCCTGATTTTGGAATCACAGGCTGTGTTGAAATTGGAATGCGTGTGCCAAAGCCACCCTGTGCCACCCTTGCAGCAGAAGTGTCTGTGCACCAGGTCAGAAGGGTGGTTGCTCCATGCTGGGGCTGCACCATCCCCTGTTTTGCAATTCCAGAAGCCATGCCATTGTCACAACAGGGGGCTGTCTTTAGACCACCCAAAAGGTGGTCTAAGAGCCATGTGCCACAGGGCAGGGCAGCAATTTGTGGTACCTGCAAGGAGAGGACTGGGTCAGAAGTAGAACAGGGGGTACCCTATGGAATGAGGGGGGCATGGCAGTAATGTCTGGGTGCTGATGTGGCACCCAGTGGGGGTACCATGCACACTTCCAGCAAGCTGACTGGCTGGAGTACAGGGGAGTTGGCAGGGATGAACCATGACCTGGCCTCAGCTGCACATAGTCCTGGCACATGCACAGTAGGTGCACCAGTCCCCAGCTATCAGTGGGCAGGAGTGACTGCACTTTACAGGGTGCAGGTGGTGGAGGTGAAAGGTTCCCAGGCACCACAACAGTATCCTGGTACTGAGGCCCATGCATGGAGGCAGGCTGCTGTCTGCCTACAGTGTTGGGGACTGGTGCACCTATGGGGTGGGTGCCAGGGCTGTGTGCAGCTGGGGCTGGGTCATGGTCTATCCCTGCTACACCCCTCTACCCCAGCCAATCAGCTCACTGGAAGTGCACATGGCACCCCTGCCAGGTGTCACCTCAGCACATTGACATTGCAGCCATGTCCCCCTCACTCCCTAGGGCACTCCCATGTTCCTTCTTTCCCCAGTCCCTTCCTTGCCGGCATATTCCACCCCCCACCACCACCACTGCCTCTGCAGCCACTCTCAGGTTGGGTGGGTGGAGTGACAGATCCCTCCATCGAATACCACAGGTGCGCCACATGTCTGGTGCAACACTGTGGCTGCAGCAACTCTCTGGTCTTTGTTGCAGGGACCCCCATTTTTATAAAATAAGGCACAGAGTCCCTGATGACTCAGAGTTTGCCACAGCTGTAGATTGACACAAATTGCGACAATCTAAAGGCTGTCTGAAAATCTAGCCCAGGGACTGCATTTTACCTGTTAATGGGCCCTATGCACTATTGTGTGACATGGCTATGTGCTATGTATCTGTGGCGCATAGCCACTCTGCACCCATTGAGCCCCCTGCAACACATTCTTCAGTCGGGGCACACAGCCCCTTGGTACCCAACTCCGGCTACGCCGTGGACAGCCACACACCAGGGCGGGTGGGAGGGCATGTTGGGGCATGTCCACACTGCACCATTCACAGAGGTGCAGAATGCTGGGCATGGGGAGCACACCTTATACTGGGTAACACCCAGCCATAAGGAATACGTGCCTCCCCGGAATGCCGCCACTGCCAGTAGTGCTGATGTGGGGGCACTGCAGCCTCCCCACATGGTGCCCCAGCCCATGGATCATCATGGAGGGCTGGGGGTGGCCGACCGGGCACCCACCTGCCCCATGCTTGCAGCGCACATCACACCCTCCAGTGTGTTCTGTGCTCCACGGGTGTAAGTGATCCATTTAAAGAACAGGTCCAGGCATCCCACTGAATGCATGCCTGGTCCATGGAAATGTCCTCTGCATGTCTGTGCACCGGAGGGCAGGGCCACAGACTGGTGGTAGCTGGTAGTGACTACCAGCCGGTGCACATCTGTCTGCAGATGTGGAAATCTGCGGACGGGTAACACACCTCCAGCGCATATTACCCGCCCATATGTGAATAGGGCCCATTAAGTGTAAGCCTGGGCCCTCGAGGGGGATGCCTCACTAATACTCTGAGGAGGCCACCAGGAGTTCTTCAAGTTGAAATAAACAGGATGACTGAATCTTTTAGTGCAGTGCCTCCATCTTTTGTGCTCCCTTGGGATAACTGTTGGCACTCAGGATGCTATCCCCTTCCCCCAGAATCAATAACAGATCCACTGGCCCAAACAATCCCACTCCACAATACAACAGAATAGTTTGCACCTCTTCTTATAGAAATGTAAATCCCTGTACACCTTAATTTTCTGTTTTATATTTTCTTCTGCTCTGATTATATGGTCTCCTACCTCTCCGTCTTCAAACCTTTCTCGGGGTCACATCTGTAAACAACATTTCTACTCTTTCTCTATTTGTTTATCTGGTAAAACCATTTCAATAAATAGATACATTACATGTGCAATAGTGTACCCAATGGAAAATGCAAACAAAAAGTATTTCTAAGAGGTGTGGGTAAGGATAGGGGAAATGGTAAGGATGGCAATGTATGTAGTAACAAATAACACAGTGTAATGCAGTCCAACTTAGGCTCACCACCATCCAACAGTCCTGCACTTTATGCCCATCCTTGCTGGTACACCTGTCTTATTCAAATGCCTTAGGAACTCCCTTGTGTCAGAGTAGGGTACGCAGCACCCACTAGGTCAATAGTTGATGTAGGTTGCAGGACACATAGAAGGATATTAAACAAACAATAATTGTAATCCACTTATGGCACACAATAGGTTTGTGGCCTGGCTGTGGGATTCTGCTAGGGCTGACCCTATGACTCAGTCCTACCCAGGGCTTTTGACACCTCTCTCTAACTACCTATATAAAGGATGGAATCCTATGAATTACTCATGGTTCCCAGAGGCTGGGTGTAGTTGGTCCACTGAATTATTCAAATTGTGTCCCCCTTCACCAAAGACTGGTTGGGCTCTGGAACCTAAGTCTCTGCAGTCCTTACTATCCTCTCCTTTGATGCCCCCAGGGGCCTTTTTCTGTCTCTGCAACATTCACCCCCTGAGGGTCCTTTCACTTTACCTTCTTGCTTTTCTGTGGATAGCAACAACCATCCAGGCACTGGCCTATCTGTCCTCTGTGGATAAGTCAAGACAATTTGCACCCCAGGGGTAGAAACTGATGGAAGATGTACAGGTGCTGGCACTGACCCATGGTAACTGCACTCTCTTTAAAGCACCAACACACTGCTTGTACTCACGTGGGGGGGGACCACAGTCCTCAGTGGATGATTTAAATGTTACCTTGATGAACATTTAAACTAGTGAAGGGGGGTAGCAGAAGAGGTCAGGGAGGCAGAAACTGCCCCACAGGCTGAAGCAGAGAGTACAGAGAATCCAAGGTGAGTGGAATCCCCTGGGATGCAAATTAATACAGGAAGCAGAGTAGCTATTTCTAAGAAAGCAGATGGCACCAAAAAAATTAATCTATGCCATAAGGAAACAGATAGAAATACTCTCCTGCATGCCACGAGCTGTCATCCAAAGCACAGGATTAATATTTTTAAGTCCCAGTTAATGAGAGCAAAGCAAAACTGTAGTAGTGAGGAAAACTATCTGGCACAAAGTAAAGGCATGAAAGTAAGGTTCCAGCAAAGCGGCTACAGGCAGGCGATCCTAGACTGGGCAGAATCAGAAGTCAGCTCCATGAACAGGAGCAATTTACTAACAAAGAGAATGCACATAACTGAAACCACACAGTATCTAAACTATGTCAGTACATATGGCAAAAGGTCAGCAGCCATACAAAATATTATATCCAGTAATTGGAGGATCATCAGTTGAGATCCCGTACTAAAAAACAGCTGCTCCACACTGCCCAGGTTCAGCTGCAAGAGGGCCACAAATCTGTCAGATATCCTTACGCACAGTCTACAACCTGCTACAACTACTGAACCCCACACTTGGCTACTGAAATTGCCACATGGTACTTTTAAGTGTGGACCGTGTAAATACTGTCTAGTTATGGAAAAAAACACAGTTTTCACTAGCAATAATGCCACAAAAATATTTAACATAAGAAATGTTATTAACTGTGACAGTACGTAAGCATTAAGCCACGATGAAGGAGGCTTCTAACCACCCAACCATGCATTTATTCCACAGTAGAAGCCTCCTTCAGAGTGGTTTAATGTGATTGTAACGTGGCAAGTGCTGCTAGGGAATGATTATTGTAAAGGTTTTTTTTTTAATAAAAGATGCAAATAAAATATTGTATGTGGTTCAGATCTTTTACTGTTGATAAGGAGACACCAACATTTATTTTTATAGTTATGCTGCTAAAGACATGCATGCATAAATAAGATGTGCACTGTGGTATAACACTTTTTACTGCTTTTTAGACATTTTGAAATGGTGCATTTAATGTTATATGCCTCGTCATTTGGCAACAACACTCTTCTACACAGTGTTCAGTACTGTTGCATTGTATGCTGGGATGTATAGACTCGCATTTTTGCATATCTACATTCAAAAGATCTGCAAACTGCTAATATTCTAACAACATACAACTCCATGTTATTTAAACTGCACAGGTTTGTAATGCAGAGTGCTGCTTATCATGTAAACATTTGGAGGAATGACATGTATTGCTAACAGAGCAACTACTTAGTTTTGCAAAATTTGGACATCTTATGACTTTTGGACAATGATTTGAAACTCGGGAAAGATGTTTTGCATGTATTGTCACTTTTCCAATGAGCTGTGCATGGTAAAGTTGCTAACATGAAAAAGTGCGATGCTGTTAGAGGGAGACATTTAAAGTGTTGTTGTCATTTTACTGTGCTGCTCGGTGGTACTTTTACTTTCCCTTTCCTGCTTTGTTTTGCCACATGAGTTGTCAGCGGCATAATTAGCAACTTGTGGCACATTTATAGGCTTGACTCTTTGTTCTCTACTAGTACATGAGGGGAATTCATGTTTCTGCATTATTTTACCTTGCATCACAGTACTCTCGGACAACATGTTTAGTGCAACAGCAAGTGACCACTGAGTGGGTGGGTGGAAACACTGCTTGGGAGGTGTTACACGAGGTCCCTGCACCCTAATTGATACCCTCAGAGGTACACAGTGGACAGCTAATGTTTAGGCATAGGCTATACTAATACATAGGGCTAAAGGCGTCTACCGTACAAGAGTAGATGTCAGGATATAAATGCATATTGTTGTAATCCACTTTGCTTGCTAATGCACACATATTATACCATGTATTTTCTGTCTATTTCTTACTTTGTCAGATGCCAAGACACCTGTCCTTGAAGTAATTATAATATGTAAGGCAACATTGCCATCCTTCGGTGATGTACACCAATACACCTTGTTATGTAAGACTCTGTATAAGAACTTCTTTGTTCTAAAACTGATGACTTTACAGAATTATATAATGTTATCTTGGACCGTGGCGCCACCTCTAATTTAACCAATAGGGCTCATCTCTGTAACTAGAAATGTTTCCATCTTATAGTAACCATAGTAATTATCATAGGTATATAATGTTATGCACAGGCTTTACACCTCGGAGACCCGAGAGATCCCAAGAGACTACAGAGAAACCTCGAGGTGTAGGGAACGCTTAGCACTGGCTCCTGGTTCGTATTGGTAAGAACTGCTTAGGGCAACTGTGATTCATCCCTTTTGTAGTAATAAACTTGTTTATTACTCGAATGCAACTCATTTGTGATTATTTGCATTCCCAATATCATCAAGAATCTGAAAGTGAGGTTTAGACCTCTTACAAATTGGCGACCGTGTGCAGGCGATATTTGGTGTTTGCAAGTTTTCACTTGTTGCTGTATACTTTCCTTTCCCCACGGGGACTGTAGGTGTACACTCCCTTATCACCTCTCCCGTCTTTTCTACCAGTTTGTAGATACTTGCAAAGTCTGGCTGACTTTTTGGGTGTGGTTGATGCTGTCTCGACCCACTCCATAGCAGCTTTGAATTGCAAGCCTACAACTTATACAGTAGCCCGGCTGTGTTTAAAGTACTCGTGTTGTGGATCGATATGCAACATACTGTCTTTTTCACAGTTTGAATTTTCATTCCCTCCCACACAATGGCCACAGTATCAAATATCTGCACAGAACTGAGACTCGATGTCTCTAACTTCCTTACCTCCCATGGAGGATGGGCTGACTTCGCGTGGGACGCAAGTCAATCCGAAAACCCTGTACTGGAGATTTCAACCCAGTATGCAGAGACACGACAATCAACCAATAAGCGTTGCGCTAAAGGGTTGATGGTCGCTGCTCTCTATGCTGCTTTGGAAGCCTCCGAGGCGAGGTTTTGCACCCTTGATCTGCAGATCTCATCTCTTAAGCGACAGATGGGTTTACAGGAAATGGAATGTGTTCGAATACAGCAGAACTTGGAGTCAGAACTCCAATCTCTGCGTAATGAAAAGGATTCACTATTGCATCATTCAGCACAGGCTGGTGAACAAGAAATGTGTACTCTGAAACAGAAGTGTGAAAGTTTAAGACAGGATAAGAGTCAAGTTGTGCAGATGAATGATTTGTTGAGTGCTGCAAATGCACAGTTGAGTGATGAAATGGGTGAGCTTCAGGATGAGATCAACCAGGTACGTAATGATTTAGAAATAGCCTATAGGGACAATCGCGAATTGAGCACCGCGTACCGTGTTTTACAAAAGCAGAAGCAGGATCAGGTTGATATGGATGTTGCAAGTGTGAATCATGATGAATGTAAAGCTAAGATGGATAAGCTGCACCATCAGTGAGAGGTTTTTGCTGGCCACGTTAAGGCAATGGGAAGCGTAGCCCCTGCCTTTCACTTGTCATCAGAAGGGGAGTTATCTGATGATGACGTCTCACAGTACAATGCCCAGTCACGCCCCTACTATGGCCTAGATTCCCCACCCAGCCATACACAGTATGGCGGGTCCCTACCCACTACTCCCCAGGTCACACGTCGACGACTTCGTGACGCTCATCATGGGAAATGCCATCATGGCGGCGCCCATGATAGGGGGTGAGCAGGCCCAAGCCTGGTCCCGACGGCACCTCCAGTAGCCGTAATTAGTGTGGAAGACAGGCAAGAGATTAAAACCATGATTGATAGAGCATTACGTAATGTTCCTCTTCCTGAAAGAAGTATGAAAGCCATTAAAAGTCAGATCCGACAAATTTTCCAAGAAGCTGGCACTCAGGAAGGTGTTGTCCGTACTGCAGCTGAAACTGCAGCTCGCGCAGCATTGGACGGTGTGCGAGATGTGTTACCTTTGCCTGATCGACCACTGACTAATCCCCCTCAAATGGCCTACTCTGTTCAGCAAATTGCTGACAGTCTCAGTCGGATGAGCCCGTCCGACAATCTCAGTTGCCATTTGGAAAAGGTGCACTCCAAATGCGAGATGCTTAGCCTCGTCGCAGAATATCAGGTCCAAATACTACGCCAGACCATCGATCCTGGTTTATGGGCCAAACTCCCCAAAGTAGTTCACCAGGATGGGAACGCTACCTTTGACGAAGTTGCAGCTGAGCTCATCTCCACTCATAGCCCGGGGTGGTAGGAGTGATGCTGGCATATCCCGTGAAGCAAAATGCAAAAGAAAGCCCAGCGACCTACCACCAGAGACTTTGGATGGCCTACAGAGCAGGGAAGCATCTGGCACAAGAAGCTGCGGATGTAGATCTTATTGAATATAAGACCTTGTTCCTTAGGAACATGATCCCAGCTGTAAGAGAAAAGGTAGAGCCGACCACTTACCCAAATACGGATAGGTTTGCTGATATTCTTCGGAAAACCGAGAGCGTGTATCAACTGTACATCCATGATTTGGGTTCCGGTTCCAAGAAGGTTGCCGCCATGGAACCCGCTTCCGGGACCGCGACACACTATACCATGGAAGGGCAGGCCCAGCAACAGGAACCTGAACATCCATCGGCCCCTCCAGCTAGCAACCAACAAAACCCCCAACAGGGCCAACAACAGCAACAACAGTGGGGTGGGAACCGGAATTGGCCTAAAAACAGAAGGCAGAAGGGCAGAGGGAAACCATTACAAAGAACGGGTCCCTCATACAAGGAGATAGCTGAAGAAAAACCGAAAATTTCGAGAGCTCCTGGGGCAAGTGTGCTCTGTAGCGGACGCTGTTCCCTCACAGACCCTTGCGGCAGTACAACCGGCGACCCATGCTACTACTGGTCACGGAGACACCGGAAGTACGAGCTCTCAGGCCCACACAAGCCTGAACCCGGAAGCTCCTCCCTATATTGCATCAGTGCAACACTACGAAGTCATTCATGCAAGTCAGACCCAACCTCTGCACGCCTCTAGCAATACGGATTGAAAATTACAGGCCCCAGTCCGCATTGTAAACAAGCTGGTCTTGGATACAAACGGAAGGCCCTGCACTGAGGCCGAGGTCGGGGGCCGCCAACTAATTGTCTTATTAGATACAGGTGCAGCTGTATCTGTGTTACACGACGAACACCCGGACACATCTCCTTGGTCTACCGGATGGAAGACCAATATGTCAGGAGTTGATGGTACTAGGCTACCTGCATACCGTTCTCTACCCTCCGGTAGAGCTAGGCCATTTGAAGGCCTCACATGCTTTCCAACTAATGGTGCTGCATGATCATCCTGGTATCATTGGGATTGACTTCCTTGCACCACACGGCTGTGTGGTGGATCTAGCTAACATGCTGCTGATACAGATCCAGGGTCAATACCACACTGTCTTAATTCCTGACTCACATGCTGTGGCAACAATATCTATCAACAACAAAGAGTATGATGTCATAGATTTGTTCAAGAACCATGAACTTTTTCCAAAACTCCTACCTATTCTGCAATGACATTTGGAAGCGTTTGCAGTTAACAAGCATGATTGTGTCAGAATGCATACCGTTATTGAGGTGCCAGGCCCGACCCATGAAAGACAAAGGCAATACCCATTTCCCACTGAAGCATTGCCCTCTCTCCGAGAAACGATCAAGTCACTCCTTAAACAAGGAGTAATCAGAACTTGTGTTTCCACTGCCAACTCTCCTGTTTGGCCCGTGAAAAAACCCACAGGCACCTGGAGACTTACTAGTGACTACAGGAAATTGAATCAGGTCACTCCCAGTTGTTCCCCAACTGTGGCATCGGCACCAGATGTGCTTCGACGTTTAACACCGGTTCAGAAATGGTTCAGTGCCCTGGACATCTCCAATGGTTTTTGGTCATTGCCATTGGCCCTCAAGAGTCAATATAAGTTTGCCTTCACATTTGAAGGATGACAATACACGTGGACTTGCTTGCCACAGGGGTTCCATAACAGTCCATCCCTCTTCCATCTCCACATGATGGACACCCTACAGAGTTTCTCAGCCCCTCAATGTCTCTTACAGTACGTAGATGACCTGTTGTTGGCCACGGCCACACAGGAACAACATCTGGATCTCTTGGACGAACTACTGACTCTCATTCAGAGAGCAGGTCTGAAATGCAACCCAGCAAAAACACAATTATGTCAGAAAGAAGTACTCTTTCTGGGCTTGAAAATAACTGACCAAGGCCGGAGCCCTACTTGGAAAAAGATCCAGGGATTACAAGACTTACCATTACCTACCTGTGTGGCAACTCTTCGAAGGTTTCTAGGTATGGTAAACTACTCGAGAGATTTTATTTGTGATTTTGCTCAGAAAGGAGCTCCTCTGTATGATCTACTCAAAAAAGATGTTCCATGGAATTGGAGCCCTGTTCATACCCAGGCTGTGACGTCACTGAAGCAGGCTCTGGCCTCCGCTCCAGCACTGGTGAACCCCAATCCAGCACTACCCTTCCATCTGGAGTGTGCCACCTCTGACATTGCTATGTCAGCAGTGCTGGCCAGGAAGGTGCATGGCACCTTGAGACCTATTGCATATGCATCACAGCTCTTGACCCCAGTGGAACAGAAGTATGGCCTTTGTGAAAGGAACCTTCTGGCCACCTGCTGGGCTGTCAAGCACTTCTTGTATATCATTGGGTACTCACCACTGATTCTCAACACTAATCACACGCCAACTACCTTTCTGCTCTCAGATAGAGTGAAGGATGGGTCAGTCTCCAACACTAGGCTGACGCATTAGTCACTTCTCCTCCAGGACAGAGATATCCAGGTCCACCAGACCAAAGTTCAGTCTCTGCTAGCTCATGGTCTTCTTTTTCAGGGAGAACCCCATGACTGTACACTGCAGTCACCTGACCTCCCAGATCCGGGTCCTTTCCTCCCTGCCACGCCAGAGATACTTAAGAGTACCTCTTTGTGCCATATTTTCACTGATGGTTCAGCACCGTACTATCAGGGAGAACAGATTGCAGGGATAAGTATTTTGGTGGTTTATCCCTATGGGAACACTGTCAAGATATCTAAATGCTGTAGTGTAGCTTCATCACAGTATGCAGAGATGGCAGCGGTGGCCTGTGCACTTGAGTTTATCCAACAGGGAACTCAGGATACCATCATTTTTACAGACTCTAATTGGGTTTGTTGCTCCCTTACAGAATTTCTCCCTTTCTGGCAGAAGAACTCCTTCCTCTCCTCTGATGGCAGTCCAGTGAAATACAAAGAATTGGTAATCTACATACATGCACTGGCACAGAAATACACATAAAAACTTAATGTGCACAAGGTTAAAGCTCACTCTCTACATCATCCCTATCATGCATTCAATGACACAGCAGACACTCTTGCTAAGGAAGGGGCCCAAGGGGGGGACGTCTGGATGATGGATCATCCAGAAGCCAATGCAGCAGTACATGTTGCAGTTCTTAAAAAGAAATCAGAGTCTTTTTCTCCCCTGGACCTTTCAGCAGCCCAACATTTGGACACTGAACTCAAAGAGGTGTTCAGATTCCTTGACAAAGGTACTGAAGAAAGAGTCCCTACACATAACCCATATCGCAGGCAAGAAGGTAAGTTATACTTATCCCCTGATGACAAACTCATTTGGTTCCAACCAGAGAAACTACCACCAAATTGTGGGTAGTCCCCAGACATTTGAGATCTGAATTTTTGCACCAAGTACATGATACTCCTACTGGTGGACACCAGGGAGCAGAAAATACCCTTCAATGTCTCAAGACCACCGATTGGTGGCCTGGTATTACTAAAGATGTTAAACAATACATTGAAAACTGCCTTGTTTTTGCACAAAACAATCCCATACCTACAAAACAGAATGCCAAACTTTTACCACAAAGACACACTGGCCCTTGGCATGCCATCCAAATTGATTTTATTGGTCCTTTGACCAATACCAGTAGAAATAACAAGTATGCTCTTGTGGTAACCGACTTATTCTCCAAGTGGGTTGAGGCTTTCCCCACTAAGACATGCACCGAAAAGACAACTGCCAAAATCTTGGTAGAACAGATTTTCTCCAGGTGGGGCCTGCCTCTCAAGGTAGACTCCGACAAAGGAACCAGTTTTACAGGTGAGTTGATGAAAGAGTCCCTTGAACTCCTTGGGGTTCAGCAAAAGTTCCACATACCTTATCACCCTCAATCCTCAGGTCAAGTAGAAAGAGCCAACAGATGGATTAAGCAAATGCTTTCCAAATTCATAGAGGACAATCCCAAAACCTGGGATTCCCTATTGCCTTTACTCCTTATGGTAATCAGGGGTACATCCTCAGCCACCACCCAGCTTACACCCTTTGAGGTGATGATTGGAAGACAGATGAGACTACCTGAACACTTGCTGTTTGACCTGCACACCCCCACCGCAGACCGTGTGTCTGTGGATCAGTATGTGGAAAAGCTCAGGAAAGGCCTCATACACACACACTTGTATGCTGCAAACTGCATGGGCAAAGCCCAGCAACAGTCCAAAATACAATTCGACAAACATGCACAAGATGTGGATTGGCAGGTTGGAGATCAGGTAATTGTACTTCGATTTGTACATCCCACCCACTCCTTCTCCAACAAGTGGGAAGGCCCCTACCCCATTGTCAACAAGCTCAGTCTGGCAGTCTATCAGGTTAGACTCCTCCACAACAATAAACTGACTGACAAATGGTTACATGCAAACCAGTTGAAATTGTACAAAGGAACTTAAACTTACTTTTCCCAACCCCATTGGGCGGAATTGTACTAATGTACTAATCTTTGATCTTCCTTTTCAGATATACTGACAAGATGGCTATCTTGTTCCTATCTCTCCTCCTTGCAGGAGTGATCCCTTGTACCCAAGGCATGGCACCAGACCTCCTTCGACAACTGGATCCTCCAGCACCCCCTACAGAGGGAGTTTCCATCAAAATACCAGATACTATGATTACTGTCCAGGAAGGTTCCGATGCTTACCTCACTGCCTCGGTCGTTGCTCCTGACAAATCTACCCTTCAAATTGAGTGGCAAACCACATCACAAGGACAAATTCTCCCTGTGGCCAAACTCTCCAAGGGAACTTTTCAGGGTTGACCCAATGCTAAATTATCTCCAGATGGTTCACTGTCCTTGTTACAAACTGCACTAAGACATTCTGGTTTGTACAACATTACTGCTTTAATTGATCCTTCCTACTGTAACTCTCTCTCCAAAGATTCTGCCCCTTAGATACTGTGCTGTACATCACATGGCCTCTGCAGCCATGTATCTCTCTGTTTTACCTCCCACTGAAAAACAGCTTTTGGAATGTCCAAAACATAACCCTGGTCCCTGTAGTGGTCTTACAGCCACTGCCCTCCCAGGTTCTTTAATTAATAATTTACAGTTCATGCATATACCTGTTTTGTTTAATCTTACTTACTGGAACATGAAAGAATTTGGTATGTGTCACAATACTAATGCATCTACATTTTATAGTACCTTATTGCTTGATAGTTTAGCTGCATTTCAGATTCGTACTAAGGATCCCTTTACTGGGGTTTATTCTACTGAACATAGAGGTAATTTTAGGAGGAATACCCCTCCTGGTACTCTTAATCATAAACGTAGTAGATGTGAAGTTGACAGTTCTGATGTTACAGGTGCTATAGGCACTGTCACAGGTCCTTTTGGTACTGCTATGTCCATTTGGAACAAAGCAGACATTGCTGCTATCAAAAGTCATTCTGCAAAATTCTCCACTTGTTTGGTTAATAATGTTTTACCACCATTATTGCATGGTGTGGATGGTCTTAGTCAGGAAGAAAGATACACTGTATACAACATGCACGACATTGCAAAAGCATTCACTGATTCAAAAGATAAGATTAACGCACTCATACAACAGAACAATAGAGAAGCTGACAAACAATACATTGGTCGGGAAATACTCTGTTCCGCATATGGCTCATACATCCTCACTACCATCAACAACCTCTTCCGTGATTTAGAAACTGGAAGAATCCCTGACATAATACATGATAGACGCATCTCTAAATGGTATTGTCCTAAATGTAAACTTTCAAATTGTGTTTCCTTATGTATGCAACAGACTTTGTCTATTCCTCTCTCCACAGTGAGAAATTTGGGGTTTGTTTCCAGACACCCAAACGCTGGTCCTTGTTTTTCTACCAAGAAATGTTCCATAACAGATACCATGTTTGTCTCTTTTACTGTCTCCTTACCACGTTTTGATCCCACTACAGCTTTGTTCGACAAACTTGCACGGGCACATTCGATAGGGCATTTGGATGACGACATCTACAGAGAACGCCCTTGATCTACCACCCCCTACTGGTCTACCACTCCTTCTTGGATGCCTGGGTGGCACAGCACATGGACTGCTGTGCGAAAAAGCAATACATCTACTTGTGCCAATGTGATGTGTTTGATGTCATACGCCCTGTTTGTGGCTACTCTCCAGACAGCATTGATTGGACTTTCACTATGGATGATGACATCACTGAGAATGGCACCAACTCTTTTGAATCGACTCTGTCACCGGATCAGCTCTACCAGTCCTATCGTGAGGAAGCTCATCGCCTGTCAACACGGATTTCAAAGATGACCTATACATGCCCTGTCCAGTTGCAAAAATGGAGACTACCTACTGTACGCTCACAGTATAACTCTGATGGAGAGTATTGCATTGTGACTAATTACAAGTCTTATACATATGGTTCTGTTACTGGTCCTATTGATTACCCCAACTTCTGTTTTGTTCCCCATCATAAGACTGTTATTGGACATACCGTTATTACCCCTGTTCCCCTTATGGATGCAGACATTATTGATGGTAACCCAGATTATTTACTCACACTCTCAGAATACCTACCATACTTTAACGTACACATAAATCCACTTACACTTACACTGAAATCCCTTTTAGATAGAAAGGACACACACCTCATCCACATCAGCAATAATATAACCAAAGCCAATGAAGCTGTTCTTGATCTGATCAATGATGGAGATATGAATAATGCATTAACTAACACCTGGTTGGAGATCACTTTTAAAGGTTTTGTTATAATACAAGCATTTTTGATATTCACTTTGATTATTATGCTTTGCTGCCTATGACATACACTGCGCCAACACCGTGAGCAGCTTGAGTTCCTTTACAAGGCTCGCACGTCGTGATTGTAAACGACCACTTCTCCTGTCCATTCCCTGATTTGCCTGTGTTGCCCTTGGAGGCAACAAGGGGGGGAATTGTTACACGAGGTCTCTGCACCCTAATTGATACCCTCAGAGGTACACCGTGGACAACTAATGTTTAGGCATAGGCTATACTAATACATAGGGCTAAAGGTGTCTACCGTACAAGAGTAGATGTCAGGATATAAATGCATATTGTTGTAATCCACTTTGCTTGCTAATGCACACATATTATACCATGTATTTTCTGTCTATTTCTTACTTTGTCAGATGCCAAGACACCTCTCCTTGAAGTAATTATAATATGTAAGGCAACATTGCCATCCTTTGGTGATGTACACCAATACACCTTCTTATGTAAGACTATGTATAAGAACTTCTTTGTTCTAAAACTGATGACTTTACAGAATTATATAATGTTATCTTGGACCGTGGAGCCACCTCTAATTTAGCCAATAGGGTTCATCTCTGTAACTAGAAATGTTTCCATCTTATAGTAACCATAGTAATTCTCATAGGTATATAATGTTATGCACAGGCTTTACACCTCGGAGACCCGAGAGATCCCAAGAGACTACAGAGAAACCTCGAGGTGTAGGGAATGCTTAGCACTGGCTCCCGGTTCATATTGGTAAGAACTGCTTAGGGCAACTGTGATTTATCCCTTTTGTAGTAATAAACTTGTTTATTACTTGAATGCAACTCGTTTGTGATTATTTGTATTCCCAATATCGTCAAGAATCTGAAAGTGAGGTTTAGACCTCTTACAGAGGTTACACTGGTAATGTGCGGTACTACTGCATCTACCGTGCATTACTGGGGAATTAATGCATGGCAAACTTCTTTTTTTTTTAGCCAATAATATGCCTGTATTTGCTTTCTTGCTTCTCTGCCATGTTACATACATGTTTATTTGGCTAGGTGTAGCTGTGCAGCGTTCTGTGTGGGCAGAACTACAAGGGCTGTGAAGGTGAGGGTAGGTGAGCACATGAGGGCAATTGAAACAGGTGATTTATGCAATGTATTAGCTGTTCATGTGTTGGAAAGCCCTACAGGAAATGATCATACCTTTAGATTCTGTGGAATAGAAAGTGCATCTGGGGAAACGGGGTGCAACCTGGATCTATTGCTACCAAGAGAGGTGCTGTGGACCTTTCAGTTAGGGGGATACTATAAGCCAGGTCTAAATGGCAGGCTGATATAATGCCTTTCTTAAAGGTAAAGAAACACAACAGAAATTAAAATTAAAATCAATGTGTGGATATCTGTATGACGATGAAGCTAACACTTAGTTTTTTTCTAATGTTTTAAGTCTCATGAGACACTTCTATCACTATGTTATTTTGGAGTTGTGAGCCAGACAGGGGTGTGGCAGTCACCCATCTCACTTGCAAGTGAAGGCCCAGGGAACCTTAAGATAATCTCATGTAATGTACTGCTCTTCTAGATAATAGAAATTATTGCTAAAGTGTTTATAAATGGAATAATCGAAACAATTATATTGTATGCTTGTATATAGAAATATTTGTATCCATATAAGGTATTGTCTGTTTTTTGGCAGCACGTTTATTTTACAATATTTAGGCACTGTCACTCTAAAAAATGAACTAATGCATGTATATGCCTAAAACTGGCTTCAATGGATTTTTAAAAGAACCCTCCTTCCCCCACACTGGTATCCCTTGGAGAAAGCCTTGCTGGAGAAACTGGTTGGGAGGTTCACCTTTATACCACTTCACCACTTTGGAACAGTATTTAAGATAAATCTTTCATGGTTGTACTGCAATCTGGTGCTGGCAATTTTTCTGCTTTTACTGTTATTGTTTTGGCCAGGCACAGAGATTGGAAGTGGAGTGGCATACTCTTGCTTGTTGTTACTTCTTACAGACTGTCCAGTAAGAGTTTGCTTTTTTCAGTACCAAACTGGAATTGCTCCCTCCAGAATTATTCTACTGAGATAGTTATATATATATATATATATATATATATATTTATCTCCAGGGCCTAGCAATACTCATGGGCACTGATAGCATGTCTGTCCTCTTACAACAGTGGGCAGGAATTCCGCTCCTCCCAGGTCACAAATGTGCTAGTTCCACACACACACACACACACACACACACAGTCAGAATCTGTGCTCTCTTTCCTGACTGGTTGAGATTCACAGGGAATGCTTACACTGTGCTTGCAGAGACAAGCTGCATGAATGCTCTGCCAAAATCTGGATTCACTATCAGTGCAGTGTTACTGAGCAACTTGCAAGTAAACCCATGCCCCCATTTTCTAATTCCTGCAGACATGGCCACTGCTATTTTAGAAAAATATGTAATCCACCCAACGTGTGGGAGATTATCTGGCAGGCTCCCCAGAGCTGAGCTACCATGGCTGTCCAGTCTTTTGGTCTCACTGTCTCCCATGGACTCTGACTGCTAAGGAGACCAGCTCAAGAGAAAGATAACACTGTTTTGTTGGCCACCACTGCACCATGACACTGCAGCTAAGACCAAACATCAAAGAGCCATTCCGCTGCTTCTGATGGACAAGTGTGACTGACATTCAGGAGCAGGGAGTCCCTCACTGCATGCCCCAACTGCTCCACCAGGGAGATAACACAAAACTACAGGGCATACCAAATAATTGCTTAAGGGCAGAAGCCTTTTTAAAACAAATCTTGCCCAACAGCAGCACAGACTGCTGCCATCTTGGTGCACCCTGACCCCCCGAGCACAGCAGTGGGAGTCAGGGGCCTCTCTTTCTGCCAGTCAGGCTGTAGAGCCCGGAATGGGTGTCAGCGTGGCTCAGTTGGTAGCACATCCGCATCTGGACCAGAAGGTTGTGGGTTCTCGTCCCACACCGGGATAGACTTGCACCAAAAAATCGCTGGCATCCGAGTGCAGTATTGGGGGTGCTGTACTGCTGGGGTGTGCTGTCCTTCGGATAAGACATTAAACCAAGGTCCCTTCTGCCCATCCTGGTGTTGTCCTGGTGGGTGTCCAGGTGGAAGTAAAAGAACCCAGGGTACTCTTCATAAAAAGAGCAGGGAACATTCCTGGTGTCTTGGCCAACATTCTCCTTCCCATAAACCAGTTCATGCAATTATCCAGGCTGTGTGTGGGTGATGATGTGCGATATGGCTGCCACCACACATTCAGTCACTTCAGTACTAGTCTAGCATTGCTTGCAAAGCTCTTTGAGATACTGTGTATGAAAAGCGCTATATAAATGCTGATTCTTCTTCTTCTTCTTCTTCACAAGGCACTCCTGGGACACCAGAGGACTACAGGATTCCTGGCTTAAATTACTGGCCAGTCATCTACTGAGAGATTGACCTCCAGCCTGGCTCCAGAATGAGTAATAGCCCAGTGAACCAATGGCGAGCTGACATTCCTCAGTGAACAGTAGAAGCTGCACCAGGAACCTTTCAGTCTGCACGTGTCTGCAGAAATAAGCAGATTGGTGACTGTTAGAGGTGCTGCAGAGACAGACTGTGTGTCTGCCTGGAAGAGACAGAGTGAAGTGAGAAGCAGAATTCCTGCCTTCAGAAAGGTGGTAATCACATGATAGCCCTGCATGAAAGCAAAAGTAGCAGGCTGCAGCTGAGTAAGAGTCTTTTTCTGTGCTGCAGCCAGAGACCATGATGAAACCCGCCTATTCAGTACCACAGCCCAGTACAGGTTATCGCCACCTCTTGGGACTGGAAGCCAGGATGTGCTGGGTAGGGCAAATAGGAACAAGTTTTTCAGACAGAGCTGTTCTATGCAGAAAAAGGAGGAAAATCATCTGCTGAATGTAGAGCTCAGAAGAGTCCTGACTGGGACCAGAGACAACAGATATCTGCCAGCTGCCAGCTGACACCAGAGGTCTGCACCACCAAAGAAGAAGAGACAGTGAAGCCAGCTGTAGAGGGACTTGTTGTGAACTGTACCATCACCCCTGCACATAGAGTGAGATCTCCTGATCTGAGATAACTGTGGAATTCACTGGGGGGGACATTTCAGCCAGCCCTAATTGTTTTACAAATGTATTTTCTTAGTATATCCCATCCTGCCCAAGGGTCCTTCTGCTAAAGAGTTCTATTCAAACTCATATTGGCTACCCTGGATAGCTTGAATGAATGAATAAATAAATAATTAAATATTTCTAATGTGTCTTGTATCAGTTCAAAGCAACAGCAAGACACACACAGCCTAACAACAGCCAGAGGCACTGATCCAGACACAGATTTATTTGAGCAGCACAATTAGCTGTAAAATAATTGGACATTTTTACTGGACTTGGCTATTTGGCCAGGATTCACAAACACCACAATTTTAGGAAAAAAAACATATGGATTTGGGTTTTAATTTGCAGACATTACTTTAGTTTGTTTACGTTCACCACTGCCAGCAAAACGCATGCAGTGTAATACTGTTTCCATGGCTGGGTATCCAGTGAAGCACCGGGAGAAGATAACGCCAGTACATGTGCTGTAGGCAACAGCAACTTATGTACTGTACAATGTGTGATGTGGGGGTGGGCATCTTCAGAGGGCTGAGTCTGGAAAGGCATCTAGACCACTACCCAGGTTACCAATTAAGAAACATTGACTGGAAAGCCAGTCATTTCCGAAGGATTAATGACCGTTTGGTGGAATGGGTCAGGCCATCACTCTCCAGCCAGTTATTAATCAAATGACGAGCTTCAAAATTGTTAATATACTGTAAGTCTAATCCTGGTAACAACTTTAATTTTTTTTTTTTACTTACTTTCAGATCTTGAGGGAAGTGATGCACTTAGCTGGCAGGTGGATCTGTAATTTCTAAGACGTTAATGACCAATCTAGTAGCCAATCAGGAGCCTCACTAGGCTCATGAACATTTAATCAGACTTACAATATTATTTGACTGCACCTAGGATGTTACGGAAAAGCAGCCCCAGTGTATGTGGGCTAGGCATAGTAGGACATGGAAGACCAACTGAGGAATACTACACTGCACTACCTTGCAGTCTTTAGCTACAGTTTTCTGTTCTTTTGTTTGAATTCTTTGTCTAAGCAATTACAATTTAAATTGCTAGGTTTTCATGCTCATTGGCATAACTGCCAGTGCACTTTGTTGGTTCACAGGTGAAGTGTTCCTTTGTGGAGGTGGGGAGGTACTGTATTCCAGGAGTAGTACCATACTTAAATCAGACCCACTTAAACCTTTCTCTGTGTGAAGACACCACGTTATTTATTTAAACTTTGTATATGAACCTCCTAATCAGGAGTTTAACAATTCAGGCCCCTCAGCATTGTTTGAGCCCACAAAGCATGGATGGTAACTGAAAGATCAATGCCAACCCAATTGCACACAGAAACATGGAAAGGCGTTGGCAGAAAAAGACTCATAGTCTATCTTGTCTGCCTATTTTCCTACCTGAGCCATTCTAACCTACCAATGGAAGTGCCTAGGCCAAACGCCCCTGTGGCAGTTCAGATCCAGCCCCACTTTCCCTGCTCCCCACCCACTTTCCTGCTCTTGTTTTCACTGACCCCTTATAGCTTTCCAGCATTCTCTTAAGTCCTGGCACCATCTCTGGGTTAACCATCTCCATTTGCAGACAACACTTTTTCTGTGAAGAAGTACTTTCTAACATCCATCCTGAATCTACTCCACCAGTTTAAGCATGTACCTCCTGGTTATTGATCCCTCACTATGCTTGCACAAATCATGACACATTGCTGTATTTATTCCCTTCAGGCATTTAAAGGCTTCTATCATATCCTCTCTCTCTCTCTCTCTTTCCTGACCCCAACAAGTACATGATGTTTACACTGGCTAGACTCTCCTCATATGATTATCCTTGCTGACCCTCTATCTTTGTAGCCCACCTTGGACAGACTCTATATGGTCTTTATCATTTTTCAAGTGTGCGCTCCAGAACTGGACACAGTACTCCGAATGTGGCCTCATAGAGGGGCAACAGTTCCTTTTTTCTCTCCTGCTGGACAACTCTCTCTCCCTATACATCTCAGCAACTGATATACCTTCCCAAGTGTTCCAGTGCACTGGGCCATTAACTATGATGATCCTTAAGACTTATTCCTCAGTGTTCGGAGTGAGTTTTCTACACCCCCGAATCCAATGACCCATTCTTGTGTTTCTCTTGCCTATGTGCAGAATATTACACTTTTTAGCATTAAGCTTCAGTTGCAACACCTTAGACCACCACTCCAGCTTTTCTAGGCCCCGTCTCTATGTCCCTTGCCCAATCTTCTGTGCCTGTTCTGCTACAGAATTTATTGTCATCTGCAAAGAGATATATATTTTTTCCCATGATTCCATCCCCTATGTCAAGGGTTTTCAACCTTTTTGAGTACACAGACCCCAAGAGTGAACATCAGTAGTAGCAGGGACCCTCTACCTGCAACAGCAGACAGAGGGTGCGGGGGGGGTGGAGGTTAAGTTTCTTACACAAATGGTGATAGGGTATGGAGTGTGAGCACAGAACCTCTGGCCAGAGACCAGATTTGAATCCCAAATTCACTATGTGACCCTGACTAAATGGAGGTGTGGGAGGCGAAAAGAGTAGAGAGTTGTGAATGGAAAATCCAGATTCGAATCCCACAGAGATGATTCAAGATGGCAACCGGGAGGCTGTACGTGCTAGTCTGGATGGCCCTGCAGGTCAGGAATATTCTCCTTTTGTGTAATTTGGTAGAACAAATCTGTATAATGTCTTTCTACAAGGGTTAAATACCTGGTTAAAAAAGTGATTGGTTGATTGATTGAAATACATTTTTATGACACCTTTTATACTGTACCTGTAATTGAGTGAAGGAGAGAAAGAAATGTAGTGAAAGACATTGCTCTGCAGACCGCTGATACATACTACTGTAGGTACTACATGTGAAACATTGCTCAAGTTAAAACAAATAACCAGTTTCAACTGGACTCTTTTCTTTATAATTGCTTACCTCCAAGTACTTATTTTATTACAAGGAGCATGAATGCAGCTGGAGCTGCTATGGCACAGCTAATATTTTTCAAGTCAAACTACCTCTTGCTGGAAGCTGCAATACTGAACATAGAATTTGCAAGAAAGCGAGTTGTGCTCACAACAGATGGAGGTGAACCTTACAATTGTCTTTGGTTTGTAGCAGATATTCTGCAGGTGGAGGCTACTTCTAACTGAAAGGTGAAATAAGGAACTTAGAATTATCAGGAAAAGACAGTCTTGTTACAATTCTTAAGATTTTCAGTGCAGGAAGAGTTTAAAGCACAGCTGTCTTATTTAGGGGCTGACTGCTTTCAGAGCACAAACCACCAGGCTGTTTTGGGGCTGGGGAGGTTTACCTGTGTCTGACTTGGATGTCTGAATTTTTCTCTGTTTGATTAGCAGGGGATTTTCTCTGTCAAGTTGTTGTGTAAGGTATCTTGCTGACAGGAAGGCACTCATCGCAGCGGTGGGTCAGAGCTCTTAGCTGATTGTTTTGTGAGGGCACAGTTTAGGCCAACCCTTCCCACCCTCATCTCCCACCCACCCTGGAAATAGTCTTATACCAGGGGTTCTGACATCATTTCTCAAGAGTGCAAGGTGCATATCAATGTCATATCCTCTCTAGCACACAGCACTGAAAATATAAGCATACACATTGTATAATATATATATTTCTATATAACAAACCAATCACACACACAAACACACACAAAAAAAAGTACATAATCATGTGGGGAGTAGTGCAATGTAATGGCTGTGGGCAGCAGTCTTCTGGGAGTCTTTCTGGAGGCTGAGATGCTGCCCTATTTGCAGACAACTCTCTGCCCTGAGGGAGGAATTTGCCTGTCTTCAGGCCACACTGGACAGCAGGAAGGGAACCTTCTCCTAGGCCAGACTGGATGGTAGGAAGGGAACCTCCCCATCCAGGGAGCACCACAGCCACCACCACTACCTCAGAGGTTGCAAAGAAAGCACAGCAGTTGGACCACAGTGGGCTCAGGGAGGGTGAGGATGGTGGAACAGAGGCACACCCAGTCAGTTGGTCCACTCCACAATCCATACACCATTCTGGGGGAGCACAGCTCCCTGATGGATGCACCCACAGAGGAGATTAAGGAGGCTGAGGACACCTGTCACAAGGGAGGCCCACAGGAAGGAGGCAGAGGACACCACAAGGAAAGGAAGCAGCTCCTGGTGGGGGACTCAATTATTAGGGGGCTAGAACTGGAGGGAGCAGGGAAAACTGAAGTAAGGTGCCTTCCTGGTGCCATGGCTTGGAGGGACAGGAAGCACAGCCTCAGGATCATGAGAACAGCTGCACAGGAGTCTGAGCTGGACGTCATTGTCCACCTAGGGACAAATGACTTGGTTCAACATGAGATTAGAGCAGTGCAGAAGGACTTTGTAGAACTGGGGAGGGACCTAAGACAAGTAGCACACACAGTATCCTTCTCAGAGGTGCTGTCTGTCAATGGCATGAGTGAGGCAAGGGTACTTTGCACCATGCAGTTTAATGAATGGTTGAAAAAATGGTGTGGAGCACAGGGGTTTGGCTTCATTGGGGACTGGGGTTCCACCTGGAGGGACACCAGCCTATACTGGCAGGATGGTCTGCATCTGTCCAGGAAGGGAACAAGTCTTTTGAGCAATCAGTTTAAATGCTTCATTGGCAAGCTTTTAAACTAGTCAAGGGGGGAGGCACTGATAAGCAACAGGAAAATCCCAGCCTCTCCCTACAAAACAGGGTACTAAATGAGAAAAAGACCAAGGTAGAAAGGTCAGTGGGGGATGCTGTAACAGAAGGTAAAGCCATCAAAAAATGGAAAGCAATGAGTACCAATGCCTGTAGTCTGAGTAACAAGCTTCCTGAATTAGTGGCCTTGATGGAGGAGGAACATCTGGATATCATGGCAGTCACAGAAACATGGTTTGCACAACACCATGACTGGGACGTAAACATACCAGGATACTCTATCTACAGGAGGGACAGAGAGGGTAAAAGAGGAGGAGAAGTAGCTCTTTACATAAGGGAAGGAATCAAAGCAACAGAACAAAAGGGAAAACAGGGAGGAGAAGAAGCACTGTGGGTAAATTTGGAGACCGGCAATGGCACTACAATCTGCACAGGGGTTGTATACAGACCCCCTTCTCAGGGGGAGGAAATGAACAAGGAAATGATGGAAAGTATACTTAGTATGGCAGAAAAAGGGGAGATATTGCTGATAGGTGATCTGAATATGCCAGATGTTAGCTGGAGTGCAGTTGCAGCAGCCACTTCGAAGAGTGGGGTTATTCTAGATGCCCTACGGGGGCATGCCTTAGACAACTAGTATTGGAGCCCACTCGAGAGGGAGCGAGCAGTCTTAGACCTGGTTCTCTCAAATGGAGATGAAGAGAGGATCACAGATGTAGAAGTGGGTAGCCATCTGGGAACTAGCGACCATCGAACAGTATGGTTCACAATAAACACAGCAATAGAGTCAAGCCATACAAAGGAAAAGGTACTGGACTTTAGGAGGGCTGACTTTGCCAAAATGAGTGAGTGCCTAAGGAATGCACTAGCAAATAGGCAGGAAGGAGGGGTGGAAGAACAATGGGGAATAATAAAAACTGCCATCACAGAGGTAACAAGCCTTTGTGTGAAACAAATAAACAAAACTAAACGATGTAAGAAACCACTATGGTTCTCAAAGGAAGTGGCAGTGAAGGTTCAAGAGAAAAATAATTCTTTCAGGAAGTACAAGGAATCACAGAAGGAGCAGGACAGAGAACTGTATCAGTTAAAGCAAAAGGAAGCTGGGAAGGCAGTCAGAACAGCAAAGGCCCAAACTGAGGAAAAGATAGCCAACTCAGTTAAGAAGGGGATAAACCTTTATAGGTACATCTGGGAGTGAAGGAAGACCAAGGAGGGATAGTGAGGCTTAATAAAGGGGTGGGAGGGCAGGGTGACTGTGAAAAGGCAGAGATACTAAACAAATATTTTTGCTCAGTATTTACAAAGGAAGAGGGGAGGTACCTAAAACAAACAGTAGAAACACTCTGGATACAGAAGTTGATACCAGCCCATTTACAGAAGAAAGGGTTCTGAAAGAACTCTTAAAACTGAAGGTGAACAAAGCAATGGGGCCTGATGGGATTCATCCCAGAATTCTAAAAGAACTAAGGGTAGAATTAGTGACACCACTGACTACCCTGTTTAACAAATCATGAGAGGATGGGGTGGTACCCGAGGACTGGAGGAGGGCAGATGTTATTCCCTTTCACAAAAATGGGAGCAAGGCAGAAGCAGGAAACTACGGACCTGTTAGTTTAACCTCAGTGGTAGGGAAAATGATGGAATCACTTCTGAAGGAAAGAATTGTCAAGTATCTAGAGGCCAGAGGGGCACAGGACCCAAGGCAGCATGGATTCACAGCAGGAAGGTCATGCCAGACAAATCTGATAGATTTCTTTGACTGGGTGACCAAAGTAGCAGATCAGGAGGGTTGTGGACATGGCCTACTTAGACTTTAGCAAGGCATTTGACACAGTCCCACACAAAAGATTAATATACAAGTTAGCTAGCCTGGGAGGGTCCCAATATGACAGCCTGGGTAAAAATTGGCTGGAGAATAGGACACAGAGAGTAATAGTAAATGGAGTCCACTCTGAAGAAAGGGGCTACTAGTGGGGTACTGCAGGGTTCAGATTAGGGACTAGTCCTCTTCAATGTCTTTAATGTTTACATTGCAGAGGGACTGGAAGGAAAGTATGTCTCTTTGCAGATGACACAAAGATCTGCAACAGAGTTGATGCACAAGGTGGGTGGAAAGGATGAAAAGGGACTTGGCAAGGTTAGAGGAATGGTCAAATGTATGGCAGCTTAGATTCAATGCTAAGAAGTGTAAGGTAATGCACCTGGGAAACAAAACCCAGGGGAAGAGTACACAATGGGGGGTGAGATACTAACAACAACAAAAATGGAAAGGGACCTGGGGGTAGTCATATCAGATGACCTAAAGGTGGGCAAGCAATGTGAGAGGGCAGCAAGGAGGGCTGGGGGGATACTGGGATGCATAGGGAGAGGCATCACCAATAGAAAACAGGAAGTTATTATCCCTCTGTACAGACAGCTGGTCAGACCCCATCTGGAGTACTGTGTGCATTTCTGGAGACCCATTCTTCGCAAAGACATAGACAAAATGGAAGCTGTCCAGAGGAGGGCAACTAAAATGGTGCAGGGTCTGCACCAGAAGACATATGAAGAGAGACTTGAGGAGCTTAATATGTATAGCCTCGAGGAAAGGAGGGAGAGTGGGGACATGATAGAAACTTTCAAGTACCTCAAGGGAATCAACAAAGTCCAAGAGGGTAGCATCTTTCAAAAAAAGAGGTGTGCAAGAACAAGGGGGCACAATTTGAAGATGGGGGTGGCTCAGAGGTAATTTAAGGAAGTATTTTTTCACAGAGAGGGTTGTGGATGCATGGAACAGCCTTCCGGAGGAGGTAGTGGAGTCAAAAACAGTGGTGGAATTCAAGCATGCATGGGACAGTCATAAGGCAATTCTAGGGGGTTGGGGTAGGAAGAAGAAGTAGGCTGCTGGTTAACTAGGATCTACAGCTTATCCAGTAGGCAGGGAGATGGGCAGACTGGGTGGGCCAAGCGGTCCTTATCTGCCGTCAAATTCTATGTTTCTATGTTTCTATGGAAAGACCGTTCAAAACACTGAGACGGTATTAAACACCATTTCTACAATTTCGTATTTAACATTTTTCCTGCTCACTCCAAGGACCCCCTATGCCTTGCTCATGGATCCCCAGGGGGCCTAGGATCCCTGGTTGAAAAATCCTGCCCTATGACACAGAGGTATACATTCTGGGTTTGCTGAATCCTGCAGTGGATCAGTGGTGGGAGGGAGGCTTGTAGACTGGAATCGTCTTCCCTCATGATGCTTAACAGCTCTGGTAAAAGCTGGGAAAGTTAAGGTGGTCTTGTTAATGAAGGGTACAGAATGTAAGGGCTCACAGCTTATAATACCTGAACTTTTGGTGCATGGTCCTAATTGTGCAGATTAGACTGCATCACTGGTTATAGAAAGCAATTATAAATCATGACATTACTCTTAGCCAATCAGGATTGTTTAGAAACATTCCTGGTACTCTTATAACCATGAGAAGATGTCTCATGCACATAGTTCTGAAAGTCTGAAGTTCTAAATTCAGTTGGTATTGTCTGTTTCCCACAAAGGGTATTCTCTAATCTTTTGTTATGTAAAGCATTTTAATGTTAAATTCAAATCCCATTTTTTAAACAAAGGATAATTTATGTTTTAAAATTATCTACCATATAGTTAGTAGGATGAAAGCTAAGTTTCTAAACCTGTATGGGTGATAGAGCTGGAGCATGCCATTGTGACAGCATTGTACAAATCTATAAAATACTTGACCTGAAGATATACCTAGTGATTTGTGGGTGTCCCTTATGTTTTGTCTTGATGTTTTATTGGTGGACTGTTTGCATGTGTTTGTGTTAGTGTTTCTCTTTGAAGGATAGTTGTCTAGCGTGCTACAAATTAATAAGATACATATTTAATTATCGCATATATTGACTTCTACATACTCTTGTATCAACTTGTACATATAGAATGGGTTATCATCTGCCACACGCAGACCAGATCTGATATCGTAGTGCAAATTGTTTCAACTCTGTACTGTCTAAGCATTGTTAATATGTAAGTGGGTCCCGGCCCCCAGGTCGCATCTGGAATCGAGCATGTTGCTCAGTATGCTTTCCTGGTAAAACTCGTAAATAAATAAATAACATAGAAGTGTGGTGGTTTAGCCAAGGCCTGGCCAGCCCCTATACTGTAAATATATTCTTAGGATAGATGACTTTAGGGTCTCTTCTTGCCCTGACGCCTCCCTCCAGCCTCCTCTTCTGCTTGTTTTCTGCTTTTTTATAGGTAAATGTGTATAACACTGTATCCCACATGTGGACTCCTCAACACCATTTACAATATGGTTTACTTCATATATATTATGAATGTTAGCAATTGATCTCTCTAGATGCCATTACAGTATGAGTTTTGATGTACACTTACATACACTGAGTAAAAACTTAATAAACATCTCAGTTTCAAAACAAAGAATGGGTCGTCATCAAAAGGAGTCACTTCAATTTAATAAGACAAAATGAATAATGTAATTAAAATGTTATCTTTGAATGTAAAGGGAATCCATTACCCAATGAAAAGGTCAACTGTTCTTTAATTCCTTCTGTATCTGCTTAGGAAGTGATAGAACCCTTTTTAAGCAACTGACTGAGTGCTTTATTTTGAAACCCATGACTGATGAGACAACATTTTTACCAGCAAAATATCCTAGGGATACATTAAAAACATGTCTGCGAGTGGTAGACTATGAAGCTGAAAAGGTGCTAGAGAAAGAAACCTGTAAAAAAGCATATGGCAGTAATAATTTAAGTAAAAAGAGAGAAGCAATACAGGAAGTAAAGAATCTAACCAATGCAATAATAAAACTAGCAGACAACTGAGGGGGTAGTAGTACTGTGGAATAAAGAGGACTATGCACATGAAGTAATGTCAACTTAATAATGAAAATCACTCCAAAAAAGAAGACATTTCTTGATACTTACCATAGTTTCCTTTTCTGTTAGCTTCATCACTGTCAGTGGGTATTCAGAGCAAATGAGTAATGTCATGCACCCCTACTAGTGGAAATGGCACAGCTCAAGGCTGTTAATAGTATAGAATCCTGGGCACATGAACATTCCGGACAGCAGCAACTCTTCAGTCATTTTTGTCTATGTAGTGCACCTATGTATGTGAAAATAGATCCATATAGATTGTACTGTGCATCCTGTCACGAACTAACACATATAAGCTGTCTACATAGACAAGGCTCTAACCAAAACAAGGTACAGTAAAACTGTTCCCTACCTCATCAGATGAGAGGAAGGACAGATGAAGGCCCATTGTCTACATCTCCCAGGTTGTAAAAATTCTTTTCAGAACCAAGCCAACTAGAAGAGACTTGCCAAAGGAATTAATGAAAAACAGGTAACATTGTAAATAAACTGCAAACAGTGTAAGCACTCACCTGTAACAAAAAAGGCACTCATTTTTTTTTTCTTTGCAAAAAAAAATTGTTAATGCACCAGTTAGGGTAACGATGCCATAAAACTAGGGAAATGTGGCATTAGGGCTTCCAACCCTAACTCTCTACTCCCACCCGCAAGCAGCAAAAGAAAAAAAAAGAGTTTTGGGTCTCTGAAGTCTTGGCGAATCAGTGGTTGGATCTTGCTTGGTGTTGTGTGCCATAATGCTCCCCCCAGACCATAGCCTCCCGTCCAAATCCCAAGATACAGCTCCAAACCAGTGCCTTATAATGATACAGTCTTCTAAGGTAGAGAAGTCTGGCTCACCACATGTTGCCCACATAATTTGTTGTAGCTTTCTTCATGCAGGGCCCAGTGGGCCCCGTGTGACGAAAGGAGATCATGTGTGACATTGTTTACTCAGGAAAAGGGGTGGACATTAGGGTTGAGAACCCCAAAGAAGACCCCAATACTGATTCACTAATACTCCAGATACCCAAAACCCTAATGTTTTTCCTTTTGCTGCTTGGGGGTGGGGTGGGGATGGAGTTAGGTTTGGAATCCCTAACACCACATTTCCCTACTTTTGTGGCATTAAGTTACCCTAACTGGTTCATGAAGTTTTTTGCAAAGAATTGTATTTCTTTTTGAAATAGTGGAATCATACCCTCATTCATGCAGGCCCTTTGAGCCTGATGCCCTGTGCCAAGGGAAGACTACATCTGCCTACAGAAGTGCAGGGCCCTTGGGGGCCCTGCACTTCAGAGAAGCGATGGATGTGAAGAATTCATGAGGCTGTCTCTTGGGCTGCAGAAGTGCAGGGCCCTATGATCCTTGTGCTTCTATGTGGCTGCAGATGCAGATACTGTACACAGGACAAAGAGTGCATCTGTCAGCCAACACAAAGGGCCCTCTGCCACCCAGGGGTGCAGAGGTCCAGGGCCCTATGCCAATAGAACAGTTGCCTTTACTATATGATACCCAGGCCAGTACAGACAACAATGCACCTTTCATTCCCTGACTGGGGGAGTGTTTCATAACAGCACCATCCTGCCACCCTCACCCCATCCAGCGGGGTCACTGATCTCACCCCCAAACTAAGCTCACCAGCATGAGATCACAAAGCATACCCATTGGGGTCAAGAGTGGCACTGCACACAAAGTTTGTTAACAATTATGTATTGTTTTTTTCAGTTTTGACCCAAAATTTTCAAGATATTCATTTCATGATTTGTCTTATAAACATAACATGTATCATTTATAATATACTGTCTGAAATGTCATTTCACACCAGAAGTGTGAAAACACATCTCATCCAGAATTTAAAAAATGACACTTGTAACATTTATGAGGTGGTGTGGAAAAATGGCTACGTTAAAAGTTTGGAGCCAAAATAGTGAAAATTAATGAAGTTAAGAGTGAGCACTGAAATACTACAACATTCAGTTATAACCTGGGCATTTTACCATATTTGTACACCAGACTGTCAGAATAACCTTCTTATTACCCCCACCTCATGAACGTGGTAGTGAAAATGTTCATGTCCCTGCCAAAACATCATTCCGTGGCACATAAATGTCATTCCGCGCCACAGGTGCAAAAACACATTTTGGCCAGGATTTGAAAAATGACAGCTCTCATGTTCATGAGATGGTATAAAAAACGTCTATTTTGAAAATTTTGGGTCAAAATATTTTAAATTACCAAAGTTGTGAGCGAGCGTAATAAAATTTCAATGTATTTGCATAGCTTTGCTATTTTTGCATATTTTGACCCCAAATTTTCAACATAGACTTCTTATGACCCCACCTCATGAACATAAGTGGTGAAAATTTTGAAATTTTGCCTGAAAGGTGATTTTGCCAAGCAACTGCAAAATTGCCTTTCAGGCTTGAGTTGCTTAATTCCACCACCACTAGTTATGAAATGGGTCCCAAAAAGGCCAAGTTAAAAATTTGGGGTCAAAATATGCAAAAATGACAAAGTTATGCATCAAAGTTCAAAACCCTATTGAAATACATTGAGCCGCCTTTACCTTAATTTCTTATATCACAGTCGAAGGTTCCAGCAGCAAGATGTGTCTTTGATCGGAGAGTGAATCTTTGGCCTGTGACCTGTTCAGGTGAGTGAGGGTGTAGGGGGATGTACTGTGGGTGTGTGGTGGTAGGTGCTGAGTAGGAGGTGGGGGTAGGGTTGGGGTGAGATCAGTGAGAGACCGCTTTCTTTTTTGCAGGTTAAAAAAAAAAACATCGAGGGTCGGTTTTCTCCATTTCAGACCAGGATGGCAATCGAAGGGTGGAGGGTGCCACTAGACACCAAGGAAAGAGAAAGATATATTATGGGGATGTTGATTGGAGGGTGGGAGGTGCCACTAGACACCAGGGAAACAGAATGCATAAAGGAATGGTGATCAGAAGGTGGGTAGCGCCACTAGACACCAGGGATACATAAGGTGATGATGATCTGAGGGTGAGGGGGTGCCATTAAACACCGGAGAAACATTATATAAGTAAGAGGACAATGATCATATGGTGAAGTATGTAACTAGACACCAGGGAAACTTTACATAAATATGGGGCTAGCAATGGGAGGGTGGTGAGTGCCAGCAGACACCAGGGAAACATAATATAAATGGGGTATGGCAATCAGAGGGTGGGGGTGCCACTAGACACCTGGGAAACATAATGCAAATACAGAAATGACAATTGCAGGGTGGGGGTGCCACTAGACACCAGGGCGACATTACATACATAAAGGGATGGCAATGGGGGGCACAATTATACACCAGGGAAATGGCAGATCATTGTTCTCAGAGCAGCCTGCAGCATGAGCTCCAGCTGTGGCTGCAGAACTCAAGAAACTCCCGCTGTTCTTATATTGAGAACATGGGTGAACAGCTCCTCTAACTAAGCTGGGTATTCTGGATTTTGGGTACACAGAAAATTTATTTCTGGCGACATTTAAAAAAAATAAACACGAAAATCTTGCTAAACGGGACCTGTTTAGCTAGGTACAGGTGTTTTTTTTTTAAAGACATTATTGTTTTGTACTTTAAATGTTTGTAAGTTTAAACAGTGAGAAGAAAATGGCGGCCACATGAAAAAGGATTTTTTCATCACTAACAAGGAATGGCCCCATATGAAAAAGGATGCTTTTTTGTATGGACTAAATTATTTTTCTGTTCCAAGCAGCAGTCCAAAAGATTGTTCCGGGCATACTCAGAACTGAAATTTTAAAATTTAATAACTGTGGAACGTATTAATATTTTTTTACCAAGCCAGTAAAATGCACATCTGTGGGTCAAGTCGATTCTACCCTGAAAATTTAAGATCAAAATTCCAAACCATCTCGGTGCAAGGCAATGTAAAAAAAAATTAAAACAGCAAAAAAGAGCAATTTGCTTTTGCATATTTTTCTTATCCACATATTTGTCTGGCACAAAACTTGTCACATCAAGAGATCCCCCCCCCCAAGATCACGCATGCAAACTTTTATTCAAATCTTTTGAATGGTTGTGCAGATATTAAAGTAAAAATTTGAGGTTTAACATAGAAACCCTGCTCAACCCTAACTATAGTGGTGCTACCATGCCACTATAATCCACTGCTTTAAGAAGTACCTTGATGCCTTTATGGATTCCTGGGATACAAATTGGATAACCACTGTACAGCGGGTGGAGTAGACTCGAAGCACCTTTGGTGCATTTCTACTCCTAGCTTATCAAAGTATCAAAAGTATATATATATATATATATATATATACACACATATACATATTATAGGGGCACAGTGGCACCCCTATAATTAGTGTTGAATGGTCACTTCTATGTTAAACTCAAAGTTGTGCGCTTTAATAACTTTTCAACCATTCAACTGATTTGCATAAAATGTTGCATGCACCATCAGGGACCAAAGGTCTCTTGATGTGGCAAGTTTTGTTCCGGTTGGATGCATGGGTGTGGAGAGGCGGAATGCAACAAATTGTAAAAATTACCGGTGTTTTTTTTTTCATTTCTTTGTCATGCTGCAGCACAAAACTGGCAGGAGTTTTAGTCTGACATTTTAAGATAGAAAGGTCTTGGGACACAGATGTGTCTTCTAAAGGTTTGGTGAAAAATATGAATCTGTTCCTAAGTTATTAAATTTTAAAGTTTCCCATTATTTTCAATGGGAATTTCACTCTCTAGTTTCGATGTGCTGCATGAAAAAGGATCCTTTGTCCCTAATAAGTAATCCTTTTTTGCAAATGGGGAATCCCGTGTCGCAAATGTGGAATCCTTTTCTGTGCCACTGCCATCTTGTTTTCAGTTAGGAAAGAAAACAAAATTAAATAACTGAAAAAAATGTTTTTACAAGTAACTAACACATGTTCTGGTAATTGGACTCGTTCTATCGGATTCTGATGTTAGTTGTTTCCTAAATTACTTAGAAATGTGTATTTTGGAGATGCCAGAATCCTTTATCGTAAACTGCAAAAAATAAACATGAAACAGGATCCTGTTTTGTAGTTTGCAAAAAAGAAATGTTCTTTTTCCATAAATTGCGAAAAAAATCAAAACTCGAAAAAAGATCCTGCTTCGGAATTTATCAAAAAAAGATTCATAACTCAGCTGTTTCTTTGGTGCTCCACAGTGTAGAAACATTTTGGAATTTTGTTCTGAAATTTTCAGGGTACAAAGGGCTTGCCCCAGAGATATGCCTTTTGCTGGCTTGGTGAAAAGATACTACTTTGCTCTAGAGTTCTGCAGGTTTAAATTTTGCTTCATTTTCCATACTGTAGGATACAATTGTAATGTGAGGTGTAAACAGTTGTTTCTTTGTCACTCCACTGTGAATAAATGGTTTGCAGTTTTGCTCTGAAATTTTCATGGTACAAAGGGCTTGCATTTACTGGTTTGGGGAAAAAATATTAATTTGGTGTGAAGTTATACAGGTTTGAAAGTTTGCTATGTTTGCCACAGGATGGCATTGTAAACAGGCTTCAATAGTGGCCTCATACCTCAATGCCCCCCTCCTCCACCCTCCTAGTTAGTGGCCCCCTTCCCGAACTCCTACCCCCAGCTGTAGTCAGCTATGTAGGCATGGAAGTGCTCCCACACACAAATAAAGATACAATTATGGTGTAATGGGAGCACAGGGTGCATAAGGCCATGCAGTCCCACAGAAGAGTAAGGATGTGGGTCCTGTGCTGCAGCAGCTACATGTATGTTACTTGTCCCCCCAGCTCCATAGTGTCTTTTATGTTTTATCAACTTTGACTAGTGGCCCCCCTCCCTCAACCCCTCCCTTTAGTCAGCTGTGTAGGCATGGAAGTGCAGAGTCTGTCTCTCAAATTATGGATGGATGGGAGCGCAGGGCTCAGAGGGCCCTGTGCTCCCACACACAAATAAGGATATGATTATGGAGTGGTTGGAGTGCAAGGTCCTCTGGGCCATGTGTTCCCAGAGGCAAATAAGTTCACAGTTACAGTATGACAAACATTATGGATGATGGGGCCCTGCACTCCCACACACAAATAAGGGAATACAATCACAGTATGTCAAATATGATGGCTGGAGCAGTGCTTCCACATGCAGATAAGGATATGATTATGGAGTGATGAGCATGCAGGGTGCAGAGGGCCCTGTGCTCCCACTGGCAAATGAAGATATTCTTGGGGATCAAAAGAAGGATATGTTGAAAATTTGGAGTCAGAATATGTAAAAATGACACAGTTATGTGCAACAAATAAACATATATGCATTTAAGGAGGCATGGGATTGCAGGGCCCAAAAATTATGGCTGGATGGGAGTGCAGCACCCTCTGGACCCTGTGCTCCCACAGTCAATTAAGAAAACAATTATGGAGGGATGGGAATACAGGGTCCTTGGGGCCCTGCATCCCCCCAGGCAACTACAGATATTTATTTATTGAAATGTTTCACCAGGAAGGCACACTGAGCAACAAGTCACTCATCTCACAGTGTGACCTGGGAGGAAGGGGTACAACTGGAATGCGACATTAAACATTCAAGTTACAAGATCAACATTAACATATAGTTGTAAGGCAGGTGTTACAAATAGTGTTATGCATAACATGTAGAAAGAGTGGACAATAATAAGTGCTGGGTTAATAAGTAAACAAGTGCTTAAATGAAAGAAAAGGGGAAAGGGGAGGGAGGGGTGAGGTGTGGAGGGGGAAGAATCCTGCCCCTGGAGACCCCTTCAGGATATGAGGAACCCTGCAAGGGGACTAGTGGGACCAGAGAGAAGGGGATAAGGCACTGTCCCAGAGAGACCCCTTTAAGATGGTGGGGGAAGGAAGTAGATGGGAGGTACAAGCCCCTTGGAGGTAGAAGAGGGACCCATGGAGAGCATTTAGGGTCCTTTACATTCTGTGAGAGATCAAGGGAGGCCAGTAAGGGGAAGCAATCAGGGGGAAGGGGAGAGGGGCTAAAGATTTGGGGAGTGGGTGTGCACAGGGTAAAATGAAGGTGAGGGTAGGGGGCTAGGGTTTGTCCAGGGCTTAGAGTAGGCAATTAGGGACGGGCATGGCAGGAGAAGCTAGGTGCAAGGTAATTATTGAGGGAAGAGTTGATGGAATAGGTGGAGGATGAGTGCCAGATTTGGGGGGGATGGAGGGAATTCCAAATTTTTGGGAAGTGGTGAGAGTAACTGGATTGGCCGATTTGGGTGGCTCTGCAGGAGACAACTATTATACTATCTTAAAGAGGCAGGAAATTCATTACAAAAAACTTCATTAATACACTAGTTAGGGTTAAAGCACCAAAAGTAGGAAAATGTGGCTTTAGGGTTTCCGACCATAACACCTCACCCCCACCCTGTGGGCAACAAGAGGTGTGGGGGTTTGCCTTGTGGTTGTCAAATCTAACGCCGCTCACCCCATTCTCATTTACTGTACCCATCTCAGCTTACTTACTCATGGAATCGGGGTGAGCATTAGGGTTGACATCCGCAAGGCACACCCCACGCCTGTCGTTGCCTGAGGGTGGGGGTGGGGTGTTAGGGTTGGAAACCCTAATGCCACATTTCCCTACTTTTGTCACTTTATCCCAAACTAGTACATTAATGAAGTTTTTGGGAATGAATAAATATATATATATATATATATATATAGATATATATAATTGTATTTTATTTAGTTTTTATTTACTGGGTAAGTGCACTAGCCAAAACATGACTATTTTCAGGTACAACCCGGGAGAGTACAAGACAGCATAACATACAGAACATTCCATAAGTGCAGGACAAAATTACACATTGAGTAGGTAAGAACAGTAACAATGATCTACAGGAGGTCAGAAACAGAAACAACAATCAACAATACAGGCAATCAAATATAATATATATATATATATATATATATATATACACACACACACACATACATATATATATTCATTGCAAAAAACTTCATTAATCAATCAATCAATCAAAAAAATCAATCAAAATTTATTTATAGTGCGCTTTTCAACATATCAAAGCGCAAGTACAAAACAGCATCTTACCTAATAAATAATAACATAAAAACAATAAAAAGCAGCAATAAACCTATCCAAATGCTAATTCAAATAGCTAACTCTTTAATGCATCAGTTATGGTTGATAGCACAGCGACAAAAGTATGGAAATGTGATAGTAGGGTTACACTCCTTCCACCCCATCCCCCCAACTTCTAATCACCAACAGACGTCGTGGTGTGCCGTGGGATTGTCAGGCCCAACTCTCACCCCATTCCATGTGCAAACAAGCTGACATACTACAGCATAGGAGAATGGAGTGAGAGTTAGGCTTGACAACCCATGGCACACCTTGATGTCTATTGGTGAGTAGAAGGTGGGAGGATGGGGGTGGTAGGAGTGTAACCCTACTATCACATTTCCATACTTTTGTCACTGTGCTAGCAACCCTAACTGTTGCATTAATGGAGTTTTTTGAAATGAGTTTCCCTTCTTTTTAAGAAAGTGTAATGTAACTGGTAACTGGTACAGTATGTGTTAGTGGGAGCGAGGGCCTTCCGGGCCCTGTGCTCCCTTCACATCGCCCATTTTTTACATAATGGTATGCATATGTGGGAGTGTAGGCCCTCTGGGACATGCACTCCCACTTACACATAAACATGGAGCCATACAGTAGCTCCATAGTACGCCAAAGGAACCCTTGTAACATGTTTTTGGCGATATCTCTGTAATCATAGAAAGTAGGAAAAAAAATTACACTGCAGGTATAATTTATGACTTTGAAACTTCCTCATTGGCTTAGTTCACCTAAAGGAGGACTAAGTTGCGGGTAGCAAAAAATCCATATCTCGCACCATTTCCAAGATACAGGTGCCGAAAGTCACGAGCAGGCACTGCAGTGTTAGCCTACAGGAAATTTCTCAACTTCAGAGCGCTGTAACTATGGGACCATTGAATGTTTTGGGACCAAACCACAAAAAGCACATCTGTGGGAACAGGACTTGCTACCCTGCAAATTTCAGGCCAAAAACCCCAGTTGTTTTGCTGTAGTGGGATGCCAAAGATGTGCTGTTTTTGGGCAAAGTACTCTTGCAAATTGCGACAGTTTCACAAAAATAGGCACAACACTTTCGTGATTTGCAAAAGTGTTCATTTCTGTTGCAAACATGGCCATTTCTGTTGCAATTTGTGACACTACTGGGGCTCCAATTTTAAAAAGGCGTTTCTGGGGGGGGTTCCCCCAAAAAAAGATAGGGCTGTGATCCTCAGGACTCAACTAGGTAAACACAACAGTCAGTGTTTACCTAGGGGGTCCCAAATTTAAACGTCAGGCATTTTTCTCTCTCTCACTAACTGAAAACAAGATGGCTGCTGCATGAAAGTAAAAGGGCCATTTGAGATAGTGGTGCCAGCTTTCGAGAGACACATATATTTTTTCCCCATTGACTATAATGGGAAACTTGTTTTTTGAATAACTTTTGAATGGTATAATATTTTTCACCAAATCTTTGAAAGACACATCAGTGACCCAGACTGCATTTTCCCTGAAGATTTCTGACCAAATAGACAAATTCTGCAGGCTGTAGCCACGAGCAAAGAAATGCACCAACCCCCCATATTTTTGCATTTTTTGTCACTCTTCAGTTCCTCAACCGCTTATCCAACTGTAACACAACATGCTAGGTTCAGAGACCTATGGTACCAGACCATGCATGCAAAATTTCAGGCAAATCCATCGTATGGTGGCAAAGTTATTTAAGTGCAGAATTTGAGGTTTTACATAGAAGTGGATGTACAACTCTAACAATACTGGCACTACCATGCCAGTATACTATATTTATATATATTTATGCCATACCTGTAAGTATAAAAAAATGCAAGTATTTTCGATATTCTCAGGGTGGTCAAACCTACAGTGAGGATATCGCATTTATCATCACTGTAGGTAAATTTATCCACACAGTAGGTAGAGATTGGCTCATTTGGATCTCATTCATATTCAGCTGCAGTAGCAGTAGTAACTGTTTTCAAATGCAAATAACTTTAAAACAAAAAATGATACCATGGTACTGTGAGCACGAAAGTTGTTCAGCACAAAAATATCTACAAAATGAGTGGTGTTTCATTTATGGGTAACTTTTATTTTTTATATAATTAGCTGAAAAACAACAAAAAGTGCTTTTTTCACTTTTTTCAATGAACAAATATGAATAACTTTAAAACGCAAAATGATTTCATGGTACTGAGAGCACGAAAGTTGTTCAGCACAAAAATATCTACAAAATGAGTGGTGTTTTATTTATGACTAACTTTATTTTTTTTATATAATAAACAAAAAAACAGCAAAAATTGCTATTTTGTTTTACTTTTTTGACAAACAAATGCGAACAACTTTAAAAGAAAAAATGATAACATGGTACTATGAGCATGAAAGTTGTTCACCGCAAAAATATCTACAAAATGAGTGGTGTTTCATTGATACATACCTTTTAGTTTTTTTATAATTAGCAAAGAAACTGCAGAAAATTCACTTTTTTCACTTTTTGCAACAAACAAATGCATACAACTTTTAAGTGAAAAATAGTAGCATGATACTTTGTGAAAAAAGTTGATCAGGACAAAAATACCTACAAAATGAGTAGTGTTTCATTTATAGATTTCTTTTAGATTTTTTATAATGGGCAAAAAAATGGCAAGAATTTACTTTTTTTTTCACTTTTTTGGAGGTATGGCATAAATGGAATACGCAATCCACCCTACTGGAAATATTGTCAATATTTTTTGTTCTCGTGCCAGTTGACCCGATAACATCACTCGTGGCTTTGCCACTCATGATGTTATTGGGTCAATTGGCACTCAAACAAAAAATATTGACAATATTTCCAGTAGGGGGGTTGCATATCCCTTATATATGTATCTATATATTGATATATTATAGAAGCATGGTCAGGGTTGAGTAGGCACTTTAATGTTAAACTGTTCAATGGATTTGCACAAAATTTGGAATGTGGTATGGTATGGTAGATCTCTTAATCTGCCAAGTTGTGTTTCAGTCGGACATATGGTTTCTGCAAAAGGAAACACCAAAAAATGCACTTTTCAACAATTTTCACATGTTTTTTGCCCATGGTGCTGCGAGCACATTGTGTGGTTTTTTGGTCTGAAATTTGGAACATAAAAAGAGTTTGGGTCAAGAACCAATCCAGAATTGGTTTGGTCAAAAAATAATAATCTGTTCAAAAGTTGTTTAATTTTTAATTTGGGGGTTCTGAGTATGATCAGTTCACTCCAAAATTTATATGTATTTTTTGTTAACTAAAAATGGTCTCACAGTCAAGGATTTTGTCAGCTCATGGACTAGGATTTAAAAAAATCCTAGTCCATAGGAAAAATTCCTTGTCCGTGAGCCACCATCTTGTTTTCAGTTTTTCAGCAAAACAAAATGTTATAGCTTTCTCCCTGGGAGAGTTTTGGGCCAAATGAGGCATGGGTTTTGTTCAGGGTGCTGCCCTCTACAAAGCCATGGCATTGGTTTGATTTGTTTTTCTGAAAAATAGCTTTTTAAAAATTAAAATTATTTGTCCTTGACTCACTAGCGTTCCTAGTCTGCGAGCCAACAAACTCCTTGTCCGCCAGATGATTCTGGTCCGCAAGCCTTGTCCGTCATTGTGTGACCAGATTGCCAGAATTTTGTGACCAGATGTCCCAAATGGCATAACCAGATGTCCCACTTGCAGACCAGGATTAAGGTGATGGACTAGGATTTTGCAACCTGACAGACTAAAAAATCCTAGTCTGTCAGAAAAATTCCTGGTCTGCGAGCCGCCATTTTGTTTTTAGTTTTTGTTTGTAATAAAACATTTTGTAGGTTTCTCCACGGGTGACTTTTGGGCCAAATAAGGCATGGGTTTTGCTCAGGGTGACACCCTCTATAAAGTCATGGTTTTTGTTTGGTTCTACTTTGTGAAAAAATAGTTTTTTAAAATTTAAAAATTCTTTGACCGCAACTCACTAACAATCCTAGTTCACAAGCCAACAAAATCCTAGTCCACGAGATGATCCTGGTCCGTGAGCATTGTCTGTCTTTGGGTGACCAGGTAGCCGGAATTTCGTAACCAGATGGCCATGACGGTGTGACCAGATGTCCCCTCATGGACTAGAATTTTGCTGCCTCACAGACGGGGATTGATCTGGCAGCCTAGGATTTTGCTATCTCATGGACTAAGAATTTTTAAAGATGTAAAAACTTTACAATTGCATAGCTCATTAACAGTTTGGTCTTCTTACTTGAAATTTACAGACTGTTGAGGGGATGACCTACAGATGTGATTTATGCTGTTTAGGTGTTGGGGAATTAAGCAGTTCCATAGATATCCCATAATTAAATTGAGATTTTTCCCCATAGGATGACATTGTGGAGCCCATTGCACTTTTTGGCTTCCGTATCTCGGAAACGAAGCAAGATACAGTCTTTTTGCTACTGGCAGTTTATATCACCTTTATGTGATCTAACTGCTGGAACAAGACTTGAAACCACAGACTACACTTGCAGTGGAATTTTTGTCGTGGGTAGCATGGTCAATGACATATTGTCAAAATAGTGTCACAATGGTTCAAAGAGTGCCTGTCCACTGCGTTTCAGTGCCCGTATCTCATAAACGATGCAAAATATAGGTTCAGTCATTGATTGTTGTGTAAGCTACTCACTGTCATGATTACAGCAACACTTGAATTTTTTTCTACCTGCTATGATTCCTGAGATACCAGCAAATTAGTGTTACAAGGGTTCCTTGCCCTATAGGGCTGCTATATGGCTCTGTAGCTATGTGTAACTGGGAGTACAGACCCACAGGGCCTGTGCTCCCACAGATGCATATTATTATGCAGTAATGGGCAACTTCCCACTAATGTGTGTTATTTACTAGTTATTTTACACTTTTTCAAAAAGTAAGGAAATTCATGTGAAAAAACTGTATTTAATGCATCAGTTATGGTTAAAGCAACAAAAGTGAGAAAATGAAATGTTAAGGTTGAGCCCCTAACCCCCCCCCCACACACCCAGCACCCCCATCCTCCACAGACTGACAGATGTTGTGGTTGTGGAGCTACAGAGCTTCGAAAAACACACAAAATATACATTTTTGCTCATTCTTTACTCGCACCTACAGGTCGCACAGTTTGTGTGACTGCTTCTAAACCTTCAGGGAATATGCAGCCAAGGTCCCTGATGTGCCTTTTGAAGATTTCATGAAAAAATATTAATCGGTTCAAAAGTTATTTTAAAAACAAGTTTCCCATTATAGTCCATGGGAAAAGTTAAATATGCGAAAGTGTCACAAATGCACTTTTTACTTTTGCAAATGACCCTTGTAGTGTCACAAATCAGCCATCTGGTTTTCAGTTGGAGGTCACAGAAATGCTTGGCATTTAAATTTGGGACCTTCTAAGAACACAATTCTTGTTGTGTTCATCTAGTCGAGACCAAAGGATGCTAGCCATGTCTTTTTTGGGGGGTAAAACATCCCAGAAATATGTTTTTTAAAATTTTGTAAAAAGTAGTGTCACATATGCAACACTTTCATGATTTCATTTACGAAAGTGTTGTGATTTGCCAAAGTACTTTGTGACACTATGGCCAAAACAATAGGGAATATTCTGCACAAGAACGGGTTTGGTCTTTTAGGCTGAAATTTGGAGGAAAGACAGCCAAGATCCCACAAATGTGCCTTTTGGTGGTTTGGTGACAAGTTATTAGAGGGCTGCAAAGTTATGGCACTCCGAAATTGACTATTCTTCCCATAGGCTAACATTACGGCGTCCGCCGCGCCTTTCGGGGCCCGTATCTCGAAAATGGTTTGAGATACAGACTTTTCGTCAGAAGAATGCTTAGTCGCCCACTGGAGGGCTAAGTGCAAAGCTAGCCTGGAAAGTCATAAATAATATGAAATTTCAAATGTTTTTCTATGTTGTATGGTTCCTGAGATACAAGGAATTTGGTATTCCATGTGTCGATTTTCTGCTCTGAGGGCCATTATTATGCATACATTCTTTGTATTCACTGTGCTTTTCACTGCACCTTTTTGGGACAAAAAGGGTGTGCATTTGCGTTACTGTTACCATTAACATTTCCGCTTGCGTTTCCGTTACTCTTTGCATTAGCGTTTATGTTTACATCACTGTGTGCGTTACCATTTGTGTTACTGTTACCATTTGCATTTCTGTTACGATTTTTGTTTGTGTTTACTTTTGCGTCACCGTGTACGTAACCCATTGCATTTGCGTTTGCACGTGCATTAACGTTACTGTTACCATTTGCATTTCCGTTACTGTTTTTGTTTGTGTTTACTTTTGCTTTGCTGTGTGCATTACCATTTGCATCTGAGTATGTGCTTGTGTTTGTGTTTACATTTGTGTTTCCTTTGGCATCATCGTTGGTGTTACCGTAAGCGTTTTCATTTCCAATTGCGTAACCGTGACTGTGTCGTTATCATTTGTGTAGTACGCACTTGCGCTTTGAGTTTACATTTGCGTTAGTGTTTCCTTTGACGTCATCATTGGTGTTACCGTAACTGTTTACATTTCCAATTGCATTACCATTACCGTTTGCATGTTCATCACCATTTGCATTTGCGTTTCCGTGGGCCTTAGTGTTTGTGTTTTCAGTAGCATTTCCATTGTCGAGTGCGTTACTGGTTCCTTCTGGATCACTGTTGCTGTTACCGTTTGCATTTCTGTTTGCGTTTTGTTAACATTTGCATTGTCATTACTTTTTTTGTTACCATTGCGTTTCCGTTACCATTAGCATTTGCGTTATTGTTTTCATTTCTGTTGCCGTTAGCATTTACATTACAGTTTGCTTTACCATTTTTGTTTTCATTTACATTTGTGCTTGCGTTTCTCTTACCGTTTGCATTATCGTTTCCGTTTGCACTTGCATTTGCGATACTGTTAGTGTTACTATTTTCTTTTACCTCACTGTTTTCATCACCATTTGCGTTAACATTACCATTTGTGTTTTTGCATTTGCATAGTGCAGTGCATGCAAAACATTAGGTTTTTGCTATTTGTCTACACTGTCTTCTGTGACTCATAGTGCAGCTAGTGTGTGGTTGATTGGTATAAACCTTGGCACACAGAAAGACCTTTGTTCAAGGAACATGCCAGTTTTTGTTTGGTGAAAAAACGTTCCATTCCAGAGTTATTGCCACTTGAAGTTGGACCATTTTGCAATTACTGATTTTTTGGCTGCCAGGCCCACCATTTTAGCACATTTTCGGCCCTGATTTACACCATTGTGTGGTGGAAGACTTCTTAAAGGTGCAGAAATGTAAACATTTAATATCTCTGGAATGGTTTGTTCTTTTCACATGAAATTTGGAGGGTGTTGAGTGGATGCCCTGGAGATGTGACTTATCATGTTTACATGTTTGAAAAATTATTTGCTGTGGAGATACTGCATGTCACAGTTAATGTTTTGTGCATAGCATTCTGCATGGTGCTACTGGTTTGAAATTTATAGCGTAGGTAGCCTTAGTGGTACAGAGGTGCCTTGCAGTGGTTTGGTGTATAAAACATTAACAGGTGTGGAATTATGCCACTCCGATGAATGAAAATGTTGTTCATTGCGCTTCAATAACTTCTGAACTGTGTGTCTGATTTGCCTGGCATTTGGAATGTGCAAAGATTAATAATACATCTTTGACTGTGACAATTTTTAGGTCACTGGGTCTTACAGTTGCTGAATTGTGCATGTTACATTGTTTGCTTGTGGCACTGTGTGACCATTAAATGGATGTACACACAATTCTGGACACACATTCCATTCACTATTTATAGTACACATTCTCAAAAAGAAGGAAAATTATGGCAAAATATTTATGCATCAGTTAGGTTGGTTCATTATGAAAGCAAGGAAATTGGTAGCCTCATGCGCCTCTGCTCATCTTCGCCTACCTCAAAGCAGACAGTGTGCTAGTCATCGGTCCTAACTCTCTACACCATTCTCCTATAGTGCACCACCTCAGCTGGTTTACACATGGAATGGGGTTTAGAGTAAAGGCCAAAGACCCCAATGCACATCTTAATGCCTGTTGGTGGGGGTGAGGTGGGCATGGGGTGCAAGGGTGGCAACCTAACACCAAATTTCCTTGCTTTTGTCACTGTGGAACAACCCTAACTGATGCATTAAACAGAGTTTTTGTTATGAATATATATATATATATATATGTATATATATATATATATATAGATAGATATAAAATTTATAGTACCATGGTAGTGGCATTATAGTTAGGGTTGAGTAAGCACTTTAATGTTAAACCTCAAATTTTGCACCTTAATAACTTTACTACCATATGACGGATTTGCCTGAAAGTTTGCATGCACAGTCTGGTACCATAGGACTTTGGATCTGGCAAGTTGCATTCAGGTTGGATGTATGGTTGTGGAGCTGCAAAAAGTCAAAAAAAGGCAAAAAAAAAACTGACTTTTTGCACATTTCTTTGCTCGCGCCCATAGCCCACATGATTTGCCTGTTTGATCTGAAATCTTCAGAGAAGATGCAGTCTGGGTCACTGATGTGCCTTTTGAAGATTTGGTGTAAAAATATTAAACCGTTCAAAAGTTATTCAGAAAACAAATTTCCCATTATAGTCATAGGGGAAAAAATATATCTGTCTCACAAAAGTGTCACAAGTACAGTTTTCCTTTCACAAATGGCCCTTTTACTTTTGTGCTGTTGCCATATTGTTTTCAGTTAGTGAGAGAGAAAAATGCCTGGAGTTTAAATTTGGGACCCTCTAGGTAAACACTGACTGTTTTAAAATTGGCTCCACATTACTTTCGCAAATCATGAGAAAAACTGCCATGTCACTTTCGCAAATGCGAAAGTTTCGTACTGTTTTTTGCGAAACTTCCACAAACAACTTTTCCCCAAAACTGCAAATCTTTGCCATCCCCCTACTACAAAATGGTTGTAGCTTTTGGGCTGAAATTTGTAGGGTGGCAAGCCCTGGTCCCACAGATGTGCCTTTTGGTGGTTTGGTGCCAAAACATTAAAGTGGCCCAAAGTTACAGTGTTCTGAAGTTGAGAAATTTCCCATAGGATAACACTGCGGCGTCTGTGACTCCTTCCGGTGCCCATATCTTGAAAATGAAGCGAGATACAGAGTTTTCAATACCTACAGTTTAGATCACCTGTAGGTGATGTAACCTGTGGAAACAAGTTTGCAAATCATATATTACACCAGCAGTGGATTTTTTTCCTACTGCTATGTTTACAGAGATATTGGCACATTAGTGTCACAAGGGTTTCAAGGGTGCCTTTTCAGCGTAATTCGGTGCCCATAACTTATAAACGATGTGAGATATAGATTTGGTTGATTTATCTTGCGTGGAGTACTAGCTGTCATGATTACAATGGTACTGGAATATTTTTCCTAGCTGCTATGGTTGCTGAGATATTAGCAAATTAGTGTTACAAAGGTTCCTTGCCTATAGGGCTGCTGTATGGCTCCATAGTTATATGTAAGTGGGGGCGCATGGCCCGGAGGGCCCACCCTCCCACGAACACATACCTCTTACCAGTTACATTACTCTTTCTCAAAAAGAAGGGAAATTCATGACAAAAAACTCTGTTACTGCATCAGTTAGGGTTCATAGCACAGTGACAAAAGTATGGAAATGTGGTGTAAGGGTTACCACCCCTACCACCCCACCCCCACCCCCACATCTTCCACACACCCACAGGCATCGGGGTGTGCGTTGGGGTCATTGTGCCTAACTCTCACCCCATTCTCCTGTACTTACTACCTCAGCTTTTTACACATGGAATGGGGGAGAGTTAGCCAATGACACCAACGCACAGTCTGTTGCCTGTTGGTGTGTGGAGAGTGGGGGTGGGGGGGTGATAGGATGATAACCCTAACATCACATTTCCATGCTTTTGTCACTGTGCTGTGAACCCTAACTGATGCATTAATTGAGTTTTTTTGACATGAATATGTATATACATATATATATATATATATATATACACACACACACACACACACATATATACACATACCCACACACACACACATATATATATATATATATATATACACACATACCTATGTGTGTGCTCGAAACTCTTTTTTTTGAAGTACTATGGTTGTTTCTGACCACCATTCGCCCAGTGCGCACTCTCTGTGTTTGGATATACATATACAGTATATTATTTTCTCTCTCTATTCTGTGCTGCAACCCAAACCAATAAGATCTCCTATAGGGTGGCTGGCTATCTCTCCCTGGGCTGAGGTACAGATATGACACACTGATGAGTCTAAATGAGGACAAAACATGTGTCTGTGTCTGTGTCTGTGTCTGTGTCTGCTGTTCTCAGCCTTTGCTGATTGCATTGTGAGTCCTTCTGGTACCATGCAATTCTGCTTAAAGTTGAGCCAGTCCAAATGAATTCATGGGCATTTGCATGTGCTTCCCATGATGCTTTGAAGTACCGGGGAATGTGCAGTTTGTGTTTTCTTTAAAATGTGACTGTATGGCCAATATCCTTTTGGGATAACCCTTGCCCCAGTGCATTTGCTCTGGGGTTCTTGTGTTGTTCAGTATATTATGTGTGTGTATATATCAGTACATACATATATATATATATATATATATATATATATATATACACACACACACACACACACACATATACACACACACACATATATATATATAGTTATACAATGTGGTGAGTGATAAATGAGTGTGATAAATGTAGCTATTTCCACTAGAGTGTGATAAATGAGGCTGACGTCAGCACAGGGACGATAAATGCCATTTATCCACACTGTGCTGACACCTCCTGTTTTCTTTCACCTTGAAGCACCATGTCTAACCTGCAAATGTGTTGTTTCCATAGCTACTCTCCTCACAATTAAACATTTCCGTACATAAATATGTACACCTGAATCATTCCCTTACCTTACAAAAACAAGCAGTTCTAGTGCATTATGCTGGAGGTGTCCTATACTCCGTGCAGCAACCGATTATCAAACCTACTTCACAAGAAAGAGAATGGCATTAAAATCATGATTCTGAAGACACCACAACAGAATACAACAATGGCATTTCAACAGAACAGTGAATGTACCAAGACAACAAAGAAACTATGCTTAAAAAAGAATATTAAAACTTGGCACCTACAAGACGAAATTGTAGACCTCTACAATCAGTTTGAGAATGACTGGGAACCCTTGCTGAACCCATGTGAAAATGAGGACAATTACAACATTCCAGAAACACAAGACTCAAACATACAAAAAAAAAGTACTTTTAGATCCTCAGTACGTAGAACAATATATTATGAGTTCCAAAAAACAAAAATACTAAAAGGAAAACAGAAGCAGATCTGAACGATTTTCAGAAATAGTTGTCACAGGAACTACAAGTTACAATGGACCTTCCACAAATCCCTCCGAAACAACTTTATGAGCTGCTGTGTTATTATTTTATTAAAGCCCCCAAAAAAGATGGTTCACTGTACGAACCGCTCACCATCAGAGCTTGATTTCAAAGTATAGAATGATTTTTGTGTGAAAAGTCTTACCCTGAATCACTGTCAATCTCCTTAGTTTTTGACAAAACACAAAAAACTGTACATTCCAAACAAAAGCAATTAAAACAATTGGGCATGGGGAACCGACTTAAACTGGCTAACGAATTAATGGACGAAATCATTAAGGAACTCTATACCCTGGATATACTAGGTCCTGAAAACCCCCAAGCATTACTCAATGTCATGTGGTTAACAGCAACTATGTTTTTTAGAATACGGAGAAACATGGAGGCACAGAACTTACAATGGGGAGATGTCCGACTACAAACAGACATTGAAAATATCAGATATTTAGAATTTCACAAAGAACGACAAACAAAAACACGTTCTGGATCAGACCCCAAGGACATACGAGCCACTAAACTGTGAGCCTATGAAGTACCCAATCTGAAAATGTGCCCCATTCAGAATTACCTAATATACAAGGAAAAACTACCTATAAAAGTGAATTTGCCTGATGCACCATTTTTCCTCGCTATTTTACATCCTATAAAACTACAGCCCCCTCTTGGTATAAAAATCAACCTTTGGGCATGAACACCATTGGTAAGCTTGTTAAAAACATGACTGAGAAAGCTACAATTCCAACTGAAAAATGACTAACCAATCACTCTATCCGAAAACATTTCATTCAAAAACTTTTGGATAGTAACATTGCACCCACAGACATAATGCAAATCTCCGGTCACAAGAAGGTGCAATCTCTGAATGCTTACTCCAAACTAAATGACAAGAAACAAAAAGAAATATCAATGATTCTTAGCTCAGATGGAGACTGCAAACCCAGCACTTCAAAGGCTCTACCTAATCAAACAGCTACACATACCCCATTGACTCTAGGATTCTCCGGCTAACTCTAGATGTCATGCTTGCCCCTCTCACTGACCTGCTAAACTGTTCTCTATGCCTTGGTCAATTTCCAAGCACATGGAAATCAGCTGAAATCACCCCAATCCATAAGAATGGAGATCGTACATCTCCTAATAACTACAGGCCGATTTCCATCCTTTCCCCAATCTCCAAAGCCCTGGAAAAAATGGTCTCCACCCAACTCATGGAATACCTTACCAAATACAGCATCCTGTGTCCAGAGCAGCATGGCTTCCGCCCTGGACACAGCACCACATCGGCTCTGCTAGAATTCTCACAACACATACACTCTGCACTTGACTCTGATGACGTTGCTGGGGCAGTGTTCATTGACCTATCAAAGGCCTTTGACACTGTGTGTCACCCCCTCCTGCTCGACTCTCTCTGCCAACTGGGTATCTCATCCGGCCCCCTTGCCTGGTTCTCTAGTTACCTCCATGGCAGATCCCAATGGGTCAAATTAAACGGTACCCTATCAATGGCCCTACCTGTCTGCTCTGGTGTCCCCCAAGGATCCATCCTGGGCCCTACTCTGTTCAGTCTCTTTCTTAACACCCTCCCCAGCTCCTGCTCAGGTAAAATGCTCTTATACGCCAATGATGTGGTTCTCATCGTCTCCCATCCCGACCCCATCACCCTTCAGGACTCCCTGCAGCTAATCTTCAGCCAAGCTGAAAAATGGTTGCTTGACCACCGTCTGGTCCTGAACCACAAAAAGACAAAATCTATGCTCTTCGCCCACTGCCAGAGTAACATCAAAAATGCCCGCCTCCTCATCCTCCCGAGCACCCTACACCCAATTGAACAGGTAACAGCATACAAATACCTGGGCATCACCTTCGACTCAGCACTCACTTTCCACTCCCATCTTAAAACCCTGTCCACTGTGGTAAACACCTGGATTGGCATCATCTACTGTCACAGAGACTGTCTCCCTCAGAATGCCCTCTGACTGGCTATCACCTACTCCATCCTGTCCTTGGTTGACTACGGGCTTCCTATCTATGCTGTGGCTGACTCCACCATCCTCACCAAAATTCAAACCTCTATAAACAAGGCCTGCAGGTTTCTGACTGGTGCCCCTAGCAGAACATACATATGCCAGGTCTACTTCTCCTCTTACCTGCTCCCCTTTGATGAGCACCTGTGCTACCACACCTGTATACTGGCCACAAAATCTGTATTTGGGCTCTCCCCTCCTGGGGTTATCACATCCCTAAAACTGGCCTCCCACTCAGTTGCCACCCGAAGCGCAGCCAAGGCCACCTTCCAGGTCCCAAGAACCAGGCCTCTCTCACCCAAAGGTCCTTCCACTACAGAGCATCCTCCTGGTTCAACTCCCTCCCCCCTCATATCACAAGTATCCCCAAAAATCAGCCCTTTCAAAATTGCCCTCTGAAATCACCTCACTGACACATGGAACTGTAAGTGCCACTGACTGCCGCTAAGCCTGAACTCTTCTGGCCCTGTGAAATCAGACAACGTCCTTTCTGACTGCTTCCCCCCACTCATCCTTCTCCCAGCAACCCCGGTCCCTCACCCCCACCCAAGTTATTTTGCTCCCTAGACACGCTACAGTGTACCTTGTTATTTATATCTATCTTTATATATGCTACATCAAACTGTAGCTAGTTGTAAGCCTCTGCACTTCTATGTATTATTGGAATTGCTCTGTGTATTCTCTTTTACTGTATGTAACCTGTATCGTTTCATAGAAACATAGAAACATAGAATTTGACGGCAGATAAGGACCGCTTGGCCCACCCAGTCTGCCCATTTCCCTACCTACTGGATAAGCTGCAGATCCTAGTTAACCAGCAGCCTACTTCTTCCAACCCCCACCCCCCAGAATTGCCTTATGACTATCCCATGCATGCTTGAATTCCACCACTGATTTTGACTCCACAACTTCTCTGGAAGGCCATTCCACATCCACAACCTCTCTGTGAAAAATACTTCCTTAAATTACCTCTGAGCCACGCCTCTATCTTCAAATTGTGCCCTCTTGTTCTTGCACCTTTTTGAAAGATGCTACCCTCTTGGACTTTGTTGATTCCCTTGAGGTACTTGAAAGTTTCTATCATGTCCCCCTCTCCTCCTTTCCTCGAGGCTATACATTAAGCTCCTTAAGTCTCTTCATATGTCCTCCGGTGCAGACCCTGCACCATTTTAGTTGCCCTCTCTGGACAGCTTCCATCCTGTCTATGTCTTGGGAGATTGGGTCTCCAGAACTGCACACAGTACTCCAGATGGGGCCTCACCAGCTGTCTTTACAGAGGGATAATAACTTCCTGTTTCTACTGGTGATGCTCTCCCTATGCATCCCAGTATCCCCCAGCCCTCCTTGCTGCCTTCTCACATTGCTTGCCCACCTTTAGGTCATCTGATATGACTACCCCAGGTCCCTTTCCATTTTGTTGTTGTTAGTATCTCACCCCCATTGTGTACTCTTCCCTGGGTTTTGTTTCCAGGTGCATTACCCTGCACTTTTAGCATTGAATCTAAGCTGCCATACATTTGACCATTCCTCTAACCTTGCAAGTCCCTTCTCATCCTTTCCACCCCACCCTGTGCATCAACTCTGTTGCAGATCTTAGTGTCATCTGCAAAGAGACATATTTTTCCTTCCAGTCCTTCTGCAATGTCGCTATAAAGACATTGAAGAGGACTGGTCCTATACTGAACTCTGTGGTACCCCGCTAGTAACCTCCTTTCTTCTGAGTGGACTCCATTTACTATTACTCTCTGTGTCCTATTCTCCAGCCAATTCTTTACCCAGGCTGTCATCTTGGGACCCACTCCCAGACTGGCTAACTTATATATTAATCTTTTGTGTGGGACTGTGTCAAATGCCTTGCTAAAGTCTAGGTAGGCCATGTCCACAGCCCTCCTGATCTACTACTTTGGTCACCCAGTCAAAGAAATCTATCAGATTTGTCTGGCATGACCTTCCCGCTGTGAATCCATGCTGCCTGGGTCCTGAGCCACTCTGGCCTCTAGATACTAACAATTCTTTCCTTCAGAAGTGATTCCATCATTTTCCTATCACTGAGGTTAAACTAACAGGTCTATAGTTTCCTGCTTCTGCCTTGCTCCCACTTTTGTGAAGGGGAATCACATCTGCTCCTCCAGTCCTCAGGTACCACCCCATCCTCCCATGATTTGTTAAAGAGGGTAGTCAGTGGTGTCACTAGTTCTACCCTTAGTTCTTTTAGAATTCTGGGATGAATCCCATCAGGCCCCATTGCTTTGTCCACCTTCAGTTTTAAGAGTTCTTTCAGAACCCTTTCTTCTGTAAATGGCTGGTATCAACTTCTGTATCCAGAGTTACTACTGTGTGTTTATGTATCTCCCTCTTCCTTTGTAAATACTGAGCAAAATATTTGTTTAGTATCTCTGCCTTTTCACAGTCTCCTCTGCCACCCTCCCTCCCTTTATTAAGCCTCACTATCCCTCCCTTGGTCTTCCTTTGCTCCCTGATGTACCTATAAAATGTTTTATCCCCTTCTTAACTGAGTTGGCTATCTTTTCCTCGGTTTGGGCCTTTGCTGTTCTGACTGCCTTCCCAGCCTCCTTTTGCTTTAACTGATACAGTTCTCTGTCCTGCTCCTGCTGCGATTCCTTGTACTTCCTGAATGCTTTCTTTTCTCTTTGAACCTTCACTGCCACTTCCTTTGAGAACCATAGTGGTTTCTTACATCGTTCTTGTTTTGTTAATTTGAGCCACACAAAGGCTCGCTACCTCTGTGATGGGTAGTTTTATTATTCCCATTGTTCTTTCCACCTTCCTTCCCACCCATTTGCTAGTGCATTCCTTAGGCACTCACCCATTTTGGCAAAGTCAGCCTCCTAAAGTCCAGTACTTTTGTCTTTGTATGGCTTGACTCTATTGCTGTGTTTATTGTGAACTATACTGTTCGATGGTCGCTAGTTCCAGATGGCTACCCACTTACATCTGTGATCCTCTCTCCATCTCCATTTGAGAGTATCAAGTCTAATATTGCTCCCTCTCGAGTGGGCTCCAGTACTAGTTGTCTGCGCATGCCCCCTGTAGGGCATCTAGAATAACTGCACTCTTCGAAGTGGCAGCTGCCATTCTAAGTATACTTTCTATCATTTCCTTGTCCATTTCCTCCCCCTGAGAAGGGGGTCTGTATACAACCCCTTTGCGGATTGTGGTGCCATTGCCTGCCTCCAAATTTACTCACAGTTTCCCAATGTTGTACCACACCGTCTACTGTTGTCTACCCTCCCTGCAATGAGGTGCCTTTGTAAATGAGTCTCTGACTCAAAGGTTATAAATCCAATTCATGAAATAAATAAATAAATGAAAAAAATACTCCTCTGGCGTCCTAATTGCAAGAGATTCCAACCTGTTTAAGTAATCCAGCTATTCATGCTGCAGATGTAACATTTAATATCATTCAAGGTACCTGTAGTGACATAGTACTAACTGCTTCTTTACTTCCCCAGGCACCACTTTGTAACTGTTGTATGCCAGTACATTTTCTGACAAATGATACCTTCTTTTCTTACAGGTCACCAACACGTGACGTCCTCAATGGCAAAAAAACCACGTTGCTAATGTCAGATTTAGAATCAGACTAACAACAGCATTGTGATGTACTGAAGAATGGAAAACTTACCAGCACTTCTGAGCACCATCATTTTCCTCAGTTTCTATTAAGTGATACAGACACATAAAAAGAAAAATATTCATTTTGTTTTACAGATATCTGTAAAGCACAGTGTTACAAAGACTGAGAAATGTGAAAAAAAAACGTATAAAATAATAATTACCAACATGTGAATAAACTGGACAAATCACAGTTGCAATAAATGTATAACGTATTAAGTAAAGACCACATGATGAATAATAAAAACATGTCAAAATTACTGTATCACATTACATGTGAAGTAACATGTAAAATAAATCTAAATATGCAACATACATCCCATATGTTTGCCTCTATGAAGCAAATATTCACCCTGTACACCCAAACACCCAATGCAATGAGCATTACAGTCTTCCACTCACAGTACACCAATAAAATCAGTTACACCAAGCACACCCAGACTATTCACGCCCATTCAGTAACAGCAGTAAAACCACTCACAGCAGTGAAACATACCTACCACACTCACATAAATTACATAATAAAAAAAATAGACCCCACCCCCCATTGTATAAATCGCATACATGATGGGCAAAGCGTGTGCTATGGAAAGTATCCTCATTCCTGCATCGTGATCGCTGGATATCTCACTCTGCAGGAGTGAGGATATTTTCCCTATTACATTCCTGCCGATCATATATCCCCTATTTATATATCTATATAAAAAATGTATTACTTTTTTTATTTGTTCTCGGATTACAATACCTTTGAGCACAAAACAGGTCTTTTACAAAAGCTCCACATCAGAGAAGGGGTGACAGACATACAAAGGAAGGTAATTGCAGGGACTTTCAACATGAAGGAAGTAAAATGACTTTAACAATTCAACTAAAAATAGTAGCTACAGTTTTTGTATGAAAATCCAAAGTCTAGTAAAAAGAAGCAGCCCAAGGGCTTTGTCAGGTAAGTATAGATAGTTGAGGGTGAACAAAGTGCTAAAGTGTGAGGTTATACAGTGAGAAAAATGTAAAAGCTGGGAAGGGTGGAGTAGGAAGAAAGAAGGTGGAGGGTCGCAGGAGGGGTAGTTCAGGTGATAGTGGTCAGCATAGTGAGAGGAGGGAAGTGGGAACACTTGGATGAGTCACTACTGTCGAGGAAACTGCCATGTCAGGTGGAACAGTCACAGGAACTGTTAGCTGTGAGATGCTGCTGAAGAGAGCCATTAAATGGTCCCAGTTTTGATAAGAAGGTGATATCTCTGGGCAGTGCATTAAACCAGAGTGGTGTTCTACAAGCAAACAAATGTTTCCCCTGGGTGGTCCAGCATCTCAGGACAGAGAGAAGTCGGTTGGTAGATAAGCAAATCTAAGACCCTCACACACGCTACGTGTGTGCTGACAGCTGCAAAATGGATTGAGAAAGCTTTTAAATCCAAGAGGCAGGAGCCCAAGCAGTGCCTTTTTAGTTAGCAAGCAGATTTGATAGTGAATTTTCCCATTTAGCTGAAGCCAACATGTTTGTGCATACAGTTCACATGTGTGGGTGAGGCATGCTGCTCCAGTGAGAAGATGGCATGCTTTATTAAGTGCTACTGATATTCTACGGAGGGTGGAGGTGGTAGCTGAGCTATAGAAGACCAGACCATAATCAGCTATGGATATGATGGAGCTATAGATATCTAGTCTAAGGGCTTCAGGCATTAGACTGTGTTTATGTCTGTGGAGTAACCCTATTTTGATATTAACAGAACTGGCAACAATCTCAACATGCTGGATATAAGATAGTGAGCTATCCAAGGTTACTCCTAGATACTTGAAATTTTGAATTTGTTCAAGCAGGATGCCAGAGGAGTTCCTGATGGTTAGGGCACTGAAGCTGTGTTTGCTGCAAGGGCCACTGAACAACATGACTTTCGTTTTTGTGTAGTTCAGGATTAGCTTGTGCTTCTTGAACCAGTCGTCCACTTCCTTAAAGTCAAGTTGAAGCTGATGTTCCAGAGGTTCAGGGTCAGTGTTGCCAGTGAAGATGACCACGTCATCCGTGTAGAGGAGGACCTGTTGGTGACAAGAGCGGGGAAGATTGTTAAGAAAGATGCTGAAGAGGAGTGGATCCAGTATAGAGCCCTGTGGTACTCCTGAATGGACATGTTGAAGGTCCAAGACGACATTGGCAATCTTCACACATTAGGAACGGTCTGCTAGATAGCTTCTGAACCAGGACACAGTATCTGCAGACAGGCCAATGGAGGACAGTTGCTTGAGGAGAAAGGTGTGGTTCACTGTGTCAAGGGCCTTGCAGCAGGTAAAACATAGAAGGATGTCCAGACAGACATACAATCATAATTTTATTAGAAAATGATGAACATCCTGTACTGGCTCACCAGACAATATTTTCCCACAGGAGCAAGGCTGCTGGGCGGGTCCCATTGTCAATGCTGGATCTAACAGAAAGGTAAATTACAGTAAGTATGAAGAAATTTCCTGTAGTGCTCCACATTGTCAATGGGTATTCAGAACAAATGAGTTCTAAGAAGCAGTACCCATTAACAAAACATGTGAGGGAGAATAATGTCCCATGTGCAAACTGCAAAAAGGAAAAAAGAGTTTACCTGCTAATAGCCGCCTGTAGAACTCTGCAACCAAAGGCTACATTGGTGGTACTTTGAACATCCAATCTGTTATGCTCAGTAAATGTGTGGACAGAGGACCACATTGCTGCCTTGCACAACTCTAAGACAGATGCCTCACCTTTCTCAGAAGGTGGCCGTAGCTCTAGTAGAATGTCCCTTGATGAGAGCTGGAGACCTCTTCTTTACTGTGACATAAGCCTTGGCAAAGCATTGCCCTTACCCACCTTGCTTGCCAGGGTGACCTTGAAAGCTTTTTATCCTCTTCTGACTGCTCCAAAAAGTATGAACAACCTATCTGATTTCCTGAACTCCACAGTCCATCTAAGATATATTTTAACTGCTCGATGCAAATCCAACTTGTTCAACTCCTTCTCCTTTGTGTGAGTTGGTTGCAGACAGAAGGATGGAAGGCACATTTTCTGAGTCACATGAAAAAGCTGTAGGAACCTTTGGAATGAAAGAAAGAAACATTCTCAGAACCACCTTAGCCTTATGCATGATGAGGTAAGATCCTTTGAGGAACAAGGCCTGGAGCTCACCAATCCTCCTGGCTGAACACATAGCAACCAAAAAGCACACCTTGTAGAACAACACATCCATGGGAACCGACAACAGCCTTCAAAGGGTTCTTTACAAAGAGCATTCAATACCAGATTCAGTTTCCATGGAGGAACAGGGGATTGGAAAAGAGGTCAGGTCCTGCTGACTTCTCACAGAAAATAAATAACCTCCTAGTTTATGCCTAAGGATGTTCCCAATGAGGCTCCAAGGGCTGACACTTGACCTCTCAAGGTGCTCAGGGTCAAACCTTCTTCTGCTGTTTCCTGCAGAAAGTCCAAAATCTGTGGAACCATGGCTTTAAAAGGCCAGATACCTTTCTTCCTGACCCAAGCCGAATAGGTGGACCACACATGAGCATAAGCTCCTGACATGTAATTCTTTCTGGCCACCATCAGGTTGTCCACTACCTTTTTGAGAAACTCCATTTAAGAAGTCTCCTCCTTTCAGGAGCCAGGCTACCAGCTGCATCACTCTTGGATTTGGATCCAGAATAGGACCTTGAGAGAGGAGTCCCCCCCCCCCCATATTGGGAGTCGAAACAGAGCGTGCTGAGTTAGGTTCACTAGGTCTGAGAACCACGGTCTTCTGGGCCGTTCTGGAGTACCAGAAGAAAGCTTCCACTTGAGGGTCTTATATTTGCTGATGAACTTGGGAAGGAGTGGCAGGAGGAGGAAAGGCATATGCTCTGTCAAAATTCCACATCTGTGACAGAGCATCCTCTGCCTTCACCTGTGGACACCGGTAATGGCTGAAGAACCACTGCACTTGTGCATTCTGGCTGGAGGCAAACAGGTCGAACACCTCTGGGTTCAGTTTCCACTCCCCTAGGTGGACATTCTTGTGGCTTAGACAATTGGCCTGAAAGTTTAGCTCCCCTGCCAAGTGAATTGCTGACAGAGAGAGAAAGTTCTCCTTTGCCCATAACAGATCAAATGCTTTTTTTAGCATCTCTTTGCTCTTTGTGCTCCCTTAATGGCTTATGTACACCCACATGACAGCGTTGTCTGACCTTATTTTTACAGCTCTTGACTGCACCCGATTTTGAAAATGGATAAGAGCTAGTTGCACTGCCTTCTTCTCCAGGACATTGATGTGCAGGTGCTGTTCCTGCACAGATCAAGTCTTCTGCATGGGTATGTCAGGCAGCACTGCCCCCCCTCGGATCAACTATGAAGGGACTTCCAAGGGAGACCCTTTGCTCAGATTCTCTAAGTTCACTCACCAACTCAGGAACTGCCACAATAGTGGGGAAATTGGAATACTGGACTGATAGTCCTCTGAGGCTGGATCCCAGGCTGACAGCAACTCAGTCTGGAGGGGTTCCATGTGAAAGTGAGCCCATGGTACTAGTTCTGCTGTCACTGTCATGAGGCTCAGAATCTGTGGTAAGCTGTGACCTGAAGTCGATGATTGGCTTCTCAGTCACTGAACCTCCCTCAACAAGGTCTCCTTTCTGGCTGACAAGAGGAAATCCTTCTCCTCATCCATCCTGAATACTGCTCCCAGGTGCACCAGGATCTGCAGTGGTTGGAGATAGCTTTCATCCTGATTTACTGCCTAGCTATGAGACTCCAAAACCTCCAGTGTCCTGGTTGCTGACTTCCTTGCCAGTGAAGCAGACAGTGCTTGAATGAGCAAGTCATCCAAGTAAGGATAGACATGACGTCCCTCCTGTCAGAGTTGAGCCAGCAGGACTATGAGCACCTTCAAGAAGACTCTTTGGGCTGTTGCTAGCCCAAATGGGAGTGCCCTGTACTGGAAGCGTTGCCTCAGGACTGTGAACCTGAGGAACTTGTGATGAGATTGCCGGATGAAAATGTGGAGAATGTAGAGATATGAATCTCTCATGTCTATGGATGCCAGATAATCCCCCAGCTGTATAGCCCAGATGATCAATCATGAGGACTCCATTTTGAAGGGCATGTGGTGAACAAACTTGTTCAGGTGTTTCAGATCCAGAATAGATCTGAGCCCCCCCCCCCAGCTTCTTGGGAACTACAAAATAAAAAAATAAATTTAGTAGAATCCTTGGCCTTGTCTGCCAGGAGACCCTAGAACAATCGTCCCAATCTCTGAGAGGTTATCCAATGTCTGTGACATTGCTTGTCTCTTCACAGGGTCCTTTGGTACAGGAGATGGTAGAAAATGTCCCTTTGAGGGAATGGTTAAAAACTCTGCTACATAACCTAGGACCAAAATCTTCAGAACCCAAGCATCTGATGTTATCTGGGCCCATCTTCTGTAAAAATTGGGTTGTCTTCCACCAAGGAAAGGGAGGGAGGCAGAGATGGGGCCCGGGTACCCTCATTGTGAGGTGCCACCTCTTCACCCAGGGCCACCTTTGCATCATCAGGCCAGGGCTCCTCTACTACCATTGCTCTTGAATCCAGAATAGGATCTTTTACTCCTCTGATTCCCGAAAGTTTCAAAAGGGATGAAACCCCCCTTGATGCTACCTCTGTTGGCCACCTCCTTGACTTTTCAAGGTTGAACCAGCCTTTTGCTGTTGTTTGAACACTGAATATCCATTTTATCTGGGATATCCTTCAAAATATCATACAGGCCTGAACAAAACAATAATCCTCCTGCAAAGGCTAAGTTAAATAACTTGGTCTTGGACACCTGGTCAGTGACCCAGTGCTGAAGTCACTACTCTGTCATGGTGGACACAGTATGATAAGCAGATTGAGATGACATGCATAAATTCTTCACTGTGGCATCCCCCAGAAAGGCGGAGGCCATGAATGCCAACTACAAAATGCTCACCTCCTCAGAATCTGGGTGAACAAAGTTACCCAGCATCATAATCCACAAGTTTAAAGCTCTGGCAACCCTTAAGGATGTACTGTATATAAGGTGTGGAGGTTTGCACCGTTGGAGGCAAAGGGTCTTCTGATTAAAGCATCCACTCACTTGCCTTGTGTGTCTGCTAAGGACAAAGGCCCTTCAACTGGGATAGTCATGTGCCTCACAGAATTATATACAGCTTTATCAGCCAGGGGAAGGGGTTCCCACTTGCAGATATTTTCCTCCATAAAGGGGAAACACCATACCTTGGGTTTTTGTACATTTTTTCATTGGTCTGCACCTGCCTATTCTTGTTCAATAATCTGGTCACAGTGAATAAAGTTTGGAAAACACTTTCAAGTGGAGGAGGACACAGACAGAACAAGGTTCACATCTAAGGCCTCTATGTATTGCATGTCCTTCAGCTGTAAAGTCTTACAAGCCTCAGTTATCAGATAGGACAAAGATTTTGTATCAAACAAGGAGGGATAGGAATCCTCCTTTTGGCTCTGTCCACTCCCCTTCTTCCTCCTCCTCCTCAGTGGGTTCATCCTTAATCATCATCATCAAGTAACTGTTTTAGGTCAGGATTTTCCCCAACATCCTCTTCATCCTGTCCCTTCATATGGTCAAGGCCGGGATCTGTCTGCAGATCCATATTAGCAGATTTGTCCTGTGCTGGCACACCTGGACATGCCTATGTGGGCTACCCTGACCTGAGGGGCCCAGCTTAGGGACAGGTGTGTCCAAAGAGATGTCCTGCAGAACACTGGGGTTCAAAAGCTCTCCTAGAAGAAGCCACAAAAATTTACACAATTCTGTTTTTCCACTGCCAGCCAGTACACGATGTGCACCCCTCCCCCATTTGGAGTTTCGGGGGAGCTGTAAGAGACATATTAGTTTGAGAAAAACAATGGGGGCAATAGGAACCCAGCAGAGAGGGTCACATTACCCTTTTGCAGGGCCACTTTACCCTTTTGCAGGTCTTACTTCATTTGAACACTAGAGGTCTCCAATAAGCCATGGTGCCAAAACACTAGTGCAACAGAAGCTCAAACCATAGAGGACACTATTGCCTGACTTATATGAGAAAAATAAAGAACACTGCCTTGGATACCACCTCCCTTTGTGGTTAAAACACTAGCAGAAAATGTCCCTACCAGCCTACCAACTCAAAGGCTGTAGTAGGAAAAGATTGCACTCAGCAACAGCACTGAGCAGGCAGAGAAACAATGCCACTGTGTCTAGCACTTAGAAAAGTGCTGGTATGCACCCTTGCATGACTGTGCACATGCATGATGTCATAACACTGCACATGAGGTCAGCATGTCAGAGGGCACGTGCCCAAGCACAGATGGGTGAAAGGATGCATTGAAGCTCTGAGAAGCCTCTAGCTAAACAGCACAGTGCAGGCCCAACTGCCAGGGCTCAGTAAAATTGGGGGGGGAGCTTCAAGGGTCAGGAGAGATGTTAAGAACCGACACAAAGGCTATGGAAAAAGATCACCCCCAAAACTGCCTGAAAAGGCTCTGCTTCTCACTCTTCTTTCCCTCTCTTCTCTTCTTTTCCTTAAAAAAAAACAAAACAATAAACAAGCTTCAGCAGCGAGAAGGAAAAAACAAATCCCCCAATAGTGAGCACTCTAAAGAACTAGTGGTTCCCTCTCTTCTCAAATAGAAAAAATGAAAGAAATAAGCACATAGAATAGTCACCCTATGGTCGGGGCAGTGACACCAAACTAGATGGTAGGGAGACACAGGAAACACCCTAAAGCTAGACCATAATAATAAGACCAAAAGCAAGTACTTACCTGAGGCACCATCACATGAGGGAAAACCAAGACCTACTAAAAATAAACACCCTTAGAGTAGTGGCAGATGTGGCCCCCAATCCAAGCATAACCAGGCAGTGGAAATGGGGAAAAAAGGCAGGTTAGCCAATTTGAAAGCTGTAGCTTACCAGGCACAATTTTAAATTTAGGGGCATTCCCTGTAACTAGGCAGCCCCAACCTGCTAGGCAAAATTGCAGCCCCAAAGGGTAAACACCGACAGAAAAAGTTTCTTCTTCAGAGAAATTTTTATATTGTTTCCCCTTTAATGGCAGCAAAGACTGAAGAGCTGCTGTTGTCCGGAATGTGCATGTGCCCAAGATTCTATACTGTTAACAGCCTTGGGCTGTGCCATTTCCCCTAGTAGGGGTGCATATTATCCATTTGTTCTAAATGCCCATTGACAAACTAAAGAGATATCCTGCTAAAACGACACAAGAAAAGGCACATTCACTACTAGACATTGCACTTAGGGGGAAATTGATTACTAAAAAAGAATGCAGATACATGCAAGTGGACCATTCCTGAAATCCATTGCTATACCTACTTCCAAAAATTCATAAAAATCCAACAAAACCTCCAGGATGACCAACTGTGTCCAGCATTGGTTCTATTACAGAGCCTACTGTATGTCAAAGTGTGCGGACAACCTCATCAAAAAGTGGTTACCTGGTACATCATCCTATTTGAAGGACACAGATTGTGTAATCAGAACACTGGAAGGAATAGCAATAGTTGGAATGACATGTTTGTGACTTTTGATGCAGAGATCCTTATTTTTATTTTATTTTATTAAGTCTAGGATTACAAATACCTTTGAGCCAAGGCTCTTTTACAAAGGTTACACATCAGAGAAATACAAATTATGGGGAACATCAAGACAGATATTACAGCAATGTGGACATTGCAAACAGATTACAGATTAATACAATTCAAGGGTAGCATTGTAAGCAAGGCAGCCAGCGGCATTTGTCAGAGAAAACAGACAAGAGATAAGAAGTGCCAGAGTCATAGAGAGGGAAGGGAGAAGGAATGTAGGTAGGGTGGGGAGAGGTGAAAAGTGCAGCATTGGGTACCAGATGTGAGGGTAGAATCCAGTGAGGTGGGGAGGGGGGACCACTAGAGCAGGTAGGGAAGTGAAGAAACAAGGTTAAGTTGGGCAGTCACAGGAGCTGTTGGTAGTGAGATAGTGCCAGAGCCTAGTTTTAAACATTCCAATTGTTGGGGCAGAGGACATGATGGAGCTGAGGCCACTGAACCGCTACACAAACATACCCTATGAAGGTGGTCTGATAGCAATATTAAATATTTTACATACTGAAATGAAAAACAATATTATGATTTTATTGTAGAACAGGCAAAATGTGTTTTAGAGAAAAACTATTTTTCCTTTGAAGGACAATGGTACATACAAATCATGGGGACATTTGCCTCAAATTTAGCCAACATCTACATGGGGGAATGGAAGAACTGCCATATCTACAATCAGAATAAAAACACACTTTTGCCATACATCAAAGTATATAAGCGGTTCATTGCTGACATCATAATTATTTGGAGTAGAACTGAAGCAAATGTAGACGAGTTCATTCAATACAGTAACAGCAAAACAACAGGTCTGTGACTCACTTTAGAAAATAGAATATAATCTATCAGCCTTCTGGACCGTACTATATACAAAAATGGAACAAGTCTTAAAACCACACTCCAAAGAAATCCCAAGGAAAGAAATACCATCCTCCATTGTGAAGGCTGTTATCCTACAACACTTACCCAAAACATATCCAAAAGCCAGTCCTTAAGTATCAAAAGGAAATGCTCAGACACAGCTGAATGTGAGAACCATACAAACAATATGGAATCTAGATTCAGGGATGGGGATATCAAGAAACGGTGATACAGAAAAGCACAACAGAAGCAGTTAACATTGAAAGGAGTGTGCTTCTCCGAGAAAAAAACAAGCAATGAAAATGGAAACTACGATCCATACTTGTTCTACTCAGTGCAATCCTGTGGCGAAAAAAAAATAAATAAGAAACCTCACTTACAGAAATTGAGGAATTCTCAAACTGGCAAAATAATTGCACCAACCTTTTGTAACTCACTGTACATAACCTACAGGAGATGCAGAAATCGCAAGGACCATTTGGTTCACACCACACCCCAACAGTAGAAGAAGAAAACATAGATTCAATCAATACCAGATGGAATTTCAAATGAGGAAATTGTGAATATTGCCAGCACACTACAAATGGAAAATACTTTTTGCATCCACATAACTGAAACAAAAAATTAAAGTTAAGGGTTTAACAGCTGCTCAACTGTAGGAGTAGATTACCTGCTGAGATTCAATGTGTGACAACATATGTTGGACAAATGAAAATAATGCTAAATATGAGGACTGTTGAACATTTCACTGCCATAAGGATAGAAAATGTCTCCTATGCAATGGCCAGACATATGAAAGAAACATCATGGTATGGTTCTATGGCGATCATTGTTATTGTGAGCGTATATTGCCAAAAAGCAAATCAGCGATATACACTTGCCAATGACCCAACATCTGGCAAAAAAATAAGTGTTTTTGCAGGGGAGAGGGCTGTGCCCCTCTGCACCCCTCCTGATTTTAGATTCCTAACTCCAGGGGGGTGCATGTCAGGGAAGGGACACAGTCTACAGTAAAAAAAATGAAGTCCTGCAGCTGCATGCAGTGGCAAAACATCCTACCCTCCTGGTCCCCTGCCCCCAACCCAGTACCTGCTGCGCCGGAGCTAGCCTCCCTCACCACCACACCACATGGCTGGCTCAGCGGTACCAGGCACACTACAGCACAATAACCCTCTTCCCTATTCCTCCACTTCCCCTTACCATCCTCCCTTTCCAGTTGCCCTTCCCTACTCTTGCAGTAGTGGGTGGATAGAGAACAGTGAGTTGGGGTAGGGGATGCAGGGGGGAGGGGCTGGAGGCAAGACTGTTAATTTACTATGAAAGAGGTTGACTGCTAAGACTGAGGTTTGGGAAAATATGGTTAAGGGAGACAGTCACAGGTGCTAGCTGTAGAGAGTAGTGACCGAAGCTTGGTTTTGAATGGGCCCAGCTTAGTTTCAGAGGTGATTTCACTGTTGAAGCCATTCATCCACAGAGGGGTCATGTAGGCAAATGATCTTTTCACCTGGGTGGTTTGGTGATGAGGGACCTGTAGGAGCTGAGTTTCAGAACCTCAGCTGCAGCGTGGATTACGAGAGAAGCTTAGAAGATCTTGTACTCCAGCTGGCAAGAGGCCTAAGGTTATTTTCTTAGCCAACAGGCAAGTTTAGTATTTGATGTAATTTTTAAGCTCTAGCCAACCAGTTAGGGCACAGAGATCACACATGTGGGTGAAATGGCAGTTAGCGTACATGTATTATAGTGTTTCCATTAATTTGCATACTCTCCAAAAACTAAATTGTTGTGTGATTCTTCGTATCCATGATGGCACTACCAATGGGCTAAAAATGCCCAGAACCGAACCACAAAAGTACAGCCTAACAGAAAGTGCTCCTTGGTTTCTACTGTCTGTATACATTCTGGCTTAGAGCACATTCTGTCTTCTAGGCTTTAATGTTTTAGATTACCCCGAACCCCTAATCATCGGTGACTACAAAGCCACAGAACATCCCACATACACTGAGGCACAATTGTATTTGTCAGTTGGGCTAAGACTAATTATTTTTATGTTTGCTTGTGCATGTCCAAAGCAAAGATACTGATAATGGGTTTCAGAAGTTTGTCATTGTCAGGCCCAGTGCGACTCAGGCTGCAGTGGGCTCGACAGTGACAGCTCAGCGATCAGCCAGGCTGATCATGATGCTGTTCTGATGGTTGATGGGTGGAACCTCTGTGCAGTTGAAAGCAGGCAGCTGCACCTCTAGAGAGTGGTTGCTTCCATTCATCTACAGTATATGACACTGCCTAGCAGCCAGCTGAGTGATGCCATGATCACCCTTCACCTAGTCCTTTCCCAGGTATGTCATCCATTCTTGCTAGGTGAATAAAGGTGTGACATTCTCAGTTTTGTATACTTTTCCCCTTTACATTCTAACCATGGGTAGCAGGTATCTGATACTGCATGTGCATCACTGGTTGTTTCTGCTAAACAATCAATGCGCTGTCCTCAGTGCTGCTGACTGGCGGGCAGATGCAGGAATGAGACTCTGGTCAGCCAGGAACTGTCAAATGGCTCCAAGTCTGAGCATTTACCAGTTCTATGCTCTCTAACTGCAGCCCAAAAACTTGCACCCTGAAAGCTTCCCCCAGTTTTGATTAAAAATTATTCAAACCTTTACCTTGTTGGCGTCAGTAAGATCAGTGACCGGCAAAAAAAAAAAATAGAGCTAGCAATAAAATAATAAAAACAAATAGTTTTACAGTATTTCAGCTGCACACAACAGGTCTGGAGATTAGAAAACTTTGTCATTTTAATTATTCATGTCTAACAGAATTTTTCTTTGCTCCCTGCAGCCAAATGAACTGCATCCTAATCTCCCAACTGGTTCACTGTCACTACCTGGAGTTTGGTCATAAGTCTTGCAAACCCAGAAAGCCTTTTTTTTAATGTATCCCTCCCCAACTTCCCACTGAACTGATGCTTTTGAACCAGCACTAGTACTTTTTCCAATCAAAAGTGCACTTTGGCTCTTTCAAAGCAAATGTCTATGATCTCAGAAGTGACTCATGCAATTTTCATTTAAACACATTCAAGTCATCCCCCCATCTCATGCATGATGACGTTTAAGTGATATATCCAGGCTTGCCAACAGACAGCTTTTCTCAGTTGTCTATTTTCTGCATGTCAGGGGACTCCCATTGGTGTTGCTGTTGGTGGGGTGGTCCAGCTTCAAGTGATGGGGACATTGATTGAAAAATGAGGAATGAAGTGGGACAGAATAGAGACCCAGAGGCTCAACTAGTGTTTTATCTTCCCTGCTCTCCCATTGGAAGACACCCAGGCAGCTCAGTTGTGGCAGTGGTTTTCCTCCCCCTTTTCTCTTGATGAAGACCATTCAGCTGGTATTACTGATTACAGGGTATTGCAGATATCTGTGGTAGATCTCGGTCTGGAGGATAGCCTCTAATCCTCTCCATGATACTCAAGACCATGGCACTGTACCATCATACTAGCCTCCTACCTCCGATTTTCACCTGGATCTCCCTCACAGCTGACACCTGCTCTCTCTGATCTGGACCAAGCATTGAACAGGTCATGTGGCTAAATGTCTATTGCTCACAGTAAGCACTGAAGCTTGAGGTGGGGGTGGGACAGAGCAGGGTACTCTTACCAATACACGCTAAAGCTTCTGACCTAATCCTAGTCTCTCAGCAAGGAAAATGAGTAATTTGAGATCAACTCACTAAAGTACCTCCAGCCAGAGCAAATCAACAAAATCTGGCTGCACCTTCAATGAGTAAGTACCCTCTTTTTTATTCTGCTGGTTTCATCACTATTTTCCAGCACTTTGGTTTGCATGAAGTGAACTATGTTTCTGTTAGACCTGCTCTCTGTCTATGTTTGCTTGCACAAGAAACATTTTGTTACAATTAACATTTCAGAGGTGTGTCAGTGTCATGTTCAATGCAGGTCAAGCTGCATTGGGCTCATCACTGACACACCAATGAGAATGCAAGCTAAGTATGACAGAGGCACAGTCTGATGGGTGGAAACTTCATGTAGCTGAAAGGGCTGAAGTGCTCCAATAAGCAAGAGCTTTGGTCCTTTCTTTTACATAAAGCCATCCGGCAATCACCTGAGGCTCATTCCTGAGTGATGTGTTGGAAGCTGTTATGAATATCTGCGGCTGCAGGGAGTTTCCAAACATGCTGCTCTTGTTTCAGCCTCCATTTGCTCTCCTTCTACTACATGTGTCTATGTGGGCTGGAAAAGTGAGTCTGATTCCAGGAATGAGAAGGGCAAAGCATCTCAGGCTGCATATTCTATCTCACCTGCAATTGCTGAGAAAGATCACAACCGTCTTCCTTGACTTGGACCAAGGACTTTCTTGGTCTGCAGAACTCTGCTGGCTGGCTGCCTGTAGGCAAGCTGCAAACACTTATGCCCATGGGCTTCTTTCATTAAGGCATGTTACTCATTTGTTTGCTTCTTTGTGGTGCATGGTGCACTCCCAGCATCTTCTATTTGTTTCGGTGTGTTCTCTGAAGTTATAAGCAACCCAATCTCTACAAACTTCAGAGCAGTTTATTGGGCAGCAATAGACAGTCTCACCTGAATCTTTGACCCCCCCCCCCATATCTCTCTCTTTCTCATATCTCTGTGTACTGCTGCTGGTGTTTGTGCCCCACATGTGTCTCAGCTTCTTTGTTTATTTATTCAGTGATGGTTTGGTTTGCACCTTTGGAAAAACAAAGATCAACACAAACTGAACTCATGCAATGCACCTATCAGCCCTGCAGCAGACTGCTTTTCTGTATGATGTGTCACCTCAGATGTTCTTGATGCCACTTGCTCAATTTGCACCTCTTTTTTTTACCCTTTGTTTCAAAAGCTCTTATCTGGTGGGATTTCAAAGAAATTGTTGCCAGTAAGGTCCTGTCCACACTACACCACTCAGACCCTGTAACAGACAGAAACCGTTACAGCCAGGGAGCGGTACAGTGTGTCCACACTGCAGCAGTGACTGGTACGAGACCGGTACCACCAGTCCACACCTCAGGAACCGGGTGACTGTTACCGCGGTGCCCAATCCCATAATGCAGCTCACGCTGCGCTACGGGCCCTGCAGCGGACCGTTATTGCCCGTCCACACTACCGCTGGTAACGTTACCGAGGAGGGACCAGTTTCATAACCGTTGTTGAAACCATCTCATATGTGGTTTCAACAATGGTTATGAAAATGCCTTCTGTAATGTTACAGGTATAAACACAAACCGTTGCGGTAACAGTTTGGGCACTCTGTAACGTTACAGAGGCGTGGTGTGGACAGGGCCTAAGAGATGCAGATGGTAGTGCAGCAACTTGACTCAGCTCTGCCCCACCTCTCAAATCCCGCACAGTGATCCGTAGAAGGGGGAGGAGTCAGACAAGCCCTGAGCAAAGGGAAGAGCTGCTGGCTGACATTTCAAGAGGTGCCTTTCCATGGTAAGAAGTAACTCCTCTGTAGTACAAATCTACTTTGACCAAATAGATCAAAAATCAAAGTGCCATGGTCTGAAAGCTTTTAGATTTTTCCTGTGTAGGTGTGTTTGCCTCAACCTTTTATCATCACTAAACTGCTCAGAGAGGGGACAGGGCAATCATGATGAATTAAACCATGCCAAGTATGGACACAACATTTAAAATTCCCATAGGTGCAGAAACAGAAGAGATCCATAATGCTAAACTGTCCCCAATTTTGCGAGTGCTGGATTTTGCATTACAAATCCACTAGATTGCCTCGACCTTGTACTTCAACTCCTGCTGCACTGTCTGTGTGGAGATTTGGCACAACCTGCTGCTCTGTCCCTCTCCTTATTTCTTTGGCCATTTAGCTTCACCATTTGCCAGCCATCCTGATTTCCTACCCATCTAATATGTAGTGGTTATGTAATGTCTGCGTGAGTGGTCTAGGGTTACTGTTGCTGCTTAGGCATCAGTGAAGCTGGTGATCTTTGTGAGAAGGGGCCCCATCCTAGTTCCCTGGAATTTGTCAGACTTGCAGTGGCCACTACAGATCAATGCCTCAAGACAGAAGCTGAGACTTGTCCAGGTGTTTTAAATGTGTGCCAAATACCATTGCATTGTACACAATGTTGAGTCTGGTATAATAAGCTGTGAGGAAGGTTCAGTCAGGCAAGAGCTTCTCACATCTGCATATTGCTGTTGTTTTTCAACCAATTCCTATAATTAGCAAAAAAAACTAAAACAATTTTACTCTATGCCCATTCTAGAATAAGTTCTCCTCCCTTCTTGTGTGGGGTAATCAGCTCTTTGGTACTGAAACATAAATGTAAACAAACAACCAACCAAAAATTGCCAGTATGAATTCACTAGGTGCACCAGGCTTTTCACTGGGGTCATACACTTCCTCAAATACAAAATAATCCTTGCAAATATCACTGCATGTTTATAATATGATCCACAAACCAGACTGTTCTTTAGTGCCACCCATTTGTGCGACATATCTCAATTTTAAAAATATATCAATTGCAGTTATTACACACTTTAGGTTTTAACCATTAATATTACTTTATTTCTAACATGACATTTTGAAGCAGCCATGCAATGAAATTTGGCAAAAAACTCCACACTGCCTTTTTTCACTACGAAAAAATTCCAGGCATCTTCCAGTTTTATTAGGTGGTACAATTTTGCAATTCTATCAAAATATGACTATTTTATGAATAGTCTAACTGAGCTTTTTCTAAAGAAAAAAAGATGGCCATCACATTTTGCTTTTATACAGCACTGTAGACCTGGCAAGGGTTAGGATCAAAAAAATGACAAAGACTCATGGTGCACAGCATAGGAGGTACTAGACAAGTTCATTTGACAGGTATGCTAATACCTTTCTTAACTGTAGCTGAAATTAGCTTTATTTCAAATAACATTTATCATTGCAATGCTGCTTTAATACAAAGCATTAAGAAAGATGAGTATAAAATTGTGACTACAGAGAAAACTTCATTTGCATAGATCACAGTTGGTAATTTACCAAGAACTACTTGAATTTTGGAGAACTGTCAAGTTCTTCCCTTTCTTTATTTGAAAATACTGATAACTGCCCAGTGTTACAAATATCGGAAGCACCAAGTAAGGTCAACAGTAAAAATGCCGACCTCCCACACAGCGACAGCACAGTACTGATGCAGGTATTGTGCTGCCCAATCCCCCAGGGTTTTCTGTGGGGGGCTGTGCCCCCCACACTTCCCATGCGAGGGGCACTGCCCCCGCACCCCCGCCCACTTTTACAATTTTCAACTCCAGGCCGGAGTTGGTCCGGGGAGGGGGTTGAACACTGGGGGAAAGTGAAACACAGAAATGGACCATTACAGCGACTGTCACTGTAGTGGTCTTTTTCCATGTTTCACTGTTGGGGTATCGAGCAAAAGGGGGCCACCTCAATATCTGAAGTTTGTAAATGGAACTTCTGCTGCCCCGCATAGTGATTTAAGGTTGCTCCCTCTTACAGGCATCAGAGTACTGGGACTCTGCAAATGCTGCCAGTCAGTAATGATACGACAATATGTAATGTGATGTGATTGTTAATTTGTGAGACTAACTGAACCTAGTTCAGGTTTTTTTCCCATTCTAGTAATGTTTTTCCCTATACATACTTTTATAATTGATTGGTAATGTTCCTTTTGCAGTGGTAGCTGATTTGCATGGGCTTTTTAAGATTAACATTTAATGCGTTGCATGCACTTGTAATCCTGGGTTTTGAACAGTGTCATTGGGGAAATTCACGTCCTGAAGTGCAAAATTAAACCATTCATAGCTCCTGCCTGAGACCCAGGACTCATTTCACACTCACTGGCCAGTACCTTATCTTGTGATCAAATGCTGATATTAGCACAGGTGTGGGAACACCAGTGTGCTGCAACCATTACCCATCAGTAGAACTGATAAAAGGCAATGTTATACCAGGGTTGTTAATTTTCTGGACTGTAACATCCTAAACCCAGTATAATAGAAGTGTGTTTTGCTGCTTGTTTCCTTTTTTACAGGTCATAAAATGACCGCTGGAAATCTAGGGTCAAAATGTGGGAGCCCAATGTAAGTTAGATATTGGCTTCATAGTAACAATGTGTAAAAGCAGGACACTGAGCCATTACATCTCATGTGGCCTGTCCTCGGTAAATATTTTGTAAAGCAGAACCCTGCTAACAGCCTCTACTATCCCGGGCAAATGCAGTATCAAACTGTATTTCATCAGGACCCCATTGCAAGTGACATGTTATATCTCATCTGGTCTACCTTGGGTGAATATATAGTAAAAATATGTACAAGCAGGACCCAGTGCAACAGAATGCAACTTATGCAAGCAAACATTTTGCACTGACAAATGCTTGTTTATGTTTATACTTGGCTGTGTACAGTCAGTGTTTACTTTCTATGCATGTTATGAGATGCAGCTTCCCATCTCAGAGCTGTTGCAGCTGCTCTTAAGGAGTATTATTTAATATTAGTGTTCAAACTTTGCAAAGGACTTTTCTTGTCAAAATCTGACATCTGCTGGTACCCTTGTATGCATTGCCCATATTCAATTTCACTGCGGCTGATGCTGCAACTTCCCTCTGTAAAGCAATCATTATTTACCAGTAAGCAGAGTGCAGGACTGGCTTGATGATGTCAAGGTTTCTCTGCACGTCTTCTGGAATCTGGCCTGATTAATTTGCTTTATGTAACTCATTCTGACAAATGGAACAAGTCAAGACCAATGTATTTCTTCTTTCTCAATACACTCATCTTGTTGTATTAGTCACTGAGCCTTTAAACTTATTGCTGGAAAGGAAAAGTACACAAAGCTGCTGGTTTCACATCCCTGAAGCACAGCTGCTTGGCATATTGTATGTTGTATTATTAAAATATGCTAAAAGTCCAAACACCAAATAACATGGAATACTTGCGCGATCATCTGTAAAGCTCAAATTGGTTTTATGGGTCATTATTTTTTATTACAGTAGTGGCACTTACTGTGAATTTGTGCTAACATTTTTGACAGTCCCATTTATGGATCTTTTAAATACTTACAGTATGCATCATCTAGTACTTATTCATCCACCTATTAGGTGGTGTTTGTAACTTCACAGTCTGTTGACAGGGATAACACTTGTCCTGTACAATGAGCTCAAAAAAATCTCTCCCACTAAGCTTTCCCATACGGACGCTGGGGAAACACTGGCAGCCTTTATTGTGAGCCTCCTTACAGGCAACTGAAACTTAAACATTATATTTTCTAGCACATTGTAAAACTTAAGCTGAATTAATTATAATGATAAAATACACAGGGAAGTAAATGCCAGCTCTTCCAAAAATAATGTACTTTAGACTTATACCATCAGCAGCACATTAGTGACCATTCATTTTGTTTGAAAATAAAATTGGCCTTGGCAAAATGGGCCTCTGAAGTTCAGGAGCAGGGAGCTGATATTTTGTCCATAATTAGTTTCTGGGATAAAACACAGTACAATGAATACATTGCCCAATAATCCTATCAGCTTTATTTTTGAATACTTGTTTAAAAAGTTGAAATAATTTCACCAGTAGCGTGCAGTAACATGTCATAAGAATGCAAGGTAGCCCGTGACATGGGCGACCACGATTGGGTGCATACAAAAATGGTGACTCAATCATGGTTTATGTCATCAGGGCTACATACCAGGGAGGGTGACTGGATGGGGGGGGGTTCACGTTCATAGCGACAGGATGCCACTACATGTACATGCACATGGGGGGGCGAGCATGTTCAGCGAGGGGCTGGAGGGGAGGGATTTTTTTTTTTATTTACATCTTTTTGGGGCCTCCCACCACCAGACTTCTGCCTGGTCACAGACCCCTTGGCTGCAGTTTCCCACATTTGCTGCCCTCCTGGTACCCGCTGGCTTACCCCTCATGGTGGGGTCATGGCACCTGGTCCCTCTGAAGGTGTTGCAAATGACGGGATAGGGCGGGAGTTAACCTGGGAGCTGATTGCAGCTGGGGGGGTGGGTGTCATTAAGGTGATGGGTAGGCAGGCTTTTCCCCCTGTAGGCAGTGGTGGGAACCTGCAATGATGCCAGTGTCTGTCCCACCCCCCAAGATCCTTGCTGGTGCCGGTCACTGCGATGCCTCCGGCCTCCACCAGGGATCCCTTGAATGCTGGTCACACACCGCACCCTTCCCCTGGAGAAGCAGAGCATTCAGTGAGATGCTCGATCCTTCTCCCCAGGCAGGCCTTCCAATGACCCATGTCCGTTCCTGAATCTGGGTCACTAGTGTCACAAGCAAAAATCCATCTGCTGCAATGATGGCCAGCAGAGGAAGGGTATTTGAGGGGTGGTGCTGCGGTGAGCTGCTGAGCTGGCCCCATGGTACCTCCTCCCGACATGCACCCCCTGGAGTTGAGAATCCTATAGTAGGGGAGTGCAGGGGGCACAGACCCCCACATAACATTTAAAATTGTAAGTCCCCAGTGTCCTTTTGCTGTGCGCTGGGGGGCACAGCGCTGAAATTGATTTCCTGTGATGTGACGTCGCCCTAACGGTCATCGCATTTTGATGGTTGCCATTATGACATGGAACCGAATGGAAGCTTTATCTTAAGCATATTAATCAACATGTAGGGCTCCTAATAAATCTGGACCCACCTGTTTCAGGTACTGTAACAGAAATTAATATAAAATAGTATAATATATTACAGAACATAATGCAGTCTCCAGTTACTCAGAAGTGCATTCAGTAATTTTTTTTATTAGGGAGAAGGGTTAATTAACACAGCTGTCATAGTCAGGACAACAGCAGGATGGCATGGCATGTTTAAATTCTAATAACAGAGAAATTACCCCTTTATAAAAAACAACAAACTAAAACTTTTTCAATATCAAAGTGGAGAAAACGAGAATATCACAGAACACAATAGTAAGCAATGAATGCTATACACAGCTGGGATTCGGATGTTAAATTACTCTATGTGTAATTATTCTTGTCCCCTGATATGCAGTTTCATATTGTGTAGAAGTTTTATGCACATTGCTTCATTTCTGACTTGTGACTAGATTGTAACTTTTCATCTTAGGCAACTGTTGTCCCAAAGTTAGACTACATTATCAGTTCATATTCTGACTTTTTAATTTTTATTTAGCTTCTGGAATCCACCAATGGATCATCTTTGACTCTTACATAATTTTTTAAGTCTGCATGGGCTGTGCTCCGCAGATGTTTTGTGATCACTGTAGGAGAGGAAAGGGACTGTGACAAGAATGCGTCCCTGTATTCTCCTACAATGATGAGATGAGCTCCCTATAGCACTGACTCTGTTGCTGTGTGGCCTCCATGGACACAGCTCCCCTCCACGGCATGGTGTCTCCCCCGCGAATGCACTACTTTACCAAAGCACTTCCGCATTAATTCCGAGCGGTGGAGTGTAGCACTTTTTGAAGCAGCAGCGGCACATGCCGGTGGACTGGAGCACTGCCAGAGGATGCTGCTGAAACATTTAAATAAAATAATAAAAATGCCACCGCCCCCCCCCAAGAACTGCACTGCAACATTTTAACATGCAAGGCACTCTGTCAGGGTTCAGCGCTGTTGCTAGCACACCAGTAAAGAAAACAGTAAATCACACATTTCAACTTAGACCCTAAAACTTCAGGACTTAGACCCAAATAAGTAAATAATTGCACTGTAACATTCATTTTAGTGTGTAAGGCACTCTGCTGGGGTTCGGCACTGCTGCTAGCACACCAGTATGGAAAACACTAAATCACATATTTCAACTTAGACCCTCAAACTTCAGGAAATAGACCCAACCCCCACTCCAGTCCCCCACCTTTAAAAAAATCCTGCCCCTCTTAAGTTCCCCAAATCCCGACCCACTCCAGTCTCGACTCACCCATTGCCACACGCAGTATTTTTACAATCCTGGATCTTTTGCCCATTCAAAGTGGGCCATGCTCCCATGTTTTAAAATCCTGCATCTTCTGCCCGATCAAAGCGGGTCATGGTCTCATGTTTAAAAAAAAAATCATCTACTCACCTACAGCTGATGCCGCTGCTCCTCCCTCTGCTTTCATTGCACCTATCAGCCACAGCAGAGGGAGCGGTGTCAGCAGCAGCACGGTGTCCTGATGCTTTTCCCAAAAAATAATGAGATTGCCCATATGGCATGCTCTGAGTAGGACAAAGACCGTGTTTGCATTGACTTTGAGGGAATGAACTGGGGAAGGGAATGGGGTGGGGGTTTTCATCCCTTACTTGAATGTACATCTCAGCTGCTATGAATTTTTTACTGTTGTGCATCAGACATTTGCTTAGCTTCCTCATTATGTTAGAGCTATTTCTGTTTTTTAAAACAATTTACAGCTGTATCTCTTTTAATATGTATATATTACAGACTGCTGTCATTTGAACAGTTCCTGTTTAGTCTGATATCAATTACGTATTCTGTTGCTGAGTTTATAAACTACACTATTCACAGGCCTGTGTTTAACTTTTCACCATGGACTGATTTTGCATGCAAGATCCCAAATTGGTAAGACATATGTTATGCCTATAGTGCAGTTATTGTCTCAGTAGTGTCACTAAACACAGGGTTAATGATATTGTATACCATTTTCAGATCTGATAGCAGTACCATTTACTTACTTTACCCTTTTTTAGACATGTTGCATAGATTAAATAACCCAGGTGTGATACCTGAAAAAATAAATTAACCGGTCTCCTGTGACCAGCTGATTGTGGACAGAAGAGGTATTCTTAAACAGATTGCCAGGCCCTTTATTGTATGCATGTAAACTGTGCACTACCTTGTACTTCTTTGAGGCTCTCAAGGACCTTTCAATCTGCAATTGTGATTTCTCTCAGATGGATTTGCTGTGCTACCTCCCTCCCTCCCATTTTTTTTTGTTTAACTTCCATTTAGTATAATGACATTCCATATGGGTCAAAATGTCCATCTGAGCTATATTTTACTACATATACTCTCAGTGTCTCTCAAACATGGCTAGGAGTCATCATTTAAATCAAATTGTTATTTCACCATTGCAGCATATGCTGGCAGTCAGAGTGCCACCTGAGAGTGCTGCTGAAACATTTAAATAAAATAACTAGATAGAAATGCCTGTGCAGTTCTGTCACTGTCGCCATCTTGTGAAAGGCATTCTGCGCTGGCGTTTTTATTTACTTATTTCAGTTAAACATTTCACCAGCATCCTCTGGCATTGCTCTGATCTGTCGCCACATGCCGCCGCTCCGAAAAGCCCTATACTCCACCACTCTGATATCCATGAGCTCCATCCCACCGGAGCAGCTAAATGCTCTGCGCAGACGTATTGGCTCTGACCAGATTCTGTTCTTTCCTGCATGTATTATTTGTGGTCAGTAACTGCCCAGAGGAAAAATAAAACACTTCCAGCTTTCACTCAGTGATTCACATAATGCGTAACAGACAGAGTGGAGGTGGGCACGTTAGAGGAACAAGGTTTAGAAAAGTGCTGATTTTAAGAGATGAGCCAATCAAGCGATGAGTGGGTGTGTAATATAATGATATGCAAAGCATTTTCTTTTCACAGTTCAGTCCCAATGTACAGTAACTGATTAACCAGCAGTTCCTGCATCAAAGACTTTCTGTAACAGTTAAAGTGGAACTCCCATGGATTTATAACACAGTGGTTCATGTTACAGCGTGAGAGCACTGCCCATACCATACTTCACCACTTAGAGTATAGGTCATGTCATTTGACTCCTTACAAAATTTAATTTAACCATTAACAGATAGAAAAAAAACACAAATCATTTCGGCTTGCAAAAATATAGTCTAAATAGATCTTTGCAGAACAAAGGCCACTGATTTTGTTTTTTACCTGAAAACCTTGTAACACTTGTATTGTGACATAGCTAGTAAAGCAGAACAAAAAGTCATTCTACTTCAGTAGTTACAGTACGTCACTACTGCAGCAGAATGATTTTTTATATGAATCTCCACACACAACACTTGACTATACACTATGAAGTATTTCATGGAGCTTAGCATCATATGCCAGATCAGTGAATCAACAGAACTTGTATTTTTCTTTAAATTGCTTCCTGAGTTATTTTCAATTTGCTTTATCTACGTTGCTGCATACACATACTAAGAGACTAACAGTAGAGTCTTGGTAAAATCAGGAAATTAGATTAGCAATCACTGGTGCACTCCTGGGAATTCAAAGGTTGACAATGGAATTTAATTACTTCAATCACTGGAAATTAGTGGCCTTTAAAAATAACAAATCACGGTGGTAATCAATCTGGATTAGTATGTATCACATAGACAATGTAATTGACTTCATAGATTGCTACTCTTTCAAGACAGTATTTTCCCAGGTTATATACAGCACAATTAAACAAAGATATAAACACCATTCTGTTGAACACATTAACATAAAAAAAAATTTAAAACGAGTGAATATGTCATTGAACTGTGATCACTTACATAATTTGCCCACTTGTTGATCATTTTACTGGATCACCAATTGTTGATTTCTAGACTTGAGTCATTGGGAGTTGGTGAGTCTTTCTTGGACTGGATGAGGGATTATTTAACAAATAGGTTTCAAAGGGTTAAATATAGGGGTACTGTATCAGACTCTGTAATGGTTAAGTGTGGGGTTCCACAAGGTTCTATTTTGGGGCCACTTTTGTTTTCTTTGTTTTTTGATCAACTAGTAAGTGTGATTAATAATGCTTCTCTAACACTTTACGCTGATGATGCAGTAATTTATAAGCAGGGTTTGTCATTTGGAGATCTAGGTGTTTCTTTAACACAGGAAATGTGCAATTTTCAGTCTTCATTTATGGCCTGTAAATTACTCTTAAACAAATCTAAGACAAAGGTGATGGTTTTTGGCACCCCACCTAGACTGAGATCTGAGGTTGGTACTTTGGAAGTTAAATCTCTTGATGGATTACTGTTTGACTATGTTGATACATTTCAATATCTTGGGGTATTACTAGATTCTCATCTAAGTTATGAATCTCATTTTTTGAGGGTTACCTCAAGATACATTGTAGATTAGGTTCTTTGTACAGAATCCGTTCATTTCTTATTCGAGTCTAGGCTGGTTATTTCAAATTGCTGCTTACTTCCTATTGTGAACTATGCAGCTATGATTACTGACACTGTCTTCTAGACAGTGATTTCAAAGAAATCCACTTTACTTCACTTGATAGCTAAGTTTGCTTTAAATTGTTCTAAGTCATCTCATCATTGTGTGATTTTGAAAGAAATGGGCTGGTTACCGGTTTCATTAAATTTCCAATACTGTGTGGCCAAGTTCATATATAAAGTCATGGACTCTGGAATTCCACTAGTATTTCAAAGTTTTTGAGACCATATATTGATGGTCATTATTCTAGACATAGGTCAGACAGTAGGTTTCTCGAGATTCCTTTTATGAAATCTAAAAGTGGACAAAGATCCTTTGCTTATATTGCTCCATTCATTTGGAATGAAATTCCTCAAGATATTAGGTGGTTGTGTTCTGTCAAAAGTTTGCCGATGCATTAAGGATGTATTTGAATCTCAATTTAATTGTAACTGTTTTTTATGAATTTTTTTTTTTATGAATTTTATATGTAACAAAGACATTTTTGTCTGCAATTTGCTGCATTGTATATGTATGTTTGATTATGTATTGTCTGTATGCAATATATGTGGGTCGCACCTGTAAAAGGAACTTGTTTCCAGTGTGCTTACCCATTAAGTGAATAAACAAACAACAAACAAACAAACAAACTGAAAATATCTAAGTTTGGTATTCAACAGTGGAAAGGTAGATTTGGAACACTAAAAAGAAAAGTAACACTACAACTATCTTTCCTTAAACACACACTTCTAACACTGTAACATCTCTCCTAATTATAAGCAGGTTTTCTAGAAAAACAAGCCCTCCTGAATGCAATACCATACTTAACAATCGAGCACTATGGTAGGGGCAAGCCATAAGGAAAGGCGATTAAGGCAGCTGCCTAGGGGAGACCATTGAGGGGGGATGTCAAATCAATAAGTTTTCATTTGACTGTTCACCTTTGTTATTTGTTCCTGTAGGACTAGTGATTGCTCAGTAATGTTATGCTTTGCACCCCATCCTTCCTGTATACTGTATTGTTCTTTCTCCTGCCTTGTTGTTCTTCTGTTCTATATTATTTGTGCCCATAGAATCAGATAATGCTCAATAATGTTATAATTTGTACCACATCCTTCCTGTAAACTACTTTGTTTTCTTGGTTCCAGGTCCACCTCGAAAATGAGTTTACCTCAATGGTGTTCCACCTGGTAAAATAAAGATTTGATTCATTCATTCATTCATTCATGCTGCCTTGTTGATCTACTGTTCTGTAACCTCCCAGGGCATGCCTGAAAATAGGCAATGTATTCTCTAGTGCAACTACTCAGTCAACAAAAACTAAATAAACAATAAATTCTTTTTAGGGCCCATCAAAAGGAGTGGACCTGGGGGTGGAGGGCACCAATGTCAAGTTTGCATAGGAGTTCTTAAAGACTTAAGGCCAACCCTGACAGTGGTAAACTATCAATCCCATGAAGAGCCTATTCCTTCACATGGTTTTGAGCATTATCAACATTCCAGATTTTACTGTAGTTTGGTCAATTGTTTTCATCCCAAAGTAGAGGTATCACTTTTTTCTATAACTAGGAAGATCCCATGTCTGCACTTTCTCAGCAGGTCATGGGGAATTTAAAAACGATCTGCTTTACTGATGTACAATAGAGTAAATCAAAGTCTGCTGCATGCGGCAATTGATGCAATACCAAAGAATTACAATTATATACAAGCAGAGCCAGCCTTAGGTCAATGCAATGCACGTCATCTGATGTTGAAAACAAAAAAACTGTATTTTCTTTTTGAAGCATGTTGGCCTGTTTATAAAGTACAGGGAAGTAGGCTGGCCCAGTGGCACTGAAGGCTGAGGGCTGAGGCACTGGACACCTTATCTCGTGCTATGTCAGTGACCTGTGTTCGGGAACGAGCACGGGACACTGGGGGTTGACAGGGGAGGAGAAAGATTGAGAGTCCGAGGAACTGCTCTCCTTCTCTGGGGAGGGTGGAAATCAGTGGTTGGTTCTAGACTGGCCCCTAGCAGAGGCTGGGGAGCACCGTGCTGACACTGCAGAAAGAGGGACGGAGATGGGCAGATGCCTGGAGGGAGCATGTGTGGACATGTGGGCACTACCCCCATCAGCATTATTGCATGCCACATCTTCAGGGCAATCCAAAACTAGGGAAAATGTTCCCTAGTCTCAGCAGAGTGAACAGCCACCCACCGCAGGCCCCGACTCTAAATGGCATTGCCCCAGATGCTGGATCCTATTCGAAATGAGTCAAGTTGGGGGCTCCTTACCACCCTGCCATGGAGGGGAAACCATGGGGGAAGATAGGGATAGCCTGTCTGATGTCAGGGTGTGGGGCTGGGTGGGTGGCTGCAGACAAGTGCCTACTGGGGGACCAAGGAGAAATAAATTAATGAAAAAAATAAATAAATAAAGAACAGTGAAGTAACATTGATCTACTGTAGACAGATTAATTACAATGTGGCATCATGAAGTTATTAGCCAAGGTATAGGGTAACCCTTCAGAGCCAGATGGGCAATGGATGGTGGATTGGGTAGGGATCCCAAGACATTTGTTTATTTCTGCATTAAAGAACACATGTCTAAACATACAGGGCAGTGTAGGTATCAGCATAGTCATTATGTCCATGATCATTTTGTGGATTAGCAACAACAAAACAATATAATAATATCACCTATTTGCTTAGAGAAAAAACATACTGTATAACATACACATCACAATGTAATCACTAGCCTTATAATAGAAACATAGAAACATAGAAGTTGATGGCAGAGAAGGACTGCAAAGCCCATCCAGTCTGCCCATTTCTTTTTCTACCTTATGAATGTGCCATCGGCCTTTGCTCTATCAATGGCTTATCTATTCATACTCATCTGTATTTCTCCCTTATGCCTGTCCCATGCCTGTTTGAAGCCCTGCACTGAATTCATATCCACCACTTCCTGAGGTAGGCCGTTCCATGCATCCACCACCCTTTCTGTGAAAAAGAACTTCCTCACGTTACCCCTTAATCGGCCTCCCTCTAATCTCATGCTGTGTCCTCTTGTCCTGCTATTTTTCTTATATTGAAACTTGTTAGACTTTTTCACCTTGTTAATGTCCTTAAAGTGTTTGAATGTTTCAATCGTATCACCTCTCTCCCTCCTTTGCTCTAGGGTGTACATATTGAGTTCAGTTAATCTGTCCTCAAATGTTTTCTGATGCAGTCACTGCACCATTGTGGTTGCCCTTCTCTGGACTGCCTCAATTTGGTTAATGTCCTTGTGAAGATGTGGCCTCCAGTACTGCACGCAATGCTCCAGATGGGGCCTAACCAGTGTCTTGTAAGGAAGGATTATTACCTCCCTTTTCCGACTTGTGATACCCCTACTAATACACCTCAACATCCCTCTAGCCTTACCTACTGCTTTAGAGGTCTGCTTGGATAATTTCAGGTCATCAGTGACGATGACACCCAAGTCTCTTTCTTCCCTTGTGACTGCCAGTAATTCCCCTCCCAGCCTATAGGTGGCTTCAGGGTTTCTCTTCCCTATGTGCATGATCTTGCACTTCTTTGCGTTAAACCCCAGTTGCCACTCTTCTGACCATTTTGCTAGTTTATCCAGATCTCTTCTCATTCTGCCCCCCCATCTGGATCATCTACTCTGTTGCAGATCTTGGTGTCATCTGCAAACAGACAAACCTTACCCTCCAGTCCATTTGCAATGTCACTGATGAAGATATTGAAGAGGACTGATCCCTGAGGTACCCCACTTGTGACTTGCATCTCTTCTGACTGTATACAGTTTACCACCACTCTCTGTTTTCTGCCCGTCAACCAGTTTGCCACCCAGTTGACCAACGTCTGACCAACCCTGAGCCTACCCAGCTTATTAATAAATCTTCTATGTGGAACAGTATCGAAAGCTTTGCTGAAGTCAAGGTAGGCAGCATCAACTGCCCCTCCTTGGTCCACCACTCTGGTTACCCAGTCAAAGAAATCTGTGAGATTAGTTTGACAGGACCTTCCTTTTGTAAACACATGCTATCTTGGATCCTGTGCTCCTATGGATTCCAGGTGTTGCACTATCCTTTCCTTAAGGAGTGTCTCCATAATCTTGCCCACGATTGAAGTAAGACTGACTGGTCTGTAGTTCCCTGCCTCCTCCCTGCTACCACTCTTGTGCAGCGGGATCACATGAGCCCTTCTCCAGTCTTCTGGGACCTCTCCTGTGCTCAGAGACTCACTAAACAGTTCCGATAATGGCTCTGCTAGTTCCACTCTTAGCTTCTTTAATACCCTGGGATGTATACCATCAAGTCCCATTGCCTTGTCCACCCTGAGCTTATCAAGCTCTTATAGGTCCCTTTCTTTTGTTTATAAGATTAACTTGAAGTGTATCCATAGAAACATAGAAATCTCTGGATAGTTTATTATGTTTCATTGCTCCAACATATGTCTTCTACAAAGATGGTATAGTATACAAGCTTTCAGGACCCAATTGGTCCCTTCACTGGGTGCAATAGTAAACTAAGCAAAAGAAGCTGATGTTACATGCAGTGTGACACACTGTTTCAAAACAATTAATGACAGAATAGTGAGAAGACTTTAAAGGACTTAAAAGGAAGGGTGAGTGGACAATAAATAAGTGCATGTATATAGGCATGAGGGATGTTTATCTGGAAGTGCTAAGATATTCACAAGAAAGGATGAATGGGTGCCTTGAAGTGGTAGTTTGAAGGGTATCCAGACAGGAACATGGGATAGTAATGACCTGAGATAAGCAATGTATGGGGGGGAGCATATGAAGAAAAAACAGAAAAACATATTTATATAAAGTAACATATGGTATTACAGTGTTCCATAGAGTTTCACAAATCCAGTGTCCCGAAAGGACCCATTACAGTTTTAGTTAAATTGTTTGATATGTTTTAATTCCCATGGTCTTCTCTCCTGTGTGTTTTTGAAGATGTCAGATAGTATTAGGATAGACAAGTCTGAGAGGGAATGGTCTGGTTGGGAAAAATGCTATCCTACTGCTGTAGTGATAACCTGGCTTAATATTTATGTCAAAGGTGGTTCATCCTGGGTTGTAGTGGTTTCTTTCAGTTCATATATAGCATCCATTTGTGCATTTTTTGCACAGAATTAGGTAAACCACATTGCAGAGTTGACTTTTTTTATTTATTTAAGCATGTGGTGACTGGAAAAGGCACACTGAGCTAAGGCTCATCTCCAGGTGCGACCCAAGGGAAGGGAGCATGGGAATTACAGTATATAGTACAAAGATGGAAATGAGAAAGGAAAAGTGTGGCCTACTGGGATTTGAACCTCAGATCTCTGGTATGCCGTTCCAGCACTCGGAATGTGTGGCGGTAGAAAGGAAGTTCCTCAGACACTTTAACCAGTGAGCCTGTAGCTTAATGGTTAGAGTGCTGGAACGGCACACCAGAGATCTGAGGTTCAAATCCCAGCAGGCCACACTTTTCCTTTCTCATTTCCATCCTTGATTTAAAAATATATATACCTTGCAGGGGTTACACTGCACTGAGAGAAGTGGCATTTCTAAGTACATAGTACAAGGCATTCAGTACAAAATTTATTTATTATTATTATTTATTTATTAGCTTTTGATGACCGGGTAAGTGCGCTAGGCAAGAAGCCTGCCTATTTTCAGGCACGACCCAGGAGAGTACAGTTACAGTAAATGCAGTAAAGACAATGACAACAATGATGTACAAGGGTGAGATAACAGTAAGAATAATAAAATAGAGTAAAGTAGTAAGCATAATAAAATATTTCAATGAATACAATACAGCAAAACAGACTACGCAGAGAGGCAAATGTACAATGGAATGGAGTATCAAAGCCTGGAGTAGTTACAGCAAAGGACAAACATTTCAAGTGCAATGAGACAACTGTGAATGGTACTGAGTAACTCAAGATCAGTGTTGTTACAATATGGGACAAACATTTCAAGTGCTAAGAGGTGTTATGGAAGCAAGTAGGCAAAGGTAAGAGACGGAGCAGTGATTTGACAGAGGAATGAGAGGAAGAGTTGCATAAGAGAGGAGACTGAGTGTTCCACAGAGATGGGAGATGATAGTGGAGAGTAGATTTGCCTATATTCAAGGATGGAGTAGGGAGCAAGAAAGATCGTTAGTCCCTGGAACTTCGGGGGTATGTTGAGGCTGGGGCAGGGGAAAGAAGGGAAGAGATGTATGTGGGGAGCAGACTGAACCAGAATTTGGAAATGAAGGATTTAGAGTGGATGAGACCCATGTGTGTGAGCAGAGGGAGGTTCAGGGAGGATAGTAGAGAACAGTGGTGGGATCTGTATGGAGAGTTAGAGGCAAAGCTACAGAAGGCATAGTCAAGGGAATCAAGTCGAGAGAGTGATATAGAGGGTGCAGTGCAGTAAACAATGTCAGCATAATCAAAGACTGGCATAATCATTTTTGTTAGAAGTTCCCTACATACGGGAAGAGGGAGAGAGTTTTTGTTATGGTACAGTATACCCTGGGCCCCTAGTGCTCTGTGGCAGAATTTTCTGATTTCTGCAGCAGGGCTCCTAGGCTTCTGCGGCAGCATTTTCTGATTTCTGCAGCATGATTTATTCATTTCTGTGGCAGAAATGCAGCCCTGCCATTGGCTAAACTATGAAATTATGTCATTGATGACATCATCTACCAAGCGTAGAGGAGGGGCTTCAGGATAAACAAGATGAGTACGGGAGCCTGGCACTATGGAAAACTGTATATTTAAATGAAAATTCACCAAAAACAATGAATTCTGCGGCACTATATAAATTCTGTGGCATGAAGCAAATTCTGCGGGAAATTCCGCAACTGCAGAATCGCAGAATTCCAGGGGCCTTGATGTATACCAAGCTTAAAGTGGAATTTAGTGGCCATGTAATCATTGTGGATAGTGAAATTTAACTGTGGGTCCAGCCAGACTCCTAGATACTTGTATGAGGGGCCAATCTTTAGAGGGGTGGCATCGAGAGAGGTGATTGGAGGGGCATTGATAGCTTTGGCTAATCTTTGAGCAGTACCAAAAGTCATAAAGACTGTCTTGGAAGTGTTGAACATGAGTTGTTTTGATTGGAACCAGGACTGAACTGAGTGGAAGTCATGTTGCAGCACAGAGTGGATAGTGACTGGGTCAGGGCCGGGGGCGTACAGAATGGTATCATCTGCATACATATGTATGAGGGACGAGGAACAGGCAGATGGGAGATTGTTTATAAATATAGAAAATAGGATGGGGTCGAATATTGAGCTTTGAAGGACTCTAGCTAGGATAGGGAGGGAAGGAAAGGAGGAGTTTGTGATTTTTACTGATTGGTGTGTCGGTGAGATAAGATTTGAACCATTGTATGGTAGGAGGGACAAGCTCTGCATCCTCTAGGGTGTACAGGAGAAAAAGGTGTGATACCGAGTCAAATGCTTTTGCCAGGTCGATGAAGACTGCAGCATTGAAGTGGCCTTTATCAGCAGCAGATTGATTGTGACCTGTGACATGGAGAAGGGAGGATATGGTGGAATGTTTTTTTTTTCAGAAATCTGACTGACAGGAGAATAGGAAATTGGTGGCAGAGAGGAATTCAGTCAGCCTGGATTGCACAAGACATTCTTGGAGTTTTGCCAGAGCAGGGAGGAGGGAGATTGGGCAGTAGGTACCGGATAAGATGAGGTCACCTCCTTTGTGGAGCAGGATGACACATGCAGATTTCCATGCTTTTGGAACAACACCTAAGGAGAGGACTTATTTATAATGAAGGTAAGAGGGAGTGTGATGGCAGGAGTAGAAAGGCATGGGAGACTAGGATGTAGACCATCCAGACTGGAATTTGATGTGTTGAGGGATAGGAGGGCGAGCAGTACTTTGTTGGTGGAGGCAGGGGCTAGAAGGAAGTTGTGCCTAAGCACGTGATGTGGGGAAGGTTTGGAAGAAGGCAGTGTAGTAGATGCGGTTTGGTCAGGGGAGGCACAGGTGGTGAAGAAGGAGCTGAGGGTGTCTGCAACCTGGATGGGGTCCCTAACTTCAATGCCTCTACTATGCTTTAGATTGAACACACTCCACCACTCATTGCTTGCTTCTCCTCCTCTCCCCAATATTCCCACACCGCTCACCCAAAAACATCAGCAGCTCCCTGTAGCTCCCCTTTCTGGTGCTCACAGCTTCTCCATCTCCCCCAAGCACTTCCCCGCCACTCCCTCAAATACATCATTTGAGGCTCCCCCCTCTTCCCTGCTCAGTCACTTATTATGTGCAAAGCTCTTCATTTCTCAGTCATAACAGTTTCACTATTATAATTTGTGTTATTAATTTATTAATTTTAACTTCTGCACTATCAATGCCCAAGAACTACACAGCAAGTACAAGTAAGCAACCATTCAGCATTGACAAATGCTTGTTTCACTTGAGGAACAGTATGGGAATCCAGGAGTTTGAATAGAGATGTGATTCATCACTTCCTAATGTAACTATTTTCTAGTGCAATCTAGTAAGGATTGCTTAAACAATAATTCACAACAGGGTGTGGTTATATTGGGATTTACCCACACCTAGTGTGATGAGATCACGAGGCTGTAGGCTAAGTGACTTACCAACACCAGAAGTGTTTAAATCCCAGCATAACACGCATTCTGGAGTAGATTGTTGCAATTACACAATGCAGTGCAAAAAAATTAAAGAACATTATTTAAAATAGTAAATTTTTAGTTTGTTTATTGGTGTTTATATCCTTCCTCTCTAGGTTAAATAGTCTCCCCCCCCCCCAGCAGCTAGGACAAGAACAGCAAGGATAAATTTGTGTTCTGCCATGCCGTCCCCAGTTATAATTTTTCTTCATTTTAAAACTGTTACTGCATGTTAGGATAAGATAGAGACCAACAGCTAGCCAGGAAACAGAAAGAATGAACAGTGCATTTTAGTTGCTGTCAGTAAAAAGTGGATCCAAAGAGGCTGTTCCTGTGCTTTAGTGCTACAAGGAGTTGCTAGGTGCATGCTAAGAGGAGCCACTTTTCTGGAAAACGATGATTTGAACAGTGTGATACCTGTGGAATTTGTCCTAAACACTTTTTGGTTAAACCAGTTCACAAAATCTCTGGCTACGTCTTTGTCACCTTTAAAAACACAAATACAATCATCAATGTATCTGTACCAGTCCACTATATGTTCTAACAAACAATGCTTTTGAATTTAAGGGAAAGTATTATCTACAAACTTGTGGAACAGTGATGGGGTGGTAATGGCCCCTGCGTTTGCCAATCTGTTCCTGGGATACTGGGAAGCTACTACAATATTAAATGCATTCACCAATCCGTTTTTTGAACATATCGTGGTCTGGTACAGATACATTGATGACTGTATTTGTGTTTTTAAAGGTGACAAAGACGTAGCCAGAGACTTTGTGAACTGGCTTAGCCAAAATGTTTTAAATGTAATATTTACCAGTAAAACTGACAGTACCAGCATTGACTTCTTAGACATTACACTACAAGGAGACGCAACAAGCCACAGGGTCACCCCAAAGGTCTTTAGGAAACCGATATCTACAAATGCAATCTAAGATATGACAGTACACACCCAAAAAGCCTTAAAGACTCCATACCACATGAACAGTTGCTACACATCCGGAGGAAGTGCACAGCCACAAAGGAATTTGAGACACAAGCCACAGAACTAAAGAACAGGTTACTAAGCACAGGTTACAGTAAGACTCTAACACAAAAAGCTTTTGTTGCAGCACACATAAAAACGTAAAGTGAATTGGTGGACAAAACTGCAGAAAAGAATCAGCTAGGGAGTAAATGGGGCCCAGTGACATTCTCCACTGAATTCAATAGCCTAGCTGGCTCAATAGGGAACATCATATGGAGGAACTGGGACATACTGCTAGGAGACAACACAGTAGGGGAGGCAGTAGGTGCTACACCATGGGTGAGTTTTAGGATAGCACCAAGCATAAAAGATAAGATCACACATAGCCAACACAAAAGGAATGAAACTATAACAAACAAAGGTCAGCTACCTACAAGACCCTCAGGTAATTAAAGATGTACTAAATGCAATATCTGTCAGTATGTAATAACTGATACAGATCTTGGCCCCTTAAATGGGCATTTAGAAATTAAAATTCGGGAATTGATTACTTGCAGTATCACTTTTGTAGTCTATCTTTTATGGTGTACATGCAGCATGGGATATGTGGTGAAAACTGTACACAGTTTCAAAGAAAGGATACAAGAGCACATTAGGGCCATTATAAACGTAAGACTGGACAAACCAGTAGATAGACATTTGTCTCAAAAAACATAACAGCAACTCAAGGGAATTTAAATGTATTAGTCCAGGAGCCAGGTGCATTTATCTATGTGTCTAGGTCCGAAAGGTTTAATGACTGTTTCTTATGTAAAAAAGTGTGTAGAATTCAGATTTACAACTCTTATTCATCCATAATTGTATATTTTCTTGGAAAATGCACTGTAAGAGTAACTAAAAGTTTTACATTTATGTAATAGACTCGGTTTACTTACTTATTTATTCAATTTATCTAATTTATTTAATAGACTCGGTTTACTTAGTTTTGGCTAGCAGACTTCTCACAAACTGCAGAGGCAATGGATCCTACACACTGATCCAGGACTTAGTAAAGACCATGGAGACCCACTACCTTTTGTTGATGCTCATTGGGAGAAAGTAATTGATACAAAGGAAAGGTGTTCTAGTCAAACACTGTCAAAGTACAACATGGTGTGTCTTGAATTGCCTGAATGTTACTCCAGCAGTCATGGATAACATTATATCTGCTACAAGAACTTAACTGCGTGTAAGAGTTCCAGTAAAGACATCGTAAAGAGTTATCCAGTAAAACTGCTTCGCTCCCAAGTTCATAGTGCTCTATCTAAATCTGTAGTATCTACATCAGGCATATTCCCAAATTAAAGTATATTTTGCAAATCATGCAAGAAAAAGAATCCTAAGGGGTCAAAGGAGACTTTTGAATATCCTACAACATGTGTAACTTATGGGGCAGCAGACAGCACAAAAAACACAGCAAAAGAAATGGACAATTGACAAATGGATATGATGGTGGGCAGTATTGATCTCATACCCAAAGAAGTGAAGTACCACAACAGCTGTACGAACAAGTATGCAAAAAAGGCAGAATGAATAAAGGGCACAGGTACAACATGTGCATACATTCAGTTGAGGGACAGTCACCAGGCTGCCTTTTCCACACTTCTTAAGCATGTTCAGTACATCGCTGTTAATGGAATGCAAGAAGAATCATTGCTATCTCAACACAAAAGGTACATGAACATTCTTAAGGAGTGTAGTGGGCGTGAAACAAATTATGACCCACAGAGCTTGCAGTCAGAACTGGTGGATCACTTCAAAGATGGTATATTTGATACCAAAAGTAGAAAAAGTGGGTACAATCATCAGGTCTGCTAAGAAACAGGCTGATTGGAGGGAAGCACAAGCAGCACAACACATATGAGAACAGTTGTTGGAACTCCTAAAGGTAGCACCTCATAATAAAACCAAAGTTAAAGTTGAAGACTTAGAAGAAAATGTAAAACTGCCACCAGTTCTGCAGACATTCCTATGTACTGTACTCACAGGTTCATCAGAAGTGGGCAGTGAATGACAGGAGAGGGTAGCTCAATCTATTGCAGATAATATAGTGTTTGCAGTGTCAAGGAGAATAATTAAACCACAATAACACCTCTTGTTGGGGATTGGAATTAAATCCATGACAGGCATGTACTTCTGCAAATGAAGTCCACCTTGTCAGTGACTGTTACAAGTCACCATTGATCAAAGGTCTTGAACAAGAGAAGAGAGGAAAGTATAGCATTGCTCCACTCTCCTATCTCATAACTGGTCCTGAGAAAAGCTTCTTCAGGCCTTTCCTTGGGTACAGTTGTCTCCTCAATACTGGATAGTATGTTTTGGTATGCTATACCCACAGTGTCATGCAAAGTGTCATGGCTGTCAAGTGTCTGTCATCTCATCATAATTGTTGAAAGCCAAAGCAGTGGCTAAACCTGACTGTATAAGCAGTCTATCTGGTGTAGCCATATTCTTCTCCATTATATTGGTTGCGACTGCAGTTTCAAGTTCCTCCACAACATGGTAGCTAACACAGTGACCAAACCTGTTCAAAATAGTTAAAACATTCTTACTGCCGGTCATGGATTTAATACCCATGCCTAGCAAGAGGTGTTTTTGTGGTTTGATTATTTCCCTAGACACTACAAACACTATGAAATCTGCAATAGATTGAACTACCCTTTCCTGTCATTCACTGCCCATTTCTGATGAACCCATGAGTACAGTACATAGGAATGTCTGCAGAACTGGTGGCAGTTTTACATTTTCTTCTAAGTCTTCAACTTTAACTTTTATTTTTATTATGAGGCTTCTTTGGCTATGAGATCAATACTGCCTACTATCATATCCATTTGTTGATCATTTATTTTGTTGTGTTTTTTTATGCTTTCTGCTGCCCCATAAGTTATACATGTTGTTTTGACCCCTTAGGATTCATTTTCTTGTGAGATTTGTAAAATATACATTTATTTAGGAATATGCCTGATGTAGATGCTGCAGATTCAGATAGAACACTATGAACTTGGGAGCAAAGCAGTTTTGCTGGATACCTCTTTACAGTGTCTTTTTTTTTAAAGTTTCATCAGCTGCAAGTTTACTGGAACTCTTATATGCAGTGAAGTTCTTTTAGCAGATATAAGGATACCCATGGCTGCTGGAGTAATCTTCAGGCAATTCAAGACACACCATGTTGTACTTTGACAGTGTTTGACTAGAATGTCTTTCCCTTGCATCAACTGCTTTCTCCCGATGAGCATCATCAAAAGGTAATGGGTCTCCATGATCTGTGCTAACTCCTGGATCAGTGTGTAGGATGCATCGCCTCTGCAGTTTGTGAGAAGTCTTGCTAGCCATTTCTGAAACATTAAATAAATTACATTAATAACCAAAGTAAACTGTATCTATTAAATAAATTAAATAAATAACTAAGTAAACCGAGTCTATTACATAAATGTAAAACTTTTAGTTACTCTCAAGAAAGTGCATTTTCCAAGAAAATGTACACTTGTGGATGAATAAGAGTTGTAAATCTGAATTCTACACACTTTTTTACATGAGAAACAGTCATCAAACCTTTCAGACCCAGACACATAGATAAATGCACCTGGCTCCTGCTCTGTATGGGGATAGAATGTATCAAAAGTAGCAATGGGGGTGGAGATAGGCAGAATATCCTATTGCAAAGAGAAGGATACTGGACCTATAGACTTAACACTGTAACACCAGCCGGACTAAATGAATATCTAGACCTCAAACCATACTTAAAGAAACCTAGAATCAACTGTTTTGTCTTGATAAAATGACGCTTAGAATGAACTAATTGTCTGTTTTGTCCCCCCCCCCCATTATCAAAGTGGCAGGAATAGATAAAAAGCAAATAACGATTTTTGTGAGTTAATTTTATGCATTTGAACTATTCTAAAAAATATAAGATTATGAAAAAAGAATAAAATTATTCTCAATGTTTAATGCTTTGACATAGTAATGTAGTTTTCAGTTAAGAAGCTATAGAAATATCAACTGATATCTACTTTTGTAACACTGTAAAACAGATTCAATTGAGAAAAATGGCTATAGTAATACTAATATTAACTACTATAATATGTTAGAAACTAAATAGGAATACTTTTGAGCTTTTAAACCATGAAATTTATTTCTCTCTTTGTATTCTGCTCCACCTGCAGGTTTCTGCATGAAAGGTACCTCAATGGATATATAAAAGGAAACTGGCAATTGTGCTGCACCTACTAGTAGATCCCCAAAAAGAGTTCAGTGCATGAAATGAGTGATCACCAGTCAGGCTTAAAAAAAGGCTAAAATTATTGTTAAAAATCAGAAGCTATTGTATTAAAGGAACAGCATTCTCATCCTCTCAAACAGCTTAAAATAAACTTTTATTTGTTTAATTGTTTAAAAGACAGTAATAAATTTAAAAAGTTATGTTATAAATTTAATAAGCATGGCTATATGAAATAACCTGTACCTGCATAAAAGCCATATATGCATTTAATTTGTTAATGTCACAAGATGGTATTTTTTGAACTATATGTTAAATATGGTAATTGTCTATGCAAATGTGCTCTAATGGTGTAGCACTTCTTTTCTGTCATCACACTGTGGCTATTTAAACACAACTGTATGTCTTGTTAACTACCCCCTAAAGAAGCCTCATCTGGGAGGTGAAGCGCTGGAGTAGAGTTTGTTAAGTGATGACTTGGCTTGGGCCATAACAGATTTAAAACAAAAGAACTTAATTTGTAACTCATGACTTTGCCAGCACCTTTTCTTTTTGCTAATTGACTGCATGCAGATCTGGACTTGCCAGTGAAAAATGGACTGGGAAACTAGGAGAGTGAGCAGTGTTTTTTTTTTAGAACCTTGAGTGAGAGTAAAAAAAGAGAGAAAGAGAGCACATCCAGCAAAAGATTGCTTTTGTCAGTAGTGGTAGTGTAACCGAGAGAGAAACTGGAAAACAAGCTGTGAGCACGATATTGAAGGGACCACAACCAGAAGTTTTATTTAGGAGTTGATCAAGTGACAAGGAGTTGCAAGTGCCGATTGGTAGGGGGAGCAGCATGTGAGGCTAAGAGCAGTATTTACTGTAGCATGGCAGCATTTAACAGAACACTGCTGAGACAGACAACACCATTAGGAGCATTTTCAATTAATGTAAGGCACAGACTGATTTTTTAAACAAAATAAAAGAGATATTTTTGTTTTTGCAAGCAGTTAGTTTCGGGGGAGGTCTTCTGATCTGAGGGAAAATTGTGGCGCAACTCACTTTGAAATGCAGAAGCAGTGATTTTCTTTTTGGTTTTGTTTTTGTTATTAGGTAGTTCTGTCTAATGTATCTTTATCCATAGGTTATTGTAGGATTTATTCACAGATAAATATTCTAATTTGCCAATCAGATTTGTGTAAAAATGGAGCCCATTGTATAATATTAGATTTTCCATTGAGACAGCTTCGTTAGGATAGGCTTTGTATACAGAGGAATATCTAATGAATTTACCATTTTCTATTCTTCTTGAGTCCATTTAGAAAGATAGTGATTTAAGGTACTTAGAAACTATTCACACCATGGAATTATACATTGCCCTAAACCAGTTTTTTTTTAGTAAAATTTGAAAACAAACTATAAAAAAAGAGTAGATTTTTCATATTTACACTACCATTTTGTAAAAACAAATATGTGTTGTTTCCCTTTACAGGGTAAAGCTTGCTCCCCCATTACATTAAACAAGAAAAACAAAAAATTTGTGTTTCAAATTCTAAGAGGATAGGAAAAAAACGTAAATAAGTAAACAAAGGCAATAGTAATTTTTCATAACTACTCTCTTATTTTAAGAAAACGTCCATGTTTTCCACACATTTACATTTTTCTCACACATCTCAGTCTTCTCTTTTCAGGTAAGAGCAGGTAGATCACCTTCACCAAATTGTATTCCCAGTGGGCCTTTGCACTATTCTGAGCCAGGTACACATGAGAGGCATGTACCTGGCCCGTTCAGCTCTGCACCCACAGACTGGCACATGGCAGCCTACATTCACAGTCACCAGGCACTTGTCCACTGCCCCATCCCCCCAACACATATGATCATGGGGGCAGTGGTTCAGAGGACACAGGCGGGCATCCATCCAGAAGCCCATCCTGGGTCCCATAGTGGATCCTCTGCTTCATGCTAGCAAGGGATTCTTGGTAGGTGTGGGTCCCAGTATTTTATATGTATGGGTGAGTACACAAATGGATGCTCCCAGCCCTACCAATTCCCTTTCTCACCACAGCCAGTGGGTGTCATTGGAGGGGACATGCAATAGACAGGGCAGAGTCCCTGCTGTCATATCCTGTGCCCCAATTGCCTGGCTCGCCGCACCTCCATGAATGTCACGGAGTGCGGGCACACTCCCAGACATACTTCTGGAACAGTCATGTGCATAGCTATGTGATCAGCTGGAGGCTCAGGTGTAGAAGGGATGCATACCCCTTCCCTATATGCCAAAGTGGACTCACCAGACCCCTTATGCATAGCTCAGGTACTTAGGATTGCCTACACACTGTGGATTCTCAGCATTTAGGTGACCCACACCTTAGTGCATGCAGCCCATTATTTTTACTGGTTCCTCAGAAATGGCCATACCTAAAATTTCACCTACTCCAGAAGAGCATACTTTTTACTTTATTAATCTTGGAGACTGAGACTGAAGCAAAGTCTCATACAGTCTGAATTGGAACTTCCCCTGAAGTCTCATCAGCAACCAATAGGCAGATATAACCTACATGCACAGTTATCTTTAACTGTGTGCTGGAAACAGGAGGGGGGTCAAACCTCTAATCCATTGATTCTCCAAAGACAGTTATTCTAGCTTTCAAAGAGCAGCTGACGACTTTGAGAAAACATAATATTTATATACAATTCAGCCTGTACAGTATTTCATATATCTTCCATAGATTTCTATAGATTTCTCCACTAATTATTTATTACTGATCAAATTCCAACAAAAAAGGGGACAGATTTTCAAAACAAAGTAGGAGTAAGTCATACTCTGCAACTGCAGTTGAAGTCCCAAAATCTCTGCAACTGCAGAGATTTGTATTTTCAGTATGCCACAGCTGCAGGAGTTGTTACACCTGGTCCCGTCAGGTGTAGCATTTTCCTGCAGCTTTGGGGAAAAAACATCAGCAAGCTGTCAGAAATTGTGGAACCAGTTGTAAACCTGCTCCAGCTTTGAAAATTCTGTAGCTGTGAAAAAAACTGCGGCGCCACAAGTGGCAAATCACTTGCTCTGGGCTTTGCTCATAGCTGTGGGATTTTCAGGGACTCTCAAAATCTGGCCAAAGAACTTTGGAGTTCATCCATCTTTACAGCTTATTTCTCACTTGAAATTATAATGCTCTGTTGTGACTTCACAGTCCATTGGCATGGGAATAATGGTGATGTGACAAACACAGCATTATGACATCAGGTTGGGAATAAGCAATAGGAACTAATGAATCCTTAAGGAACAACTATTCTGTTTTCATGCATCTGACCTCAGTAATATATAATGGTGACAGTAAATATAGAGCTAATGAGAAATATAAGCTGCTTTGTATCCAAATATGATGTTTTCCAAAGTTCCTCTTTATGCATCGGTGGCTCTTTAACAATTGTGCAAGTTGTCCAATAACGTTTGGTACATCCAAAAAAGTAGCATTTAAATTCCATCTGCCTCTCCTTTTCATTTGTACTGATAATTCTGCATGCACCATGTAGCGTAATAACTGGTGATATGAAAATTCTACAGGAGATATTTTAAATTTAAATGACATTATTTGGTCAGATACAAAAAACTATCCTGATTGAAAGCAGAGTTCTATAATAAGTATTTCCCCCTGTGCCGGCCCACTGGAGCAGGGGTTGGATTTCTGTTTGCTATGCTGATGACCCAGTTTGGGAATGGACCTGGGAGTTGGAGGGCCGGCCAGAGGAAGAAGGATTGAGCATCCCGTGGGCTGCTCTCCTTCTCCGGGGGGGGGAGAGAGTGTCCTGCGCTTTTCTGGCAGAGGCTGGGGGTACCATTAGTGACTTGCGCTGTCACCTTAGGTGGCACTGAATGTCACTGCACATCCCCACCCCTATGATCCAGCAAGCATCAGAAAATACTGGCCCCTCGGCATAATGACCTGCACTGCCACTGTCTCCTCTGCCTTTCGATGTCCACCGAGGGGGGGAACCTCTCCCATGGCCCCAATCCGAGGGGTATGCCAGGGCTCATCTACAGTGTCCATTGGGGGAGCCCTTCCTGTGGCCTTACCAAGGGAGGTAAGCTTGGGACAACTGGCAGGTTGGGGTCTGACCGTGGGGTGGGGTCTGACCACCAAATGGAGGATTTGGGGGCTCCGGAACAAAATAAAAATAAGTGTTTCCTCCTGTGGGATGTATAGAATGGTATGTATCCACAAGACCTGCAACTGTTAAAAGCATTTTTAAATAGACATCATGCTAAATATTTTTTGTTTCTGTCTCTTTTAACTTTATATATAATCCACAGTTAAAATCTCCACCCCATACAACTTCCCATGCAGTATACAAATATGGGTAACTTGTTTTCATAAAGTGTAATTCTAGCAGCTTTGGGGTGTGCAGAATATGTATTAATTTTTCTAAAAGGTGTTGTATAATACTGTACATAAGATTCATCAATACTGTCTGCCACAGGCCAAGTATCCACCAATCTAGAAATTTTAAAGTTTGTATGGTTCATCTGCTTTATCTTCCCCGAAAGACCAGTATGATGGGCCCCAGATCTAGCTCCTTTGTATTTATTTGGTAGTAAAAAGTGATGCTAGTCTAGTTTCTTGTAGCTAGTTAATATCAAAACTTGACACTTGAAAAAAGGGCAATGTCACCTCTCTTTTTGTTTTTGTTTTTTTTTTAATTCTGTTTGCTACAAGTATTTAAAGAGGCAGTTTGGAGCTGGACCATGACGGTGCATTAGATTTTATCTCCTGTCACTTCACTCTGAGAGGATGGTTTGGACCTTTTCTTTCTGTGTTTGCATTTGGTCAACCTCTTTCTTCCTCTGTTTCAGATGTACTCTGTGCCCTGGTTGAGGATATGTAAGACTCAGTGCCTGAGTTTTCCCCAGTCCTTTTTGGTTTTGTAATGCTTCATATTTGTTTTATAGAACTGGGGGTAGTTGCTTTTTGCAGGAGATACAGTCACCCTTCTATGAACTACAGTCATTGCTTCATGTGGTAGTGGCATTCTTAATGGGAGTTCACGTAATTCTCCCGGATCCTCTGATGGGCATGAAATATCCTTTTGGTGTTCTCCTGCATCAGTTGCTATACTTTGTATGTGAACTTCTGTTCTATTTTCCTTGAGGGGGGTCCAGGGGTGGCTTCAGCTGTAACCTAGTCAAGAGGCCTATTTCCAGCATTTTGTCTTAGATTTCAGGCCTGTGCTGTTGCTGCAGTTGCTTCACTAAAAGTTTCTGGTGTTGTCACATTAGGGCTTATGGTTTGGGCTTTTCTGACCAGGTGTTCTTGGTCAAAACCATCATCTCTGTTTCTTGAAACCCTCATGCATTGCTGGTAGGTATGCCTTTTCCTTCACATGGGTTGCATCTGTATGAATTTCAACAGATGAATCCTACGTTCCCTAATTCACTGCATAACCCACAGCATAACTGGCCATAAGCACTTCTCAAGTATTTTCTGGCATCACACTTGTAGCTTGCTTTGGGTTGTTCTGAATAAAAATTTACCCCCACGATCAGCCAAGAAAAAAGCTGTTTTGTAAGTGCGCTGTCCCAGCATTTGTCTACAGCAGTATTACTTTAAACCACCAGGCCACAGTACAAATATTCTCTGAGCTGAGAACAGGCTTGGGCTGTCCTACTATGTCACATTCTCCAGCTAGTAATGGGTATCACTGACATTGACCCCTTTGTTTCTAAATAACACTGGTACTGTTTAATTAGGGTTTCATTAGGGGAATGGCTATGACAGAAATCCATAAAGGTGTAGACTTTACCTTTTAGTATATGGACCCAAACTGACCCAAGCTTTACATTGATTTGAAACTAATGTGGAAGATGTCTTCATCAGAAATCTGAATTAGTGCATTAATTTCCAATGCAAAGAATTGCATTGGGTCTTTAATTAGTTGTCTTGTCATATATATTCTATCCGGGTGCACAGTTAAACCTCTTCTGTATGGCAGGTTTATAACATTCCTCCTTGGAACTGGCACCACACACTGTTTAAAAAAATCTGAGTAGCCAGGCTCTGTTTCACTAGATCTCCGACATGTGAGCTGAAGAGCCAGGTTCATTGTTCTCTAAAGGGGCAGTTGTCCCATGATTTCTCTTCTCTTCTGTTTCATTTGTTTCCTCCCCAGTAGCAATATTTTGGAGAAAGACAGTATCAGTTTGTGGGTTTGCATTTATTGTTCCCCAGTCATCTGTTGCATGCCATCAAGCTCTGTATTTGAATAGATATCCTGCATCTGATTATCATTTTTTTATTAGTGGTTTTATCCAACAAGGGTTCTGTTGCATCAATGATCCCTACTCTTTTTCTGTCTCCTTTCTCTGTTTTGTTGACTCAACCAAATCACTCTCTCCTCTCACATATTGTTTAAAGGGGTTCTCTTTACTTAAATTCCTTTGTAGCAGCAGTATTTTGAAGATGAGCCTCTGTGGACTACCACTAACCCATTGGTGTTTCTCTCTTTCGCTTGCTCTGTTGCAGTCTGGGATTTCTCTTCTATGTTTACAGCATGTACTATTGCCATAGATACTTATGTTCTTTTCTCTGGTCTTCTCCCTGCCCAGAGTTTGTTTGTTGGACATGCCCCATCTCTTGATCTTACTCCATGTGTAGCTTTTCCCTTCTAACACTGCTGCATTTGAACTAATGATGAGATACTGACACTTTCCACATAGCCATATGGCGCACTCATGAGCCTGCTTTTAACAGCTGCTTCAGCCTGTAGATCCAGGATTTTCCCTTTCTCCATTCCTAAAGCCACTGCCTTTGCTAACAGTACTAGTGTCTTCTGTCCCGACCCAGATGTAAACTCATCATCCCAGTCAGGGTCCATGATCTACTTGCCCCTATCATCTGGCATCCACCCCGCATTTCATAAAGCACACTGTGGAGACCATAGAGAATACTGTAGAGGCTGTGCTATTGGAGGGGAAGCTGTTACCAACCTCGGTGGGTTGTCAGCCCTTCTCTTTGATCTTCCTGCCCCAGCTGCTTGTCAGTATTGGCTTTAGTACATGATAGACTCCCATCAGTTTCTACTGGTACTGCAGCGTCAGATTTATTTTCTCATTCAGACTGCTGTGAAACTGTAGTAAGAGGCTTCATTTTCTTTGTCTCAGTTTTAATGAAGCTTTACACTTACTGTACCTCTCTTCATCTTCCGCTAACATCCTTAGCAGATGGCGTTTTTCCTCTTGCATCTCAGTCTCAAGTTTTTTCTCAGCTACCGTAATATCTTCCATTTCTGCAGTTGTTTGCATAAGTCCATACGCCACATCTTCCAGTGACACTATACTTTTTTGCTGTTTGTTCTCTACAGAAATGCAGACTGGAGACACGGACTGAATCCCAGCCTGCTGTAGCACACCTTCCTCCTCCAAACTACCAGGATCTGTCATCTTGGAATCAAGGCCAACAGTGTCCCCCTTCCATGAGAAGAGGTATTTCCCTAGTGTCATGGCCAACATTTCCCCTGTCAATGAAACAGGTTCATGTTATCCCCCACCCAGGACACACTTGAAAACAAGCTTTAATGGCTTAGTGTGCCTTTCCTGGACAAAACTTATAAACAATAAAAAACAATAAATACAAATTTTCAACAGCACTTTTTTTCTTGTTTGCAGGTTTTATATCTTTCTCTTCCTTTCACTCTATTATTGCTTTTTCCATGCACAGCACATGAGTGACAGTTCCTTAATATAACATGTACTTTACTACCTTTTTAGTGGTCTGAAGAAGGAATATTCTGAAATGTCACCACATCATGTGTGACACGACATGTCTGTTTGCTCTCAGTTCAGCTCATAGGATCACCAGTGGCTGCTTCAAGGTGTTGAAACTGCATTCTGTACTTTTTGGCTAAGCGCTTCAATGCCTGAATACCTCACAACTTTTAGTAAGTGCTTATGTTTTTCAGTTTTTGCACTGCATCAAACAATGTGCTATTAGTAGTTCATGTCTCCGAGGGCTTTAATGTTTAAAACAAGCTGTTAGAAGGGTATAGCCTGATATATCCAGGCAGATGGGGGTATATCCTCCCCTTCCCCCAGTTTCACACCTCCAGTTGGTAGGTGAGCTTAATTCTGTTGTTCCCCTTCTACTGAAAATGACCTTATTGCATTAGGCAGTGTTGCCATTTATAATGTACTGAATGAATTGAATTGCACTATTAGTAACAAACTTGACTGAGTGGGAGAAAACCAGACAAGCCATGCAATTATTAATCTTCGCATTTTTTGCACTTTGACAAATGTTGCACTGATCTAATTGCTGATCTGCATATGAAACCAATTGTATATTCAGGTCTGTGACTGTGCTTGCATGAGGTGAACTCATATGAGTTTAAGTGCTCATTGTAACCAAAAAGCAATTGTTCTGAAGAAAAGATTTACTTTGAAGCATCACTCTTTGCTTGTGAACCTTTTTGAAGTTTTTCAATGTTCAGCATCTTATGAATAACGATATGGAAGAGAACATCTCTATTTGAATTAAACTGATAAAAAAATACATTATATTTTCTGTTTCTTGCTGATCCAAGGGCCTAGTATTTGCCTATTTGGATTCCAAGAAGATTTTTAACAGCAAAATGAATTGAATAAGAATTGACTGTGTGAATATGGAGTGCTGACTGCTGCAGTTCTGTGGGGAGGAAATGTTTCTGCTTTTAATCTACCTTTTACAGCTAATTTGTATGCTGGGTGAGAAGGCTGAAAGCTAGGAAAAGGCTGAGAAGGTATGACATTTCAGGTTTAGCACAGAGTTAATGGGGGTAACCCTCCTCATCAGGAAATCCCTAAATGTGGTCATACTTGATAAAACATACTAATGGTAGATGCCTAAAAGTTAAACTAGAGGTGAGTGGTTACAACAGTACCATCCTGCTCTGTAACTGCATGCTATTTGGACTCTGTTGCCCAGCTAAATGTTCTGCTGCACTATGTTGTAATTCCCTAACTCTAATGTTCACCCCTAGTTGTACTTGTTAACTTTTTGACCCTTTGTCTATTATTGTCAATAATTTCTGCTTATTGTGTTATGTATTATTTTTACCATGATGTGCCTTTACATGTAATTAATTCCAGGATGCCCCTGAAAAGGGGATTCAGTCTCAGTGGGTCAGGAAGGAAGGAAGGAAGGATGGAAGGAAGGGAAGTCAGTGCATTGAATATGCATCTATAAATGTTCCCAGAGGAAAAATGTGATAGACTTTTAATTTGGTTAGGGAACTCTGTTATTTTAGAAGGCAGTTTTAATGGCATTATGGACAGCACTTTGGATAAAAGCCATTCTGTGCTAAAATCAATGTTACGTGACAGTAAAGCTTTAAATAAAAGGTATCAAACCACTTGTTCTGGAGTAGAGCTTTAAAGAATTTTGTGGATGAGCGTCAGTTAAAAACTATATGAGGACTTCTCAGCCCCATGGATAGGGAATGCACATTTGTTCTCTGTGGCTCACAGATTCTTTTCCACATTAGGTTACTTGCTAATTTCAATGAAGCTTGTTGAGGAGGTTACTGAAGCAGAATTCTGTACTATTTATACTTAAGACCATGCGCCTATGTCACTAACCTCTTGTGTTCAGAAGAGAAATTACAACTTCTGGAGGTGGAAATTTAATAACTCTCTAGTTAATGACTTAGCTTTTAAGAAGCATATACATGATGAAACCATACAATTTAACAGACAGCCCAATACCAAGATTAATTTGCTGTGAGAGTCACTCAAAGCTTTTATTAGAGGGAGGGTAATCTGTGGTGCCACTAAGAAAGAGAAAGACTTACTGTTGGAAATTAAACAGTTATCTGAGCCCGTGAAACATACTAAGGAAATTTTCAGAGCATCTGCAACAAGTGAAAATTATAATAACATGCATAACAAACTCTTTCCTACCAGTAGGGGGTAGAGGTTGATTACCAGACTGCCAAACCAAGAGCCAATTTTTTGTCAGTGACCCTGACTTAGACAGCCCTGTGGGAGGAGCTTAGTGATAGAAACAAGGTGCTAGGATGACCTCAAGGAGTTTTTACCCTGAGGTGGCTAGAACCTATTAGCAACTACCAGCTGTTGTTGGACCCATATTTGCAAGACCACATCAGCTCAACACTTAACCACCCAGGAGCCTCAAGGAACAGACTCAAGACAGCAGTGCATATCCAGGGAAGCAATCTACAGCATTTAATGTAGATCTCTAGTAATTTTTTTGGGGGTTGTGAGGGGACATACCAAGAGGACCCTGAGGAGCTTCCCCTCATGGGGAGCTCCTGGCAGCCTTACAGTGCAGGAGGGTCCTCCAGGAAGGAGCGTGTCATATTTGGGGGAGCATTTTTTGTCCTGTAACCAAGTGATGCTGCCAGAAGAACTATTGATGAGACCTGGGCAGAAAGACTGATATGCTAACTAAGGTAAGAGATACGTCTATGGTGAGTATGGAAGATACTGGGCATGGGTACTAGAGCTACTGCCTCTGTCAGAAGGGCTGGGATGTTTGCCAACCACTGCCATAAACAAGCCTGGAGTATGGACTACTGCACTGTTCCTAGCACACCTGCAAGTCAGAGAGGAGATACTGATATAAGTCTTCCAGCAGAGGAGTGGCCTCAGGTTTCCAATGGGTAGACTAGCCAGCCACAGAGACACAGCTCTCAGGAACCAGGTGCCCAATGGATATCAGCAGGAGTTGAAGTATGACACAGGAAAGTCCCTGCAGTGGCGATGTCTCCTACTGAAAGCTAGAAGACATCAAATGGTGAGGCCAGCCTCCCAGGGAGGCTCCAGCCTGTTTCAGCAGAGGCTCAAGTAAGCCTGAAAATGTGATGTATTTAAATTTTAATTTTGGGATGTTTTGATGAAGGGATGAGGCAAACTGAAAAAGGATAATAGCCAGTGAATTTATTTATTTACAAATTGGTGACCAGGAAAGACACACACTGAACAAAGGCTGGTTGCCTGGTGCTGCATATAGAAAATCTACACGAAGTGAAGACAAATTTGTGGAAACTGAAAACAAAAAGCATTCTAGTGCAAATGAATAGACAATCATCTCTTTTCATGACTTTGCAAATTTTAACCAGTCAGCTTTCCTTGCAGATCTCTCTAGAATAGACTGGTCCTGTATTTACTAATGACATTAACGTAGTGCTTGAATATTTCTAAACGGAATTTTTTGCTCTCCAAAATTTACATGTTCCCAAAATCTCAAGCCAGATTTGTGGCACACAAACTACTGTAGGTGGCTTAAAAAAAGACCGTCTTACTCAACTAAAATCCAGGGTCAAAAGCTGGGCTTAATATAAGGCTTCAGGCCTCCTCTCAGACTTCCATGAATACAGAACAATGAGGAACACCTGTAAATGTAATATATGCCTGGCTAAAAGCTCTTATTGCAAAAATCTGCTTACTACTGCATCGGGTTATCCAAAAAAGTTTTGGATGCATATCAAAACTGTCCTGGATGAAAAACATACTGAGACAGTAAATGACATGGTCATCAATGGTGTGCATGCAACAACCCTACCCCTGACTTCCCTGTACTTTTCACTTTCTGCCCTGTTTCTCTTTCCCTTCTCTCCTCAGCCTGTGCTACAGACCAGACTGTCTCCTTGCACTTAAAACTCTGTTTACCCCTCTCTAAACCTTTGTTATGCTATTTCTGCTCTATTGCTCTCTTCTCAGCCCCTGTTATTACCTGCTTCTCTCTCTCTCACACTATAGGCTGCTCCATAAAACTCCACTCTTTCTCCCTTGCTTTACTCAAGCACCCAGGTTGATTATAAGTGTGCTACTCTACCTTATTTGTAATTTATATTTAGAATATGTTTCTATGTATATCTTTTGTATAATTATTGGTATATCATGTATAACTCCGTGCCATCTTACAATGTATATAACCTATATTTCTAATTTGTATTATTTCTTGTGATGTTTTAGAGACGTAATGACTTGCTCCGTTTTGTCCTGCACTATACTGTATTTGTATTTTGACTATTTCTCATTTGTACTCTCCTGGGTCATGCCTGAAAATAGGCAATTCTATGTCTAATGCACTTTCCCAGTTATCGAAAGCAAATAAATAAAACAATGTGCAACCAGTGAGAGGTAATAACTGACCCATTAGAAAGAGCAGGAAGGAACAAAATGGTCCCAAAGAAGTTGTTTAAGAACAGGGTAAGAGGGGTTGGAGACTGGTAAAAAGGATGTCCAAGATGGAATGAAAAGTGACAAAGAAAGCAATCTTATCTATGGAAGTATTAACATAGACTTTGACGGCAGATAAGGACCGCTTGGCCCACCCAGTCTGCCCATTTCCCTACCTATTGATTAAGCTGCAGATTCTAGTTAACCAACAGTCTACTTCCTTCTACCCCCCCCCCACTATAATTGCCTTATGGCTGTCCCATGCATTCTTGAATTCCCCCACTGTTTTTGACCCCACAACCTCCTCAGGAAAGCGGTTCCATGTGTCCACCACTCTCTCCTTGAAAAAATATTTCCTCACATTGCCTCTGAGTGGCCCCCCCCCTCAATCTTTAAATTGTGCTCCCTTGTTCTTGCACATCTCTTTTTCTGAAAGATACTCCCCTCTTGGACTTTGTTGATTTCCTTGAGGTACTTGAAAGTTTCTATCATGTCCCCCCTCTTCCTCCTTTCCTCAAGGGTATACATGTTAAGCTCTCTTAGTCTCTCTTCATATAGCTTCTGTTCCAGACCCTGCACCATTTTAGCTGCCCTCATCTGGACCACCTCCATCCTGTCTATGTCTTTGCAGATATGAGGTTTCCAGAACTGCATGCAGTACTCCAGATGGGGTCTCACCAACTGTCTGTACAGAGGGATAACAACTTCCTGTTTTTTTACTGGTGATGCCTCTCCCTATGCATCTCAATATCCCCCAGCTCTCCTTACTGCCTTCTCACATTGCTTGCCTACCTCAAGGTCATCTGATATGACTACCCCCAGGTCCCTTTCCATTTGTATTGTTGTTAGTACTTTCCCCCATTGTGTACTCTTCACCTGGGTTTTTGATTCCCAGGTGCATTACTTTGCATTGAATCTAAGCTGCTATACTTTTGACCATTCCTCCAACCTTGCCAAGTCCCTTTTCATCCTTTCCACCCCACCCCACCCCGTGTATCAACTCTGTTGCAGATCTTTGTGTTGTCTGCAAAGAGGCATACTTTTCCTTCCAGACCCTCTGCAGTGTCTCTAATAAAGACATTAAAGAGGACTGGTCCCAGTACTGAACCCTGCGATACCCCACTAATAACCCTCCTTTCTTCAGAGTGAATTCCATTTACTATTACCCTCTGCGTCATGTTGTGCAGCCAATTTCTTACCCAGGCTACAACCCTGGGACCCACTCCCAGGCTGTCTAACTTGTTTATTAATCTTTTGTGCGGGACTGTGTCAAATGCCTTGCTAAAGTCTAGGTAGGCTTATTCACAGCCCTTCCCTGGTCTACTACTTTGGTCACCCAGTCAAAGAAATCTATTAGACTTGTCTGACATGACCTTCCAGCTGTGAATCCATACTGCCTTGGGTCCTGTGCCCCGCTGGCCTCTAGGTACTCAGCCATTCTTTCTTTCAGAAGTGATTCCATAATTTTCCCTACCACTGAAGTCAAACTAACAGGTCTGTAGTTTTCTGCCTCTGCCTTGCTCCCAATTTTGTGAAGGGGAATCACATCTGCCCTCCTCCAATCCTCAGGTACTACCCCATCCTCCCATGATTTGTTAGAAAGGGTAGTCCGTGTACCCTGGTATGTTGACATCCCAGTCATGGTTCTCCATGTACCATGTTTCTGTGACTGCCAAAATATCCAGGTGTCTCTCTTCCATTAGGGTCACTAGCTGAGGAAGCTTGTTACACAGACTATGGATATTGGTACTCATTGCCCTCCATTTAATGTTGCCATTGTCCTTTTTTGCCCCATTCCTGCCCTTATTGCTATTGTCTTTTTTTCCATTTACCCCTGTCCTGCCCCCTATCAAACTCTGTACCTTGGTGTTTACCTTACTAACTACCTTGTGGGGGAGGCTTGGAATTTCCTGCTTCCTATTAGCACCTCTGTGACAGGATGGCCAGTTTTGAAAAGAAAAAGCTGACACAGAGAAGATGCAATACTCCCTCCTTTTTGGTTTCTGTTTTCACTCTATCCTGTCTCCTTCTGCTTATTCAGTCTATCCTAATTTTCTTGTCAGGGTGGCCAACCTGGCAATTCTCTATTTTGCTTTACTCTCACTTTTGCTCTGGTATTAAAACAAAAGTTTGCATCTTGTTTAAGAATACAAAAGGGAGCTGTGTCACTTAAATAAAGTCATAATGTGAGTAAAGGGCTGGGTTATGAAAGAAAGCCTTCACCTATAAGCCAGTTAGTAATTAAGGAAAGCTGAGGCTGTAGAATTGCTGTAAACAGTGAAATAAATGTTTTAGGCAACTCAAACAAAGTTCAGGTTGTAGGAAAATGCCATAGAACCTGTAGTGTTAAAGCACTTCTTTTAAAAAGGGAGTTGTAATTGTTGCAGCAAAGCCTACTGTGTTCTAGAAGGCTGAGTTCCTCAACAGGGTGTTGGCTGAAAGTGCTGCAGCCAGATAAACTGTTTGGAAGAAAATAAATAAAAGGTCTAGAAATGTAAAACAAAGGATTTGGGAAGGAAATAAAGCATGTCTAAAGAATAGAGTACCATATTATGTGAAACAAAGCATAGATACTTCAGTAGTTTCATATTGTATGTATTTCCCTGTATGAACACAAAAGACAAATAAAAGGCTGTAACTTTTCATGGAGACAGATAGGGAGCACACCCCTCAATCTCTCTGTCCATGCAAAGGTTATAACCAGTTATTTGTTCCAAAACAAGTTGGTTTAACCATATACAATTGTAAAGAAAGGTTGTTACCTAGAGTTCTGTTTCATTTGGAAAGGTCCTTCTATAGGGCAAGCTGCCACTGAAAAGGCAGGTTACATAGATACAGGGGAATGTGATGTCACAAAGGAAGAGGGGCACTGTGAAAACCACACCCCCTTCCCTTTACTATATAAACCCTCCAAAAGGAGGCTTAGTAAGATTCATTGTGACCAAGGTGAGAGAAGGATCTCACAGATAGGTTGGTCAGTAGGGTTCTGACCAAGGTGAGAGAAGGATCTCAGCAAGGAGGTAATGTGCTGTCTTTCACATTATCTGAGGAAGGAGAGAATACAGAACTTAATGTGCTGACTTTCACATTATCTGAGGAAGGACTGAATACAGGAATTTCCTTAAAGCACCCGAAGCAATATATCCTGATGTCTGAACTGTCTAATTTTGGAACTGATGTGAAGAAATAACATCATTATTTTTCCTTTCTGTAAATATTGGATTATTCATCTTTTTGATTTCGTGTTTTCCACAATAAAATGATAAACGTCGAAGTATGCATTTTTTATGCACCATAATCTGGTTGTACGATCTGTTATTGGGACCCACACATTTACAACTGGTGTCAGAAGTGGGATCTCAACCTCTGGTGTGCCAGAAGGTACTTCAGAGGGGGTGTTGCACTGAAAATACCCTGACAGATGCAACAACCAGAAGCGGAGGATTTGGATGCATTACATTTGACCAGGTCTGTACGATTGAAGACTGGTGTCCAGTTGTTACCAGGAATTGAACCTGCAACCAGACCAAGAAGGATGGAAGAAGGAGCCACAGCTGCAGCTGGTGAGCCTAAGAAGGAGGAAGGCCAGATGACCTCAGCACCAGAGGATCCAAGTGAATTACTGAAATGGCTCTGTTTACGTCAGCTTGAGATGGAGCACCAGAGAGAAGAGGACCAGCGACAGAGGGATGAAGACCAGAGGATACAGGCAGAAGAAAGAAGAAGACAAAATAAGAAATGGACAGCAACGTTGAAAGCTATCCAGGACATGACCCAAGGGCAGATGGAAAGGTCAGTGCTTAGAGACATTCAGTTAAATAAATTAACTGAAGTGGATGATATTGAGGCCTATTTGACTACTTTTGAGAGGGTGGCACAAACTTATAACTGGCCCAGGTATCAATGGGTGATTCGTTTGGTCCCCCACCTCTCTGGCCAAGCCCAATTAGTTTACAGCCATCTAGATTGGACTGATAGTTCTAATTATGACAAAGTGAAAGAGGAAATTCTGCGGAGGTATAATATTAATACAGAAATCTACAGGCAAAGATTCCGGTCCCAGAAAATGTCCAGCATAGCTACGCCAAGGGAAACCTATGCACGTTTAAAGGACTACTGTGGCAAATGGTTACAGCCCACCACCAGAACTGTAGATCAAATTATGGAACTCATAATAATTGAACAGTTCATATGGATCTTACCTATGGATGTGCAATTGTGGGTGAATGAACATAAACCCGAAACAGCAGAAAATACTATCAAGCTGGCAGAAGATTATCTGGCTGCACGGAGCACTTGAGCCAGAAATGACCCAGGCCATCCAGAACCATCTACTACACTGGTAAGACCACCATTTAATACTTCCTCTAAGCAGAGACAGTTACAGTTCTGTCGTGGGGTGAGAAGTGGGAGAGTCCCATACACAGACATAATATGCCATGGTTGTCATGAGAAAGGCATATTGTCAGAAACTGCCCCAATAAAAGGTTTGACCCAGCATATCTTGCCCTAGCCAATTTTGGTTATGTGACCTCTGTGGGTATTGGGGAACAACAAACCTTGGGTTTACTGGACTCTGGCAGTATACAGACTTTAATCAGAACTGAACTAGCCCCCAAACTACCCTGCAGTGACTCAAATACAACTGTTTGATGTATACACGGGGATGTATACTGTTACCCTACCACACATCTTAAAATAATAACTGTAAATAATGAATGTCATGACCTGCTGGTAGGCTTTGTTCCACGACTCCCTGTACCTGTTATTCTTGGACAATACTTTCCACATTTTGATCTTTTACTGAAACAGTACAAAACCACTTCAGAGACTGTTAATGTGGTGACCAGGTCTCAGATGAAAACCCAGGAGTTGCAATGCATTTTTCCTTTTGAGGCTGATTATTTTTAAACTAATAGTAAGAACAAAAAGTCTAAAAGAACTAGAAGAGAAGAGAAGAGAAGAGAAGAGAAGAGAAGAGAAGAAGAACTGGAATAATAAGCACCAGGCTATGGGTCCACTTCATATTCCAGAGACTTTAGTAAAACATATTGGACAAGAACAAAAATGTGATGAGTCACTAACCCCTTTATATTTACAGGTTAACCAGGTTGGAACCCCGGGCCAATCACGGTTTATTGAAAGAAATAATATTTTGTATAGTCACTGTTGAACCTGGTACTAATGAGAAGATTGAACAGCTAGTTGTGCCTAAAAACTATAGAGAACAAATCATGCATTTGACTCATGATATCCCAATGGCTGGTCATGAAGGGAGAGATTGGACAGTCAGAAGAATCCTTTCTCATTTTACTTGGCCAGGGATACATCAGGATGTGGCAGCGTATTGTAGGTCCTGTCCACAGTGCTAGCTAGTTGCCAAGGGAGGGAAAAAAGATATTGTACCCCTGCAACCTATACCCTATGTAACTACCCCATTTGATAAGGTTGCAAAGGATGTAGTGGGTCCCTTGTTAAAAAGTTCTAAGGGAAATCAGTATATCTTAGTTATTTGTGATTATACCACTAGGTACCCAGAGGCAATACCAATGAGGATAGTTACTGCCCCTCATATTGCAGAAGAACTAGCAAAGGTCTTTAGCAGGATGGGAATACCTAATTTATCCTGACTGACCATGGGAGTAATTTTACATCCATCATGTTACAGGAACTGTACAAATTATTAGGGGTATCTGCAGTTAGAACATCACCATACCATTCCCAAACTGATGGGTTAGTAGAGCATTTTAATAAGACCATGAAATGTATGCTGCAGAAGTATGTACAAGAGGAAGGCCGGGATTGGGACAAGTACCTGTCTTACCTGCTGTTTGCATATAGAGAGGTACCTCAGGCTACTACAAGGTTGTCACCCTTTGCCATGCTATATGGGCATAACCCTAGGGGCCCCTTAGATGTAGTAAAGGAGCATTGGAAGCAAGGGATTAATGTAGCCTGTAAAAATATATTGAAGTATATGACTGCCCTGAGAAAAAGACTGGTAAAGTATGTGACTATTGCTCATCAAAATGTTGACCAGAAACAGCTTAAACAAAAAGAACACTACGACCTAGGTTTGAAACATAAAACATTTTCTCCAGGTGAAAAAGTGTTACTATTGTTACCTTCCACAGAGAATAAATTACTTATGCAGTGGCAAGGGCCATATGTTGTCTTACACCAGGTAGGCACAGTAAACTATGCCATAGAGATGCTAGGACATAGGCCAGTGAAGAAAATATATCATGCCAACCTGCTGAGAAAATGGATAGAAAAACCAGAGTCCCCAACAGTTTATTCAAACAAAACCTGATACAGCAGAATTAGACATAGCTTAGGACAGGATTGATAAAGCTATTAAGGACACCAAGGTACATATCAATCCTGAGTTGACCCCTGAACAGTGGTTAGAAATTGATCACCTTCTAAAATATTTTTCAGGCACATTCATGAAGGAACCTGGGCGGGCTAAGGGTGTGGTCCATGAAATTAGGGTTACACAAAATAAGCCCATTCACCAGAAGCCATACAGACTACCCGAAAAGATCAGGCCAGAAGTAGTAGCTGAAATAAAATCCATGAAACGGGCTGGAGTGATAGTTCCTTTGCATAGTCCTTGGTCCTCTCCATTGGTAGTTGTACAGAAGAAAGAAGGGGGTATCAGGTTATGCTTAGATTTTAGAAAAATAAACGAAGTGTCTGAGTTTGATGGGTATCCAATGCCACATATAGATGATCTCCTGGACCAAATTGGGTCTGCAAAATATATTAGTACCCTAGATCTAATGAAAGGGTATTGGCAAATTCCCTTAGCCCCAAAAACTCAGGAATTAACTGCCTTTTGTACCCCACTTGGCCCATACCAGTTCACCACAATGCCATTTGGCCTGCATGGAGCTCCGGCTACGTTCCAACGGTATATGGATTTTGTGCTAAGACCTCACAAAAATTACAGTGCTGCTTACTTGGATGATGTTGTTATCTATAGCCCTGACTGGGAGACTCATTTAGCTCATCTCAGTGCGGTAATACAAAGTATCCAGGATGCAGGAATGACCATAAACCCTTCAAAATGTGCCATAGCTAAAACAGAAACGTGTTATTTGGGATTTATTATTGGACATGGGAAAATCAAACCTGAAGTAGACAAAGTTGAAGCAGTGGCTAATAGTCCCATACCAACCACAAAGCGCCATGTTAGGTCTTTTATTGGTTTGGCAAGCTACTATAGATGCTTCATCCCAGAGTTTTCTGCCATAGCTACCCCCCTTACAGAGTTAGCAAAGAAATAATTTCCAAATAAAGTGGACTCCAGCCTTTCAGCAGGCATTTCTTAAAATTAAAGCACTCTTGTGCTCAGCCCCAGTATTATGTAGTCCTGATTTTTCTAATCTGTTTGAATTACAGACCGATGCCTCTGACACAGGCATTGGGGCAGTATTGACTCAATATAGTCAGGGAAGAACATCCCATTTTATACCTTAGTAGAAAATTACATGAAAGAGAGAGAAAGTACTCAACAGTTGAAAAGGAGTGTTTGGCCATCAAATGGGCAGTAGAGGCCCTAAAATATTATCTTTGGGGAAATCAATTTACAATTGTGACAGATCATAACCCTTTATGTTGGCTATATTTAATGAAAGACAAGAATGCTCACATATTACGATGGTATCTAGCTCTATAGCCATACAAATTTACTGTGCGCCATAGAGCTGGTTCTCAGCATCAAAACATGGATTTCCTATCATGCTTTGGTGCTGATCCTGCCAGTGATCCTGCTGTAAAATTGAATGATGGCATTATAAAGTGTCTTGATGGCACAACCCCAGGGAAAAAGGAATGACAGTATTGTTTGTTTTTGAATAAATGTTGGTGAAATCTGTTTATCGTAAGGGTCCCTGCGGGGAACTTCTGGTGAGGGTGGGCAGAAGTTCCAACCCTTCACAGGGTGAGGGGTCTTAGTCAACATAACTAATAGTATGTTGACTTCTTGTGGTGGGAGAAGTGTGACAGGATGGCCAGTTTTGAAAAGAAAAAGCTGACACAGAGAAGCTGCAATACCCCCTTTTGGGTTTCTGCTTTCACTCTATCCTGTCTCCTTCTGCTTATTCAGTCTATCCTAATTTTCTTGTCAGGGTGGCCAACCTGGCAATTCTCTACTTTGCTTTACTCTCACTTTTGCTCTGGTATTAAAACAAAAGTTTGCATCTTGTTTAAGAATACAAAAGGGAGCTGTGTCACTTAAATAAAGTCATAATGTGAGTAAAGGGCTGGGTTATGAAAGAAAGCCTTCACCTACAAGCCAGTTAGTAATTAAGGAAAGTTGAGGCTGTAGAATTGCTGTAAACAGTGAAATAAATGTTTTAGACAACTCAAACAAAGTTCAGGTCATAGGAAAATGCCATAGAACCTGTAGTGTTAAAGCACTTCTTTTAAAAAGGGAGTTGTAATTGTTGCAGTAAAGCCTTCTGTGTTCTAGAAGGCTGAGTTCCTCAATAGGGCATCAGCTGAAAGTGCTGCAGCCAGATAAACTGTTTGGAAGAAAATAAATAAAAGGTCTAGAAATGTAAAACAAAGGATTTGGGAAGGAAATAAAGCTTGTCTAAAGAATAGAGTACCATATTATGTGAAACAAAGCATAGATACTTCAGTAGTTTCATATTGTATGTATTTCCCTGTATGAACACAAATGACAAATAAAAGGCTGCAACTTTTCATGGAGACAGATAGGGAGCGCGCCCCTCATCTCTCTGTCCATGCAAAGGTTATAAGCGGTTATTTGTTCCAAAACAAGTTGGTTTAACCATATACAATTGTAAAGAAAGTTTGTTACCTAGAGTTCTGTTTCATTTGGAAAGGTCCTTCTATAAGGCAAGCTGCCCCTGAAATGGCATGTTATATAGATACAGGGGAATGTGATGTCACAAAGGAGGGGCACTGTGAAAACCACACCCCCTTCCCTTTACTATATAAACCCTCCAAAAGGAGGCTTAGTAAGATTCGTAGTGACCAAGGTGAGAGAAGGATCTCACAGATAGGTTGGTCAGTAGGGTTCTGACCAAGGTGAGAGAAGAATCTCAGCAAGGAGGTAATGTGCTGTCTTTCACATTATCTGAGGAAGGAGAGAATACAGGAACTTAATGTGCTGACTTTCACATTATCTGAGGAAGGACTGAATACAGGAATTTCCTTAAAGCACCTGAAGCAGTATATCCTGATGTCTGAACTGTCTAATTTTGGAACTGATGTGAAGAAATAACATCATTATTTTTCCTTTCTGTAAATATTGGATTATTCATCTTTTTGATTTCGTGTTTTTCACAATAAAATGATAAACGCCAAAGTATGCATTTTTTATGCACCATAATCTGGTTGTATGATCTGTTATTGGGACCCACACATTTACAATCTGCCCCCTTGGCTAGTTTAAAATCTTGTCAATCACTTAGGAGCTTGGTTTGTTCCTGGACAGATGCAGACCATTGCACTAGTATAGACCCACATCTCTCCAGGTGGACCCCCAGTCCCAATGAAGCCAAAACTCTGTGCTCCACACCAGTCTTTCAACAATTCATTGAACTGCATGGTGTGGAGTACCCTAGCCTCACCCATGCCATAGACAGACGGCACCTCCGAGAAGGTTACCGTGCATGCTACTTGTCTAAAGCCCCTCCCCAATACCACAAACTCCTCCTGCACTGCACTGATCCCATGCCCAGCTAGGTAATTTTTCCCAAGATGGACAATGATGTCTAGTTCCCTCTCCCATGATGCTGCTCCTGCAATCCTGAGGATTTGCTTCCTGTCCCTCCAAGCCATGGCACCAGGCAGGCACCTTATCTACCTCTCCCCCTCCCTTCCCCAGTTCTACCCCCTAACAATTGAGTCCCACACCAAGAGCTGTTTCCTTCACTTTTGGTGTCCCTTGGACCTCCTGTGGGTCTCCCTTGTGGAGGTTCCCCCACCTTCACCCTCCATGAGCCCACTGTGGTCCAACTGCTCCTCATACTTGGTAACCTCTGAGGCAGGGGTGGTGGCACAGGTGCTCTCTGGGTGGGGGAGGCTTCCCTACTCCTTGCCAGTTCAGCCTGGGGATGGGCAACCTCCTCAGTCAGAGCTGACAGTTACCTGGAAGTAGGGTGTCAATGCAGCTTCCAGAATGTCTCCCTGAAAACTGCTTCCCCACAGCCAGTGTATTGCATCACTCCCCATATGTCCCTCTCCCTTTCAGCTTATAATATATACAATATAATCTTTTTTTTTTTTTTTGGTATGTGTGCTTACCCTCTATGCACTGTGCTGGATTGTTAAGGATATGACAGAGTTGTACCCCCTGCCCTCTTGAGGAAGTGATGTCAGAACCCTGGGTATAAAGTAAATGACATGCCTGGGGTAGGTGGGGTGAGGGGAAGGGGGGTTCCCAGCCACCAGTGACAAACAATCAACTACATCTCTGCCCCACCACTCTGGTGAGTGCTACCCTTCCTTTCAGTAATACAACCAGCACAACAGTTTAACAGACCACTCCACTTATACAAACCACTCCTCTGAACCCAGGAATAAAAATTAAATCAATCCTCAGCCAGCAGTACAATCCTAAAAGTTGCAAAAATATCCTTACAAATACTAGGTCTCTACACCAGCAAGCATGCCGCAGTAAAAAGCAAATGCTGTAGTATTTCACTCTCTCTCTGTATATAAAATTAACAATCCTCAAATGGAATCCTGCAAGCCTCTTCTTAATTCAAATAAGCAAAAATGAAAGTATCAATAGAAAAGTGTGGCAATCCATCCTCACAGGTCCCAAGCAATATTTTGTCTTTTTCCAGGCTCTCAGTTCCCAAATATGAGAATGATTTTCTTCTCTGCGGTATAGCAAAGTTTAGCAGCCTCCACTAAAAGCAGTCAAGGCCTAACTTTGCAATGAAGCATTTGATTTAGTTAACCATAAGCTACTTTTACATAAGCTAAGTGCTGTGGGGTTGTCTGAACCCATCCAGGAAAGGTTTTTAAAGAGATCCACCAAGTTAAATTTATTTTGATTTGCACCTGCTAGCTCAGTGCCTTATCCCTCTCTGGCATTACTGCCGAGGATATTTTGTCCAATAATCCAAACATTAAGAAACGGCATCACTCGTCAATTTAGCCCCACTGGGTCCCAAGGACTTCCTGGTTTCTGGGGCCGCCCATGCTCCACCTCCACGCTCACTAAAGTTGTGACATGATGCTAGGTAGAGCGTGGGACAAGCACCATTATATTCTATGGAGAGTACCTTTCAGATAGTTTTTATTATATTGTAATGGGCAGTTGGTGAAGAAACGTGGGCACCAGTTGACTAACAAGGCCATATAAGACCAATGTGGGAGATGTATGTGTTAGGGTGCTTAGCCCCGGTCAGATTCTTGGCAGTTTTAGAGATGCAAAAGAGACTCGGACTAGTGGCATATTTGGTAATAATCTTGTTTATCACACAAAAAGATAACAGTTGCCCTAAGCAGGTCTTACCATTAGACACTGGGAGCCAAAAGTTTCCTAAATACCCCAAGGAGTGAATATGGCCTCTAGGGGAACATGTAATGCAGTTAGTTATATAGTTCTGATTATTACCATAGTTACCAAAAAACTAGATACATAAAATAAGCCCTATTGTCCAAAAGTTAGGTGGCTCCAGAGTGCTATCTATCCTTATACATTATTTGTAAGGTCAGCTAAAAACACAGAACAAAGGATTCATACAAGGTACAGGATGTAGTGCAGTATTAAATAAATACACATAGTGGCAGAGTAGACTGTATAATGACTTCTCAGAAGATAAACAAAGACACTAGTGTGTCTTGGCACATTACACACTGTATGTTACTTAGCAAAGTAAAGTAAAATCACAATGTTTCCCTGGCTACTTACACTTGTACGGCAAGTGGCAACACCCTACATGTTAGTAGTGATTTGTCAAAATATATGTAACATAAGGTTTGTCTAAGGTGCACAGTGGGAGACCAATTAGAGTGTGGGGATCTCACATAACATTCCCCCCTTGTCACCTTACTGAAAAGACAACAACAGTATGGGAAAGTAGTGGGAACAATCTCCATTGTTTACAGAACCAACGCACGAGTCTTGTAAAGGAACTTGAGTTGCTCACGATGTTGTTTGAGCATGCACCTTAAACAGCAAAGTGTTGGTATCAGAAATGCAATTAAAAGTGCTTGAATAATGACAAAACCTTTAAAAGTTAATTCTAACCAAGTATCTGAGAGTGAAGCACTTAAATCACCATCATGAATAAGGGTGTTCAAGTCATCTCCAGGTTTGGAGATATTATTTTTACTGATGTAGATGAGATGGGTGTCTTTTCTATCTGAAAGGGATTTCAAAGTCAATGTCACTGGGTCAATATGGACATTGAAAATGGGTAAATACTGAGAAAGAGCAAGCATATATTCAGGGTCACTGTCAATAACATCTGGTTCCACGATGGGAACAGGAGTAATCACTGTATGACCAATAACTGTAGTTTGATGAGGAATAAAGCAAAAGTTAGGAAATTTCACATCACATGTCTTAAGTCTGTATGAAAAAGTTCTATAATTTTTCACAATATAGTACTGACCATCAGAGTTCTAAGTCATTTTAACAGTAGGAACCCTCCATTTTCGCAGTAGAATTGGGCAGGTGAAAGATTGATTCATAAGTCTTGTAGTCAGGCAATGAACGTCTTTGGCATAATTTTGGTAAAGCGTCTAGTGTTGCCCACTGGTAATGCTGCTGATGGTGCTCTGAGATTACCAGTTCCATTTGATTTTATGTCCAAGTCCATAGTAAAGGACCAATCAATGCTGTTTGGTGAATAGCCACACACCAGCTTGATGACAACAAAAATGTCACAGCGACACAAGTAATGATATCCCTTCTTAGCCCAGCAGTCTGTATGAGGTGTCATCCATGCTTCAAGGGTGGGATGGAAGACCAGAAGAGGTGGAAGGTCAATATGTACTCTGTAGATGTCCTCGCTGAGATGCCCAATGGTGGGAGTGGAGGCTAACTGATCAAAAAGGGCTGTAATGGGATCAAAACATGGTAAAGACACAGTAAAAGTAATGAACATGGTATCTCTGATGGTACATTTATTGGCAGTATAGCATGGACCCCTATTGGGACGGCAGGTGATGTAACCTAGATTACGTGCAGTTGACATAGATATAGATAATGACCTAGAAGTACACATTGTGATGCAAGTAGTAGATTTACAATGTGAACAGTACCATTTAGCAAGTCATCTATCATGAATAATATCAGGAATACATCCAGATTCCAGATCACAGAAGAGATTATTGACAGTAATTATGACATAAGAGCTATAAGCAGAGCACAGGAGTTCCCTGGCAATATATTGCTTGTCTGCCTCCTTATTGTGCTGTTGGACACGTTCATTAATTTTATTCTTAGTATCTGTAAAACTCTTGGCAATATCATGCATGTTATACATGGTAAAGCACTCTTCTTGACTAAGCCCATCTACACTATATAATGGGGTGGTAGTATATCATTCTGCATGCCATCCTGGAATTTGGCCATTTGACTAGAGATAGAGGCAATATCTTCTCTGTTCCAGATGGACATGCCGGTTCTGAACAGACCAGAAATAATGCCAGTGGCACCAGTGACATCAGCAGTGTCACATCTCCTATGAGAGAAAGAAGATTTGGCCTTTTCTTATCATTAGGGAGTGGTCTAGGCCTGAATAAACCTAAGTGTTCAATGGTGTATGTACCAGCAACTGGGTCTTGTGTACGTGTCTGGTAAGCTGCAAGACTGTCTAAAAACATAGTGCTGAATAATGACACATACCAAATTTGGCCATATTCCAATAAGTAAGATTAAAAATAACTGGAACGTGCATGTATTGCACATTGTTGACAATAGTACCTGGGAGGGAGGTGGCAGTAAGACCACTGGCTGGGCCAGGTTCCTGTGGGGGACAATCAGTCAATTCACCTTCAGTAGGAGGTACAACAGTCAAAAACATAGCTGCTGTAGCTTTAAAATAGTCATTATGAAAATCTTTTGCGGAGTCTTGTGGGAACTTTTCACAAAAAGCAGGATCAATTAGAGCAGTCAGATTATATAGACCAGAATGTCTGTGATTGGCTTGGTGAATGGACAGGGTACCATTTGGGTGAGTGTTGGTATTGGGCCAACCTTGGAAATTGCCTTTAGCAAGGCGGGCAAAGGGGAGTGTTTGTCCAGTGTTATCAGTCTGTCATTCAATTTGGAGGGACGATTTGTCAGGGGCCACAACTGAGGCAGTAAGGTAGGCATCCTTGCCTTCCTGAACAGTAATCAATTTGTTGGGAACATCTATGCTAACTCCTTCAGGGATGGTGGTTTGCTGGGGTCATGTATCCTCCCTAAGGATGATCAAGTAGTGGAAGGAGTTGCCTTCGACATTGGTTGCTTTTGAATATAGTTTTCATATCTATGCCATGGACAAACGGAAATGCTCCTAGTAGAAGGATGGTCAGATGCAAGATAGCCATCTTGCAGGAATACCTGTAAGGAAAAAGAAAAGGTCAGTAGGTACAATTCTGCCCAATGGAGTCAGGAAAAGTAATTATACTCCTTTGTAAAACTTTGACTGGTTTGCATGCAACAATTTCTCAGTAAGTTTCTTCTGTTGAAGGAGTCTAACTTGGTAGACTGTGGGACTGAGTTTGTTGACAATGGGGTAGGGTCCTTCCCATTTATTGGAAAAGGAATGTGTAGGGTGAGCAAATCTAAGTACCATTATCTGATCTCTGACTTGCCAGTCCACTTTATGTGCATGTTGTCAAACTGGAGCTTGGACAGTTGTTGGGCCTTGCCCATACAGTGTGGAGCATACAAGTGGGTCTTAACAATGTCATCTCTGAGTTTTGCAACATATTTGTCTACAGACACTCTTGTCTGCAGTGGGTGTATTCACGTCAAACAGCAGGTGTTCAGGTAGTCTCATAGTTCTACCAGTCATCACCTTGAAGGCTTTCAGCTGGGTGGTGGCTGAAGGAGTCCCCCAATTGCCATAAGGAATAAAGGCAAAAGGCAATCCCAATCCTTGGGATTGTCCTCAATAAATTTGGAAAGCATGTGTTTAATCCATCTGTTGGCTCTTTCTACCTGACATGAAAATTGAGGATGGCAGGGTATGTGGAACTTCTGGTGTACCCCAAGAAGTTGGAGTGTTTCTTGCATCAACTCACCTGTAAAACTGGTTCCTTTGTCAGAGTCTACCTTGAGAGGTAGGCCCCACCTGGAGAACAATTGTTCTACCAGGACTTTTGCAGTCACCTTGGCTGTACATTCCTGAGTGGGGAAAGCTTCAACCCACTTGGAAAATAGGTCAGTAACCACAAGTGAATACTTGTTCCTGCTAGTATTGGTCAGAGGACCAATAAAGTCAATTTGGGATTGCATGCCAAGGACCAGATTGTCTCTGAGGAAGTACTTTGGCATTTCATTTGGTTGGAGCCAAATTGTTCTGAGAACAAATCAGATGGTTTTTGATGTAGTGCCTGACATCCTTGGTGATGTCTGGCCACCAACCAACAGATTTGACTCTTTGGAGTATATTTTCTACCCCCCCTGATATCCACCAGTTGAAGTGGCATGGACCTGGTGAATGAATTCAGATCTCAAAGATTCAGGGACTACCCACAGCTTGTAGTTTGAGCCATCGGACTGGTACCAGATCAATTTGTTGTCCTGGGACAGTTGCCATTGACTTGCATGTCTCTTGTAAGGGCTGTGAGTAGGCAATTCTTGTTCAGTTCCTTTGTCAAAGAATCTGAACACATCTCTCAGCTGAGAATCAGACTTCTGTGCTCTGGACAGGTCCAGTGGCACAAAAGATTCAGGTTTCTTCTTTATAGCAGCCACTTGTGTAGCTGCTAGAGCATCAGGGTGAGCCATCTCCAATGTCTCCACCCCCCCAGAGCACCCTCTTTTGCAGGAATGTCTGCTCGATCATTGAAAGAATGATATGGATCAGATTCTGAGTGGGCCTTTACTTTGTGAATAAACAGTTTGTGTTTAAAATGTTGGATCAGTTCGTGAATATATACAAAGAGTGCTTTGTACTTCACTGAGGTGCCATCAGAAGATGCAAAGGAGTTCTAATTTGGTCAGAGAGCAGCAGACCAAGTTGGAGTCTGTAAAAATGATGGTATCCTCGATGTCATGTTGTATTAGTTCGAGGGCACAGGCCACAGCTGCCAATTCTGCAAACTGAGATGATGCAACACTGCAGTGTTTGAAGGCACAAACAATGTTACCATTAGGATACAAGATGAGCACTCCAAATCTGGCTACCTGTTCTCCTTGATAGTATGAGGCAGAACCATCAGTAAAGGCATGGCGCAAGGAGGTGTCTGCAAGGAGTTTTGGAGTAGCAGGAAGAAAATGGCCTGGATCAGGCAAGTCTGGGGGCTGAAGGGCACAATCATGTGGGGCTCCTTGGTACAAAAGACCACGGGCTAAAATTGAGGGCATTTTGGCAGGGTGGACCCATATGTCATGGTCCTGGAGAAGCAGGGACCAGTGAGTCAATGTGGTGTTGGATACTGATCCATCCTTTACTCTGTTTGATAGCTGGAAGGTTGTGGGTTTGTGGTTTGTGTTCAGAATGACAGGTGAGTACCCAATGATATACAGAAAATGCTTGATGGCCCAGTAGATGGACAAAAGGTTCCTTTCACAAAGGCTGTTCTTCTGTTCCACTGGGAATAGCATTTGGGATGCATATGCAATAGGCCTCAAGGTACCATTCACTTTCTGAGCAAGGACTGCAGACATGGCAATGTCTGAAGTAGCTGATTCCAAATGGAAAGGCAAGGCTGGATTGGGGTTCAATAAAGCTGGAGCAGAGGTCAAGGCCTGTTTTAGAAGTGTCACAGCTTCAGTGTGGATGGGACCCCAAGTCCAGGGAACATCCTTTTTCTAGAGATTATACAGAGTGGTGGCCTTCTATGCAAAATCACAAAGTCCCTGGAATAGTTGACCATTCCCAGGATATGTGTAAGTGTTGCCACACTGGTTGGCAGTGGGAAATCTTGTATGCCTTGGATTTTCTTCCTAGCAAGACTCCTGCCCTGTTCTGTTATGTGCAGGCCATGAAAGATGACTTCCTATTGGCAGAGTTGTGCTTTTGCAAGGTGCATTTGAGGCCTGTCCTCTGTAAGAGGATCAGTAGTTCGTCAAGGAAGTCAAAATGTTGCTCCTTGGTTGCAGTTGCCAACAGTAGATCATCCACATACTGCAGGAGGCATTGTGGGGCAGAGAAACCCTGCAGAGCATCCATCATGTCTAGATGGAAAAGGGAGGGGCTATTGTAAAACCCCTGGGGTAAGCAGGTCCATGTGTATTGTTTACCCTTAAAGATAAATGCTAACTTATATTGACTTTCCTGAGCAAGGGGCAGTGGCCCAAAGTCATTGGAGATGTTCAGGGTGCTGAACAACCTATGATCTGGTGTTAGCAGCTTGAGCACATCTGGTGCTGATGCTACGGTAAGAGAGCAGCTAGGAGTGACTTGATTAAGTCTCCTGTAATCAAAAGTGAATCTCCAAGATCCAGTGGGCTGTTTCACTGGCCAAATGGGTAAATTAGCAGTCGAGACACAAGACCTGATCAGATCTTGTCTGAGGAGTAACTGAATAGTTTCTCTGAGTAATGGGAAGGCCTCAGCATGAAAGGGGGTATTGCCTCTGCCTGTTGTGCTGGGCCTGGGATTTCAATGACAGTTTGCATCCTCCCACAGTCATGCCTGTGCATGGCAAAAAGCATCCTGATGCTTCTGTAAGATGGGTAGGAATTTCTTGAAAAACTCATGTGTCTGGAATAGAGCTATGATGTCATATTCCTTGTCACTGGGGTAATAGCTGCAAATACATGCGAATCAGAAGTCATGACCATATGGTATTGTCCCCAATTTGGATCAGAAGCATGCTGGTCAAATCCACCACACAGCTGTGTAGTGTGAGAAAATCAATTCCCAGGATGCTGGGTTGATCACTTAATACCATGATGCCAAAGGTATGGTTCATATTGAAGGCTGCCTATCACCACCAGAAGTACAAAAGAATGATAGGTGCATAGCTTTGTGCCATCCACACCGTGTGTACTGGTCCTCCATCTGGTGGACCAGCAGGAATTTTCTGGGTCCTCATCATGTAGTACAGACACAGCCATGCCTGTATCTAGCAGAATAGTCATTTGGTGGGCCCTGACTGTGGCTATTGTGCAAGGCCTTTAGTTTTTGTAGGTGAGCTTGTTCATAATACAGACTGGGGCCTGTAGTTGTCAATCTGAACTACCGCTACCAGGGAGTTCCTGGAAAAGTAGGTGGGTCTGCTCTTGCAGGGCCTCTTACAGGTCCTGCGTAGCTGCAATTAAGTGTGCGGCCTCAGGGTTTAGGCCTAGTCTGAGGAGGCTCCAATGTCTCCTTGGCCTAGTGAGGCCTGGTGCACCAGAGCTAGTGCTGCAATGGTACGCATCAGGATCGAGACCGCTACTGATCAGACATGCCAGAGAAGGTTACGGAGGTTGTTGTTCTCCTCCACTATCACACGATAGGAAGGACCTGATCAATGGTTTTGATTGCTCCGATTGGAATTAGTTGTTCCAATTCTACTTGCTATTCCCACAGTATTATGGTTCCGGTTTCCACTTCCAGACTGGATGCGCTGTTTGTTATCTGAGGACATGGCCTTTTTGTCTTGGGCCTGGCCCTCCACTGTGTAGTGAGTTGTGGGTTCACTGATAGATTATACCGCGGCCACCTTCTTCGAGACGGAATTCAGATCTCAGAGGTAGAGCTGGTAAATCTGCTTGATCTCCTGGAGAAGGTCTGAGAATTTGTCCGTCCTGGGGAAAATTGTTGGCTCAACTTTTTCACAGACAGCCAGAAGCATGTATGGCAAGGTACACATTTTTGTACTCAATTTGGTCTGTGTCTGCAGCTTCATCCGAAAGGGCTTTGCCAGTATGGTAGGCCATCCACAACCTTTGGTGGTATGTTGCAGGGCTTTCCTTAGCCATTTGTTGCACAAGGTAGGCCAGCATGAAGCTGACCATGCCTGGAGAGTGTGCAGAAATGAGTTCCACTGCAATCTCATCAAAGGTAGCTGTTGTGGATTGGCAGACTTCCTCCAGGAGTTTCACCCAGAGGCTGGGATCAATGGTCTGCCGAAGAATCTGTACCTGGAGCATTTCTCATTTGGAACAGACCTTTTCCAAATGGCAACTGAGGTTGTTGCTAGGGTACATGCAGCCTATACTGTCAGTGATCTGCTATACAGAGTGGGCCAGCTGAAGGGGATTATTCTGTGGTGTTGGAGGGCTATGAAGAGGAGTTTAGGTTTTGTGCTCCACAAAGGGTGGCCTCTTCTGTGGCATCGGTCACATAGCAGACAACAGATGGCTGGGTAGCAGCTTCCTTCATCATTGCATCTAAATGCTTTTTGAAGGCATCTTTGCTTTCCTCAGGTATCTCCATCTTAGCGAGGGTGGCCTTGATCATTTGATTGATCTCCATTTTGTTGGCTCTAGTCAGAGCGGCAATTGGATGGGCTGTTCCTAGGCTTTTGCCACCCCCCATCATGGGGGTCACCATCTTGGCAGCGCATGTGATAGTTGTCATTCCCTTGATGACATAGTGTAGCACTGTCATGTCATGGGGATCTGCCATCTTGTTGGTAGCGGGAGGACACTGGACCACAGCAAAGGCATGGCTGGATGCAATCTTGGCAGTTGTCATCACCAGAATCATCATCACCGGATGACATAAGGTTGATGAGTGTGTAGTGAAACCTGCCCATCGCTATGATGTGACCAGCCAACACTTCTTGTTGATAGTGCAGTTTCACCATCTGGAGTCTACATTCTTTGTGACTAACTTTTGCAATGTACTGCTCAACACCTTTTGCAACTTCTTTCTGTAACATTCTATATGCAGTGCTCAACTCGCAGTTGTCCCTGAGCTCCCTTTCCAACTCTTCATTTACCCGTTTCAGGTCCTCTCTCATTTCCTCCATCTCCTCATGCAAACTCTCATTCATATCACTCAATAAATCATTCCTCTGCAACACCTGCTTCTTATCCTGTCTCAACCTGTCACATTCATCTCTTAACATACTCAGCTCTTGATCATTACCCTGTACAGAACAGTGCAAAAGAGTTTCGTTCTTACTACACAACAACTGAAGTTCTGCTTCAAACTGCTGCTCAGTTTTCAATCTTTCAGATGCCTGTAATCCCATGTCTTTCTTAAGAGACAAGAGTTGCAGTTTGAGGGAATGAAACCTTGATTCAGATACTTCCAAAGCAGCATATAGAGCCGTGACCAACAGCCCTTGAGCATCATACTTTTGGGCTGTTTGTCTCACCTTGGAGTACTGGGTTGAGATCCCCAGTAAGGGTTTTCAGAGCAATTTGTGTCCAGTGTAAAATTGTTTCAGCTTCCATGGGAGGTAAGGAAGTTAGAGATGTTGAATCTCAGGTCTGCACAGATATTAGACATAGTGATACCAGTAAAAGTTTAGGAAAACACAAAATGAACCCAACAGTGGTTTCCCTGCTGTGCATCGATCCACAATGTGTACACCAACAGATAGTCAGACTACTGTACATTTGCAATCCTGCAATTCAAAACTGCAGTTGAGCAAAAACCCTTCTACGAAGTGTTCCCGGAGGCTTCATATTAGGCCCAATTCTATTTGCAATTTACATCAATAACCTGGATACCCATCTACATACAGCTAATATTCATTTATTCGCAGATGATACTGTACTATATACCATAAACTCCTCCTTGGATGTGGCACATGAGAATTTACAGCAAGACTTTATTAAGCTCCAACATAATCTCATTAAATACAAACTCCTTCTCAATGCCAAAAAGACAAAAGCCATGGTTCTTTCACCAAATGTTGGCCTCAGACCAACACCACACATTCCCATGATTTTAAAGCTTCTTGATGAACCCCTTGAAATAGTCGAAACCTTTAAATACCTAGGATTCTGGTTGGACAATAAGCTGAACTTCCTATGCCATCTGAATGAAATCCTGAACAAATTAAGGCAGCGGTTAGGCTTATTAACATAGAAACATTGAAGCTGATGGCAGATAAGGACTGCAAGACCATTCCAGTCTGCCCATTTCTTTTTCTACCTTATAAATGTGCCATCATCCTTTGCTGTCTGTGGCCTATCTGTTCATACTCATCTGTATTCTATCATATTAAACATCTGCTTACTTTAGATGCTAGAAAGAGGCTAGTGCAATCTACATTCTTACCCATACTGGATTATGCTGACTTTATGTACACTCATTGTCCCCTAACGATGCTCAGCAAACTTGACACTCTATACCACCGGGCCCTAAGATTCATTCTCAGCCTACCCTTACATACCCACCATTGTCTTCAATACCAGGAATCGGGTTGGCCTTCACTCTCAACTAGGAGGAAAAGAAATGCTCTTCTCTGGCTCCATAGAGCACTTTCTAATAAGCTCCCAACACACATCTCTAGCTTATTCATGTGTGTTAAGGGTTTTTATGGGCTGAGACATTTCTCTATACTCTGCTTTCAGATTCCTAGAGTAAATACAACCTATGGCTTGGCCGCAATTAACTTTTCACTTCCATCTGTATGGAACTCCATGCAAAGTGCACTAAAACTGCCCTCACGTCCAGGCCTATCCACATTCAAAGCTTCTTTGAGGGAAACTTGCAACTTTACCCTTTTCACTAGTTCCACAGTTAGAACATTTATCAAGGCCCTTCCTCATAGGTGACTTCCAGTACCCATTGCATGCTCTCATCTACCCTAGCCCTTTTCATCCTCTCTCCTTCTCTCCCTTTACACTGCCTTTCCCTTGCTTTCCCTTTTCCGAATACTGCCAACAGTAGGAGGTTGTCTAGGACTGATGACGCTCTACACCTTCCTATAATATTACTATTTTTGAACTGCATTTTATTGTAATCCTGGCAGGTCAGCAGGTGTTGGCCATTTGTGCATAACCTGTAAAATATGTATTGCATTCCTATATCTGTGCCCATGTACTTATTGTATTGTATGTATTGTATTGTTATATGTCCAGGACCACTTTGAAAATTAGCTTGATCAATGGTGTTTATGACTGGTAAAATAAAGTGATTGATTGATTGATTGTGCATGGTCCAGATGGCTGTGCACATCTGCAACTGTTAACTCAGGTCCATTAGGGACCTGAGTGAATGAGAATATGATTCCACTATCTCAAAAAGAAAGAAAATTATTTGCAAAATACTTTGTTAATGCACTGGTTAGGAAAACATAATGCTGCAAAAGTAAGGAAATGCTGCATTATGGTTTTTATCCCTAGCTCCCTACTCCTACCCCCTTCCGAGCAGCAAAAGTATGGGCGAGGTGATACGGGTGTGTACACCAACTTATTACCAGCAAGGGAAGGGTAAGCCAACAAGTCGAGAAACTTTGCAAATCCAGACCTCCTGCTCATGGTCACCAATATGTTAGGGTGGTTAGACCTGGTCAGATTCTTGGCAGTCTTAGAGATGCAAAACAGACTTGGACTAGAGGTGTATTTGGCAATAAACTTGTTTATTACACAAAAAGATAACAGTTGCCTTAAGCAGGTCTTACCATTAGACACTGGGCACCAAAAGTTTTCCAAATACCCCAAGGAGTGAAGATGTCCTTGAGGGGAATATGTAATACAGTTAGTTATATAGTTCTGATTATTACCATAGTTACCAAAACACTAGATACATAAAATAAGCCCTATTGGCCAATGGTTAGGTGGCTCCAGAGTGATATTTATCCTTATACATTATTTATAAAGTCAGCTAAAAACACAGAACAAAGGATTCATACAAGGTACAGGATGTAGTGCAGTATTAAATAAACTCACATAGTGGCAGTGTAGACCGTATAATGACTTCTCAGAAGATAAACAAAGACGCTAGTGTGTCTTGGTACATTACATGCTGCATGTTACTTAGTAAAGTAAAGTAAAATCATAATGTTTCCCTGGCTACTTACACTTGTATGGCAAGTGCCAACATCCTACATGTTAGTGGTGGTTTGTCATAATATATGTAACATAAGGTTTGTCTAAGGTGTGCTGTGGGAGACCAATTAGAGTATGGGGACCTCGCATAACATATGTAAGGAATAATGTATGGGTGACTACACACAACATGCCTTTGTTTCCATCAAGGGGTTGAGATAACAGCATATGGACCTCGAGAGCAAAGGTCCAGAGGTCCATGTTGTTATCTCAACCATGAGATGGAAACACAAGACAAGCTGTGTATGGTCACCCATATTTTATTTTTTATAGTATATGGTTCTGGGGCGATAGACAGCGTGAGAGCCAAGAAGCAGCTCTGCTGAGTAAGGGCTAGCAGTACATACTGTAATTTACTGCATGTACTAAAAAAAGATAAAATCCAATAATAATTTTTTTTTTGTATCTGTATCAAAGCCCAGCACATACAGACTTGATATAGAATTCCAGCTGTGGCAGTTGCACTGGTATATATATATATATATATATATAGAGAGAGAGAGAGAGAGAGAGAAAGAGACAGAGAAAGAGAGACAGTGTGTGAGTCGAGGAGTGGCTCTGCCTATTAAGCACTATTGCACTCAGAGGAATCCCCTCAGTATGCTGAGGACGGGCATTGCAAACCACTAGCGTGGCTGTGAAGGCAGGCTCCAGCGAGCATAAGTCTCACTGAGTGAAAATTAAAGTGGGTGTCAGGTAAAAATCAGAGCAAGCAGGGTCATAGGTGCACCTAATGATAGAGCATGCACCATAACATTTAGAATGTGCACATTTAATATGTGCACAGCAATGTTTGGAGAACCACTGATTTCCATACAGAATAAGCTCTAACCATATTAGAATAAGTGGAAATGAGCTGTTTACAGCTCATGTTGTCTTTCCTGGTGAAACATTTCCAAATAAAATAAATAAATATATAAATAAATAAATAAGTCTCTATGAAAATAAGTCCGAGGCACCCAGAGCCTCTGGGATTGGGCACCTGAAAAATAAAATTTGCTTTACCTTTCCATAAACTATATTCTAGTTAATATGAAGGCATCACTGCTTGCCTCTACCTACCTGCCCCTCCTTTCTCACCTCTGTCTTCTTATGCCCTAGCCCCCCATTATACTATTACAAACTTGCACACTTGCCTCCTATCCGCTTTAATCCCTAAGAAGTTCATGAAAGTTTGATTGCCTGTACCTGCACAGCCTTGGTTGTTGATGCTGTACCTGATGCACAGCTTTGGTTGTTGGTACCTGATGTTAATATGAAAATGCACCATGTAATCATATGTAGCCACTGACTGTAAATTGCACTATTGCTTTTGTTGTAATCACATTGTCCTTAGCCTATTACTATTGTTATTGAATAATCCAATTATTTACTGTACATTCTTTTCACCAACTCATGTTGGGGTGTTTTTTTGACTGTGCTCCTGTATGTACTGTTCCTTTTGTACTGTGTTATTGCCACCCTGTGGCCAGGGTCGTGACTGAAAATGATCCTTTGGATCAGCGCACTTACACAGTTACCAAAGACATAAATAAATAAATAAGACTGACCAACATCAGAGTCTCAAAAGGCTCAATACTGGACATGATGCTGTTCACTCTAGTAATTAATGACTTACCAAGTGTTTGTTCTAAATAGGGCTGTGCAAACCTCTAAAAGTTTGACCTTGCGAACTTTAAGGGTAGAACCTAAAAAAGTTCTACTGAGTCCTACCTGGTTCAACCAGGTAGAACTGAGAGAACTAAGTTCTACCTGGTTCAAGCCAAACAGTACAAGATATACAAGTTCTACCAAGTTCTACCTGGTTTAAGACACCCAGTACATTATAACCCTTACCCAACCCTAACCTGTCTCCTTCCCATACCTCTCCCATTAACACGATGAAGTCTTTGGAAGCACAGCAGAATTGTGTGCCCACATCCTTTGCCCCTCCTCCTGCACTGCATCCTGTGTATGTGATGGGGGGGAGTTCAACTTTCAACCATATGTTTGTGGTCCTCCCATCACCACTGCCTTCTGTTCTGGTTCCCAGAGTGGCTGCTGCGCTATAGAAACAATCATTTGGCTTAATCTTTGGAGGGCACAGTTGTGTGTGCCCCCATCTTTCAGACAAGGCAGAGGCACTCAGTGAGTACTTCTGCTTTGTAATCACTGATGAAAAGGAGGGGCCAATACCACAAGGAAAAGGAGGGATGGGCGGGGGGAGGCAGAGATAATGGATTGGGTCATCCAGGAGGAGAGGGTTCTAAAAGGCCTTAAAGCCTTGTGGGTGGACAAGGCACTAGGACCTGATGGTGTATATATGAGAGTCCTGAAGGAATTAGCAGAGGTATTGGCAAGCCCTCTGGCAGACCTGTTTAACACCTCCTTGGAGACAGGGAGTGTGCCCATGGACTGGAGGATGGCTCACATGGTACCCCTCCACAAGAGTGGACCCAGAGATGAACCAGGCAATTACAAACTGGTAAGCTTGACTTCCATTGTGGGGAAACTTATGGAGACCATTCTGAAGGAGTGGTTGATAACCTTCCTGGATAGTAATGTACTCCAGGATGAAAGACAGCATGGGTTTGTCTAGGGAAGATCATGTCAGACTAACCTAATTGACTTCTTTGATTGGGTCATAAGAGAGGCTGATGAGGACCATGCTGTGGATGTTCTGTATCTGGACTTCAGCAAAGCCTTTAACTTAGTGCCACATGGAAGGTTATTGGGCAATCTGAGGAACCTGGGGGCAGGGGAGAAACAAGTGGGGTGGATTAGGAGCTGGCTGCAGAACAGACAGCAGAAGGTAATAGTAAGGGGCAGGACATCGAAGCCAAGACCCATGACTAGTGGAATGCTGCAGGGTTCAATGCTAGGCCCTGCTTTATTCAATGTCTTTATTGGGGACATTGCAGAGGAGGTCAAGTGTAAGATTAGCCTGTTCGCTGATGACACATAGATACTGTATGCACAAAAGTGGACAGTGAGGTAGGGAGGCAGGAACTCTGGGAGGATCTAGCTAAACTCGAGCACTGGTCAGATGTGTGGCAGTTGGGGTTTAGTGCTAAGAAGTGCAAGGTCATTCATCTTAGAGCCAGAAACTCCAGGACCAGCTACTGCCTGGAGGGGAGTGCAGGTATCAACTTCAGAGGAGGAGAAGGACATAGGGGTACTAGTCACAGAGGACATGAGGATACAGGGTATCAGCAAAGTGCAGAAGGGCAGCAGCAAGGGCCAATTGGATGATAGGGTGCATTGTCAGGGGTATCACCTCAAGAAAAGAGGAGGTTATCCTGCCCTTGTACAGATCGCTGGTGAGGTCACACTTGGAGTACTGTGTGCAGTACTGATGTTCTTACCTAAAAATTGCTGGAAAGGGTGCAGCATAAGGCAACAAAGATGATCATGGGGCTAGGGGAGAAACCCAATGAGGAAAGATTGAGGGAGCTCAACATGTACTCCCTGGAGGACAAAAGGGAGAGGGGGGACGTGATAGAGACCTTTAAATACTTAAAAAGCATAAACAGGGTCAAAGTGAGAGGATTGTTCCACTTAAAGGGAGAAAGGGTCATGAGGGAGCACAGTCTGAAGTTGGAAGGGGGAAGATTCAAGAAGGAAATGAGGATGCTGGGTGGAATGCGTGCTGGAGGACTTGTTCATACTAAAGACAGTGGACAGTTTTAAGCGGGGATGAGATAGAGTCAGTGGGAGGATAAGTACAGCCAAAAACAAAAGAGGGAAAAATCCAGGGAGAGGGGATGATAGAAAAGGAATGGTGGGGGCAGCTACAGGATACATAAACTGTGAGCTGCACACTTGGGCAGACTTGATAGACCTATGGGCCATTTTCTGCAGGTGACTTTGTATGTTCGTATGTTTGTATTGGTGACCTGTGATTTGGGCGAATGCATAATAGCAAGGTCAAATCATGGCGATTACATGACGGCAAGTACCAGAATGTTGAAGCCAGTATTCCCTTTCCCTGAGGTGCTACGACTTCAGAGTTAGATAACAAATAAAGGGAGGTGCGAGGGGCAAAGCCCCCAACAGAAAAGGTACGGTTGCCATTCTGGTCCCCACTGTTTTCCTTTCGCTGATGTGGGCTCGCTCTTTTGCTTTTGCCCATATCACAAGGCATCATTCGTATTCCCCTGCCCTAATTGTCCAAACACGAGTCTAGTCAGGTGCTTCCCCATTACGTGGTGGGAGGAGAGCACTAAGGTATCGATAGTAAGACCACTATTTCAAGCCACGCTGAATGCAAATGACACAAATGCAGTTTGGGGTGGGATTTGCATCAGGGTGTCCAGTTGCAAATAGGCACCCTGGTGCAAGTTCAGCCCAAAACTGCCTTGTCCTCACTCAGCAAGCATGGCATACAGAAACTGCTGTTGCTTGCTGGGTACTGTGTTCCCCCATCGCTACCACCTAACAGCCCACATCAGGCTAGCCTCCTGGAATAGAAAGGGAAGGGAGAACAAATGATTGGGCACACACAGTAGTACCCTCTGAAGCTGGGGTCAACAGATCTTTTTTGTAGTTCAGTGGCTCCTGGAAGTGGGAAGAAAATGGTCAGGCAGCATGAAAGGGAAGACCACACCTCTCAAGTTACCAGCAACAACAAATGAGAGGTCAGTGTGCTGTTTATTAAGCCAGTGATGTGCTGCCAAATTTTTAATACTCCCCTGCCATACACCCCGGATTTCAGTGGTCATCACTTACCTCACCTCGTCGAGAAGTATGTACCCCTGTGGAATTCCCCCTGTGGCAGGATGGGAGGGGGAAGGCCATCCTTCCCCAGCAGACATTATCCAGTTCCTCACACCCAGATCGGAGCAGCAGGGTGAACCACCAGAGTATGGGCAGGGCTTCACAAAGCCCAGGCCCTCATTTTTTCCACTGTTGTTGTTCCTTCCCCATGCTGTAGTGCCAGTACATGTACATGGAGGTGCACTCGTCATGTGTCACTGCAGCTCTTTCCCTTCAAGTTGCTCATGCCTGTACTACCACTGGGCATGCACCCAGTGGCAGTCAAGGGCTGAGATGGCTTGGCCATCCTCACCAAGAGAGAACAGTTGCCCCTGGGATGCTCAGTCCTCTCCCACTCTGTCAACCCCCGGCAACCCATGCTCATTCCCAAGCACAGGGTACCGGTGTGGCAGGAGGAGGTAAGGCATTCAATGCCTTAGCCCTCCATGCCACTGAGCCAGCCTTAATTGATTCCCTTTACACAAACATATACAATACCAACCAATAACATTAATATGGAAAATTTAAATTCCACATGCATCGCAGGCTTAAACTCCATGATACACATTCAATCTGGCCTTGGAATTACTAGGGCAAATTTAAAAGAAATAATCTTGCTGTATCTAGAACTAAACTAAAACTAGCTCAGAATTACTTTTCCACTAGTGCCCCAAAGAGGTGAAACCTACTTCCAGTAACAATAACAACTGCTCAGACTTTGTCATTCTTTAAAATTGCACTAAAGATACATCATATTAATGCCAGCAAATGTACATGCTATACTATGATCCCACTTATTTTTATATTGCCAATGTACTTTTTCTGTACTGTCATTTATTGTATTGTGGTGCACTGTATTGATTGCACTTTGTGCTGTGCATCAGGGGTACCTTTGAAAAATGGGTACTTGTGCTCAGTGGACCTATCTGGATAACAAAAATAAACAAATGAACAATAAGGTCCAAAAGTCAAGAGTTGAGTTAGTAGGGTGGCCCTTGTGGGGGGGGATAATAAGTTCAATAAAATAAAAATAAACTCATCCAAATAATGAAAGGCATTTCACTTTATTCCTTGTGTACTGTGCAAAGTAAGATACAGTAGTTATTCTATGGGGAGGCCCGGAATTATTTCCATATTTGTGGGGATGCTGAAGATCTTTTCCATGACTTGGGGGAAGCTCACTATGACAAAGTCTGAGAACTAATGTTCTACTGTAACCAACCTCTTTCATCACTCAGCTTGAGGATGGTTGCCAGACGACACTCAAAGGGGCTTGCCTGATCCTGAGAGTTGTCCTCTTGGGTATTCTGCTTGGAGACAGAGGGAGGGATTTTCAAAACCCCAGAAACTGATGCAGGTGCAGTGAAAGAACTGACTCAAGTGGGGCCTGACTTGTTGAGCTGCATTTTTTTCCCACAAGTGCCATATTTTCAAAGCTGGAACTGGTTTACAACTGGCTCCACAATTTACAGCAGTTTGCAGATGTTTTTGGTGCAGCTGCGCCAAAATATCACACCTGGTTGAACGAGGCACAACATCTGCCTGCAGCTGCACCTGCCACCCATGTGGAGCACGGGTTACAGATACCAATGCCTGCAGGTGCGGAGAAGTTGTAACACAGTGCTGGCTACAGCATGGGACTTAGTCCAGAATATCTGGAAATCAGGCCCAGGATGTTTAGGTGTCTGTGCTTGAGGGGGCTGACTCAGCCAGCAGCAGGAAAAAACAGCAATTATATTAATAATCCTGCCCTACCCACCAAAAGAATATAAGAGGGGAAGGCAAGCTGTAGATGAGAAGGGAGACACAGAGATGTCAGAAGATTAAAAAGAGTGGAGGTGCTGAAGATCCGAAGGGCACTTGTTATGGTGTAAAGGGCCTTTTTTCAAACCAGTCTTTGATATACAGAAATACAGTAACTGCACATTTATGATGAAGAACATAATGTAAATAATACATATATAGTATATTGGAATATGGAACAGACTATTAAGAGCTGAGTTGTCTAGAAAGCTTTTTGTATACATTTTGACCTTCCATGTTTTTCTTTAGTGCTGTAACTCCAAGGGGTTTCCCTGGCCAGGTATTGTTATGTACATGTTGCATGCTGTGTTATTATCACCTGATTCAATAAAAAAAAAAAAAAAAAAAGAGCTCAGCTGTTAAACATTTGCACCAAAGAGGCTATATTATATTAGGAGTTTTTGGTCCCACTGACTTCAAAAATAGAAATTTGCCTTCAAGCCCAACTACAGTACCAGCAATACGGTAACTCCTGAGGTTAGGAAATAATGTTGAGTATCCTATAAAAGGCAGTCCAAAGGCAAGAAGTACTGTTGAGATATTATTTTCATTTACATATGCCCCCCTCCACACGCATACATTTTGACTAGGATCATATTAGTGCCCCAATTGTAGTACCTCACAAATTTGGAACTTACAGACACACACACAATATTTTGGTTTAAATAATAACTGGGGCTGGGGGGGTCTCTCTCCCCTCTATCCCTGTGGTCTGCTGAATTTGACAATCATGGACTGTGCATCTGCATCACACCAAACTTATGTCTAGTGGTACCAATTCATTAGCATGAGGGGTACTGCCCTAATGTTATTAAATTTTGGCTTTGCTTGCTTTCTGTGAAGTACCCAGAAAATTTCCTCATTCTTTCCTGTAGTGTTGTGAGCACTGTCGTACTGTCCACTCATCTGACAGTGTACATCTTGGGCAGTCTCTTTCTCTCATCACAGGGACTGTGAGTGCTGTCACACTGTCCACTAATCTGACAGTGTACATCTCGGGCAGTCTTTTCCTCTCATCACACAGACTGATGCATGAGCCACATTTAAGCAAATCCATCCTGGGGATGGCATGTCTGACACCCAACAGAAGGTGTTTGTACATAGGGAGGTCCCAGACCTGGGCTGAATGTTAACAGATGTTTTCACGTCATTGCGCAATAACATCCTGAGGGATCAAAATATATATGCAACACTTGTCTGCCTTCCCTTCGTGTAAACCTTTGATGAATTCTAACTTTTTAAAAGCCAAATTGTTAAAACTGGACACCTTTGCTCAGTGAAAAACTAATACTAATGCAACCATTAAAATGTGTTTGAATTCATCAAACTAAAGGTTTGCACAACGAATAGGCTGAGAATTGTTGCATATGATATGACATAGGTCAGCTAGCAGGGAACATTCTATACTTGCTTGGCTTGCTATATGACCTGCTGAAATTGCTTGGACTAATGCAGAAACCTTGCAGAAGTCAGGGGAGACCAAGTGCCAAAATTCAGCTGTCACTCAGGTTTAACTTTAGTTTTAAGCTGACTTTAGACTTGGAGCTGTCAGTCCTCTGTGAGTGCTCTCCTGTCAAGAAAACCATCAGCAAGAAGTGAAGAAAGAGACAGTCCCTAGTCAACAACATCAACAGCATGCCCATCTTCCCCCAAAAAATAACTGTATAGGTGTATTTATGAACTGAAAAAAAATGAAAATGGTATGTAATGTCAGTTTAATGCCGCTGAGGAGAATAGTCTCTTAAGATGTCCTTATTATCAGAATGCTTAAAAAAGACAAAACAAGCGAGATAATCCAGCAACCATGTATAAGTGGAAGGCTTGCTTCAAACAGTGACAGTTCCAGAGCTTTGGGGTGATGATGTCTCTGAAGCACTGCAGACTACAATATTTCAACTAGAAATAACAAGTCAAGGAACAAACAGCAAACATAAAAAAAATCTGAACTAAAAAAACTAAACACTGGGAACACATGAGAACAAGATCTGCATTGCACGTACATAATATCACCTAAGGAATATGCTCTGCTCTTGGCTTAAAGGAGTACTATATTGAGAACATGCAAAACCATCTATAACCCCCCCCCCCACAGTGGCATTAGAGCCTAAGGCAGGGTACAGTTTGTGCCCATAAGTAATTATTGGATACAATTCATGCCTTGGTAGGTAATTAGTGGGGAATAGGTAGTTTGGCAAGGAAAGGGTTTATACTGGGCCGCTCTCTGGAGACCTGCTGCTAATGGGAGTTTGCCATGGGTGGGTGGGATATAAGCATGGACACACAGAACAAGAGGGGGAGTTTGAGAAAGAGCTCAAGAGAGGGAGAGGACTGGAGTGAGTGCAATTGCCTGCTCCGGTTAGCCAGAGGTTTTCTAAGTTGCAGTGTTTACAGACAGAGCCTTTGGGAGCATGTGGCAGTGGCCAAAGTTTTGGGCCCTGTGTGGGACCCCAACATATGCCACCCCAGTGGGACTGGAGCAAGATGTTCCATTGGGACTGCTGCTGGAATGTGAGGCACAAGGTTGAGCCAAGTATAGAGGCATCGAGAAGGGTTTCACCAGGAGCTTCCAGCTTTGAAGCCCTGTGGAGAGTGGTAGTTGATCAAGCAGGGATGAAGCACTGTTTGCCACAGTTGGGGATGCGTTGCCCATAAGTCGTGGGGACAGTCATCCAAGGGAAGTTACAAGAAGCTGACATGGGAGCTTGAAGGGAGCTAGCGGCTCTGATTTGAGAGGCCAGCCTGATCCAGATGGAAAAGTCACACTGAGTCAGCCGAGATAGGATTTAGAATGGAGGTGGTGTCCCCAAGGTGAAAGGCCAGCCTGTTCTGTGGGAAGGGAAGCAGCGAGTAAAGGGAAAAGAGGAGAAAAGTTGGGCCATATCAGCCCAAGGTGCATCTGAGGATTAAAGCTGCCTGAATTTGGGGATAGAAACCTAGAAACATAGAATATGATGGCAGATAAGGACCACTTGGCCCACGTAGTCTACCCATTTCCGTACCTGATGGATAAGCTGCAGATTCTAGTTAACCAACAGCTTACTTCCTCCTACCCCCCACTAGAATTGCTTTATGTCCTTCCCATGCATTCTTGAATTCTCCCACTGTTCTTGACTCCACAACCTCCTTAGGAAGGCTGTTCCACACATCCACAACCCTCTCCATGAAGAATGTCTGATTCATGCCTCGTGGGAAATTCATGTACTCTTTGCTCAAGTGAACTGTTCGTTTTGTGAAATATGGGATCGTAGTGGTCAAGGATATGTACTGCCTACCTCAACCCAACTATTTACTACTCCATGGAGTGTTCATTAACTTTGTTATTAGATGGGATCCCCACAGTCAGTTCTACAAAGTTGTGGTCTCATTATTTCATCAAATGTTATTGTGGCTAGCTTTGATTGCCTTACAGTCCAGTAGCTGAAGAGCTTTGCACCCCACTGTGGCTGTAAGACCGGGTAAATGCAAGTCACTTCTGGGTTAGTGTCTGCTGTGGCCCCCCTTCCCACAGACGTTACCATCAGCATACCCCTAGATATCGGGGAGGGGGTGGGATGCACATCTATTGTGCAGAGTGTTTTGATTTGCATGTGTAGTCCTGGTGTGTCCTTCCCTTTGTTTATTATTTTTTTTCTAAACTAGCCTACTAGTTTTATGATAGTTTTACAGCCCCTGGGGATTTGCCATGTTAGCATGGTTTCTTGCTTTTCTTTTTGTTACAGTACTTCCTGTCTCACGTGACAGTGATGTATCTGGAACCACTGATTCAGCAAATACTTTGCACTGGGCACACCGGAGGACAGGCTCTAGACTGGGCTTAAGTAATAGCACCCAAGGCACAGGTTCTGCATTGGGCTGAAGTTGAAGCCCCAAGGCACAGACTCTTGCACTGGACTTTCAAGCAGCAGTATTTGTCAGTCACCATACAGTTTTAATCAGCAATAATGTTTTCCTGGCAAAAATATTAAGATACATATTTTTCATTTCATTTTCTTTCATTCCTGAAACAAGATATGGGATTTTGAAGTTTTCAAAATGTTACGCTCCCATGCCATGCCCACCATAAAACAATGAAATATCTTGGTACAGGGTGTGCTACAGTATTTACCATCAGAAACATGTGGTAACACCATCCTAATACATCCACATTATGGATTCATTCAACAGGTAACCTTGACAGAAGAGATTTTTAAAACTTGTGAGTGGCGGCCATCTTTAATGATGTGAGTCATCAGTTACAAAATTAGCTATGAAAGCAATTTTAAAAATATCTTAGAAAATTAAAAGTACACTTAAGATGAGTCTAAGGATGACAAAAATTAATTTTTGCTAGAAAGAAAAAAATTACTTGAAGAAATGTGTGCTGTGTACTGGATATGGGTAGAAGCTCCTGAAGAATCACCTATATACTAGGCTAGTGAAGCCCTGCAGGCAGGCTGTATAATGAGTTTTTTCCTGAAGCACAGGCAATGCACCAGGCCTGGATGATGGGTTGTTATTATGACTGGCTGGTCAGTGCCATAGGAAATATTTATAGTTACATTTATTGTTGGAGTCTGTATATTAGGAGGTGGACATACGATAAACACTCCAATTAAAGTCGCTGCCTATGTTTTTCTTACAATGGACCTACAATTGTACTTTTTAAACAATATACTCATGTATTTGCACAAGAGAAACCCAGCTAATTTTTTAACTGTTTTTGTTGTAGTAGGACCTTAGGAATATAAGACAATGCAGGCAACATGGTATTACTCAGATTGGTATTTTGCAAAGCCTTCTCTATTGTATTTGTCTCTACTTCAATGTTTATTGAAACACACAGACAGACCTCAGTCTTGCCTGACACATTTCAGAATAGCAATTCTTTTATCAAAGGCAACAGATTTTGAAACCCACACCACTTAAATACAAAAAATTCAACACGTGATTATATGATGTCATAAGCGCACAGTGCACTTATTGGTCAAAACATCAAATTTAAAAATCTCATTAACTGAGTTCTACAAATCCCATCATATATATCTCACCACACTCCTTATGTGTACCTAAAAATATTGAGTCATGTAAAGTGCTGTAAAAGAGTGCTTATTATGTACAACATACAAAAAAAGGCAATAGTGAGGACATACAAGGGAGGAGGGGGAGACAAAGAGTTAAAAACTAAAACACAATATTTAAAATGTAAACTTCTGCATCTAGAATAATTTTTATTTTTAGTTATTTATTTACTTATTTCAGTTTGGGATTAATACCTTTGAGTCAAGGACTCATTTTCAAAGGTTTCAAGTCAGTGGTGAACAAACATTATAGTTAATACAAGGTATACAGAAAAATCAGGGAAACAATCCCAGAGGCAACCAAATATATTGAAATTATATACATCTTACAAGCAGTAGTAACAGAAAAAAGATTAATAAGAGAAAGGTGGGTAAGACTCTGTGTTGGAGATCACTAGAATGGTGGGTCAACCAAAAATGGAAAGAGTAGGGTGGTCAGCCAAGAGTGAGCATCGTCAGCGGTGGGGGGGTGAGGGGGTGGTCAGCCATGAGTGGGCATCGTCAGAGGTGGGAGGTGAAGGGGTGGTCAGCCAAGAGTGGGCATCATCAGGGGTGGGGTGGGGGGTGGTCAGCCATGAGTGGACATCGTTGGGGTGGGGGGTGAAAGAAGGGAGTGAGAAGAAATTAAGGGGAAAGTGTAGGAGGATATTTGGTACAAAATCCATATTAGTACATATTTAGTACATAATCAATATTATTGTAGATAACCAAGTGACTTGATAGTGCAAGTGATTACATATCACTGTACAAAGCAGTCAAAAATTATATCATTTTATTTTCAAAGAATATCAGTTCATCAGGTTCCAGGGTACTACTATTCAACATTTCTTTAGATAAGGATGCACATCAAGCTGAGTATTTAGCCTGGTCTTATGTTCACCCTCAATGTTAAAATCCAGAAATGTTCTCCTATGAACATTAAGTTTTCAAAATCTCCACTTCTAGGTTTTCTATTCACTTTATTTATGGCTGTAAAGGAGAACCCGTGCTGCTTATTCTCTCCTGCTTCTATAATGTGTGCAGCAGCGGCATAAGTTAAATCCTTTTTGGCAATTGCTCTGCTATGTTCCCCTACCCTTACTTTAAAATTTGGGGTAGTTTATCCCACATAGAAAGCTCTGCAGAGAGGGATTTTGGGTTACCCCCTACCCCCCTCATAACCAGGGATGAATAAGTATGTTGTACTAATTCAGTAAATTAATACAATTGCCCCACCCCCCGACTGCATTTACCTGTGGTTATATGATTATATTTATAGTAGTTTGTTGTAAGTATCTAACTGCAGGGGTTCCTGTCTGCCTAAACACAGCCTACCAGGACCATGTCTATAGAGAAAGCAGCTCTGCTGCACCCACTATTCTTCTGTGCCCATCCCATGTATGCTTACAAGTATACCCAGATGTGGCTCAGTTTTTGGCAAACAAAGGAAATTGGCAAGGCACATACATACACAAAATCACAAAGGCAGTGCCATTTACTCTTTTCCTCCTCCTGCTCTTGCTACCCCCCTGGGACTGTGCTGGAACTGGATCAGAGGGGACCGCGGGTCTCTTAAAGCACACGCCTCAGCAATGGCTGGATTTCTAATAGGAGAGTTGGGTATAGCAGCAGAGCCGAGCAAACCCGGGGGGCTCCCTCCATGCAACACACACTCAATCAATCCATTCCAGTAGGGTCAGGGGAGGTTGCACACCTATGATGCTGCAGCTTGCAGCTAGTCAGTCCACAGTGACAGATTTTAAAGGAGAGAAAACATTTTTAAAATACACAGCAAGCAAGACATGAAATAAAATTAATAAGGGACAAAATAAGGGACTCATGAAACAAATGAAACCTACTGGGGCCTAAATGGTAGTGCTGCTGACAGCCAGCAGTCAGTCTTGTCAGGTTGGGTTGGGTTGGGTTGAGTTGGGAGGGGAAGTGGCACACACAGACATGTTATGATGTAGCTGGCAGCTAGCTGGCCCAGTGCGGGTATACCATTAGAATGGCGATTGATTTCCATTGCTGCAATTACAGCACCGCAACAAGGGTGACAGTGAAAGAGGCGATCTTGATTGTAGATCGCCCCTCACTCCTGTCGCCCTCTTCCCCCACACAGTTTCTTGCCCCTCCAGGGCACACCCACCCTGAAAGAGGTTATATTTAGTTTTGTATGGTCCAGGGGGGTGAAGCCCCTGTATTAAGGAGTGTGTGGTGCAAAGCCCCCTGCAAAAAAAAAATGTTTCCGGGAGGGCACTTTGTCACTGTAGCTTCCTGGAAACATAATACCTGACTCTGTAATGCTTGGCAGCATGTTACCAATGCCATAATGGGCATTAGCAATATGATTTTCACCACGCCATGGGTGAACCCCCAAAGTGAAATATAATTTTAAAGGGTACTTGGGAGGTAACATTTTTAAAATACACAGCAGCAAGACATGTAACGTTTTGGAGGTGTTGCACCAAATTTTCAACATGGCCTTTTTAGGAACCCTCCTCATGAAGAGTACTGGGGTCATTTTGGTCACTTGTCCCAAAAGGTGATTTCACAAAACGATTGCGCTATTCTGTGCCAGAGGTGTGAAAACACATTTTTGGCAGGATGTGGAAAATGGCAGCTGTATTGTTTTGAAGGAGGTGTGCAAAAATGGCAATGTTGAAAATATGGAGTAAAAATATCAAAAACTGGCAAAGTTAGGAGCATGTGTAGAAACTGTACAATGCACGCTAGTAATGCAGCTATTTTATTTTTATTTTTTCATCAAATTTGCAGCATGGGCTTTTTGGGACCCCACCTCATAAACAGTGGCACTGTCATTTTGAGAATCGGTCCCGAAATGTGATTCCACGCAGCGACCGAAAAATCACCTTTCGGGACTGAGTAACAAGATTACAGTGACAGTTTTCAAGATGTGGGGTCCCAAGAATCCCATGTTGAAAATTTGGGGCAAACATTCCAAAAAATGGCTGATGCACCTGCTACCAGCAGCCATGATTTCTAAGGTCCATGTTCCTCTGCTCAAGCCATCTGGCAGCCCCAATATTGTCATCTGTTGCGCCACAGGGCCAGAATTGGTCAACTAAGAATTGTAGTTCTGGTCTCTGTATTCCTAACTTGTGCTGCCTCATATTGCCTAGTGTACCTCAAGTTATCCATGTCCTGTATATATCTCTGCATCTTATGTTAAATCTATGTAAAACCTGTACTGTGATGTCCTGAACTGTAATGTCCCCCCCTATGTATTCCCCCCAGGTTGCATCTGGAAATGAGTGGTTCCCCACTCAGCATGCCTGCCTGGTTAAGCTCTTAAATAAATAAATAAATAAATAAATAAATAAATAAATAAATAAGATAAAAACCCCATTGAATGGCATTATAGCATGCTTACCTTTGATTCCTCAGTTTGGGGTTCAGCTTTGAAGAGTGCAGCTGTATCCCAGTCCAAAGAAGAAGACAGTGCTGACCTCTGGAGGTAAGCATGGGGTAACGTGGGTGTGTGAGGAGGTGGATGCTCAGTAGGAGGGGGGGGAGGAGGAGGGGGAGAGGGACTGCAATGATGGTGAGAGACTGTTTTATTTCTTACAGGGAAAAAAAAATGGCAAGGGACCGTTTTCTGATTTTCAGGGGGAAAAAAAGAAAAAACATTTGGGCATACTAGGGTGGGCTCCCAGTGTGCCACATGAATGGTGTAGGTTGTAGATGATGCCAACACAGGGACTGGGCACCCCGATGTTGGCAGGTGGGAGAAGAAAAACAACAGGCACACTGGTAAGGGCCCTCATTGTGCCACACGAGTGTGGGTGTGTGGGGGGGGGTGTTTCACATAATGCTGACACGGGGATTGGGCACACCGATGTCAGCGGGTGAAATGATTATTGTTTGGGCATACAGGGGTGGGCTCCCAGTGTGTCACATAAGTTGGTGGGACAGAGAATGCCACAAGCTGGTGGTGGAGGGATAAAATGAATTGTATTTGGGCACACCAGGGTGGGCTCCCAGTGTGCCGCATGTGTGTGTGTGTGGGGGGGGATTTTCACATAATGCTGACACGGGGATTGGGCACACCAATGTCAGCGGGTGAAATGATTATTGTTTGGGCATGCTGGGGTGGGCTCCCAGTGTGCCACATAAGTTGGTGGGACAGAGAATGCCGCAAGCTGGTGACGGGGGATAAAATGAATTGTATTTGGGCACACAAGGGTGGGCTCCCAGTGTGCCACATGAGGTGGGGGGACCACAGAATGCCACGGAGCTGCCAGCAGTGACACAACTGCACATGCGCAGCACTCACACATACACAGTTGTGGTGAATGGCATTTTGCCATTCACAATGGCTCCAGTAGAACTGCCCATGTGCGCAAGTCGCGCTTGTGCAATTCATGCCATGGAATCCGGAAGTAACAGCCAAAACAGTGCAGCTGTTATTTCATAGCGGTAATCATGGCAGAGAGTTTTAAGCTCCATTGGACTTTTGGAAGGATATTTCCAAAAGTCCAATGGAAGGTTCCATGATCGGCTGAGCGATCGCTAAAGTGCTGTAGGCTCTGCCCACAGCCCTAAAAAGGGACAAAACAAGGAATACTACCAGGTGCAGTGGTAGTGCTGCAGGTAGATGACTGGATCAGTTCCAGAGTTGGGGGATTTATACAGACATCTTATGCTGCAGCTTGCAGCTTGCAGCTTGCCATCCCAGACATATAATGTTAAAGGGGAGAACATGCCAAATACACAGCATAATAATAGTGGTGATAAGGCAGGGATCACCCACTTGATCATGCAAAGCAGGATCAGAGGTCAGCAGGCAACACAACAGTCTCTTAGCTTTCTTCAGCAAACAGCAGCAGCAATTAGTCATTGAACCAGAGTCTTGGTCTTCAGTGCTCTAACCGTAGGCTTGTTCTTCAGTTCTCTGATGCTTTCTAACCAATTAAAGCAATCTAACCAGCAAAGAATAGCATTAATCACTAACCTTAAAGTAAAGGCAAGTAATGGGGCTAGGGCTTATGAGGTCTACTATGTTATACTCACTCAGTGCTTTGAAATGCAGCAGCGAGCAGACCATGTTCTTTCTGAGGAGCCACCATCCACCAGACAACAATAAGGGAAGCAAAAGACCAGCATTTTGAAAGAAGATTTTGCTAAGGACTTGTAAAATGTTAACTTCTTCCACTTAACTAAATGTTAGCTGTGGTGAGTAGTGTGAAAAACAAATGACTTTGGTGTGAGCTGTTGTTCTTGCTGGGGCTGGGGACTGTTGCTTTTTAAGATCCCAGTCTGGGGAAAAGAGGTGTTAATTGTTGATTTTTAGCTCTCCAGGTGGCCTCAAAAGGGTTAAGCAACTTTGTTTCCTGATTCACTGCAGCACTCTGTTAAGGGAGGAGAACTGATTGCCTGCTTGAACTGCTTCAAAGGCAGCAGCTTCAAAAGGGCATTTGTTTATGTTCTGATAAAGATGAGGGTGTGGTAGCACCAATCGCATGTGCATTACTGTGTATTTTGGTTTGTCTTACTGTGACAAGGTACCTTTGTAAATGAGCCTATGGCTCAAAGGTTTTCCAAACTGCTGTTTAAATAAAATAAAATAAAATAAAACAAAATAAAAATAAATTACCACACCAGTTGGGAGACACCAAGACAGAAGGCAGAAAGAGATCAGCAGCAGACTATAGCTGCATCGGCTGTGACTAAGCTGAGGGATGGTGGCACGGTCCGTAGGTCTGGGTGGCACTGATCCCCTCTGGCAAGGTCTCCAGAAGCCCAGAACTCAGTCAGGGTTCTGCTGAGAAGGACACCCCCTTGTCTCAAGATGGGAGGAGGTAGACAACAGCAGCATCACCTCAAGTAACCAGAAGATCGAGAGCAGCATGGCACCATAGGGAGCTATGGAAGACCACCGCTCAAGGGAGATTACTGGGATCCATTAGGATCCAATTGTCATGAAGTATGCTTGAGAAGAGAGCACCGCTTGAGAGAACGAAACTGGATGGGTCTTGCAGTCCTTATCTGCCATTAACTTCTATGTTTCTAGGTAAGTAAGCCTTGCATTTAAAGGGAATCACTAGAACAGGCACAGCCTTCCCCAGTCACTACAAAAATGCCTGATTAGTGCTTTCAGATAGTAACTTTTTTAAAATTACCTCTAAATGTTTTTTAGTGATTTGTGGATCCTCAATCCACTTTATTTTCATAGCTTAATATCCATGAGCAGCAGAGAGCTTCCTGAGCTTCACTTTATGCTAATATATCCTGTCAACCAATAGCAGCGGTCAAACAGACATATTAGCATAGACTGAGCTCAAGAATCTCATTGCTGCTCATGAGATGGTGGCTGCCAGCAACAGAAAGTGGAAGTTGTGGGCAGCTGTTTTAAATCATAAAAAGGTGTTACTGTCTGAAAGCACTAATAAAGAGTTTCTGTAGTGTCTGAGGAAAGCTGTGTCTTTTCTAGTGTTTTCCTTTGAGAATGCTCTATGTGTGTGAGAGAAACACCTAGGTTAAATTATAATTCCCTGGCAGTGTAGCTATGTGAATGGATCGTCAGGAAGAGAGACACCTGCCTGATATGGAAGTCCTGTGCCTGCTGTGAGTTATATATGTAATCAATTTCTGCTTAACTGTGGCAATTTGTCTCTGTGTTTTTCCTCCTTTCATCAGTGTGCACTGCTCCCTGCTTTGCCTCTCAGAAGGAAAAGGTCTGGCAAGAGTTGGGGCCAGCAAGACCCATGGGTGGAGCCAGGCAAGGAATAATGTTCTTTGGACTACTGGGGTCATCGCTGATGTAGCTAGAGGAAGGCACACAGGGCCAGACCAACTATTTCAGTCCAAATTGATGTCACTGACTGCCACAGTACCAAGCACTGACATGGCTGCCACAGCGTACTGTTCACCTGCCCCAGAAGATGCCCCTTTGCAGTGGTGAGGGGACACCAAGGCTCCCATGTTCTTAGTCATTTGTGTGACAAAATATCAGTTTAAAAGCCTCTTTATAGCACAGGGAGGTAAACCAAAATTCTAACTGTGGGTACAGTGCAAGTGTATCAGTCATGGGACGTTTAGCCTAAACTCTAACCATGGGTACAGTGAGAGTGTAGTAACTGTGAGAATTTACTGTACCAAGTGTGAGAGGTGACTGGTGAGGGAAATGTCCTTCATTTGATGTGTGACACCAGAACAGTATAATAAATGCATCCAGCTGGAACCCAGCTCCAGCTTGGATCTCAGTTTGTGTGTTTTCTCATGTTATTGTTATGTTATGTTATTGTCATGTCATGTCATGTCATGTCATGTCATGTCATGTCATGTCATGTCATGTCATGTCATGTCATGTCATGTCAATGCTATGCTATGTTAGGAAGAAATGCAGGGGGAGGCGGGAGTGTGTTTAAAGGTGGAAGAGGATATGGGAGGCCATAGGGCTGAAGAAGTGGATAAGAGCCTGGGGGAGTAGGCAGCAGCAGGGCTGGGTGCATGGGGGATTGGGAGAGGGGAGGGCAGCAAGCAGGAGGGGAGGGTGGAAGGATGGCGGGAAATGGAAGCAACAGCAGTGATCCTAGGGAAAAGGAAGCCATAAATGAGTACACGGGGGGAGGGGGGCTTAAGTGGTTCAAGGGAGAAAGGGGTGTGTTAGTGGTGGGGGACACCATACTTAAGGGGATCAGATGGGGCAGTAGAGGGGAACGGCATAGTCACATATGGGTGGAAGCCATACCAGGTCTAAGGGCATACAGAGTGGGGCAAGCAACTCTAAGATGCGTGAGGAGGGGAAGGGGAAGAGCGCACATAGTGGTGTATGTGGGGACTAATGACCTGGCAGGGGAGACTGTGGAGATGGTTAAGGGAAGGTTCGGAGAATTGGGAAAGCTGTGTGAGGAAGTAGGAGAGATGGTTGCCTTTTCGGAGGTGCTCCCAGTACCCCGAGTGAACACAGTGAGGAAAGAGAGGATCAGGGAATTCAACGTGTGGCTGGAGGAGTGGTGTAGATCAAAAGAGTATGGGTAGGTGGGGAGATGGGGACAGATCTGGGACAATAATGAATGATATGCAGGAGATAGGCTGCACCTAAGTTGGGAGGGAAAGGGTGTATTAAAGCAGAAGCTACAGGAATATATAGCAACAAAAGTGAATTTAAACTGGCTAGTGGGGGTGGTGGGCAGTCAGACTATAGGCAATGTACCCACCCCCAAGCTAGTAAGAAGGTACTTGGGGATTTAGTCCGGAAGGGGCAGGGTGGGGGATCTGGAAAGGAGGGGAAGGGTGACAGGGTGGAAGGTGGTCTCAGTGAATGTGAGAAGCCTTGGTAACAAGGCAGTGGAGCTTCAGGTGCGCTTGGTTGTAGGGAGGGTGGACATCGTGGCCATCACAGAAATGTGGGCCACAGAGCACTGGGACTGGGATCTGGCAATCCCAGGGTTCAGACTGTACAGAAAGGACTGTAGGTAAGGAAAGGGGGGGGGTGGCTGTCTACGTGCGGGAGGGGATCAAATGTACAAGGGACGAAAAGGAAGAGAGGGATATGGAGGCAATATGGTTACAGCTCCAGGACTCCAGGATAAGGAAGTTGAGGTTTGGGGTGGTGTATAGGTCACCATCCCAGACAATGGAAAGGGACAGGGAACTAGCGGAACAAATCAGTAGGGTATGTAGGAGGGAGAAGGTGGTCATAGTGGGGGATTTCAACCTGCCGGGGATGGACTGGGCTGTCCCGGTCACCTCCAGTGCTAGGGAGAGGGTCTTCTTGGACACATTCCAAGAGGGGTTCCTGACACAGCTGGTTGCCGAACCCACAAGACTGGGGAACATGCTGGACCTGGTACTATCTAACAATGAGGCAGTGAAGGACATAAGGGTGGAGGATCCGTTAGCTGACAGCAATCATCAAACAGTGTGGTTTAACATCACAATGAGCAAGGAGCTGGAGGGATCCGCAACAAAGATGGTGGATTTTAGGAAGGCAGACTTTGGGAAAATGGGGGAATTGCTGAAGGGAAGACTCAAAAGAATAAAGCAGGGGATGGGGACAACGCAGAAGTGGGACATAATAAAGAAAGGAATCATAGAGGTGATGGAAACATGCACCAAGCTACAGAGCAAGAAGAATATGGCAATGAGACCATGCTGTCTGAACAGGGAGGTTGATAGAGGGGTGAAAGCAAAACAGCTGTGCACTGTGAGGTCTGTAAGGACAGGAAGGGGAGGACAGAGGAGTACACCAAATGGTCCGGAGGTGACCAAGAGGGTAAGGGGTGTGAAAACCACTAGGGAACTCAGATTAGCACAGGGAATTAAAGGAGGGGCGAAATACTTTTTTAGATACATTAGGGAGAAAAGGAAGTGCAGGGACTGTATAGTGAGAATAAAAAGGGGAAAGGAGTGGGTAGAAAAGGGGAAGGAACAAGCGGAAGCACTGCAAGAGTACTTCTGCTCAGTGTTCACAAGGGAGGAAGGGGATCCATTACCACACTGGTCGGGAGGGTTGGGAGTGTGAGTTAACAGACGGTAGGATAGAGGGTAGCAGAGTCTTGGAATAGCTAAGGGCATTAAAGGTGAATAAAGCACCAGGGCCAGATGGTATCCACCCCAGGGTACTGTGGGAGATGGCAGAGGTTCTAGCAGAACCACTGGCAGACCTGTTCAGCACCTCCCTGCTGGAAATGGGGGAGGTGACTCAGGACTGAAGGATGACCCATGCACTGCCGTTACATAAAAGCGGTCCAAGGGACAAGCCAGAGAACTATAGGCCAGTCAGTCTGACGTCCATAGTGGGAAAGCTCATGGAGACAATACTAAATGACAGGCTGGTGGCATTTCTGGAGGGCAACAACCTGCAGGACGGGATGCAGCATGGGTTCATTTCAGGGAGATCCTGCCAGACCAATCTTATACAGTACTATGACTGGGTGATGAGGGACTTGGATGGGGGCCATGCTGTGGATGTGCTGTACTGTCCTTATACTGTACTATGACTGGGTGATGAGGGAGTTGGATGGGGCCATGCTGTGGATGTGCTATACTGTCCTTACACAGTACTATGACTGGGTGATGAGGGACTTGGATAGGGGCCATGCTGTGGATGTGCTATACTGTCCTTATACAGTACTATGGCTGGGTGACGAGGGAGTTGGATGGGAGCCATGCTGTGGATGTGCTATACTGTCCTTATACAATACTATGACTGGGTGATGAGCGACTTGGACGGGGGCCATGCTGTGGATGTGCTATAATGTCCTTATACAGTACTATGACTGGGTGATGAGGGACTTGGACGGGGGCCATGCTGTGGATGTGCTATAATGTCCTTATACAGTACTATGACTGGGTGATGAGGGACTTGGACGGGGGTCATGCTGTGGATGTGCTATAATGTCCTTATACAGTACTATGACTTGGTGATGAGGGACTTGGATGGGGGCCATGCTGTGGATGTGCTATACTTGGATTTCAGCAAGGCCTTCGATTCAGTGTCCCATGGGAGACTGGGGTGAAGTTATCTGGGGTGGGAGTGGGGACAAAGATGGCATGTTGGATCTCAAACTAGCTAAGGGACAAGCTGCAGAGGGTGGTGGTGGGGGGAGTCTCAAAGCCTAGATCTGTGATGAGCGGGGTGCTGCAGGGCTCAGTGCTGGGCCCAGTGCTGTTCGGGTTATTCATCTCAGGCATTGCTCAGGAGGTAGTGAGCAGGATTAGCCTGTTTGGCAATGACACCAAAATTGGTGCAGTAGTAGACGATGAAGAGGGATGGGTGCAACTATAGAGGGACTTGACAAAGTTGGAGGAATGGTTAGGGAAGTGGTAGCTGGGGTTCAATGCAAAAAAAAGCAAGGTGTTGCATTTTGGGGCAAGGAACCCAAGAAGAGAATACTGGTCAGGGGGGGATCAAGCTGGGGAGCACCGAGGAGGAAAAGGACCTGGTGTACTGATAACAGCAAGCATGAACAATACTGCCCAATGCAGGAGGGCAGCAGTGAAAGCAAACAGGATGCTAGGGTGCATAGCATGCAGATTCACATCCAGGCACAAGGTGGTGATTTTGCGTCTATACAGGGTGCCGGTTAGGCCTCACTTGGAGTACTGTGTGCAGTTCTGGAGGCCGTACCTGAGCCGGGACATCAAGCTGCTGGAAGGAATGCAGTGAAGGATGATGAGGATGATTCAGGAGATGGAGGGAATGGATTATGAAATGAGGTTAAAGGAACTGAATATGTATGCACTGGAAGAGAAGTGGGAGAGGGGGGACATGATCAAGACATTCAAGTACCTGAAGGGTGTCAACAAAGGGGGGGACAGAGGGGGCATTGAAACTAAGGAGCGGGAGGGAGACTAGGGGGCATAGGCTAAGAATAGAGGGGGGAGATTCAGGGGGATGATGAGGAGGCATTACTTCATAGAGAGAGTAGTTGCGAGATGGAGTGCACTACCAGAAGGGGTGATATTATGCAAAAATGTGGCAGGCTTTAAGAATGCTTGGGACAGGGTACAGGGGTGAGTAAGGGTGGGTGAGAAGGATAAAAATGGGAGGTTAAGGGGGTTGGGGAGAGGGGCAGCTGCCTACTAGGGAGCTAGCTGCACAATCGAGCAGACTTTGATAGACCGGTAGGTTTGTTCTGCTAGCACCTTCATATGTTCATATGTATGTATGTTCGTATTGGTGCCCGTGCATGTTAAAGGTACCATGGTTCCCCACACCTGACCCAAGGTGACAAGGTAGTAGCAAAGGTACTGGTTTTCATGGTGTAAGGCAGGTGCTCCTCTGATGAAAGATGTCACCCGATACCCTTTGACACAGGGGGATGCCCAGCCTTTATACTACATCACCTGCTGACCAGGCACTAGGATGTCACAAGTGTGTGTAGAAAAATGTAAACCCAAAGTTTATGGCATAGTGGGAGAAGCTGGTGATATGCAGAGTAGAACAGGCTCAGTCACGAGGTATGACCTCACCCACTGGTGTGAAAAGAAGGAAAAGAGAAGTTAAGAGGCTCAAGATGTGAGAGGAGGGTAAAGCCTTTGCAAAGGGACTCTTCTTTCTGTGTAAAATTTCATCTTGGAGTACTCTTTTCTGTGTAATATATTTTGGAGCATTTTTTCTGTGTAATATATTTCGGAACAAATTGTTCGTGTAATATATTTTGGAGCACTTTTTCTCTGTGCAGTATTATAAACTTTCAAAGGGACTGTATGGTCCTGACTCAAGTCAGGCATCAGAATCAAGCCTGTCTTTATAGTGTTAATCAGGAGAGCTTTCAGGGATTGAATTCCTATTGGGCCTTATGAACTACTGGGGCAGAGTGGCTATGAGCACATATCTGGGGCGCACAGCCACTCCACACCCTACACACCCCACACGCAGGATGCACCAAGGGGGGGTGGCAGCACCTATAGCAAAGAGAAATAGTGCCGGGGGAAGGCAAGGACATGCCAGCACTACGTGACATGCACCACGGCATGTAGTGCTGGCTGCAAGAGTGCAGGTTATGCCAGGGAGAACCCTGCCATAAGCCTCTTATGTGCCCCATGAACACAGTGGGAGTTGCTGGACAACAGGGTGAGTAGCCCATCCACACAGCAGGGCCACTGCATATGGCTGCCAGGTGCTTCCCACCTGCTCCAGTGCACATCAGACCCTCCCAGGACCCCTCCACACAGGGGAAAAGGACTTGGATGCTGCCCCCCGAAAGGCACCACCTGCCCACCCCCCATTAACGGCATGGTACAGTGACTTACCCCCACACCACTGACTGCCATCCCCCCACCCTGTCCCTCTGCACCTTTCTGGTGCCATTGTATGGCCAGCAGCATTACCTTCCACATGCCACCACAGCCACCGGCCCTCAGACATCTGCGGGGCACAATGCCAATGCATGCTTCACCGCGTATGGGATCCACTGTGGATCCTGATCCAGGCATCCAATTGGATGCCTGGCAGGGTCAGCGACTCCACTCCCGACCACCCTGTGGAGTCCTGTGCGCCAAGGGAGGCAGGGCTGTGGACATGTGATGGCCGGTAGTGACTACTGGCCGGGGTGCACTTATCCATCGGTGCGCAGCTATGCAGGTGGGGTACGTGCAGTTTCTGCGTAGCCCCGCCCTCATAGTACATAGGGCCCATTGTGTGTAATTGTAAATATTTTCAGTAATAGGCCACTACTGCATAAACCACCTTGAAGTGTAATGTTTCTGTCATAACAGAGGTCTGAGCTGAGCTTACCCCATGGTAGAGGAAAAATTTACATAGTCAATAATATGCAGGAAATCCTTTAGAGAGCAGTCCACCTTATCCTAAATACAGAGGGTTTTCCCAGACTAAGATCAACCACTACTGACACCAAGAGGTTAACACATGGTGCCAGCCTCTGATGAGGTAATACAGTACAGCAGCAGCAGAGTGGGTTACAAGAAAGGTAAGCCAAGAAAGGGTTCTCCTTAAAGCAAAATGTATATGACCAGCCTGCTGGTACAGTACAGCAGCAAGGTGTCCGTCTGCATCGCCGACATCCTGGATTTGGGGATGGACTCTGGAGCTAGACAACTGGCAAGGGGGAGAAGGAATGAGCATCCTAGGGACTGCTCTCCTTCTCCAGAGGGAGGGAGGGAGGAATAGTGTCCAGCACTATGCAGACCCCTGGCAGAGGCCATGGGTACTGCTGTGGCTGGTGCCACACTTTGGTGGGGCAGACACTGGCACCATTGCACACCCCCCCCCAGAAAAAAAATCAGCAAAAATTAATGCCGGCCCCTGCCTCCGCTGCCGCTTCTGCTGCAGACAAATGTCCATCGGTAGTCCCACTCTCATGACCCCACCCTCGGGGGCAAGCCAGGGTTCATGACTGTGTTTCCTGGGGAGGGTGCACCTGCCTGGTGGCTCCGCCCAGGGGGTAAGCCTTGGAATGGGGGGAGCAGGAGCAGGGACAAGAACCTCCAGTAGTAAGGGATATAAGCCAGCAAAAAAAAAAAAAGCAAAATGTGCAGTAAACAATAAACTAACTACAAGAGAAGAATTTAAACTGCTACAGCTGAAAAGAAGATATTATTTTATTTATTTATTTTTATTTAGTTAAACTTTGGTAACCGGGAAAGGCACACTGAGCCAAGGTGCGACCCAAGGGATAATTGGGTATAAAGAAAGAAAATATATACAAAATAAATGAGTATGACTGTGCAAGGGGCAAACCAGTGTGATGAATCCCCAATTAGAGCATAAATGCAAAAATAACTCAGCACCCACAGAGAAGACTAACAAGTATATGGTAAATTCAAAACTTAATACTAGTTTTTATTAACAGAAAATATGTGCACTAAGTAGGAAGTATACAACCCTGGGCAACATGCACACTGACTAGTGACGACACAGAGAAAGGAAATGGCTAATGTTTCACCCAGGCATTACTAGCCTTCACCAATGACAGACATGTCATTCATTGTCTCTATAAAGTGCTAAAGAAATACATCAATTATATGACAAAAAATGTATTTAAAATGCAACATGGTCATGGAATTGGTGAGGCACAAACTTCAAAAGTGTGTAGATGATAATATAAGCTGCAACACTGCCCAATTAATTAGATATAAAGTAAACCATTGACATATTCTACAGATAAATGAACTGAAACTGATAGTAATGTCATACAAAGCCATATTTAGAGCAGAGTACCTGATTATAACAAAACAAATGTCGGGCAAATATCCATATGTTTTCTAAAGATAAGTGCACATCTTATACATGTATCATTTTAGCCTGGTAAAAGAAAACATGGTAATACATGCTATTCAGTAATTACAGTTCATGAGCACATTTAAAACAGTCCAAGCCAGACAACATCACTAAATGTGGTGCTTGAACTCGTATATAATCAATAGGGCTAGTTACATATGGCTCAATCTCCCCCAGCCATGGTTCAATCCCTCCCCCACCCCAAAAGCCACAATTTATGGTGTAGGATTCCAAGGGTGGGGAGGTAGATAACATAAATCTCTAACAGAGGAAACAATATGTTTATTTATTTATTTATTTAAAATTTGATGACCGGGAAAGGCACGCTGAGCCGAGGCTCGTTTCCAGGTACGACCCGGGTACAGTTTGTACAGGGAGTATCAAGAGTAACAGAAAGTACAGGCAGTAATCACAGTCATTAAATTATGCAGTACAGTACACTTATTGAAGATGTAACATTTGGTCATTTAGGAGTCTGAGAGAGATGAGGAGAGGTCAACTAGGGGTGGAAATTATTACCCCTCCACAATTACATGACAGATAGATACTGTCAGTAAATAAAATTCCAGTTCACAAGAGGGGATAGTTAAAAAATAAAATGTCATGCTGGACTATAAAAAAAATGCTGAAAAATGAAAGATTCAAGAATCTACACAGCAAAAAACGGCTAACATCAGAAGTAGACTTGCCTTTAACTGCAAAATTGCAGCTATGTCTATCAAGTCATTTAAACCTCTTCCACTCCTCGCTGTTAGATTATATATCCAGTAGCCTTCATGTCTACCAATCAGATGTTCCCTACCCCCTACCCCAGTCCAAGACTCACTTTTTCAATTCCTTGAAACACAATGCCATGAATACTATCTCAGGCTGATCTGATGTGTTGCAGGATGACGTATGACATGTTACATTTTTGTATGGCCCTGACATGTTCACCAGTTCCTGTTTTGAATTGGTGAATGGTGTGCCCTACATAAAAGGCACCCCATGAACATGTAATCAAATATACCACCCCATACGTTTCACAATTCACAAAATGCTTTGTATGAAAACTCTCTCACTATTAGGATTAACAAATGTTTTACCCTATTTAATATAGGAGTAATACATACATATTCTGCATCTAAATGCCCCAACTGGGGGGGAGGTTGTAGCCATGTTATGCTGTTCTGAGTTGGGGTGGCTAAGTGACTAGAGAGTATTATGTCCCTCACTGTCTGCAGTCTTTTAAACACAAAGCCTGGTCCACCCTCTGCTACATGCTTAAGTTTATTGTCTGTGCTAAGAATGCCCCAATTGTTCATCACAATATTTTTTAATTCATGAGAGTGCTATAATAAAATTATACATACTATTGGACCACCTTGATCTTCTTGGTTCTTTGGGGAATAGTGCGGATGTCCTTGTCCTACTAACCACATGTTCTAATGTGCTTGGTAACGGAGACTGCACTATAACCACATCCTTTAAACCTAGTAACCTGCTACATCTTTCTATTTTAAAGTCTTCTGGTTTAGTACAGTTGCACAATGTCCTAATTAATTATTTTAAAATGTTGTGAACAACATGTGGTGGATGACAACTATTGAAAAGTAAGAGTCTATTTCAGTCTACCGATTTTTGGAATAAATCAACACCAGCATTGCAGTCGATGCTCTATAGACACAAAATCCAGAGGAATTTATCCCACTGGATAGCTTCATGACTGAGCGATAGAAAACAAAGGAAATGCATCAGGGGGTCATATTCAAGGTGGTCAGAGGTGATGAATGGAGTGCTCCAGGGATCCGTATTGGGCCCCTGTTTATTTAACATATACATAAATTCAATGACAAGCAAGTAGAATGTATGGGAATCTAAATTCACAGATGATACCAGGCTAGGGAAGGTGGTGGATAACATAGATGAGGCTACAATTTTGCAGGCAGCACTTCATGAGTTGGAGGAATGGGGAGATAAACATAGGTTATCATTTAACATAGATAAATGCACTTTAATGCTTTTCGGCAACAAAAAAAAATCAAAGCAAAGTGCACATTAAATGGGAAACCCTACGAGAAGTTATGGATGAGAGGGATCTGGGCATTCAAGTAACAAGTGAGCTAAGTTTTAAAAATCATTGGAGCCAGGTAGTGAAAAAGGCTAGCAGTATAGTGAGCTATATTGGTAGGCACATCAGGAGAGCAGAAGTAGGGAGGTGCTGGTCCCACTGTATACATCATTGGTGAAACCGCAGGTGGAGTACTGTGCCCAATTCTGGTCACCTGGATATAAAGGGGAGGTAAAAGCTATTGAAATGGTCCAACGGAGGGCCACAAGAATGATCTCAGATGTCAAAGACATGGAATATAATGAGAGGCTGTCTGAACTGGGGTTGTGCTCCCTCAAATACCGCAGGTTAAGGGGAGATATGTGTTTAGTTTTTAGGGCAATGTCTAAAGAGGGGATAGGCTTGGATATAAGAGAGCAAAGTTACTGCACTAGAGCCTACCCTCTACAAATATCGGGGGGGAGGTTTCAGACCTTGAAAAGGAAACACTGGTTTAAACTGAGGATTGTGCCAGTCTGGAATAGTCTACCAGTAGAAGTGGTTGCCAGTTTAAATATGAAGGAGTTTAAAACCAGACTGGACCAACAGTTATTATCAAATGGGAGTCAAGGGTATATTTAGAACAATGTGTGAGCTATATGAATTTTGGTCTTCTATGCTCTGTAAGAACCTATGAAACCTAGGAAACATTACCATCCCTGAATTTCTAGTGCTAATCTTTAAGTCAGGGAATGGTATGGATTCCTGATCTATGTTGACTTTGAATCTCAAATTGGGGTTTGTACTTTCTTTTTTTTTTTTTTTAAAGAATGTTTATTCGTTTTCAGTAAATCAGACAACAAACATACACACAATACACATACCCGGCTAAGCCAGGGACACAACCCAAAAACCGGCTGTGTAAACTATGTACACCCCCTATTTACAAGCACACTGGGAAGCCGCCCCACATCATGACTAGAATCAGAGTCGGAGATATTTACCATATAACATTTTCGATTTATGAGAGCACCCTCCCTTCTTTAACTCAATCTTCCCTTGAATGCCCACTCGCAGATGTGCTACAACCTAAGACCCCATATAGCCTGAGTCTTCCCAGACGACCTTCCAATGTGTCCCCTGGAAAGAGAGAGAGAGAGAGAATCCCCATCCCCATGAGCCCCCGCAGACCGCATCTAGTCCCCTGCTGCCTTAATAATAGACCCAGATCAAACCAAGATTAACCAACTGAAAAAACTTGAAGTCTAAACATCACTCAGGATATAGGGGAAATTACAAAAAGAAAGAGCTTATTACACATGGCACTATACCCTGGAGACTTTAGATAATCCACCGTGTATCCCTTTGCTAATCGTTATCTGACAGACAGATCTGTGTTCTAGAACCTGTATATTGCTGTGAATAGATCGTATCTAATATTGCCCATCTTTTGACAAATACCTCCTGTCTTCCCTCAGAAAAAAGGTGTCTCTTGATCTTAGCCAAAACCCCCAACAATTCTCTCACCCATTGTTCATATGAACAAACCTGATCGTCTTTCCAGTGTTTTACTATAAACACCTTAACTATTGACACCATTAAAGAGAGATGAAATCTGGGTGTAGCCCCCCTAATCTGAGAGAAGTCAGCCAGAACACATATTTCTGGGGTCATGTAGGCAGAATAGTCAAGCATTGGATCCATGCCCTGTTTAATCTCTCTCCATAGGGAAGAGATTTTGCTACATCTCCACATGACATGTAACAAATCACCTACTTCTATCCTGCACCTGAAGCATAGATCTGTCTGCCTCAACCCTCTGGAATATAGCTTTACAGGGGTATAATATATGTTGTGAACCACAAAAATCTGCATATTCCTATATTTGGGAATCACATTATATTTAATGGCTTTCCCACCTTAGATTAAGTGCCAACACCTTATCCCAGTATGGAATTGAAGTAGTAGTACTTAGGCCCAGGGAATCCAAAAGAAGCTTATACACTCGTGAGAGTGGGTTAGTTCTTTGGAAGGCTTCCTCTAATCTCCTCCATGAGAGGAAACTATCTGTAAAATTCCCCAGTCCCTTCCGGGATCCTGCAATCATTTGTTTAAGCTGTATTATTTGAAAAAAGGACAGACCCTCACATTGTGGTGGTAGGACTATTTTATCACCCTGTTGCATATTGCTTAAACTTAAACCATCCAGATGAGTACCCCATCGGTGTCCAAGTACCCGACCCCCTATTACCAAATTAGGGTTACCCAGTATAGGCTGGTCCCTGGACCTCATTTGACAACCTTTCTGTGTCGGAGTAAGGAAAGACCACCAGGCCTCTAGGGTTTTCCTAATTGGGTTCCCATGCCCTTCCCTAAATAGTCCTTTTTAGGTCCAGCATATAACATCGACTCAAGGGAATAATCTGAGCTCATTAATAGCTGCCTCTCGATTTGCAGCCATGCAGGTAAGTAGTTCCCTTCTCCACCACTTACCCTCCATTGAGCCATCAGGCCTAACTGGCCTGCCACATAGTAGGCATGGAGATCAGGCAATCTAATGCCCCCCTCCTCATATGGCATACACAAGACCTTATACTTAATCCTAACTGGTTTGTTGTTCCACAGAAATCCTAAGATCAGTTTTCTAATTAAATTAAGCCACCTGACAGGAATGTTATATGGGGCTAAATATATAGGATATATCAACCTCGGTAAGACATTCATCTTGATAATGCCCAAGCGTGCCGTAAAATTCAAAGGTAACTTGTTCCACCTTGTGACATCCCCTTTAATCACTGAAATGATCCCACCCAAATTGGCATCCGCCCCAGACTCTTGATTTGCTGTAATCAAAATTCCAAAATATTTCAACTTGTCAGTATTCCACTGCACCCCCAAGGATAAAAAATCTGCCTTAAATACATGCAGGGTCAAGGGTAGGATTTGCGTTTTGGTAAGGTTTAGTTTATAGTTAGAGACCTTAGAGAAACGGTCTATTAAGTCTCTAACAGTCTCGAAACTGGATACTGGGTCTCGTAAGTGAAGAAGTATGTCACCCACAAAAACTGAAAGTTTTAACTCCATTCCCCCAATCCTGATCCCTTGGACCCCAGGATCCCCAATAATAGATCTTAACAAGGGTTCTAAATAAATGTTAAACAATATCGGCGAAAGGGGACATCCTTGCCGAGTCCCATTATTGAGTTGGAATTCCCTCGAGATATAACCATTACATAGAATTCTAGCTGTAGGAGCAGCATATAAATTCTTAATACCTCTAATAAGGCCCCCAGGGAACCCCATTTTCTCCATTGTAGCAAAGAGGAATGAATGTGAGACCCGATCAAACGCTTTTTCAGCGTCTAAAGAAATCAAGGCCAGGGGTAGCTGAGAATCCGGGGCAAAATTGATAATATGATGAATTTTCCTGAGCGCGTCTTTCGCCCCTTGCCCTGGCATAAAGCCTACTTGCTCCTGACTAATTAAACTCGGAGCAACCGTCAGGATCCTATTCGCCAAAATTTTAGTAAGTATCTTAATATCTTGATTGATTAATGCTATGGGCCTATAGTTTCCCATTACATCCCTGGGTTTATCTGGCTTAGGTATTAAAGTAACATACGCCTGATATAGGGGTGAGTGGTGAATTCCTTCCCTCATTACAGTAAGAAAAAAATCATGAAGTATAGGGAGTATAGTCTGAATATGGGTTTGGTAGAATTTAGCCATAAGACCATCAGGTCCTGGTGATTTGCCTAGGGGAAGGGACCGCACCACATCAAGAATCTCAGATGTTCTTATTGGGGCATCCAGTTCCCTAGCTATAGCAGAATCCAGTATTGGTAACTGGATTCCTTCCAGATAACTATTGACCTCTTTCTCCCCCACTAAATCACTCGCTTGGTAAATTTTTGCAAAGAATGATGCAAATGCCTCAGCCATTTCCTGGGGGTCTGTGACCAGCTTCCCTTCATGATTAACTGATATAACTGTCCTACTAGCCTCCCATTCTTTAATTCTAGCTGCTAGGAGGCACCCTGGAACATCCCCCTGTAAGAGAAACTTGGCATTAGTCTTATTTAACCAAAACTCTGTCTTCCCATATAGAATCTCTGACCTTTCCTTTCTCAAACTTTTAAGTTCCACATCAATTTCCTCCGAGGACCCTTCATGCTGCGACAAAAAGTTTATTGCCCCAACAAAAAATTCCTCTTTGGCCCTTCTAACCGACCTCTCCCTTGCTGCTAAAGCTCTAGCTGCCTCCGAATACAAAAACTTGCATGTAGGCCAAGCTAGCTTTTTATCGCTCAGTGTGGGAAGTTGGGATCTAATAATTTCCTGCAAAGCCCCCTCTAGTTCATCCCTTCTCTTATCCTCCATCAAAAGCCAGTCATGAAGCCTCCACCTGTAGGGTCTAGGCGGTGTAGGTTTTGGGACCCATTGCAACTGGATAAGAGAATGGTCTGAGAGGGTTCTACCCTCAGTCAGAACTTCTCTGGTCTCTGCCAGAGCCACTCTATTGACCAAAAAAATATCAATCCTAGTATGACTTTTATGTGCAGCCTAGTAAAATGTCATGCTAAGGCCCCTGTTAGGAAAGATCTTAACTGGGTCAGTTAAAGCTGCTGACTCCAAAAGCTTAGCCAGGGCAAGTTGGGCCTTGGACCTCGGCCCTCCATGTGAAGGCATCCTATCCTCCTTATTGTCAAGATATATATTCCAATCCCCAGCCAAGATAAGGGAAAGAGGGGGAAACGTGGCAATATCCCCTTCTATCGAGGCAAAAAATTCGGGATCGGGGGGAGTTGGCCCATATATAGAAGCCACCGCAATTGCCTTACCATGCAAAATGCCCATCAAATAAATTCCCTTACCATCTTGCCGGGTTAGCACTTGGGTCACTTCAAAGGGGAAAGATTTCTTGATTAAAATCGCAACGCCCCCAGAGGCCCTCTCCCTGCCCACTCCATATACCTGCCCCACCTAACGCTTCCTGAGACCATTTAACTCATCAGTCAATAAATGCTGCCTCTTGTAGTGCTACAATGTGAGCCCCGGCTGCTCAATGTACCGCAGAATAGTCAATCTCTTACGTCATCCCCTGAGTCCTTTAACATTCCAAGAAATTATGTTATAGCAAGCCATCTAAAATAACAAAGTTCTTCATATAGCTCTAGATATTGTGCCTTCCAAGGTCTGCATTCCCATGCTTCCCGGTCTTGGACTGTCTCTCTTTCCATCCTTGTACCCTCCCCCCCCTTAGCCCCCGGTCCCTAGACTGACCAACTACCTGATGTTGAGTCATGGATGAACCCGTTCCCGTGCCTCCCCTCAGTCCCAACCATTGACCTCAAACCCCAGAAACTGGCCCCAAACTCCCCCATACATATAGTAGTAGGGCCCATCTACTCAATAGGGTGTCGCCCCCATATACTTCTCAAATACAAATAGAAAAGGAAATAAGGAACAAAGTAATTAGGGGAGGCACCCTCGCTCCCTCCTTAGGAAAATATGTCTCATACTAACCTTACTCAATTCTGAGATCTCTTGCACTCTAGAGAGGTACCCCTCCCTGGCTGATACTGAACCAGTTCCAATCCCTTAAACCATTTCCGTCCCTCCCAGAGACTAATAAACACCTGCTTGGTAATTAGCAATGCCCATTGGCCGCTGAAGTCTTAACCAGTTGACCCTTTTTATAAAAAACAAAGCCCCTTATCACCCCCTTAACGTCACTTTCTTCAGTCTCTCGGGGGCTGGATAGTATTCCATTAATCTAATGACTCAAATAATGTCATTAACATAATCCCTTCCCCCTTAGTCACTACTTAATACCCCCGAGTCTTTTTATTTAAATGTCCAGATTCAGGCCAGGAGTAATGATGCCACCGCCCTTAAATGTAACGACCCCATTGTCTTACTTCCGTCACATCCCTCCAGATGGACTTAACCTCTTTCGCCGCAAACAGTCAGGCTGGGGGTTTAAATAAGTCTGGAAGTTCAGCCCGTAGCCCCTCCAGCGCATCTTGAGCCGTAAGAAACTTCTTTTCTCCAGTCGGTAGACGCACCATCAAAGTAGCAGGATACTGAAGCCGAAACTTTATCCCTGCAAGGTAAAGCTTCTTCTTGATGTCAACGTACTCCTTCTGCTTTTCTCTAATCCCCGGCGTTTGGTCTTGGAAAAACCATAATAAGGCACCATTCCATTGCAGAGGTTTTTTTTGTCTGGCAACCCGGAGCACGTGGGATTTTTCCTTATAATTAAGGAATCGCATAATTATAACTCGGGGCCTCACCCCCGGCGGTGGGATCTCCCGTAAAGCCCGATGAGCTCTTTCTAAATTATACCCCTCCTCAAAGGGCGAGGGGCCTAACAGTTTTAATAAAAGCTCCTGTATGAAAGAAACACAGTCTGGGCCTTCGGCCCTCTCTGGAAGCCCTGCCAGAATCAAATTATTCCTGTGATTTCTTGATTCCTGATCTTCCATCCTCTCCTCCAGTTTCTTCAGTTTTTTTCCGGATCGATCCCACCTCCTGATCCAGCACCGATACCTTCATCTCTTGCGAGGAAATCTGGGCCTCCACATCACCCATTCTTTGAGCCAAAGACTGTAGTGCTGGTTTAACCTCTGAAAAATCCAGCACCAGTCCTTGTAGGAGTGCTTTGATTTCCCTGATGTCATCAGCATTTGCGCCCGATCCCCCTTCTTTCGCAGGCTCCTCGCCCTGATCCAATATAGTGGGCGACTGGGATTTGGGCTGTTTGGTTGCTGGAGCTCGCCCCGCCAAGGGTTCCCCAAACTCGGCTTCCATCTCCAGCCAGAGTACCGTCTGAGCCTACCCAATGTGCTTCTACCAAGTAAGACCTCGCCGGACTTAATAGGATTCACGATCCTGACTTGTCAGACCAGGAGGGGTTTTCGCGATTTTCCCAGAGCATTTACGGCAGTAAATAGCACTTTTGCTGGTTCTGGGGTGAAATAAAACCTAAATTTTGTGCTACGGGCCTCTGAGACTCTCGGGGCATGTCTTACCCGATCAGCTCATCACGTGACCTCCATCGGGTTTGTACTTTCTGACCAACAGACAAAATCATCGAAGTCTAAAGCACTGCCCTTTCAGATGATGAATATGTCATCTATATAGTGATGCCACAAATCAAGATGTGCAAAAAATGGATTTGTGTCACTGCTATATATAAATTCTGCCTCCCATCTCCCCATGTAAAAATATAAAAAAAAACCCGGGGCCATGGTCCCCCCTCCCCCCAACAGCTATATCAGTTTTTTGCCTAGAACTATAATAGCTATTCTGGAATATGAACATATTTGGATATAGAACAAGCTGAGTCATTTTTACAGTATAAGTGCCAGAGGTGTTGACACAACCACTTTCACTTCTTTGGTTTAGGAAAAAAATGTAAGTGCATCAAGATCCTGTAAGTGTGGGATCACAGTATAAAAAAAAAAAAGAGTACACATCAGGACTTGCAACGTACCATGAATCACACATATCCAAATTCTGTACAGTGTTGGTTATTTCCATTGAATCCTTAATATGAGATGGCACATTTCTAATTTACTGTTTTAGGTGCATATCTACAAAATTAGATAAGGTTTTTGCAACCCACCCATTACCCAAAATTATTGGCCTACCCAGTGGGTTCCATAAATACTTATGGATTTTAGCAAGACATAAATATTCAGAACCATCGAGTATACCACTCTGGCTAGTGAGGTTGACACCAGTCCATTTACAGAAGAAAGAGTACTAAAAGAACTCCTAAAACTCAAGGTGGACAAAGCAATGGGGCCTGACTGGATTCACCCTAGAATCCTAAAAGAGCTAAGGGAGGACCTAGTGACACCACTAACCACACTTTTTAACAAATCATGGGAAGATGGGGTGGTACCTGGGGACTGGAGGACGGCAGATGTGATTCCGCTTCACAAAAGTGGGAGCAAGGCAGAAGCAGGAAACTACAGACCTGTTAGTTTAACCTCAGTGGTGGAGAAAATGATGGAGTCACTTCTGAAAGAAAGAAAGAATTGTTGAGTACCTAGAGGCCAGCGGGGCACTGGACCCAAAGCAGCATGGATTCACAGCAGGAAGGTCATGTCAGACAAATCTAATCGATTTCTTTGACTGGGTGACCAAAGTAATAGACCAGGGAGGGGCTGTGGATATGGTCTACCTAGACTTTAGCAAGGCATTTGACACAGTCCCGCACAAAAGATTAATAATCAAGTTAGCCAGCCTGGGAGTGGGTCCCAGGGTGGTAGTCTGGGTAGCAAACTGGCTGCACAACAGGACACAGAAGGTAATAGTGAATGGAATACATTCTGAAGAAAGGAGGGTTACTAGTGGAGTACCTCAGGGCTCAGTACTGGGTCCAGTCCTCTTTAACGTCTTTATAGGTGACATTACAGAGGGTCTGGAAGGAAAGGTATGCCTCTTTGTGGATGACACAAAGATCTGTAACAGAGTTGATACACAAGGAGGGGGTAGAAAGGATGAGAAGGAACTTGGCAAGGTTGGAGGAATGGTCAGACATATGGCAACTTATATTCAATGCAAAGAAGTGCAAAGTAATGCACCTGGGAAATAAAAATCCAGGAGAAGAGTGCACAGTAGCAGGGGAGGTACTAATGACAACAATAATGGAAAGGGATCTGGGTGTAGTCATATCAGATGACCTAAAGGTGGGTAAGCAATGTGAAAAGTCAGTAAGGAGAGCCAGGGGGATACTGGGATGCATAGGGAGGGGCATCACAAGTAGAAAAGGAGTGGTTATCCCTCTGTACAGACAGTTGGTGAGACCCCATCTGGAGTACTACGTGCAGTTTGGAGACCTCATCTACGCAAGGACATAGACAGGATGGAAGCAGTCCAGAGGAGGTCAACTAAAATGGTGCAGGGTCTACATCAGAAACCATATGAAGAGAGACTGAGAGGCTTAATATGTATACCCTTGATGAAAGGAGGGGCAGGGGGGCATGATAGAAACTTTTAGGTACCTCAAGGAATCAACAAAGTCCAGGAGGTAGCATCTTTCAGAAAAGAGATGTAAGAATGAGGGGCACAATTTAGTTAGAGGGGGGCTCCAGGGTAATGTGAGGAAATTCTTTTCACGAGAGAGTGGTAGACACATGGAACCTCCTTCCTGGAGAGGTTGTGGGTCTAAAACAGTGGGGGAATTCAAACATGCATGGGACAGACATAAGGCAATTATAGTGGGGGGTTGCAGGAAGTAGGCTGTTGGTTAACTAGAATCTGCAGCTTATCCAATAGGTAGAGAAATGGGCAGACTGGGTGGGCCAAGTGGTCCTTATCTGCCGACAAAGTCTATGTTTCTATGTTTACCACTGCAATGGCTCGATATTCAGATTCGGATAGGTATCCCTTCACAAACCCCTCACTAAGAAGTTCATCTGCCCTATCTTTAAACAACTGTGTCTGATTGTATGAAAGTTTCTCATAGAAGATGGAATCCATGAGTTGTCTGGTGATCTCACACACATCTTGGGCGGTGTCCAAGATGAACACAGTGCCACCCTTGTTGGCCGGATTTATAGTAATCATTATATCCTATGTCAAAGCCTTTAAGGTCAGCCTTGCAGCTGCAGAACAGTTGTTAAATGTATTAGGTCTAGTGCTTTGCCATAAGGACTTGCGGTCCAATTTACATTTCCTAAACAAATGGAAACAGATAGATTTATGGTTGGAAAAATGTGAATTAGGATGCAATGTAGTACTGGTACTATCAGTATGGGAGGTCTCTGATGATGCTGGATTTGCACCATAGATGAACTTCAAAGTCAGGGTGCAGATAAATCTGTGGAGATAACAGTACTTTGAAAAAAGTCAGTATCAATTTTGAGGGTGAATGAAAGGCTCTTATTATGGACAGTTATTATGGGCAGCTTCCTTCACTGTAAACATGGGGTCTGCATGATTAATGTATTACTGAAGCCTTACCAGTCCTTTCCTAAACTCTGGGATTCTCTTCCTGTAACTATTCGCTTCACATCTTCCAAATGCTCTCTCTCCTCTTTACTCCATGTTCACACTGCCCCCTCCTGAGAATGCCCTTAGTCTAAGCATTTCCCCATCCACATGTCCCTCCTCCAATTATTTTCTTCAACTCCTTGCCCCTCTACACTTCTACCACTCCCCTTCACCTCTCCTTTCCCATCCTCCTCCATTGCCTACCTCTCCCATCCTTTCCACAATGCACTCCTACCTTTCTCTTTCACTCTCCTTTCCTTCCCACATCTCTCCCCTTCCACACCACTTATATACTTCCCTTCCTCAACCCCTTCTGTTCTCCTCCTTTCTACACCCTATCCCCTCCTACCCTTACCAACTCAGGTTCCTTTCTCTGTTCTTCTACCCTTCCTGCAGGATATACCTCCCATCCTTTACCTTATACTTGTTATTTGATATGTATTATTCTTTGCATGTGCCTAGCTCACTCAGACTCATGTACATCACTTGCTGCATGATGTTTCGTTTTATTGTATAAACAATTTATTCTATTTTATACCCATATTTCTATTTCCCCTCCCCCCTTGGACACATGTGGAAATGAGCTATATTTAGCTCAGTATGTCTTTCCTGGTGAAACGTTCAAAATAAATAAATAAACAGGAGCCAATTCTTGACACTAAGCCTGATCCAAATTATCCAAACACATGGAGGTCACCGTGGCTAGTAGCCATCTGCTCCTCTGCCTATGCCATGACCTCCACTCCTCCACGTATTCTTTTTTGATGGAAGGGTTATTGGAAATGGGTTGTGTTTGTCATTTTCTCTGTCTCAATGGCTGCTGTTGTACCTGCCATTATGCTTGTGGTGATGATGGATCTAAAAACTCAAACCCAAGCTTTCCATATCACTCAGACCAGTAGTGAAGTCCATAATGGTATTTTGCTCAGCGGATGTATTGTTTTTGTTCTTTAATATGGATTTTGGCTGCCCCTGGCTGCTGTCTGTTTCATGCCAATCAGAGACCAGTTCAAGTGGTAATCATTTGCATCCCACTCACACTACTTTTGCTTTGCAGCACTGATCTGTTTGTTATATCTAATGACTTTTTTCTGAGCATATCATTATATTTATTCATTTCCTCATCATTCATCAATTGCCTGAGCATTTCTCCCTTCTCATGCATCTCATTACAGTAGATACCTGTTCCCTGACTGGGGCTGCCTGGTCCAAAATGAGCCATATGAACTTAAAGGCTGTGTCCTCCATAAGTTTATGCCATTTAGTCATGCATTCCACATCTTCACTACCATATGCAGGTTTTTTAAGAATTTGAAGTCCTCTTGGCACACACTTGACTTCTAAATAAGCCTCCAACTTCTAAATAAACCTTAAGGCGTGTTTTATGCCAAAACATTTGTTTTCCCTTGAATACAACTTTTTTCTAGCTGCCTAAATGTTGTTTTAGTATGTAGCAGAGTATTAACACCTGTACTTTCTTCACCTGCATCGAGTAAAGGATTACCATCCCTCACACACTGGAAGACAGATTCAGCAAACCCATAAATGTGCTAGTGTCGCCCATTTCCCCTGCACTACTGCCCGTAGCCATATTAGAACTGACAGACCTACAAGTAACTGAAAGGAAAACCTGAAACCAACCCAACTCTGGGTTGATACCCCAGGGTAACTTCAACACACTTTAACACAAATGCATATCAAAACTAAAAGCTCTGTCAATTTTTACACCCAATGTAAGCCAACAACTTGTGTGCACACCCGAGAACAGACAGCAAAGCAAGAAAAATGGCTCACACCGGGAAAATATCTGTGGTGCTATGAATCCCCAAATAGAACACAAATGCAAAAATAATTCAGCACTCACAGAGAAAACTGACAAGTACATGGTATATTCAAAATTTCTTACCAGTTTTTATTAGCAGAATGTGTGCACCAAACAAGATATATACCACCTTGGGCCACACGTATGTAGCATGCCAACAGCCAACTAGTGACATCACATGGAAGGGAAATGCAAAGTGTTTCATCTAGATACTGCTAGGCTTCGCCAGAGACAGTGTTACACTTCATTCATTGTCCTTATACTGTATAGTGCCCTGTTAAAGAAATACACCAATTATCTGACAAAAATACATTTTAGAAAACAACATGGTCATGGAATTGACCATGCACAAAATATGTAGACAGTAATATAAGGTGCAACAGTGCCCTTTCAATGAGATATATAAGGGATATGCAATGGCTGACTCAAAATATACAACTTACCTTCAAGTTTGAGTTATGAAAGTCTTGCCCACTCACAAGTGATGATAAATTGTCTATTTTGAGTCAAGCTGTTGTATAGTTGATATATATAACAGTAGTTTACAAGTTAGAACTTTAAAATCTGCAGTTTGTCAGCAGATCTTGCTACTTTTATTTTTACAGCTGATTTCAGTGCAAACAAAATTAGGATGTGTACGACTGCTATGAATTTGGAAAAAAACTGCTCCTTTTTAATCACCAGTTATGTTATGAAGCATTATTCTATGTAGTGTGGCGCATTTGCAGATGTTGGGTGAGTATTTGTTACACATTAGAAACATCTTATGAAGAGTATTTCCTAAAAAGAGATGAGTAAAATATGCCAGTACTTCCCTTTTCTGGAGCCCTGCCTGGATGCATTATATATATAAATAAACTGAAATATAAAGTAATGTCATACAACTTGCAAGCATAGCAGCACTCACCAGGACTTGAATCCATGCACATTTTTTAGAGCTTGAGAAATTGCACCAACTCAGAACAGAAAAAATGTGTATGGATTCCAGCCCTGGTATGTGCTGCTATGTTTGCAAGTTCTGAGTCACTGATTTAGCAAGGCATCCCCACACTTCCAGATCCCAGCTTTCTTTTCTCTCAAAATAATATCACACAATGTCACATTTAAAGTAGAATGCCCATCTAGAACAAAACAAATGCTGGGTAAATATCCACATGATTTGTAAAGACAAGCTCACATCTTTTACACGTATCATTTTAGCATGGTAAAAAAAAATACATGCTATACAATATGTAATTTATAGTTCATGGGCACATTTAAAATAGTCTAATCCAGAGAAAATGACTGAATATTAGATACAGTGGTGCTTAAACTCATATATAATCAATAGGGCTAGTTACACACAAGCCACCCTCTCCCCCAAAACCACAGTCTATGAAGTAGGTTTCCAAAGGGCAGGTACACAAGCAAGAAAGCAGCACTACACCACTGGCTCTGAAAAAAACAAATATTCATTAAAGTGCAATCAAGACCACACAAATGCCCTTGCACTTCAAGGGATCAAACCCTCTTCATGTGGGGGTGGAGTCATAATGAAAGATACACCCTTTAAATAACAAAAGTAAAATGACATCACAGACATGTGATCAAAAGGAACAGGTGTAATAAGTTATATAAATACAAAAACAAAGATCGTCATGTTGCATTTCCTATCTTTTGGGCAACAGGTTATTTGAAATACATTAGAAACATTGAAAATGCAAAATACCAGTAACATGAGAAATTAATTTTAAAAAGTCAGTTTTAAATAGTCCATAGCAGAGAAAAAAATATAACTTCTTTTTAACCTCTTGGTTTAACTTAAACCAACATAGGGCCATTTTAAGTCCATAGTTACAAATTGCAAAAGTTCGCCATTAAAGGTGCACGCTAATAAATACTGGTACAGTGCATAATGGTGATGCAAACATTTTTTTTATTTTATAGACCCTAATAAAAGAGAACCACACACCAAATAATGTGAATTTCAACTATGAGTGTCAGAAACATGATGTAGTTTTAATATGATTTCGTTTCACTTAAACCATCTTGTAATCACATTTAAACCTGAACAGAGATTAAATAAATATGCTATCATGAAAACAAAGAAAAATGAATATACAATTAAATTAAAAGAAGTATTTACAGTATTTAATATAATATTGAATGTTCTAAAGAGTTATAACTGCATGGGTTTCAGCAAAACATGTCATATAGACTAAATTAAAAAATAATATACAGTATACCTGTATGTCTTTCCTACCGTGAGAACTTATCACAATAATCACTATCAAAAGTAAGAGAAGTCTGTAACTGTCAACAAGAACAAAAGAATTGCTGGCTTTAGAATTATAGATACATAGTTAGATCAAGTGCCTGATGGGTGACCTACTGACAGATATGAAAAATTAAGCCACATCCAAGCTTATGATGGTAGAAAATATAAATCTCTAGCTGAAGAAAATATATGGCAAACTACTGCCTAGGAAAAATGTTAGGCATTTCCTATCCCTGTGCTATCACTATAACTCTTTAGTACTGTTCCATTCTTTTCCTTTTTCAGTAGTAGTGTCACCATGCACATCAACCACATTCACTCCAAGGTCTTACCCAAACTCGGTGCTCTTTATAGAAATTGAGATGACCTCTCCCTCCTCGTTTGCCAGATCCTCCTCATCAGGACAATCCTTCCAGTTTTTGATTATGCAGATGATGTTTACAGGTCTGTCTTCACATCCACCCTTTCTGGATTCGATGTCCTTTTCAATGTTTTTAATCATTTTGCCTTTAACACCCCACCGATGACTCATCCCTGCACCCTCTACTCTTTCCTAGCACTCTCCTTTCCATCCTCACAAAGAAACCATCACACCTCCATCATCTCAACCAAATATTAGTTTGGCACACTCACTCCCTACCTTGCGTCCCTCCTATCCCCCTCCCCACAAACTTCCTGTTGTCTCTGCATGTGGGACCCCTGCTCCTTCACCATTCCACAACCTCACTCCAACTCTGGAAAGTCTGCCTTCTCCTTCCACTTCTCGAATCTGTAGAACTCCCTCCCCTCCTGTCTCTGAATATTACCATCATTAAACCTCTTCAAAAGGACTCTTTACCACTCATCACCTCTACTCTGCTCTTGCCCACGTGATGTCTAAATCCTATGACTCCCAAGTCTCCAAAATGACCCGCTGATTCTTTGCATCTTGTGTGACCCCTACTGATTGTAGCACCTGCTTGCCTACACTGCACTTTTTTGAGCTACCTAAGTTGGTGGTAACTTGCTTGTTGCACTGCTACTTTGCAGTATTGAAGCACTGGTACCATGCACTTGCCTTTTCCCAGGAAAAAAATATTGTTTACATTTTTGTATCTTGCTCACTTGCACTGCTGTTACAATGTGTGCAGGGGGATCCTTCTCTGCTCCCTGGGGTCTGTTAGCACTATAAGTGCTTAAAGGTAGTTTTAATATGAATAAAGGTATGCCAACTTTGCCAGTGGTTGAAGGGTCCACATATTAATTTTTAAGAAAATTACTACACTCGTAGCACTTTCTTTGTATCTGTTTTTTCTAGTTTAATATGGCCTGACATGGAGGACATGGAGGAAGGAGCAGTGGAACCCATAAGGTTAAAAAGGAGAAATAACTGACCAGAGTTTGATTTGGGCAGGTGATGGAGACTTTGGGGGGATATGAACTGCTGGAAAGTTTAACGATATGGCTTCTTTATAATGACTCCCTGTGAGAGAAAGGTTTGGATGTCCATTCTGGAGAACTGTCTGCTTTGGTTAGTACTGTTGATGCTCTGCTTGCTTCATATTGTCCTAAGGTGACTACATTTAGAAGCATTATAATTTTTTTTTTCGCTTATTAAAGAAAACAAAGGCTGTGGCTTTTATTTCATTGCTACAAAGGCAGAAAGCTTGGGCTTAAACAGTTTTCTGTCAAAACTTGAGGGTAAGTTTATATGTCACAGGCTGCATTTACATCTGAGATTAAATCCGACTTCTCACTTAAGTCACAAAGCTGAACTGCATTTTTCCCAGCACTAAGTAATGCCTATTGCCTCAGAAGAGCTGCTGGTCCATGAAGCAGAGACTGCCTCTGTTTAATTAAGTCTGAAATAAGACTTAAAAGTAAGATATGGTATTAACATTCATAAAGCATAGACTCTGATAAAAAATCCATAAAATGGTACAATAATATGGAGGACTCCTGCACACAAATGAAGTCTCATGGCTCATGTTTAGCTCTTTTTTAATTTTTTACTTTTACTTATCTGAGTCAGTTATGCATTTTAGAAAAGGCGTTAAAGGGCTGAAGGTTCCTGGCAACTTTTTAAAGGTTTGTCAGTGTTTGAATATACCTAATTTTGAATGGCCCCTATATGTGTCCTATAAGTCTTATTGTGTCTATTTATACTTATATGGCAAGTAATTGGACAGGGTTGCTGAGAACTTTATGTGTTGTGATTAAAAAATGTTAGTTATTGATTGCTCATTTGTTTGGTCAACTATATAACCAGTAACAATTTGACAGAACAAAACCAATCAGGACCACAGGGTACTAGCTACTGGATTCAATGAGTTACTTGTTATTTGTATTGCATGCAGGGGTGGCCTATTTGTGACAGGGTTATGCCATTGGAAGGCACAGAAATAGAGAGAGATGCTGTCTATTGAATACTACTAAGTTCCAAGCATAACTTACTCAGTATGGCTGATTTGAAGTACAACACAAAGTCTATTGGGTAGTATCATGTTCACTGGGACAAGACCAGGTGCAATCCTGCACCTTGCTAACTAATGGGCAATTCTGGGTTCTTAGTCCCAAAATGACAGTTGGGGACCTATAATGGCCTAACTGGAATGACTGCTTAGGTTCTTTTAACCAGGGCAGACTAGTACTCTGACCTGTGATAGTCTATTACTGCAAAACAGAGAAGAGGTGCTGCAGAGATGGTCCCCTGGTTGGTGAATTGTGGGTCATTATATCTGGTGGAGCCTCAGTAATGCATACATTGACATTTTGACAAAGTGTATCTTCAAAAATGAGACACAAAAGTTAACAGTGCTGTGGTACAAGGTGTATTGTTGCTGGGGGGTTTCCACACTCACTAATGAGTCTCCTTGCTGTTGTGAACAACTGGAAACTCTGGCACTAACCACCTCTGATAATAAAATGAACACTTGGCTATAAAAAATATAACAAGTTTATTACATCAAAGGTAAAAATCAAGCCTGACATGTTTCAGATGAAGCAGTCCTCTCTCAAAGGCTATGACATGTGCAAATACACCTAGGGCGGGATATTCAGACTTGGCCAAAAAAATGAGCAATAGCAGGAGCAGGCGCATGTGCAGTGTGCCCCTGTGCAACACACGCAATATTCAAACAAAGTGCAGATCAAGGTGTGCTTGCGCAACACAGCTGAATATCGTGCCAACTGCAGCATGGCACAACCAGGGATGCGCAGTGGAGCAGGGCCCATGCGCAGTAGCACAACCAGGGATGCGCAGTGGAGCTGGGCTGATGCGCAGTAGCACAACCAGTGATGCACAGGGACAGGGACAGGATGCAGGGATGCACCACCCATGGAAGCCATGGGCAGAGGAGCACGCAGCAGGCCAGACAGACCCACCCCTCCCAGGCACCCCATGAACTGTACAACCAGAGGTGAGCTGGATAGACCACCAGCCTATGAACACCAGCACCGAATCAACAGCTGGGGCACAGCGCCGCAGCACATCCCCCAGGCAAGTAGTGACTACAACACAAGGAGGGCCAGACTCCCAGAGCCACCCCACCCCACCAATGCAGAGCACACCCTGTACAGCGATCCCCAGGCACCCGGCCCAGAAGCAGTGCCCAACAGTGCATGGCTCCAAATGCGTACTACCACCAACACCATGACAATGCAACCCTGTGCACCATGAAGCCATGCATGGCAGACCCACTGTGAGCACCCTGCAGTGGGTGACACCAGCCACTGATTCAACAACTGCATACACAATGCCCCCCTGCATGGCCCCCCTATGGCACAGCAGAGAGGTCAACCCTGCGTCAGTACCCAAGGGACCCCACATGCGACAAGGCCTGCCCTGGACACCACCACCAGCAGAACAGCACCCCACACACCCATCCATGCACACACCCTGTCCCAGCACTGGCCCCAACAGACAGCACAGCCACCCACTGTGGTGCATGGAAGTATGCGCCACACAGGATGCAACACAGGGCACAGACAAACCCCCACCCTGTCCCAAGGATACCCCGACACAGGGCCACAAAAGTGGGGTGACAGATGCTGCTGGTGTGTGTCCACTGATGCCGTGTACCCACGGCCTGCACCCCACCATGGCACAGGTGAATTAGCCATCTGGCGCATGCACCATGAAGCCATCCACCACCAGCATGCGGCCGGAGCACAAGTGACAGACAGTAGAACACAGACACCGCAACAGACACCAGCGACAGCATGAAGGGGGGGACAACAACAGCATAGCCCACAGTGTCACCTGAGGCAGACGTGCAACATACTGGTGACAGGACGCAAGCCGCCATGGTGCCGTGCCCAGAGGGTGGCTGGCATGGACAGCCACCAATGACATGCTAGCAGACCATGCATACCACAGACATGCAAGAGGCCCAGCTGCACGGGCCATGGACAGACTGACAGGGGCATCAGGGACACAGCACATGCACCAGGGACTATTGCACACAGGCATCCAGTGCACAGGGAACAACACACATACCACAGATAGGGACTGAGTCCCCCACCCACACCATTAGTGGGGCCCTGCTGGACACACACACATGCCCAGCCCTGCACCACCCCAGACACCATGCACACCACTGCAGCAAAGCACCATATGCCCACTGCAAATCAGGGACCACCACAGTTGTCATATCAAACAAGAATGTATTGCAAAGGTAAACTGTACAAACAACAAAACAAACAAAACTATGTGCAAAATGAGGTGAAGGGCAACAAACCAGGTGGGGGTGGGTGTGGGGCAATGGGGAACATCACGGAGTGGGACAATGGGGTGTGAGAGACAGTCCAGGGGGGGAATACACATCACGTGCACCACTGGCCCTACTGGCGGCCCCTCTCTTCACTCCAGTCCTTGTGGTACCGCCTGTTCCTCCTACATCCACCACGCTCCATTCCCTGGAGCAGCTCCAGAGTAGCCTGGGTCACCTGCAGTAGCTCCTGTATGTGCCGCTCCAGGTTAGTCCAGCATTGTCCTCCTAGGACAAGGGAACAGAGTCAGTATGCATGACTGGCCAGACCCCTGCAGTCCACCCAATGTGCAAGGCATACAACCATGGGCCACGCCCCTGTGATGGCATGCAACCACCCACAGTGTCTGCGCCCACAAGACTGCCTACCCAGGCACACATAGCCATGCAGAATGTTGCACACACCCACCCACCACTCATGTCCTGCACAGCATCAACGTGGCTGTACAGTGACATGGCTATGTAGTGCAAAGGCAGTGGCACAGCCATGGACCCAGTGCTGCACAGCCCACCTGCGACACCCACCCGCACATGCAGTGCCACAGGACAGTGCTGAGTGCACCGTGTGGTGTGCATGGCAGTGGGGCCGAATGTAGGTGGCCACGCCCCGCCACCACCCTTGCAACCCACCATGCACAGATGTAAGGGGAAACACGGCACTCACCTGCATCCTGGTCAGCAGGGAGCTGCTGACCCATCACACCACCAATGTGCCCTGGCTGCAAGGCCATGAATCCCACTCTGGCCTGCTGTCCCTGTCCTCGGGCCAATCGGGCCCTACGGTGATCCTCCAGGCCTAAGGTGCAAACATGGAGAGGGGAACATCAGTACAGGTCAGTAACACAGCCCCCCCTCACTGTGTGCGTGCCCGCACAGCCCAGCCATGATGCACCCCCACCACCACCACCACCCCCACAGGACAGCCACCACCCCACTGCGGCATGGCCTGATGCACACCACGATTCCTGGACAGACAGACACTACCAGTAATGGGATGGAGCACCTACCTGGCCGTGGCACGGTGCCCCACTGGGTGTGTGCCTGCAGTCGACCCAGGCAGTCAGGGTCCCGCCGCTGGAGGTCATCATAGTGGTGGCGACACTGCTCCACTGACCTGCTGCTCTCTGTCGCCTCCTCCAGGCCCTCTGCAACTTCCTGCCACACTGCAGTCTGTGGCCTCTGGAGGGGTTCCTGCCCAGAGAGGGCACCAGCATGTGGCTCCACCAAGTTTTCCAATTCAATGGCACTCCAGACTGGCACTCTGGTCCTAGGCATGGTGTTATCTCAAACGGCATAAAAATGGCACTCTGTAGCACACGTGCCCCATGTGCGGAGGCAGCGTGGTACTGTGCTGCCAGTCCCTATCATGCTGTCACTGAACTGCACAATAGAGGTGCAGCCATGTGGACGCATGGCACCCAGGGGGCAAAGGTCAACTGCAGGGTCAAAGGTCTGTCCATGCACAGAGCGCCACAGCACTATTGGGACACCCTGCATGTAACATGGTAGGGTGCATGTGTGTGATGCCCTGCAGTGGCCTACCGTACTGTGGCACCATGGTGCCCACGGCGCACCATGGCATGAGCACCCCACAGGCATACAGTGCACTAGTGCCACAGGCACAGTGGTGCCCGTGCTTGTCACTGCCTCCCGCACACAGCACATCAGCTACACCATGCACAACAGTGCCAGCACCTGGGCATGTGCCGTGCGGTGCAGATTGCGCACGTCACAGTGGTGTGCCATAGCCTGAGCATGCTCACCTACATTGCTCAAGGAGCAACAGCGCAATATTCAGCCAGGTTATGCAAATCACCTCATTAGCCATTCCACGGTGCATCCACTGCATTAGCATCCACTTACAGTTGCACCTGCCCTCATTTTCATGCGTTGCGCTATATAAATGTGACCTGGGGCTGCAGAGGCCATGGATCGGTATTGCAGTCCTTTGTGGTAGGTTGCATGCTGTTGGGATGTGGGGACTGTGGCTTGGGAGGGCTGTATTGGACTGCAAAGTCCAAAGTAACACCTGTCATTCCCACAGGTGCGAGCATGACCGCTCGTAAGGAAGAGGAGGAACAGGGAAGGGGGAGAAGGAGGAGGCCCAACTTCACCAAGGCTGAATCTGATGTCTTGTTCGAGGCATATCTGGACAGGGAACTGCTGCTTAGCAGACAGCAGGGAATGCCACTGGCCCATGCTGTGGCATGGTGTGAGGTGGCGCGTGCCGTGAACCAGCAGGGCAGCCACCAGTGGTCCGTGCAGGAGTGCAAAAAGAAGATAGGCATGGACAGGAGGTGGATCAAGGAAAAGGTGGCTGCCATCAGAGTGGCACATGCTGCCACCAGTTGGGGCCAGCCAGATGTACCCTGCCTGACGCCACAGGAGGAATGGGTGGCCAGCAGCATGCGGCGTAGTGCTATCGAGGGTATTCCTGGTGGTGGCTTCCAGATGGGTGGCAGCCCATCACTGCATGGTAGGTCCTGTGCTGTCAGTGTGTGGGTGGTGGAGGGCATGCCACAGGGCAAGGCGAAGCCAATAACACTACTGTGTTCCTTTACAGCTCCTAAGCATCTACATGGGGCAGCGATGGTGGGTGTGTCCACTGAGGGGACACAGAGGAGCACCCATCCACCTCCACAGGTGGCCGAGGGACCAGCCAAGTGCATACCTGCATGTCTGTCTGGACTGATGTAGGTGGTGTGGGTGTGGACAAGGCCCTGCCTGTGTCCCAGCATGACATCACCCCCAGTCTCCAGTGTGCTAGGCCACAGATTGTGGCTGGATCCAGCACCGATGATGATGGGCTGCACATCCCAGACAGTGATACTTGTGGGACACAGGATGGTCCCACAGCAGGGCAACTGTGCGGGCGATACCATGGGTGATGCTGCTGTGGCTGCCTGCATAACAACCCAGACCCAGCCTGTGTCTGTATGCCCCAGTGGGGCAGCACTGGTGTGCGTCCAGGGCGGTGGGGCTGTTGCAGCTGCTGTGGCAATGCAGGTAGACCCTGGCAATCGGCAGCCGGAGGGGCAGTGCCAGCAGTCAGCCAATGGCAATGGGGGGACAGTGTCAGGGGGTGGTGGCAGTGCACCACGTGTGGACGTGCCCCAGCATTGCTCTGGTGTGCAGTACCCAATGTCACGGGGTGCTGGCCAGCAGGGCCAGGAGCACCACGAGGGACAGCATGCTGGACCAGCAGATGACCCCTTGGACGGACCACAGCCATCTTCTCCAGGCCTCAGTTGATCAACGGATGTGGCTCATAATGGAGGTGGATGCACTCAGTGTGGTTCTGTGCCAGGCAGATGAGCAATGCAGCAGGGACCATGACTTGCTCCTGGCAGAGTTGGCCCAGCAGCGGGCAGATGTGACCGCTGCCATTGACAGGCAGACCACTGCAATTACAACTGTCATGGCTACACTGCCCACCCAGTCTGGTCCCAGCTACCGCAGACACCACACAGTGTCATGTCCACCCCCGTTCCCGACATCGTGTGACACCTGCTATGTCGACACCTGGTTCGGCTGTGGGCATACTGAGCACACCTGGCGCAGGCATGTTCGGTGCGCTGCAGACCCCTGCATGAACACAGTCGTGTTCACGCAGCGTTACCCCTGGGAGCCCGTCGGTGCCACCCCATGAGGCCACTGGTCAGCCTGGCATGGCTGGCAGGTCTCGGAGGGGCCAGCCATGCATCCGTGGTGGCCATGGTACTGTGCTGCATGACTGACCTGTCTCCCACCGTGGCCACTTTCTGCTACTGCCCTGTGTGCACTGTGGTGTGCATTGTGTGACGCACTGGTAGGGTACCCAGCCCTGCAAACACACGGTCCCTGTGCACACCCTCCCGGCTGCTGGCCACTGTGGCATGTGCATGATGATCCTGCGTAGCGCTGTCCGCCACTGTGCAATGGTGCCCAGCGTCTGAGGCACATACAGTGACAGCCACTGGGCATGGCCGTGTGTGGTCCCGTGAGGGTGTGGGGGTGGCTGTTGAGGTGGGTGTGCTGTTTGCCCTTTGGGCATGTGTTGTGGTGTGTGTGCATGTGTGTGCATGTGTCGTGTTCAGCCTTGCCCATCCCTGCTGCAGTGTGCAGTCCCCCACTCAGACCCATTCCCTTACTGCCGTCCACCCATGGTATCCAGCCCTGCCTCTCTGTGGGCTGTGCCCTTACCCTTGGTGGTTGCACATGGCCCCATGACCTACCTGTGTTGTCCGAAGTGCTCCTCTGCTATGGTGTCCTGGTGCTGCTGTGCCATCTTGAACAGCCAGGGGTCTCGTCACCCAGGGGGTGGCTGCCCTACACCGGCTGGACCAGCATCCTCATCGTCCCCACCACTGTCCCCCTCTTCGACCTCTATGGCTATCCCGCAGTCGGTAGCCATGTTGTGCAGGATACAGCAGGCCAGGAATAGCCCACAGGCCTTTGAGGGGCTGTACTGTAGGGCACTGCCTGATGTGTCCAGGCACCGGAACCATGCCTTCAGCAGCCCAAACACATGCTCAATGACATTCCGTGTTGTGACGTGTGCCTCATTGTACCACAGCTGCGATGGGGTCATGGGGCACTGGTGTGGTGTGAGCAGCCAGGGCCGTAGTGGGTAACCACTGTCACCTATGTGTAGAGAGGAGACATTAGCATGGTGGTCTGCATTGCTATGCCATGGGCCATCATGGCTGGTACCCATGGCACCACTGACAATGCACTCCCCCATGTCTGCTCACGTCATCCTGCATGATATGCATACTCACCTACTAGATGGCCGGTGGGGATGTCCCCACTCTCAAACCTGTGGCACAGTGCAGACTGGTGCCAGATGAGGGCATCGTGTGCTCCCCCATGGTGCATGGCACAGATGTTGGTTATGCGCCCCCTAGCATCGCACACCACCTGGCAGTTTATGCTTGGGTAGCCCTTGTGGTTTATGTATGCCACACCCTCCAGGCCAGGAGGCATGCGGATGACTACATGGGTGCAGTCAATGGCTCCGAGCATGCCAGGCAACCGTGCTACCCTGTGAAACTCCTGTATGTGTGCTGTGCGCTCTGCCTGTGTGCTGGGGAAATGGATGTACTCCGCAGCATGTGGCAGCAGTGCACTGAGGAATTGTGTGAGTAGGCATGACGCGGCCAACTGGCTTATGCCTGTCATGTCCCCGTTGGTCTCTGGAAGGTGCCTGTGCTGAGCAGGCACATGATGGCTATGAGCTTTGTCTCCACTGACAGTGCATGGCTCCGTCGTGTGGGTGCCTGCATCACTTCACTGCACAGCTCACAGAGCTGCCTCAGAATTGCCTGGTTCAGGTGGTACTAGCCCACAATCTCTGTGTCAGAGTACTGTTCGAAGCTGGTGCGGGCTTGGTACTGCCTGTTCTGGGCATACCGCTGATGGGCCCTTCCACAACTGTGCCTCCCTGCTGCCTGCCTTCTCACACCCCACATTACCACCTCCATCTGGAAGGTGGCACTGGCCATGTCCCTGGCTGGTGTTCCCCCCCAGGTGGCTATTCTCCTGTTACCCCCACTGTCTGTTGCTGGTGCTTCCCCTGCAGTGGGTTCACCTCCAGCTGTTTGCCTGTGGCTGTCCTGCCTCTTGCCACTTCCCTCAGTCCACTGTGGCACTCTCACACCCTTGTTTGCACACTGGCACAGGCACACCCACTCCTACCCTCACTCTGGCACACTTCTGGTGGGCCCTGTCCTACTCCTGGCCACTCCTGCACCCTGCTTCCTGTCTTTCCTCCCTGGCACTCTGTCTCCGCGCTCCCACCTGTGGCTTCCCTGTCACGCGTTCTTCATCCCCTCCCTTGTTCCCTTTTATTTTGGCTCATTTCCACTGTTGCGCAACTTCCGCTTGCTCCACTATTGCGCACATTGCATGCTGTTGAATATCACACTGCACATGTTATTCATGGTTATGCCCCCTGCGGTAGCACATCCATTCTGTTGCGCTCTGGTGCATTGCTTATTGCACTGCGCAGCCGGCTGTCGCTGAATATTGCACAATGGCGCATTTCCGCACTTGCACTGCTGCATCCCTGTTGTGCATGGCACATCTGCTCTGAATATCTCACCCCATATGTATAGGCACCAACATATGACATAGTGATGACATCACAAGTGACAATTCAAATTCATTGGCTACAAAAAACAACCATACTTAAAGTGCAGGTGTATCAAATAGGCTAGGAAATACTAAAAGAAAATAAACAAAAGGAAAACAGGAATGGAGAAGGGAGGAAGGGGAGAGGAAAGAGGGGAAGGGAGAAAAGGGGAGGGAAGAAGAAAAGGCAAAACTGCAAGAACAACGGAGCCATCATAGCAGATTCAATATTTTGGTGCAAACTGCAATCAAATTTTAGATGGACAGCATAATAATTTACCGATGTCTGTTTAAAAAGGGTTTAAGGTCAAAATTGAAATTTAAACCTGGAGGCTTAGTGGCTACTAAATTAATGACCCCGTAAGCCTGTCTTCTCTTAACAAGATAATCAAAATGACCACTTCTAGGGTGAGGGCAGACTTTATCGATTGCCATAAAGGTGAATCTGTGTAAATTACTATCTCTATTTTTATGCAGATGTGTGGCTGTTGCATATGTTAGATCTTGTCTTTCAATGGCATGAAGATGTTCACCTAATCAGACTTTAAAGTTCCGAACAGTTTTACCCACATAAAATGAGTCGCATTGACAGGTTGCTAAATAAATAACCCCTGTGCTGTCACAAGTAGTAAGCCGACATACCTGTACTTGAAAATATTTTTTGGAATTTACAGTACAAAATTCTTTACCAGTTTCTACATATGGGCAAAAAATATATTTCTGACATAGATTACAGCCCCCCCCTTCCCCATGCGTGAGCCACGTCTCTCTGACTGGCTTACTATAGTGCCTATGCGTTATCAGATCTCCCAAAGTGTTAGCTGTCCTATAAACAATTCTAGGAGGACTTGCAGCAATTTGATATAAACCTGGATCTGCTGAGAGCTCTGACCAGTGTTTATTAACAATGCTTTCAATCTCTTTATCATTAATGTAATAAGTAGTGGCAAAATGAAACTGAATACCATCACTTTTTTCTCTTTCTTTATAACTAAGAAAAGTGTTTCATTTGGCACAGCATCTGCAAAGTCCTTTCCTGCTTATATATTTCTATTACTATACCCCTGTTCGGATAGTCTGTCACCTAGGTCAGCTGCCCACGTTTCATAGTGTTCCTCACGGGTGCAGTTCCGTTTGATTCTCAAAAATTGCCCCTTAGGTATATTACTCACAAGATGGCCAGGGTGACAGCTGTCTGCTTTTAAAAGAGTGTTGCCTGCAATTTGTTTCCTAAACAGATTAAATTATATTCAATTTTCTCTATTCCTGCTCAGCATCACATCTATGAAAATCAAAATTAAAGCTAAACTTTAAATTCTCATTTGTGCTTTGTAAATATGTAACAAATTGATTTAGGTCAGCCCTTGTCCCATTCCACAGCAGCACTGTATCATCTATATAGCATTTTCCAGAGAACAATTCTGCTGTGGAATCGGTTGGCAACAGCATTAAAGACATGTTTTTCGTCCCAAGCCCAGACACACAAATTTGATATTGAAGGGGCACACGTAGCCCCCATTGCAGTCCCCTTTTTCTGTAGGTACAATTCTTTATTAAAAGTACAAACATTGTATTTTAGAATGAACTCCAACAGTTTCACCAGAAAGTCCATAGGTGGGTTTTCATTGGGATCCCTTTTAATCAAAAAAGCCACGGCTGTATCTAGGGCATCTTTATGTGGAATATTCATGTATAGTGCCTCGATGTCCACTGTTACAAATGCTATCTCTGAATTAATCAATTTGTCTTCCAGCAGGCTCAGCACGTCTAGTGTCTTGTAAAAATGCTGATAAGGTCTCAACCCACGGCTTTTTTTAAATAAAGTCTACAAATTGTGACAGGGGTTCAAGTAAAGATCCAATACCACGGTGTGCCTGGGAGAGAAAGGAGAGTCTTATGAATTTTGAGCAGCGCATAGAATGTAGCACACACAGGACTGTCATTTATTAGAAAATCTTGAATTCTCTTCTCAACAAATCCCATTTTAAATGCATCTTTAACAGTCTCATCAATAGAAAATTAAAAATCAGCCGAAGAATCATTTTGTAGCTTGAAATAGAACTATGTGTCAGCTAGCTGTCTGTAAACTTTGGCAACATAATCTGTTCTATTCAACAACACAACACAGCCACCTTTGCCTGCAGCTTTAATTATCAGTTCAGGTGCTGTCTGTAAATTTTATAGAGCTATCCGTTCTTAATTTGAAAGGTTATTGAGAGTTGCTCTTGGTAGATCACTAAAGAAAACCTCCAGATCTATTTTAACCAGTTCCTTAAACACATTTACAATTGGACTGTACGAAAGGCAAAAGTCTGATTTTAATTTTACTTCTAAGTCATTACTTGATGTATTCTTATCATTTGAGGACTCATCTCATTTATGGAAGAAAGCTTTAAGATTTAAATTTCTACACACAATATGTAGGTTGACTATCATTTGAAATTTTTTGGCCCCAGTGGTAGGAGAGAACTTAAGCCTTTACTCAAAACCTGTGTTTCAACATCATTTAAAATATAATTGGAGACATTAACTACCTTGTTATGCAGGTTTTCATTTAATTTTGCCCCCTCCTGAATCTGTGGTATGACCTCCTCCCTCTGTTCACTGTCGGATTTTGAAAGTACTCTTGTCTCCCTCCACAGCTGACTCTTCTCTTGCCCCGCCTGGTCTTCCGCCATCATTTGATTGGTAATTTTTCTGTGCGTTTACAAGCCTTAGACTGCATCATGGCTGTAACGGTGGTTCTGGGGTGGGGTGCGGTCCCTCTAAAAAGAATGGGAATTGGTTGGAGTATCTGCATCTGAGTCACTCACATCAGTACTGAAGATAAAGGAAACTCTCCATTTTAAAATTCCTTTTTGTTGATTTTTCTTCGAGCTATATACACAGTTCGATTTGTAGTCGCCTGTATCTCTGGTGAATTTAACTTGCTTATGACATTTTAGACCTTGGTCCAATTTCAAAATAGAACATTTAAGTCTATAATTTTCACATTAAAATCTGAATGATTTATAAATACCAAGAATTCTTTTTCTTTCAACTTTAATTCTTCTCTTAATTTCTGTTCTCTTTCTTTGCTGTATTGTATTATCAATTTCATCAGTTTGAAGCTAGCTTCGGACAGAATATCTTCCCAGGCTTTCATGAAAGCAACATTATCCTGACCAAATGATGGGTCCTCTAAAAGATGCAACCCACTAGGTATATGTTATACCAAAATATAGGCCTCCATATTCAGCACGTTCCAATGTACATCAGTGTGGGTGCTGAAAATCGAGCAGACTTGAGAGACCGTTAGGTCTATTCTGCTGGCATTTTAGTATGTTAGTATATGCATCATTTGATGAGTAGTTTTTTCTAAATTTCTGTAGGCAACATGAAGCGGCTGTGTTTCTGATGGCAAATCATGTACAGTGCCTGAATCAAGTAAAAAAGGATTTGCTGTAGTAGCTGCTTGTAGCAAATGGTCCATATATGAGAGTGGGTTTCCTGCTGAATGCGAGTCTCTAAGATCTCCCAACCACTGTCTCATTCTTGTGTGTGGGGCAAGTTCAAGTCTGGTGTAACTTCTAAATTCATTTTGCCAAGCTGTGTTCCTCAGTACAACGTATACCTAGAAGGCTGCGTCTCATAAAGAACCCAGCATTTGGTCAGGATAATGTTGCTTTTATGAAAGCCTGAGAGGATATTCTGTCCGAAGCTAGCTTCAAACTGATGAAATTGATAATACAATGCAGCAAAGAAAGAGAACAAAAAATAAGAGAAGAATTAAAGTTCCAAGAAAGAGAATTCTTGGTATTTAGAAATCATTCAGATTTTAATGTGGAAAATGATAGACTTAAGCGTTCTATTTTGAAATTGGACCAAGGTCTAAAATTTCATAAGCAAGATAAATTCACCAGAGATAAAGGTGACTACAAATTGAACTGTGTGTACAGCTCGAAGAAAATCAACAAAAAGGAATTGTGAAATGGAGAGTTTCTTTTATCTTCAGTACTGATGTGAGTGACTCAGATCCAGATACTCCAACCAATTCCCATTCTTTTCAGAGGGACCACCCCCCCCCCCTTGAACCCACCATCACAGCCACAATGCAGTCTGAGGCTTGTATACACACAAAACAATTACCAGTCAAATGATGGCAGAAGATCAGGAGGGGCAAGAGAAGAAAGAGTCGGCTATGGAGAGAGACAAGAGTAATTTCAAACTACAACAGTGAACAGAGGGAGAAGGCCATACCGCAGATTCAGGAGGGGAGAAACTAAATGAAAACCTACATAACAAGGCAATTAACCTAAACATAGAAACATAGAAGTTGACGGCAGATAAGGACCGCAAGGCCCATCCAGTCTGCCCATTTCTTTTTCTACCTTATAAATGTGCCATCGGCCTTTGCTCTGTCAGTGGCCTATCTATTCATAGTCATTTGTATTGCTCCCTTATGCCTATCCCATGCCTTTTTGAAGCCCTGCACTGTATTCATAGCATCACTTTGTGGTAAGCCATTCCATGCATCCACCACCCTTTCTGTGAAAAAGAATTTCCTCACATTCCCCCTTAATTGCCCCTCTAATCTCATGCTGTGTCCTCTTGTCCTACTATTTTTCTTATATTTAAACATGTTAGACTCTTTCACCTTGTTAATGCCCTTAAGGTGTTTGAATGCCTCAATCATATCACCTCTCTCCCTCCTTTGCTCAAGGGTATACATATTGAGCTCTGTTAATCTGTCCTCATATGTCTTCTGATGCAGTCCCTGCACCATTTTGGTTGCCCTTCTCTGGACTGCCTCAATTTGGTTAATGTCCTTGTGAAGGTGTGGCCTCCAATACTGCACGCAGTACTCCAGAAGGGGCCTAACCAGTGTCTTGTAAAGAGGGATTATTACCTCCCTCTTACAACTTGTGGTACCCCCACTAATACACCCTAACACCCCTAGCCTTACCTACTGCTTTAGAGGTCTGCTTGATGATTTCAGGTCATCAGTGATGATGATGCCCAAGTCTCTTCTTCCTTTGTGACTGCTAGCAACTCCTCCCAGCCTATAGGTGGCTTCAGGGTTTCTCTTCCCTATGTGCATGATTTTGCACTTCTTTGCATTAAATGCCAGTTGCCACTCTTCCACCATTTTGCTAGTTTATCCAGATCTCTTCTCATTCTGCCCACCCCATCTGGATCATCTACTCTGTTGCAGATCTTGGTGTCATCTGCAACAGACAAGCCTTACCATCTAGTCCATCTGCAAGGTCACTAATGAAGATGTTGAAGAGGACTGGCCCCAGAACTGATCCCTGAGGTACCCCACTTGTGACTTGCATCTCTTCTGACTGTATACCGTTTACCACCATTCTCTGTTTTCTGCCCGTCAACCAGTTTGCCACCCAGTTGACCAACTTCTGACCCACCCCAAGCCTACCAGCTTATTTATCAATCTTCTATATGGAACAGTGTCAAAAGCTTTGCTGAAGTCAAGGTAGGCGACATCAACTGCTCCCCTTGGTCCACCACTCTGGTTACCCAGTCAAAGAAATCTATGAGATTAGTTTGACAGGACCTTCCTTTGTAAACCCATGCTGTCTTGGATCCTGTGCCCCTATGGATTCCAGGTGTTGCATTATCCTTTCCTTAAGGAGTGCCCCATAATCTTGCCCACTACTGAGATAAGACTGACTGGTCTGTAGTTCCCCACCTCCTCCCTGCTACCACTCTTGTGAGCATGATCACATGAGCCCTTCTCCAGTCTTCTGGGACCTCTCCTGTGCTCAGAGACTCACTAAACAGTTTTGCTAATGGCTCTGCTAGTTCCACCTTTAGCTCCTTAAGTACCCTGGGATGTATGCCATCAGGTCCCATTGCCTTATCCACCCTGAGCTTAGCAAGCTCTTGTAGGACCCTTTCTTTTGTGAAGGGAGTAGTGCTAACCTCCCTCCCCCTGTGTCCATGATGCTGAGCTGTGGGCCCTGCCCTACCTTCTCTCTTCAGTAAATACTGAGCAAAAGTATCTATTTAGGATAGATGCCTTTACAGGGTCCTCCTCCTCATATGCTCCCTTTTCTCCATTAAGCTTCATAACCCTCTGGACTTTCTCCTTTCACTTATGTATCTATAGAAAGTCTTGTCACCTTCTTTTACTGTTCGTGCTAGTGTTTCCTCAGTTTGGGACTTTGCCTGCCTTACTGCCTTCCCTGCTTCCCTTAGGGCAGTTTGGTATGCCTCCCTATCTTCATCCCGCTGTGTTCCCTTATATTTCCTGAAGGCTAGCCTTTTGGCTCTGACCTTTTCTGCTACTGTATTTGAGAACCAAAGTGGTTTTCTTCTTCTTTTGCACTTCCTTTTCTGTCTAACACAATGGGATGTTGCTTCAAGTATTGCATCCTTAATGCTTGACCACTTTGCCTGTACCCCCTTACCTGTGTTTCATTTTGCCAGGGCTAGCTTAACTCTGTTGGCCATCTTGTCAAAGTCAGCTCCTCTGAAGTCCCATATTTTTGCCTTGGAATGGGATGATTTAGATGTAGTAGCCAAATTGAACCATACCATGTGATGGTCACATTATATATACTCTCCAATTATATTTTCAGTGATGTTGAAACACAAGTTTTGAGTAAAGGCTTAAGTTTCTCTCCTACATCTGAGGTCAACACATTTCAAACGATAGTCGACCTAAACATTGCTTGTAGAAATTTTAATCTTAAAGCCTTCTTCCATACATGAGGTGACTTCTCAAATGATAAGAATACATCAAGTAATGATTTAGGATTAAAATTCAAATCAGACTTTTGCCCTCCGTACAGCCCAGTTGTGAATGTGTTTAAGGAACTGGTTAAAAGAGATCTGAGATAGAGGTTTTCTTTAGTGATCTACCAAGACCAACTTTCAGTAACCTTTCGAATCAAGAATGGATAGCTCTAGAAAAGTTACAGTCAGCACCTGAACTGATAATTAAAGCTGCAAACAAAGGAGGCTGGGTTGTGCTGTTGAATAAAACAGATTATGTTGTCAAAGTTTACAGGCAGATAGCTAACACACAGTCCTATTCCAAGTTACAAAATGATCCTTCGGTTGATTTTAAATGTTCTATTGATGAGACTGTTAAAGATGCCTTTAAAAAGGGATTTATTGAAAAAAGAATTCAAGATTTTCTAATAAATGATACTACTGTGCATGCTACATTCTACACAATGTCAAAATTCATAAGACTCTCCTTTCTCCCCCCAGCAGACCGATCATTAGTGGTAGTGGATCTTTATTTGAATCCCTGTCACAGTTTGTAGATTTTTTTAAAGCCATGGGTTGAGATCTTATCAGCATTTTTACAAGACACTAGAGATGTGTTGAGCCTGCTGGAAAACAAATTGATTAATTCAGAGACAGCATTTGTAAAAATGGACATAGAGGCGCTATACATGAATATTCCACTTGAAGATGCCCTAGATAAAGCTGTGACCTTTTTGAATAAAAGAGATCCCAATGAAAACCCACCTACGGACTTTCTGGTGAAACTGTTGAAGTTTGTTCAAAAATACAATGTCTTTACTTTTAATAAAGAATTGTACCTACAGAAAAAGGGGACTGCAAAGGGGGTTACTTGTGCCCCTTCCATTGTGAATTTGTATGTCAGAGCTTGGGAAGAAAAACATGTCTTTAATGCTGTTGCCAACCCATTCTACAGCAGAATTGTACTCCAGAAATGCTATATAGATGATATAATGCTGCTGTGGAATAGGACGAGGGCTGACCTAAATCAATTTGCTACATACTTACAAAGCACAAATGAGAATTCAAAGTTTAGCTTTAAAATGTTGATTTCCAGAGGGTTGATTTCCTAGATGTGACACTGAGCAGGAATAGTGAAAATCAAATAGAATTTAATCTGTTTAGGAAACAAATTGCAGGCAACACTCTTTTAAAAGCAGACAGCTGTCACCCTGGCCATCTTGTGAGTAATACACCAAAGGGGCAATTTTTGAGAATCAAATGGAACTGCACCCGTGAGGAACACTATGAAACTTGGGCAGCTGACCTAGGTGACATACTATCTGAACAGGGGTATAGTAACAGAAATACACAAGCAGGAAAGAACTTTGCAGATGCTGTGCTGAGAGAAACATTTTTGAGTAAAAAAGAGAAAAAAGTGATGGTATTCAGTTAAATTTTGTCACAACTTATTCCATTAATGCTAAAGAGCTTGAAATCATTGTTAATAAACACTGGTCAGTGCTCTCAGCAGATCCAGGTTTATCTCAGATTGCTGCAAGTCCTCCTAGAATTGTTTATAGGAGAGCTAACACTGTGGGATATCTGATAACGCATAGCCACTGTAGTGAGCTAGTGAGAGAGATGTGGCTCACACATTGGGGGGGGGGGGGTTGTAATCTATGCCAGAAATGTATTTTTTGCCAATATGTAGAAACTGGTAAAGAATTGTGTACTGTAAATTCCCAAAAAACTTTTCAAGTATGTCAGCTTACTACTTGTGACAGCAAAGGGGTTATTTATTTAGCAACCTGTAAATGTGACTCATTTTATGTGGGTAAAACTATTCAAAACTTTAAAGTCAGATTAGGTGAACATCTTTGTGCCATTGAAAGACAAGATCTAACATATGCAACAGCCACACAGCTGCATAAAAATAGAGATAGTAATTTACACAGATTCACCTTTGTAGCAATCGATAAAGTCTGCCCTCACCCTAGAGGTGGTAATTTTGATGATCTTGTTTAGAGAAGACAGACTTTCTGGATCATTAATTTAGGACTCACTAAGCCTCCAGGTTTAAATTTCAATGTTGACCTTAAACCCTTTTTAAAAAGACATTGGTAAATTATTATGCTGTCCATCTAAAATTTGATTGCAGTTTGCACCAAAAAATTGAATCTGCTATGATGGATCCTTTATTCTTGTAGTTTTGCCTTTTCTTCTTCTTCCATCTGCTTTTTCCTCCCTTCCCTCTTTCTTCCCCCTTCCTCCCTTCCCATTCCTGCTTTCCTTTCTTTATTTATTTTCTTTTAGTATTTCCTAGCCTACTTGATACAACTGCACTTTAAGTATGGTTTTATGTTGTAACCAATGAATTTGAATTGTCTCTTGTGATGTCATCACTATGTCATATATTGGTGCCTACATATATGGTGTATTTGCACGTGTCACAGCCTTTGAGAAAGGACTACTTCGTCCGAATTGTGTCAGGTGTGATTTTTAACTTTGCTGTAATAAACTTGTTATATTTTTTATAGCCAAGTGTTCATTTTATTATTAGAGGTGGTGAGTTCCAGAGTTTCCAGTTGTTCATTTGTACGTTCCACTCTGAGCACCTCTGTCCCAGTGCTACCTTTTTCTGTGTTATTCCTTGCTGTTATTCCTATTGCCTGAAGGCTGACAAAAACATATTTTGATGGAGAAATCAATCAATTTTTATTGTTCAGCAAAGCTATTACAATTTTTAAATTACAATCCAAAAAAGTGCCAACATACATTTATTCCAAGAATCCCTTTTGAGTACTTTAAACCCTTAAAAGTTCTAAAGGTTATGGATTTCCTTTAATATCTTATATATTTGTAGAAATGTTGATAATAAAAACTTTGCTACATTCTGTAAAATAATTTTCTCAGTACAAGTAAAAAGATATTCAATAATCTCATTTGGAGGAAAGCTGAGACCACTGAGTATAGAGAGCAACCATTTTCTTCTGTCCTGTTCAAAAAGAGGACACAATAATATAACATGCTTCAGATCATCTTTACATAATTTACCACATTTACAAAAAGGGGACTTAATATTCCTTCCTTTCTGTCTATATAAAATAAACTGTGCATTATAACTTTCTGTTCTAAATCTGGAAAATGCTCTCCTAAGTTTTGGGTTCATTGGGTGTGTTAGATATTGCTCAAAACCCCAAAAACTTTTGAATCGTTTATAATCACTATGTAATTTAGTTTGAGTCAGCCTAGAAAATGTTGAATTAGAATCTGAATCTCGTATTCTATATTTAATTATTGAAACAGTCTCTTCCCAAGGTTTTGTATATATATCATAGAGAATATGCCCCAGACCTAATGGGAATATGATTTTCCTGATTAGTTTTATAGAAGGAAATACAAAACCCAATTTTTCCATTTTAATCTCCTCCTCCAGACACTTTCTAGGTAATCCTGGAGTAAGAAATTTTTAAGCAAAAACAAAATTTGTCTTTCTTTTATTAGGGAGCTCAAAGAATGTTGGCTGAGTTCCAATCTAAGGATACAGTTAGGAGTTCCTGGGGTAACATAAGAATAAAGCGATAACGTTTGTTAAGTATAGTTTCCAATATTTGGTTATTAGCAAATCCCCATACTTCTCCTCCATATACAGTATTATACTAGTTTTAATTTTTGTATTTAGTACCCTTAGAACTCCTTTAATCGAGGTCTTTCCCATTTTAGCATAAAATATCTTAAATGCGTTTATAATAGACAGTATCCTATTCTTAGTATATTCAATATGTTTAGTCCAACTTAAATTATAGGAAAATCGTACTCCCAAATAATCATATGTTTTGACTATCTCTAATTTTTCCCCCTTAATTGTAAATCTTGGTTCATATCTAGGAGAATTTCCAAATATGAGGATTTTAGTTTTATTTAGGTTTACATTGAGATTTCTCTCTTGGCAAAGAATTTCAAAACACTTTATTTTCTTTCTGAGTCCCACCGTAGAGGTAGACAATAAAACCAAATCATCTGCATAGGCTAGACTATCAATTCTGCTTTCATTAATTTTAGGTGCATGAAATTCCATGTTTTTAATTTCAAGTAGAATAATGTTTAAATAGATATTAAAAAGAATAGGTGCTAATATGCAACCTTGTCTAACTCCAATATTAGTCCAGAATGCCTCAGTGGTATGACCATATTGATTATATTGAATCTTTGTCCAAGTATGTTCATGTAGTCTCATAATAACATCCAATAGTGCCTTTTCCAATCCTAGTTTTTCCAAAGTGGTCCAAAGTATTTTCCTACTAATACTATCAAAAGCTGCTGAAAAGTCTACAAAACAGCAATATAATTTAGATTTACGTATTTTTGTGTATTTCCAAGCTAAATGATGTAAAAACGTAACAATGTTGGATTGTAGATCTCTTACTTCTAAATCCATTTTGGGCCTCATCCAAAATTGAATTTTCTTCTAGCCAAGTTAACAGCAACAACAACAAAGTATGATTTTAGAAAACATTTTTTGAGACACATCTATGAGGCTAATAGGTCTGTACATTCTTGGATCTTTTACATTACCCTTTTTAAAAATTGGGGAATATAATACTTCCAGCCCAACTCTTGGGATATCTTGAATTCTGGACAAATCCATTGAACATTAGATAAAGAAATGGAATCCACCATTCTTTACAAGACTTATAAACATCTCCGATGATTTTATCAGGTCCTGGTGCTTTGTTAGACTTTAGAGAATTTAATGAATTAAATATTTCTGATTCTATAATCAAGATTGGCTTTGGGAAATTTGCCTCACATCTTATATTTATTTCTACTTCATCTTCATCTTTAGAGGAAAATAATTCTTGGAAGTATATAGTCCAAGACTGCGGTATAATATAACATTCTATTTTCTCCTGAAATGTATTAAATCCTTGTGCTACTATTTTCCAAAATTTACTATTTCTTTCTATAACCACTATTCTCAATTTTTCCCATAATAAGGCAGAATTTTTATTTTTTTCTTCATCTAAAACTTTCTTGTAAATTTCTCTTTCTTTTCCCAGAATCTGATAGTCTATTTTATTTTTATTGATAATCCTCCTGTGTTGTCTTAATTTTTTTGAGAAATTTGCTTTAGCTTTTTTACATCTATGATTGAACCTCGATTTGGCATGATTTACACGTTCTTTTTTAATTACTTCATTTTTCTTACAGAAAGCACTCAATTTTGTTTGAATATTCTCCCAGATTCCGTAGAGATCATAATCAGTTTTTCCTTGAGAAGAGATTGTATTTATTTCTCCAGAATATAACATTTCTTGCAACTGATTCTGGTAAATTGAATTCCATCTTATTCTTTTTCATTAGTTATTTCCACATATTCAACTTCATTCTCCTTCACTTGGATTGTATTTGTGAAACTGTTATCTATGGTAAGAAACAGAGGAAGGTGAGCAGATTCTAATCGTTCAACAATTTCCAATCAATGGGTTATTTTTAATCCCACAAGATTTGCCCATATCAGATCTGGAATAGAGGATCCCAAAGGGCCCCTAAAAGTCAATTTTCCCATTTTATCCACCCCTAGTTCTTCCATTCAAAATACAAAACTTCCTACTAGCCAATACACTTAAAATATCTCTACCCCTATGATTAGATCTCTTTTCCAATGTAGATCTTGATGAAGTCAATCTGGGGTTAATAATTTCCAAAACTTCTACAAGAGATGAATATATGCCTTCTGAGATTCCCTCCCTTATTGTTGCATTAAAATCTCCCAAGATGTAAAAAGGCCAACTCCCTTCTCTTTCACTAATAATGTTTAATTGTGATTTGAGATATGCAATGTAAGGATCCTCCATTCCTGTGGACCTGAGTTCTGGGGGGAAATAAGCATTACATACTATTATTTTCTGAGAGTCCTTGGAAAGTTCAAGAGTCAAAATATTATTGGTCTCTATAGGTAATTCTCTTATCGTCAGATTTAAGTTGGTCTTTATCAGCAGTATTAAACCCCAATTATATCTACCAAATTTCTTTTCTCTAAAAGCTGGTAAGCTGTAAGGAACAAAACCCAGAAACCTAGGAGTTACCTCCTCTGTACACCAAGTCTCTTGGAGTGCAATTATATCAAAGGATTCCAAAAAAAGAACTACCTCAGGATCCATAACTTTCAAATGGAAACCTTCAATATTCCAAGACAAAATGGTTAATTTTCCCTCTTTGTATCCAAGACTATTCCTCCCTTCAGGTGTAGCAAGTTCTAAATGTCATTCTGGATCTAAATTTATCAAAGTTTCAAAAGCATTAAAATCCCTCCAGTTCTCAAGATCTATAAGGGGGTTATCCAAATCCTTTTCATCATTCCTATAAGAGACCACTTCCACTTCTTTATCCATTTCATTTGGGTAAATAATGTATATTCCCAATTTATCTAAACTATCCGCCAGACCCATAAATATTTTAGCCTTTTCTGGATTTTTAAAACTACAATCAATTTGACTAGAACCAACTGTATTTTTATAAACTTTAACATAGTCTACCATATTCTTAGATATTTTGGATCCAGAAATTCTTGTGAGGAAGGAGAGTAGTTCTTCTCTTATGCTAGTAGCTGAAGCATTTCTAGGTGTATCCCAACCAAATAAAGTCACTGTTCTACATAACCAACTCTCATTTTGTTTTTCCCCATATTTATCAATTATTTCAATTATCTTTACTATATCACTATCCTCCTTCTTTACCTTCCCTATCTTTTTGGGGCTTATTCTCATAAGAGGCATTTCAGTAATATTGCAACACTTTTTAGGAATCCTGTGTCCATTATTATCAAATTTATCTGGACATGTGTTTTTTGGAACTAAAAGAGGTAGCTTAACTACAATTCTTTTTCCCTCTAAGCACATTTTTGTATCTATTATCCATTTAGCCATTCCCTTGGTTTCACAATACAGTAAGACTGTATCATAAAATACCACATTGGGTGGTCTCATAATAAATATCTCTTCCTCCACTGATGGTATAATCTCTAACATATGAAGAACTCTCTCTCTTAAATCCTCAATAGTCTCAGTCGTAGGTCTTAAAATTCCTGTTATTTCAATCATATATTCCATAACCCCTTCCATTTCCCCTTCCATTTCCACTTCCATTTCCCCTTCTATTAGCTTAGTCTAAGGTTTATTTGTCTGATATTGTTCAGTCTTAATATCCGAAGCCCTAACATTAGCCCTTGTTAACATCATAGGGCAAGAGCCACATGTATCCTCATGAGTGAAATTAAACTTTCCTTTTACTTCAATTTCATTTGTTTTTACATTGTCCTCTGTTAACTCTAATCCAGAATTTTTGTTTTCCTTTTTAAGTACTTTCTTTACAACCTTGGGATTATGTTCTAAAGTCTTCCCTTTCTTTTCTGTTCTTCTTCTCCCAATTTGATTTTCTCCCATTTTTGGTACTATTGAGGTTACTGTTTCAACATGATCTAATGTCTTTTCTACTGTCTTATCCATTGTCTTATCTAATATTTGGATCTGCTGAGATGATGCACTATTTTTATCTAAATTTGTTGAGAATGGCATTGAGACCTGAATTGCCCTGTTCTCCATTTTTTTGTTTTTAGGTGATGAGCTCTTTCCACTTCTAGTCTCCTCTTGAATGTTTGCATTTTTATTAAAATGTTGTATGAGAGCTCGATTATAAAATATATCTGCTTTAATATTCGATAGCTCTTCCTTCACAGCTAAGATGTTCTCTAGTACAGCAATATATGCATAATATCTATTTTTAATTAACTCTAACATTTGTTTTGATAATACAGATAAGGCTATGAAATTTCTCCTATAATAAGAGAAATCTTTCCCTTGCTCAGAAGATCCATTCTGGGGGCTATCCCTAATGTCTGAAGCATAAGCTTCTAAACCATGATTAACCATAGGGGTATCCCCACTTTGTTCAACCATTTTTTTAAGTCCTTCAATAGTAGAACTCAAATCTTGAATTATCTCCTTTAATTCTTTTTTTATCTTTGATCCCTTTATGCAGGTCTTCCATATTAGGAGAACGCAAAGATGGACCTTCGAACCTTAGATCAGTATCATTTCTAGTACCTAAAGTGGAGTGACTTTCTAAACAAGAAGGGTTAGAGGAGACATCAGTGGAAAGGGCTATAGGTGAATAATTAGAGTCACTATAACTGCAACCCCTTCACTTTCTTTCTGGAAAAAGGTTTCCCAAGCATAATTTCCATAAGAGATTTCCCCAGGAGGATATTTACAGGCATATTCTTCATGTATTGTCTCTGGAAAAAAACCCTTTCCTGGATTACTAACTTCATCTACTTGTGATGAGGGAACATCTTTTGAGACAATACATTTTGGAGTAGACAGATACCTAGGACCCCCCTTCTTATCATCCCATATATCTGTAATTTTTAACTGTCTTTTGTTTGTCGTACTATCAGTATAATTTTCATCCTGCTTTGGAAACATATTTTTTGGATTAGTTGTCCAGTCTAATAATTTAGACTGTAAACTACCTTTTCCCCCTTGTTTGTCTCCATTTGCAGATGCTTTTCTCTTTTGGTAAGGATCTTTAACTTTGGGATCTCTGGCAGCCAGTTTTGTTTTCAGGCCCGAAGAACTTCCAAAACCAGATCCTTCTATTCCCTCCATAGTTTCTACTATGGGAGTAGTTCCCTCAAAAGTTAGACTACCTTAAATTCTATCACAAACAAACATTAAAAATTTTATAAAATAAGGAATTCCATTCCAAAGGTCCAGAAGTCAATAAATTGAAGATTTAGTAGTCAGGGAGAAAATAGCCCCAAAAACTCCAGCGCCAATTCCAGCTTCAAAATATATCACAACCAAGCCAATAAGATAATATCAGTGGCATTAAAGAAGCTGTTACAATCCTTCCACAGTCACTGAGATAAGTACAAAAACTTTGTCGCAACATTGGGGTCGTGATATCTTGTAGTAGTTTCAGATTCAATTTCACTTGAGTCCCTCTTTTTTGTACTAGCCAAGAAAAGGTAAATTGTGGACTATGAGAAAATTTCTTCAAAAGGGACACCACTTCTCTTCTTATCCTTCTTTGCACTGAAAGGACAGAAGGATAGAGCTAACACAAAATAATTTTAAGTTATCAGAATAACAATATTAACACAATTAAAATTATAAAAATTTTCAGTTATATGACTCTAAGTACCAAGGCCTTACTAGTTTCCAAAAATAGATACTTTTAAACCCTATTTCTGGACTAAAAACCTAAATATAACATATAAAATTAAAAGTACTGAGGTACTTACTTTTAAAATTTGAAACAAAGAAACGCAAACGTTTAACAGCCTTTGTCCGCTTCGCTGAAAATAGGGAAATTCCGTAAGACCATCCAGTCACTCGAATATTGTCCCAAAACCGTTTTATTTAAAAGTAGTGCTTTGTCTTCGCAATGTCTGCTCTCAAATTTCAGCGTTCACACAAGTGACGGCTCTAGCTTCCTGAACGGCAAACTGCACTTTCAGTGAAAGAAAGTATTGGCATCAAATTTGTGTCCTTGGACCAGGATACTAATCTACGAGGAGCAAGTGCTGTTATCTCCTTTTAATCCAGACTCACTCTATATCAAGCTAACCGGGCAGACGCCAGACTAAAAATGAGTGTTGGTATTCCGTGCTGATATGCCCAAGTAATAATACAGAGTAGCTAAATAATTAGTCAACTCGTGCTTTCAATTGGTCATCGATTACTAGTCAAGTACCTACAAAGAACGGTTTTCTCCCTAGAGTGACTGATGGGAATCCGGAATCTCTCATTAATCTCTCATTACTCAGAAGTGCTTAAACAAGTGACACTAATTAATTAATATTTTCCAAGCTAAGCCTTGTTCTGGTTGTTCAATTTATTCAAACTTACCTAAGTGAATTTACATGAAATGAATTAGGCCAATTAAATAGTTAGATTTTACCCAATCCGCAAAATTATCACAACTTGCACGAATTATCAAAATATCTTGAGTTACCCCCAAGGTTATCTATTGAAATTTCCCTCGTTTTCCAGTTAACTATACAATTCTATTTATCCAACAAACAAGCAGAACCAAGGAACCAAAAATTCCAAGTGCTCCAAAAAAGTGTGGAATGAATTTTATTTTAAGCACTTTACAGTCATTTTAAGATATCCCCTACGCCCCCTACCGTTCTCTGTATTTTTAAACAATGTGCAATATAACTTTAATAAAGAATTGTGTACAATAGTAAGATTTTGAGCTTTTCCAGAAGGAGAAGCCTAAAAAAGACTGATATCAGGCAATGATGCATGGAGGGAGTCTTTTAAAACAGACTCCTGTGTAATTAAACTTCCAACTTCAAAATTTTGGTAAAAACATGGAACTTGTTGGGAATACCAGTCCTCCGCAGGACCGCTCCAACTCCCCCTCCACCGGTGCGGCTCTCCACCAAGACTTCTAACACCGAGAGAGAGGAAGGGGACTTCTCTACAAGCCAAGTTTGAAATCTGCAGCACAAGTTAATCTGGAAAGAGTACCAGAACTAAGGCACTAATATTGCCTCTCGTTGCTCTATTTAAGTTATACAAGATCTTTTAACAAAAGGCTTTTCCCAAGCTCTTTACAGGCAACGGTGGCATACCTGTTATAGAGCAACGGCTGGCATTTCTGGTACTCCTGCTGGAGTGCTCCTCCTCAACCTGTCTAGCGTGCAGCTGTGCAGTCTGTCATGGAGAAATGGATATTTCTTCTTTTCTTCCAGTTTTATAATGTAGTCATGGAGGAACTTTAGTAAAAAGTACTTTTGGGCTGTCCTTGGAACAAAGTTTGGTATAGAAATTCTAAACATGATTATAATTGATGTACTATTTTGCCTATAAGTATAAATGGACTGGAAAGTGAAATGTATGGACTGTTTATTATGTGGGTCATTAGCATCCTTACAGACCTTGATCTAAATGTTTATGTTTATATAGTTTATTTATCAAACTTGGGCTGATACATACTCATTCTGTATTACTGGTGTCCATGCATTCATCCCACTACATTAGTCAGAGGGATCATAGGAAATTATAAAGTCTTCAAGCATTAGCCATAATGGACTTGTGAATAATTATTGGACATCGCTGCCACACAAGTATCTGTCAATTGATGATTTAAATTCTCACATTGTTAAACTATTAATAATATTTTCAGGTAACAAATTCCACATTGATGGAACTTCTTGGTTAAACCAGTGCCTCTTCTCTGGGTCTTGAACATATCACCTGTTAGCTGGTACTCATGCATTCTTAGTTCTTTATTACAGTAGTATGTTTTCTTTCTAATCCTGTACATTCCATAATATCTGCATTACAAAATGCCCTGTACACCAAACAGAGATCACCCGTTGTACACCTATATTCCAATAAGTATAACCCCAACTCCTTTAACCTCTCCCCATAAGACATGCATTCCTTGTCCTTAATCCGTTTTTGTCACTCTATGTCATACTACCTCCAATAAAGATACATCCCTAACTTTGTAAGGTGCCCAAAACTGGCCACAGTTCTCCAAGTGTGGCCTAACAAGCCCACCATACAGGGGCATTATTACACCTCTTTCCCTACTTTGTGTATGCTTGAGGATGCATCCCAGCATCCTGTTAGCCATGGTTACCACCTCCCTGGTATGATTACTAAATGAAAGTGAGTTATTTATAATGACTCCCAGGTCCTTTTCCCTATATGTTTTATCTAGTTCAATATCATTCATGTGTACTTACATTTTGTTGTTTCATCCCAAGTGCATAACTTTGCACTTATCCCCATTAATGACTAATTTAAGTTTCTTGGCCAAGTTTATCTTTTCTTTAGGTCAGACTGCAGTTAATTTCTTGCTTTTTCACTTTCAACTATGGCTCCTAACTTTGTTTTATTTATTTTTATTTTTTTTTATTTATTTAAGAATCAGTTTACAACCTTTGAGCCAGAGGCTCGTTTACAAAGGTACTTCGTCACATAAAGACATACATTGCGTTTCAGTTACATAGCAAAGATTTGCCAAAAATCAGTAGGCATTCACCAGAGGTGCCACGTCACATTGTGGTCAGACAGATACAATTGGGTACAGGGTACATGTAATCGATAGCAGGTATTAAACAAGTTGGTATCAAGTGAGCAATTCTGGTAGATAAACATTGAAACAGCTGGCACTGGCCAGGTTAAACCTAGGCATGGTGGACATGGAAGTGGTGTAGGGATGGTTGGTGGAGAGCTGCCGGGGGCATTGTCAGGAGAGAAATAAAGAGGTGGAGGCTATGTTCAGAGACAGGAGCAGTTACGAGTGCTGAAGATGTGGTTCCGAAGTGCGGTTTTGAATGTGGAGATGGTGATGGCATTGGTGATGGTGGCAGGGAGAGAGTTAAACCAGGTTGGGGCTCTATAGCTGAAGGACCTCTGGCCACAGCTGGTTCTTGTTCTGGGGACCTTTAGAGTGGTCTTGTAGGAAGACCGTGTTGCAATGGTGGGAGGGCTCTGGTGGATGGATGCTGTTACCCCAGGGGGGGAGAGCCCGAGTAGGGTTTTTTTGGTGAGGAGACAGGTCTGGTATCGGAGCCGTTCATCCAGGGTAAGCAGGTTAGCATCGACATATAGCTGACAGGTGTGTGTGAGTCTGGGGGCACCAGTAATTAATCTGCATGCTTTATTCAGGGTTAGGTGAATTTTGTTTAGTGCAGTGGTGTCGGCAGCACCGTATACTGGTAGACCATAGTCTACAAGGGACAGAACGGACGATGTAACCGCTAGCCAGAGAGCATTTGGGGGAAGGCAGCTTTTATGGCGGAATAGGATGCCAAGCCGTGTGTTGGTGGTGGATGTTAGGGTGTCGATGTGGGTATGAAATGTGAGGGCTGAATCGAAGGTAACCCCAAGGTATTTGTAGGAGCAGACTTGTTCCAGTGGTTGGTTGGTGCTTGGAAGGATATAGGTGGGTGGTTGCTAGCTTTGTTTTGGGGTGTGAAAAGAGCATAGTTTTGGTTTTCTTAAGATTGATGATGAGTCTAGCTCCTTAAACCAAGCCTCGGCACTGTTGAAAGACTGCTGTAGGGAGTCCTGTAGGGAGATGGGATTATGGTGGGTGGCAAACAGGACAGCGTCGTCTGCATACAGCAGAATTTTGCCAGAGCATGCACTGGGCAGGGTGTTCAGATACAGTGAGAAGAGAAGGGGGCCCAGGATGGAGCCTGGGGACCCAGAGAGATGGGGCCGGGTATCGGAGGTGTGCTATTAATCTTGACACACTGGGATCGAGTGTCAAGATAGCTAGCACACCATGCCAGGGGCCAGCCGAGAGACCAGTGAGGCAGAGTCGTTCAGCAGCAGTGGATGGGAGACAGTGCGAAAGCCTTTGAGAGGTCAATGAACACTGCACCAGCTAGGAGCTGGTATCCAAGGAGGAGTGTAGGAAGTTGGAGAATTCAATAAGGGCAGTGCTGGTACTGTGACCTGCAGGAAGCCATGTTGCTCTGGGCATAAGATGTTATGCTTAGCCAGATAATCAGTGATTTGAATGGCCACCACTTTCTCCAGGGCTTTAGAGAGGGAGGAGGATGGAGATTGGCGGTAGTTGTTGGCCGACGACCTGTCGCCTCCTGTATGAATAGGTGTGATAATGGCTGTTTTCCAAGCTGTGGGAATTGTCCCAGGCAGAGTGACTGGTTAATTAGGCTTGTGAGAGGTGCAAGGACTTCATCTAGCACCAGCCTGAGGATGCTGGAGTCCAGTGAGTCACTGCCGGGATTGTTGCCATTGAGAGCTTTGGTTAGGATGGGTCTGGCTTCCCGGTGGAAATCTTTTGCAGGAGGAAGCTGGGGTGCTGGAGGACAGGGGAGTTTGGCTGGGGAGGTCAAAAGAAATTACTAGGGAGGACTGAGCTAAGGTCAGTGAAAGTGGTGTTGAACCAGTTAGCTATGGTGGCAGGCTCGGTGGAGGTTGTGCCATTTCTAGTGAGCTGGGATGGGGCAGGGGAGCAAGCTTTACCATTGAGTTGCTTAATATTATCCCAGAAGGTCTGGGCTGAGCCCCAGGAGGAGGTAAGGGAGGCCTGGTAATGGTCTGCCTTGGCTTTCCTGATGGCCCATGAGCATTTATTTCGGGCTGCATTGTATGCTTGCCTATCAGACAGATGACCTGTTTCAGTGGCAAGGTGCCAGAGGTTATCCCGGTTTCTAAGTAATTGTAGGAGGGCCGGGCTAACCCAGGGTGCGTTCTGTTTTTTGGACCGGGTTTTGGTTAAGGGTGCAAAGAGATCACAGGCCATGTTGAAGTTGTGGTGAGAAAAGGCGAGGGCAGTATCAATGTTGGTTGCCTGCTGAATGGGGACCAGTCTATCTGGGTGAGGGTGCCTTAAGTTTCTTCAGCCCACCAGGCGGAGGCGCCTGCGGAGGGTGGTCTGGGCTTTGGGTTTGGGATTGGGGTTACCAGTGGAATAGGATAGGGAGTGGTCACTCAGGAGTCTGGGAGGACCTGGATGTTTTGGATTTTATGGGGTCGGTTAGTTATAATAACATCCAGCAGGGTGCTGGTACCACTCTTAGGTTAAGTCTCGTGGGCTGGGTGACGAGTTGTGTCAGATCTTGGGTGGCAAATGAGTCTCTGGTGGTGGATGAGGAGGTGCAGAGCCAATTTACGTTAAGGTCCCCACTAGGTTGTTCTGCCTTATGGTGGAGGGTGGCCAGGTAGTCCGTTAAAGATATTAGGGCTGGGTGCTGGTTCTTTGGGGAACATAGGCTGTGGTGAGATAGAGAGGCTCCTAGAGGGGTCTGGGGTGAGTCTGAGGGTAAGGGCCTGGGCCCCATTTGTGAGGGCAGGGGTGGGAGTGCGTGTCCAGGTATTGTGTCCCTGGTGTAGATTGCACAGCCACCCCTGGATTACTGCTCAGTCCTCCCGGTAATAAGGTATAGCCTGGAGGGAGACAAATGAGTCTGGAGTTGATTTGGACAGCCAGATTTCAACCAGGGCTATGATGTCTGGTTGGTGAGCCAAGCCCAGCACTGTAGAGTCAAATTTCTTCAGCAGGCTGCATATGTTCATGGAGGCTACTTGAAGACCAGTGGGCTGAGTGGGTGGATGGGAGGGGCAGGGCCTGGGTTGGGGTGTATTTCCCCGTTAGGAGTAGAAGGAGGAGAAGTGCTCTGGTCAGAGGGAGGCTGATGGAGGTTCGCGGGGCGATATAATAAGGAATGGGGTTTGGCTGCACAAGGGTGGGTAGGGTAGCACAGGCAGAGAGGCCTGAGTGATCAGAAGTGCAAGGGGGCTGTGGGGGGAGGACAGGTGATGTCTGGAAGGGGGGTGAGGTGGAGAGGAGCAAATGGGATGTGTGGAGGAGGAGGGAGGGGTAGGAGCAGTGGTAAAGGAGGAGGGGAGGACAGGAGGGTAGGTAGGAACACTGGAGTAGTGAGGCTGAGGGTTCATAGGGACAGTAGGGTATGTGGAAGGCAAAGGGAGGAGGAGGAGAAGAGATAGACTGGTGAGCAGGGGATGCATGTGCATAGTTGGGAAGGTTGGTGGAGCTGAAGTGAGGAAAGAATGGGGGGACTAGGATGAAAGAGGGGAGATAGGAGTGAGAGATCACCTCAGAGTCTAGTTGCTGCTATGGTGTGGTGGCAGCGCATGTGCCTGAAGTGCACAGAGTACTAGGTTCAAGCCCTGATCAGGGCAATAGGAGAGAGCCAGACCAGTGGCTGCAGCAGCAGGGAGCTGGGCTTAGGTTTGTAGAAGCACCTAGACAACACTTTAGTTGTGTCACAGGGTTAGTGTGTTCTTTATAGTAATGAAATCCTGCAGTAAAAATACGCAGGTGTTCTAGGTGAGTGGTGGAGCTGTGGACTTTGGAAATAAGGGTGCAGGGTTCAAAGGCAGCAGGAAGAAGAAGTAAACTTATATTTTGGCAGATTGGGTAGCTAAGTGATTAAGAGGCTTAGAAAGTAGTAATAAAGTAGGTAGGCACTGTGGTGCAGAGGCAGAGCAGCAGACTCTGACCACAAGGGTACTGGGTTTGAACACAGCTCAGGGACAGAGGGTAGAGAGGGCCAATTTTTTAAATCTGGGCAGGAGGGAGTGAGGTATGGTTAAGAGCATAGAAATACAGGAAGTTGTTGGCCTGGTTCATTGGCTGAGATGATAGTCAGTAGAATGTAGAGAGAAGGGTACCAGGTTTGATACTAGCAATTGCTTAGAGATAGGATGAGTGCAGAAAGTAGGTAGTCAAAGGAATCCAAGGGAACTGCAGTGACCTCTAGTGGGACAGCTGTGCAGCAGTAGCTAGGAGGGATATAGAGAGCATTTTCAACTATGGCTCCTAACTTTGTGTCATCAGCATACCTGAATATCCAAGTTGCTGAGAATGTTATCATAGATAACACATATACATTAAAGAGGGTTGGTCCTAACACAAAGCCCTGCAGACCCTACTTGTGATGCTTCCCCACTTTGAGCTTTTCTAGGGATTTTGTAAAGATGCTTGTAACACATGCATATATGACCATTAATTTTTATCAAATGTCATTTTTTTATATATTTTTATTTTTCTTATTGTATGTACTCAGTTTTTTAAAGCTTGATTATTCTTCTCAACTCTGTTGCCCATATACTAAAAAGGATTTTGATAACAGAGAAAAGCCAACATAAAATAACAAAACAAATTAAAGGTGTAAAAGATCTTTCATATGAAGATAGGCTCAAGAAGTTTAATCTAATGTCCTTAGAAGCAAGGAGATTAAGAGGTGACTTATTGTTGGCTAGAGGGCTTATAAATGATGAATATCTGATGCCTGAGACAGGTCTTGATTTTAAGCAAACTAACATTAATACAGGAAGACTTCCATTGCAATTAACACATCCTAAATTTACAACAAATAAACAAGCCTATTTCTTCTCACAAAGAATTGTTAATCCATGGAATAAACTTCCATCTGAAATTGCCTTCAGCAAATCCAAACACATTTTCAAAAACAATCTTGATACTCTTTTTTTGTAAAACAAACTGGAATATTATGGGTGAAAGATAGAGGCTCTCAAGGACAATTTGTCTTCTTGCCTCTTTCCATAACCTAGTGAAACCTAGAAATGACATATTGCTGAACAATAAAGCTTTTGGCTAATGGACTGAGTGATTATTCCATCCTAAACAAAAGTTATGTCTTCATTTTAGAACAATCGAGTCTGCCGAAAAAGCATTTGGTAGGGTGTCAGCCCTATCTTTTCACCATTCTCAGGAAGTTCAGCATCTCTGTTGCTTCCATCTCTCTCCTGTAATAGGTACATGCCTCACCACAGGCCTTTGCCAAGGTTAGTGGCCATCTGTTGCCCTCTGTTAGGTTAGGCAGAGGCACCTATCAGGGTATTCCTCTGCCTCCCTTCTTTTTGCTTCATACATTGAACCATTAACATAGGCAGTAAGGAAAGTGCTATAGCGAAGGGGTGACATTGGGGAGCAGGGATCATCAGACTGCATTACACACAGATGATGTCCTGCTATATGTAACTGACCAAGACAATACCCACCCTGAGCTATTCTGCATCTTGGAGGCCTTTGGCAAGGTGTCAGATTACTGGCTTAACATGGCCAAAATGGAGGTCCTCCCTCTTTATTGGTCCCCAACTGCTTCTCAGCAAGTGGAATATCCCTCTAAATGAGATTTACATGAGATTAAATATCTTGGAATTAAAATCCAATTCCACCTAGATAAACTGTAAGATGTGACCCTTATCCATGCAACTTGTTGCATAACCATCCATTAAGTTCATTCTGCCACATTAACATAGTGAGGATGCTGATTCTCCCACACTGTCTTTAATTTTTTCAGAATGTTGCAGTCCCAATGCCTGAGCAGAACTGGAGGAAATGAAGATGATCTTCTCAAGATTTGTATTAACACAGAAATGCCCCAGGATATGGTTTAGTATCCTGATGCTCCCAAACTCATAGTGGAGGGAGGGTTGGGGTTGTCGGATTTGTGGGTGTATCATGTAGCAGATCAGCTTTGCATCCTTTTCCAGTGGCACATGGAAAGTCTGAGACTGCAATGGCTGGCTCTAGAATGGGAAGCCCTGCCTTTTGGGGACAGGTCCCAGTTACTTTTTGGGATGCACCCATGGATTCTGAATTGCACCCTGGAATTCCTGGATGATGAAAGTGGGGATGGTGTGGTGGGACATAATCACAACATTGAGGCTCTCTCTGGCACTAATTGGCTTTGTCCAGTTGCTGTCTTGGAGGGCTTTGCCCCAGTATTGCAGGACCCTACTTTTCAGTGGTAATGATTTTTATGCATATGAAAATTAATGTCATTATGAACTGACATATTCTGCTGTATTATAGGTGCATTATGAGATTTGTTACTCTGGCATGGTAGTAGTTAGAATATGATTTAATTAAATTGGTATATTTTATACTGCTTTATTTTTGTAGCTCCCCTTCCCCTTGTTAATAGATGCTCTTACTTGTGGCTGTGCAGTGCATACTGTGGCTACCACCACAGTCTGAATCAGCATCACATATTAAAATATTTTTACATTTCAACATCCACTGGTAAACATTCAATGTAAGAAAGGCTGGGGCAGTCCAATGCTTTAAAAGAAATATTTTGGTTGTAATAGTAGCAGGTGCTAATAACAATTCAGCTCTGCAAAATCATTAAAAATACATATATTTACTGTACATGGAATATCAGTCTTCAACATATTGGTCAGACAAGCTATAGTATCTTTTCATACTCCCCTAATGTATTTGCAAGCCCAAGCCAGGTGTAATAAATTTGCATTTTGTCCACACTTATGCCACCAATACATGTTTGGCCAGAGTCATACATGGGTATAAGAGACTTTTTTATCATAATGGTTTTATTCTGGGCATCAGAGAAAAACTTATTGGCATTTATGAACAGATTTAATCACAGTGGGTGCTATGCACTAAGAGGGTGGGGTATGCATAAAACTCATGTACCCTGCAATGCTGGCCACCTGTCCATGTCTCCTCCCCTTCCCCCTGTGCACAGGACTCTGCAGGGTGGCTGGGGGAGGAGTCATCATCCTGGACAGGTATCCACTGGGATGCCCCCTGGGATCCTTAGTAGATCCCACACATAGGGAGGTGCAGGTCCAGGGCTGTGCATGCCAACTGCAGGCACCCGGACCCGAGCAGCAGCATCCCATCCCAGTGCCACCACTCCCAAAATTGTTGGGTGCTCACCCATCTAGCTGCCTCTGCTGTCTCCTGCTGCCTCCTGCTGCCCAGCGGTCAGGGGTAGCATGGTGTACCCTGTCCTGGTCCCCCAATGACTGAAGGCCTATGTCCATGGTGACATGCAGTGGGTTATGGCAGGGTCTACCATGGTGTACCCTGTGCCACCCTCCACACCCATGTGGCCAGCACTATGTGGGTTAGTGAATACTGTGTAGTGCTGGCATGTGCCTGGAATGCCCCCAGCATGGAACTGTGTGTGGACATGGGGAATCTGGTGTGGTGGTTCTGCGCACTACCCCCCTTGAGTGTGCCTCATGTGGGGTGCAATGGGTGTGGAGTGGCTACATGCCCCAGATACGCATGCATAGCCACTCTGCCCCATTCATGCATAGGGCCCATTGTCTTAAAGGGTGTTACATGAGGTCCCTGCACCCTAGTTGATACCCTTAGAGGTACACCATAGACAGCTAATGCTTATGTATAGGTTGCACTAATACTTAGGGCTAAGGGCATTTACCGTATAAGAGTAGATGTCAGGATATGAATGCATATTGTTGTAATCCACTTTGCTTGCTAATGCACACATATTATACCATGTATTTTCTGTCTGTTTCTTACTTGTCAGATGCCAAGACACCTGTCCTTGAAGTAATTATAATATGTAAGGCAACATTGCCATCCTTTGGTGATGTGCACCACTACACTTTGTTGTGTAAGACTCTGTATAAAAACATCTTTGTTCTAAAACTGATGACTTTACAGAATTGTATAATGTTATCTTGGACCGTGGAGCCACCTCTAATTTAGCCAATAGGGCTCATCTCTGTAACTAGAAATGTTTCTGTCTTTTAGTAACCATAGTAATTATCATAGGTATATAATGTAATGCACAGGCTTTACACCTCGGAGACCCAAGAGATCCCAAGAGACTACAGACAAACCTCGAGGTGAAGGGAACGCTTAGCACTGACTCCCGGTTCGTATTGGTAAGAACTGCTTAGGGCAACTGTGATTTATCCCTTTTGTAGTAATAAACTTGTTTATTACTTGAACGCAACTTGTTTGTGAATACTTGCATTCCCAATATCGGCAAGAATCTAAAGGTGAGGTTTAGACCTCTCAACAAATTGGCGACCGTGTGCAGGCGATATTTGGTGTTTGTAAATTTTCACTAGTTGCTTAAACTTTTCCCCTCCCATGGGGACTGCAGGTGTACATTCCCGGACCACCTCTCCCGTTTTTAAAAATACCAGTTTGTAGTCACTTGCAAAGTCTGGCTGACTTTCTGGGTGTGGTCAATGCCGTCTCGACCCACTCAATAGCAGCTTTGAATTGCAAGTCTGCAGCTTTTACAGTAGCCCAGCTGTGTCTAAAGTACTCGTGTTGTGGATCGATACGCAACACGCTGTCTTTTTCACAGTCTGAATTTTCGTTCCCTCCCACACAATGGCCACAGTATCAGATATCTGTGCAGAATTGAGACTCAATGTCGCTAACTTCCTTGCCTCCCATGGAGGATGGGCTGACTTCGCACAGGACGCAAGTCAATCCGAAAACCCTGTACTGGGGATTTCAACCCAGTACACAGAGATGCGACAGTCAACCAATAAGCGTCCCACTAAAGGGTTGATGGTCGCCGCTCTCTACACTGCTTTGGAAGCCTCCGAAGTGAGGTTTTGAACCCTTGATCTGAAGATCGTATCTCTTAAGCCAGAGATGGGTTTACAGGAAACAGAATGTATTAGACTGTAGCAGAACTTGGAGTCTGAGCTCCAAACTCTGCGAAATGAAAAGGATTCACTATTGCATCATTCAGCACAGGCTGGTGAACAAGAAATGTGTACTTTGAAGCAGAAGTGTGAAAGTTTGAGACAGGATAAGAGTCAGGTTGTGCAAATGAATGATTTGTTGAGTGCTGCTAATGCACAGTTGAGTGATGAAATGGGTGAGCTTCAGGACGAGATCAACCAGGTATGTAATGATTTAGAAATAGCCTATAGGGACAATCACGAATTGAGTGCCGCGTACCGAATTTTGCAAAAACAGAAGCAGGATCAGGTTGATATGATATGAATGTTGCAAGTGTGAATCATGATGAATGTAGAGCTAAGATGGCAAAACTGCACCATCAGTGAGAGGTTCTGGCTGGCCATGTTAAGGCAATGGGAGGCGTAGCCCCTGCTTTTCACTCGTCATCAGAAGGGGAGTTATCTGATGATGATGTCTCACAGTACAATGCCCAGTCACACCCCTACTATGGCCCAGAATCCCCACCCAGTCATCCACAGCATGGCGGGTCCCCACCCCCAACTCCCCAGGTCACATGTCGACGACATTGTGACGCTCATCATGGGAAATGCCAACATGGCGGCGCCCATGATAGGGGGAAGCAGGCTCAAACCTGGTCCCAACGGCGCCTCCGGTAGCCGTTATTAGTGTGGAAGACAGGCAAGAGATAGAAACCATGACTGACAGAGCATTAGGGCAATGTTCCTCTTCCTGAAAGGAGTATGAAAGCTATTAAAAGTCAGATTCAACAGATTTTACAAGAAGCTGGCACTCAGGAAGGTGTTGTTCACACTGCAGCCGAAGCTGCAGCTCGCGCAGCCTTGGATGGTGTGCGAGATGCATTATCTTTGCCTGATCGACCACTTACTAATCCCCTACAAATGGCCTACTCTGTTCAGCAAATCATTGACAGCATCGGTCAGATGAGCCCGTCTGACAACCTCAGCTGTCACTTGGAAAAGGTGCATTCTAAATGCGAGATGCTCAGCCTCACTGCAGAATATTAGGTCCAAATACTATGCCAGACCATCGATCCTGGTTTATGGGCCAAACTCCCTGAAGCAGTTCACCAGGATGGGAAGGTTACCTTTGACGAGGTTGCAGCTTAGCTCATTTCCACTCATAGCCCAGGTGTAGTAGGAGTGATGCTGGCATACCCCGTAAAGCAGAATGCAAAAGAAAGCCCAGCGACCTACCACCAGAGACTCTGGATGGCCTACCGAGCAGGAAAACACCTGGCACAAGAAGCTGTGGATGTAGATCTTATTAAATGTAAGACCTTATTCCTTAGGGACATGATCCCAGCAGTAAGAGAAAAGGTAGAGACAACCACTTACCCAAATACGGACAGGTTTGCCGATATTCTTCGGAAAACCAAGAGGGTATATCAATTGTACATCCATGATTTTGGTTCCGGTTCCAAGAAAGTAGCTGCCGTGGAACCCGCCTCCGGGACCACGACACATTATACAGTGGAAGGGCAAGCCCAACACCAGCAGACCAAACGTCCATCAGCCCCTCCAGCTGGTAACCAACAAAACCCCCAACAGGCCCAAGAACAACAACGACAGCAGTGGGGTGGGAACCGGAATTGACCTAAGAACAGGAGGCATAAGGGCAAAGGGAAACCATCACAGAGAATGGGTCCTTCATATAGGGTGATAGCTGAAGAAAATTGAAAATTCCGAGAGCTCCTGGGACAAGTACACTCTGTAGCAGATGCTGTTCCCACACAGACCCTTGCTGCAGTACAACCGGTGGTCCACGCCACAACTGGCCATGGAGATGCCGGAAGTACAAGCCCACAGGCCCATACAAGCCTGAACCCAGAAACTCCTCCCTATATCGCATTGGTACAGCACTGCGAAGTCATGCACGCAAGCCAGGCCCAACCTCTGCATGCTTCTGGCAATACGGATTGACAATTACAGGCCCCAGTCCGTATTGCAAACAAGCTAGTCTTGGATACAAACGGAAGGCCCTGCACTGAGGCCGAGGTCGGGGGCCACCAACTAGTCTTACTAGATACAGGTGCAGCTGTATCTGTGCTACATGACGAACACCCAGACACATCCCCTTGGTCTACCGGACGGAAGACCAATATGTCAGGAGTTGATGGTACTAGGCTGTCTGCATACCGTTCTCTATCCTTACCGGTAGAGATAGGCCACCTGAAGGCCTCACATACTTTCCAACTGATGGTACTGCATGATCATCCTAGTATCATAGGAATTGATTTCCTTGCACCACACGGCTGTGTGGTGGATCTAGCTAACATGCTGTTGATACAGATTCAGGGTCAATACCATACCATCCTGATTCCCGACTTACATGTTGTGGCAATGATATCTGTCAATGACAAAGAGTATGACGTCACAGATTTATTCAAGAATCATGAACTTTTTCCAAAACTCTTACCTATTCTGCAACGACATTTGGAAGCGTTTGCAGTTAACAAGCATGACTGTGGAAGAATGCACACTGTCATTGAGGTGCCCGGCCCGGCACATGAAAGGCAAAGGCAATACCCTTTTCCACCTGAGGCCTTACCTTCCCTTAGAGAAATGATCAAGTCACTCCTTAAACAAGGAGTAATCAGAACTTGTGTTTCTACTGCCAACTCCCCAGTATGGCCTGTGAAGAAATCCACAGGTGCCTGAAGACTTACTATTGACTACAGGAAACTGAATCAGGTCACTCCCAGTTGTTCCCCAACTGTTGCATTGGCACCAGATGTGCTCCAACTTCTAACACCTGATCAGAAATGTTTCAGCCCCCTGGACATTTCCAATGGTTTTTGTTCATTGCCATTGGCCCTCTAGAGTCAATATAAGTTTGCCTTCACCTTTGAAGGATGACGGTACACGTGGACTTGCTTGCCACAAGGATTCCATAACAGTCCATCCCTCTTTCATCTCCATGTGATGAACGCCCTCCAGAGTTTCTCTACCCCCCAATGTCTCTTACAGTATGATGATGACCTGTTGCTGGCCACGACCACGCAGGAACAACATTTGGATCTCTTGGATGAACTACTGACTCTCATCCAGATAGCAGACCTGAAATGTAACCCGGCAAAAGCACAATTGTGTCAGAAGGAAGTATTCTTTCTGGGTCCAAAAATAACTGACCAAGGTCAAAGCCCTACCTGGAAGAAGGTACAGGGATTACAAGACTTGCCATTGCCTACCAGTGTGGCAACTCTTCGAAGGTTTCTAGGTATGGTAAGCTATTCGAGAGATTTCATTTGTGATTTTGCTCAGAAAGCCGCTCCTCTGTATGAACTACTCAAAAAGGATGTACCATGGACTTGGGGTCCTATTCACACCCAGGCTGTGACGTCACTGAAGCAGGCTCTGGCCTCCGCCCCAGCACTGGTCAACCCCATTCCATCTTGAGTGTGCCACATCTGACATTGCCATGTCAGCAGTGCTGGCCCAGAAGGCACATGGCACCTTGAGACCCATTGCATATGCATCGCAGCTCTTGACCCCAGTGGAGCGGAAGTACAGCCTTTGTGAAAGGAACCTTCTGGCCACCTACTGGGCTGTCAAGCACTTCTTGTATATCATTGGGTACTCACCATTGATCATCAACACTAACCACACGCCAACTACCTTCTTGCTCTCAGATAGAGTGAAGGATGGATCATTCTCTAACACTAGGCTGACACACTGGTCACTTCTCCTCCAGGATAGAGATATCCAGGTCCACCCAACCAAAGTTCCATCTCTGCTAGCTCATGGCCTCCTTTTCCAGGGAGAACCCCATGACTGTACACTACAGTCACCTGATCTTCTAGATCCAGGTCCTTTCCACCCTGCCACACCACAAGTACTTGAGAGTACCTCTTTGTGCTGTATTTTTACTGATGGTTCAGCATTCTACTATCAGGGAGAACAGATTGCAGGGATAGGCATTTTGGTAATATACCCTTATGGAAACACTGTCAAGATATCTAAACGCTGTAGTGTAGCTTCATCACAGTATGCAGAGATGGCAGCGGTGGCCTGTGCCCTTGAGTTCATCCAACATGGAACTCAGGATACTACATCTTTACAGACTCTAACTGGGTTTGTTGTTCCCTTACAGAATTTCTTCCTTTCTGGCAGAAGAACTCCTTCCTCTTTTCTGACGGCAGCCCAGTGAAATAAAAAGAATTGGTAATATACATACATGCATTGGCACAGAAGTTCACACACAAATTTTATGTTCACAAGGTCAAAGCGCACTCTCTTCATGACCCCTATCATGCTTTCAGTGACACCTTAGACACCCTTGCTAAGGAAGGGGCCCAAGGGGGGGACATCTGGATGATGGACCATCCAGAAGCTAATGCAGCTGTGCATGTTGCAGCCCTCAAGAAGAAATCTGAGTCTTTTTCCCCCTTGGACCTCTCAGCAGCCCAACATCTGGACACTGAACTCAGAGAGGTGTTCAGATTCCTTGACAAGGGTACTGAAGAAAGACTACCTATGCATAACCCATACCAAAGGCATGAAGGTAAGTTGCACTTATCCCCTGATGACAAGCTCATTTGGTTCCAACCAGATGACACTACCACCAAGTTGTGGGGAGCCGCCAGACACCTAAGATCTGAATTTTTGCACCAAGTACACGATACTCCTACTGGTGGACACCAGGGAGCAGAAAATATCCTCCAACAACTCAAGACCACTGCCTGGTAACCTGGTATCACCAAAGATGTTAAACAATACATAGACAATTGCCTTGTGTGTGCACAAAACAATCCCATACCTACAAAACGAAATGCCAAACTTTTACCACAAAGACATTCTGGCCCTTGGCATGCCATCCAAATTGATTTCATTGGCCCTCTGACCAATACCAGCAGAAACAATAAGTATGCTCTTGTGGTAACCAACCTATTCTCTAAGTGGGTTGAGGCTTTCCCCACTAAGACATGCACAGCAAAGACAACTGCCAATATCCTGGTGGAACAGATTTTCTTCAGGTGGGGCCTGCCTCTTAAGGTAGACTCTGACAAAGGAACTAGTTTTACAGGTGAGTTAATGAAAGAGTCCCTTGAATTCCTTGGAGTTCAAAAAAGTTCCACATACCTTATCATCCTCAATCCTCAGGTCAAGTGGAAAGAGCCAACAGATGGATTAGCAAATGCTTTCCAAATTCATTGAGGACAATCCCAAAACCTGGGATTCCCTGTTGCCTTTACTCCTTATGGCAATCAGGGGCACACCCTCAGCCACTACCCAGCTGACACCCTTTGAGGTGATGACTGGTAGACAGATGAGATTACCTGAACACTTGCTGTTTGATCTGCACACCCCAACCGCATACCGCGTGTCTGTGGACCAGTATGTGGAAAAACTCAGAAAAGACCTCATACAGACACACACACACACACACACACACACACACTTATATGCTGCAAACTGCATGGGCAAAGCCCAGTAACAATCCAAAATACAATTTGACAAACACGCACAAGAAGTGGACTGGCAAGTTGGAGATCAGGTAATGGTACTTCGATTTGCACATCCCACCCACTCCTTCTCCAACAAATGGGAAGGCCCATACCCCATTGTCAACAAGCTCAGTCCAGCAGTCTATCAAGTTAGACTCCTGCACAACAACAAACTAGCTGACAAATGGTTGCATGCAAACCAGTTGAAACTGTACAAAGGAGCTTAACTTACTTTTCCTAACCCCATTGGGCAGAATCGTACTAATACACTAATCTTTGATCTTCCTTTTCAGATACACTGACAAGATGGCTATCTTGTTCCTATATTTCCTCCTTTCAGGAGTGATCCCCTGCATCCAAGGCACAGTACCAGACCTCCTCCGACAACTGGATCCTCCAGCACCTCCTACAGAGGGAGTTTCCATCAAAATACCAGATACCATGATCACTGTCCAGGAAGGTTCCGATGCTTACCTCACTGCCTCGGTCATTGCTCCTGACATATCTACCCTTCAAATTGAGTGGCAAACCACATCACAAGGACAAATCCTCCCTGTAGCCAAACTCTCCAAAGGAACTTTTCAGGGTTGGCCCAATGCTAAATTATCCCCAAATGGTTCACTGTCCTTATTACAAACGGCACTAAGACATTCTGGTTTGTACAATATTACTGCCTTAATAGATCCCTCTTACTGTAATTCTCTGTCCAAAGATTCCGCTCACAGATTTTGTGCTATACACCACATGGCCTCTGCTGCCATATATCTCTCTGTGTTACCGCCCACTGACAAACAGATTTTGGAATGTCCAAAATATAACCCTGGTCCCTGTAGTGGTCTCACAGCCACCACTCTCCCAGGTTCTTTGATTAATAATTTACAGTTTATTCATATACCTGTTTTGTTTAATCTTACTTACTGGAATATGAAAGAGTTTGGTATGTGTCACAATACTAATACATTTGCATTTTATAGTACATTATTGCTGGATAGTTTAGCTGCATTTCAGATTCGTACGAAGGATCCCTTTACTGGGGTCTATCTAACATAGAGGTAATTTTAGGAGGAAAGACCCTCCTGGTAGTTTGAATCATAAACGTAACAAATGTGAAGTTGACAGTTCTAATGTTACAGGTGCTACAGGTACTGTCACAGGTCGTTTTGGTACTGCTATGTCCATCTGGAATAAAGCAGACATTGCTGCTATCAAAAGTCATTCTGCCAAGTTCTCCACTGGCTTGGTTAACAATGTTTTACCTCCATTATTGCATGGTGTGGATGGCCTTATTCAGGAAGAAAGATACACTGTATACAACATGCACGACATCGCTAAAGCCTTCATTGATTCAAAATATAAGATTAACACACTCATACAACAGAACAATAGAGAAGCATATAAACAATACATTGCTAGGGAAATACTCTGTTCTGCTTATGGCTCATACATTATCACTACCATCAACAACCTCTTCCGTGATTTAGAATCTGGAAGAATTCTTGACATCATACTTGATAGACGCATTTCCAAATAGTATTGTCCAAGATGTAAAACTTCTAGTTGTGTTTCCATGTGTATGCAACAGACTTTGTCAATTCCTCTCTCCACAGCTAGGAATATGGGGTTTGTGACCAGACACCCTAATACTGGTCCTTGTTTCACTACTAAGAAATGTTCCATAACAGATACCATGTTTGTTTCTTTTACTGTCTCCTTACCACATTTTGATCCCACTACAGCTTTGTTCGACAAGCTTGCACTGGCACATTCTATTGGGCATTTGGATGAAGACATCTACAGAGAACGCCTGGATCTACCACCTCTACTGGTCTACCATTCTTTCTTAGATGCCTGGGTGGCTCTACACATGGACTGCTGTGCGAAAAAGCAATACATCTACCTGTGCTGATGTGATGTGTTTGATGTTATATGCCCTGTTTGTGGCTACTCTTCAGACAGCATCGATTGGACTTTTACTATGGTTGATGACATCACTGAGAACGGCACCAACTCTTTCGACTCAACCTTGTCTCCGGATCAGCTTTACCAATCCTATCATGATGAAGCTCATCGCCTGTCAACATGGATTTCGAAGACAACTTACACATGCCCTGTCCAGTTGCAAAAGTGGAGTCTGCCTACTGTGCGTTCACAGTACAACTCAGATGGCAAGTATTGCATCGTCACCAATCACAAGACTTATACTTATGGTTCTGTTACCTGTGCTATTGTTTACCCCAACTTCTGTTTTGTTCCCCACCAGAAGACTGTCATTGGACATACTGTCATAACCCCCGTCCCCCCTTATGGATGCAGACATTATTGATGGTAACCCAGATTATCTACTCACACTGTCAGAATACTTTCCATACTTTAACGTACACATAGACCCACTTACACTCACACTGAAATCACTTTTAGACAGGAAGGACACACACCTCATCCACATCAGCAATAATATTACCAAAGCCAACGAAGCTGTTCTTGACCTGATTAATGATGGAGATATGAATAATGCCTTAACTAACACCTGGTTAGAGATTACTTTTATAGGTTTCATTATTATACAAACATTTCTATATTCACTTTGATTATTATGCTTTGCTGCCTATGACATACACTATGCCAACACCGTGAGCAGCTAGAGTTCCTTTACAAGGCTCGCACGTCGGGATTGTAAATGACCACTGCTCCTGTTCTTTCCCTAGATTTTGCCTGTGTTGCCCTTGGAGGCAACAAGGGGGGGGAATTGTTACACAAGGTCCCTGCACCCTCGTTGATACCCTCAGAGGTACACCGTAGACAGCTAATGCTTATGTATAGGTTACACTAATACTTAGGGCTAAGGGCATCTACCATGTAAGAGTAGATGTCAGGATATGAATGCATATTGTTGTAATCCACTTTGCTTGCTAATGCACACATATTATACCATGTATTTTCTGTCTATTTCTTGCTTGTCAGATGCCAAGACACCTGTCCTTGAAGTAATTATAATATGTAAGGCAACATTGCCATCCTTTGGTGATGTGCACCACTACACTTGGTTATGTAAGACTCTGTATAAGAACTTCTTTGTTCTAAAACTGATGACTTTACAGAATTGTATAATGTTGTCTTGGACCATAGAGCCACTTCTAATTTAGCCAATAGGGCTCATCTCTGTAACTAGAAATGTTTCTATCTTTTAGTAAGCATAATAATTATCATAGGTATATAATGTAATGCACAGGCTTTACACCTCGGAGACCCGAGAGATCCCAAGAGACTACAGAGAAACCTCGAGGTGTAGGGAATGCTTAGCACTGGCTCCCGGTTCATATTGGTAAGAACTGCTTAGGGCAACTGTGATTTATCCCTTTTGTAGTAATAAACTTGTTTATTACTTTAATGCAACTTGTTTGTGATTACTTGCATTCCCAATATCGTCAAGAATCTGAAGGTGAGGTTTAGACCTCTCAACAAGGGGCACTGTCAGCTTTTCCCCTCGGTTATCATTCATTTTACAGTAGTGGATCTCTAGGCACGTACCTGTGTAAATGATGTTGTAGAATGCCACTCCATAAATGAAAATGCAATCTGTGTACCTGTTTTTTGTAAATTAGTAACATTTGTGGGATTTGGGCACCAGATTTCAACACAATTTTATGGCTGAACAAGCACTAGTTTTTTTGTTATGAACACTAGGAGCACCTTAAAATAGCTTCATGCACTGAATTACATGGTTGTTGGGATAGGATGTTAAAATGTGCACATCTGGCACAGCGCTCCCGGTAAACGTGTGTTCTCAGTGCATTCTCACCATGAATCTGCTTCTGTTGGGCAAGGCATTTAAATGCATCCCAAATATAATTAAAAAGTTACTAATTTACAAAAAACAGGTACACAGATTGCATTTTCATTTATGCAGGGGCATTCTACAACATAATTTACACAGGTGTGTAACTAGAGAGCCAGTACTGTAAAATGAATGATAACCGAAGGGAAAAGCTCACATTGCCCCTTTAATCCTAGAGGTATTATTTAATTTACCCACCTACTTTGGATCTTATTTATACTAGAGCCCCAAACATCTGGCAGAAGCTATAGAGTATTGCCACTCACATATTTCTAAAACTGTATGTGCTTTTTATGACACATTGCTGGGTCTTTCAGTTTAGCCTTTCTCTGCTTTAACACTTTACAGGATGTACTCTTAATAGTATTACATGACATACAAATAAATTAAAATCTGAGTACATAAGGATTCCTGCCAACATTTCAAATGATAGAAAAGCACCATCTTTTAGTAAATCAGACAAGCTACAAATACCACATGATGTTCATGACAAAATTAGCAGAATCATTTTTCCTTCACATTTGTTAACATTTATCCCTCATAAACAAACTTTAACTCAAAAAAGGTTTAAAACATGTTCTTCTCCCACTTAAAAACTCTTCACGAAGAAGAAAATGAAGCACTATTGAGACTTATAGATTTATCAGGCTATATTAACAGATCTGAAACTGTTAAATATCAATCTTCCATAATCAATAATATTTGGAGCACTGTTTCCTTTCTATCCCTCAATTTCATTTCCTTATATATCCAATCTACAGTTCTTTTATATCTAAGTGCCATATAATAAATATAGTGATCTGAACATCCTAGACCATCCTTAGATCAATGGATAACAGTATGTCATGCAATTCTCTGGGAAGTATCCCTCCATAATAACTTTTTAATGTACATCTACTCTTATCTAATCAAGAAATTGGAAAATTCCCCCAGTAATGCCTGAATAATAAATGTTAAATGATGCATAATATATACAATGATGCATGGGGTGGGGTGGAGTGCATAATGAGAATGTAATGACCACCTGTGGTATGGGATGCTACATAAACACATTTATTAAAGCATCCCAGGCTGAGGGTAGACATTTAATTCTCATTTATACACTCTATCCCATGCATTGTTATGTAATTGCTGGCTTACATTTTTTTCTCTATTTACAAAAAAAATCTGTGCACATGCTTTTTGTTAAGATATTTATTAAAATTGAGCCAATGTTAATGCTTGCAACTTGAAGGAACATGTAGTAACCAGAAATAGTAAATAATTAAATGTTTAAACAGATTTTTGTGACTTTTTTGTAAGTTTTTTTGTTAAAACATGGCACCTTCTAAGAGGAGCGAGGAAGGAAATTCATAAAGTAGCAGTACGTTTAATCATTTAAGTCAGTAGAGTGGCAGTCTTCAAGTAAAATGTGGCTTTTGCGCCTATTTTTGCTAAGTTTCAGGTTTTTTTTTTCATTTCTATAGGTCTCTCACAGTCACACAGGGAGGAGAAGAAGCACTGTGGGTAAATTTGGAGACAGGCAATGGCACCACAATCTGCACAGGGGTTTTATACAGACCCCCTTCTCAGGGGGAGGAAATGGACAAGGAAATGATAGAAAGTATACTTAGAATGGCAGAAAAAGGGGAGATATTGCTGATGGGTGATCTGAATATGCCAGATGTTAACTGGAGTGCAGTTGCAGCAGCCACTTCGAAGAGTGGAGTTATTCTAGATGCCCTACAGGGGGCATGCCTTAGACAACTAGTATTGGAGCCCACTTGAGAGGGAGCAATATTAGACCTGATTCTCTCAAACGGAGATGGAGAGAGGATCAGAGATGTAGAAGTGGGTAGCCATCTGGGAACTAGCGACCATCGAACAGTATGGTTCACAATAAACACAGCACAGAGTCAAGCCATACAAAGGCAAAAGTACTGGACTTTAGGAGGGCTGACTTTGCCAAAATGGGTGAGTGCCTAAGGAATGCACTAGCAAATGGGCAGGAAGGAGGGGTGGAAGAACAATGGGGAATAATAAAAACTGCCATCACAGAGGTAACGACCCTTTGTGTGAAGCAAATAAGCAAAACAAAATGATGTTAGAAACCACTATGATTCTCAAAGGAAGTGGCAGTGAAGGTTCAAGAGAAAAAGAAAGCATTCAGGAAGTATAAGGAATCACAGAAGGAGCAGGACAGAGAACTGTATCAGTTAAAGCAAAAGGAGGCTAGGAAGGCAGTCACAACAGCAAAGGCCCAAACGGAGGAAAAGATAGCCAACTCAGTTCAGAAGGGGGATAAAACCTTTTATAGGTACATCAGGGAGCGAAGGAAGACCAAGGGAGGGAGAGTGAGGCTTAATAAAGGGGAGGAAGGGTGTGCAGAGGGAGACTGTGAAAAGGCAGAGATACTAAACAAATATTTTGCTCAGTATTTACAAATGAAGAGGGAGGTACATAAAACAAACAGTAGAAACACTCTGGATACAGAAGTTGATACCAGCCCATTTACAGAAAAAAGGGTTCTGAAAGAACTCTTAAAACTGAAGGTGGACAAAGCAATGGGCCTGATGGGATTCATCCTAGAATTCTAAAAGAACTAAGGCAGAACTAGTGACACCACTGACTACCCATTTTAACAAATCATGGGAGGATGGGGTGGTACCCGAGGACTGGAGGAGGGCAGATGTGATTCTCCTTCACAAAAGTGGGAGCAAGGCAGAAGCAGGAAACTACAGACCTGTTAGTTTAACCTCAGTGATAGGGAAATGATGGAATCACTTCTGAAGGAAAGAATTGTCGAGTATCTAGAGGCCAGAGGGGCACAGGACCCTAGGCAGCAAGGATTCACAGTGGGAAGGTCATGCCAGATGAAGCTGATGGATTTCTTTGACTGGGTGACCAAAGTAGTAGATCAGGGAGGGGCTATGGACATGGCCTACCTAGACTTTAGCAAGGCATTTGACACAGTCCCACACAAAAGATTAATATACAAGTTAGCTAGCCTGGGAGTGGGTCCCAAGATGACAGCCTGGGTAAAGAATTGGCTGGAGAATAGGACACAGAGAGTAATAGTAAATGGAGTCCACTCAGAAGAAAGGAGGGTTACTAGTGGGGTACCACAGAGTTCAGTATTAGAACTGGTCCTCTTCAATGTCTTTATAAGCGACATTGCAGAGGGACTGGAAGGAAAAGTATGTCTCTTTGCAGATGACACAAAGATTTGCAACAGAGTTGATGCACAGGGTGGGGTGGAAAGGATGAGAAGGGGACTTGGCAAGGTTAGAGGAATGGTCAAATGTATGGCAGCTTAGATTCAATGCTAAGAAGTGCAAGGTAATGCACCTGGGAAACAAAAACCCAGGGGAAGAGTACACAATGGGGGGTGAGATACTAACAACAACAAAAATGGAAAGGGACCTGGGGGTAGTCATATCAGATGAACTAAAGGTGGACAAGCAATTTGAGAGGGCAGCAAGGAGGGCTGGGGGGATACTGGGATGCATAGGGAGAGGCATCATCAGTAGAAAACAGGAAGTTATTATCCCTCTGTACAGACAGCTGGTGAGACCCCATCTGGAGTACTGTGTGCAGTTCTGGAGACCCAATCTCCACAAAGACATAGACAGGATGGAAGCTGTCCAGAGGAGGGCAACTAAAATGGTGCAGGGTCTGCACCGGAAGACATAATGAAGAGAGACGAAAGGAGCTTAATATGTATAGCCTCGAGGAAAGGAGGGAGAGAGGGGACATGATAGAAACATTCAAGTACCTCAAGGGAATCAACAAAGTCAAGAGGGTAGCATCTTTCAAAAAGAGGTGTGCAAGAACAAGAGGCACAATTTGAAGATGGGGGCGGCTCAGAGGTAATTTAAGAAGTATTTTCACAGAGAGGTTGTGGATGCATGGAATGGCCTTCGGAGGAGGTAGTGGAGTCAAAATCAATGGTGGAATTCAAGCATGCATGGGACGGTCATAAGGCCATTCTAGGGGGTGGGAATAGGAAGAAGTAGGCTGCTGGTTAACTAGGATCTGCAGCTTATCCAGTAGGTAGGGAAATGGGCAGACTGGGTGGGCCAAGCGGTCCTTATCTGCCGTCAAATTCTATGTTTCTATGTTTCTATGTTTAAGCCTCCGAAGTGTTGTTGCCTCGGTGATATGGAAATTAGTCGTCAGTTGCCTCAGAGTATTCAAATGAGGGTTGTGACCCCACAGGAATCTGCCATTTCTATGGGAATGAGAGAAAAAAGTGGATGTGCTAGGGAGTGTCTGAATATTATGATGACAGTTCTTGCGGTTTTAGAGGAAAGAAAAAGACGCTGTAAGTAATGTTTTATTTTACTGAACGATGTTTTTTAACTTTTTTTCTGTGGGATAATCCATTATCTTCAGTACCTGCGAAGGTGCCTGTGACACAGCCATTCTGGTCACTGTTAGTGGAGCACTGAGGTGCAGCAAGAGCCAACAGAAGGAGCAGCATAATGGAAAATTATAACCTGCTCCTTCCCATAGAAAAAAATGTAAGCCATTTATTACATATAAGATAACATATGGGTCTCGGTGTGTAATGTGAATTTACACACACCTGAGGGGTTTATGCATAGCATCAAACCCTGAGGATGTGTGTAAATTCATGTTACACACTGAGACCCATATTTTATTTTATATAATTGCCAGGATTTCCTTTTTTCCCCACAGCAAGTATATAAAATAAGAAAGGTGGTCTGCTTTGGTGTGGGCGCGTGCTCTATCGGTCGCTCGCTTGCTCACTTTTGTGAAGTTTTTTTTTTTAAATTAAACTTTAGTTGGAGCCAACATTTTGAGGGTATTTCCCTCATTTCAATTACTGTCTGCCTTCCAGCACTTACCGCAGAGTTTGTGCGGTGGTTCAGAGAGGAAAAGACGACACGGACAGAAGTTAGAAGAAACAGCTTCAGAGGCTGGGGCGCCTACGCAGTGCAAGGAAAACCGAGCATGTGTTCGCCACTATAAACTCTCCTTTATAACGGCAAATTACACCACAGTTTCTCTATGGGAAAAAGGTTGTCCCGGTTATTATAAACATTTTAAGAGTATCAATTCTTCCCCATAAAAAAGTGGGAATTTTATCCATCTCTAAAATAAGGGATCAATTTTGGTTTTCACTATCACTCTATTTGTTGAATTGTTTACTTTTGAGTTGAACATGTGTATCCCCCTAAATATATGATCTGCTCTGAAATATTCATATCTCTTAAAAATAAGGTATTCTCAATAGACAATTCAATGATTTGTAAAACAGAAATTTTGATGAATATAGTTCATAACTGGAGACCTCCCTAAATCTACCAATTTCTGTCATCATGACTGGGGAAAAATGATTAATTTTAGATAAAAGTTAATATTATCATTTAATCTTATATTGGTTAAAAATGTTTCTAATATCAAACTAAACAATAGAGGAGATAAAGGCAACCTTGTTTAACTCCAGTCAATGTTGGAATAGGTCTGGTCTTAGCAAGCTTAATACTGAATACAGCACAAGAAGGATGATACAAGAGTGCAATAATATTTAACACAAATTCTGGAAAAGCCCATCTTTCCAAACATAAAAATAGAAAATCTCAGTTTAAAAAAAAATCAAAAGCCTTAGTGGCATCAAGAGAAATACTGCTGTTTTTTAAATAAATTTATGATTAGTTGTAGTCTCTACAACTTGGAAATGGATTGTCCAATTTATAAAACCTTCTTGATCTTCATTGATTATGTCCAGAATAGTGTTTACTAATCTAACCACTATCAATTTGGTTACCATATTATTATCATTATTTAGGAGGAAAATCAGATGACAGCTGAGAATGTCTAGGGAATTTTTTTCTTCTTAGCTATTAAAATAATTTCTGCCTCTGAAAAAGATGGAGGTGTCCCAGAACTGAATACCATTTTGGCTACTAATTTTATTAACCATGGGGCTACATCACCAAAAAAAAAACTTGAAACATTCAACTGAAAGGCCATCTGGGCCCACATGTTTACCCTTTTTAAGTGAAATGATGGATGTCTTTAATGCATCTTTGTCAAAAGGAGACTGCTTAGAATTATGAATAGGTAATGTCATAGGGTCCAAATAACTTTTAATATCAGATACATTTTTTACTAGTTTTAAAATAAAGCTTATCATTTAGTTTGGATATTTCCAAAGCAATCTCTTAATTGCAATATTACATTTTATTGTTGCTGATTTTTCAACAAATAAGCCAATAATTTCCTTGATTTGTCTAAATCCTGATGTTTAATTTTAATTCCCCATGCAATTTGTTCAATTTCCTTAGCTAACTCTATTTTTTGTTAAAATGTCAGATCTCACCCTCTTTTTTCTAAGCTATGCCCATTGACACATTATGTTGTACTTTTTTAATTCTTTATCAGTCTGTTCTTGCTGATCTCTGGTTTTCCTTCTACACTTAATTTCAGGAAATAACATGCCTCCCTTACATATACCTTAAAGGCATCACAGGTTTGTAAGGATATTGGGGCTGGGAGGGACTGCTAGCCTCCAGGGACATTAATATTATTTGTATGGAGTTTGGAGCTGGGGGAGGATGCTAGCCACCAGGGACATTACTTTATATTATTTGTATGGAGATCAGGGCAGGGAGGTGCTAGCCACCAGGGACTGCTGTCCATTGTTCTATTGCCACAAGGCCACCACGCAGCTTGCAGCCCACCTTCCAGATGTGCTGTTTGGTGTAGGAAAAAAGTTGCCACAAGCCACGGGACTTTGCTGCCAGGACCCTTCCCAATAGTGAATCAGGTGCAGGGTCCCTGGTGCACCAGCAATCGGTGCAAGCTGCCTTCAGCACAGCTTGTGCCGACTTTTGTGAATTGGGCCATAGGTGTGGAAATTAGTTTAAAGGTATTGATTTTTACCTCATAATGTTTTTGTTTTAAGATATATGTTATCCTAATACCCAAACATCTAATTGATTTAGGTGTCCAATTCAAATTTAGATTGATTTCAAAGTAGTTTTGGAAAAAAATAAACATACGCTTTAGGACATCAAATCCAATTTAGCCCATTCAATACATAACCCAGAGATCTGGGTGAAGTTATTTAAGACACTCGTAAGGTTTTAAATGTACTTCATTGGTTCTGAGGTGGTCAGTGGCATATTATCTGCATATGCCATTATTTTGCTATCATATTTTTTTAATTCTGATCCCTTTTATATATTTGTCTTGCCTAATGAAGCATAATAAGGCTTCCAGAGCCAAAATAAATAATAATGGGGAAAGTGGGCACCCTTGTCTTGTCCCTCTTTGTAATTCTTTGTAAATCAAAGGATGGGTATAAGAAACCATTTGTTATAACTCTAGCATACGATTTTTTATACAGTTTTGAAATCCATTCCAAATGTGAGGTTTCTATGCTGATATGAGAAACAGCAGTTTTTAAATATATCCATTCAATCAAGTCAAATGCTTTTTTAGCATCATGGAAAAGTACTAAACTCAGATTGTTTGATCTATTTGCAGTCCAAGCAATAGACATTAGCTTTGATATATTATCTAGATCATGTCTGTTTTTAATAAAACCTATCTGATTCTCATGGACAATTTTTGTTATACAAAAATAAAATGTTTATGCTAGGGTGTTTACTTGTATTTTGTAATCTATATGTATTAAAGAAATAGACATATAGTTGGTGCATTTTTGATTGTCTTTGTCTTTTTAAGAATTAACATAATAATTACCTATCTCATGCTGTGTGGTAGGATACCTTCTGCTTGTGCTTCTCCAAAGACTCTCATTAAGAGTCAATGTTAAGCATTAAGAGTCTCATTAGGAGGGCAATCCTGCTAAGATCTGGTGAACCATTAAATCAAAGACCATAGAGTAACTCCATCAATCCCAACTAAAATAAACTCCCCACATTCCACTAACTTCATGAAATTCCTACTTCATGACAGCAGGTTTAGCCTTTGACTCCTCTCCAGCCTAAAACCTTGTGAGCTGTCTTGATCCAAAGGCTGCTTTCGCTGACCCACAAAACAAGGGTTCCTTTAACCTCTCCCACATAACTTTCAATCATGTAGAGGACATTCTCATAAAACTAGATATTAAAAAGAGCACAGGAACTAACTGAATAGATGCAGTATTTCTAAATTTAAGCCATTATTTGTTTAACTGCTCCAATAACTCATTTATTCAATATGTTGATAACTTCAGGTATAGTTCCCTCTTTTTGGGAAACAGCTCATATACTGCCCCTATTCAGATCAGGCAACCCGTGTGACCTACTGTAAATAACTACAGGCCCATTTATATCCTGCCTGTCCTCTCCAAACATCTGGAGAAATTAGTTAATACCCATCTACAAGAATACAGTACCTTGAAAACTCAAACCTATTCAACCTGCTGCAATCTGGTTTTAGACAAAATCACAGCATGATCTCTGCCCCTGCAAAATGACTAATGACTGGCTTACCTTGCTAGACAGCAAATACTCAACCAGAGCCGTCTTTCTTGACTTAAGCAAAGCTTCTGATATAGTGGACCATGACCTCCTTCTGGTTAAACTCAAAGAGCATGGCCTAAGTAACCCACTGTAAGCTGGTTTTCTAGCTACCTTTCAGGAAGATTTCAATGCATTAAAGCTGGTAGGCTTCTATCCCCCCCCCCCCACCACCACCACCACTTGTGAGAGGTGTTCCTCAGGGAACAATTTTAGGCCCTCATCTATTCTTGACCTACATCAATACACTAAGCAACAACTTTCATGAAGTCAAATGACCAGATGACATCATCCTTTGTCTACTGAAGCCCTCCTTATCAGATGTTTACACCAAATTACAATCAGACTTAAATCAGCTACAACTTAACTTTTTAAAAATCAAACTCCTGCTAAATGACAAAGGCAATGTTTTTCTTACCCACTAACTCTTCAAACTCTTTACTTAAGCTTGGCCCTGTGGCATCCATTACAACCTTACTAGTGGTCATACACAAATTCAAATACCTAGGAATCTGACTAGACAACAACTTATCCTTTGCTTCCCACATTGAAGTCATATCTAAAAAGTTAAAAACCAGACTAGGCTTCTTTTATAGGAAAAAGGAAATGTGGTAGCCATGTTAGCCCGGTCAACAATGTAGAGAAAAAAAAACAGCTAACTCTATAAATACCTGCAAAAAGCCGACGCAGAGAGCAAATATCCACCAGATGTGATAGCCAAACTTATGGAATACATCCTTACACACAATTATTTCAGCTTCAACACTGATATTTACCTTCAAAATATGGGGATGGCTATGGGCACCAGGATGGCACCACAGTACGCCAACCTGTTCATGGCAGATATAGAAGAAAACTTCCTGAGCACACATCGTAAGTCATTAAAATACTATCGATATATTGATATCTTTATCATATGGACAACATGAGAGGAAACTTAAAACAATTTTTTGACAGCTTCAATAAATTCCATCTTTCCATTAAATTTCAAATAAATTATTCAGAGTGTGTGCATTTCCTGGATACCACAGTCACACAAAAAAATGGAACACTGCAAACATCTGTGTACAGAAAACCTACAGACAGATGCAGTTACCTTCACAGCTCGAGTTACCATCCCTCACATACCAAAACATCCATCATATGCAGCCAGACCATCTGGTACCACTGCATTTGTTCAAACCAAGACGACCAGGACAGACACCTTAGTACACTAAAAGAATCTTTCAGGCAGAAGGGATATAAAATGAGCACCATTGACAGAAATATTCATTCTGCACTCCATAGGCCTTGGGAAGAACTACTAAGGCACAAGCCACAGATAGCATCTGATCACACACCTCTGGTAGTAACCTACAACCCAGAACTGGAAAAACTACAGAAAATAATTAAAGATCTACAGCCACTACTGTCTGAAGATGAGACTCTAAAAAATATATTTCCCACTCCACCAGTACTTGCCCTCTGCCAACCACCAAACCTGAAGCAGAAACTGGTGTGAAGCAAACTTCCCACCAAGCTCCAGCTAGGCAACAAAGGTACAAAACCATGCAAAGCACCTCACTGCAAATTATGTACACATACCTCTCCTGAGACATGTGTCATTCATAATGGAAAAACATTTAAAATCCAAAACTCATATACCTGTTCTTCTAGCAACGTAGTATATATGATACAGTGTAGAAAATGTAAGGAAGGCTGCTATATTAGTGAAACTGGAAGGGAACTCAAAACACGAATGAATCACCACAGATTCACAGTTACCCCAAAAAATGAAAATACACTAGTAGGGGAATATTTTTCAAGACCAGATCACTCCATCAGTGACTTTACTGTCACAGCATTAAAGGGTAACTTCAAAAACAGTCAGGAATGGCAAACATTTGAGCTAAAAATGATACAAGATTTTGACACTAAAGAAAAAGGACTTACTAAAGATGTTGTTTTTTAGCACATTACCAGTGATTATGCTTAAAACAGTGCTTCAGAGTTTCTTTTTAAACCCTCACATCAGCACCCTCTGGCTCTTTCAACAGGAACCTTCTAAAGACACTGGTATGTATTTTTTTCTTCCTGTCTTGATTTTTCGCAAATGTTAATTGATGGTCCAGAGCCACAGTAAAATTAAGCTGCCCTTTGATCTTACAAATTCAGCTCTTCAACAGACACATTCCAATGACAATTAGAGTCTTCCTGTTTGTAAGGAGTGTGAATTGGCAGTAATGCTTTGATGTGTAAACTGCTAGTCTATGTTTTGAATCCACATCCAATCTCTATATCTGTCATGCTGTTCAGCTGTTTCCCCTTTGATCTGAGGAAGACAGTTTTATCTCTCGAAAGCTAGTCTTAAAAATAATTTTGTTAATCCAATAAAAGGTATCACCTGCAACATATTTTTTTTTCTCTCTACTCTTTTACAGGAACAAATCACTTTGTCCCAGTGACATCAAGAAGAGGCTAGTCCAAGCCACCTTCCTCCCCCTTCTTGATTACACAGACATTATATACAGTTGTTGTACAGCCTCTAACCTGCATAAATTGGATGTCATTTTCCTCCATGCCATTTGTTTTATACTGAATGTCCCACCCAGAACCCACCATTGTTCCCTTTATTCCACTGTGGGCTGGTCGTCCCTCTCTGCCAGGAGGATGAATCATAGTTGCACACAAGCATACAAAATTCTACTGAGCAAACTCCCCCATATATCTTGTCCTTATGCCATGGTTCCTATAGTTGTTACTCGATCAGGAAAAATTCTATTATTTTGCTAAATGAACCTAAGTTTTGTACCTGCTTCAGTAAAGCAACCATCAGCTACACCATTCCCTCTGCCTGGAACAAACTGCATTTCTGCCTCAAGCTCTCTCTAATCTAATCTCCCTAAATACATTTAAACCTTTGATTCGCAAATGCCTTAAAGAAGTTTACCATTGTCATACTAGTTAGCATGTCATTTTACACTATGCTAACTTTACTCAGCAGTTAGATCTTTTTGGCCCCTAAAGGGATCTAAATTTACCTTTTAAAATTGTTATGACTGTTAAAATTGTCATTTTTTATTTCATTGTTTTGGTTATTTATGTAATGTCTCTCTAACTGTATATCTGTGCTTTTCTGAACCATGCTTTTGTCCACTCTATATTGCCTTCTATCTTGTTTGCACTACCTTGTCCTTAACAGGACCTCCTTGTAAATGAGCTTGCTCAGTGGTGTTTTCCTGGTGGAATAAACTTGAACTTGAACTAAGATTCCTGATAATTCTTTCTTTAATGTCATGTAGAATTCCCCAAGTAATCCCTCTGAGCTTGGAGTTTTATTTTTGGCAGTGAATTAAGAACCTCAATGACTTCTTGGTTAGAAATGTGTTTAACTTTTCAGAGTCTTGTTAAGATAGTACTGATATGTGAAGTTTCTTAAAGGAGAAGTGTAAATCTTTTACAGATGAATTGTTTGTTTTCGTAACAATTTTTACAGTATTCATAAAAACAGTTATTAATTTCAGTGTTGGAAACATGGTAACTTCCATTTTCTCCCCTTATTTTATGAATTAGCCCTTGATTAGTCCTCTTTGTCAGGCACAATGGCAGCAGTTTACTTGGATTCCCCCCCCCCCCAATTCCCAGTAGGGCTGCCTTGTCCTAAACAAGCATATTGAATCTTATCCATTAATAGTTTATTTATATGATACATATTTATATTATATTTAATATATATTTATATTATATTATATATAAATATATATTTATATTCTTTGCAAAAAAAAAAAACTTCATTAATGCACCAGTTAGGGTAACAATGGCACAAAAATAGGGAAATGTGGTGTTAGGGTTTCCAACAACTCCTCACCCCCCAAGCAGCAAAAGGAAATAAAATTAGGGTTTTGGGGTCTCTGGAGTCATGGCAAATCAGTGGTGGGGTTTTCCTTGGGGTTGCCAAGCCTAATTCTCACTCCCCCATCCCATAACCTCTTATCCAAAGAACAAGGTACTGCTCCAAGCTAGTGCCTCATAGTTATGCACTTTTCAAAACTAGAGAAATATGTCTCACCACATGTTGCGACACCAGTTGTAGTAGCAGGCACTGTGTGAAGAAAGGACATCATGTGTGACTCTGTTTGCTCAGGGAATGAGGTGGGCATGAGGGTTGACAACCCCAAGGAAGACCCCACTACTGATTCACCAACACTCACAAGAACCAAAATCCTATTGTTTTTTTCCTTTTGCTGTTTGGGGGTGGGGGTGGGAAGTGAGGGCTTGGAACCCTAATGACACATTGTCCTACCTTTGTGGTGTTAAGTTACCCTAACAGATGTGTTAATTATGTTTTTTTGCAAAGAATTTCCTTTCTTTTTGAAACAGTGGAATCATATCCTCAATCACGCAGGTCCCTTTGGGACCGCCATGAACGTATCCAGATGCCCTACACCGAGGGAAGACTCTATAGGGGAGCCTGCATCCACATATAGAAGTGCAGCAATGGATCTGAAGAATTCATGGGGCTGTGTGGTGAGCCATGGAAGCACAAGGCCCTGTGATCTCTGTGATTCCATGTGTCTGCAAATACAGATGCACAGGGCAGGCCCTCTCCACCCCTTGGTGGAGAGAAGCAGGGCTTTATGCCAAGAGGACAGTTGTCTTCACCATAAGGTAGCTGGGCCTGTGTAGACAACCCTGCACCTTTCATTCCCTGGCTGAGGAATGTTGCAAAACAGCATCATCACCAAACCCTCGCCCCATCTAGCTGGGTTACTCAGCTCACCTCCAAACTCAGCTCACCAGCACAGCATCACAAAGCATAGCAACTGGGGCTAAGACTGGAACTACACACAAAGTTTGTCAACAATTATATTTCTTTTTTAAATTCTGACCCCACATTTTCAAGATACTCATTTTATGATTCACCTTACAAACATGACTTATACTATTTACAGTATATTGGCCAAAATGTCACTTTGTTCCAGAGGTGCAAAAACATGTTTCATCCAGGATTTTAAAAATGAAGTGTCACATTTATGAGGTGGTGCAGAAAAATGGCTATGTTGAAAGTTTGGAGTCAAAATATTGAAAATTAGAGATGTTATGAGTAGGGATGCAGTGAATTATAAATCTGTCCATGAAGTGACCACTTCGCATTCGTGGAGCACAACGCGAAGTGGACCTCATAAAGTGCTCACTTCGCCTTAACATTACCATGCCACTTCACGTTCTCATTATGCCTTAGCGTGAAATAAGACGAAGTGAGAAGAAAATAGGCACATCACACAGCCTGCAGTACTGCAAGTCACATGCTTTAGCCAGGCAAGAAGGAAGTGAGTCAGAGAAGCAGTTTCACTTTCTCCTTTGCATTTGTATGGGGAGAAAGCAGAATTGTGAGAGGAGAGGAGTTTGCTTAGCTCTTGGAGTCATTTCTTGTTACTGCTATTTCAAACAGCTTTTTTAAAAGCTATTTAGTGTTTGTATTGTGTTAGTTTTTTTTTGGTTAGTGAAATTTTTTGCATAAGTTTTGTTTTTGTTTTGTGTGTGTGTGTGTGTGTGTGTGTGTGTGACTGTGTGTGTGTGTACATGTGTGTGTGTGTGTGTGTGTGTGTGCATGCGCGTGTGTGTGTCCTCCCATGGACCCAGGAAGATGGAGGGTCAGGTTGGAGTCGGGGAAGGTGAGTCGCTGGCACGTGGGAACATTAGGAGGGGAGGAGTGCGTATCCATGGGGGGGCAGGGCGGTCGTGTTATGTTGGACTGCTCCAGACTCCTGGCCAGTGTTCCTTCCCCCGTGGAAGCAACAGGAGCAGCAGCAGCAGCACCAATGCCACTGGTGGCTGTTGCTTGTCCACCTTCTCCAACACCACCACCACTAGCAGAAGCTGTTGGGGCTCCAGCAGCACCCCCTCCACCACCTCCACAGCCACAGGAGGTGGCCCAGGCAATAGTGGGTGGTGGTGGGACTCATGCCCGCCAAGTGTGTACTGTGTCTGGTCCCCCCCGCAGCTCCCCAGTGTGGGAGATTTTTAATTGTGTGGGGAGAGACAGCACAGTGGTACAGTGCCATGTGTGTGGTGTGCTGGTGCACTGTGGTCCCCCGGGACACATTTGGTGACCGGTGGCCAGTGCACCCACATGATGAATCACCACAGGGCAGAGTGGCAGGCTGCCATGGAGGGGGCCAGGCATCCACCTGCTGGCCCTTCTGTGGCAGTGGCCGAAGGTGCTGCTGGGGTGGGAGATGTGCCTCGAAGGAGTCACTGCCATGTCAGGAGGAGGGCTACATCAGGTGCTCCACCACCACCACCACCAGCACCACCCTGTCTACCACCAGCCCCACTACCTGGATTACCCACTGCAGTGGACCCCGCACAGTCCCTGTTAGCCAGTTTGACCTCCTCCTCCTCCTCTTGGTTTGGGCAGCACTGGAGGAAAACAAAACATATTTAATTAATTTGGAGCAGCAGGTTACCAGAGTGGAAGGACACCAGTAGCAAATACTTTCAGTGCTGTACCTGCTGCCGGACCACCACGGCATCCCATGGCCATAGTAAGTCCAGGTATTGTGTTCTGCCCCCCCACCCCCTGACCCCACCCACTACTGTGTTGTGCTTTTGTTGTGTGTTTTTTGTTTGTTATTATTAAATCATACACATTTTGCCTTCCATGGGGAATCTTTCTTGCACCACATAGTGCAATAAATTTTTTTGAAAATAATGCGTAAATGCATTACAGTGAGTCATGTGACAGAGGCATTCCCATTCTGAAAATCTGCCCACATTCTTCCTCCCTTCTCAGTAACATTAGTACATGATGGCAGGGAAAGCGCGTGCGCGTGCTCCGCTCCTTACAGTGAATATTGGAATATGCAGGTTTGTGAATGTTTCTTTATGTTAATGGTCAGTTTGTTGTGAAATGTGTGGCCACGTTTCCAGTAAGAAGAGCCTTGGTAGTGGAAACATCCCACATTTCACCACAAAGTGAACCTTATAACATTAGGAAACATTGCTTGGGATAGCTGCTGGACATTCAGTATAGTGGAGCATGCACCTGCGCTCCCCCTGCCATCACGTCTTAACATTGCTGAGGAAGTGTGGCACAAATGTGGGTTGCTTTTCAGATTGTTAATTTCTCCATCATGTGACTCACTGTAATGAAATTATGGTTGGTTTTCACAGACATATATTGCACTTTGTAGAGCAAGAAATACTCCAGTGGTAGTAATGCCCCCACATATTAGTTTATAATTAGCGGTCATCAATTTTTTCAATGGGATGACCGAGTTGATATTTGCCGTAATAACCCGCTGGTTATTAAGGCATTCACGTGCTGTGTCTGTCACAACTTCGCACTCCCTCACTGGCTCTCTGCTATGTGGGCGGGTTTAAAAATTTCGAAAACATGGCGGCTCCATCTCCCAGTTACCGAGGAGCTGCCACCAGCACCCACCAAATGCATCTCTCTTTGTAATTTGCGTTTTTTTTAATTTACTCGGTATCTACCGCTGCATTTAAAATAGCGATTTATCCGGTTGATCCTGCACTTCATCCGCGTCAGACAGAGCCAGTGCAAGGCGCAACGGTTCCATGGGTAACTTGGGTGAATCCCAACTTCAATCTGTAAGTAAAAAAAAATAAATGCAGAAACAGCAACAAATAAAAAAAGGCTAACAAAAGGGGAAGTAGGGAGGCAGAGACAGAGTGAGTGAGTGTGTGTGCACTGTTTGACAAACAATGACAGTTCAGAAGCACTAAAATAAATCATGACCTCAGAAGTCTGGCTGGGAAAAAATTGCTGATTAGCAATTATATAAAATAAAATATGGGGAAAGTATGTCAAACTCGAATTTAATGTAGCATCCCACACCTCGTGTGTACATTAAATTCTTGTATCACACACTTCCCCATACATTATCCTCTATATGTGCATCACCATAACTATGTAATGTGGTGACTGTCCGTAAAGCAGCAGCGCAGCAATCTGTTGATAACACTGACCTATATTTTTTAATGCTATGTTACAGCTTCCTTTACTTACATCCTGACTGACTGGAATGATACGATAATTTGCAGTAGTTGAGTGTGCTGTACTACCTTTTTTCATGTGTGAAATAATGAAAGGAGCATTCCTTTTAAATTGGTGCTGCTGACAGTGACCAGATCTTTGTCATTATTTTCCTCTGCTTTTCTCCATCACATCAAGTAGTCGTCATATATAACTTCTGTTGTTAACTAACAGTTATGCATCAGTCAGTGTTTTATATGACACCACAGAACAATAGTTATTGAAAAGCAGCTGCAAATAAATACAAAGCTGGTCGGAACAATATTGGAAGACAGTCTCATTTTGTTTTCATACATGAAAAAAAGTAGGAGTAAGAGAAGCAGACATAAATTGTGAGAAGAATTGTATCATTCAAGTCACTGATGACTCGCACATAAGTAGTGGTTGCTGTGGCAATTAAAGTAGCATAAAAAAGTACAGTTCAGAACTGTGAGGACATTCTTGCAATGCTGCTTTAACTGTAAAATTGTCACTATCACATCATGACTATGAGCTCAATCTCAGAACACACAAAAGTGGCACAGAGTCTCTAAATTTTTTCTACAGGCCCACAATGCACACTCCTTGTGTGCAGAAAATTGACAAGTGGTAACCAAGAGAAAAGAGACTGTTTTAGCACATACAAAGTCCCCCAAAATTAATGGTGCACTCAGTCACGTGTGCAGTGGTGGCACAGAGTCCCCAGGTTTTTTCTGCAGGCCCACAATGCATCCTCCTTGTGTGCAGAAAATTGACAAGTGGTAACCAAGTGAAAAGAGACTGTTTCAGCACATACAAAGTCCCTCAGAATTAATGGCGCACTCAGTCACGTGTGCAGTGGTGGCACAGAGTCCCCAGGTGTTTTTTCTGCAGGCCCACAATGCGTCCTCCTTGTGTGCAGAAAAGTGAAAAGTGATCATCTCAACTGGATTGAAAGGTGCCCTTTGGCTGTACACTAATAGTAGCCTTGGTGAGTAGATATATGTATAGATATATGGTTGTGTATTTTGTAGGTGATGAGGAGGGGGGTTGAACTTGACATGGACATGTACTCATGCTATTGTTCTGCATCACACAGGTGTCTCCGAACTGTTGCTGTGCACCTTCCAGTGCTCAATGAGAATTTTTTGCACTTAAATGGAAACAGATAACTCTCAAGCACATGAAGGTAAGTATTTCTTTTTTTAGGGAGGAATCATATTTTCAGTTTTGTCTGTAATGGTTTCTTATTTTTTTACTTCTTCACAGATTTCATCAGCATCCCACTGGAGTCCAGTTGTTAATGATGGTCATGCTCATTGAAGGAAATGACTTCTGCGTGTTGCATGTGTGCCCAAGCTCGGGTCTGGGTAGCGGTGTGCCTGATGTTGACGAACTTTTTTGGATAAGGCCATTTTGACAGAACAACAAAGTATCGCAAATGTTCCTAAAAAAAGAAATGAATGACTTCTTAAAAGTTACAACTTCATTGTTATGTGTCCCTCCCTGGTTCTCAAATCTCAATCTCTATTGTCAAGTTACATTTCAGAAACACATCTTGTCAACTACTAAGACAACCTGTTGAGTGCAATATTTGCAGCAGTCTTTACAAAGCAATTAAACGGATGAAATAAAATCTTCATACTTACCAGAATGGATTTCACATGGACATTACATCGGTTCCTCTCTGTTCGGTATAGCTACAGCATCTTTCCCAATGAGTAATAGCGATGGAGCCTGTTTTTGTTCTCCTGTAAAAGAAACAAAAGAAGTGTACTCTATGTGTTTTGCCACTGCGGCTCTGAAAAGCTACAGAAAACAAAACAGACAACTTAAGGAAGTGAGGCAGCATAACAAACATGAGTGCACATACTCACTTTATGGTTTAGATATTAAGAAGCTGGTGGTGGTGGTGTACTGGTGGACTGGTGGTCCATGGGGGGCAGACAGACTCTTGGTGGCAGCAGAGTTGGATAACATCAGTCCCGGTGGTGGTGGTGGTCCATGGGGGGCAGACAGACTCATGGTGGAAGCAGACTTGGATAACATCAGTCCCAGTGGTGGTGGTCCAGGGTGGGCAGACAGACAGACTCATGGTGGCAGCAGACATGGATAACATCAGTCCCGGTGGTGGTGGTGGTCCATGGGGGTCGGACAGACTCATGGTGGCAGCAGAGTTGCATAACATCAGTCCCGGTGAGGGTCGTGGTCCATGGGGGGGCAGACAGACTCATGGTGGCAGCAGACTTGGATAACATCAGTCCCAGAGTGGTGGTGGTGGTCTGGTGGGGGGTAGACAGACTCATGGTGGCAGCAGACTTGGATAACATCAGCCCTGGTGGTGGTGGTGGTCTGTGGGGGGCAGACAGACTCACGGTCGCAGCAGACTTGAATAGCATCAGTCCCAGTGGTGGTGGTCCGGGGTGGGGGGGGGAACACCACCTTTTAAACACTGCAGTTAAAACCTGCCAACATTAACCACATCATCATCCTCATAAAGAAAACTGCCCTCACAGTCATCGATGTCTGAAATCTGACCACTGGGAAATTCTTTCTCCATTCTGTCATCATCTACATCAGTGGTGGGCCGTTTCAGGCAGCCACTGCCAGTGCCACCAGGATGCTCCATTTCCACATCAGCAAGACCACCATGACTAGGCCGGGGTAAAAATACTGAGGTTGAAGTCTGTGCCGGTATGTGCCTCTCATTCATTTTAATGAATGTTAGCAAACTAACATTTGCAGAAGGCAAGTTTGTCTGACGATCCCTGACAATTGCACCTGCTGAGCTGAATACCCTCTCAACACTTACACTGGAGGGTGGGCATGCGAGGTACTTCAGTGCAACTGCAGTCAGCTCTGGACATTCACTGACCTTTCCACTCCAGTACAAAAGAGGATCTTAACTTATTGTCAGATGCCAGTTTTCAGACAAATATGACTCAACCATTCTCTGTGCCACACTAAGTCCGATTGTTGATGCATCAGCCTGTTCCCCAGAATCACTGATTTCACAAATACCCACTTGGGACAAAGCTTCCCAAAGTGGGTTGATGACAACCACTTTGGATGACAGACCACCAGGAACTACTGTCCCCTGACCCTTGCATGATATACTTGCTGGTTCTCCAGCTACACCTTCAGCTGTATTATGCTGCTGAGGTTTGCAAACCTTGGCACGTGACTTCTGTGTCCCATGAACCAAGCGAACCAGTTGACCACTGATATTTTTTACCTGTTCAGGCCCTCCCTCCAGTACTGATGCAATTCCACGTTTGTATCGTGGGTCCAGCATTGTTGCCATGGCAAAGTTGTCACTACGCTGAATGCTCACAGTATGACGATTGTGGTCGAATACTGTCAGCATGTGTTGCAGCAACATACTGCTACCACCGTCTCCGGCAACATCAAGGCTATGCTGTACATTCACCAATGTCTTCCTCAGCACCCACAGCAGTGGAATTGATTGGCTAATGGAGGCAGACTCGCCACTCACTGCCTGTGTGGCATGTTCAAAAGGCCACAAAATTGTTATTACAGAGTCCATGAGGCGCCACTGTTCAGTCGTCATAGACATGGAGGCCCCAGAACTGTCATGGCTAGTGTGCATAACAAGATTTTCTGTGATCACTTTGTATTGTTCATACAACCTCTCTGCCGTGTATAACGTGGAGTTCCACCAGGTGACAACTTCCAGCTTCAAGAGGTGCAGAGGCAGGTTGTTTTGTATCTGCAACTGCTGTGGTTGGTTACAGGCCTTTCCAGATCTTGAAAAGTGAGAGCAGATAGGTTGTTCAATGGTCAGCATTTCCTTCATGTCAGGGTGCTGCAGAAACTCCTGAACCACAAGATTTAAACAGTGGGCCATGCATGGAACACGGAAAAAAACACCATTCATGATGCATTTCACCACATTTGATCCATTGTCACTTGCTATGAACGCAGTTCTCAGGGACAGAGGGTTTAGCCATCTGTCAGTTTCAGTTAGTACCATGTCCAACATGCTCTCACCAGTGTGTGACCAGGTCACACTGTGCATAGCAATTGTTGCATGCTGGCGAATTCCCGGAAGATTGCTACCATGACAATCCACCTTCCTGCACTGATTATTCACACTACCAGCATCACAAACAACCCCCGGCACCTGCACCCAGTGTGCATTTATACACAGATATGAACTCCCCGCTGTTTTGCCACTTGTCCACATATCCATACTTAAATGGATGAATGGAGAGGAGGAATGTTGAAGGGCATGTCTTACTGAGTCTGAGAGAGTGCGGAACAACTCAGGAACAGCACGGGTAGAAAAGTTTGTCCTGGATGGGACTTTCCATTTTGGACAGGCATGGGCAGCAAACCACCGGAACCCAGAATTCTCCACAAAGGAGAAGGGCAAAAGATCGATTGCCAGCATTTCTGCTACAGCAGCATTAAGTTCACGTGACACTGTATGATTGGGGGTTACTTCAGCGTATGCGCAAAAACACTCTGTAACGTGGGTTGACTTAAACGTTTTACATGGGGTGTGTTGTTGGTCACAAATGGTTGTGCTCTGTGATGAATGGCATTGGCAGAGGGTGGAGTGTGGACATCTGATGAAGACGGTTGCACAGGTGATGATGACAAACCCAGAAATGATGTTATTTTTTCAGATTTGCCAACCGGGATTGATGTACCACTTGTACTAGACATACTGTATTCACCATCACCACCACCACCACCACAAAAACTGCTACTCTCACCAGCACTGGACAATATTTCAAAGTCATTATTGTCCTCCACCTCATCATGCCTGTAGTAATGCTCTGCTGTTATTACTGCACTACTGCACACGTTTAATTTCCTACTGGGCTTAACAGTCATGGAAGGGGATAACATGCTGACTACGGTTGCCGGTGATATCGGTGAACACCCCAGTATGGTATTAGCTGCCAGCTTGTGCTGGGTCCACAGAGCCAAGTGTCTATTCTTAAGATGCGTATACTGTCCTCCTGTCTCAAGATGGCTCCTCTTTTTACCTCAACTCACACGCACATGGCAAACCTGGCAGATTGCAACTGAATCATCATTTGCATCTTGAACAAAAAAATCCCAAACAAGGGACTGTGATGCTCTGCTTTTAACATGTCCATGATGATGTGGCTTATTTAAGTCTGTTATTTTAAGCACTGAAGTGGGGGGGCACGTGATGTTTCTGGCACTGCACACCTGGACTGCAACTGACCACCATGGCTACCTATCATATTGAATACTGGGTCTTCATCATCATCATCATCCACTAAAACCGGTAAATCACAAGTTTTTCGGGGGGGGGCGGAATTACTGCAAACAGATTCAGACACAGCCACTTTTAATTTCTTTTTCTTCAGTTCCCAACTGGGGTCAATTACATCATCATCATATTCATCAACGTCACTGTCACACACATCCATATTTTCTGCTTGGATGCTAACATGTGGACTGCATGTTGCAACAACAGCAACATCATCACATTCATCATCAGCATCTACTCTACCATCACCTGATATTTTTTCACAGCACTGTGAATCACTGCATGGAAAATGAGTGACGTTAAGTGTCACGGTGGATGGAATATCACATTGTATGCTATCGTTGACATGATCATCAGAATCAGGTTCAGTTAATGGGATGTTACTGGTAAGTATGACATCATCTACGCTGTCACTCACTTGCATTGCTTCACACTCAATATGTTCGGATATGGTACATTGGTTGGAATTAGAACTTGATGCAACAATGCTAATACTACCTCCACCACCACTAACACCAGTATCACTAACACCACCAGCTGGGAAAACATCATCTCCTCCAACTATTAGTGAAGCTACTGATTGGGCTGTAAAAAACATTGCTGGAGAAATACTTTTCCTCACATCAGCAATGCACTTCTCCGTCCACGTACCACTACCACGCCCACAGACCCTCTTACTGCCAACATTGCCATGGCCAGAAACAGCTTTACTTTCATGTCTCTTTGCAGGCATTTTGGGGGATCAACCACAAATATTATTACCAAATTCAGATTTGGATACGTTCACTTTCTGACTGGAGGGTCGCTAGCTGGATGTGAAGTAAAATAAACAACTGTGGCTTCAGCAACAGATAAGAGACTACTGTGTTGTGACGCTGTCGCGGAATTAAAACAACTTCAGTAACCAGTGGTGCCGATGGGGTCACAAAAACAATCCAATCTGGTAAAAAAATACCGTTCAATGTGGGGGTGGGGGGGCACTGAATACAGACAGTGCTGATTTTTATGGCACTATAAGTAGCAAAACTAAGAACACAGAACACGATCGCAGTACAAAATCAGGTAGCTGCAGTGGATTGCAGGTTCACACTGCTGTGCTTAGTTGCATTTACACTGATCTGTGTCACAAATTTTAAAAGGTGTATTATATTTGATGCACGCAACACTGCACACACAACACAGAACACTTTGTGTACAATGCTGAACGAGGAATGTGATGCAAATGCAAAAGTTCAGTGTACTCAGTGCCACGTAATGTAAATTTGCAATTTAAACAACCCGATCTTATGAAATGCTGCACCAGATTCACACAACAAGCAGCAAGAAAATGTGTACTATTACTAGCAATTTTACTATGTGTACAGTAACACAGTCAGTTATATAACAAAAATATTACCAAAACACAAAGAAATCACTAGATCTCCAACTTAAATCTACCTACACACAGACACGCCCCTCCCCCACACAGCACACTTCACTGTCTTTCACCACACACACTCAATGTTGTAAATTTACATTTAAAATCCACACAAACAAAAATGCTCCATGATGTGAGCACAGGAGGGTTTCCTACAATCGATGAACTACAGTTGGATCCCACCCAAAAAAAGCAAAAATGCTTTTTGAACAGCTTTTAAAAGATTCCTATAGACAGCTATCAGAGCACACTGTCTCCTACTTCTTCCTACTCATACTACCTCGAACCGAGGCTGTGCAGATCAATATAGAGCCCATGTGACCTGAATGCACGTGAATCATAGCAAAATACACCTTCAGAGCTGAAAAACAAGGTGAAGTGAGGTGAAATGAACTGCCACCGATGTACCTCGACTTAAAAATTGAAAGAGAAGTGACCAGTGGAGGCGGAATAATGCAAAGTAGCTGTTTCTAATGCACTTCGCGTTCCTCACTATAACGCAAAGTACTCCGCAAATCACTTCATGGAGCAGATTGAGCCCACTTCGCCCACCACTAGTTATGAGTGAACTTTGAAATATTGCAATGTTCACTTATAACCTGGGCATTTTACCATATTTGCGTACAACACTTTCAGTATAGCCTTCTTATTAATCCACTTCATGAACTTAGTACATGAACATTTTCAAATCCCCTTTGAAATGTCATTCCATGCCATCAAAATGTCATTCTGCACCACTGGGGATACATATGGGGAGTGAATAGAGGCAGACTAGATGAGCCAATGGAGTCCTTTTCTGCCCACACATTTCTGTGTTTCTGTGTTTCTAGATGCGAAAACACATTTGAGCTAGGATTTGAAAAATGACAGCTGTCATGTTAATGAAGTGGAGAAAAAATGGTTACATTGAAAATCTGGGGTAAAAATATTTAAAAATACCAAAGTTACAAGTGAGTGTAAAAAAAATTCAATGTGCATGCATAACTGTCATTTTTACAAATTTTGACCTTAGATTTTCAACATAGCCTTGTTAAAACCTCACCTCATGAACAAGGATGGAGAAAATTTTCAAATTGCAACTGAAAAGTGATTTTGCCAAGTGACCACAAACTCACCTTTTGGGTCTGATTTGCATACTTCCACCACCACTGGTCATGAGGTGAGGTCCCAAAAAGGCTAAGTTGAACATTTGGGGTAAAATATGCAAAACTGACAAATTTATGTTTCAAAGTTTAAAACTCCATTGAAATACATTGGACCACACTTATCTTAGTTTCTCATATTGTAGTCAGCAGTTCCAGCAGCAAGGTATGTCTTTGATCAGACAGTGGATCGACACCATGGGACATGTTCAGGTGAGTGAGGGTGTGTGAAGGGTGTGGGGATGTGGGGTGGTGGGTGCTGCGTGGGAGGTTGGGGTTGGGGAGGTCAGATCAGCAAGGGACAGTTTTCTTTATTGCAGAAAAAAACACAAGGAACAGTTGTTATCTTCTTTATAGAAGACTTTAAAGGAGTATTCCAAAACTGGGGATTGAGCACCCCAGTGTCAGGCTACTGTTCAGCAGCACCAGGGGATGGGCACTCAGTGCCACCACCTACAATATAGGAATGGGTCAGGTGACCTGGGGGGATTTAGAAAATCAATACCAGGGTGGACACCCTAGTCTGCTTAACAAATAATTAAACAGGATAGATAGATACATAGATAGACAGATAGGTGTCACTACTAATTACCAAAACTCAGAATCCCAACATTCAGGATCCCTAGCTTGACTGCCAAACACACACCTGCCCGACAGACGGAAGCTGGTGCCGACAGGGGTAAGGTAGCAGATGTGATGAACCACTACCCTACCTGTAGTCATGCACCACAAGACAGGGGAACATCCTGAGGTTAGCTGAGCTGCTCCTGTGGTATGGAGGGCTAAGCCACTAGCAGCTCAGCCAGCACTGTGCTCAGACCCGGGTTCTGTTCTGGGACAGAAACTTTTGCGTGGTGCTCTTTTTCCCCCTGTAAATTGTTTTAACCTACCCCGAGGTCCGGTCCCCCTCAGAGTTGGTTATTTTAGTTACGGAGGGTGCAGGGGACTTGCCCCCCTGCAATGCATTAAGACCTTGTCAGTCTTCTGACAGTCGGTCTCCTGCACTCGGGCTTATGGAGTTCAGGAGACTGACTTTGGGATTTCATAGTAGATCCAATAGATAGATAGATAGATAGACAGACAGACAGACAGACAGATGAAATTATATCTCCTTTTTGCCAAAATTGTGGGTGCATTTGATATTCTGTGTATCATGAATCAAACACAGGATGAAGTCTCTGTATTTTCCTCACTCTCACCCCAGACACACATAATATCATCTATAGAACAAAACCATTTGTGGATGTGTCTGAGATGGGGATTGGAATCAGCAAACAAAATGTGGTGCTCCCACCACACCATAAAGATGATGGGAGTGAGAGCCAACTACATCATACAATTCTATAATAGTAGTTAACACCAGACTGTAGTGCAGAAACACCTACTGAGGTTACTAAAAGGTCTGTACAGATGGAACAATAACAGAAATTTAACCAGCACTTCAAAACAGCTTCTACTGGCAAAAATGATATACAGGTTCCGTACAGGTTCCACACAGTTCTCCTTTAATGATGCCCATTCTGTAGCTGACATATTCTGACACTGGTTACAATTTGTTTGGCCAAACATTTTTTCAATATCCCCTTTCATCATGTTTTGAATACCCTAATGATGTGATATCTAAGGAAGTTGGGGCAGAAGGTACTTTTGAGTTTCAAACCACTGCCAATATTCTGTCTCTTCTTCCTCCTCCCAATTTAACACACTTTGATTTGCAATACTACCCTCTGTTGCAACATGATTTGGTACCAGTTCTCTCATAACTTTCATCAGTGGATAACAGGGTATTTGCATTCACAGAAAACTGATCATCAGAGGTCATCATGAAATCTTATGTCAAATTATCAGTGATTCAATTGAATATATCGGGAAAGTCCAAGTTCATTTCAGGGTTACCATGTGCCCTTAAATTGTTATTTGCTTCAATAAATCCCATATTTGTAGGCTGCTCCTCGATATAATGGTATTTCTTGTTTATTGATCTTTATGCCTATAAACATATTTAAGCTCTAGTTTCCTCAAAAGTTTGTAGATATCCACCTGCAGCTGAAATTTATTTATCTCATTCGAGGGTATGAACTACAATCCTTTAGAAAGAACAGTCACTTGAGTAGTTGTTAATTCTTTAGAGAAGATGTTTAGCACAGACAAATTCTTTGCTTCCTCTGTTATCCCCTCCTGGTCATTATTTGATATTTGCCAGCGCCTCCTTTTCCCCCTCCTCGTTCCTCTCTTTCTTTTCCTGATTTTGCTTTCTTTTGTTATGCCTGTTGCTCAGAGCTCTGTTCTAAGAAAGCAACTTGGCATTGATTGGTTTCAGATGTTATAACTGGGGGACTCAGGGTATGTTGGTTTATACGTCTCCTGCTTTTCTAGTTCCCTCTGTTGTTGTATCTGCCCCTACTGTGAGAGGAAATTGTTACCCCTCTGTACAGACTGTTGGTGAGCCCCCTTCTAGACAACTGCATGCAGTTATGGAGACCCCGTCTCTGCAAGGACATAGACAGGATGGAGGCAGTCCAGAGGTGGGCAACTAAAATGGTGCAGGGTCTGCAACATAAGCCATACAAAGAGAGACTAAATGAGCTTAATATGTATACCCTTGAGGAAAGGAGAGAGAGGAGGGGCATGATGGAAACTTTTAAGTACTTCAAGGGAATTAACAAAGTCCAAGAGGGTAGCATCTTTCAGAAAAAGAGATGTGCAAGAACAAGGGAACACAATTTGAAGATGGGGGGGGTGGCTCAGGGCAACGTGAGGAAGTATTTTTTCACAGAGAGGGTGGTGAATGCATGGAATGGCCCTTCTGAGGAGGTTGTGGGGTCATAAACAGTGGGGGAATTCAAGAATGCATGGGACAGACATAAGGCAGTTCTTGTGAGGGGGAGTTGGAGGAAGTAGGCTGTTGGTTAACTAGGATCTGCAGTTTATCTAATAGGTAGGGAAATGGGCAGACTAGGTGGGCCAAGTGGTCCTTATATGCCATCAAAGTCTATGTTTCTATCCAGCTGTTCTATTTATCCATGAAAAAGCATTGCCATGTTCATAGTCCCTAAAGTCTTGTTCAAACTTGGATTATTTATTTATTTATTTATTATTTTTTTTTTTTTTGCTGGCTTCTATTTCCTTTTCTTGTTTTGCTGCTCTTTCTTATAATCAGTGATTAATGTTTATGAAGTCGGGATGATCGACAAATGTCTCTATACTGTATCTCTCTCCAAGATAGCGATGGCAGATTTAGTCTGTTCATACCAGAGTCTGTCTTGTTCAATCAATATTTCTATTAACGTGGTGGAGCAGTAAGCTGGTGCCCCTTACCATCTGTTTTATAAATCTGCATCTAATGATCCAGCTAAAGTTGCCTTATGGACATGCAGACCTCGTGGCACTCTATTTTTCTTTCTGTATTCTTCTAAGGTAACACCGTCATACCAAAAGTCTATCATTTTAAGTTTCAATATCTCTAAATCATTTGAAATATTTTTAAACTCATAGTTAGTGACTTGTTCTACTTTATTTTCCACCAACAACCCTCACAGGTAGCCCTACCGATAACTGTTTCTGTCTATTTGGGTAAAGTTAAAGGGTGCTCTCTTTGAGTTCCTCAATGCCATAGCCAGACCTGTGTCCCCCTCCTGTAGCTCTGGTAAGGCATCTCATGCTGCAGTGGCCATACATGTTGCAGTGATGTTCAAGTCCTTTCTTTAAAAATGCTATGTATATTACAAAGCCCAGAGCTCACTGGAGAATGCTGCTTTCACAAATGCCAAAAAGACACACTGGGTGCAACAGCCACAGCTACAGCAAAATGCTTGAGCACTACAATAAAAGAAAAAAGAGACTGTGCACTCCTCAGCAGCTAAAGTTGCTACCCTCACTAGGGGCAGTATTCCACCAAACTTCTGGAAAGGGGCGAACAAATCAAGCCATAGTTTAAAATAGTAATTTATTGCAACAGGAACATACTACTACCCAAATGCCAAAGAGTCCCACTTAGTGCCTCTCAGGCTTTGTCAGGAGGCAGCATTTGGTTAGAAACATGAATATTAAATGCCTCTATGCTCATAAATATTCATTGTGCAATTTCAATGTCATAAACTGTATGATTGAATGTTAGTTTATTGATTTATTGATTGATTGATTTCTAGGATTAGCACCTTTGAATCAGAGGTTCTTTTACAAAGGTTCCATGTCGACAAAGATAATATCAAGCCAAGCATGGCTGGAAGTTACATATGTAGAAGACAGTTACAGTTGAGTTCATAGTTACAAAGAATAACATTTTAAATGAAATCACAAGCAGTACAACGATCATAAGCAGTCACTGAGAGAATGCTGTCAGCTGGTGCAATAACAGGTACAGTTTAGCAGACTGGGCCTGGCATTGAAGGGAACTGACCTGAGGGAATAAAGCAGGTGAGGGGAGGGAGGGTGGACAACCCATGTTGGATAGAGGGTGAGACAAACAGTAGTGAGACAAAGGTGGAAGATGAACAGAGGGGTGGAAAAGGGAGAGGAGGGACTTGGGTGATAAGGAGGGAGAAGAACTGATGGAGAGGAGGGACTGGAAGAGGTGTTAGGTAATGAAACCAGAAGGGGTAGAGGATAACAGGCAGAGAGGTAGAAAGGAAAAAGAGAGAGTGGTCGCCAATAAATTAGGGAGGACAGTCACAGCTAGCAAGGGAGATGAGGTGCTGCCACATCATCTCCCTTGCTAGCAAGGGAGATGAAGTGCTGCCACAGCTTAAGTTTAAAGGGGCTTAGTTTTGAATCATTGGAGGTGTCTTAATGGAGACCATTTAGATAGGCTGGAGCCCGAGAACAAAAGGTTTGCTGTGCCTGACAGGTCTGACAGAAAGGGGTAAGGTATGTGCTTTTGGATGCACTACATATATATCGGGGGTTATGAGTCAGTGTAAGTAGGTGGAAAGAGGCAGGGGGTGAGGTGAAGGTAATTTTCTTGGCCAGCAGACAGGTTTGGTAGGTGATTCACCCTTTGAGGTTCAGCCAGTTGGTAAGCTTGTAAAGCTCACAAGTATGAGTGTTTTTGTCAGTGCTTGTTACATGCCCACAGGTCTTATTAAGTGCGGATGAGATTCCTAGAAATCAAAGTGCATAACTATATCCCACTCCATTTCTCCCTCCCCCCATTTTCCCTTTCCTCTTCCCATTCCCCCCCCCTTTCATTATCCCTGCCCTTGTTGGTTATGGGTAAGCTTCCAGCTTTAGAAACAAAAAAAGGAACCAGCAGGCTAAGAGTTCCAACGCTCACAATGTTTATTGTGCAAAACATGCAAAGTTTTACAGAAAGCCTGACCTGAAAGTTAAAGTGTTAATAGCACACACAGCATTGTATACAAAGAGCTTAGAAAAGGCTAGATGACCTGGTGCTTTGCTCTGTTGGAGCTTCAGCAGGGGGTGGGTCTCTGCTGACCCCACTGCAATTGTTTTTTAAATTTAGTTTACTTTATTGAAGTTTAAACACAGTACAAACATTGAACGACCCCGCTGATTTAAAAATACTAAGTCAATCATCATTGTCAGATCCTGAATAATTAATTGCTTTCACATTTTAACAAATGACTTTATTTTGTGGAAACTATAAAATGTCATTACCCCTCTCTCCCATGATTCATACAAGTGAACAGTGCTCACTTAAATAAACACATAAATAACTTTACAAAATATAATAATAACTTAAAATGCTAGCATCACTTGATCATTTAAACTACAAATGCTGATAGGAAAAGGGGGGAAGACTCTAAAACTTCAATAAGTCTGGAAAAGTAAAGAAATGGACCTGAGCTCTAACAAAAGCTCCCCAGAAGCAAACATCTCTTCCAACCAAAGCAAGTCAGTATCTTTTTTTGTCCCAGGACCAGACCGATTGGGGAGAAAAGTAAGAAAGATAAGGAGACATAGAAGGAAGACATGGAGGGAAAATGAGGCAGTAAAAAAATGGAACAAAAATGCACCTATGCAGTACAGACAAGGCAAACAGTAAGTAATTTAACCAACACAAAATTAATTGATGCACACCAACACAGAATTAACAGAAGCACAGGAACAGCTACTATCGGAAGGACTGACTTTTGTCCCTACAACAGCCATTGACACTTTCAAGAACTAAGTGGATCTATGTAAGTTCTTCAGAAAGATACACCTGATGGATTTCTTTTCAAACAAGAGTGCAGATGAAACCATGGGATACATACAAGGAGATGTGGAACCAGGGAAGCCACTATCTTAGCAGCAGTGGACATAACATGCATTGATGGGCTGTGAAACGTAAACATCAACACAGGTAAGCAGCAAAGCACTCTATACTGAGGGCACTGACTCTGGCAATAACTTTTGTACAGGACATGCACAGGACTTAACAAATATTGAGGCATTATGAAGACTTTTAACTGAAAAATGACAGCATGTTATCATTGAGTTATAGTAGCTGACAAACAAGAATTTACTTTGACTAGACTTAGATGTTCAAAGGGAAATCAAGGTTTAGCCCTGCAAGTCTTAATGTAAATATTAGAGCTTTTGATAATGCAGTCCTGAAACATGCAGGCCCAGATATACAAAGGGGTTGTGCCTGGCGCAATGGTGTTGTCCCGGAGCAACCCCAGATTGCACCCTGGTGGGATATTGAAAAGGCTGGCTGGTGCAGTGCAACTCCCAATGCGTCGGGGTGCAATGTAATAGTCTGCAGCACAGATACAGGGGGCGTGCCCATGCATATGCAGCACATCCCGATATTCAGCCCGGGATGTGCAGCACATATTCTTGCATAACCTTGCATTGCTCCGCATAGGGGGGCTCAATGTTGAGCCCTTGCAGAGCAGGAACAGCTCCCAGCCACCCAAAAGTGGGATGCAGTATTGCAGGGTACAACACAGCAGCCCAGCCTTGGGTGGCCACCTGCCCAACCAGAACACCGTCCACAAACAAGCACTGAACCCGGAATCCTCCCCCGCCTATAGCCGCGATCACGTGGTCTCAGGGAATTGGGGACTTGGGGGGGGCCACTAGACTACCAGGATTTCCTTTTAAACATATTTCACGTGATCGTGGCTAAGGAGTGGGGGATGTCCCGGGATCCCCACAGAACATGTCATGCTATTCAGGATGCTAGGTGCAAGTCACAGGGCTGCCCTGCACAAGGCATGCAAATGGGGCCATAATGACATGCAAATGGCCCCATTTGCACCTTGCATATATTATGGCCTCATTTGCATGCCCCCTGCTGAATATCTTAGACGATGCACCTAGTGTCACTGCACTTGCACTGGTGCATCCCCATGCTCCCTATCTGTGGCTTTTACCGGCACAGTGCCACTGCGCCACACGCAATATGCGCAATGGCCCTGCCATATTCAATGGTGACGCACCATGGCACATCCTCATTGAATATCACCTGGACCTGGCCCCAGCGCATCACAGTTGTGCTGCACCCAGGCTTGTGCCACTGTCTGATGCAGCATGAATATCCAGGCCACAGAGTATATTTTTGCCTCATAAAGTCATAAAGTCCATGGCCTCAAAGTAATCTTTCATCACAAGAGCAATAAGCTCTTCATTCATGGTATTGTTATAAAAGCTAGCTGATAATGGGGGGCAAGGTGGTTTTATTAATTACCAAACAATATGAAGCATGTGTTTAAAGGCTGCTTAAAATGCACAGTGATTATGAAAAACTGGTTGAAGATCCAATACACATTTTTAAAAGAAAGGTTGTTTCATTGTCAGAAGCAGCAGAACACAATGGGACAATAACTGACTCTGGGTTTAAATATTTATGGACCCCAGACCCTGAAATTCCAACCCCTGCATACAATACCCCAAATCCATAAAAGTTTCACAGAACCCCCTGGGTGTCCATTTGTCACTGAGGTAGGATCTCTTACAGAAAATATTTCTACATTTTTTGCTTTCTTTCTCAAAGACTCAATCAGTAGTCTGGAATTCTATCTCAGAGACTCCAAGGATGTCCTAAATGCATTTAAGGAGTTTAAATGGCTGGAGACATATCTTTTTTTTTAACTTTGTTTATCTCTCTCTGGACGGGGCATCTCTTAGAGGTGCCCATTCAACAGTCACTGCTACTCCAAACCTGAATCCTCTCTTTTCCTGGGACTCTGCACCATAACTGTCCAGCCCCCCAGATCACCCCCACCTCACCTATCTGGCAGTCTTTCTGATATTAGAGGGCCGGTCCAGTGGAGAGCCAAAGGGACTGGTAGAGAGGTGGCCCAGCAATGGGGATGTGGGTGATGTCCCTGGAACCCTTGACACCTCCCCAATCCAGCAAGGGTTTTTCTCCTTGTTTCCAGGAGTGTGGACGTGCAATGATGTTCACCTGATGTCCACCATTGCTCCTCCCCCTCAATGTGGCACCACAAGTTTCTAATACTGCTTCCAATTTCCATCAGGGACTGCACAGGAGTGGTGCAAGTCCCGATCCCTCCCCTGGAAAGGGAGAGCAGTCATTCAGATGCGTAATCCTTTCCCTCCCCTGCCAATCCCTGATGACCTGAGTCCGTTCCTGAACCCAGGTTGCCAGTGTGGCACGAGGTGTGGCATCCAGCACATCAACCCTCAGCACCACTGGGCCAATGACAGGAGACATATCTATGGTTTAGAACTGATGTACTGCAGATATTGATACAGGTAAAGTACGGTGGATATTAATGAGTGTGAGTTTTTTAACTGCCACTTTAAATGGGATAATTCACATGGGCTAAACTTGCTATAAAAGAGATGTAACCCTAGGGGTCACTAACTTTGACAAAGCCTGTAACTGGTGAAACGTCAGTTGTCTATCTGCTCCACTGCTGTGACATTCTACTTTGTAATAAATGGGATGTTTCTGCACAAACAGATGAATGGACTCCCATTTGTTTTGGTTGGAGGGTGAGTTCCGTGACTTTAATTTAATAACCTCAATGAGACATGTAGATGGGATAAATGTATCTCAATACTCTTTGATAAGGAACCCCTGAAAAGAAGTGTTTCCAATAGAATTAATTGTTGGACGCATTACCTTTCATACTCACACATAACTTCTTTGAATTCAATGGTGAACTCATCTTACAGACCTGCACACAGCAATGGGGGAATCAATAGCCCCTCCCTTTGGAAATCTTTTCTTGGGATTCTGGGAGCAGGATGTCATCTTTAATAAAAATACTAACCCAGTCATAAGCTATATCATAAAATGGCATAATACATCGATGACACAAAGTGTGTATGGCGGGCCACAGAGGCAGAAGCCAGGTCTTTCCTCCAGTGGCTGAACTGTAATGAACTTAATCTTATACTCACAGGCACTGTGAACTCTGAAAAACTAAACTTCCTGGATCTCACAACCTCAAGTAGTGATTACAAATACGTAATCATAAAAGGGTTTTGGAAAACCCACAGCCACAAATCCCATCCTTAGATTTGACAGTGCCCACCCTGTTCCCTTGTGAAATCCATACCCAAATGGTCAATACCTAAGGATTAGAAGAAATGGTAGTAGATCTTCAGAGTATGAAATGGAGGTAGCAGACCTCACCAAAAGATTATTGGAGAAAGGGTATGATACAAAATTGTTGGCACAGGCAAAGAAAAAGGCAGATGCAATCAACAGGGATGACCTTCTGGTTCCTAAAACAGAAGGCCTAAAACAAGAGAAAATGAACCAGTGACTTAGTGCTTGATGACAGATCAATTTCTGGCTAGACAGGAAAAATTCACTCATTCCCCCTGGCATAAAACATTGGCCTCAGAAGTAGTACCTGTCCCGAGAGTTACTTTTTGCGGGGGCAAAAATCTTAAAAGATCTTCTTGTCCACAGTGAACATAGAGCAAAAATGTCCAGAAATACACAAACCAATTGGCTATAAAGCAAACCCAAAGTTATGTTTCAGTATGCCCCCCTGCTGTGAATGTAAACAGTGCAAATCAGGTAAAATGTCTGAACGGCAGGGGATACTCAAAAAAGTTGAAATTAGGGAATGTATTACATGTACAGCTACCTTTGTAGTGTATACTCTTTGCAGTAGCAGCTCTAGCCACAAATGGTTACCAGGGCACAGATGGGGCACAACAGATGGCAGCCAGGGCACTGCTATATTGTTACTATGGGGGAGGTTCTGCACCATATGGGGCACCAACTGGGGCACAGCATTTTTTTACTGGGGCACGTGCCCTGGCGGGCCCTGGTGTAGAGCCGCCACTGACTCTTTGGTGTGAATGCAAGAAGGCATGTGTAGGTAGAATAATTTGAACCTTAAAGGTTTGAATTGAAGAACATCTCCAAAGCATTTTACAATCTGAAATGAGCGCCCCAGTAGGAGCTAATTTCAAACAAAACCACAATTCTGACTCTGGCAAACTGCAGTTCATGGGGTTAGAATGGGTCCCACCAGCAAGAAGGGGAGGGTACAGACAAAACAGACTGCTCCAGAAAGAGAACAGGTGGATTTGCACTCTGGGCACACTAAAACCCAAAGGAATGAATGGTGTATGGGACCTGAAACCATTCATATAAATATTAAACATTAAAGAAGATTAATTCCCACTAATGTAAAATGTTACCTCTTAAATGTACATTAAATAGTTCAGGTTCTCTCACTCTCTCACCTCCTAATTCTGTTTCCTTCCACCCGTATATTATGTAAGATATATTCAATATTGGGTTGTCATTCTATCACTGTACTTAGAATCTCTTTTCTTTATTGTTTTGTTTGTAGCATTTAAGGGCTTGGTGGAGTGGGAGTGTAATCTGTGAACCAGATCCCCATGCAAGCAAGGAACGTTATGCAAAAAAGTGTGAGTGATCCGTACAGGTGAGATTTTCATTTTTTCAGACATCCTGGTACTCACTTAATTTTCTCATATATTGGAACAATGTAAATGCACAGGTACAAAAGTGTTGTAAAAATGTTCATAACACATTCGAATAACTGAGGTACAATCATCACAAGTAATCTATTTTAATAACTCTAGCTGTATTTACTTTGATAGACACTGTGATTTGCACTAAAAAGTCCCCCCCCCGTCCTTTTCCAATCACCATTTGTGGTTTAAATGCTCTAGTGATATTAGTATTGTAAGTAATTATTATATTTTGCAGTGTTTTATATATATATATCTATCTATCTATATATATATATATATATATATATAGAGAGAGAGAGAGAGAGATAGTCATATCAGCACTGTTCACTTGTATGAATTGTTGGAGACAGGGATGATGATATTTTGTATTTTGCCATGAAACAGGTCATTTGATAAACTGCGAAGGCAATTAATTATTCGGGACCTGGCAATGATGATGGCATTGATGGCTAGCTTAAACAGTATTTTTAAATCACACTGCAGTCACCAGAGACCCCGCCCTCCGATGAAGATCCAATAGAGTGAAGCGCCGGGGTGTCTGACCATTAACTCTTTGTATACCAGGCCTAGGAGTCTATTAGCACTTTAACTCTGAGGTCAGGTCTTTTGTAAAACTTTGCATGTTTTGCACAATAAATGTTATTGAGCATTGGAACTCTGCCTGCTGATTAAATTTTTGTTTCTAAACCTGGAATTATTTTCAGGGGACTGCTGCCCCAATTTGGTAGCTTGTTGATAACTGGAGCCTGACGCCCCATCTGCAAGCACTGGGTCACAGCATAAAGAAGCATGCATTATTCCTGCAGCACCCTGTATGCTACAGCTGGTGTTTTTGAGATAGCCAGGGTACTATAAACACATACCATTAGTATTTATAAGTAGTATTGATAACCAGCCCTGGTTGTATTTTTTTGGGGGGAGTCGCTGCCTTTTCATGTTACACAACACTCTCATTTTGACTTTGGTAGGATAGATTGTTTTTAAAGAGACACTGTCAACCCTTTTTACATCATGCTATTGTTAGTTGAAAACCGACATTTTACAATTGCATACTTTCTCTAAAGAGCTTTGGTGTTGCTGATTGTTTATTGTGCCTTTTTATGTTTGCTTGCATGCATGTGCAAGAAACATAGTGCCACCATATGAATTTTTGTAGGTGTGTTACCCCCGCTTCCAATGCCCTCAGCATTTTTGCAGGCGTGGCTGCACCGCACCAATGAATGCCCCAGCTGTCTATGACAGCAGTTCAGATTGCAGTGGCTTACAGTTGAAAGCAAACAACCGTTACAATCAACAGTGGTAATGTGTAGGCAATTTGCATACTGCCCTGCCATCAGCAGTATGCAAACTGCCTCCATGTCACCACTGCTGATTGTAGTGGTGGTTGTATGCACACACACACACCCCTTTGTTGTGTGCCAAGGGGGTTCCCAATCCCCCTCAGCTCATGCACATTCCCCCCCAGAATACTGTATGTCCAACGGGGGGTGCCAAGTCCCTGTCAGCTCCAGTGTCCCTTCCCCAAAAAAACAAACTTCAGCTGCCATGACGGGAATCCACCCCGGCATGACAGAAGACCAGCGTACTCATGTGTCCCCCCCCACACTGTATGGCCAACAGGGGTGCCCAATCCCCAGCTGGCTCCACTGCCCCCCAAAACTTCCAGGTGCCACACTGGGAGCCCACCCCAGTGCGGCAAAAGTCCCACGTCATCCAAGTAAAACAAAACAAAAAAAAACTATAACAAAAGAAAACGGTCCCTCATTGACTCTTATTTATTTATTTGGTTTTTGTTTACCAGTTAAGTACACTAGACAAGAATATTGCCTATATTCAGGCACGACCTGGGAGAGTACAAGCAGGAGAGACCAGAGTCAACATTAAAAAGTATTTCATGACGCAGCATGAACTGAGAACAAAACATTTGACAGTATACTGCCAAGTACAGTCCTTATCAGTGACAGCTAAGAGAAAACAAAAAACATTGCATTAATTAATTTCACCAGATGATACATTATTGACTAATTGAACAACAAACAGCAAACAAACTTAAAAGAAGTAGCTTTGTAACAATAGGATTCCTAATGGATGTGGGAACATGCAGATTTTAGAAACAAGCAGGAAAACAGTAAGTGCCAAGGGGAGGAAAAGATGCTAGGAGTAAGTCTCAAGTTACAGCACAAGAGCAGCGGTCGGATTCTATTAGGTGTGCCCAAAGACCCAGTATAAAGGCCTTGTGGGATTTGGAGAGTTTTATGTGGGGGGGATGGAGTTCCAGGAACAGGGGGCAGATAGGGCAAAGGAAAGTTCTCCTTTTTTAGTGAGCTATCTGGGAATTTCAAGTTGGGTTTGAGCAGATGCCCTGAGGAGGTATGCTTGTAAGGGCTGCATTAACAGTTTAGCAAGGTATTCAGCGGACCCTGTTCTGATAATATTATCCATTACACAGCCAGCTGAATAGCGTCTGAGTGAACTGGGGACAGCCAATTCAGTTTCGAGTAGAGATGACAATGATGGGTAAGTCTGTGAGCGGAGAGAGCAAATCTGCATATACTGTTATAGCAGGTGCTCCATTTCTGGAGCGTTTCTTTGCTAGCTTTAAGGTAAACCTGAGAGCAACATGTCAGAGAAGGGAGGAGAAAATCTTGTGCTATAGCAAGCCGGGCAGCATCATTGAGGGAGGACCTAATTTTAAAGGCAAGACCAAGTTTGGAGTAAACCACCTTACATGTAGCCACAATGTGGAGGTTAAAGTTAAGAGATGGGTCGAGAGTGACTCCTAGATACCTGAAAGAGGTAACGAATTCCAGAGGGGAGTCATCTAGAGAACATATCAAAAAATCTGAAATAAGAGATCTGATTCTTGAGGGGGAGCCAAAAAGCATAGTTACGGTTTTATTAGCATTCAGTAGGAGCCTTTTTTGTAGTAACTACTCCTGCAAGCAGTTGAAGTCAGCTTGTAGATCTGCCCTTACTGATTAGGGATCTTTACCACTAGAGAGAAGCACCATGTCATCAGCATAAAGGATCAATGAGAAGGAGCAGGGAAAGGAGGGCAAGTTGTTAATGAAAAGAGAGAAAAGTAGAGGGGAAAGAATAGAACCTTGGGGGGCTCCAACAGAGGTAGAGTAAAGATCTGAGACGGCAGTTTCAATTTGAACAAATTGCAACCTCCCTGAGAGGTAGCTATCAAACCAGGAGATGGTCAGCTGGTCAAAGCCAAGGCAGGACAGTTTGGAAAGTAGCAGAGAGTGATTCACAAGGTCAAATGCCTTGGTGAGATCGATAAATATGGCCCCCGTGAGCAGGCTCTAATCCATCGCCCTAAGGACTTCTTTTGTCAACTGAAGTAGTGCAGTTGTGGTGCTGTGCCCTGTTCGGAATCCGTGTTGGGCAGGGGATATAAGGTTGTGAAGGTGCAGGTAATTTGAGACCTGAGTGGCGATGGCCTTCTCAAGAAGTTTATTTAGGGTAAAGAGAATGGCAATCGGTCTGTAGTTTGCCATATTTTTGGTATCCGCTTTTTTGTGAACAGGGACAACATGGGCGGTTTTCCACAGCGTAAGCACTGTCTGGGTTAGCATGGAAAGATTGAAAACTCTTGCAATAGGGACAGCAAGGGCAGGGGTTGCCTGTTTCAAAAAGCTGGGCAGTAACCCATCCAGACCTGCAGATCCATTAGGGGATACTGATTTAAGGAGATGCAGCACCTCAGTGGAGGAGACTAATATGAGACGAAAGGAGGCTTCATACGGAATTTGAACCTCAGGAGGTGGTGTAAGAGGTTGGTTGAATTTCTCAATATATTCAGAGAGATCTGAGAATTGAGCATTAAGAGCATTAGCAATAGTAGGTAACTTATTACAGTTTGCATCATTCAGTGTCATGTCGGTAATAGCTGTCTTGGGCCTTTGCCCAATGTCATTTTTGATGTGGTTCCAAAAACCCCTGGCATCACCCACTGAGGATTGGAGAAGCTTAAGGCAGTAGTTCCTTTTGGCCATCCGAATATCTTTTTTGCAGGCATTTCTCAATAGTCTATAGCTATCTCAGTCTTCTGATTGTTGGGACTTCTTTGCCAAGGTCCAGGCCTTGTCTCTTTTTCTCATGGTTTGATGGAGGTCCTTTTTTAGCCATTTGTTAGGGGAGCCCCTGAGACGCCTTTTTTTCAGAAGGATGTGCAGATCCTGAAGGGCTAGAAGCTGAGAAATCAGGTATTCAAGTGCTGTATTTACATCATCAGTGAGATAGATAGGAGACCAGTCTATGTTATTAATATCCTCAAGAAGTGCAGTTCGGTTTAGTTTGGCAAAATCCTGAAATTGAATGATTCTTGGTGGGAGTTTAAGGCAGTGGCAATTCCAAACACAGAAAGTAGGCAGGTGATCACTAATAGAATCCGAAAAGGTCCCTGCAGCAGTTATTTTATTTGCTCTATTTGTAGCCATCCAGTCCAGGAGAGATTGGTGCTCAGAACTGGCTGAGATTCGTGTAGGACTAGAAATCAGTTGAGCTAGGTTAAGTCGGGCGAGAGCTTCAGTGTATGAACCGGTATGATCCCCTGATCGGTCTAGGTTGAAATCTCCCATTAATATGGCTTCAGATCTACCCTTTAGAGTGGACAGATAATCCAAGAGCCCATTTAAGCCAGGGAGAGCCCCCTTTGGGGGATTGTATGCACAAATCAGATTTAGCCTTTTATCACCACCTAGTTGTAGAACCGCATGCAGAGCTTCACAGTGACTTCCTATCCAGGGCTGGTGTACAGAGATATTGAGATGCTCTTTATAATAAAGGGCAACTCCTCCAACCCTTTGTTTGGTGGGGTGATTGGATCTGGACAAGTTGTAGCCAGTTATTTTGTACATGGAATCAGGCATAATTGGACTGAGCCATGTTTCAGTCAGTCCTAGTACGTCCAGACGATAGTGGGCTATCCAGGCTTCAAGGTCAGGAAAGTTTGCTGGTAAACTTCTGATATTCATGTGGGTAATTTTCAAGCCCTTAGTGGAGAACCATGAGGAATCATCAGTGGGCCTGGCATTTCAGGGGGGACCAGGTTTAGATTCTATGTCTCCAGATAAGCATAAGTGCAGAAGCATCACCCAAACTTCTCTGTAGAATCTATAATTGTGCTTGAGGCATTTGGGCAAGCTAGGGGGGAGATAGAGTAGGAAATGCCCTAATTTGGAAGGATGTGTTACGTAGAGGGACAGGTTAAGAGACAGAAGCAAGGTTCTAGTTGGTAGAATATTAGAGAAGACTAAGGAGAATTCTTCATGGCAGTGGGACCCAGGATATCCAGCTGGTATGTTAAGTGAGAGATAGGAGAGGGTGATAATGGTGGGTAGTAATCCTGATATCAGCAGAAGTGTCCTTGGGCAGGCAAGGGACAACATTATGTATGCAGTGAAAGAAACCTCTGGTAATCAGGGGGGACCGTCCCTCATAAAGAGTAGAATTCCAGTGGCAGAAATGGTGACTAAAGGGCTGGGCGACACCTATAATAAAAGGCAGATTGAGTGATACCCTTAGAGACCAGGGGTAGGCAGACGATAACACAATTGTGCACGAGAGGCAGGAATTTCAATACAGTGTTATATATGAGAAGCAGACAGGATCAGGAGGAGTTAGATAGAGGAAGGAAAAAATAAAAATGGGATGCACGCTGTCTGAGTTATTTGGCAGACAAATTATGTGCAGGGCAGGAGAAAACGTGGGCAGTAGGCAAGAGTGAGGGGAGGATATAGAAAGACTGCCTCCCTGGTTAGAATTAGTACAGAAGCAACAAGAGGGCAGAGTAGGACTGCCCTTCAAGTGATATATAGGCTGCAACGAAAGTGGGTGGGATTACTGTCATATTTAATAAAGTGTTGAGGAGGGGGTGGGCGGGGGGCGAAAATTCAAGCGTGCAAGCAGCGCTGCTGTGGTACAGTTTTGCTAAAATTAATTAAACAAAAGCAGGCAGGATTTAATTTAGGTCTTGTAGGCACAAATAAATTCACAGGCTGGAGATTCAAGTTTTAAAGTGGCTGCAGCAGCGAGTAAAACAGCGCCAGGAAGCTGAAGAAAAAAGGTGCCAAGGTTTGAAAACTGAGTGCAGTCCTGATGTGCGTACCTTCCTATGGCCAGCCTTGGAGCTTCGGGCAAGGAGAACAGAGGGGAGCTGGGGAGGGCTTCTCTCAACCATTGCCCTCACGACCCTGGGGAAAGAGGAAAAACAAACAGGCTTAAGTACTTGGGAAATCAGGGCTGGGTCTGTAAAAGGTAGGCACACAGGAGTTAATCAGGGGGACGGAGGAGAAGGGGTTTGAGATTAACAGTGAGAGAAAAAGTTAGGTATAAAGAAATGAGAAAGAGAACAAATCAGATGGAAATAGCAATAAAGTAGGAACAATTGCAGTATCACTGAAACGCTGCTCAATGTTAAACGTAGGATTATATGTACATCGAAAATTCAAGCCTGCAAGCAGCTGCTGTAGTACAGGTTCTGCTAAAATTAATTAAACAAAAGCAGGCAGGATTTAATTTAGGTCTTGTAGGCACAAATAAATTCACAGGCTGAAGATTCAAGTTTTAAAGTGGCTGCAACAAAGAGTAAAATAGCGCCAGGGAGCTGAAGAAAAAAGGCGCCTAGGTTTGAAAACTGAGTGCAGTCCTGATGCGCGTACTTTCCTATGGCCAGCCTTGGAGCTTCGGGCAGGGAGAACCGAGTGGAGCTGGGGAGGGATTCTCTCAACCGTTGCCCTCATGACCCTTCCTACGGCCAGCCTTGGAGCTTCGGGCAGGGAGAACTGTGGGGAGCTGGGGAAGGCTTCTCTCAACCGTTGCCCTCATGACCCTTCCTGCGGCCAGCCTTGGAGCTTCGGGCAGGGAGAACTGTGGGGGAGCTGGGGAGGGCTTCTCTCAACCGTTGCCCCCCCTCCCGCAACCCTCACCCACCCTCTGCATACCCCACCTCCCCACACACCCCCACTCTATACTTACCTTTAGAGGCTAGTGCGATGATCTTCGGTGGAGTGGGAACACGTCTGCACTCTTCAAAGCCAACCGCAAATTAAAGAAATGTCAGTAAGCTGTATAATGGCATAAATAGGTTTTTTTCAACTTTGGTGCATCTCTCGATCATTTTTTTTTAAATGTTTGCACCAAATTTTCAACATGGGATTCTTGAGGTCCCATCTCATGAATTCAGTGACTCTCATTTGGTTATTCAGTCCCAAAAGGTGATTTTGTGGTCACTGCACAGAATCACCTTTCAGGACTGATTAATGAAATGACAGTATCACTGTTCATGAAGCGGGCTCTCAAAAAGCCTATGTTGCAAATTTGGTGAAAAAATTTCCAAAAATGGCTGTGTTACGAGCGTGTGTTGTGCAGTTTCCATGAACACCTCTCAAATTCATGAATTTGTAATATTTTCAGTCCAAATTTTCAACACTGGCATTTTTTCCCACCTCCTTATTAACAGTACAGCTGTCATTTTTCACATCTTGGCTGAAATGTGTTTTCATACTTCCAGTGCAGAATAGCGCAGTCACTGTGGCAAATCAGTGTTCAGGACATCATGTTGAAAATGTGTTTTCGCACCTGTGGCATTAATGGCGCAGTCACTCTGCAAAATCACCTTTCGGCTAACAAACTGATAGTGTCACTGTTCATGCGGTGGGGTCACAAAAATCCCATGTTGAAAACTTTAGAGTAAAAATACCAAGACATGCCCAGGGCCTTAGGGTTTCTGACCATGATGCCCTATCCTGTAGGGTCTGACAGGCATCTGCCGTACCATGTAAGGACTCACAGGCATCAGGGATGTAACTTGGGATCGTCGACAGTAATGCTCACGCCATTCCACACCCACTCCCACCCCCCACCCCGCAGCCAGTGATAGGCATTGAGGTGCACCTTGGACTGTTTGTCCCCAGAGTTCACACTATTCTCCTATACTTCACCCATTTCAGCGTATTTCCTTATGGAATGAGGTGAGTGTAAAGCCCAAACACCCCAAGGCACGCCTCAACACTTGTCAGTGTCTGCAGGGTTGGGTGAAGTGAAATGTCGTGACCGTTATGGGTGATGACCCAAAGGCACACCCCAATGCCTATACATCTCTGCAGAGTGGGGGTGGAGTTGGTGTTAGTTTGGTACATCACTGCCATTCCTATACTGCATCTGTCTAACATCAGCACTTCCACTGCTAATGCCAGCAAGCAAACATTCGGATTTTGTTTCTTAGTAGAGCTGATATGCATGCTAATACTGTAATTACAAGCAGACTAAAGGTGCTGTGCACAGGACCAGAGCAGGGTGCGAGAGCTGGGCAGTGGCCCAATTCAAATTAAAAGAAGACAGGATGCACTCGTACACCACAGCCAAGAGCTTGATAGCTCTAGTGAAGTCCACAAAAACAAATTTGTTCAAGTAGAAGAAAATTTATTGCTGAAAATTAACAAAAATAACTAGCTCAAACCAACACAAGCAGATGATCTCTGGAATCAAACTACAAGCTACATCAGAACATTTTACAAAATGTAAATCATAAAATGTGTTTTTTTATAAACTAAGGAGAGTCAGAGGCATAAGCGTTGTTGACAGTGTCCTTTTAAATGAAAACAGCTTTTGTTTAGGAAGGAATAATCACAAACTTATTATGAAGCTTGGCATTTTATTTACAGAACTCAGCACTTTATACAGTAGGGCCCAGATATTCAGAACTGCGCATGGCAATGGCGCATGTGGTGGTGCAACGCAACTGAGCTGCAGTGGTGCAACCCGGGAATTTATTCAAAAGAAATGAGCCATGGAGCATCTCCTTTGAGTATATCAGGTAATGCACACTGCACAAATGCCATGCACTGGTGCATCTCTCCAGACAGGGCTGAATACCAGGAATGGGAACTGCGCCAGCACAACAGAGTTACACTGTGTGCAAATTCTTGATATTCAGCCAGCAGTATGCAAATGGAGCCATAATACATGTAATGTACAAATGGGGCCATTTGCATGTCATTATGGCTTCATTTGCAGGTGTTGTGCAGGGCAGACCAGCGAAATGCACATGGCGCCCTGCACAGCATACGGTGCTGCCAGAAGGGGTCTCATGGCACCCCCTGCCCTCTCCATAGTCCCAATCCCCAAAACAGAACAGCTTCATAAGTCCCAGGTAGTATAGTGGTCCTCCCACCTCTCCTGTAGCTCCGATCGACTGAGATATATTAAAATAAATGCCCTGGTAGTTTAGTGGAACCCCCCTCCCTCCCCGTAGACCTGATCACCGAGAAATAAATGTGAAATTATGCCCTGGTAGTCTAGTGAACCCCCTCCCTCCCCATAGCCCAGATCACTGAGAAATAAATGCAAAATAATGCCTTGGTAGTCTAGTGTATCCCCCATAGCTCAGATAGGCCAGAATATAATAAAAGAAATGCCCTGGAAATCTAGTGGGTCCCCCTGCCCCTCCCTTAGCTCCAAATCGCTGAAAGAAATTGTAATACATGCCCCGGTGGCCCAGTGGTTCTCCCCGCACCATCCTGGAACACTGATCACCCATAAGTTCAGATTATAAGTCCCTGGTAGTCTAGAGGTAACCCCCACCCTGCCTGTATCCCTGATTGCCCGCAAAATTGATTTACATAATTCCCTGGTGGTCCAGTGGCACCCCTCACCTCCACAGGACCCCCTGCCCACCCAGCTCCCCTCCCCATCATCGGCAGGCAACAGCAAACCCACCTGCATACCTCTGTGGCTGCCCATCATATGGCAGCTTACAGTATCAGCTACAAGCTTATTGGTCCACACTGTGGACCAATGGGCTTGCAGTGCATACTGTAATAGTAATTCACAAATATGTGAATGAAGGACTTCATTCACATATTTGAGAATTACTGTTATAGTCTAGTATTTGATCGTGCACTTAAGACATTGAAATTAGTTGAAATTGCACTATGAATATTTATGAGCAAGGGGTAAAATGCATGTTTTTTAAACTAAACACCACCTCCTGATGAAGCCTCATTGTGGAGGCACTATGTAGGGGTGTTTGGTGTTGAGGCAGTTGTTTGTCCTCATTGCAATACATTTCTACTTTAAGCTGTGCCCTGACGTGTACATCCTTTCCTTCAGGCAACAAGAAAGATAACTGACAGGCAACAAGAAATGCTGAATTGTGGGACATAAACTGAGGCAATGTAACAGTTGAGTAGCCCACGGCTTGTTTAGTCTGTTAAGTCAGTTGAGAGATACTGACCAAAGTGACCTGGTGACCGAAGGGTAACATGAGGACACAGAAAACAATAGATGATGATCTGAGAGGAAACAAATGAAATGAAACATGTAGCAGTTTGAAAGCTATGGGGTAAGAGCTGATTATGTGAGATGAACCCTAACGTTTAGCAAAGTAATCAATTAAAGTCAAATGTGAGACTTAGAGATATGATCTCGGTATCTGAAATGAAGTGGATTTACATAATCAAGTCTAAATAAAAGGGAAAATAAAAAGGGGTGAACTAGAATAGTCTGTAAAACAATGGCTATGGAGAGATAATGTATATGGTTGTATAATGATCTATGTCATGTCCTAAGTAACAACTAATAAAGCTAAGTTTAAAAAAAAAACATGTAGCAGCATGCACAAATAGTATATCTGTGTCTTCCCACACAACTTTTTGAATTAATATTTTTTTTGTTTTATAAGCCAACTCTTTTGTTTGTGTTGCCAGCACTGGCCCCTGCAGTTTTAACTACTGTACGTTTTCTTCTCATGAATTATGATGTACATGCACATTGCAAATTTGCTTTTGCTTTTTATTTATTTTTTTATTTTTTAGTACAATACTGAATGAAAAGGTATAATAATGAAGAAAAACTGAGGTAGCATTGTTAAAGTGTAAACTCACTTAGCTTATTAATATTATCTTTTTTTACTTTTATTTTTTTCATTCATAGATCACTTTAAGAATAGCAGATCAGTCAGGAATGGCATTATAGTCAGGAAGATGATATCCTAGAGAAAGAGGTTTGGCATTGAGTACATGACTGGAAGAATCTTATCCCGCGAGTGTTGTCATTAGACATTTAACAATTTAACTGGACCTCACAGTAAAGACTGAAGAATACAATACACTTAAGCGTGTATGTGTATGTGTGTGAGTGTGAGTGTGAATGTGAGTGTGAGTGTGAGTGTGAGTGTGTGTTAACCTTTCTAGTCATGTTGTAGTTTGCCAGAAGAAACAAAATGGTGACTGCCACGGGACAGCGTAGGGAACAGAAAGGTTAAAACAACATATTTCCCATGGTAATACTTCAACAACACTGCCAGTAGTCTCATCATCACTAGGCCTGACCAGTGTTTTAGGAGTGCACTGAGTATCCAGCAAATATGCCACAGTTCAGTTTAATAAAAGACAGATGTTCAACATTTCCTGGGAGCAATTTTCTCATCCTATTACCAGCAACACAACTAATGGTGCTAAATATTCTTACTGAATAGAGACTCTTTGCTGGACAACTTAATTAAAAAGCTAAAAAGACAAAAAAAAATTGGGGCCACAGCACAGAAGCAAGGCTTACCCAAAAGGGCATAGGTAACAAATCCAGGTTGCAAGGAAATATAAAATCAGAGATACCACCATAATGCAAAGCATTTTGAGTTGTTAATTAGAAAACAGCCACTTTTTAAAAGTGCTAGCCAAACTGTACTCGTTATATGCCAATATGGAAGTGATTGATCTAGAACATATATCTTTTTTGGGTCCTACAACAAGTCATCCATGTTACTGCTTGCTGAGTAGCATATGATGGCAGTAGTAACAGCATTGCCTTTCTCTGTGTCATCCAGTCTTGCGCAAAGGTTGTTCTTTGAAGTATCAGACAAATTACCCATAGGCTCCACTTTGCAATGCAAGGATTTTCTTACAGGATATTTTTTTCTGGCTTCATGGGATCTTTTTTGGGGGGGAAAGAAACATGGCCATTTTCATAATCAGCAGCTGTAGTACATGTTGTTACATAGAAACATAGACTTTGACGGCAGACAAGGACCGCTTGGCCCACCTAGTCTGCCCATTTCCCTACCTACAGGATAAGCTGCATATCCTAGTTAACCAACAGCCTATTTCTTCCTACCCCCCCACAAGAATTGCCTTATGTCTGTCCCATGCATTCTTGAATTCTCCCACAGTTTTAGATCCCACAACCTCCTCAGGAAGGCTGTTCTATGCATCCACCACCCTCTCTGTGAAAAAATACTTCCTCACATTGCCCCTGAGCTATCCTCCCTCTATCTTCAAATTGTGTCCCCTTGTTCTTGCACATCTCTTTTTCTGAAAGATGCTACCCTCTTGGACTTTGTTGATTCCACTGAGGTACTTGAAAGTTTCTATCGTGTCCCCCCCCCCCTTCTTTCCTCAAGGGTGTACATATTAAGCTCCTTGTTGGAGTTTCTGATGCCATTTTAGAGCACCATTATTAATGAGTAGTCATTAATAATGATTGAGATATATGGTGCAATATTGGGAAGCCTAGCAAACTGGTTTTGAAATGTGGATCCAGTTTAGTTGCTATGACTTAATTTTCAGATTCCAACATCGTGGAAATCCTGTGGTCTGCTTCCAAAGAGGAAAACAAATAATTTTTGTTCAAGAGTGACACCAGAGCTTGCCCTTTAAAAGTTTCAGTATTTAAGGGTCAAATGGGTACTTGCTCAGTATCCTCTTGACAAACCATGCAAGCGTGAAACATTGGGGACCTGTTTGCTGGGTTGGTAGCCTACCTGTCTGATGTGCACCTGCTTGCTGAAGAATAAAACTTTCAGCACAAAGCACTTTCCTCTGTGTTGGTCATCTGTTTCATAAACAAGGACTCTTGTGTGAGTGTTTGTGCCTGTTTGTTTTTTTGTTCTGCTATTAATTTTGTTTGACTACCAGATAATATAAGGGTGAATCATGAACCTCACTATGGCATGACAATATTCTGTAATGCACATGATTGATACATCCTGTTATCCACAACAGACAAATTAAAGAGGAGCCATCTACCTCACTATTTGTTGCCAGGGATAATTTAAAAAAATCTCCTGACTAGGGTAGGTCAAACTTCAGAATTTGTGGTTATTTTAAATTTTGATGAAGTTCTGAGCTTCCGGGAAATTGGTATTTTTTACCCATCGCATAAATTAACTTCTGGATCACGGGTATGAGACACAATGGGAATTGTCCAAACTAAAATAATAATCGAACAAACATTTTTGTTTTATGAATCAAGCCATCTAATATAAAATGACTGAAAAAAACTAATTACAGTTTAATTACCAAGCAGTGTGTACTTTCAGTATTATTATGGCAATTATTATGAATAAATTGCTTAATTCAAACAGTTAAGAAAAATGCATATAAAAACTCCCTACAGATGAGAAATGATTTTAGCATATTTCTGCTATGCTGGTATGACCCTCCCACCCAAGCTTGCATCATCAAACCCATTCAGATTTTAGTTTCGGCTTATAACACATGATATGAAACTACTGATGTCATGTTAGTCAGGTTTATTATCTTAGAACCCTCCACTGGTGTTATGCTTCCAGTGCTAAGTAGGTACTTCCTGATAGCTGAAGAAAATGCGGTTTAATGCTCCCTGATGATATGGCACTCTCCTCCAAGCATCACCCAATATACTGTAGTAGTCCAATTTGTCATCTCTTTTGGCCAGTAAGTCTACACTACAGTCAGGCTTTTCACTGCTGAGACACTTTCTTTTTTTTTTTTTTGTAAACTTTATTTATAACCATTTTTCATTCCATACAGTACACTACATGGTTCATTTTTATGATTAATATCAATATGTTTGACAGTACATTATATAATATCACCACATTATATGGTCATCCTAACATGCAATAAACAAGACTATATACAAGGCTAGGAGGCAGTATAGCGCAGTGGTCTAAGGCTCTAAGCTGCAAATTTGGTGACATCCAGCAGGCCAGACCTGGGTTTGAATCCCACAGCTTCCACTTGCATACTGTGTGACCCTGAGCAAGTCACTTAACCTCCTTGTGCTCCCAGGTCGCTCCTGTAAAAAAGCTTTCAGCTTAGTGTGCTATACCTGGTTAAACAACTAAATAAATATTGCCATAATCTCAATTGATTGTCCTATTAGTGTCCGGCCCTGAATAGTTATAACTTATAGTTTTTAGTCTTATCACAGGTTATCTCCAGCTCTTTTGCCACTTGGGATGTCAACGATGAAGGCCCCAAAAAGAAAGAAGGAAGTATTTTAAACATTTCTCCATAATTCTCCCTTTTCCGTTCCCAGAGGAGGCCAGTCCTCCCCATCCTTCATAGAAAGCCGGGAACCAATCTGCAGGCAATGCTTTCTACAATGATCTCCATACTGAATAATATTTAGATTCCTGGTGAGTAATGTTGTATTGAAGGTGCTCCAGTTTCATACAGCTGAGAAGGTAGATGACCCATTGTGATATTGTGGGTATCTTGTCTGAGCCCCTGTTTAACACCAGAGTTTGTTTAGCAACCACAAAACCAAGGCTCCATAATGGGTGGTCCCACTTGTCCCTCCTAGATTTTGGAAGTCAGAGCAACACAGTAGCCACATCTTGGTCACCCGGGTCATCCAGAACCCTACTTAGCAATCTAATAATTTCTCCCCAGTATTGGTAGATCCTGGGGCATTCCTATATCAAATGAAAACAAATTCTGGTCAGAGCCGATATGGCTGTGGAGAGCTTTAGGGATGCTTTTACCTATTACTTCTAATGTATTTGCACAATGCAGATCTACTGAGAGGCAGTTTCAATGTGATCTTCCTTTAACACATTTTTACAATGTATTTTCCTAGAATATGCCTGGTGATTGCTATATATTTAGCCTGGATAGTTCACGGAAGAAATGGCATCTTATTTTTGGGTGGCAGACCACTGGCAAAAGGATGCTGGAATGTATCATACATGGGCATGAGCTGTGTGTGGGCAATAATGCCCAGTGGCCATACACTGCAAGTGTTTGCATGAGGATCCATCATCCCAGTGCCGTTGCACTGCTCAGTGCAGGTGACAGCCGATGCTGTACCCATTCACACAGGTCCCAGAACAGGCATGTTACAGCCAACCTCTCATTCGTTTGTACAATCGGGGAACTGTGGATACACTTACTATAGCCTGGAGCATACACTGCAAATGGCATTGCAGGATACCACACCCCATGGCACCCAGGATACCTCAGCAGTCCAGAGGGTGGCATTTTACAGAGGGGGAAGGGGAGATTGTGGGCATGCAGTGGTGTATGACAGCAGGAAGATACAGCATCGACAAGGCATGCATTGCAGATATGTCAATTCCCTCTAATGATTTGCCAGAGACATACAGAAAGCTGCATACACTGGTGGGTCCACAACTTGTGTAGTGCCCTGATGCATTGTACAGCCACTTGGGTTATTCCACAGTGCAGGTCCCTGGCCTGGGTCCAGTGCAGTCGGTGGCTAGCCATGGCAGGGCGTGGAGGGCAGTGGCAGTCTCCACAACAGGTCGGATATGGTGGGGGCGGGGGTATCTACGTACCGAGGTGGTGGGTGGGTAACCTGTATGCTAAGGATATGGACCGTGGTTTCCTCTGGTGCGATTGGATCTAGGAAGGCCTGCACTATTGAGCTCTTCAGGGATGGAGTTGGATCAATCGGGGATGGGAGGGGGTACCTGTAGTCCACCAGGGCTACCAGGCTGCTATGCACCTGGGTGCACTTCCGCAGCCCACCTGTGGGTGGCTGGCTGGGTTAGGCCAGCTATTCATTTATTTATTTAGCTTTTGTTTACTGGGTAAGTACACTAGACAAGTAGTATGCCTATTTTCAGGAACGACCCGGGAGAGCACAAAACATACAGTATACATACATGGCAACATTGGAGAAACAGCATGATACAGTAAAAAACAGCTATAACAACGCTTGTATAAGGGCAGAGATACTGCCACACATAGTACAAATTGTTATAGGACATAGATAGACATTAGAATCACTGAATACATATTTCATAGACCATCATGGACTCAGAGTGGACAATAGTGGACTGCAGAGTATTACATTACAGAGACTAGGAGCAGTCACATCTTGTCGTTTGTTTTAGGTGGGACCACAGGGAGAAGCGAAAGGTCCCATGGGAAGGGGCAGAGCGAACAGAGTCCGGAATGGAGTTCCAGAGCCTAGGCACAAAAGAAGCAAAGTCAGGATCTCCCATAAGGGTCCGAGTAGGGGGAACTTTAAGCAACTCGGTGGTCTGTGACCTGAGTTGGTAGGGGATGGCGTCCAGTTTTGGGAGGAGATGCGCCAGTCCCGACGGTATGCCCGTGGCAAGCACTTTCCTGGTGAAGTTTCCTACACCAAGGATCAGGAATTCTGCAGGGGGGAGCCAGATGAGTTTGTCATAGAGCTCACATCAGTGGGTGAGTTTGGGAGCAGCAAGTGCAAACCGACAGATATCATTATATGCCGTGTTCCACCGATTAAGATGGATTTGAGGTGACCTGGCAAATAGGTGGTATCCTTCATGACCTAACCATGGTCTGTACTGCTCTGGACTGTGAGGGGTGCATTTCCACTGAGAATGCTGCAGGGGAACGCACCCTCAACTTGCATGGCAGACTATTTGTGTGCATCCTGGCCCATTCCCTTATGGCCAATGCATCCCACACATCACACTACAGTGCATTGTTGGAGTTGAGTGGCACATCTAACTTTTCCTCCAGGATGTGCCGGACATCTCCTTTGAATATGGGGGCCCTGGACTAGGCTACTCTGAAGAAATATATTATCAAAATGGGAAAATCATGACCCCACTGAAAACAAGCTATTGCATCTAATCTGGGACAGCCTGAGTAAATACAGTGCAAAATTGTGTAAATGAAGATCCCTATGACAATGAGATGTAGCATCTCCCCTTCAGGATAAGAAATATTTAAAGGAAATCTAAATTGAACTTCACTGTGTTCACTGACATAAACAAACTGTTTCTTTAAGCAATAATGCACAAGAGGGTGTGGGTCATGCTGGGATAACCTCATGCCTGGGTGGTCGGGCATAAGGCTGCAGGCTGAATAAGTCCAATGTACCAGAAGTGAGGTTATTCCAGCACAACCCACACCCTGGAGTGCATTATTGCTGTTATACAATTGCTCTTTGTTCTACAAAATATAAAAAAAACAGTGAGGTTGTGCTCAGATAACCTCACTGTTGCCAAGGGCAGACAGCCAATCAGGTTCCAGGATTTTTTATTGCCATTGTATAATTATTTTTTTATAACATATTAGAATGCAGTATTTATTTTGAATGTTGTGGCCATGAGGATGGTGTGTGCAGAGTGTGTGTGTGTGTGTGTGTGTGTGTGTGTGTGTGTGTGAGTGTGTGTGTGTGTGTGTGTGTGTGGTGTATGTGTGTCTGTGTGTTTGCTGTAGCTCAAAAAGCATAGTAGAAAATGCTTGCTGATTGCTGCATATTTAGTCTGAGCAGTTCACTGAGGAGCTGGCATATGTCTGAGACGTTGCTATTATACAATGGCTCTTTGTTATACAGTACAAAATAAAAAAAAAGTTTGGTAGATTTTTAGTGTGTTAATATATCTTTGTTCTTAAGAGAAGATGCAAACAATGCAACAACAAACCAATTTCGTATACTATAACCTGCCCTGAAATGCCTTAACCTGACATATTTTACCATGTTTGATAAACCCGCTGTACCAAATAATGTAACTTTGTTTTTATGTAACTACACTGTACATTGTACCCTAGTTTTATGATGCAACCCTGATGTATGTTTTGAATCTTCTTCTGTATTTTTGCTGCTGTTTGTCACCTCTCTAATTGCTCTGTAATTCTTTTTTTTTATTTTTATTTTATTTAAACAGCAGTTTGGAAAACCTTTGAGCCATAGGCTCATTTACAAAGGTACCTTGTCACAGTAAGACAAACCAAAATACACAGTATAGCAGTACAACACATAAGTATTCTCCCGGGTCATACCTGAAAATAGTCATCCCTATGGTTAATGTTCCTACCTGGTAACAAAAATTAAATAAATAAATACAGTGAGGTTGTGCTCAGATAACCTCACTGTTGCCAAGAGCAGGCAGCCAATCAGGTTATAGGATTTGTTATTGCCATTGTATAAATAAGCAATAAGGCATGACAGGGTTTGTTATATCATGAGATATCATAGCGCCTCGGGTGGTTGGGCATGAGGCCACAGGCCGAGTGCGTCCAACCACCCAAGAAGTGATGATATCCCATGATATACCACACCCTGGAGTGCATTATTGCTATTATGAACTGGAATGAGTTTTATCAGTAAAAAAAAATTAAAATAAAACTTTTAAATCCTTGGGAAAATGCATTTTTTGAGGTGCTGGAGGAGTACCTTGTAATACAATAGTTCCAGGAAAGCTCTGGACAGCAGGTGGCACTGCTCTAAGTCAAGTTCATGGAGGAGGTGCACTGTGTGTGTCTCTCAGCACCAGGAAGTGAACTGTGTTCTTCTTGCCGTTGACCTGATCCTGCTGCCTAAGTGAAGATGTTCGTGGTTTTATTTTATTTTTCTCACAACTTTATCTGTGACAAGGATGAAGCAGCAATGTGAATGAGAACAATGGGCATCTCCTAGTAAGTCGCCCAGAGTGGTTATTCAAAGGTGAAACTGCTGGCTGGCCGATACAAGTGTATAGGAAAATAAAACACAGACACAGTGGGGCGAGTTTTGGGATAGTTTCCTTTTGTTTGTTTTGAAGAGTTGCTCGATCTGCAAGTAATGACGTCCTGCTCAATATGGTGAGCGGCCGTTGCTGGCTTTTACTTGGTGTGGTGATGTTGCACAGTGCTTTGCGTATAGTGGGTGTTTTTGTGTATGGTCAGTCGGGGGCAGTGTCATTCATTTAATCTGTAGTTCTTGCTGAGGATTTGCTGTGTGTGTGTGTGTGTGTGTTTTTTTGTTTTATTATTATTTTTAACAGCAGCTATCTGCAGGTCTGATTTGTTCTGGACTACGGGACCTGGACAACGTTGCACTGAAAGGAGTTTGTTACTGGTGAGGAGGCTGGTGGCTGGAGGTTTTTTGAAGCCATGATGATGTAGCTCAATATCATCACGGCTTCAAAAACCTCTCAGCCAATCAGCATTCTTTGTTTACAGCAACCAGTTCATAATTATTGTTTTATAATAACTGGGGAGCATTTTCTCCCATAGGGAAACCAGGTTATAATTCCATCGTTATAACCAGCTTGTTACAATGACGAACACGCACCCGGTTTCCCTACTTCTGAGCATGCGCAGCCACCATTTGTCCACTTTCACCGGCCACCATTCCCCAGTGATACAAATGTCGCCACACTCCCAGATTAGTGTTAAGTTCATTTTAAAAATAAGAAAATAAAGAAATAACTGGCAAAAAAACTGCAAACTGGAGTACTTAAAAGAAAAACACACACAAGTATTTTTTGGTTTCATGTGCCGACGACCACACTGAAACCCCACGGGTCTGCGGCTCCCAAGGGAAATCTTTATTTTATATAATTGCTCTGGTGAGAAAATGCTCCCCAGCAATTACATAAAATAAAGGATGGGTAGGTGGGAAAAACTCAGATTTTACACAAACCCCTCAGTGTGGGATGCCCTAACAAACCCTTCGAGCTTCGCTCTTTGGGTTTATGTGGCATCCCACTCCTTGGGGTGTGTGCAAAATCTTTGTTATAACCCCCAACCCATCCATTACTCTCTGTGTAACCCCTCACCCCTGCCTTTTTGCCAAAATGACAGGTGGCATGCTGTTGAAGCTGACAGCAGTACCTGGTGGGGACCTGGGTTCGGGGAGGATGAGGTTACTTGGCACAGGGGGACCTAGGTTTGGCTACTCTGGACAGAGGCACCCAAGTAAATCCGAACACAGGAAGCAATAACTGTAATGTCCAGAACCAGGAATGGGATTCTTCAGTGTGGCTTTTATTCACATACTAGCTGAACAAAACAAAGCATAGACTGACCCCCATGGGGCTACAGTTCCTGGTAATGCAGATTAGAGACTACAAATCACTTTATCACCATTTTCAGCCTTCAGGCTCTGGACCCACCAGGCACACAGCCCAGACTTGCACACAGCTTTGGGTACACAGTCCGACTTGTACACACCTGGGTTTTTTCCCACGGTCCATTGGAAGAATGAACCAATTATCCTGTTGTGGCTCCCCACACCACTTAGAGTCAGCGACTCCTAGAGAGAATTTTTCTTTGCTTGTTGTGGCTCCCCACACCACTTAGAGTCTACAACTCCTAGAGAGAATTCTTCCTTACTTGTTGTGACTCCCCATCTCATAGAGAGAATTTTTCCTTACTTGTTGTGGCTCCCCACACCACTTAGAGTCTGCAACTCCTAGAGAGATTTTCCCTTTTTGCAACCCCACGTCTGGGTCTGGATACTTCCCCCATCACTGGCCAAGTGCATGAGGCAAAGTAGCAACCACAGCAGAAATCCGTAGAGGTGGACCTGGTTACTAAAGATGGGGGGTTCGCCCACCTCCAGCTCCCACAGCCCATACCTGGCCATTTCCCTGGGAAAACTGAACCACTCCTTTGCTGAACTTCTAAATGTAGCTTAAAGGGTAGATGATCTGGTGCATCTCCTCTACACATTACTTGAATCACACAACACTCTAGCATTTGACACTACTTTACTTGTTTGGCCCATTTCTCTAGGCTTCCCAACATGTAGCGCAATCCCTAGATTTTCACACATGTCCCAGGGTGAAGAAAACATTTTGCCCTCTTAGTCAGAGCAGACACTCACCCTTTAGTTGCAGGTGTCCCACAGGCGACTCACAAATCTTCCATCTTTCAAAAATAAATGCTGAACTAAACAGGCAGCTTTTCTTCCAACTTGGCAGAATTAAGGGGATTGCCCCAGGAATCCGCTAGGGATCTTTACATCCCCCCCGAGGGAGGGGCACTGAGACCCGAACAGCGGTCTCCACCACATAAGCACACCTTCACTTACTGAAAACAAACTGGGCACTGACTTCACTTACTGAAGACAAAACTGGAACTGAACACTACTCTTTGAAAACTCCCAACGTTCTGTCTAACTCCCTCTGCTGCAGATTCCAATGTGGCTTATGCAGCTGCAAAAGTTCTATTGGTGATGTCATCCCTCAGCCTCAGCTGAGACTGAGAACAGAGTGAGACAGTGTGAAACCCATTTAACTGGAGTTTCACAAGCTGCCTTCCCTGCCTACCACTACGTCTTACTGGGATTCTAGTAACCCCGGGTAACAAAGGGGTTACACTCGCCGTTGACTAAGAAAATGACTGTCCTCAGTCATTATTTACCCGGCCTTAGGCCATCCCACCCTATGTGCTACCTGCAGAGGGGTGATCAGGCCCCCTCCTACCATGTGCAAGCACAGGCAGGCAACACTAAAGGCCTAGAGGCCTGTAGCTGACATATCAGCCTCTACACTATCCACTTACTATGGACACCTAGTGGCTCTGGTAGAACCATCCAGAGCATAGCCCTGATAGATCAGTACTGCAGTCCCTACGGCCGTTCAGGACCACAGCCTGTCTATCCCCCTAACCCTCTAGGGAAAACCTATCTGCCTCTAACATAATATTCCAAAAACAAAAAACAACCCTGGGACCTCCCCGACCTTGGGCAACCTGCAACCATACACCATTAAAATACCAATTACTACCTCCTCCCTACCCTCACAACCACACCTGTGGAAGGAAAGGGTTAATACAGCAATAACCATAACAATAACACCACAGTACTTTAAATTTCTACACAATAAAGCACTGACGAGGAACTCCGATGAGCCCCTCCTCCTCTTCTTGTCTTCTCTTCTGTCTTCCCAGGAACACCTGTAAGAAAAAGAAAGACAAACATACACCCCTAATCTGCATACACAGTCTACCTAGACCCCTACCATCAAAACATTGCAGAATCCCAAAAAGATTTTTTTTTTTTAGAGAAAAAGGTAGAAAAACAGTATTTACATTAGATAACAATGACATTATTTACAATACACATTTGGGGGGATGGAGTGCCCTAAAAGTCCCAACTAGTGACCACAAGGCCAGAAGGCTAGTCCAATAAAGAGTCACTCCTGGGCCGGTGCCCGGTGAAGCACAGTTCTAACAGGCCAAAGTCCCGAAGGGGAGAGTCTTTGAGGACAGTTCACACAATTTGAAGTCTGTTAGTGTAGGGTGTGTACTGCAATGTCATAAAGAGAAAAGTTCGGACTTACGAGCCACTTGTAGTACAAGACTCGGCACCAACCTGCACCTCAGCCGAAGACTCTCCCTGGCAGCATTTCTTCCAATACAGCTGGGCGGACATCTTCCAGGAACCACAGGAGGGCACATCTGGGAACAGCTGGGCTGATGTCATCTCTGGAGACGGAACCTTAGAACAGGAACAAAAAGAAAACAGCTGGTCCAACATCATCCGATTACCAGGTGATGAACAGGATACAGCTGGGCTGGTGTCCTCTCTGGATCTGAAGTCATCTGGTGGGCCAGTTGATGGTTGCTGGACAGGACAGTACACTGTAGACTGATGAATGTGGGGCACCTGAGTCCTGGATATTCATATTGGTGGATCAATAAGGCACTTCACAGTCTGGTGTGGCAGTATTGACTACCACTGCTTGGCTCTCCATTTTGTAGGCATGGGCACATTTGCTGGGAGGTCCTTGCACTGAGGCCAATAGCACCGGGGGTCAGGGGCTTGAATTATTACCCCTTCTGGGCGCACATAATTCACACAGTGGGAGATTTCACGTCCTCTCCGTCCACTATTCTCACTCTGTCTATAAACAGTGTCCTGCCTCTCTTCCACTGGGTATACTTTTCGTGGAACAGTCTATTCTTTACATGCTTGTTGGCCCCAGGATGCACACTTTTCATTGCTTCATCCCAGATCCAGGATTTCCTGCAGTTCTCAATCTCCCTCCAGCCTTTTCGAGGAAAGATAGGAAAGGTCATACCATAGATCTCATTTGCCTTTCTACGAACCAGTCTCTCCTCTTTACTTGCTTTGGTCAATCTGAGACCGCTGCCCTGGCTTGGGGGTGGTCAGTCCTGGTTCTGCCAGCTACGCATCCTTAAGGAAATTAGAAATGGATCCCTGGCTTCTTCCTCCTGTAAAGCCAGGGCAGTGGCATCACCACTTTCTCCCATACATTCCTCCGAGGCAAGATCTTGAGGCTGTGTACCCGTTCCTTTTTCACAAGGCCACATAGGTTCCCCCTCATCTTCCTCTTCACTGAGTATCTGAGCCCAGGAGTGAGCAGTCGTTCTCACCCCTGAGAATATCCACTCATCACTAGGCACGGAGGTCGACACCTCTTACTCAAAGGTCTCCCGCATCTCATCTTCACCTAAGAGACTCGGGCTAGGCCCCCGCCCTCCAGGGGTCTACTGATGCTTTATCCGAACTTCCTTTCTGGGATCCAGCATCCGAAACTTCAACTTCTGGTTCTGTCTCTAACTCTGCACCCTCTAGCTTTGTGCCACTCTCCCCCGAAGGACCTTCCTCCACAGGCTCCACCTGGTGCTGTGTGCTGCCAACTGCAGATTCCTGAATTTTTGTCCATGTGGGGGCCAAATGAATTGGAGGCGCTTTATACAAGCCATATTTTTGTAGGCATCCAGCACAGTGAGGAATCATGAAGACATCCCTTCCAGCTCCCAAGCATATTTGACATACACGCACTGGATAATTAGGAATTGCCACCTGAGAAGGCAGTTGCCCTCCATAGCACCACTTTTCAATATCTCTCTGTCTATTTACTGCTGCTATTACTGCAACCCGGCCATGATCCGGGTAACGAGCTGGTCCTGAAGCCATAACTGCAGAAAAATAAATAAAAGTTCACCGTAACTGAAAGTTCCACTTTATTGAACACACTCTTTAGCTGTAAAATGGTTCCTCTGCTGCTGTGTTTACTTTACTACCCCACCCTGTAATGGCAGCGGCACCACTCCTGTGCATCAACATTTAGAATCTGGCTCAAGCCACTGCACACCCGATTTACACAAACTACTGATAACTTTTGCTCAAACTGCACATCTTGCTCTGTTCTGGCTTTAAACACATTTACAGGATTTTCCTTGGACTTTTTACATGCTGGAATCATTTATTTTATTCACAGTCCCTTAAAGCTTCAGGTTTTTAGCACAGGATTGCCTGCATTTCTGGTGCTGCACTTTGCTACAACCCACAGTCTCTCTCTGGCTGCAAACTTTAAACTGAGGCTAATTTCATTGCTATGCACACAGTCAATGGCTTAACAGACTTGCACTTGCTGGCAGGACTTTACACAGTCTTTACTTGCAAAGTGACTACACTGCTGCACACACATTTATATGGCATAGGGCTGAAAATCACTGTTTGAGCAGTTTCTTGGATGTTTACTTACTGTTATCAGTAGCAATTTGCTGCGATGGGGAAAAACGGCCTGCGGCCAGTTCTTGAAGGCCTCAATACACAAACAGGCAGGCAGTCCTAGCGATCGTCTTTTTAAACACCAAACTTGCAATTTGGCTGATCGATTAATGGGTTGAGCCCGATTTTAAACTTATAAAGTCTAATTTTACACTGTTTACAACGAGTTTAACACTCCGCGATGCTCCTACACTGCCAGTACACGCACTCCACTCTCACTCCCTCTCAAATGCTGGGGCAGTCTCTGTAGAGCTGGCTGAGGGGCGGGAATGATTGAAGCCTGACCAACCACACAACGCCATGCAAATGAGCCTCTTCTTCCTCACGAGGGCTCTTCTCCTCATGGCAATCATCGAGCAGGCAAATTTAAACTGCAGAATGCAATTTTTTTTTTTTTTCCAACTGACTCCACGGCGGGAGCCCATTTCAGCCATATAACATAGCCATTTACTCTGCAGTCTCTCAATTCACTCAGAAGGCATTTCCAACGTCCAGGGCACAATTTTCCTGTTGCTACCCCTAGTCTTCCACACTTTTCTTCACAACAGTTCATTTTATTTTTTATTTTTTTTGGCAGGACCTCTGTCACTTCTCGGCCCTGGTCACAGCCCCTGGAAGCCTCAGCCACCATCTATGGCTGCTGGGGTCCCCCAGTCACCCCCGGCTTACCCCCCCAGAAGGCGGGGCCATGGCCACGGTCTACCCGAGGCCATGGAACTAGTATCTAGTCGGGGGACCTGCAGCGATGGTGGCCACTCGAGAACTTCCTGGGAGGGCTTCATTAAGACTGTGGCCCTTGCCCGCCTGCTTTTCTTACATTTTTCACTTCACGGAGGCAGGGACATGCAATGATGCCAGCGTCTGCCCCACCTCCCAGATGTTGAGCATCGGCAGCGTGAGAACTCCCGGCCTCCACCAGGAGTCCTCAGCACTCCGATTGCTTCCCACACCCTCCCCCGGGAGAAGGAGAGCAGTCCATAGGATGCTCTATCCTTCTCCCCCCGGCCGGTCCTCTGACGACCCGGGTCCATTCCCGAACCCTGGTCGCCAGTGTCGCAAGCGGAAAACCCATCGCTGCGCCAACCGGCCAGCACAACAGTTCATTTTAAAAGCATTTCAAATGTCCAGGGCACAATTTTCCTGTTGATACCCCTAGTCTTCCACACTTTTCTTCACAACAGTTTATTTTTAAAAGCAGGCAAAAATGCTGTAAACTATTTGATGCAGGACAAGGACACACTCTTTGGCTTTACAGTTCCTTGGTAAACAGTTGGCATTTTTAAACAGCAGCATAAGATCCACAGCACACAGCAACACACTAGGGAAATTGCTTCAGCTTTTTTTGGGCTACCCACTTCCAGATAGTCAAAACGCTATCCCCCTTGCCCAAGCACCTTCCTCCCAGAACAAAATCCAAAGCGGTGCCTCCATTTTTGTAACCCCCCAACCCTGCCTTTTTGCCAAAATGACAGGTGGCATGCTGTTGAAGCTGACAGCAGTACCTGGTGGGGACCTGGGTTCCAGGAGGATGAGGTTACTCGGCACAGGGGGACCTAGGTTTGGCTACTCTGGACAGGGCACCCAAGTAAATCCAAACACAGGAAGCAATAACTGTAATGTCCAGAACCAGGAATGGAATTCTTCAGTGTGGCTTTTATTCACATACTTGCTGAACAAAACAAAGCATAGACGGGCCCCCATGGGGCTACAGTTCCTGGTAATGCAGATTAGAGACTACAGATCACTTTATCACCATTTTCAGCCTTCAGGCTCTGGACCCACCAGGCACACAGCCCGGACATGCACGCAGCTTTGGGTACACAGCCTGACTTGTACACACCTGGGTTTTTCCCCACGGTCCATTGGAAGAATGAACCAATTATCCTGTTGTGGCTCCCCACATCACTTAGAGTCAGCGACTCCTAGAGAGAATTCTTCCTTACTTGTTGTGACTCCCCATCTCATAGAGAGAATTTTTTCTTACTTGTTGTGGCTCCCCACACCACTTAGAGTCTGAGACTCCTAGAGAGATTTTCCCTTTTTGCAACCCCACGTCTGGGTATTTCCCCCATCACTGGCCAAGTGCATGAGGCAAAGTAGTAACCACAGCAGAAATCTGTAGAGGTGGACCTGGTTACTAAAGATGTGGGGTTCACCCACCTCCAGCTTCCACAGCCCATACCCATCCATTTCCCTGGGAAAACTGAACCACTCCTTTGCTGAACTTCTAAATGTAGATTAAAGGGTAGATTATCTGGTGCATCTCCTCTACATATTACTTGAATCACACAACACTCTAGCATTTGACACTACTTTACTTGTTTGGCCCATTTCTCTAGGCTCCCCAACATGTAGCGCAATCCCTAGATTTTCACAAATGTCCCAGGGTGAAGAAAACATTTTGCCCTCTTAGTCAGAGCAGACACTCACCCTTTAGTTGCAGGTGCCCCACAGGTGACTCACAAATCTTCCATCTTTCAAAAATAAATGCTGAACTAAACAGGAAGCTTTTCTTCCACTTGGCAGAATTAAGGGGATTGCCCCAGGAATCTGCTAGGGATCTTTACATCCCCCCCAAAGGGAGGGGCACTGAGACCCGAACAGCGGCCTCCACCACTTGAGCACACCTTCACTTACTGAAAACAAACTGGACACTGACTTCATTTACTGAAGACAAAACTGGAACTGAACACTACCCTTTGAAAACTCCCAACGTTCTATCTAACTCCCTCTGCTGCAGATTCCAATGTGGCTTATGCAGCTGCCAAAGTTCTGTTGGTGATGTCATCCCTCAGTCTCAGCTGAGACTGAGAACAGAGTAAGACAGTGTGAAACCCATTTAACTGGAGTTTCACAAGCTGCCTTCCCTGCCTACCACTAGGTCTTACTGGGATTCTAGTAACCCAGGGTAACAAAGGGGTTACATCTGTATAACATATTAGAATGCAGTATTTATTTTGAATGTTGTGGCCATGAGAATGGTTTGTACAGTGTGTGTGTGTGTGTGTGTGTCCAGGATACAAAATATAGGATACAAAATATTTAAAGAAAATCTACTCTAAACTGAACTTCACTGTGTTCACAGACATAAACAGTTTCTTTATTGTTTTATAACATTTTAGAATGCAGTATTTATTTTGAATGCTGTGGCCATAAGGATGGTGTGTACAGTCTGTGTGTGTGTGTCTGTGTGAGTGTGTGTGTGTGTGTGTGTGTGTGTGTGTGTGTGTGTGTGTTTGCTGTAGATCAATATATTTTTTCCCCAAAAAGCATAGTGGAAAATATCTGGTGATTGCTACATATTTAGTCTGGACAGTTCACTGAAGACCTGGCATATGTCTGAGACAATATTTATCAGATAGTGTCTTTAGAGGTTAAAAAACAGTGTAAATCATAGATTTGCTGGGAAAGGGTGACATTTATGAGGTATGAATCTTTCTTGAAAGACAATACATTCCCAAGTAAAACTGGTATCAAGAAACTGTTTAAATGTGCAAGTTGTTGCATTCTGAAGGGGGTAAACAAATCTCCAGTTTAATACGTAACCAATATTTACCAAATCTTTAAGACACTGTTTCAGTTTTCTAATGGCATCTGATAAGCAGCTTGAAGTTATGTCTCCAACATTCTTAACAGAAAGAAAGGAGTATTTTATTTCAGTTGGCATGGAAGGATACATTGAAAAGTGCAAAACATATGTTCCACAATACTCCATTTTCCAGCTGCAAATAGCAAGATGGCTGTAGGCTCCACCCACAGCCATAAAAAGTACCAGGGTGAATTTTACATTTTGGACACAGGTCGGATTTTTCTTTATTAATCTTGTAGGACAGGGCTGGGATAAAATAGGATTGTAGCAATAGATTATAGTGCATAGCTCTAGGTCTATTGCTAGATGAGCACTTCATTCCTTTCTTGAGAATAAGGTCCCAGTCCCCCACTGATAAAAACAAAGGGGACATGTTCTTCTCTCACCACTGCTTAACCTCTGCTAGGGAGTCTCGCAGTCCACCCAAAAGAGTTTTATATATCCCTGCCATAGGTTTTGGGTTTGAGTTTCTTCCCTTCTCCCCATAATACTTCTTCAAGAGGAGGTTGTTTGAGATCTGGGGAGGGTGTCTGACACATCCGAGGTACCCCAAAGTCTCTTCCTCATCTGAAGATACACAAAAAAATGTGCCAGAGGGAGTTGGAATTCCTTAACTAGGTTCTAAAAGGATTTCATTACCCCATTAGAATATACATTGGAGAGCAATTTCAGGCCCTTTCTCACAGTCCTCCAGGATTTGATCCTCATCGGTATCCCATAGTGCATTCAGGGAAAAAGCCTCACTTCTCCCAAGCCCCTGGTGGGCTGTTAGCCAAGCTTGCGCTGCGGAATGCAGAAAGGGATTATGAATGTATTTCACTACTCTCTTCTTTACAGAAGCAGCGAACAGTGCTACATATAAGGGGACTCCAAAGTCTGCCCCTCCATCTCAGTCTACACCCATTTCTGCTTAGACCCCAGGAGCAAGTCTATCACAAATACAAATTATGCTACTAGATAATAGAGGTGTAGGTTCAGTAAGGCCAGCCCTCCCCTGTTTATTAACAGTATTTCTTACCTGATCCTGGACCTTCTCCCCTTACATAGCAAAGCTGTAACACAACCGGTTAATGTTTTAATATATTGTTTAGGGAAATGACATATAAGAGTCTGAAACAAATACAGACATTGTGGGAGGACACACATTTTGACCAAGTTGACCTGCCCTATAAATGTATGGGGAAGAGTTTTCCATGTATAACAATCACCTTTATTTTTTTGTAAAAGATGTTTATAGATCACCGCCACAGTGTGGATAATATTCTTGGATGGTTTATACCAAGATATATAAGTACAGACATGGGAGAAACAGATGTGCCCCATATCTGAATGGCGGGTACCTTGCTTGACATCAGGAACCATTCACATTTGAACCAAATGATTTTATGGCCTGTCAATGGACCATATGTCTCAAAAAGATCTGTGAGGGTGAGTAATGCTCTCTTAGGGTAAGCTAAAAATAAGAGAACATCATCAGCGAACAGCTAGATGACATGTTCTTCTGCACCGTGCACATAGCCTCTAATGTCTGTGTGATTTCTTATCACCTGGGCCAGAGCTTCAATTGTTAAAATATGTAAGAAAGGGGACAGGGGGCATCACTGTCTAGTCCCTTGGAAAAGTCTGAAAGGCTGTGAGATGGTATCATTAGTGAGGATTTGAGCTCTGGGGGCCTTATATAAAATATTTATTCAGTTTTGAAAGTTTGATCCAAAGTCATATTTAGACAAGGCTGCAAACATAAATGACCATTCCACTCAACTGAAGGCCTTCTCCGCATCCAGTGCAAGAACACCTCAATCCCTCCCCCATCCTTGTCCGCCCTCCAATTGTACATGATGTTAAGTGTCTTTCCAATGTTATGTTTAGCCTGTCAGCCTTTTGCAAATCCTTCTGATCAGAATGGATCGATAATGGTAAAACTCTTTCTAGGCAAGCTGCCAGTAATTTTGCCACTATTTTATAGTCCTCATTTAATAATGAGACAGGCAGTAAGAGTTACATTTTAGCGGATCTTTTCTAGGCTTGGGAAGTACCGTAATAGTAGCTAGAGTTTGGGATTCCAGAAGAGTCTCTCTCTCTCTCTCTCTCTCAGGTTTCCTGTATCATTTGATACATTAAGTGCTGAATCTCTTGCCAGAAAATGTAATAAAATTCCACTGGGATCCCATCTGGACCCAGTGCCTTCCCTGTATTAGAGGACCAGATTGTCCTTCAAATTTCATCCAAGGCAATCAGATTATCCAATTCCCTCATCTTCTCTGGGTTCAACACAGGTAGGTCTATGTATTGAAGGAATGTGTTTGGGTCAGTTCTCTGGGGGACCTCTGAAGTGCACAGAGACTGATAAAATTGTTTAAGGTATCATTTATGGCCATCTGATCTGTTGCTACCTTCCCATCAAACCCTTCTAAATCTGTTATCTGCCTCTCCGCTCTTTTTTGCTTGGCTAGCCAGACTAACCACTTACCTGTGTTGTCCCCTTCAAAATAGTTTCCAGCCCTATTTGTTAATAATTTTTTTCTATATTTCGTGAAGACAGCTGGTTCCATCCACCCTTAAGACTTTTAAGCTCTCCCATGTCTACACCTTTGTCCCCCCAATTATCCGGGTCTCTAGACTTTTTATCTGAGCCTCCAAATTTCCTTCTTCCTGTTGCTCCTGTTTATGCTTATGGGCTACAAAAGAGACTGATAGATCCCGAATATATCACTTCATATCTTCCCAAGTAACTATTGCTGAGGTGTCTTCTACTTTGTTATACTCAAAGGATTCTTGTAGCCCCTTTACCATAAAGTCTCTGTATTCCCTCTCTACTAACAAAATAGGGTCTAATCTCCACTGCATCTTTGGCGTGGTATCTCTCATCAATATTATTTCAGTCTCTAGTGGGGAATGATCCGAAATGCATAGTGGGCTGTACTCTGCCGAAATGCAATTTCTTAACAAGTCTGGGGACACTATTGTCAAGTCCAATCTTGTGTTCACCTTGTGGGCAAATGAACAAAAGGAGAACTTCTTCTGTTCTGGATGTAAATGATGCCAAAGCTCCTTCAATGAGAGCTCACCAAGCTATTTTTTGGAGTGCCACCGCCCTTCGGTCAGCTGGCAGACCTGATGGCTTCAGTGGTCCAAACTAGGATCCCAACATATATTAAAATCTCCCCCTGCATATAAAGTATCACTATTCTAGGCCATAGTCAACACCAAATTATGATAAAATTCTGGGCAGTCATAGTTAGGACCATAAACTGATGCAAAAGTTAACTGTCTACGTTCTACCATTGTGTCTACCATAATATATCAACCTTGTGGGTCCTTTGAGGTAGACAAGATCTGTACCCGGAGGCCTGGCCAAAACCAAATTGCCACTCCCCTAGCTTTCGAGGTAAACTCTGCAGACAACAATGTGCCCCCCCCCCCAGGATTTGGCCATCTTATCTGATTTGCCATCAATTTGGTGGGTTTCCTGTAATAGAAGAACACCCCCCTTACTTTCTTAGTGTATGTAAGGGCCTACTTCCACTTAACCATGGTTTTAAGGCCATTGACATTCCAGGACACAATCTTTAAATGCCCCATATCAGGGGATAGTATAAAATGTCATAATGTCATCGACGGGTCAGTTATCCATAAGGGTCTCTATCTGAGCCATCTTATCAAGTATTGTATGGAAATAACTGTTAGAATATGAGCCATAACATTTTGAGAACAAACTTTCTGCAAAACAATTTAAAGTGTGAACTATTTTTCCCCCTCCCCCTCCCAAAATCTGCCACTTTAAAAGGAACATAAATAGTATTTTTCCCCCAAATGCCAACTTTCGTTAGATTCCCCCCCCGCCCATCCTGCTATTCCCATCCTCCTTATTTCTCTTCAAGAAGAGAACTACTCCCGTTTTCACTCCTGATAGTGGAGAAGCCAGGGATTATCCATCCTGCTAATCCTTCATTCAATATCCACTTAAAAATATCTAATACCATCTTATGTAGGGGGAGTATACAGAAGTGAGCAGGCCCCAGGCCGGCTCCAATTCCTTCCTCCCCTTGTTAGCAGCCTGGAGAAGAAGAAAGACCCACCCAGACCTGCAGCCCTCAGGCCACACAGGCCAGAGGCAATTCCCCTCCATTGTCTAAAAAACAGAGCCTGCAGGCAGGAGGAGGGGATGACACCCCATCCAGAGCACACAGAGTCATGTCTTCCCAGGGGTCTCCTCTCTCCCTTCTGTTAATCTTCATAGTTTTGTCTATCACTGCTCCTATGACCTGCAAAATTACCATGCAGAGGTCTGTCTCTAATAAGCTGATCTGCATTGCCATCCACCCCACATGCAGCCCCCCATGCCCTGTGCCAAGTAGGTCCCCACCCCCCGCTTGAACCAAGCTCCATTTCAGTGCACCCCCATACATTCTGCACTCTGACACTCCTTATTCTAGGAGACAGTACAGGATTGTCTCATCCTCATATATTGAGGAGAAGGGGAAGACACCCACAACAAGAATCTCTGATCATAGTCCTTCAATCCTGGTTTTCCCTTGTCCAAACCCAGATACAAGTCTACACCTCTCCCACCTGCAATTATTCCTATAACATTTAAGTGCCCTAAAAATCAATCTGTTCGTATGTGCAACTCTCAGCGGAACAACAAAAGAAAATGTTACAAGGGGATAATATCTTTCTTAGCCTATAGTGCACCCCAAATAACCCACAAAATGAAAGCAGTAAAGATAATTGTCAAAAAAACACTCAAGCAAGTGTGTTATACCGTAGATCCTTAATGAGTAATAATGGCCTTGATAATCAGCCAGCTAGATAGTACTGTCTCAATTGATTCTTGCTGCCAGACCCTTTTTTCTTGTCAAACTAAAGAGACAACATGACTTTTCAACTAAGGGCCAACAAAAGGAACCAACAGCCACTCTATCTATGGATCACCTTTGGATTTTTAGCCAAACCTTCCCTGAAGGGTTTCCATTACCAAGTCCAGAGGGCCAGTCTGTGATTTCCTGACGAAGCTCCATTGGCCGGCAAAAGTCAACAAAAGCCATCATTGCATAGTCCCTACCCATCACTGCTTCGGTGCAATAGAGGAGGAAGGGAGGAACCCCTGATCCAGCCCTGATAGGCTGGGCTATGCCCATTACAGACCGGGTGACACTGTACTCCCCCCCACACTCCCACAGGAACAGTATAGCAGCCAGAAAACAAACAGTACATTTAGTGGTCAGTTCCTGGCCAGTTAGTAGCACATTGAGGTGAGTTAAAATCCCCTGGGAGTTGCTTCTCTAGCTCTGTAGTCTGTAAATGCTTTTGCCACCTTGTCCAGTGCCCTCATGATTAATCTGGCTGGGCAGACTAAAGAAAATGGACAGTTCACTACATGAAGGCATTTTCTTGACTTCTGTAAAGGCCTAGTGTTCTTGCTGAAGGTGCCATGAAAAGTCAGAAAAGATGCTGGCCTTGTTCCCATCTACCATTATGTAATCCACTTTCTGTATAATTTGGTAATTACATGTCTTGGCCTTTCAATCGGTCCGGGTCGCATGCCTGGAGAGTGGTGTGCCCTTGAATCTCTAGCAACATGCCCTCAGGTAGAGGCAGAGTCTGCACCAGCCACTTTTGTAGAAATGCACTGCAGTGCCAACCCTCTATGCCCTCCGTGAGTCCCACCATCCGCACATTGCAGCAGCATTCTGTTTTCATGATCATCAATAATAACTTTAGTTGCTCTATCTCTTGAATGGCCTGTTGTAGCAGCAGGTCTGATCTGTTGGTTACATCCTCCTGGGTGATGACCCACTCCTCCAGCTCCGTTAGGCGGCTCTCATGTTTATCTATTTTCTCACCCATAGCATTAAAAAAAGTCTGTTGTAGATGAGAGAGCTGGGCATTGAGGTTGGTGAAACCAGCCTGCATCTGAGTCTGCAGGTCATACTTTAAGCCAGAAATTAAGGTCTCAAGTGTTGATCCTGAAGATGTTGCTGTACTCGCAGCCTGCGGCTCTGCATAAGCCACAGCCTCCACTGTCACCTTGCCTGCAGCTTGAGTTACCAGGTGTTCTAGGCCCAAATGCATGCTCATTTCTGCAGCCATTTTAAATGATAGTTGCCCTTGCTTTTTTAACTTTTAGAATTAGACACCATTCCAGACACTATATCAGCAGAATCTTGTTCCCAGGCTTGGCTACACCCCCGAGGATCACACTTTCTGTCTGGTATGACTATGTGCTATTGGGCCTCTAATGCACCTTTGCCTGAAGAAACAGTGAAAACATGAGTTCTTTTAGCTGGTGAAATACATAGGGCCAGATATTCAAAACTTTGCCCCTGGGCTAAGTTAACACTGCCCAATGGGCAAACTTAGTCCGGAGTACAAAGCAAGCTATGTTCAAAAGGAATAGCCCGAGGCAAACAGCTTCTGAATATAGCATGGAAATGAGGCCGTGCAAACTGGGCTAGGAGTGCAGGGCAAATGTAGCCCTGGAATAAGACAGCACTGAATATAGCAACCAGGAAATGCAAACCACAACAACAATGCAGTGCACAGTGATGTGAGGGCAGGTAGAGATGAACTATGTGGCCAATGTGTGTGCCAGCAAATGCATGGACTCTGTAGAGCTGCAGGTAGAAGCAGATGTGAAAGAACAGCGATCAAAACTGCATAATATTCCCCGAACTGTTACTGCCCTGCCAACACGTTAGCATGGCTTTAGCATGGAGCTAAGCTGTTTGCCTGGTGCAAACACATTTGCCTGGTGCTGAGATTTGCCATATTCAAAAGTGGCATGCAAATGAGCCTACTTTGGTAGTCTCTGGGCAAACAGCCAAACTAGCATCTCATTATTCCCTGATTTACATGCAGTTTTCCCAGCATTACTGCAGGGTCCCCACTGCTCCACCTGTAGGTCAGTCTGGAAATACAGGGGCTAGCCAGGTCTGGCTGCAGCTCCACCTGTAGGTCAGTCTGACAGTGCATTATGGTTGCTGCAGGCTACATGTATGCAGTACAGCATAGCATTGTGTGCCCCAGGGGACAACACAGCATAGGCACAGGCACTGGTGGTGCTGCATGCAACCATCACACTGTAGGCCATTCTACAGTGCACAGCAGACACTACAGTAGCAAGAGGGTCAGTAGTTTGAGGGACACAGCAATGCCTATGGTATGTAAGGCAGTGATGACCACTGCACTGTACACAGTGACAGCCCCAGCTTGCAGGTGATTACTGACAGTGGATAGTACTGTTTCGCCTGTTGTGTGCTCCACAGATGCTGCACCTTCAGCATGGGATGCTCACAGTGACATATACATGGCTGGCTGTGTGTGCTGTGGCATCTGTACAGTTGTGTGGTATGTGGCTGGGGGGGCATGTAAGATCTGACAGGCACACAGGTGGTGGGGTATTCCCACTATTGGCCCATGTGCACTGCGTGATGTGTCCTAGCCTTGTGGCCACCCCTGGACTGTGGTGAGGTCAGGCCACCCGTACACCCTCCCCTCAATTTCCACCATGCCCACAGTGCTGCATGTGTGTGCTGGCATCTGCTGGTCACCACAGATGTATGGTCTGCAGGTGTGTGCTGTATGGCCACACTACCATGCTGTCCCCTGTGGGTTGGATCACCCCTTACTGTCTGTGCTTGACTGGGACTGATGGCAGCTGCTGACATCATGGTGGTGTCATCAGTGAGCAGCATGTGTCCTCCATGTCTGGCATTTTCTAAGTGTCATGATCATGTATTAGGGTCGTGCAAGCCATGCTATTCCCATGCTAACACCGCACAAAGTACCACTATCATGCAAAGCTGTTTGCCTAGGGTTAAGACCATCTTTTCCTGGGCGGTAATTTGTACTGCACTAAGGGTCACATTATGTCACGCTAAACACCTTAGCATGGTGCTAGTTGCTGAATATCTCATAGCGCCTATATTCATGTTCACTTTGCCCCTTGCATATAATTATGGTTTGCCCGGCGCTAATGCAGTTTGAGTGCACTATTTGGCCTTTTGAATATGGCAGACCCACATTAATTCCGTGGTAATCCTGCTCAAATGGTTTGTGCACCATACAAAGCTTTCAATATCTGGCCCATAGAGTCTAATAGACTGGTTAGTCTATGACCAGATTACATTGCTGATATTGGACTTGTGCTGCTAAGGTGAGTCTCTTTTACAACAGGCTTTATGGATGAACTGCTTCTACCTCCAAGAATAGCCTTGTACTGCAGCATTATAGGCTCTCTGATGCAATTTGTGACATACAGTTTTAGTTTTATTGGCCATCTTTGCATCATTCTCTAAACTCTTTCTCTGACATCTCTATTGCACAGCATTTGAGGTAGAGACTGTGCCATTCTAAATGCAGCCCCTTTCTCCAGCTTATTTCAGTCCATATTGCCAACAACTTCTTCCAATTAGCTGCAGACTCTGGGCTTGATTTTCAAAGGGTGATGCAGGGCTTACATCAAGCCCTGCATCAGCCCTCTTCTTTGGTGTAGCTGCACCAAACTCCTTTGAGGCACCTGCACCTGATTTTCTACATCAGGCACAGTTGTGACAGTTTCTACACTTTACAGCAGCTTGTGTCAAATATTTGGTGCAAGTCCTGTAAAAAGGGTCCCCCAAATGGCACATGTTAGACCAGGGAAAATCTGGTCAATCTTGCGGCATTTGGCCCTCAGGATTGAAAATATTGATCGCCGGCCAGGAGAATGCTGTAAACCCCATGCACCAAACAATCAGTGCACCTGGGGCTTGAACATTCACAGGGCTTTGAAAATCGGGCCCTCTGTCTGAGTCTCTAATTCCTTCTCCCTTCCCCTTGCTTTCTGTTGTCGATCTCAAGATGTTTATTTGAGAAAAAAAAAGTTTGATTACTATAGCAGCAGGACCACTTCCAAACCTTTTGGTAAACAAGCTCTGAAGCTAGGCAGATATTAATTCTGACCGACAGAGTACAAAAACTACACTGTAAGGTTCTGACCAACCAATTTTTAAATGGATAATTCTTGAACCATTTGCACTGAATTAATCAGCATATATATGCTAATTACTGAGGCTAGGTGATAAAATTGACAAACATTTTTCCAAATTTTTTTAATGAAATTGCTAAAATTGTGTGGAAAAAATATATTGTGCAGATGTCACAATTTTCTCACAAAAATCATGTGGAAATCACTATGCAATGATGGTCAATTTTCAATTTAAAAAATAGCAAAATCTTTACAGTATTTGTCAAAATAAATATCTCTGAAAACAAGAGCTGACACCGTTTGTGCTTGCAAAACATTGTTGAAATCTACTAAATACCTAATTTGACTGCTAAATTAGGAACCATTTTAACTCCACAAGTTTGTAAGTTCACATTTTTTCTGAACCAGTTAGCCATTCTATCTGCAAACTAATTAGCATTTGTGTGTATATCTTATCTCTTTCTCTCTCCTTCAAGCTCTGTCTCTCTCTCTCTCTCTCTCACGAACTCCCAGCTACTAAGTGTCTGATCATGATATTCGAATATGTACCACTACTTGTTTTACTTAGCCCTGAAGGCTGATTTGAGGTTGCACATGAAAGACATTCTAGGTAAGAGAAAAGTGAGAGAGAAAGAAAAACAGAAAGAAATGTGGATATGTTATATTAACAGTACAGCTTTGCAGTCTAAAACTAATGCTATGGTTGCCAGGCCACTTTCGAATTTCTAGTCCTAGATTTGTTCATTTTATTTATTTAGCTTTTGTGTGCCAGGTATGTACACTAGACAATGTGATTCATCTAGTTGAAGGTACAACCCTGGAGTTTACAGCTAGGTAAGGACATCATAAAACTGGACGGAGAAAGAGCACAATGCAATTATTTCAGACATGTTACAAAATTGCCATAACTAGTGTGAAGAAATATATATATTTAGATAAATTGCAAAAAACTACATTATTGCACCAGTTAGAGTTAAAGGAGAAGTCCACCCAGAATGTGCAAAAACATATGTTATGTAGAGTGTTTTGATATGTATGTTAAGTCCTAGTGTGTCCTTCCCTCTGTCTGCTATTAGGAGTTTTTCCTAAATTAGCCTGATAGCTGTATGGTAGTTTTACGAGCCCTGGGGATCTCCATCACAAATAGGTTTGTTGGCTTTCTTTTTCCTACTATGCACCCTGGTTCATGTGACAGTGATGTAACTATGCCCCTAGATTTAGCAGGGTCTGTCACAGCTCAGCCACAAAGATAATACTTCTTTCAGAGAAGTCATCACATTGCTACATTTTGGGTGAGTGTAATCATTATTATTTTTTGATAATAGTACCTTGTCCTGCTATGTTACAACCTATAGGAGGCAGTATGGTGCAGTGAGTTAAGGCTCTGAGCTGCAAATCTGGAGACCTGGGTTTGAATCCCACAGTCCCCTATGTGCATACTGTGTGACCCTGAGCAAGTCACTTAACTTCCTTGTGCTCCCAGGTTGCACCTGCAAACAAGCTTTCAGCTTAGTGTGTCTCACCCGGTAAAATAATTGGTTAAAAAAAAAAAAAAAAAGAGTGATGTTCAATTTTTGCTACTTAGTACTGGTGCAAAAACTGAAAGTGACTGAGAGGAATTGAGTAAACAGTGACATGGTACACACACACACACACACACACACACACACACACACACAAACAGAGCATAGCAGGAAAAGATACTGATATCAGAAAATAATGATTACACTCACCCAAAATCTAGCAGTTTGTCTTCTCTGGAAGAAGTATTTTCTCTGTGACTGAGCTGTGACAGACCCTGTAACAATACACTGGCTTACTGCAGGGGCAATTAGACATCACAACAAAGGGCACACTCGGAAGACTAGAGGCCATAAAAAAAAACAGAATGGCAACCTCCAAGTGCAATAAAACAGTTAGGGAAAGTTAGAAAAAACATCTCTCACGGCCAGAGGAAATGAAAATGCTGGGAACTAGTTAGAACACAGGAAAAAAAGACTACTACATATCTTTTTCTGATTTTAACATGGAGTTTTCCTTTAAAGCAACAAAAGTAGGGAAATGTGGCATTAGGGTTTCCAACCCTAATGCCCCTCCCCCACCCTGCAGAGACAAAGAGGGATGGGGGGTAGCATTGGTATCATCATCCCTAACGCTCACCCCATTCTCCTATGCTGTGTCTTCCCAGCTTATTTTCTAATGGAACAGAGTGAGTGTTAGGGCTTACAATTCCAGTGCCACCCCTCCATCCCTCTTTGGCTGTGCAGAGTGGGGGGTTGGGTATTATGATTGGAAACCCTAATGCCACATTTCCCTACTTTTGTCACTTCAACCCTAATTGATCCATTAACAGTTTTTTTGCAATTTATTTCCTTACTTTTTGAGATAGTATAATGGTATCTTTTGTTTACTGTGGGAGCATGGGAGCGTAGGGTCCTTTGGACCCTGTACTCCCATCCCTCCAAAGATGCACATATGTTTCTAGCTCTGGAAGCATCTTTAGGGGAGGGAATGCAGGGTTCCTTGGACCCTCTGCTCCCATCCCTTCATAGATGTGTATACCTGTATGTATCAAGTTGTGGAAATGCAGGGAACTCCAGCCCCTTCGATTCCATGCACAAAGTTATGAGCAGGCATAGCGAAATTGTAAGAAATAGTAATAACTGTGCCATCTTAGATAACTTTCCTCCAAATGTTCAACACAACCTTATTATCCCCTTATCACATGTACCCAGTACAGAAAATGTTCAAATCCCCACCAAAATATAGTTCTGTGCAACCGTAATGCCATTCTATGCCTCAGGTATGAAAACTACATTTTGGCAAGGATTTAAGAAATGACAGCTGTGGCATTCATGATGTGGGGTACTAAGAAGACTATATTGAAAATGTGGGGTGAAAATATTGCAAATTTCCACAGCTTGTGTCACAAAATTGCAACAAATGCCCCTAACACAGCCATTTTTGGAAATTTTGACCCCGAGCCTTTTACTGCCATACTTTTACATCCTCCACTTCCTCTATCCAGTCCCCTTTCCTCTAATTAAGGTCTACTATGCTGCTTAATAAACTCTTCCACCTATACAAATTTTTTGTATACTCCAAGAATAAGTACAGTAACTGTAATAATTGTTCTACTCAATGTAATTTGTTTCCCTATAGCTTTCTCTGTGTTTTCCCATTCTAGTAGTGTGCTGTGGTTACTGATTTCCTTTCTGCCTGACATGGGACCTTTGTAAATGAGCTTGTAGCTTAAAGGTTGTAATCCGAGAATTGAATAAATAAATAAAATGCCCATAACACAGCCATTTTTGAAAATTTTGATCCCAAAGTTTCAACAAGCCCGTTTTGGGACCCCACCTCATGAACACTGGTACTGTCATTTTGTTACTTGGTCCTGAGAGGTGATTTCATATGGTGCCTGCACCATTCTGTGCCACAAGTGTGAAAACACATTTTCAGCAGAATGTAAAAAAATGACAATTATACTGTTCATGAGGTGGTATAAAAGAATGGCTGTGTTGAAATTTGGAGCAAAAATATTAAAAATTGCCAACGTTTTGCATGTGCGTAGCAAAACTTCAATGACCACACATAGCTTGAGTGTTTTTTTTTGTATTTTCACACCAAATTTTCAACATGGGCTTTTTGAGACCCCACCTCATGAACATTGTCACTGTCATTTCATTAACTGGTCCCAAAAGGTGATTCCACGCAGTGACCACAAAATCATCTTTTGGGACCGAGTAACGAAATGACAGTGCCAGTGTTCATGAGGTGGGGTCCTAAGAAAGCCCATGTTGAAAATGTGGTGTAAATATACAAAAATATGGCTGAGATGTTAACATAAATTCTAAATGCCATTGACAGCCACTATACAGCACTTACCTTGATTCTTCAATTCGCGGTTTGTCTTTGAAGAGTGCAGATGTGTCCCGGTCCACATAAGATGACAGCTAACATCTCCAGTGGTAAGTAAAGGGCAAGGGGATGTGTGAGGTGGTGGGTTGCTCAGTGGGAGGGACAGGATGAGGGCAGGGTGGGGGAGATGATGAGGGACCATTTTCTTTTTTCCCAGGAAAAACAGTTGGGGTACTGTTTTCTTTTTCTACAGGTGGTATTCTATAAGCAATGGGATACAGGAGTGGGCTCACTATTGTCCAACAATACTTTTGGGGGTAAGACATAATTGGGAACACTGGTAGTGGGCTACCTAGTGTCCGACACTGAGCAGAGGCTACTGCCAAACTGTAAGAGAAGGGGAAGAGAAAGATTGTTTTACAAGGAGGGACTTAATTCGGGTCACTGGGAGTGGGATACCTAGTGTCCCACACTGCTTTGGGGGGGAGAACATACTGGGGACACTGGGAGTGGGCTCCCTAGTGTTCCACACTGCATGGGGCGGAACATACTGGGGACACTGGGAGTGGGCTCCCCAGTGTCCCACACTGGTGGGTGAGGAGTGGTGTTATGCTGCTGACACAAGCATTTGGCACCCCGATGTCGGCAGAGCTTTAAATATTTAATATTAATATTCCTCGTCCCCTTGCCCTTAGAAACAGTAAAAGGGGAAAAACAGGCATTCACTTGGTGTTTACCTAAACGGGACCTGAGGAATCAGATTCTGGGGTCTATTCACCCCAAAAATTAGTTGGGGCTATTCTACAGATTAGTATCGCAAATCCACCCCCCATACTGTTGCGCTCAAGGGTGTTTCAGGATTCTGCTGCAATTTGCAGTAGACATTACAAGCTGAAAAAAGAAACCTACTTAGGAACTCCATACAGAAAAAGTAATGCCAGATTTGTGTTCCTCGGGCCCTGATTAGGTAAACACAACTGTTGGTGTTTACCTAGGGTCAGTATTTATTAAAATATTTGACATTATCCACCTCGTTAAATGAAAACAAGATGGTGAAATCTGGAATGAAAAGTTCAATGGTAAACCGTAAAGTTCAAACAGTAAATGGCTAGTTACCATTCAGACATTACAGTTCAAACAGTGAATGTTATTTACCATTTGAACTGCCTGTCTGCATCTATCATAAACATTTTTATAATTCAAAAATGGTTATATATTTTTTCATCAAACCATCTAAAGGCACACCCTTGGCACACACCCCATCATCCCTAAAAATGTCAGAGAACATTTTCATTCTGTGTGTGCTGTAGATGAGGGCAAAACATCTTCTATTATCCTATTACTAGGTTTACTAGGTTTTTTTTGAAAAAAGAAGGCCAAGGCCCATCTAGAGTTTCCCCCACACTGTGTGGGAACAATTTATATGAAATGATTCTAGATTAACCAGTTATCAAAACCCTTTTTTAAATGCTTCAATATTGCCAGTATCTACTAATTCCTGTGGTAGTTTATTCCATAATCTAGGCACTCTCAATGAGAAGAAGTTGAATCTGTGATTGGTTCTTGCCTTTGGCACAATAAGTTGTCTGGTGTGACATCTAGGAACAATTCACCTAGGAGCTAGCACAAGTCCACATTTAATCACAAGATCAGGGTTTTTTTTGTAATTTATATGTTAAAAGTAAGTCCCCTCTGATTCTTCTACCCTGCAAAGAGGGTAACCCTGTTAAAGTAAGTCTAGATTGATAGGGCCTATTGGCTAATCTAAGGATCAGCCTGGTTGCAAGTTTTTGTATTCTTTCCAGTTGGCCAATATCAGACTTTAGGTAAGGGTTCCAAAAAGGGGACCCATAGTCAATAAAGGGTCTGACACAAGTTTGATACAGAGTTATCATACATTGTTCAGTTTTAGTAACAAAGGAATGCTGAATTTGCCTAAGCAACCCATTGGTTGAGCTGGCCACTTTTATACAGTGGTCAACAGCTGTAAATTTTGAATTAACTAGTATACCCAGGTCTCTTTCCAAATCAGTGGATTTCAACAATGTATTATTACTGTAATATTTGTTTTTGGGGTTATAAGTCCCGAAGTAACAAAACCACACATTTTTCAAGGTTAAATTCCATCATGTTATCAATAGCCCATTTTTCAACCAACTGCAAGTCTGATTTGAGTGAGTCGAAATCTGATTGATAATTTACAGGACCCCCAAGCTTTGAATCATCTGCAAATTTAGACAGCCAATTTTTAGTGGATATTTGCATATCGCTAATGTAGATGTTGAACAAAACTGGGCCCAACATCGAGCCCTCTGGAACCCCACTAGTAACTGCACCTGGGTCAGAGAAGCAGTCATTTAGGATAACTCTCTGAGATCTGTTAGTCAACCACGCACTAACCCAATTGACTAGTTGGCAGGAAAAACACAAGTATTCAATTTTTTAAATAAGGTTACCATGAGGAATTTTGTCAAAGGCCTTGCTGTCATCCAGCAGAATAACATCAAGTTGGTGTTTATTATAAAGGCCCTGACTAATGTTATTATAAAATGATAACAAGTTGGTAGTGCATGAGTGACCAGTTCTGAACCCATGCTGTGTGGTATCATCAATGTTAAGTTCTATCATTTCTTTTTCAAGAAATGATTTAATCATTTTTTCCATAATTTTGCAAATAATCGATGTAAGGCTAATAGGACGGTAGTTCTGAATATTAGACCTACTACTTTTTTTGTGAATTGGGGTAACGAATGCTGTTAACCAATCTGCAGGGATTTCTGCTTTGTGAGGGGATTTATTAAAGATTATTTCCAATGGAATAGCTAATGCCTCAGCTGTTTCAATGAGTAATCTGGAATTGATTTGATCAGGTCCTGGACTCATAGTTTTCTTTAAAGATTTAAGAAGTGGAATAATGTCAGAAGCTTTAATGCTGTATGTATGGGTTGGTTACAAATGCGGCCCTGGACTTACTTTAAGGGGATAGGGACTTTTTTTTAGTAAAACCTGAACAGAAATATGTATTGAAAAGGTTAACTATATCAGAGTCTAGCTGCATAGGAGTACCATTATGAGTAAGTGGCCCTATCTTACATGTATTACCCTTTTTGTTGTTTAAATAAGAGAATAATGCTTTGTATCCATCTTTTGTGTGAGCCTATTTAAATTCAATTTTCCTTTTAGCTTGCTTAATCATATATTTCAGTTTCTGTAGAGATTTTTTGTACTCAGTAAAGACTGCACTATTACCTTTATATTGACTAGTTTTGAGTTTTTTAAAGAGTTTTTTTTTTCCTTTTAATTTGCGAACTAATAGATTTATTCAACCATTTGGGTATCCTGCCCTTTTTATTATATTTGTTTTCTGTAGGTACATATTTATTTTTGAGGCAGTGAATTAAGTTTTTTTAATGAGACCCATGCCCCATTTGTAGAGAGTCCCTGGAAAACCTTTTCTCACTGAATGTCACTAATTTTACTAGTGATAATATTAAAATCAGCACTGTCATAGTTTTTATATGTTGACTTATTTTTTTAAACTGTAGTGGACTCCCATTAAATCAAACATAATATAATAATAGTCACTGTTTCCCAATGGGTCCAAAATTTGTATGTTAAAAAGTTTATGACTCATATTTGTAATAAGAAGATCGAGAATATTAAGTCCTCTAGTAGGGGAAGAGATGAGTTGCAGTAAACCATTATCAGTTAATACTGACAAAACGTCAGTGTCTTGTTTGCTATTACTTGTATTAGCAGACCAGTCTATGTGTGGCATATTGAAATCTCCCAATGTTATTACCTCCCTATGATCGGAGAAATGGGCAATATCATGTGACACAGCATTCTTGTATATAGAGTCAGACGTTGGGGGGGGGTTATAGCAATTGCCTATAATTATTTGTGGAAGCCCTTTCAATTAAACTGTCACCCAAATGCTTTCTGAGTTATTTTGAGCTGGTAGTTTGTAGGATGGAATATCCTCTCTAATATAGAGACAAACCCCACCACTCTTCTTTTCCACTCTGTTTTTGAAGTAGGGTTTATAACCCACTATTTGTTGGTTCCACTGAGAGTATGACTCCCACCAGGTTTCTGTTATTGCAATTATAGCCAAGTTTAACAGTCTACTTTTTGCTTCCAATTCCAATAATTTGGATATATTTAAGGAACGGCATTCAGGGACAGAATTTTAAAGGTTCTGAGGAGCTGGGAATTGGAATTAGTTAGAGACGTGGGTAGTTTCCCATTCTCTCCCTTTTTAATCAGTTTAAATGATTGTTAATGATGTTTAAAAAAGATTTTCCCAACATAATACTGCCTCTTCTGCTAAGATGCAGACCATCCCAGCTGTATAAGGGAGATTTGTCAACAAAATTTTCCCAATGCGTTATACGGGGAATGTTCTGACTGATGCACCATTTCCATAACCAATCATTTATTTGCCCATATCTTTGAGGTTGCAGATTGGATAGCTCTGGGGATTGGTAACATTTCCAAAAAGCAAACAGTACACTCTTTGTCCACAAGTAAGTTGTTAAGTGCAATTATGTCTTGTTTCAGTTTATGTTAGCTAGTGCACTGTATGTCATTCGCACCAGCGTGTATGATGACAAAGGGATTTGGGCCTGGATTATGTAAACTATTGGGAATCCTAACAGTAATGTCTGAAATTTTTGCCCCCCTAAAGCTGGAACAGGTGTGATTGACCTTGTCTGGGTTGCAAATAGCCCTATCCAAATGTTTAATTAAAGAATCACCAAGTACAAAAATCTGTTTAGGATTTTCAGTAGGGGGGAGTAGAGGAGCTAATAGAGCGTACTGGAGAAGATGTTGTTTTGTTAATTAATTTGAAAGCTGATTTAGGTAATGATTGAATATTCTGGGTGGTAGGTAAGGAAAAGATTATATCGCTTGGCATTTTCTGTGGAGCAGAGGCTACTAATGGGAGGGAACCTTGATGATTTTTTGTAGACATAATACTCATTGATTCAAGTTCAAAATCTTTTATAATATTCCATGTAGGGCAGGACATGAAATTATCTAGGGAGATAGTCTTGTCCTGGAGCTCATGATCATCTAATGAGACTTATCTATTGTGTAAAGGAATCTGAAAGGACTCATGAATTTGCCCCCTTGATGCCTAGTTTTACAGTTTGTTACCAAAGCCCAGTCATCTGGAGGAGACTGGGGATGAATAACAGCTGATTCCATGGCAGTAGAGTCAACGTTGGAGTTTGTAGAATCAAGGGGAAGAGGATTACAGGAGGTATAATGTTCTACTGCTTGGTCAATACATTTTTCCAAGCTTTCAATATCACTACTAACTGTTTCTCTGTTAAGGAGGCTAGCAATTTGTTCTTGAAGGGACTTAATTAATAAAAAGTTGTCACGGATAAGCTCTGTAACAGGTAATCCCAAGTCGAACATTAGACAACAACCACACTATTTAAAAGGGCCTTCCATTGTGTCAGCTAGCATATCTACTTACTTACTGATGTTGAATGTAAATTTGATCATTCCCCAGTCACCCCAGTGGACACAGCAGACATGTGCAGACATGCATGTCTCTGTGCATGTCTCCACGAGTGACAGCGTGAACCTGCTGTGCTCATCCTGCTCGCTGCAGGGACATATTTTAAAGCCAAGCAGAGCCGGAAGTACGCTCCAAAGGTTGCAGGTCCCTTGCATACAGTGTGACTTTAAAATATTAAGAATAAACTTTAACTAGCACTGTGCATATCCCACTCATCCGTGGGGCAGGGACAGACTCCTGAAAATACAGGGAATTTGTTTTTATTTAAAATAAGCACTCTTGTGGTAAGTAGCTCACCCCCAATGAATGAAATAGCACTCTCTTCCTGCTTTTGTATGATGGAGAGGCAGGGCTCCAAAGTAAAATGTGGACTAAAGCCCAAAAACCATTGTTTGAGTCTACAAGTATGCACACATACTCCATTGTCTCATACACCAAAATGCATTATAGGTGCACAGTTTTACCAATGGGAAAAAAAAAACATTAAATTTTGGCTTTTTGACCACTTTATTTCCTCAAAAACCATAAAAGCTGCCATCACGAAACTTTCCACATCTTGTGACACTAACAACATGACAGCACACACTAATTTGTTGGCAATTTAGTTGAAAAATGCCAGCATTATTAAGGTGCAAAAATTAAGGTTTTAACATTAAAAGGCTGTGCCAACCCTAACTATAGGGGCACTATCATGGTGCCCACCACATACAAAAAATGTTATAATTTTTAATTTTGCACCATGTGCCTGATCCTAGCTGTTTTTGCGCTTGCTGTTGTGCAAGTCGCCATTGCAGTTTTCAGCGACTTGCACTCGCTGTCATGTTCAGCACTGTTTTGCAGTCACTGACATGATGTGGAACCATGGCATTTAGGCACATACTGTACCACAGTGCCTGATCTGGAGATATAAGAAAATAGGAGGAGTATGGTGGCACAGTTGCACAGTGGCACAATTTCACCCACAGCTGACTCCATTTATGAGATCAGCTCTCTCCCATGCAATCTGGCTTCAGAAAAAAGCATTCCACAGATTTGCAAAGCCACTAATGGATAATGGTCTCCTCACCATGGTCGTCTTTATGGACTTCTCCAAGACTTTTGACTGGTGGATCATGCAATACTCCTTTTCAAGTTCAAGATCTCAAGCCTATGCTAACCAGCCATCACATGGTTAGAAAAATTCCAGAGTAACTATACCCAGCTAGTGTCTATAAAAGGTAATAATTCAGACCTTGCTGTCTTGAATCATGGGATTCCTCAAGGCTCAATTCTTGGCCCTCTGCTATTCACCATTGTTGTTAATGACTTCCTAAAGCACAACAGGAGGTATCATCTACATATGTATGCAGATGACACCATATTCTACTACAGTGCAATGACAATGTCCGAGGTTAATTAATGATTTCAACACAACTGGTTCATCAACAACCACCTGATCCTTCATACAACCAAAACTAAGTTTATGGTGTTTGGTTTCCAGAACTTGTTAACTCATTCAGCTGATCTACTTGCAGTCATAACATCAGACTGCATCACTACTGAGCAAGTCAATGTATTCAAACATGTAGGAATCTGATTTGATGTATCATTTACATACAGTGGGCACGCTGATCACATCCTAACAACCACATGGCCCAAACTTAACTTTCTCTACAAGTGTAAATGTTGCATCAGTGCTGGCATAAGGAAGCTGGTATTCTCCCACTTCCTGCTCCCCTGCATTGACTATGGAGGCATCATATGCTGCTGTGCAAGCAAAGCCATGCTGCTGCCCCTGTATCATTTGTAAAACAGGTCATGCAGGTTCATCCTCTTCTGTGGGTGGTCTGTCCATCACTGTGTGCTGTACAACAAACTTAACTAGACAAATTCTTCAACTATGCACAACCACCACTAGCTTTCCTTGTTGTATAGCTACACACAAGGAAAAGCCCTTGATTATATCCTAGCCTCCTCACACAGTCAAGCAGTTCCTATTCACTCCATTGAACAGCAGCACTTGCCATCTCAGTTCCCAAGAGGAGCAGTAAGCTTGGTAGAAAAGCTTTTGAATTTGCAGCTCCGGGCACCTGGAACAAACTCTCTGTCCAGCTGAGGAAAGCTTCTAGCTTGCTAGTGCTCAAGTCCAGTTTTTTCAGCCACCTTAAAACTTCTCGTATTTTAGTCCAGAATCCCCATCTACCTGGCAGTGATCTTGCTGCATAAAAATGCCCAAGCTCTTTGTCTGCAGTGACATCACTTTGTTGGCTTGTTTAGATTACTTTTTGGGTGCAATGTACTTGCCCTTACAATTTTTTTTCCTCCTGTGTATATTTAGCCTGTATGTAACTTTGCTTGCTGGAACATGTTAACCTGTTGACTGCAGCTATCATCTCTGGGACTCACATGAAAACAAGATGCTGTAACTCATGGGGTTGTCCTGGGTTGAGTGATTTCAGATAATTAAAATAAATAAAACCTCAGCTAGGAAGGAAGGTGACTGGTAGCACAGAACATGTCTACTAAATAGCCTAGATTGAAGCTGAGCAGTGTCTGAGGGTATAGTCAGCCCAGGCCTGTATATAAAGTGAACAAGAAAATAGAATGAACAGCACACACTCTGAGTTCATCTGGACTCTTCATTAAGGTGCAATCAGAGCATCAACCAATAGCACCTATTTATCACCTTGATAGGAGGCTTCTTCAGGGGGCTGAGGAAGCATCCTACCAAAGCGATACACAGGGATTGTTGGTTGGCTGCCTGATAGCACCTTGTAATACAAAGTCCAGCTGAACCTGGTGCGTGCATTCTTCATTAGTTTTTTTGTTGTCTTGCCAAGTTAGCAGCAGCACCTTTGGGAGTAGGAAGTGCTCACCTTCCTCCTTTGCTGTATATTAAGTGCAATGGTGCGTAAGGTGAGTAGTGGCTAGTGCAAAGCCACATATTTTGCTGTAAGTGATATCACACCTTCTCAAATTTGCTTTAGAGATGTTGCAGTAAATTAATGCTCCATAATTTAGTGTAGGTAATACAATACCTTGGGCTACTGCCATGCGAAGCTTGGGAGTAATGTTTTGCCATATTCTGTAAGCAAATCCCAGCCTTGAGTTTACTGTGTGCCAGATTTCAGATACATACAATTTCAAAAACCAAAAACCAAGAGAAGTGTCACTCATGATACCCAGGTATTTGAAAGATTCAACAGTACTAAGAAGATATTCCTGACAACTCCTGTGGGACCTACTGTAGTGAAAGGGTTCACTGATGGAGATCTCAGTCCCTTACCCAGAAATAAACCATACAGGTTAAACAGAGTTGTCAGAAAATAGATAATTTAGAGCAACATTTTTTAACAGTTTAGGCCCAGATCCATAGAAAGCAAAGATAAGCACAGAGCCCAGCACCCTAATGATGATGGCCAACACTGGACAGCATTCACATTTTCTGGCCACCTTTGTCCACTCATGCAGTGCTTGGCTCAGCCACAGAGGGCAGCTGGAGGGCTGAGCTGGGCCACACATTTGGCTTCCAGTAGGAAGTTGGTGAGTGGATCCCCTGCTCCATACAAGCAGGGGGTGTGGGAGTCTGAGCCCCTTATCAAAGGAATAATCCCTTTCCTGTAGCCCCGGGAATCCCTTGGGTTCCTGAATTTGTTGAGGTTTTCTGTTGGTACCTCAGAGATTAAGATCTGAGATCTTCTACTGCCACGTATCTTGGTGCATGTACAGGGAGATGTGCCTGATGTGCTGTGTAAATGTGGCTCAAGGAGCATTGGTCAGATTCTGATCAGAGTAGGTTAACTTCTAATTCTGGTTTAGATGGAGTCAGAGGAAAGCCCTCTGTGCCACAGCTGTCAGGGTAGTCCCCTTCCCTTGATTCCCCTATGCTGCCCATGACCCATTCTGTATTTCAGTGAAGTGGTGGAGGCCATTACCAGTCCAGTGATCAAATGCCTGCCCCATGGGGTTAAGCTATCAGTTGCAACTGCGACCAGTTTGGACTTTTGCTATTTGGAGTCTGTATCCAAGCAATGCAACATCCTCCTCCCCTTCAAGCACTGAACTACTGGACCCCATTTAGAGTCAAAAGCAGAGGTAGATGGGTGCTAATTGTTTCTCAATGAAATGATGCACCTCTGCCCAATACATGGATTTTAAAAGGAGCCCACATATTGACGTTTAAATGCAGACTGCATCTCATTTCATATACATTCAGTAACAACAGTCATCCATGTTCTAGCTGCTCATTACAATGCAAGTAAGACGTGCATACAATGTAAACATCCATCAAAAGCAAATACCCAATACACAGCAAAACTCTGACATTTGATTATGGAGTCAAGCATGCAAAATCTAGCTGCAGGTTGACTTACTGTCAATCTTTGCTGTACAAACATACATTTTTCTCCCAGTCTTCAAATTCTGCATGCAAGCCCTCATTCAACAAGCCTGATTTATTGAAACATAGCAGGTTTTACAAATAAATTGACAGACACATGCACACACTTGTCAGAAGCTGTCAGAAATGTTACAGACACTTGGCAAGCCTGTGGGTTTTAGATAGCTCCTTGAAGTTGAACATATTTGCGTATGATAGAGGGCATGTGAAATAGGAAAAAATGGTAATGGAAGAGAGGGCTGTAAAAGTATCATTTCTGGGAATGATGGATCAATTTGCACCATGAAAAACAATAACTATTACAGCAATTCATGGAAATACAGTTTTGCAGCAAGACAGTCATGCATATTTGTATTAGCAGGCTCACATAGTCTGATAAACTTGCTTGCAACTCATTTTTGAAGAGCAGATGGTATACTATTAGTATTGGGCAGCATGCAAGCATACATCACATTATCCCAATATAGCCATGTTGTGCGGGTCTCAAGCACTGCTCCTGTACAGCAAGGCAATAGCCACAGTACCGATGTAAAATATCACCTGTGCAAACCCAGCTTGAAATATTACTGCAGAGCATATCACAATGCACGGCAAGCCTCATCCACATAAGCACTGGTCAACCTGCATATAATTTTCAGTACAAATACAATTTATTGTATTATACCACCATCCTTCACATAGTATCACAAAACATTTTACTGCGATATCAATGGAAAATATGAACATGAAGAGTAGTGTAAACATAGGTCAAATATTGTATAATACTTACTCCCCCAAAAGCAAGTCTCAAAGTCACTTCAGGAGTCATTGATGCCATGTGTTCAAATTTTATCAAATAGTTAAGTTCAGAACCTGATGTTAAGCCAATACCATCAACAGAAAATTAACTTTCTCTCTCTCTGCCTAAGAATTTTCTGCTTGAATTACAAAAAACGCAATTATTGTGTTCCTGATATTGCCTTCTTAAAAAGGACCTCTGACAGTGGGATACACTCAGGCGTAAACACTACCAACTGGCTTTTCAGAGGCAGCAAAAGAAACAAAGATGTAGGCCTTGCCAGTAAAAGAGGGGCGTGCCTGTCCTGAATATTAATTCCTGAATACCAGGAATAATATGATACTTTGTACGCAAGACCAAACACTAGGTATTGTTTATTATTCATAGTATTCATATTCAGGACAGAAAAAGACGATTTAAAAATCTATAGCACCCCCCAGGTGACAAGAGCTAGTCCCCTGGTCAGCCACAATCCACCACAGTCATTTCCTGCCCCACACCCACTTCCACATTTTCCCACTTGCATTTTATTTTAAACTGTGCCAAGAGTGAATGCTGACTTTTCAGAAACACCTCTTTCCCTAGCACACATACACTCCATGTTTCCAAAATATAATTCTATAATAGTTAGCCCCCTCCTGACCCCCAATCCATGAATTCATGGAACAAAAATCTGATGTCCCAGCTAGTTCAGTCATCCTCTTCATACAGTGTGCCCACTTCCATCAATGCATTCAGTCATCTGACTGTACGAGTGAGGCATGTGACTAGGAGGTAGGGGAAGCTGGTGAGGTCTAAATCTTTGATGATGTTCAACAAACTGACCAAAGGACTGAACTAGCTGAGATTTGGAACTGTCCCCCCCCCCCCAAATTATAGATGAGGGCTTCAGAGGTGGGTAAACTATTACAAAAAGATATTTTAGGAACTTGTGGGGTTGGGCTAGGGGGAAAAGTGTCTTTGAAAAAACATGTTTGCTTCTGACTCACTGCCAGGAGATGGCATGTCTAGGTGCCAGTAGCATAGCCGTTAGTACATATTGTAGTTATGCATACTCTTTTGTGCATTTAGTAAAGTTGAAGGTTACATTCAGTTAGAGTGATTTGGCTGCATGATGTCGTGGATGATATTGGTGATAGGGCTTTTAGGGTCTGGTGTAGCACTTCAGCCCTACACAAGTCTGGGTTTGATCCCCTGTATTTCTTTCTTACTACAACTTTTGCTGCATAAGAGAAGTTGTTAGAGGACATTGCTGCTACAGTGAAGGGTTTCAGCAGAGCTAAATTTATTTATTTATTTAAAATTTGATGAAAAGCAAAGGCACACTGAGCAGAAGTTCATTTCCAGGTGTGACCTGGGAACAGAGGGTACAAATACAACAAAGAGATAATAACATTCAGGTACAGTGTAATACAGAAGAGGCATAAAATAAACAGTATAAGTAAGCATTAATCCCCTCTGAAGGTGGCATCTAATTGGAGTTAATGCATGGTTGGGACCATTGTGGCCTGAGGCCGGAGGCTGAGTGCGTACAACGATCCAACCATGCATTAATTCCCCATTAGATGCCACCTTCAGAGGGGATTAATGCACTTGTAACATGGGTTCTAGGACAAACTGTGTACTGTCACTGTTATTTTGATCCTATGAATAAGAGAAGTCAGCCACATTTTGCACCATTTACATTTGTATCTTGCGCTTTGTGAACACTGAAGAGACACCTATTTTTTTGCTAATGCTGTGAAAACTTCACCAAGGATAACTATCAGGACAGGATCTCTGAACATACATTTCAGGACATTTGTCCGATCTGACCAGCTGTTATTTTATTTGCGACGCTGGGAGGTCTATTATGTCTTGCTTTGTCCGTTTCGCTATCTACCCGACTCTCTGTTTTACATATTATCTGGCCTCCTGTGTGTGTGTCTCCCCATGGCTCCAATCTCGCTACATTTCCCATTTTGGTCCCTGACATTTTCTGACTTTTCCGCAGCTTTCCTCACTCAATTCCAGAGCTTGCAACTGCCCTACATGCGTCTACCGGACCCACGATTTCCCTTTTCTGTCTCCTACACTACATAGCCTCCACATCTCCACTACACTACATTCCCCCTCTCATGCCTCTCGGGGTGCGTTCTGCTCCGGATATTTCCCCTAGCTGTTCCTATGTCCTCGTCCGCATCACTGCTGGCTACCGCTCTACATTTCGTAATCTTCCAGTCCCTCTTCTGCCCTGTGTCTAATTCTCCACACTGCTCCTCTCTGCTCTGCGGTTGTCCGAGGTACTTTAATAGCAACACGGCATTATCGTGCCATAATGCCATGTTACTCCTGCACCACATGATGCCATCTCGCCTATCGCGTGCTGCCCTGATAGAGCTCTCAATAATGCCGTGTTACAGTACAGAATAAGTTATGCATTACAGTATAATACAATGCGCAGATACATTTTCATTATAGGATTACATTACAGAGTACTGTGCAGGAGATTTGACAAGCAGGGTGAGACAACAAGAGCAGATAACAAAAAACATGTGGTAGCTAACTGATACAGGACATGGAAGAGAGAGAGAGAGGAGGACAGCAGTATGGTTGTGGATTAGGGCAGTGGGCAGCTACAGGATGTAATGGGATGGCCGAAGGAGGCACTTAAGTGCAGGAAAGGAGGGGGTGAGACGGGTTTGAGGGGAGGGGTTATTCCAGAGGGAAGGGAGTCTATAGGAGACAGCTAGTTTCCTTGCCAAGGTGTGTGCTTGTGGGAGGATGAAGGTATGAAAGCAATTTGTACGTGAATTGTAGGGGGAGGGAGAAGCAGGATTTATGAGAGAGGAGAGGTAGCAGACTTTCAGATAGTTGAACTAAGTTCTACAGTATGTTGTAGTCAATTAAATTATTACTGGCTGAGGCTTGTCTAGATTTAAATACAATTCAAGTCACTTGTTTTGCAGGTTGTGACATAACCTCTCTAACATAGGAACTGCAGCTCACTTATGTGTAGCTCAGTGGCACACTGAATGTGTCTTTGTTTAACAGGCAAAGGATCAGTGGGTCAGAGTTTGGCAGGGTCTTAATCTTTTTTTTATATATAAGCTGGAAACTCACTTGAGTGCTGGAAAATTTAATTAAGAACAGCAATTTGTGAAGGTAAATTCCCTTGCAGGTTGTGACCTAACCTCTACACCATACGAAATACAACTCACTTACCTGCAGCTCAGTGGCACACTGAATGTGTGTTCGCTTAGTAGGCAATGGATCAGTGGTTTAAACTAAGCTAGACATAGTCTGAGTCCTGGCAGTGACCTAAACATTTCTTTCAACTTTTTTTGTAAGATGTAAACTCACTTGAGTAGCGATTCATGGTTGTGGGTTAGAATAGTACATCATATAAGTAAATTCAGCAAAGAACAACAATTTGTGAAGGTAAATCACCTGCTGGCTGGGATTAGATTCCTAGTTACCTATTTTGAGGTTGTGACATAAGCTCATCAATATAAGAAATGCAATTTACTTACCTGCAGCTCAGTGATACACAGAATATGCATTTGCGTAGTAGGCAAAGGATCAGTGGTTTAGATTCTGGCAGGGACTTATACATTTGTTTTAATTTTTTTTTGTAAGATGGAAACTCACTTAGCCATCCAGCGGTGTGGATGGCTGAGGCACTGGGCACCTTACCTCCTGCCACGCTGGTGATCCATGTTCAGTAGCGGACTTGGGCCACCAGGGTCAGCCAGAGAGGGAGGGAGAGGATCGAGCATCCCAGAGGTTGCTCTCCTATTCTGAGGGATGAGTGTGCCACGTCTTGTTGCAGCACTGCCACCAACAGATGTGTGGGTGATAGGGAGCACAAGCCATGGTGAGGGAGGGACGCTTACACTGTTGTATCAATGCACCTGCACACTCACACAGGGGACATAGTCCCAATGCCAACATCTCTATGGGGGAGGGATAGAGTGGCAACAAAGGGAGGATGGAAAACTAGAGAAAATACCATGGCTGGCAGGATGACCAATGACCACTGCAGGTACCACTCCTGGTGACTTAGGTTCCTTCCCTACCGTATATCCCCAGCCACGGAGAGACTCTGTGGGGAGGGATTGGGAAAGGAGGTAAGTCCTGGGTGATGCCAGAGGATGGTGCCGGCAGGATCAGTGGGAACGAGGGTCAGACAGGGCAAAAGAGGGGGCAGTAAAAGGAAAAGATTTAAACTCACTTATGTGGGGATTCTTGGTGGTGTGGAGTTGGAATGGTAAATTATATGACAAGTAAATTTCTTGTTTTGCAGGTGTGACATAACCTGCACAGCATAGGAACTGCAGCTCACTGAACTGCAGCTCAGTGGCACACCGAGCGTGTGTTTGCTTGGCAGGCAAAGCATCAGTGGATCAGATTCTAACAGGGGCTTAAGCATTTTTTTCAAATTTGTTTTGTAAGATGGAAGCTCACATGACTGGCAATTCATGGGTGTGTGGAGTTGGAATAGTTAATTATATGAGAAGTAAATTTAGCTAAAAATAATTTGTAAAGGTAAATTGCTTGCTGGGATTAGATCCCACCTCTCCTGTTTTGCAGGATGCAACATAATCTCTACGTCATATGAACTGCAACTCACTTACTAACAGCTCAGTGTTACACTGAATGTGTGTTTGATAAGCAGGCAAAGAGTCTGTGGCAGGGACATATACATTTGTTCAATTTCTTTATAACATGAAAACTCAACTGGAGTGTCATTGATTCATGGTGATGCAGAGTTGCAATAGTAAACAACTGGTACAGCAACCCACGAGAGACAGGGCTATCCTAGATCTAGTACTGACTAACAAGGAAGGGATCACAGATCTCCAGGTAGAAGGTCACCTGGGGGCCGGTGACCATCACATGGTATGGTCCAATTTGGCTACTACATCTAAATCATCCCATTCCAAGGCAAAAATATGGGACTTCAGAGAAGCTGACTTTGATAAGATGGCCAACAGTGTTAAGCTAGCCCTGGCAAAAAGAAACACAGGTGAGGGGGTACAGGCAAAGGATGCAATACTTGAAGCAACATCCCATTGTGTTAGACAGAAAAGGAAGTACAAAAGAAGAAGGAAACCACTTTGGTTCTCAAATACAGTAGCAGAAAAGGTCAGAGCCAAAAGGCTGGCCTTCAGGAAATATAAGGGAACACAACGGGATGAAGATAGGGAGGCATACTAAACTGCCTAAGGAAGCAGGGAAGGCAGTAAGGCAGGCAAAGTCCCAAACTGAGGAAAAACTAGCACGAACAGTAAAAGAAGGTGACAAGACTTTCTATAGATACATTAGTGAAAGGAGAAAGTCCAGAGGGTATGCTAAGCAATGGAGAAAGGGAGCATGTGAGGAGGAGGACCCTGTAAAGGCATCTATCCTAAATACATACTTTTGCTCAGTATTTACTGAAGAAGGTAGGCAGGGCCCACAGCTCAGCATCATGGACACAGGGGAGTGAGGTGAGCATCTCCTTCACAAAGAAAGGGTCACAAGAGCTTGCTAAGCTCAGGGTGGATAAGGCAATGGGACCTGATGGCATACATCCCAGGGTACTTAAGGAGCTAAAGGTGGAACTAGCAGAGCCATTAGCAGAACTGTTTAGTGAGTCTCTGAGCACAGGAGAGGTCCCAGAAGACTGGAGAAGGGCTCATGTGATCCCGCTCCACAAGAGTGGTAGCAGGGAGGAGGCGGGGAACTACAGACCAGTCAGTCTTACCTCAGTAGTGGGCAAGATTATGGAGGCACTCCTTAAGGAAAGGATAGTGCAACACCTGGAATCCATAGGGCACAGGATCCAAGACAACATGGGTTTACAAAGGAAGGTCCTGTCAAACTAATCTCATAGATTTCTTTGACTGGGTAACCAGAGTGGTGGACCAAGGGGAGAGAGTTGATGTCGCCTACCTTGACTTCAGCAAAGCTTTTGACACTGTACCACATAGAAGATTGATAAATAAGCTGGGTAGGCTCAGGGTGGGTCAAAGTTGGTCAACTGGGTGGCAAACTGGTTGACGGCAGAAAACAGAGAGTGGTGGTAAATGGTATACAGTCAGAAGAGATGCAAGTCACAAGTGGGTACCTCAGGGATCAGTTCTGGGGCCAGTCCTCTTCAACATCTTCATTAGTGACCTTGCAGATGGACTAGAGGTAAGGCTTGACTGTTTGCAGATGACACCAAGATCTGCAACAGAGTAGATGATCCAGATGAGGTGGGCAGAATGAGAAGAGATCTGGATAAACTAGCAAAATGGTCAGAAGAGTGGCAACTGGGTTTAATGCAAAAGTGCAAGATCATGCACATAGGAAGAGAAACCCTGAAGCCACCTATAGACTGGGAGGAGTTGCTAGCAGTCATAAAGGAAGAAAGAGACTTGGGCATCATCATCACTGTGACCTGAAATCATCAAGCAGACCTCTAAAGCAGTAGGTAAGGCTAGGGGTGTTAGGGTGTATTAGTAGGGGTATCACAAAGTCGTAAGAGGAGGTAATAATCCCTTTTACAAGACACTGGTTAGGCCCCCATCTGAGTACTGCGTGCAGTATTGGAAGCCACACCTTCACAAGGACATTAACCAAATTGAGGCAGTCAGAAAAGGGCAGCAAAATGGTGCAGGGACTGCATCAGAAGAATATGAGGACAGATTAACAGAGCTCAATATGTATACCCTTAAGCAAAGGAGGGAGAGAGGTGATATGATCGAGACATTCAAACACCTTAAGGGCATTAACAAGGTGAAAGAGTCTAACATGTTTAAATATAAGAAAAATAGCAGGACAAGAGGACACAGCATGAGATTAGAGGGCCGATTAAGGGGAATGTGAGAATTCTTTTTCACAGAAAGGCGGTGGATGCATGGAATGGCTTACCACAAGAAGTGGTGGCTATGAATACAGTGCAGGGCTTCAAACAGGCATGGGATAGGTATAAGGGAGCAATACAAATGACTATGAATAGATAGGCCACTGACAGAGCAAAGGCCGATGGCACATTTATAAGGTAGAAAAAAGAAATGGGCAGACTGGATGGGCCTTGCAGTCCTTATCTGCCATCAACTTCTATGTTTCTATGTTTCTATATGTTTCTATGTAAATTATATGAGAAGTAACAACAGACATAGAAAAAAAGTTACACAGGGCTGTGGTGCTCATGATACACTCAATGCACTACACCGACAATAAAAATCGGGCACTCACCCTCATAGACCTGAGCTCTGTCCTCCCCAGTAATTTCTTTGACCCGCCACCCTCCCTACCTGCCCCAGTCCTCCAGTGCCCTTACTTCTACCTGCATAGGGTAACTGTCCAGGAAGTCAGACCCCACCTGGTCAAAGCATTAAAAAGCAATAGTCCCGGTGATGACTCCCTGGACCCCAGCATTCTCCGTCTGGTACTGGATCAGGTCCTTGCCCCACTTACCAGCCTTCTCAACAAATCCCTCTGCCTGGGGCAATTCCCAACTGCATGGAAAACCACCACTGTAACTCCCATTCACAAAGGTGGTGACAGGTCCTCTGCCGGGAACTACCGTCCTATCTCCATACTCCCACCCCTCTCCAAAGCCCTAGAAAAGCTGGTCACCATGCAAATCACTGAATACCTGACCAAACACAGCATCCTCTGCCCTGAACAGCACAGTTTCTGTGCAGGACACAGTACCGGCACTGCACTAGTTGAATTTTCAACTTTCCTACACTCCGCTCTGGACTCTGGCTCCGTAGCCAGGGCAGTGTTCGTCGACCTCTCAAAGGCATTCGACACTGTCTCCCACCCCCTCCTGCTGGATGCCCTCTGCCACACTGGCTTCTCTACTGGGCCTCTCACCTGGTGCACCAGCTTCCTATCTGCCCACTCCCAATATGTCAGAATTAATGGGACACTTTCCAAAACTTGTCCCATCTGATCAGGGGTTCCTCAGGGCTCCATCCTGGGACCCCTACTCTTCTCACTCTACCTTAACACCCTGCCCAGTGCATGCACTGGGAAAATTCTGCTGTATGCAGATGACGCCATCATCTTTGCCACTCACCGTAACCCTATCTCCCTCCAGGACTCCCTACAACTATTCTATAATGATGCCAAAACCTGGTTTAAAGAGCACAGACTGGTCATTAATCTCAAAAAAACCAAAACAATGCTCTCTGCCCACCCCCAAAACAAAGCCAGCAACTTCCCACTCCATATCCTCCCCTGCTCCAAACAACCACTAGAGCAAGTCCACTCCTACAAGTACCTCGGGGTCTCCTTTGACTCAGCCCTCACCTACCACACCCACATTGATGCACTTGCCACAGCCACTAATGTGCGGCTAGGTATCTTATACTGCTATGAAAACTGTCTTCCCCCCACTGCCCTCCGTATAGCGGTTACTTCCTGTATACTATCCCTTGTTGACTATGGCCTACCAGTATACGGCACTGCTGACATGACTACCCTCCATAAAATTCACCTCATCCTAAATAAGGCATGCAGGCTAATCACTGGGGCCCCAAGGCTTACGCATTCGTGCCAGCTCTATGACTTGGCAATACTACTGAATCTAGACGAACGTCTATGATACTAAACATGCCTAATAACAAAAAAAACTCTTCTTGGGCTATCCCCACCAGGGCTGACAGCCTCCCTCTGCCAAGCCCAACCCTTGGTCTGTACATGGTCCTCCTGCAAGGCCACTTTTCTGGTCCCAAGATCTAGGACATCCCATGGACAGAGGTCCTTCTGCTATAGAGCTCCATCCTGGTATAACTCGCTCCCTGCCCCCATCTCGGATGCCCCCACAATTTCCAAATTCAAAACCACACTTTGAAGCCAACTATTTAATACGCGAAGCTGCACCTGTCTATAATTGAGGCATGGCTCTCTGTGCCCTTGACAATGCCCGCTGGGTGGCATCCACACCACTCCTCTTTTAATCCTCATCCATTGCTGTTTGTATTGCTATTATCCTGCTGCTTGTTCTTACCATCGTGCAAGAATGTGCTATTGTAATCAAACTGGCTTATCTGTTTACCTGGTGTAATCACATGTGCTTGCTAACTATGTAACCCATATGCGGTAACCAAAAGTCTGTTATGTATTTGTCCTCAATGTGACGAGGTACCTTTGGAAATGAGCCTCTGGCTCAAAGGTTGTAAACCGATGTTCAAATAAATAAAATAGTAGGCAGAAGCCATTCCATAAGATTCTGTTGTAAACTGCAAACTTTTGCTGGTACCAACCTAACCACACACCTGACATGTTTTGAAAAAAATATCCTCTGTCAATGTCAAAGGTGAAAAGACACAGACAATGTCTATGTATGCAGTAATGTAGTTTTCTGCAAGTAATAATGATGTTATGTTTTTACAAATTGTTAATAATAATTATAAAAAGGGTCTCACAAATATTGCACTTTCATTGACAGTCCACATTTCGAGACACATTAATCTCTGTTAAACTCATGTTTAAACAATAAGACACGCTGTGTTGTTCATTGTGCTGATCTAACCACATGCCCAGGGATTTAGCAAGGCACGAGGCTGCAGGCTGAGTACCTATGGTTGCAATGTCTTGGAAATGGAATGCAATACAGTCAGTGCAGGGCCTGTGCTACATAACCAGCCCTCAGTAACAAACAAGCAGGAATGAGTAGCACTCGAGGAAAGTACAAAAAGCTGGTCTGCTTACCAAAAATGCTTAAATAGCTTACTTTATTTTGTTGACTAATGTCAAAGATGTAAATAACACAAGCAACTTGAGCTGCTGCCTCCTGCCCTGGTGCTTCCACTAGACTGTTTTCATCAGGAGACTTGGGTTAGGTGGTGCACGTCACTATTAACTGGTGACGTGTATTGACACAAGTACAAACAATTAAACACAGTTAGTGTTGAACAGTGTCTTACTATGAAAATGTATCAATTCACTGAACACCCTAATAATTACAAACACACTACGCTATGTACAGATGTTCAACATTTTACATATGACAACAGAAATTAACTAATGTTAAATTGAAGCATGAATTTATAACAGCATTAGTTTATGTTTAACACTTGGCTGATGTTGGTCTCGGCTGCACTAAAGGGGTCACTGTCAGAACAAAGATGGAACTGTCTGGTAGACCACATGATCACCCTTAATGAAACCATTTTCCATCATATTTGATTTTTTGAAGGGGACCATCATGAAACGCTTCCAGACATCAGAAGTAAAAGAAAGAAAAATACAGAAACTAGAGAAAACAGAAAAGAAATAGCGTCCAGCCCACCAGGGCAGCGGTAAGATTCACCATTGTGACACGGGTGACCCAGGATTGAGAACGGACTCAGGGGTGCCCAAGGGCTGGCCTGTGGTGGGGGTGAATTGAGCAGCCATTGCATGCTCGTCACCTCTGAGGGGATAGGGATAACTGCATGTCTCTGGTCCAATGCTCCCAGGTCACCATGGGATATGCCGTGACTGGAGCACCTGTGAGCATCACTCTTCGGCAGCATGTCAGATGTATGATGTGGTTGCATCACAGCTCCCATTTAGACATGCCCCATTAACAAAAGGAAATCAAATTGCCTCTGGCGTGTGACCATGAAGCCTCCCCCCCCCGGCACGGATCTGATGGCCCCCCCCCAATGCATCCCTGATAAAGATCCATCTGGGCTATGAGGGGGATCCAGCAGTTCCACCCCAAGGGTAAACCAGGGTGCACTGTGTTTGAGGAAAGTGATCCCCAATCTGGTGGCAGTGTGGGCAGCTGAAGGGGACACTAAGCCACCGGAAGATGCAAAAAGCATAGTAAGTATAAAAAAAAATAGAAACGAATACACAGGTATCAAGAACAGTATTTTCTTTGTCTAAATTCAAAAGCCTATTTCAGATCACTGTTTTACAGATTTTACAAAATGGCTTCAGTTCCCACCAATCATTTAACCTTTCTGTTTAACACTGTTTTTCCTGAAAATCCAGTTGCTCTCCTTTTTGCAGAGGAGGACTACCAATTTAATTTCCATAAATTTTAGTGATTTAGGGTTCAAACTGTGCTTCTCATGCTGGCCCAGTGGCGCTGAGGGCTGAAGCGCTGGATGCCACACCTCGCGCCACACCGGTGACCTGTGTTCTGAAATGAGCCTGGATCATTGGTGGTTGGCAGGGAAGGACTGGGATCGAGCATCCATAGACTGCTCTCCTAGACCTGGGGAGGGTTGGGGAAAACACATTGCTCTGTAGCGACCTCTGGGGATGCCCGGAGGTACTACTAGCATTGCTGTGTGCAAGGGGGGGGTGCGGTGGATGTCAGCATGCTGTGCCTGGACATCATTGCATGTCCACGCTCCAGTTGGAGCTAAGGTGGAAAAAAGGGCTAGGAATGACCATGCAGCTTGATGGAAATGCCCTGCACTACCTGGAGGACTTGTGAGAAGTCCCGTAAGGGAGGGTTCAGGACTGTTCTGGCTGAGAGAGACATGGGGGACCCTTTGGCAGGATGGCAAGATGGCCATTCCAATCCTCCTGGGTGCAGTTTGATCCACCCAGCTCTCCGGGCTGGCAGGGCTGGTGGTTAGATGCCCCAAGCCAGTACAATGTCACAGCAAGGTGGTAAAAACAGTTTAGATAAAAAACAAACTGTGCTTCTCCATGACGTGGAGACCTATTGGGGTATCTTTTCTTTTTTTTTACTCAAAATAGATCTCATATGCTTCTGCAGTATAATCTTCAGTGGTGTCTTATGGTGTATCTCACATAGACCAAATTGCAGGAGCACAACAGTATTATAGCGGTGCGGTAGCGCCCTTATACAGTAGTAAGGGTGGTTGGTAAGTTCTATGTTAAACTTGATTGTTTGTTTGCTGCTTGGACATAGACGGTTTTACAGTTTTATATAAAACTTTCAGTATTTGTTGTCCATGGCAGATTCTATAATCTCTGACACTTTCATGTAAATCTGTTCATCATTTTTAGAGATAGTAAAGTGTGAAACAATGCAGTTTTTCCATTGACTTCAATGGTGTGTTTTGTTTTTGGTTTTTTGTTAAATTTTTGCTCTCCTCTAGATAAAAAAACTCAGTGGTGGAGCCAGGTTTGGGAGCATTTAGGACCTGGGGGGGCCATTCAGTCAATCACGGGCTCCACAATGGGCAGTAAACAGTGAATAAAGATGGTGACGGGGCACCACTACTCACACTTGGGCAGCCAGGAAGGGCAACCGCCCCCCCAGCCCCCCTCTAGGTCCGCCACTGAAAAATTATACATCTCTAAATTATGAAATTTTGTATGGTTATAGAGGTTGGTGGAGAAGGATTTCCTAGTGGAGTTTGATGCTTGTGTGTTTTGTATTTTGTAAGCTATTTACATTTGAAAAATTGTGTTTTTATGGTGTCCCCGTCTGCTCAAAATCAGGCTCTGAGATAATGTACCACTTGCTCAGAGAGAAAGTGAATGTAGTTGGGCTGCAGGTGAAGTACCGCATGTGCAGAGTACTGAATGGGGATCTGGTAGGGCTCAGCTTGGTAGAAACAGAGCCACAGATTTACAACAGAACTCCTGTCTATTGACCTAGATTGTTAACATCTAACAACGAGTGTGAACTGCCTGTATGATCTCCAGTAATTTATAGCACTTCCAGAATAAGATCAATAACTGCAATTCTTCCTGTCTTCTGTGATGTCATTCTTAATTGAGACTAAGAATATCTGCAGAGTCCTCCAGGCTAAGTTTGAGAAATAATTTCTGCGGAACAAAACTCTAGCTATGAAGGGCAGGGCAATATTTGCCTACATTTCCACTAAAATCAGCAGTCCTGTGAAACTGTTGAATGCTTTTGAAACTGAAGCTTCAGATACATTTGACAGCCAGTGAGGCAAAGCTTGTTGCTGTAAACAGTAAATGTTAATGTCTTATTTTCTAATTTTCTAGCGTGTGATGATATTATGAGAGGCAGATTCTCACGTGTATTAGCAGATTTTTTTTTTTCACTTTATTTTTGTGATCTTAGCATACTACTGAAGCAAAGGTACTGAGTGACCTATGAAATGAAATACAGGTAACCATGAATTGCCACTCATGTGAGCTTCCATCTGACAAAACAAATTAAAAAAAAATGCTTATGTCCCTGTTAGAATTTGACTCACTGATGCTTTGCCTGCTAGGCAAACACACACTCAGTGTGCCAGTGAGCTGCAGTTCCTATGCTGTACAGGTTATGTCACACCTGCAAAACAGGTGACTGATGATCCAATCCCAGCAGGTGATTTACCTTTACAAATGGTTGTCCTTAACAATAGGAAAAACCATTATGGTTTCACCTGTCTTACATCTTCACAAATCTTGGGTGGTGTCTGCCTTGGGGCAGTCAACCATGACGCTCACCCCATTCTCATATACTGTATTTTAGCTTATTTAATGATGGAATGGAGTGAGCGTTATTGCTGACAACCCAAGGCACACCCCTATTTGATTTGCTAAGATGCAAGAGGTGAAACCATAATGGTTTTTTTCCTGTTGTTGTCTGTAGGAAGTGGGGAGTTAGGGTTGAAAACCATAACGCCCCATTTCCTGACTTTTTATTTAATTATTTATTTGGTAATTCAGATACAACCTTTGAATATACACTCTATTACAAAGGGTCCACGTCAGGATGTAAAACAGCAGAGACATAACAAAAACTTGACAGTTTACACAAAACGTAAGATTGCTATGTAATACAGAATATAGATAAATTATACATTTGAGTAACCTAGACAACAGTGGGAAGAGATTCCCAATTAGCAACATATGGCATAGCTGCCCCAGGGGGACCTGTCAAGATATAGTTTCGGAAAGGATAGGAGAAAGAAAGGGGGAGAGTGTGAATGAGGTTTCCCAATTAACAATGTGTGGCATAGCTGCCCCAGGGGGGCCTGTCAAGGTACAGTATCAGAAAGGGTAGGAAAAGAAAGGAGGAGAGTGCAAACAAGAGGTAGATTAGAGACAGAGAGAGAGAGAGAGAGGAGACAGAGATGGGGGAGAGAAAAGAAAGGATTGGGAAGGAGAATATTTAGGGAGAGTGGGCAGAAAGGGAGGTGTTGGGGATGTGGAGGGGAAGGAGTTGGAGGGAGCTGGGGGGGTGGCAAAGGATGGCAGATGGGGGTCCAGGATAGGTAAAATGGGAGGAAAGCTCAAACAGACGAGGGGGGTATCCAGGTTGAGGATATGGACTCAGGTATTAAGCTACCCTAACTGGTACCTTAATGTAGTTTTTGGCAAAGATACACTGTATACTACAAATGTAACTCGGCAAGTTATGTACTCTCTAACCTCAAATTTATGATCTCTATCATTGGGATTCTCAAATGACATGTCTTGCTGTGTGTATTTACAATCATTGCCCCATTGGCATTTGGGGTACCCTTCTGGCTTTTGAGGAAGCAAATTAAGGTAAATTCTGGGCTTGGGGCCAAGGTGTGATCTATCTTGTAACAAGGAGAAGAGAAACGGTTGTGCAGGATTGGTCCAATAGCATCAGGTGCCTGTTGATTAATTTTCAAATAATCCACGGTTACCTGAGAATTAATTAATGGCAAAGTGCACCCACATTCTGTTCCCCATCTTAGTTTCCTGTCCCAAAACAACCTTAGACTGCGATTTACGGCCAACCAACAGATGGCTGTCAAACAAGAATAGATATGCATAAGTGAAATTTCTGGTAGTTTCAATATAAGTAGTTTGAAAACATCTATATGACTATGTATTTTTTTTTTACTTGATCAATTGGCTCAGAAACACATACCCTTTCAGTAACTACACAGTAATGTATGACACTTATGATTTTCCAGATTGCCTCCATGTCTTAAAAAAAACTACTTTAACAGTAGAACCTAAAAACCACAAAAGCACACACTTTTCAAACAATGTCTATCAAACCAGAAAGTTTCAGGTTTCAAAGTCTCCTATTTTTTTAGTTCTCGAGGGGCACAAACAGGCTTAACATTTCCAAAAACTGAGACTTTTGCATTTTTTTGCACCTCTGTAACTTTGCCTCTCCTGAACCGATCTATATGGAATTTACAGGATCAAGAGTTTCTGACACAGAGGCTGAGCTTTCCAATTTTCAAGTAAATCAATTGAAAGGGGGCAAAATTATTAATGTGCAATGCTGGCTATAAAATTCACAGATAAAGATATAAGCCTCAGTGTAGTACCATCTGTAGGTCAGCCAAGGGATTGCGGCAACAACTAGCAGATCTCAGATTTCCTCTGCATTTAAATATATGCATTTCCCATAATGCACAGCAGCCAAATCCCAAACATCAAACAAAGCAGAAAAACAGAGATGATTCCACAGTTTACAAAACTAAGTCAGTCAAAATAAGCACATATTCTGAAATGTTGATCACATCTGCATGTAATCAGTAATTGCTCACTGTTGCAGTCACAATAAAAAAAAGTTAAGCATGAAATTCTCCATTCAGGTGCTTTCTCTTCCCCATGGTAGGCACCATTAAAATTATTTTTATGCAAATGTAACATGAGGAAGAGAAGCATATAAAAAGAGCACTGAACCCTTTCTCTTCCCCATGTTACAAGAGTATTAAACCACTCCAGAGCATGGGTCTCTCAGGGATTAATGTATGGCTGGGTAGTTGGAACCACCCAGCCTTCGGCCTCGTGGTCCAACCCCCCCCCAAGCCATACATTAATCCCTGAGAGACCCACGCTCTGTCATGGGATTCCTTACATATACCAGTCTGTCCCCCAGGCTGGTTGCACTCCTGAATGTAACCTTGGTTTTTCACCTACAGCTGTGGCAATGTCCTTGTCACTTAACAGCATAGGCTAGTTCTGATGCAAAATATGTCTGTTTTTCCTGACACATTGTTAAATTCTGTCATAAAGGTAATTGGACCATAGTGTAGTTCTTAGCTTGTTTTTATTTTAGAAAACTGTCTCTGTTAAGATTCAGTGCTTTTTCCTTTGGTTTTGCCAACAATTCCTAGCGATAACCCTTAAGTACAAACCTTTGTTCAGGTTCACATGTTTGTTCCTGTTGTTCCTGAAAGGCTGCTGCACTGCTACATTGCTGCAACTTCTTCTTAGCCATAAAAGCAGGCTAAAGGGAACAGAGTTTTTAAGTGCTAAAGGATGAGCTCTATCAGCACACGGCACATAATTTGTTGCTGTACTTTTTCTGTAACACTCTGTTTATATGTCCCCACTTTAAGAATTGCTACTGAGGGTACTGTCAAGAAAGTTCAATGACTCCTTACTGGCTGTATACTGTAAGTAAAATGTAAATTCAAGCCATTGTTATAGAGCCAGTCAATGAAGCCTTCTATTTCCCACATGTCCTCTTCCCAAATGTACACTGTCATCAGTAAATTGAAACCATGATTTAATATTTAAAAAATATGTATTGTTTTTATTAGTGAGTACAGAGCACTTCCCACATATCCAGAAAAAGGTTTGCATATGAGGGGGCCATGGCTGCCCCACATAGCTGTTCCACATACATGTAGGAAATATTTACCCTCAAATTCAAGCATACTGTGGGAGAGTATGAATTCAAAAGCAGTAAGAATAAATTCATTCCTCCAAACCTGTTTTTGTAAGACCAAATCTCAGCTTTTGTGACATTATACTGTATATTTATAGATATAGATATAACCTCTCTCCAAGCACTGATGGGTATGACTGAATGTTTTTTTTTTCCTGTGTCTGGACAGATAGCACTGAAGTTAGAGGATTCTATGTGATAATGATGACCGTGGAATAGCGATCGGCATTAGGGTGAGTGTACATCACTGAAAATGAATTTTGGTGATGCACACTACATCAGCAATTTCTGAAGGGTGCCCAAGATCTATGGGTTTCCTTTTAATGTGGGGCTTTACCCCTGCACCCCCCTACTAAAGGATTCTCAGCTCCAGGGGGGTGCATGTCAGGGGGGTGAAATACTTAAATAAAAATACGCTGCCTGCTGGCGAAAAAAGAACTGCGCTGCGCCAGACCCAAACCCTGCACCTCCCAACCGACCACCCTCCCCACCATGCTAATGGACCAGCTTGGCAGCTGCTCACCGCACCCTCCCCCACATAACTTCCCTCCCCTTCCTCTTCCCCACATGCGTATATGTGCGCATGCTTCCCATCGCCTACCTCGCCCACCCAGGTATCTGGCTGCTACCCTGCCAGGTAGCCCTGAACACAGACACCATCACTGAGTCATCGTTTTTGTAAATGCTCAATTATGGCCACCGTGTTCAATGGATGGCAAGTTAGAGCAACACCAGTGCTCTGTCCTATTATCATTCAAATAAACATCGAGAAATGCCACTCCACAGATTCACCAAGGCTCAAGGGACATTTTTATCTATTTGTCTATTTATTTATTTATTTATTGGATTTTGATAACCAGGTAGGCTCACTGAGGAAACTTGTCCCTTTTTCCGGGTGATGTGGAGTTTATTACATAGAGCAGAGTATACCACTGACATACAGGTGTACAGGAATTAAAGAGACAAGGTTGAGTGCACAAATACATAGTTAACACTCTCAAATATCACATTTCCCTATTTTGTATGCTTTGTGCTTGAATCCTAAGTGAAGCGGTAATGTAGTTTTCTGCAAGTAATAATACTATTATGTGTTTACAAATTGTTAATAGCAGTAATAACAAGGATCTCAAAAATATTGTAATTTCATTGGCTGTCCACATTCTGAGACCCTTCCATTAAACACTGTTACACTGTTATGTTTAAATAGCAAGATATGATGGAGTGTGCATTATGCTGATCTACGCACATGCTCAGGGGTGCAGTAAGGCATGAGTTCACAGAGTGAGTACCTTCAGCCCCTGGAAATGTGGTTAGATCAGTACAATGCAAATCCTTGGAGTTTCTTACTGAGCTTTTAAAATGGTTTGCGGTATTTAACATGCATGAAAAAGTTAAAATAAAGAGGTTTAGATATTAAAAAAGTGAAATCTTTGTAATAATTTTCACTAAAGGAGTTCTTCCACCTGATGGCATTTAAAGAGGGACTGAGGCCAACATTTTTGCCATCAATAAATTCAGAATTTGGATCAGCATGTCCTCAACTGGCCTCATGCCAAAAATCAGATATGTAAGTTACTTTGTTTAAAAGTTATGTAATTTTGTAACCCCCATTTCACTGCCTGTTCAAAAAAGCCAGTTTCAGAGAAGAGCTATTGATGATGTCATCTCCTGAACTCACAACCTAGTCCTCCCTGTAAGTTACCTTATATGACTTATTTCTCCTATGTTACTTAAAATTGCAGTTGTAGAGCTGGACCGAGGGGTCCTGCCCATGGGAGAAAAGCCATGGGTTACAGTCGGGGTATCGGGAAGGCTGTCGAGCAAAGGCTGGTGTTGGGTTGGATCATCTGGGACATCAAGTGGTGAGTGGAGGGCTTGAGCAGGTGGAAGGAGGTCCCAGCAGCTGGTGAGGAGAAAATGGGGACAAAAACAGAAAGTAAAAAAGGAAACTGCGGTTATAGCAAACATCTGAACTAGCATTTGTCAATGCTGAATGTTGGCTTGCTGGCATTGACATTGGTAATGCAGGAGTTAGAGTGATACATAATAGGAATGGCAGTAAAGTATTGAACTAATGTCAACCCCCAACCCACCAGAAACTGAACAGTGTTGGGGGTGTGCTTTTGGGTCATCAGCCATAACGCTTATGCCATTCCACTTCACCCCACCCTGCAGACAGCAACAGGTGTTGTAGTGCACCTTGGGGTCTTTGGAACTTATGCTCAACCCATTCCATAAGGAAATAAGCTGAGATGGGTGTAGTATAGGAGAATGGGGTAACCATTAGGGCAGAAGACCCCAAGGCACACCTCAATGCCTGTCAATGGCTGCAGGGTGGGGGTGGAATGCTGTGAGTATTACAGCTAATGAACCCAAGTCACACCCCAATGCCTGTCAGTCTGTACAGGGTGGGGTGTTATGACTGGAAACTGTAATGCCCTGGACATTTGTTGGTATTTTCACTCCAAATTTTCAACATGGGTTTTTGGGGATCTCACCTCATGAATGGTGGCAGTATAATTTCATTACTCAGTTCTGAATTGTGATTTCGGGCAGTGACTGTGCCATTCAGCGCCACAGATGTGGAAACACATTTTGGTCAGGATGTGAAAAATGACAGTTGTACTGTTCATGAGGAGCTGTGAAAAAATGGCAGTGTTGAAAATCTGGAGTGAAAATATGAAATATTAGTGAAGTTAAGAGCATGCATAGAAACTGTACAATACACGCCCGTAACACAATCACTTTTTGGAATTTTTCCACCAGATTTTAAACATGGGCACTTTGGGACCTCCCCTCATAAACAGTGACACTGTGATTGTGTTAATCTGTCCCAAAAGTTGATTTCCCACAGTGACCGCGCAATTCTGTGTCACAGGTGGGAACACATGTTTTGGGCAGGATGTGAAAAATGAAAGCTGTACTATTCATAAGGAGGTATGAAAAAATGGCACTGTTGAAAATCTGGAGTGAAAATATTAACAAAAGGTGAAGTTACGAATGTGCGTAAAACTGCAAATTTGCAACATGGGCTTTTTGGGACCTCCCCTCATGAACAGTGGCACTGTTGTTCCATTAATCAGTCCCAAAAGTTGATTCTGCGCAGCAACCTCAAAATCACCTTTCGGGATCAAGAAACGGAATGACAGTGCCAGTGTTGATGAGGTGGGGTCCCAAGAACTCCATGTTAAAAATTTGGGGCCAAAATTCAAAAATGGCTGAGATAACAACCTAAGTTTAACCCCTCTCATTGAGTTCCATTGTACAGCTTACCTTTGATTCTTCATTTCACAGTTCGGCTTTGAAGAGTGCAAATGTGTCCAATTCCACAGAAGATGACAGTGCCTGACATCTGGAGGTAAGTATGGGGTGAGGGGAGGCGGGGAGGTGGGTGCACAGAGGGAGAGTTGGGTTGGGGGAGGGGGTGGCAAGACAACGATGGACTGTTTCCTTTTTTTCAGGTACAAAAAATAACTGGCGAAGGATGGTTTTCTTCTTTCACAGGAAAAACATTTTTTGTTATTAATGTGGGCACACTGGGGTGGGCTCCCAGTGTGCCACAATGATGGGAGAGCATGCCGACATGGAGACTGGGCACCCCAATGTCAGCAAATCATTTAGAGAGGTTTGGGGAAGGGCCCATATGACACTGGGAGCAGGCATCCCAGTGTCATTAGAAAATGAAAACATTTTCAGCACACTGGGGTGGGCTCCCAGTGTGCCACATTAATGGAGGGGTACATGCCAACACAGGGACTGAGCACCCTGATGTTGGTTTATGGGAAGTGTATGTTGAGCGGCAGGAGCCGCCATGTTTTGGCACACTGGGTGGGCTCCCAGTGTGCCACATTTATGCCATTTTATAAGTTGCTCATAACTCTGGCCATGTGCATTACTGTGCACTGTAATCTGTATGGCCGAAGTCATCATCTGTCACTGCAATGATGAAACTGCACCTGATTGCAGCAGCAGATTTCTTTCAAGTTTTTGGCTGTCTTTGAAGTCTACTGTCATCACCGGCATGCTCACTGATTGGCAGCTGAGGGACGCACCCACTAAAGCATCCCCTGCATTGGCCACAACACTGACACACCTTTGAAGGTGCTACTACCACAAGATGTTGCCTGCATGTGCGCGCAAGTAAACATAAAAAGGAAAACTGACACTGGGTGGGTCAGCACATGTACTTCCATAATGTGTAGATGCAAGGTACAGCACTTCAGAATGTGACTGGGGGATTGGAATGCAATAACAAACATGACTTTAGAATGACAAAGTTATGTGCATTTTTTAGAATACTGCCAATATGAGATTTTGAAATGCCACCAGGTTGCAGTTGTGGAATGCAGCAATGACACAATCTCAGAAAGTAACTGGAACACAATCTCAGAATGCGTGGTGCCGCACAATTTCAGAACACAGTGGTGACACACAGGTTTGGAATGTGGAAATGATGCATAGGTTCAGAATGAGGCAGTGACACACAGGTTTAGAATCAGGTGATGAAGCACAGATTTACAAAGCGGCACTGAAGCATAGAGTTGGAATGTGGTGGTGACGCACAGGTTTAGAATGTGGCAGTGATGCATAGGTTCAGAATTTGGTGGTGATGCACAGGTTTGTAATGCGATGGTGATGCACAATTTTGGGAATGCGGTGATGACTTGCAATTTCAGAATGCAGCATTGATGCACAATTTCAGAATGTGGTGGTGACGCACAGGTTCGGAATGTGGAAGTGATGCATAGGTTCAGAATGAGGCAGTGACACACAGGTTCAGAATGAGGTGGTGAAGCACAGATTTACAATGTGACACTGAAGCACAGAGTCAGAATGCAGTGGTGATGCAGGGGTTCAAAATGTGGCAGTTATGCACAGCTTTAGAATTTGGTGGTGACGCACAGGTTTGTAATGCAGTGGTGATGCACAATTTTGGAATGCAGAGATGATGCACAGTTTTGGAATATGGCGGTGACACATAGTTTCAGAATGTGGTGGTGACACACAGTTTTGGAATGTGGCAGTGATGCTCAATTTTAGAATGTGACAGTGACTCATAATTTCAGAATGTGGCAGTGATGCACAATGTGGGAACGTGGCAGTGACAATTTTGGAATGTGGCATTGAAACACAACTTGGCCGGGATGTGCACTTTTGGTATTTGGTAGGGATGTGTCATTTCAGAATGCGGCAGGGATGTGCAATTTGGGAATGGGGAGGAATGTGCATTTTTGGAATGTGGCAGGGATGCATAATTTTAGAATGTGGCTGGGACGCATAATGTTGGAATGTGGTGGGGATGTGATACACAATTTTGAAATACAGTAGGTACGTACAATTCTGAAATGTGGCAGGGACAATCAATTTCAGAATAATACGGTATGTCCTGTCACATTCTGACAGCAGGTATCCCAACTATATTCCGAAATTGCCAGTCCCCACCAAATTCCTTGATAAATCTCTGCCTCATTCTGAGACTGATTGTCATACCACATTTTGAGATGGCACATCCCTGCCACATTCCGAGACTGCATACCCCACCCCCCAACATTTTAAAATTGTGCAACACCTTGACATTCTATGCTGCTGTTCAGTGCTGCATTCCAAAACTAGCTCCTGACATGTTCTAAAGCACAGTACCATGCATCTGAACATTCTGGAAATGCAAGTACTACAGCCAACCCTGTGTCAAATTATTTTTTGAAGGATTACTATAGCTACAGTTTCTTAAGCTTTGGAGAAGCAGGTCCTGTTACATTGCTGACAGGGAGGACTAGACTGTGAGTTCAGGAGATGACATCATCAGTGGCTTTTCACTTAAACTAGCTTTTTTGAATAGGTAGTGAAATCAGGGTTATAAAACAGCTCATAACTTACAAAACAACTCATAACTTTAAAATGAAGTAATGTAGAGACCTAATTTTTGGTATGAGGTTTATTGGGGATATGCTTATTCTAATTCTGAAATGATGCACTTTTGGTGGGAGTCCCTCTTTAAGACTTTTTTCATAATGTGGCATTCACAGTTGTAAGTTTTATTTGTGTAGCTGCAGTCCCTTTGGCAGAGGAAGAGAGACAAACAGTGCTGGTGGCAAGAGAGAGAGAGAGCTTTTAGTTTTATCTCCTTTTTTATATGCTACTTAATTTAGGAGAAGGTCAGAGGCCAGAGCTTCAGGACTGCAAGAGAGGTGGGGGAAACAGCAGTGAGAGTGCAAGTGTGGAAATCCAAGACATAAGGACAGGGTGCTAGCAGTGACAACAGTTGAGTTAATAAAGTTGATGTTGAAATATTTTATATGTTGCCCAAATGACAGGATGACATTTGAGGACTACAGGAGCTATTAGAACTGGAAGATGACTTGGGACTAATAGTGCTAGAACATAATAATGCAGATCTAGTTAATATGTTTTTGAAATAGATTTCCTTGGTTTACAGTCAGCACTGGCAAGCTGATTGGCTGATTGTGGTTGACATCACTCCACCCCCCTGCCACCCCATCCCCCAGGACTTACCTTACTGCTCCTGTGGAGTACATCCTGGCATGCCCCCCCCCCAGGGCAGGGCCATGGGGAAGGACCCCGCTATTCCCTGATAAAGACTGAAGTTGATCTGGGGGTGGTCGAGTGCCTCAGAATACTGTGTGTAGGCCCAGTGGGGGTGGACTTCCTCATTATTCAGCCTGGTAATTTTGCATGCTATACCCCAGGGGGCATGGCTTGCAATGACATGATGGCACACAGTCAAACTTCTGCTACACCGCCCAACTTGCAAGCTCCAGCAGTCAGCCTCTATCCTCCGCTAGGTGCCAACTGAGCACTGGTACTTCCCCACTACTCCCCCGCCAGAGGAGGAGAGCAGTCTATAGGACAATCAGTCCTCCACCCCCCGGCCGGCACTCTGAGTCCTGGGCTCATTCCTGAACACGGATCATCGGCATCATGAGAGGTACTGCTACCACTGTGCTGGTGAGCCAGCTTGAATGCTGTTTGTTTTTATTTGGAGATGCACAAAGGTGTCGGTATGGACTCTGTGGCTGTGAAACTGAATGAGCAGTCAGTGATAGCAGCGAAGGGGTGAAAGCAAAGATCCTGAAGAACAGTAATTAAACTTATAAACAAATTGGAACAGATATATGAAATTAAAACTTTTAAACAAGATTATAGTGTGATCGGTTAAAACATTAAAGCTGTTTAGGGTTTGAAAAGAAATGTCGGCTGTTGACATTCTGAAATTTCTGAAAACTCTAAAACGTGCATATTGATTTCTTTTGGATGCTGTATCCACTTGTTTTTATCTGTGCATTAGTCAGATTGCAATCATCAGTAACAACCAGTAAGGATGCAGGAATTTCTCTAGTCATAAAGAGCTTTATTTATTTATTTATTGCATTTTGTTGACCAGGTAAGCCCTCTGACATTAGAAGTCCCTTTTTCAGGGGTGACCTGGGATTAATAATACATATGGAAACATAACACACAAGCAGGAAGTCAATGAGTGCTACATATCAAAATAAAAGCAGAGCGCCAATGATCAATACAAGCTCTGGCCACAACAAGACAACAAACAGCCAGTCACAAAAGTTAAACAAATATGTTTCATCATAATGCTGCATGAATTCTTCTCAGACAGTAGCAACATTCCATCCACTGGCACTGCTGAAGGACTGCAAGATGCAGTCTGACATTCTGATTCAGAGTTTTTGGCCTGATGGTGGATAGACTTCTTATTTAAACTCTCCCTCTGAATGAGGAAAACATTCAAAAGGTACGCTTTTAACAATTTGTTTTTGAATCATTTTACAATAGCAGTAAGGCACTCCCAAGATTAGATTAACAGTCAATCACCCTCTATGGGTAATGTGGTACTTGGTTGTACCTCGTACAACGTTACACTCCCTAGGGGTGTCTAATGGATTGTTAATTTACCCTGGTCTTGCCTTACTGCATGAAAGTTCACATCTCTTGGTGCTGTGTCTTTAAGAGATTTTAGAGGTCATAAAACATCACTTGTTTATCAGAATGTTTTCTTGCACACTATGAAATTGATAGAAAGAATGTCAACTCCTAATTGGCCAAGAGCTACTTTCAGTCAGGCCATTATCCTAGCACAACAGCCCAGCTGAAAGTAACCCCAAAAAAACAGATTTAAAAAATACATCCAATTTACTAAAAAGGACCCATTTCATAACCTCAATAAGGCACTCCAGACTGTGTGTCATGGTGGGCTAATGGCCTTCTTGGATGATGGAAGCATTCTGCTTTGCCTCGTGCTTCAGCCACCTGAGGCAGACCACTATACCACCATTTTGCACCACCTGTCGTGCCTTATTGCTTAGTACTTGATAAAGAGCATTATAGAGAGATAGTTATGTCCCATTTTAATGATCAAAACAACTGTATGGAACTCCACTCCAATCCCACAGACATTTAAAAAAAGCTGCATCACGTTCTTACTCAGGAATGCAATAATGATGACATCACAGATGATGAATTTAAATTCTTGTGGCAAGAGTATCCAGTGATTCCTGGATTTTACATTCTACCCAAGATACATAAAAATGCCACTAGACCACCAGAGAGACAAGACCTACTGTCTCAATGGTGGATTCCATCTGTGATAACCTGGGCAAGTTTACTGACTTCTTCCTACAACATCCAGTGCAGTACTTAGCGTCTTGTATCAGAGACACCTTACACATTTTAAGAAGCTTGCAAGGTACCGAATGGCATAGTGAATTCACCTGGCTTAGTACAGACGTAAACACAGTGTACACCTCAATAAGGCACAGTTAAGGGTAAGGGCATGTCTGTACCTTTTGGAAAACTGCCCAAAAGCATCAGAAATACCAACACCTTTCATCCTTGCTACCATACAGTACATTCTCACACATTATGCCTTTGAATTTGAAGGCAGGTACTTTCTCCAAACTTGTGGCACATCTATGGGAGCTGATAGGCCCTCATTTATGACAAATTATTTGGGGGATTATGGAAAATCAAATTACACATATTTAAAATCCACAGACAAACCCATTTTTCCCAGAATTAAACATTGATACTGGCCCTGAGGCTGGCCATCACCTCCTCAGTCCTCTCCCTCGTGGACTATGGCCTACTAGTATATAGGGCAGTGGACAAAACTTCACTCAACAAGATCAAAACAGAACTAAACAAGGCCTGCTGGCTGCTCATAGGGGCCCCCAGACTCACCCACACCTGCTCACTATACGTACAGGCAAAATTACTCGACTTTGATGAGAGGCTGCATTACCAAACATGCCTTCTCTCCAAGAAAATATTAGCTGGCCTAATACCCCCTGGCTTATCTGCTGTTCTCAACCCCTCTGTCTCCACGGTTTCCACCCGACGTTCCCACAAAAGGTCCTTACAAATACGCAGAGTAAGGACATCACTAGCCCAAAGGTCTTTCCCTTGTTGAGCACCACCCTGGTTCAACTCCCTACCTCCTGTGATCTCATCAATACAAAGGATTGGCCCTTTTAAAACCTCCCTTAAGCATCACCTGTTTGCCACCCATTCCTGTAACTCTTTGTAAGTCCCCAGGACTCCAGCCGCCCGGGACCCTCCATTTCTACCTCGCACTCCTATGTGTGCTAGTCTCAGGATAAATAATGTTACATGAATTTGTGTTTAGCTACCATCTTGTATAGGATCTGACCCACTTCCTTAATTATGTATATACTGTAATGAATGTTATACCCTCTGACTTGGTTCTCACTGAAACTGTTATGCATGTGTTTTATAAGATGGATATATGATTGTCTACTGTCCCTTGTCTTTGTACCTTGATGAGGAGCCTTTGTAAATGAGTCTGCTGACTCAAAGGGTTGCAATTCTGATAAATAAATACACTGATGATGTGATTTGTGTATGGGGAGAACATTCTGATATACAGGAGTTCATTAAGTGGCCACATCAGAATGATTTAAATCTTAAAATTACATAGAGGTTCAGTAGGTAAAGCTTGTTTTTTTTTTTTTTTTAGAAATCGCACTCTCTAGTGATGATTTTGGCAAAACCATCACATGATGCTTCAGAAAACCCATAGCTACAAATTCTGTACTCAAAGCAGACCACTCACATCACTCCACTTTGACAAAAATCAATACCATTTCACAATCTCAATAAGGTACTCCAGATGGTGCATTATGGTGGACTAATGGCCTTCCTGAGTGATGGAAGCACCCAGCTTTGCCTCATGCTTCAACCACCCAAGGCGGGCTGTTATCCCACCATATTGCACCACCTGCCATGCCTTATTGCTTCGTATTTGATAAAGAGTATTATAGAGAGATAGTTATGTCTCAACTTAATGATCAAAATAACTCTAGGGAACTCCACTCCAACCCCACAGACATTTAAAAAAAAGTTATATCACATTCTTACTCAGGCATGCAATAATGATGACATCACAGATGATGAATTTAAATTATTGTGGCAAGCGTATCCACTGTTTCCTGGATTTTACATTCTACCCAAGATACATAAAATGCCACTAGACCACCAAGGAGACCTACTCTCTCTCAGGGGTAGATTCCATCAGTGATAACCTGGGCAAGTTTACTGACTTCTTCCTACAAGATCTAGTGCAGCACTTAGCTTCCTATATCAGAGATATCTCACACATTTTAAGAAGCTTGCAAGGTACTAAATGGCATAGTGAATTCGCCCGGTTTAGTATTGACATAGAGGCAGTGTGCACCTCATTAGGGCACAATCAAGGGGAAGGGCATGTCAGCACTTTTTGGAAAACTACCCAAAAGCATCAGAAATACAAAATCACACATGCCCACACAATGCAAAGCATCATGGGCTGCATATGCAAATCACCACAGAATGTTACGCTGGTTCAACTTTAAGCAGAATTGCATGGTGCCGAAAGGCCTCTCACACAGTTTGCAAAGGGTGCTAACAGATGACATAGACACGTGTTTCGCCCTACTAGGACTCATCAGTATGCCTCGTCTGTTTGACACCCCAGTGGAATGAACCAGCTACCCTAAGACGGTCTGTCTGGGTTATGTTGTGGTGAACCCATTAAAATAAAAAAAATATTTAAAAAGACAAAGAACCTCTGTGCACAAACACTGAGGCAAGGGTTACCCCAAAGGGCATTTGGCTGGGAAGCCAAGTTTCAAGAAAATACAAAATCACACATGCCCACACAATGCAAAGCATCATGGGCTGCATATGCAAATCACCACAGAATAATACCAACACCTTTCATCCTTGCTGCCATACAGTACATTCTCACACATTACACCTTTGAATTTGAAGGCAGGTGCTTTCTCCAGACCTGTAGCACTTCAATTTGAGCTGCTATGCATGGGGGGGTGGGGTGGAAAAGAGGCAAGGCTGGAGGAATGGTCAAATGTATGGCAGTTTAGAGGCAATGCAAGAAAGTGCAAAGTAATGCACCAGGGAAACAAAAACCCAGGGGAAGAGCACACAATGGGGGGGGGGATAATAACAACAACAAAAATGGAAAGGGACCTGGGGGTAGTCATATCAGATGTCCTAAAGGTAAGCAAGCAATGTGAGAAGGCAGTAAGGAGGGCTGGGGGGACTGGGCTTTATAAGGAGAAGCATCACCAGTAGAAAACAGGAAGTTGTTATCCCCTCTGTACAGACAATTGGTGTGACCCCATCTGGAGTACTGCGTGCAGTTCTGGAGACCCTATCTCCGCAAGGATATAGACAGGATGGAGGCAGTCCAGAGAAGGACAACTAAAATGATGCAGGGTCAAGCTGGCCCGGTGGTGCTGAGGGTTGAGGCACTGGATGCCACACCTCATGCCACGCTGGCGACCCATGTTCAGGAATGGGCACGGGCTGCCAGGGGTCGGCAGGGGAGGAGAAGGATTGAGCATCTGGAGGACTGCTCTCCTTCTCCGGGGAGGGGGATCTTTCAGTGTCAGTGCCTGTTCATCCCCTGGTGGAGGTTGGGGGACAGGGTGCTGTGCTGCAGCAGGGAGGAGCTGGGGACAGACGCTTGGAGTAGAGTGTGCACGGAAGCGTGCACTCTCTCATCTCCGTCAGCATCATTGCACGTCCCTCAGCTCAAGGGGAAAAAGAGAAAATGATGGCCCCTGTATATGAGCAGGTTCCGGTGCCTGACCCTCTGGCCATGACAGTTCTGCCACCACGGCTCCACTCAGGTGGGGGCATCCCCGAGTATGAGGGTACGGGTTGCCGGAGCCTGGCGAGCCTGCTTGCGGGGCTAGGGGAGCCCTGGCAAAAAAACAGAAAAACAAATGGCGCAAAGTCTGCAACAGAAGCCATATGAAGAGAGAGACTAAAGGAGCTTAATATGTATACCCATGAGGAAAGGGGGAAGAGGGGGGACATGATAGAATTTTTCAAGTACTTCAAGGGAATCAACAAAGTCCAAGAGGGTAACAGCTTTCAGAAAAAGAGATGTGCAAGAACAAGGGGACACAATTTGAAGATAGAGGGGGACAGCTCAGGGGCAATGTGAGGAAGTATTTTTTCACAGAGAGGGTAGTAGACACATGGAACGGCCTTCCTGAGGAGGTTGTGGGGTCAAAAACAGTGGGGGAATTCAAGAATGCATGGGACAGACATAAGGCAATTCTGGTGGGGGGTAGGAAGAAGTTAGGCTGTTGGTTAACCAGGATCTGCAGCTTATCCAATAGGTAGGGAATGGGCAGACTAGGTGGGCCAAGCAGTCCTTATCTGCTGTCAGAGTCTATGTTTCTATGCTATGGCACCCATTTATGACAAATTATTTGGGGGATTATGGGAAATTACACATATTTAGAATCCACAGACAAACCCATTTTTTTCCGAGAATTAAACACTGGTACCGCTACACTGATGATGTGATTTCTATATGGGAGGGAGAACAGTCTGATATACAGGAATGCATTAAGTGGCTACATCAGAATAATTGAAATCTTAAATTTGCATACAGGTTCACTAGGGAAAGCTTGACTTTTTTAGAATTCACACTCCCTAGTGATGAATTTGGCAAAATCATCACACAATGCTTCAGAAAACCCACAGCTATAAATTATGTCCTCAGAGCAGACAGCACACATCACCCCACTTTAAAAAGATCAATACCAGTTCATAATTGCTATAAAGCACTCCAGATGGTGCGTTATGGTGGGTTAATGGCCTTCTTGGGTGATGGAAACACTCAGCTTTGCCTCATACTTCAACCACTCGAGGTGGGCCATTATCTAACCATACTGCACCCCCTGTCAAGCCTTACTGCTTAGTACTTGATAAAGAGCATTATAGAGAGATAGTTATGTCTCATCTTAATGATCAAAACAACTCTAGGGAACTCCACTCCAACCCCACGGGCATTTTTAATAAAGGGCTATGTCAGATTCTTACTCAGGCATGCAATAATGATAACATCACAGATGCTAAATTTAAATCCATATGGCAGGAGTAAACAGTGATTCCTGGATTTTACATTCTACCCAAGATACATAAAAATGCCACTAGACTACCAGGGAGACAATACTTACTGTCTCAGGGCCTTGCACCCCCCACCCACCCACCCAAATAAACATACAGGCGCTGAATCAGAGCGGGACACTACAAGCTCCCTCCTGGAGCTGGGGAACTGAGCAGTGCATTAAGAGGTAAAGGATACCTCCTCCCTTGAGCTGCATCCTGTGAGGGGTGTTAGCCCCACCTGCCCCAGCCACCCACCATCATCCCTTAATTTATTGGCTCTTTCCTATGACATCACTTCCTGTCTGCTGCTTTTTCTAAGTCCCCACTTTTCCATTTGCAGGTTATACCTGCCAGCCACTAGAGGAGCCTACAGACCCTATCTCAGGTACAGTCAAACAAACCTCTACCCCCAAACCTCCTGGGTCCTTCTGTCAACCTGTGCCACTTTGCTCCTCCGCTACCTCTGCTTACCTCGAATCTCTGGCCACACCGATGCGCCTCTACCTACTTCTAATCCCTGTCTACATCTCCCCCAGCCCCCGTCCCATAGCTCACTGTACATCCGGACCCCCAGCCTCACCTCCTAGCCTGCACCCTGTGACCACTAGGAGTCGCTATTTCTCACCATGTTTCTGGCCCCAACCAAGCGTGCCTCAAGCCCCAGAACACAGAGCTCAGCTCCCACCCTGGTCCCTTCTTTAGCTGCCCTGGCTGAGACTAGAACCTGGTACCCTCTGTACCAGAGTCCGGGACACTACCACTAAGCCAAAATGGTAACTACGCTAGCTGAACAGCACTCAAAATACTTCTACCTTTCTGCCCTGCTGCTACGGCAAGCACCATGTCAGCCCACCTCCTCCTAATATGCCTCCCTCTCATACTTACTCTGGTTCCTATAACCCAGCAACCAGGCAGCCCACCCAGTACACCGGCCCTAGCATCAATTCCCCCCGACATAATAAGATCCCACCCTACTATGACCATGGGCCCCTTCCCACAGCACCCATCCCCAGGTTACCTCCCCACCGCCTACCCTGGCACCCACTGGTGGCTAATCACCCCTGCCCTCCCAACCGTGCTGACCCTACCCATCCCCTGCTCCCTGACGGCCTCCCCCCCCGAATACCCACTGAAAGCTCGCTAAACTCCACCCCCTAGCTAGAGCCATGATCCTCCTACTACTCCTCACAGGCAATATACATCCCAAACCAGGCCCCACCCAGACTAGCCCCACTACTGGGACCGCCGGTCTCCATATAGCCTCCATGAATATATGCAGCATACTCAAAAAATTTGATTCCCTCCAATGCTGGGTCATGCTGCATAAACCAGATGTCATAGCACTGGTTGAAACCTGGCTGTCAAAATCCACCCCCGACCACTTTGTCTCACTACCAGAATACACCCTATACTGAGAGGATTGTGCTGGCAAATATGGGGGAGGCTGTGCTATCTATACCAGGGACTCACTTACTGGACTAGCACTTCCTGCCCCAGTTCTTGTAAACGGGGCTCAGGCCCTCACCCTAAAACTTATGCCTGACTCCACCAGGGGCCCTCTGTATCTCACTACGGCATACATTCTGACAAAGCACCAAAATCTGGCGATGTTATCCTTAACCAATTGCCTTGCTACCCTCCAACACAAGGTTGATCACATCCTTGTGGGGGACCTAAACGTGAACTGGCTCAGCGCCTCCTCTTCCACCACCTGTGATACCTTCGTGGCTATGGATCTGACGCAGCTCATCTCCCAACCCACAAGAGTAAACTTCAAGAGAGGTACCAGTACCCTTCTAGATGTAATCATCACAAACCGCCCCCAAAAAATCCAAGATATCCAGGTCTTCCTGGACTCACTTAGTGATCACTCCCCAATCCTATTCTGCTGGACGACCCCCACATCCATACTTAAAGCCCAACCCACGCTCCGCAGGTGCCTCAGACCTGGTGGGCTAAAAAGTCTCAAATGACTTCTTGCCCAGATAAACTGGTCACCACACAGCATGCTCCTGACATAAACACTGCCCTCACCTTCTTTTCTCAAACTTTCAACAAAGCCTGTTACCTCTACGCGCCCCTTACCAGAACACATACCAAAAAGCCCAGTGCGCCCTGGGTTACCCCTGCCCTACATCAACTGCTCAAGCACAGGGATAACCTATGGCACCTTGCCACTGAAACAGGTCAGGTAGCTGACAGACAGGCTTATAATTCAGCACGGCACAAGTGCACCTGGGCCATCCGTAAAGCGAAGGCCGACCAATACCAGGCCACGCTCACCTCCTCCTGGGGGGTGTGTGCAAACCTTCTGGGACAATGCTAAACAATTGAATGGGAGTGCCCGCTCCCCCTCCAGCACAGATCATCATGGACGGCTCTACCTCAACTGACCCGGCCTGCATAGCCAAATTCCTAAACACTACCTTTACGGACCTTAGCTTGGTCCTCCCCAGTAATTTCTTCGACCCTCCGCCCTCCCGACTGGCCCCTGTCATCCAATGCCCTTGTTTCCACCTATGCAGGGTAACTGACCAGGAAGCCAGACCGCACCTGCTCAAAGCTTTAAAGAGCAATAGTCCCAGCAGTGACTCCCTTGGACCCCAGCATTCTCTGTCGGGTGCTGGACCAGGTACTTGCTCCAGTCACCACCCTACTCAACAAATCCCTCTGCCTGGGGCAATTCCCAACTGCATGGAAAACGGCCATAGTTACGCCCATCCACAAAGGCGGTGACAGGTCTAATGCAGGGAACTACAGACCGATCTCCATCCTCCCACCTCTCTCCAAAGCCCTTGAAAAGCTAGTGGCCACTCAAATCGCTGAGTACCTAACCAAGTACAACATCCTCTGCCCAGAACAGCACTGCTTCCATGCAGGGCACAGTACTGGAACGGCTCTAACTGAGTTTTCAAACTTCATACACTCCTCTCTGGATGCCGGCGCCCTAGCCGGTGCAGTGTTTGTAGATCTCTCAAAGGCCTTCGACACTGTCTCCCACCCCCTCCTGCCTGAAGCCCTCTCTCATACTGGCCTGTCTACTGAGCCGATCTCTTGGTGCACTAGCTACCTATCTGACCGCCTTCAACGTGTCAAAATCAACGGGACACTTTCCACAACCTGTCCCATCCACTCAGGTGTCCCCCAGGGCTCCATCCTGGGACCGCTACTCTTCTCAGTCTACCTCAACACCCTACCCAGTGCATACACTGGTAGAATTCTGTTGTATGCAGATGATGCCATCCTCTTTGCCACTCACTGCAATCCCAACGCTCTCCAGGGCACCCTACAACTCACCTTCAATGATGTAGAAACCTGGTTCAAAGAGCACAGACAATCTCAAAAAATCAATCTCAAAAAAAATAAATCAATGCTCTTTGCCCACCCTCAAAACAAAGCCAGTAACTTCCCACTACACATCCTCACCAGCTCCAAGCAACCCCTTGAACTAGTCTGCTCATACAAGTACCTTGGGATCAGCTTCGATACAGCCCTCTCCTTCCACACCCATATTGATGCACTGGCCTCTGCCACTAATGTGCAGCTAGGCATCCTCTACTGCTATAAAAACTGTCTCCCCCTCTGTTGCCCTCCGACTAGCAGTTATATCCTCGATACTGTCCCTGGTGGACTATGGCCTACCAGTGTATGGTGCGACTGACTCGACCGCCCTCAATAAAATCCGCTTTGTCCTTAATAAGGTATGTAGGCTTATTGCAGGGGCCCCCAGGCTTACTCACACATGTCAGCTATATGACTTGGCAAGGCTGCTAAATCTGGACAAGCAACTTCAATACCAAACCAGCCTCATTACGAAAAAAAAACCTTCTCAGGCTATCCCCGGGCTGTCTGCCTCAATCCGCCAAGCCCAACCCTTGGTCAATACCCGAACCTCCTGCAAGATCACCCTTCTGATCCCTAGAACCAGGACAAGCCATGGACAGAGATCTTTCTGTTATAGAGCCCCAGCCTGGTTTAACGCGCTCCCACCAGCCATCTCTGACACCACTACTATCTCCACCTTCAAAACTGCACTGCGGAACCAGCTATTTAATGCACGGAAGTGCACCTGTCGCTAGTTGTGACTTAGTCCACCACATTCTGACAAAGCTCGCATGAGCGGCACCACTGAAACTAGAATGGTTCCTTCGCTCTACAAATTTTGTAAATATAAATGGTCATGATTTTATTACAATTTGAAACTCTGTGATGTTACAATGAGCCTGTAATGTAATGTATTTGTCCTCAATGTGATGTAACAATGAGCCTGTAATGTATTGTGTTTGTCCTCAATGTGATGAGGTACTTTTGGAAATGAGCCTCTGGCTCAAAGGTTGTAAACCGATGTTCAAATAAATAAATAAATAAAAAGGTTCAATCAGTGATAATCTGGGCAGGTTTACTGACGTCTTCCTACAAGATCCAGTGCAACACTTCAATGGTGCATCACTAATGAGAAAAATTGTACACTTTTTTGAGCGACCAGCGCATTATAAATATGGGCAAAGCTGACATTACATTTTGGCCACAATTTGGGATCCTCCGTTTAAGGACACAATTGTAACATTCTTTCAGCCACATGACTTTAAGGAACTGGGGCCAGATTTACAAAGATTTGCCCCAGGATAAACCATGTTTACATGACACAAACTGGGGTTTGTGCCATAGTGGTATTCACAAAAGCCCAGTTTGCATCTGCAAAATGGATCTGCAATGAAGCAAAGGTTTGAGGGGACCGCAATGCAAATGGGGGGGGGGGGATCCAGCATATTCGCACAATCCCATTCATGAAGCATTTTTCCACACAAGGGCCTTTTGCAGGTTCCCTGTGTGGAGAAAAATATTGCCAAGAAAAACTTCCCATTGCAGCCCTAGTGGTTGTTGGAGGCAGACAGGGTGCCCCCACCCACAACACCATGTCCCTGGTAGTCCAGTGGTCCCCCTCCCTGACCCTCGATCACCAGCCTGTAATATAAATAAAAATATCCCAGATAGTCTAATGGTTCAACCCCCTTCCCCGATGTCTGATCACTGTCCCCTTATAGAAAAACAATTTCTCTGGTAGTCCAGTGGTTTCCCCCCTTCCCGATGTTCGATCGCTGTTCAATTATTCAAAAAATGTATTTCCTGGTAGTGTAGTGGTCCCTTCCCCCTCTCCAATCACCGAGCGCCCTCCCGGTATTTTTTTTCCCAAAGTTCCCTGGTAGTCTAGTGGCCCCTCCCCCAATGGGGCTGGCAGTATAGCCTAGTGGTTAGAGTAATGAGCTGTGAATGAGCTTGGTACATCCAGCTAACCTGGGTTTGAGTACCACAACCTCCACTTGCATACTGTGTGACTTGGGTCAAGTTACTTAAACACCCAGTGCTCCCGGGTCACCCTTGAAAACAGGCACTTGTGCCTAGTGGGCCTTACCTGGTTACCAAAGAATAAAATAAATGTCCGATCACCATCCTATTATTCAAAAAATGGATTTCCTTATAGTCTAGAGGTCCCTCCTCCTCCCCCAATGTCGGATCAGCCTCCCTTTATTCAAAAATCAAAATTTAAATACCTGTACATTTTCTTTCTCCAATGGCTGGTCTCCGGGCTTCATTACACTTGGGCTGTACCCCCTGATGCTGGTTGTCAGGCAGGAACCAAAACTCTGCAGCAGGGGGCATCCAACCCATCATCTCCGTCTTCCCTCAGTAGTTCCAAAAGCAGTCCAAATGTGGCAATACTACGAGAACTTGGAAACAAAACACAAGAAAATTAGGGCAAACATGGCTGTCTTCCCTCAGTAGTTCCGAAAGCAGTCCAAATGTGACAATACTATGAGAACTTGGAAACAAAACACAAGAAAATTAGGACAAACGTGGCCCTGAGGCCAGCCAACTATGTACATTCTGGGAGGGAATCTGAAGCCCGGAGACTAGCTGTCAGAGGAAGAAAATTTACAGGTATTTAAATTTTGATTTCTCTCTCCTAAGCTGGTCTCCAGGCTTTATACACTTGGGATATGCAAAAGCAGTACATCCCCAGATGCACCGGGTGGGAAGAATGTCCATTGCCCTTAAGGGTCCACCACCACCTGAAGCACTCGGCGGCCAAAGGATGCCTCTGGTGAGGACATCACGTTTAGCTTGTAAAACTTTGTAAATGTGTGAATGGATGATTAAGTGGCTACCCTGCATAAGTCTGCTAGAGACGCTTCTCTGAAGTTCGCCCACGAAGTGGCCATAGCTCTGGTGGAAGGGGCTCTCACTGGGCCAGGTAGAGGTACCCTGACCTCGTTGTAAGCCGTGGTGATGACGGATCTGATCCATCTGGCTAGCGAGTCTTTTGAAGCTTTTTACCCATATTTTGGCCTGTAGTTACAATGAACAAGCTTGATGTTTTACGTATAGCCTCTGTCCTCTTGATGTACATTTTTAATGCTATTCTTGGGTCTAGTGAATGAAATTCTCTTTCCTTTTCATTTTTGGGGTGTGTGCAGAAGGAAGGTAAAATAAGCCTTGGTTGCAATGGAAAGGAGACATAACTTTGGGTTAAAACCCTGGATCTGTATGAAATACCACAGAGTCCTGATGAAAAACAGTGTACGGCTCTTTGGTGGACAACCCTTCCAGCTCGCTGATTCTCCTTGCTGAAGTAATAGCTACAAGAAAGACCACCTTCATTGTTAGATGCATGATGGAAGTCTCCTTAAGAGGTTCAAAAGGTGCTTTGGTTAAGGTTTTGAGAACCAGGTTAAGTCTCCAAGGTGGAACCGTTTGTTTGATTGGAGAGCGTTTTAATGTTGCCACTCTTAGAAACCTCCTGGCATGAGGGTGTGAGCCCAGTGAGTCCCTCGAGTCTACCAACAAAAGCACCCCCAGAGCTGAGACCTGAACTCCTAGGGTGGCTGGTTGCAGCCCTTTTTCAAATCCCTCTTGAAGAAACTGTAATAGCACAGGTAATGATATTAGATGGTCCTGTATATCTTTGGATTGAAGCCAGAATAAGAATTTCCTCTAGATTCTATAATACAGTTTAGAAGAGGAGAGGTGACATGAGTTCACCATCATTTCGATTACCAGTGCTGTGTAGCCTAGCTCCTTGAAAGTTTCCCACTTAATCTCCAGGCCGAGAGGGACAGGTTGCTCAAACTGGGGTGCAGGACTGGACCCTGATGGAGAAGGTCTGGGCTGAGTTGGAAAAATACAGGCAGTCCTATTGACAGTTGAATGAGAAGTGGGAACCAAGGACGGCGAGGCCATTTGGGACAGACTAGGAACATCTCTGCTCCATCTTGGGCCACTTTGTGCAGGACTCTGGAAAGCAGTGGTATCGATGGGGGGGGGAGGCATACAGGAGGATGAACTGACTCCAGTCTAGGGAAAGGTCCTACTGCTAGCTCGTCCCTGGCCAGGGAGCAGAATTGTTCTGCCTTGGAGTTTCATCTGGATGCAAACAGATCTACTTGGGGATTGCCCCATTGTCACTGTCCTTCAGCTCCCACTCCCCTGGTAAGACATCTTGGTGACTTAGCCAGTCTGCTGTGACATTTTCCGGTCCTGGAATGTACATGGCTTTTATACTCACCAGTTGTTGCTCTGCCCATTGAAATAAAAGAAGTGACTCCTGAAAAATTTTTGAGCTTTGTGTGTCTCCCTGATGGTTGATGTAGGCCATCGTTGTCCAATTGTCTGTTAGAATCAACACATCCTGATTGCGTACTTGTTGATGGAAGTGTATCAGGGCTAGATGAACTTCCCTCATCTCGAGGACATTTATGCTGTACCTTGATTTCACCAGTGACCATTTGCCCTGTGCCAACAGCTGATGCAGGTGGGTCCCCCCATCCCCTGAGGCTTGCATGGTCGTGATTCTGATTTTGTGTAGATGTCCCAACTTTCACCCCCTCATTACATTTGATTTCTGAGACCACCATTGGAGGGAGGATTTTATCTGTTGAGAAACAGGGATTAGCTGGTGCTGGCTGTGTCTGGACTGGGACCACAGTCTGAGCAGATGGGCTTGAATGGGCCGCATGTGCTCTAGAGCCCAGGGGACCGAATCCACCAGTGACACTAGAGTCTCAATTAGTTGCATGAAGGACTGTGTTGGCAGTTGGGCTGCTGTGTCAAATTTCTTGATGAGCTTCAGCACATCTCTGAATTTCGATTCTGGGGGAAAAACTTTGTTGTCCTGTGTCCTAAAGTCTGCCCCTAGGTGGCTCAAGTTTTGGCTCGGAGTTAGGGAACTTTTCTTCCAGTTGATGACAAATCCATGTGCAGACAGGCACCGGACTACCTCTGTCACTGCCTGTACTGCTTGGTTGAGCTGAGGGGCCTTGATGAGGATAACAGGAGCCTTGATGAGGATATCATCCGGGTAAGGGAAAGATGTATCCCCCTGTTCCGAAGGTGAGCAATTACCGCTACCAGCACCTTCGAGAATGTCCTTGGGGTTGCCAAAAGGCCAAAAGGAAGAGTTTTGAATTGGAAGTGTTGCTTCCCCATCTTGAATCTGAGACATTGCCTGTGTATCCTCTGAATGGGAATATACAAGTAGGCATCTTGCAGGTCGATAGATGCTAGAAAGTCCCCTTGTTGCAATTCCCTGATGATTGATGATAAGGTTTCCATCTTGAAGGGTCTGCTGTGCATAAAATGATTTAGGAATTTGAGGTCTAGGACCAGTCTGAAATCCCCTGTGCATCTGGGCATGATGAAGAATAGGGAGTATACCCCCCGACTGAACTTTGTGGGGGGAACCTACTCTATTGCTTCCGATTGCAGAATGTCTGTGAAAGCCTGTAACGTCGCCTGTCTTTTGGACGAGTTGCTTGAGATAGGGGTGGGCACCACATGCGGTAGAGATGGCTTGGACTCGAATTCTATCAGGTAACCCTTGCTGATAATGTCTAGTATTTATTTGTCCCATGTCATATGGACCTGTTCCTCAAGGAAATTTGAAAGTCTGCCTCCACTCGAGGATGAGTCGAGATGTGACTTCTTGCCACTGTTGCAGGTGTCTCTGGAGCCTCCCCCGCCACCTGATCCCCCTCTAAAGTTACACTAGTTACATGAGGAAAACCATGTTCTTTTTCCAGAGAAGTTAGTGTTTTGACCCTTGTTGTAACCCCTGTCACGAAAATTGCGCCTGGAGCCTGAGGACCATGATTTGCCCCTGCCCCTGGACTGGGGCATGTGTACCTTGGCTGTCTCCCCAGATTCTTTCACGGCCTCCTTCAGGGCTGAACAGAACAGATTTCCTTCATATGGCACATTCACCAAATGACTCTTTGGCTTCGGGCCTGGCAAGCAGACGCCTCTTCAAAGGTTGCAGCGAGCCAAGGTTTGATAGAGCATGGTCCGTGCAGCGCACCTAACTGCCTCCTCAGGCATGTTGGCTGCATAAGCTGAGGCTAGCCCCATTAATTGTAGCTGATGAATAATCAATGAGTTTTTCTTTGGGTCCTCTGCAAATTGAAAAGCTAGATCCGATGCCCAGGATACGCCGGCTCTGGCCAAGAAGAGATTTGCTGTTGCCATCTTAAGTGAAGTCGCTGAAGCTTGGAAGTCCTTCTTAATCGAGGCATACACTTTTCTGTCTACTGGGTCTCTTAGTGATGCCCCTCCTTTAGCTGGGATAACTGTCTTTTTGGTCAGGTTAGAAATAAGTGGATCGATTCTGGGGCAGTCTAACCACTTTTCCGATTGCTTCTTGTCGAACTTCAGAAGTTTAGAGATCTGACGTCGGACCAGGTATGTGCATTCTGGACCTTGCCAGTCCTCTTTTAGTAAGTCCTGTATGTCGGGCCGGGATAGGGAAGGCCGTGGCCAGTTTGGAGGTAGATGCCAGGCAAAAAGACTGTTTTGGTTGGGAAGGGACTTCTGGAGAAGATTCGAGGTGGATCTCGGATATGACCTTTTAAATGAAAAAAAATCTAGGTCCTCCAGGTCAAAGTTTCTGAATGGGAAGTCATCAGAGTCTGATGATGAGCCCACTATCTCCCTCTCTTTGGAGGAAGAGCTGGCATCTGAGGAGTCTGAGGAATGTCCTCTATGATGTTTTCCCTTGTGAGCACCCCTAGATCTACTTTGGGAACGAGACCTTTCTTCCTCCTGTGGCATGAGGAATGGTGATCATCCTCCTCTGATGATATGCATCTGTATCAGGATTTTTTCTTTTTGTCGTAGTAATGTGAGGATAACTGACCCTCATTGGATGATGATGGGGGGGGGTCCTTTTTCTTCTTGCCTTTTTGTGGGGTCTCATATCTGGGGACACTGGAGGTTGCCAGTCGAAGCCTGCAGGGTCCAGAGCAAAGGCCTTATTTAACTTGTCTATAATGTCTGGAGCTAGTGAGGGGGCTGCAGCCTGCTGGGTATCCCTGGCTGCCGTTGTTCTCTCTGACCTGAAGGCAGACGGTCACTCAGACCTTTCTTTGGTATCCATCTGAGTCGATGGAGAGGTTGCAGCTGCCGAATCCTCCCCATTCGTGGCCGCTGCCTTTTCACATGTAAGGCAAAGCGAGCCAGCAAAGGTGATCAGGAGCAGGGATTTGCATCGCTGACATTTTTTGCCCCTGCTAAACTTTTCTGAGGCCATGATTCCCAAAATGCCCTTTATTCAGTGTACCCTGCCCCCCGGGAGTATCCTAGTACGTCACTGAAATTTCAAGCTGGCACTTTAAGAACCACTTAGAACTGCTGCTTTCTTCACTAAAAACTGTTAATTTAAATCCCTTTCTTAAATTCGTCTGTTGAAGCAAGTTTTTCGGCTGGGGGAGCTGCAGGCACTGTTCCTGTTGTTTCCCCTGCAACAGCACTTCTAATGCTCCTCAGCACTTGTCGACAAAAAAGGTGAGCATTGATGAGCGGCCTGGCACGCATTGAGGAGTTGTACCATCGACGAGCAGCTGAAACTCCTAACAAAGCCGTTCATTGATCAGAAAAACATTGAGCTACTGCCGTAGCTCCAAGGACGCACTCCCATGCTCAATTGCTTTTTTCCCCACTTGCCTGAAAAGGCACTGAGAATTCCGTTTGGCTGAGGCCAAAGATGCGGGGGAAAAAAAGCGTGACGCTGAGTGGTGGGGCCAGTCTGTGCAGCTTGCAAGGCTGAGACTGGAAACCACCATGGAGCACTTGAATACAGCTCCTCATTAGCTAATCCTTATAGAAAAGAAATTTTTAGACTTACTGTCTGCTGTCTTCAGCTCTGTCACATGTGGCAGAATTCTGCTGCAGAGTATCTGCTCCTCTGAAGGCAGGAAGCAAACAGAGAGAAGTCGGAAATAGAGGGCTGGATGCCCCCTGCTGCAGATTTTTGGTTCCTGCCTGACAACCAGCATCAGGAGGTACAGCCCAAGTGTAATGAAGCCTGGATACCAGCTTAGGAGAGAGAAAAATATGTCCTGGTAGTCTAGTGGTCCCGTCCCTCCGATCACCAATCTCCTTTCTTAGTATTTTTTTCACAAAGTTCCCTGGTAATCTAGTGGTCCCTCACCATCCCTGATCCCCATGCTGTGAACCATGGAAAACCATAACCCTGGTGGTCTAGTGGACTCACCACCTGTCAGACAATGATCTCCCACACCGCTCTCCCAACCCAGTCCCCAGCTAGAGACCAGCACAGCCTTCCTCTCACCTCCACAGCTGGTCGATGACTGAGCTGTGAATGAGTGCATACTGTATACAGAGGGCTGTGCTGGTCACTGGCTGTGGATCAGGTTGAGGGGATTGGGGTAGGGGGATCAATGTCTGACAGTGCAGGAGGTCCACTAGAATACCAGGGTTACAGTTTTCTGCATATCACAGGATGGAGATCAGGGACATAGAGGGACTACAAGGGAACTCTGGGAAAAAAATACTGGGAGGGCGATCAGCGATCGGGGAAGGAGGAGGGACCACTAGACTACCAGGACAAATTTTTTTGAATAACAGGAGGGTGATTCAATACTAGGGGAGGGACTACTAGAAATCATTTTTCTGAATAATGGGAGGGTGTTTGGATATCGGGGGAGGGGGATAGACCACAAGACTACCAGGGAACAGTATTGTTCATATCTGGAGATGACTATCAGAAGTTGGGGAGGGGGTAGAGACCACTAGACTACAGGGATATTTCATAGGAAGTAATGGGACAGGGATTGGCATCAGGGACAAGGGAGGGACCACTAGACCACCAGTAACTACATATGTGTCAAGCAGGGGCTGGGGGGCGCTAGGACATCTGCAGCCCATAGGATTGATTGTCTGAGTAATATAGTGTATCACTGTAACTAATTCAATGTGATGTATAACTGACAGAACTATCTGTGTTTACTGTACAGATCCAGTTTACAACTTATCTCTGTAATTAATCCCGGGTCTCCCCTGAAAAAGGGCCTACTGTGGCCCAGTGGGTTTACTCGGTGAACAGAATTCAAATAAATAAACAAATGAGCCTGTAATGGGCATGGAAATGGACCAGCTAGCACCTTGCATGGCCAATGGGCTCATTTGCATGACTGCAACACAGGCCGTCTGTTCTTTGGTTTATGGCAGCCATCACAGAGGCCAAGCAGTTGCTACTTAGGAGATGGTGCTCAGACTTTATTCCTACCATCAATTAATGGGAGGACAATATGTAATAAGCAAGAAGGGTATGAGAGACTTTTATACATAGCTACTGACAGGAGGTCACTGTTTAATTCGATCTGGTATCCCTACTTATCCAATTTGCAGTTTGAAATCCAAACCTCACAGGGAAGGGGAACCCATAGTGGCCACCATTGTACAGTACAAATCAGATTAAACTGTTCCTCAAACTCACTGCTCTGGCATTGTTTTTTATGTTTGCTTGCACACATATGCAAGAAACATAGTGCAATCATCCAAAATGCAGTGCCATACAGTTGAAAGGGAGAGCTCCGCTTCAGTGAGCAGCGCTCCCCACACTCACACACGCACACACACACATACACACACAAGCATGCATATTGCATGCTCATGCACTCCTCCCCCCCCCCACCGCACACACTGTATGGCCGACAGGGGTGCCCAATCCCACGTCAGCTTCACGCCCCCCAAACAGTGTGGCAAACGTCCTGCTGCGCCTTCCTAAAAAAAAAACTGTAACAAAAAGGTTCCCTCGGCGTCTCCCCTGCCCACCTGCGCCCACCCTCTGTGCACTCTGCCTCCCCACACCCCCACTTCACCCCATACTTATCTCCGGAGTCTGGCGCGATGATCTTCGGTTGACCGGGAACACGTCTGCACTCTTCAAAGCCGACCGCGAATTGAGGAAATGCCAGAAAGCTGTATAATGTAATAAATAGGTTTTTTTTCAACTTTGATGCATATCTCAGACATTTTTTGGAATTTTGGCACCAAATTTTCAACATGGGGTTTTTGGGACCCCTCCTCATGATTTCTTGAACTGTCATGGCGTTAATCGGGCCCAAAGGGTGATTTCGCAGTCACTGCATGAAATCACCTTTCAGGACCAATTAAGGAAATGACAGTGCCAGTGTTCATAAGGTGGGCTCTCAAAAGCCTATGTTGCAAATTTGGTGAAAAATTCCTAAAACAGCTGTTTTACCAGCATCGTTGTAGTTCCTACACACGCCATAAGTTCGCTAAATGTTTAATATTTGTACTCCAGATTTCAACATTGCCATTTTACCACACCTCCTTATGAGCAGTACAGCTGTCATTTTTCATCTTGCCCAAAATGTGTTTCAGCATGTAGCGCACAACACGACGGTGTGCAAAATCAATGTATGGGACACATTAAGAAAATCACAGTGACACCATTCATGAGAGAGGTCTTAAAATGGCTATTTTGAAAATTTGGTGAAAAATTCCTAAAATGACTGTTTTACAAGCGTGCATTGCGCAGTTCCTACGTACGCTCATAAGTTTGTAAATTTTTTATATTTGCACTCCAGATTTTCAACATTGCCATTTTACCACACCTCCTTATGAGCTGTACAGCTGTCATTTTTCACATGTCGCCCAAAATGTGTTTCCGTGCATGTAGCACACAATGGCATAGTCGGTGTGAGCAATCAATGTTTGGGACAGATTAAGAAAATCACAGTGACACTGTTCATGAGCTGAGGTCTTAAAATGGCTATGTTGAAAATTTGATGAAAAAATTCCCAAAAATGACTGTTTTAGGAGCTCACATTGCGCAGTTCCTACGCACGCTTGCAAGTTTGCGAATTTTTAATATTTGCACACCAGATTTTCAACATTGCCATTTTACCACACTTCCTTATGAGCAGTACAGCTGCCATTTTTCACATCTTGCCCAAAATGTGTTTCCACACATGTTGCGCACAATGGTGCAGTCGGTGTGCGAAAGCAATGTTTGGGACAGATTAAGAAAATCACAGTGACACTGATCATGAGCAGAGGTCTTAAAATGGCTATGTTGAAAATTTGGTGACAAAAGTCCATAAAATGACTGTGTTACGACTTCACGAGTGAGCATTTACGTGGTTTCCACGCACCCTCGTAAGTTCATGAATTTGTAATATTTTCAGTCCAGATTTTCACCAGTGGCATTTTTCCACACTTCCTTATGAACAGTACAGCTGTCATTTTTCACAACATGGTTGAAATGTGTTTTCACACTTTCAGCACAGAAATGCGTGGTCACTGTGGGAAATCATTGTTCGGGACAGATAAAAAAAATCACAGTGACACTGTTCATGATCAGAGGTCCCAAAATGCCAGTGTTGACAATCTGCTGTAAAAAATTCCCAAACTAATTACATTATGGGTGTGCGTTGCACAGTTTCTACGCACACTTGTGACTTCAGCAGTTTTTTTTATATTTTCACTGCAGATTTTCAACATTGCCATTTTTTACACCTCCCCATGAACAGTACAGCTGTCAATTTTCACATCCTGTTCAGAATATGTTTTTGCACCTGTGGTGACAAATGCCATAGTCACTGTGCAAAAGCAACTTTCGGCTAACAAACTGATATTGCCACTGTTCATGAGGTGGGGGTCACAAAAAAAAATGTTGAAAATTTGGAGTGAAAATACCAACAAATGCCTGAGGCATTAGGGTTTCCAACCATAACGCCCCACCCTGTAGAGAATGACAGGCATCAGGGCTGTGACTTGGGATTGTCGCCTGCAATGTTCATACCATTCCACCCCCACCCACACCCTGCAGCCACTGAGAGGCATCGAGGTGTGCCTTGAACTCTTTGGCCCCAAAGTTCACCCCTTTCTCCTATACCGCACCCATCTCACCGTATTTCCTGATGGAATGGGGTGCGCATAAGGGCCAAAGACCCCAAGGCACACCATGACACTTGTAGGTGTCTGCAGGGTAGGGTGTGGTGAAATGGCGTGGCCGTTATGCCTGATGACCCAAAGGCACACCCCAATGCCTGTCACTATCTGCAGGGTGTTGATGGGGTTGTCTTCAGTTCAATACTTCACTGCCATTCCTATTATGCAGCTCTGTAACTCCTACACCACCAATGCCAATGCCAGCAAGCAAACATTCGGCATTGACAAATGCTTGTTTGTGCTTCTAATGCAGTAGCAATTCTAAATTCTTAAAACATAAACTCTTTCAACTACTACTCAGCTCACATACAATGCACTTACAGCCACAGTAAAGTCACTTCAACTCCATCTCCAATGGTAATGTAATGCATTTTCAAATGCAGTTACAGTGCAGTACTGTGCTGAACATATTTCCAGCACTGCAGTATCCGCCATCTTTCCTCTCGCCTACTGTACTGTAATGTATTGTAATCTACAGTAAATCCCATTCATAAAAAATAGAAAGGGTACAAGGGGTAGAGAAGTTCACTTTGTGTAATAAACTTAATTAATTTTACTTTTTTTTGTTTTAGTTTAATTTATGATAGAGTTAGAGCAGAGGACTACTCACCCGCTACTGTACCTGCCCGCTTGCTTGCCCGACTGTTTTTTTTCCATGCTGCTCTCATCTTACCCTCCATCTGACTCTGTACTCACATGCAGTACAAACACAAAAGTTTTTGAAGAATCTGCAGCTCTTCATCCCTCTCCCCAAAAAAATGGTATATGATCTGCACGGAGGAAATTTAAAAATGAATGATACATAGATACATAGACGGTGTCGGCAGATAAGGGCCTATGGCCCACCCAGTCTGCCCATTTGAGCTTGTAAGTTCAGTTTGTTTTCCTAGAAGTCTGTTTCCCCTTACCCCTGACCTCTAGAATTCCTTTATGTCTATCCCATGCATTCTCAAATCCCATGATTGTTTCAGTCCCCACCACTTCCTCTGGCAGGGTGTTCCACTTGTCCACCACCCGTTCTGTGAAGAAATTCTTTCTCATGTTTCCTCTGAATCGTCCTCCCTCCAACTTCATCCCATGCCCTCTAGTCCTGGAACATCTTTTGCTTAAAAATAGTGTTTTCCTGCACCCTGTTCCTCCCTGTAAGATACTTGTATGTCTCTATCATATCCCCTCTCTCCCTCCTCTCCTCCAGGGAGTACATGTTCAGTTCCTTCAACCTGTCTTCATAGGACTTGTGATGCAATCCATGCACCATCTTTGTTTCCCTCCTCTGAACCTTCTCTACCCTGTCTATGTCCTTACGTAGGTATGGTCTCCAGAACTGTACACTGTACTCCAGGTGGGGCCTCACTAGTGTCTTGTATAGCGGAATTATGACCTCCCTTTTCCTGCTGGTGATGCCCCTGCCTATACATCCCAGCATCCTATTTGCTTTACCCGCTGCCTTGTCACACTGTTTCCCTACCTTGAGGTCATCAGAGATGATAACCCCAAGATCATTTTCCTGCTTGGTGCATGCTATATCCTCACCCCCCAACTGATATATTGTGCTAGGGTTTTTGTGCCCCATATGCATTATCTTGCACTTCTTTGCATTGAATTTCCACTGCCAAACCCCTGACCATTCTTCAAGTTTCTGCAGGTCGCTTCTCATTCTGGCTACACCCTCTGGTGTGTCTATTCTGTTACAGAGTTTTGTGTCATCAGCGAACAGTGAAATTCTGCCTTCTAGATCCTGCGCAATGTCACTGATGAAGATGTTGAATAGGACGGTCCCAGCACTGATCTCTGTGGTACCCCACTGGTCACTCTTCCTCTGTGGAGTGACAGCCATTTACCACCACCCTCTGTGTCCTGCCACCCAGCCATTACCTACCCACCACACTACTGTCCTGCCCACACCCATATTCCCCAGTTTGTGTAATAGTCTTCTATGTGGCACAGTGTCAAAGGCCTTGCTGAAGTCCAGATAGGCCATGTCCACTGCCCTCCCGATCCACCTCCCTAGTCACCCAGTCAAAAATTCAGCGAGGTTGGTCTGACATGACCTCCCTGGTGAAACCATGCTGCCTTGGGTCCTGTAGTCCATTGACAACCAGATGTTCCACCAATCTCTCCTTCAGTAGTGCTTCCATGATCTTCCCCACTACCGAGGTGAGGCTGACTGGTCTGTAGTTCCCTGCTTCCTCTTTGTTCCCACTTTGTATAAGGGGATTACATCTGCTGTCCTCCAGTCTTTAGGTACCTCCCTGTTTCCAGTGATCGGCTAAACAGGATAGCCAGAGGTTCAGCCACCACCTCTCTTAGTTCTTTAAGGACCTGGGGTGCACCCATCTGGACCCATTGCTTTATCAACTCTTATTACTTCCAGTTCCTTCAGGACCCTTTCTCTGTAAAGGACTTGTGTCCATTTCTGCACCATTCTCACCCCTTGTACTCCCTTCAGACCCATTACCCCTCTTCCTCAGTAAAGACTGAGCAGAAATACCTGTTCAATATGTCAGCTTTACTGTTGTCATCCTCCACAGCTCCCATCCTCCCCTTCAGTCTCACTATCCCTCCTTTGTCTTTCTTTTTCACTTATGTACCTGTAAAAGGTTTGTCCCTTTACCCACTGATTTTGCAATATGTTCTTCTGTCTGAGCTTTGGCTTCCTTACTGACTTCCCTGCCTCCCTTTGCTTCTCCTGGTACTTCTCCCTATCCCCTTCTGCCTGTGTCTTTTTGTATTGCCTGAATGCAATCTTTTTGGCTTTCACTTTCTTTGCTACCTCTTTGGAAAACCATAATGGTCTCCTCTTCCTTTTCCTCTTGCTAACCTGCTTAATGCACAATTCTGTTGTTCTTATAATCCCCATTTTAAATACTGCCCACTGTTCCTCAACCCCTGATTCCTGTCCCATTCCCCTTAATGCCTCTTTCAAGTATCTCCCCATTTTCCCAAAGTCTGCCCCCCCTAAAATCCAGGATACGTGTTTTTGTGTGGTTTGGTTCTGCTCTTTCTATGATTTCAAACCACAATGACTGGTGGTCACTGTTACCCAGGTGCTCCCCCACTGTTACCCCCATCACACTGATCGTCACCAGCATCCAAGATCAGTGATTGTACTGTATGTGAGAACAACACCAGGTTTAAAATAAAACAGCACACTTGTACAGTACTTTCAAAGTGTCTATAAGGAGTTACCTTACTTTTCTTTTTCAGCATATCCTTACAGTACTGTATGTCCAGCTGGCAGTGAATAAACTGCATTTGCTTCGGGGGGGGGGTTGGAAAAGTGAAAGTGCAGCCTGTGCGATCTGTGGTTGAATGTTAAATCACAGAAGGGGAATTAAGAGGAATCCTTCATGGAGGTGAAGTAAGATCACTGCAGATAGAAAAAACAATTAAATTGAGCATCTAAAAAAGCACAATTTACAGCCCAATACTTCTATAATGCAGACTGTGAGTTCAGGAAAGCTGTCTGGACAGCTGCAATACAGCACTACAGTATACCTACAGTAGCTCAGTTCTCAGGAGCCACAAACTATTGTTGGGACCATGACAATTAGTGGTTGAGCTCTCAGATAATGAGCTCAGGTGCCTAGGATTCTTTTTTCCCCAAATACAATGATAAATGTACAGTACATTATTCTAGACAGCAGTGAAATCAGGCTCCAACTCAGGTTTTTATGGGTTGCTTAATGCCTGCACTGATCATTGCACTGCATTGTTAAAAAGCTTCCAGGGAGCTGAAAAGTAAGCTGAAACTGAAATGCAGCTACAGACAAGCCATTAGGAAACTTTTATTAATGCTGTGCAATGAGAAGTACACACAATAAGCAACTCATTGAAAAGTGATAAACCAGTGAGTTGGAGGAATAGTTTAATGTGACTTGTACTGTACCAACTAATTGGAGGAATGCTGGATAAGAGCTTAGAACAGCTATGTATAATGTCCTCCCATCCCACACTTCGCCAAGCCTCATGCTTATTTTGTTGGAGTTTCATAGATTCAACTAGGCTTTCAGCTTCTTATTGGACACCAGTTGTTAGCTGATATTTTTACTGTTCAGTGTACTGATCTGCTGCTGTGCTTCTCATTGTTTTTCTTTTTCTGCAAGCTAGCTTAAAGCTACACATCTCAGCATTGAAATTCATAGCACTGTCCTTACAATCTACTGCAGAGCAAATGGACTGAATGTGTGACATTTTTTTAATTTTAATAATAACATGCCTAAGATTCATGGGCCCCATGTGTTTAAAGGTTAAGAAATGTTTCTACTAAGTTAGTTTACTGTGTTCATAGTCTATGTCCCGATATAGTTCTACCATTATGAAGAACATTAGTTACACTGTGCACAGCAGGGATATTTGAATGTAAAATCATAGCGCTACGTAAATTCATAGCAGTTCAGATGTACAGTATGCTCTCCATTTCCCTCTCCGTGTGCTTTTTACTCTAACTCTGCAGTGTGTTAATTCTGTGTAGTTCCATGTTACAAACATCCATCACTCCTGCAGTGTTCATTTCCTCCATCTTTGCTCCTCGATTCTACTTCCTGCCTACTTCTCCATTTTGCTGCTACTTTAGCTTGCTTCTTCCCTGACAATAGCTAGTTCCTCTTTCCTTGCACAGTCCTCACTAGCAGTTTGCAGCAGTTTTGTCCAGTCTTCATCTCTAACCCACACCTTCTGAGGTATTCAAGTGCAGGTAGGCTTGCCCTGTGTACCAGAGATTGGAGTCTGTTGCTAATCATTCTATGCAGCTCTCACCAACAACATTGCTGTTTTCCAGTCTGTGTCACTAACTCATACCGTCTGAGGTATTAGAATGCAGGTAGGCTTAGGCTTGCCCTGTCTACCAGAGATGGGAGTTCTGTTGCTACTCATTTATAACCACAATACTTGTGCACTGTTGCTCAGTCCACACCTGCAGTTTCTTTTCCAGTCTCCATCTCCAGCTCTTATCTTCTGAGGTATCTGAGTGCAGGTAGCTTTGCTCCTTCTACCACAGATGGGAGTTCTGTTGCTAATCCTTTAAAACCACCCTATTCTGCATTTGACTTGGTTTAGTAGGTCCTATTGTTCAAGACTCAGGTTTGACCCCACTAGCTGAAGGTGGATTTTACAAACCCCTAACTTGTCTGCAGAGTGCCTCCCTGGAACTGGGCCCCTCAATCAGTGCTCAGCATCTGGCCTTAGCAGCTTGGGGTTAGTCTCTTTCTTTTACCACAATACGCAGCCACATATTAGCATTTTGACACCTATGCTACTGACACACAGCATCTACCACAGTGTGCAGCCATATATTGGCATTTGGGCACCTTCTACGCTACCGACACTGCATTACGGCAATTCTCAGCCACATATGGGCACCTTGGTGTCTTCTACACCTACTGACTCTTTGCAAACAATTCTGAAGCAGATCCACCAAGGTTTCCTCTGATGTCATCCCACTCAGCACAATATGCAGTGTATTGACTCCATGCCATCTTCTTCACCATCCAACTCTCCTGCAAACCCAGAAGAAAGTCCTGCAAGGTCCCTGGACTTATTCCCAAGCTCCCCAGCTCATAACCGGACATCAGCATCTTACTACTCCATTTATGGTTGGACCATTCCCGCCTTCTGACTGACCATAGAAACCTGGCATCCAACACTTGGCATCTGACCGCCAACAGGAATCGTAGTATGTATGCGGCCCTTCAAAGTCTCAACCTGTTTGAGGTCCCAATCTCAGCCAGCCAATTCCTCAACCAGGACCAGCTCCTTCATCAGTCATTTGAGACTTCATGGCTCCACTTGCCTTCAGTTTTCAATCTGCAATTTCATATTGTGACTATCAAAGTTCACCTCCAGGCTCAGCCTACTCCAGCACCTCTTGCTGTCCTTCCATCCACCAGTCATGCTCCTGTCACCTCAGCTCCTCCCAGTAATACTCCACATGTCAGTTATCTATCCACCTTAGAGTCTCCACTGCTCCAGAACTCAGTCTAGTGATGACTGAATCATGTCCTGTGACATCATTCCATGATATGAAGTCTTCAGATCCCAGACTCCTGAAGAAATTGACTGTGCCTGAATTCATCCTAGCATTTAGCCTCTATCCTGATGTGATCTATTCTACATTGCCCTCAAGCCATGAGGAACTGGATTCCTACCTACATCTTATCATCACTTTCAGAGTCGCATATGGAGGAACCCATTTCTAAGATTCCCATTGATCGTTGTCCACTAACGCTGCAGCAGCAGTGGCACATTACATTACCAAAGTACACTGTGCATTTCTCGACATGAGATCTTTTTCCATCACTTCTCTGGGCAGCCCGCTTACTCCCACTCCCTGTGCAGCTCTTTCCATTTGATTTCCTTTGCGCTCTAACAGTATCTCACGCTTCTTTCTCCACTAATCCAGCAAGCCTAGATCACCCATCAAGCTTGAATTTCACTCCTTTGCCAAGGCTTACTCGGACCTTCTCTAACCTTCCATCCACTGATCCTGACTGAATATTTTAGCCCAGCCTATTCAAATCATGGGAGTCAAGCCAACTGGCATCAACTTAACTACTACGTCTGCCTTGGATTTGCTGCTCATATTTTCACATCCACAGCATCTGTGGCTCTGCTATGCTAGCTATAATTGCTTGAAAGTTCCCCAGCCTCCTCAAACATCAGTCATTCCCCCATCTAGTCCGATAAACTTACAAGCTTCATCCAAGATTCTTGCTCCCATCCTTCTCACCTAGTTTTGCAGCATATCCTTTCCAGCTTTCTCATGGACTCCATGCAGGCATTTTAGTGCTCCCTCTGATGCCTTCTGCTGTTATAATCTGCAGCAGCAAAGGATTCTCCAGTAGTCCATCAGCTCTTGCAAAGGATCTTGAAGCAGAATTTCTCCTGGGGCTTTTAGCACACACCATTCCCTGCTTATCAGTCAATTCCATAAGTGTTGCTACTAGATAATTTCTGGCAAGAAGTTTCTCATTGTTGACTTATCTATGCCTCTGTCCCCATCCACCCTGTGCATCCACTCATAGGTTCCTTCAAAGATTTTGCTATCCTCTGCTCATACCAACAATGCATTAGCATGGATTTATGTGATAATGGTGATCGCCGAAAGGCTATTGCCATTAGGGCAACTGAACATCATCGAAAAAAAATTTCGGTAATGTACCCCCCGGCACACAGCAAAATGGTGCTGGGGACTTGGATTTTAGTATTTTATGTGGGGGGCTGCATCCCTCAGACACCCTACTGAAGGATTCTCAACTGCAGGGGGGTGCATGTCTGGGGGGTGCAAAACCGCAAAAAAAAAATTTCGGGCTGGGCACAACAAAACATACCTGCACCTGGACCTGTACCCGGCACCCAAACAACCCCATCCCTGAACCCACCTACCATGCCATGGGGCCAGCTCAGTGGCTCACTGTGGCACCACCCCTCATAAACCCTCCTGCCGCTTGCTGAATATGCTTACTCCCTCTCCGCATGTGTATATACAGTATGTAGCGACATCCTGTCACTATATCCATGAACCCTCCCATCCAGTCGCCCTCCCCAGTGGGTAGCCCCATTGACATGCACCTCAATTGAGTCACCATTTTTGTAGGCACCCAATCACGGTCACCTATTTCACAGGATACTCATTAGCACTTATCAAATGCTTTGGCCCTGGATCCTGACTTTTAAAAGCTGATGTATTTGACGCAGTTCAGTTGTTACCCATTCAGCTGTCTTTGGCATCTCTATGGCATGTTTTGGGAAGATCATTATTACTTTGCAGTTTGTCCGACCTTCAGTTACAAAAGTAGCTCAAAGCTTTTGATGTTTTCTAAGTTCTGCATTGCGCTGCACTATATGCTCTGCTGCATCTCCACCAGTTATGCTGCTCTCTTCGACCAGTCCCAGATTGTTACACCCTGGCCTCCATCATTGCATCTTTCTGAGATCTTCAACAACATCTCCTCTTTATGGGATTACCCAATAGTAGATGCTGCCTTCATAAGAGGTCATCACTGGTCCCTCCAGACAGTCTACAATTTTCTGACAGTCAACCACAGTGGACATCATCAACAAGGTCTATCCAATCAAAGCAGCTGTTTCATTTTTCACTTCCAGTTCAGACCTTTTCATCTCCTGCATCCTTCAGCAGACTCAGTCATAACTTCACCTCTTGTATTCAGTGGCATAACTTAGCATATTATCTCCTGCAAGCAAATGCCATCCTGTGGGCCATTCTAACCCAAGCCACCCGAGCTACGTTTACTACAGCATGAAAAGTATTCTTCATTATTCGCTCAGCAATTATCCCTAAGTACTTCTACTTAGGTTGAACAAATTCTCGCATTCCTAACTTTTTCTAGCAAGCCTTGCGATTATCATCAGAAACATTTCTACATCAACTTGACTTAGCCCTTCTTCCTTTCCAGGACATTTTTGTTCAAATCAGAGCAACTTCATCTGCATCAAAGAATAACATCACTGTGCACATCGTCAAGAGGCTTAGAAGATGGACTTCATCAGTTAATCCTGAAGCAGAAAGCAGACAAGCATTTAGGATCATCTCCTCTTAGCTTGCCCAGAAGACTGGCTGGTCAGTAGCCATGGATCCTCAGAGGTTTCCTCCACAGTGTTTTTTCCTCTCCCACGTGCTACTGGTCACACTCTCAGTGAGTTGGAGGAGGTAATCATTTTGGGCTTTCTGTTCTCAACATGCTGCCTGGCTTCCCTACCAAGGGTGAGAATAGAGAAAGGCCAAAAGTTTAATCAGTATACACAAGCACAATTGCTATTCACAACACACTGAAATGGGAGGGCTAAAGCCCACGGATCAATGTGGGGAATAGCTCCTCCCACATTCCGCATAAAAGCAGCCTACTCGTTACAGTCCACACTCAGTGTGCTTCGTCACACCCACCATCCTCCCTATCTTCCTACTCTGCTGGCACTGTACTCACCCTTAGTGCTGGGCCTTCTATTCCCTATATACTGCCTGGCTTCCCTACCAAGGGTGGGAATAAAGAAAAGTCAAAAGCTTAATCAGTGAACAAAAGCACAATTGCTGTTCACAACACATTGAAACCTGTCTTATTGAAAAATTGTATGCAGTTGATCTAACCTGTTTATTATGTACTTGTTTGACCATTTTGTACTTGTTTGACTACATTCCACTGGAATTTACTTTTTGTATTTATGTTACCCTGTAATCTCTGTCACCGACATGGAAAATTTGTAAAAGAGTACTTGTGCTCAAAGGTATTCTCCAAAATTTTCAATAAATAAATAAATAACATGCAACTGTTCAAGGCTGAGCAACTGCATTAATTGGCACCTAGTTCCCTCCCTGTTTCACTCTGAATTCTCTTTGGTTTGGGAAAGCATGCCCCACTTAAAATTCCAGGGTCAGAACTCATCACCACCCCTGGATTACCCCTGAAATGACTTACTAGTGCAAGTCCTGTGATCTCGCTCGGGCACACTACAAATTATCACACTTCCTTCCTTCCTGACCTCATCCTATATAGGACTAGTAGAAACTCCAGCATAAAGGCTGTCTGAGCCACACAATTGCATTATTTCAAGGCCAACCTTCAGAACAACCTTAATGCCCCCTCAAAGATCTGGAAGCTAATTTACTCCCTTTTTGACCCTCCCACCCAGTCTACCCCCCGTTCATCCATCTAGTAAATGGTTTACCTCTGTCTGACCCATCCTCTGTTGCTGCTCACTTCAATGAGTTCTTCACTGCTTGTGCTCTCCCTTCATCTCACCCTTTAGCCTCTCCATTCCATCTCACATTCCCTCCCCTCCCCTTCTCTCCTGGGGTTTTCTACCCATCCCCTGGTATTACCTAGGAAAATTCTGACTGCCTATTCCTTCCTTAACCAGTCCAAGGCCAGCCCCGACAGGCCAGATCCTAAACTCTTTCACATCTCCACTACTCTATAGTATCTCCTCTGATGCACCTACTCAACCTTTCTTTCTCCCTCAGTATTGTTCCTTGGTCTTGGAAGTTGGCCAGAGTTAAATGTGGGGAATCCTTCCTCCCCTAGTAATTTCTGGACAGTCTCCCTCCCCCCCCCCATCTTGCTAAGCTGCAAGAGAAACTTGTCCTCACCAGACTCTCTGATTTCCTCTCCTCCACCAGTTTCTTCTCCCCATTTCAGTGTGGCTTACAGAAGCATCACTTCACCAGCCCCTTTGCTGCATTTAACTGATTCCATCTTCTCAGGTATGGATCAGGGGCACATCATGGCTGCCATCTTCATTGATTTGGCCAAAGCCTTTGATTCTGTGTCCTACCCACTCCTCCTGGATAAGTTGAGTTCTGCTGGCCTTTTGGCTCCCACTGTCAACTGGTTCCACTCTTACCTTACAGGACATCTACTATCTGTACATGTTGGTAGCACCCTATCACCTCCACTTCCCATCCAGGCTGAGGCCCTACAGGGCTTCATCTTGGGTCCCATACTCTTCTTCATTTTTTCTAACAACCTCCCCTCTGCCTATGTCAGTGCGCATATTCACATGTATGCACATGACACAGTAATCCACACCTCCAGTCCCTCTACTACAGTCATGGAAGGCCTGCTCCAGCAAGACTTTCACAACATCCTGCGGTGGTTCCAACCCAAGTAACTCCAGGTCGACACAAAAAAATTGTGTTCATGACCTTTGTCATGAGCCAGAAATTTGCCAGACTCCCTACTCTGTCCGTCTTCTCCTCCTCCTTACATGGCTCCTCTCTAGAAATAGATCTGTCCTTTAAGTACCTTGAAGTGTGGCTAGACAGTAAGCTTGACTTCTCTGCCCATATTGATGTCATCCACACCAAGCTCTGCCCTAAGCTTGGTGCCTTGTACTGCAATAAAGATTGCTTGTCTCCACAGGTCTGCTGGGATCTTGTTAGCAAAATGCTGCTCCCACTCTTTGACTATGCAGACATGGTCTATGGCACCACCCCTTCTACTTCCCTGTCCAGAATGGACTCCTTCAGCAACTCCTTTTGCTGCTTTGCTACTAACCTCCCCTTCGTACTCATCATTTCTCACTTTACTTCTCCTTATCCATTCTCCCCCCATCGTCATGTCGCCTGATCCGCTATGCATCCTTCATATCTAAGTACTGGTTTGGGACCCTTTCCTTCTACCTTTCATCACTCCTCTCCCTCATCCCCTCTATTTCTTGCTCCCTCCACTCCAAGGATCCTTCCACCTTTGCCATTCCCCATCCCTGCACCTTTGCTGGGTGATCAACCTTTTCCTATCATCTTCCCACACTTTGGAACCAGCTCCCTGTGTCCATCCACTTCACTGCCTCCCTTAGCTCCCTCATGTATCAGGTGAAACTCCTTCCCTTCCCCCGGCTGCTGTTTTCTCTCACCCTGATATTTCATCTGCAGCAGTTGCTTGCTTACCCCACTGCAGGTATGGCTAAGGCGCTTAAAGGAAAACTACACCCAAAACTTGAAAAAATATATGTTGTGCAGAGTGTTTTAATTTGTATGTGAAGTTCTAGTGTTTCCTTCCCTCTGACTGGTATTAGGAGTTGTTCCTAAATTAGCCTGCTAGCTTTAGGTTACTTTTACGACCCCTGGAGATCTCCATATCAAATAGCTTAATTGTATTTCTTTGTCCTACAATGCACCTTGTTTCACATGATAGTGATCTAGCAAAGCCCATAAATCCAGCAGAAAGCATTGCATTACAATCAGTTCACAACAATTGAGATGGTTATATTTTAAAATCTGTAGAATTGAGCTTGGTGACCACCCTCATCCTAAAAGTTTTACTGTCCTAAAAAACTTTGCTGCTGGTAATTTTTGTGCAGCTTGTAAAGCTTCCAAGATATTTAATTTGTTTGGCATGTGTGTGCTGAATGTTGGGTCTCTGTTACATCACAGTCACATGAGACAAGATGCACTGTGGGAACAAGAAATACAATTAAGCTATCAGGGATGAAGATCCCCAGGGGTCGTAAAACTAGCATAAAGCAAGTAGGCTAATTTGTGAAAAACTCCTAATACCAGTCAGAGGGAAGGAAACACTAGAACTTCACATACAAATTAAAACACTCTGCACAACATATATTTTTTCAAGTTTGGGGTGTAGTTGTCCTTTAATTGTTTTTTGCCTAACTTATTCATGCTGCACTTGGACCTGTACTCATCATGTTATTCTAATTGCACTTTACTGTAACTGCAAACTGTGACTGTGCTATGCATTTTGATCCCCTGACCCCTTCCCCTAAGTCGCACCTGGAAATGACTCAGCTCAGCGTGCCTTTCCCAGTCACCAATCCTCAAATAAATAAATAGGCAGAGATGTTCTTTTTTGCCCATTTCTTAGTTAGAAAAATAAAGACAAAAGGATAAAGAAAGGAAGAAAAAAACCTCCAGCTTTGACATTTGATCTCAAAGCCTGTGGTACTATGACACTAACACTAACTCTCATCCCAACTCTCATCTGACATTCTGATGCCCAGTCAAGCTGAATTTAATAGAACAGTTACATTTTAATCAGTTGGACAGACCTTGTAAAAAATCTGAAGTACTGTACCCAGTTTCTCCCGACACATTTGGAATTCAGTTTCTGCAAAAGCCATGTGGCACTGAGACTGAATTCCCTGTCTATTGGCCAAACTTTACAATACGCATCATTGTGATTTATATAAAGAACTTAATTGGCTTCCTCCTAAACTGGCTTACTCTTATAAATTAGGCTGCTTGATTAATAACATACTTGTGCAGGGCACTACATCACCTCTGCATAGTTTGATTAATTTAAAGGAAGATATTAGGTCATTATGTTCAACCAGTGTGCAATGCTTATTAATTCCTAGAAGTGTTACCTGCATGGGTGAGAGAGACTTTTCCTTTCAGTGTTCGATTTTATGGAATGCGCTGCCTGATAATTGTATTATTGCTTCTAAGCAAGAAAGTTTTAAAAAAGTCTTGTATTGTTATTTGCAATCACTTACTGTATGTAATTGTTCTTAGGAATTCTAAACGTATTGTCTTGTTCATTACTTAAGTATTTTTTGTGTTGCACATTTGTTTATTATTATTTGTATGTCAGCTTGCTTCTTTGATATTGAAGCACCAGGTCGATACTGAAAAAGGGCCTTGGCCCAGTTACCTTACCTGGTAAATAAAGTGAATTGAATTGAATTATCTCTTAACCTCTCCCTCTGACAGACAGACAGACACACACACACACACACTCTCTCTCTAACTCTCTCATTGCCTCTATCTTTCATTGCCAAGGCAGTGTGTTTAAATGCAGTGTAGCCCTGCGGGATGTTGGGAAGACATGGAGAAACCAGAGCCAGATAAACCACTGGGCAGAAGGGGTGTTTGCCCAGGTCCCCAAGTATGACAAGGGACCCCAGAGGCAGTGCATTTTTTTGTTTTTAGCAGCGCTACTACGCTTACCAGCCACACTGCATATCTTTTGCAGGGTAAGTAGAGAAACCGAGCCAGAGCCACCAAGGAGTAAGTGAAAGTGAAAGGCTCACACTTCAGTGCCTGCTGATCAAGCAAGATTTATCCTTTCACTTTTTAGAACCCCCCCCCCCACATGGTAAGGTGGTGAGATGGTGGTCCTGCTCTTCTCCACTCTGGCAGGCCAGCCTTGTGATGCTGCAGCTGCAAGCACACACCAAGTTTTTGGAACCATCTCAATGATCCTCCTTCAGAATCTCAACCACCCCCACCCCCACAATTTAAATGCCTGCATGGCAAACCTGATTGAGTTGTCATCGACCGCCATCCAGACCATCCATCCACCACCTGGAGGAATCTGGAACAGAGGCACAGGCACTGCCTGACATGGAAAAAAGGGAACAGGAGAAGGCTATTACTACAACTTGTCACTCACTCACACAGTCAGGTAGGTAAAAAATAAATACGTCGACTGTTTGTAACTTACATCCATTCCTGCAGCATGTAAAATGTTATGTGGCAATAGTATGAGTGTAAGATAGATGGATAAAAAGCAGAAAGCCCACTGCCAGCAGCAGGCTAGGGCCTGGGGCCAAGTTGGGCTACTAAGGCCCAAGAAAGTGCTACAAAGGACTGTCTTGGACACGGCAGCCCAGCTGGGCCCTAGACACTAGTCTTGTGCTGGTGGTGGGCTTTCTGGCTTTTATCTATTTAGAATCCTCTGAGAAACAGTCAGAATAGTCCATGTTGAGCAATGGTTCAGCCTAGCTGGCCTGGGATGGGCAGTAGACTAGTGGGACTACGACTATGTTCTGACTGTCTCACTGAGTTTTAGATAGTTTAAAAAAAAATAACTGTTAGTCTTTGTCATAAAGCATTTGTTTTGAGGGCAAAATGAATGTGCCATTAGTAACACTTGGACCAGTACAGCAGTGCAGTAGCCCTACCACTCGTGTCACCAGTGACCCAAGTCCAGGAATGAGCCTGAGTTATCAACCGGAGTCCTGGCCAGTGGAAGGTGGGGAGAATGTCGATCAGACTGCTTTTCTCTTTGGGGGGGAGGGAGTTAATGATAGTTAAGCTGCTTGACTGCCACCTCACGAAGGCTGAAACAACTTCAGATAGAGACATGGCTGTTGGCGGCATGACCCACCAGATCCACATTACATGGGTGACCTGCACATCCACGGGTTTATGGCCTGGGCATCATTCTTGGCAACATCCAATCCCAGAGGAGGAAACAGAAAGTGGAAAAATCGGCTCTAACTGGGATCTGGCTAGCCATCATTTCCCACCACAAGAAACGGTATTCAGAGTAGCTGGAAACACCTCCAAATGCATTTGAAGGCATCAAAAACCCTTCAGCTTTTGGGGGCCTAGGTGGGCCCCAACCCCTCGCCTATTGATGGAGTCACAGGAGCTCCATCACTGCACATTGCCCATGGCCCCAAAAGTCATTATTCCAGCCCTGGCAGAAATGTACAATGCTGGCTCGAGTCTGCGAAAATTACATTACCCTAATAAGTGCTAAGTTTCAATCCCACAAAATATAACAGATGTGAATATAATAAACTGTTCTACAGTATTCTATTGAAATGTATAGACATGTAGCTACACAGGAGAACTGCATCATTAGGAATTAGGATCTATACATGTTTTTTTGGACTTAAGTTTTCATTTAAAAAAGCTAAAGTTTCTATGATTAACAGTTAAAATGTTACAGATTTAAAAATATAATTTCCAGCATTATAAAATATCATAAGAGATTATTTTTGAAAACAGTACTAGAGGTTGTTATGTCTAAAAATAAACACAGCACACTCTTTTCTAGTTTCTGGAAAATGTGTTTGATAACCCCAACAGATCTGTAGCTTGGCACCTGCCTGAACAAGCCTCGTACTCATGGCAAGTCACCGCAAACTTAGAAGGTCAGGTAAGTGTTGTGGTGTTTGTCCCCTTCCTGAAAAGAACTGTGCCATCTAAATCCATAAACTGGAGAAGAGGCTGACAGTGGGATGTACCAGTGAAAGTTCATGAAGGATATGCAAATACATGTCACTTGAATTGTATAAAAAGATAACAAAAAGGCCTAGAAGAATCCTGTCTTCATTTACAAAATCATCATCTCAAATGCCTCAAATGCAGCTGCACACACGCCCACACATTAAAGACACAGTAGGTAATTGTGCAGGGGAGTAAGTTAAAGACAGTGGATATTAAACAGTGTGAATGTCTTTTTTGTTCACAGATTGCTTTCTCCCTAGGTTATGTCAGTCGGAAACTTAATTACAGCATCATATGCCTGTATTAGCATACGCACGCTCGCTTTATCTTCTCAGTAAAATGCCTCCTGTTTTAATCTGCTAGATCACTTAGAATCAAAGAACCATTTCTTCAACCATGTATTTCTGAGATTCCTGTGAAATGGTGCAGTGGGCTACTCCTCGACCACTTTCTGGGCATTACTATCAGGGAAGGGAGCCTGACTGCTTCCAAAATTCAGAACTAAAAAAAAAACGCTTAAACATTAGTGGTTAAAAAAATGCAGCTCTGTAATTAACATACAATTAGTGCTTAAACAATATGCAAACATATACAAATTACTTATTGCTAAAAGAAGGTGCAAATAGAAACTTTCAGAAAAAATTATCAGTTAAACCTGGGCTTCAAACCAGCCTAGTGGCATGGAGAGCGGAGGTGCTGGACACCTTCCCTCCAGCCATGCCAGCAATGCAGGTTCAGGAATGGACCATGTTCTATCGGGGGCCAGCGGGAGGAAGGAGGATCGAGCATCCACAGACAGATCTCTTCCTTTGAGGATGGGGGAACAGCATATGCTGCAGCTTGCCTGCCATCCAGCGATGGCTGGATGGCACAGCATGTGGCAGCTACGGGCGAGGTGCAGGCATTGAGTATGTGCACCACCATCACATCACACACCTGCACCATTGCATGTGTGTTGACCTTGGGAAAGGGGCAACAAGAAAAACAGGAAAAAAGCAGGGGCTGTGACATTAAGAAGCCCCGTCTGCCTGCCCCTACTCGTGCCATTGCTGCGGGACCCTGCCAGACATGATCAAGACTCAAGTGAGGGGAGAACAGACCTTCCTCTCCTGGCCCCACTGCAGGGAGTAAGCTGTGGAGGAAACAGAAGCAGGTGAGCCCTGCAGGGAGATGGTAGCTGGTGAAGGAGGCAGACAGGGGCTGAAGAGCCAAGCCAGCACTCTGAATGAAAGAAACAGCTCTATAGAGAGAACATCCTGGGTTCAGTTCAATACTGGAGGCACTGTAGTGTGGCCTTGTGGTTAGAGCACCAGACTGGGACCCGGCAGATCCCATATTCATACCTTGCTACTATAGAGTCAATTACTTGCTATGTGAGACTCCAGTCACACCTATGTAACTCCCACAGCCCTCCGGTAACACCTGGAAATGAGTTTTGGCTCTGCAGTCTTTCCTATGGAAAAAGGAGGAGGAAATCCGAAATCAGATCCATACACCGTATCATGTAAAATGACCCCCTCATCTACAAATCCTGGTTTGGTTCTCTTACCAGCAGAACAAATGAGTGCCCACTCACAAACCACAAAAAGTCATTGACACAAAACTGTAGTACAAATATTGAAGTGACACTTTATAAAGCTGGCCCAGTGGTGTGGAGGGGCTGAAGCACTGGGAGTCTTACCTTCTGCCACACCAGCGACCCATGTTCAGTAGCAGACTCAGGCCATCAGGGGTCGACCAGGGAGGGAGAGGACTGAGCATCCCACAGGATGCTCTCCTTTCCCAGGGAGGGAGGGTGCCACGTCTCACTGCAGCACTGCCACCAACAGACGTGTGGGTGGTAGAGCAAGTGAGACATGGGGAGGGAGGGATGCACTGTGCTGTGTATCGCAAGAGTGTGCATGGCACCCTCACACAGAGGACAGAGTCCCCTAACGCTGGCATCGCCATGGGGAGGGGTTCAGCAGCAGCAGACAGAGGACAAAAAAAATGGAAAAAACAACCTGGCTGGCAGGATGACCACTGACTCCACAGGCCCTGCTCTTGGAGACCTATGCTCCACCCTACCGAATCCTTCCTGCCGCAGAAAGAAGCCATGGGGAGTGGATTGGGCCAGAAGGTAAGTCCTGAAGGAAGCCAGGGCAGATGAAAAAAAAGAAGTAACACTTTATTAAAAAACTTACATGGGTAAGATGGTTAAAATTGTCTTGATAAATGCACTACAAGTGTGAAACATTGAGGTTTTGCTGCTACTGCTTCCATTGTTCCTGTTCGTGTTTGTCCTCTCATTCTTCACCCCAGGTCTCCTTGGTTTGATGAGACTCTGAGGGAGTTGAGGAGAGTTGGACGAAGGTTGGAGAGGTGCTGGCTGAGGTCGGGTCTGGATGGTGACAAACTTAGTTTGATGGACCACTATGTGGTCTATCAATCAGCAATCTCTCCTAAGAAGGCAGAATTCCTGTCCAGAGAGATTGCGGCTACACAGAATAGACCAGTTCAGCACTTCCGGACAGTGGACAGATTGTGCAATCCAATCTGTCTTCAGCCCGGAAGAGTCTTTTCTTAAGAATGGTGTGAGGAGTTTGCTCTGTTCTTTGCAGATAAGGTTGCCAAAATCAGATTGGATGTCCACTTGACCATCTCAAATGGGAGTTGTGATGGTCGGCAGGAGATGTCGGACACCCAGTTTGTGTGGTCTGACTTCAGCCTCCCCACAATCAGTGACAGTGTGATGGTCATCCAATCACTGCGTCCGACGAACTTTAATTTGGACCTGGGCACCACACGTCTCTTAGTGGATTGTATGGATAAAATCGGCCCAGTCCTTGCTGAGATAGTCTGGAGATCCTTGGAGAGGGAGATTTTTCCAGATCCTCTTAAGGAGGCTGTAGTTAAGCCCCTTCTTAAGAAGTCCTCCTTGGACCCAGAATGTCTGGCAAATTACAGGCCTGTCTCTAACTTACCCTTTGTGGGTAAAGTTATTGAGAAGGTGGTTGCATCACAGTTGGATGATCATCTGACCAACAACAATGTCTATGATTCTCTCCAGTCTGGATTTAGGAAAAGGCATAGTACCGAGACAGCACTTGTTCGGGTACTAAATGACCTCCTAATAGCGAGAGATCGAAGGACCTGTTCCATCTTGGTCCTTCTTGATCTCTCTGCAGCGTTTGACACTGTGGACCATGGTGTGCTACTGGAACATTTGCGATCTATCTGTGGACTGTCTGATACAGTCCTCAGGTGGTTTCGATCTTACCTCGAGGGTAGGACTCAGAGGGTAGTGTCTGGAATCTGTTCCTCGACATCAGTCTCCCAATCCTGCAGGGTACCGCAGGGTTCCATTTTGGCACCCATGTTGTTTGCAGTGTATATGCTGCCATTAGGAGTGATCATTAGGTGGTACGGCTTGGGTTTTCATTGCTATGCAGATGATACCCAGCTGTACATGTCCTTTGTGCCCGGCCAGGATGCTGCCATTTCGGTCTTTAACAACTATCTTGCCAAAATCCAAGATTGGATGAATGTGAGTTGGCTGCAGTTGAACCCTGAAAAAAACTGAGGTGTTGGTTGTGGACCAGGGTCGCTGGGAGGCGGGTTTGTTAGCTGGATCACCCTCGGGCTTATGGCTTGGGGATGTCCAGCTGACTACCTCAGACTGGGTGCAGAACCTGGGCATTGTATTTGATGACTGTCTGACTTTTAAATTTCAGGTGTCAGTGGTTGTCAAAACCTCTTTTTACCATCTGAGGAACATTGCCCGGGTGAAGCACCTGGTTCCTCCAGAGGATCTTCCAACTTTGGTCCATGCCTTCGTTACCTTCCGCCTGGACTACTGCAATGCGCTTTACCTGGGGCTACCGAGGGTTGAACTGCGCCGCTTGCAGCTAGTGCAGAATGCGGCAGCCAGGCTGTTGACTGGTTCTTCTAGGTCCAGTCCTATAACGCCTGTGCTCCGCGAACTGCACTGGCTGCCAGTTTGCTGGCGAATCACCTTCAAGGTTGGTTTGCTGACCTATAAGGCCCTACACGATCAAGGACCTGTTTATCTGAAAGAGCTCCTTTGTCCCTACTGTCCCCCCCACTCTCTCCGATCCACTGACAAGGGATTGCTAGAGATTCCCAGGGTTCGCTTAAAAACTTCAGGGGCAAGATCTTTTAGTTTCATGTCCCCTACCCTGTGGAATTCTCTACCTCATCAGGTGCGAAACTGCCCAACTGTCCAAAGCTTTAAAGGAGCCTTGAAAACCTACCTTTTTAGTAAAGCTTTTAATGATTGTTGATAATCTTAATGTTGTTTTAATTATTTATTGTTTTATGTAACCTGTACAGGCGCCTTGGTTCAAGAAAGGTGCCTTATACAAATAAAGAATGATTGGTGATTGATTGACGTTATAACCACCTTATGTATGTAAGTTATTTCATAAAGTGTCACTTCAAATTTTGCACTACTATTTTGTATCAGTGCCTTTTTGTTGTTAATGAATGAGTGCTGGTTTGCTCTGCTGGTATGACTTGACTTTAACTACAGCATCACTGTACTGTGTCTGGAGTGACTTTTTTGGGCTGTGTTGGTTCACTTACCCTTTTACTTTAAATCTATTGCTTTCTTCCCTCCACTACTTTCTTTTTAACTCTGACCCTACTGTTTTGTACACCCTTGCCCTAAAACCTCCACCAGGCAGGCCAGTTTCTCCTGCAGGCTTCCTCGTCTATGGCCTAAACCACCTTCCCACTCCTCTTTCTCCTTCTCCTCCTCCTCCTTCTCTCTCTCTCTCTCTCTTCTTTGTGTTCTCCTCTCTCTCTTTGTAACTTCATGTCTCATGTACAGACCAGTAACTAGGTGCACCTATGCCTGTAACTCACCTCTTCCTCATCTCAGCAAATGATACCACTGTCCCTACCTCTTCTCCCACATCTGCTTCCCCTCACTGCCCCCACGTGTCCCCCCCCCAACTTGGCTACACTTTGTAGTCTCCTCAACCTTTCTGCTGTATCAGTTTCAAGGCTGTTTTTTGTATCAACCTTCACCCTCAAATAGCATTTTGCAGCATCAACCTTATTGTCTGGAGTTGTTATGAATGTATTGCCTCTGACAGTTTTATTGTTTACTTCTCTCTCTTTTTGTTTGTTTCCTTATTAATTTTTTATTTGTGGACCAAATAAACTTGCTGGGTAATATGATCCCATTTTACAGGGGTGACCAGTTCCGTATTACAGATACTTTCTGTAGATATTTATGGACAGAAAAAGACTCATGGTGCATCCAATCTGCTTGGTTCCTCACTGACTAAGCCTCTAGTGGATCAGTTACCCCTCATTTCCACTTTGACTAATCCCCCTCCCCAATTAGCCTAACCCCTACCCCTTCATCCTCACCAGTCCCATGTGTCCATCCACGACTCTTGAAACTGGTCAGTGTCTTAGCACTGACCAGCTTCTCTGGTAGGTGATTCCACTTTTCCACTGCCCTGTCTGTATACAAGTATTTTCTCACATCCCTCATAAATTTCCACCTGTCGGCTTATGATCTTCATGTAATGTATTCCAGATATTGCAATCCTAGATGCTAATAAAGAATAAAAGAATAAAGATCCCTCCCACCAGAAGGAATACATAAAATAGTTAATTTTCTGCTCAGTGTGCCTTCCTGGTCAAATATTTATAATTAAATAAATTAAAATAAGAAATGGAACATCAGTTACTAGGAAATAATTCAATTATGTGATTCAGCTCCATTAACTTCCTCAAGCTTTCCTTTCTTTTTTATATTCAAGTTTATTGAACAAATTTTCTGAAATGATACATACCTGACTGTGTTGGTTTTCAGCATATAATTAACATATGCAGTTCATAGTTCATTATTTCACGGCAATTCACTATCCAGAGAAGTTTCTACAAGAACTGTTTCAGATTAGATAAGATACAAAGTGCAAACCAATTTCAAGCCCCCATCTGTGTCAATCTCATCCCATGTGGAATAGTTCCATGGGTGGTCGAGCTATAAGTACTGAGGTGAAATTCAGCAATTATGGGACAAAGTCTGTATCCCTTTCTCGCAAATATAGAACTAGCCTCAACCTTTTAGCCATAACATTTTTAGAGCGCTGGAAGAACAGACTTTGTTGACAGAGAGGAGTGTAAGCACCAGCTTTACCTAAACGGCATATTTATTTATAGTTATTTATATTTCTCTTCATTCTGGAAGTAGCAGAGTAAGTGAGGAGGAAAAAGAGATTTGTAGGTGGTGTTTGGGGCACTTAAAACTTGTCTTTTTGAACTTGTAACAGGTAGTGTGGGGGAAACTAGATCAGGAGATGGTAGCATGTGATGTGGGTGGGTCAAATTGAGCTACTCAATTTGAACGACTCAGTTTGACCACCCGTAAGAATAGCGAGTCAGGAAATGTAGCGAGGAGTCATGTATAGCAAGTGTAGCAGTGAGCTACACCCACTGCAGCAGGATATGGGGCTGTGTTCGGCCAAGTGGTCTCAAGCTGGCTATTTGATGTAGTGGTTTGAGTCACTGCCACTGAAGCTGGTGGACCCAGGATCGGGTCTGGCTATGGTGAATTTTTTTTTTTTGATTTTCCTTCTTTCCCCTTTGCCCCCCCCCAGAGTTGACTATAATAAAGTTGGGGGGTATGGGGGGCATAGCCCCCTGTATAAACACATTTTTTTGTATTGCCACCATAGAGATTGTAAGCAACAGTCGCTGTTGCAGTGGTCGCTGTAATTCTGGTCACCCTTTTAACGTTGAGCGATGTTATGTTTGCTATTTTTGGTCAGCACTGTGAATTAGTCACCATTATCACACTGAACCTCAGGAGATTAGTCTTGGAGCTGAGTAGGTTCAGGAAGCCCTGTGAATCAGGTATGTATTTGGGAGGTGGACATGACAGAGGCTTAGTGCCTTCGAACAAGTGCACTATAAAAGATTCCCTTGTCCAGCATGCTTGTGTCCCAGCCAGTGAGGGAACAGTGAAGGAGTGGAACTGGTACTTGCATCTTAGGCATCAACAGGTGTCCACAGGATGACATAGAGAAGCAGGAGGCTCTGTCAGTCAGTTTAGGTAAGGTACCTGGTCACATCAGTTGTTGCACTCACTGCAGGGAAAGGGTAAAGGGTAGAAGGAAGGCATATCTAGTGTAAGGTGAAATAAGATTTCTAGTGAGGCACTAAGGGGAAAGATCTAAAAGTAGTAAAGAGGCATACAGGAGCAGGGAGAAATTTAAGGAAGGCAGTAAACAGGAAAGTACAGGTAAAAGGGAAAGTTGGGAGATACCTTATCTGGGGTAGGGCGACACAGGAAAGACTGCTAGAAGGTTCAAGGGTATAGAACCAAATGGAGGGACAGGGTGAAGTAAGGAGCATGAGGAAGAACATAGAGCCAGAAACTGGAGTGGTGTAGTGCAGTGGGTGCACAGCAGCAGTCTCCAGGGAGACATTCTGGAGACTGAGGTGCTGCTCCATATGTATGCACCTCTCTTTGTTGAGGGGGAGGTCACTAGACTCCAGGCTGAGCTGAGCAGGCTCCAAATGGCCTCATCTCTTACCCGGGGCCACCAAATCCACCATCGCTGCCCTAGAGGATGCCCAGGGGAAGGATGGCTGGCTGAACAGTGGCGGGCTACAGAATGGTTGTGGTGGTAGGGCAGGGGCACATTCCTACACTAGTGCCACCATGTAAGTCCTTCTTTGTTCTGGCAGGATTGGACTGCAAGGCGGTGGCACCCATAGTAGTGGCAGTGGAGGATGTGGGGGTCCCTCGAAGGAGAAAACCCAAGGTGTGTGGCAGAGGACACCAGCTGAAGAAGAGACAGCTTCTGATGAGGAACTCAATCATTAGGGGGATAGATCTGGGAACAGGGAAGGGGGTGGTGAGGGAGGTAAGATGCTTATCTGGCACCACAGCTAGAAGGGATGGTCAATGGATCCTAAGGATCTCTAGGATGGCAGACAAGGGGGGATCTGGATGTCATTGTCTACCTGGAGACCAATTACCTAGCAAGGCATGCAGCTGGGATTGTTCAGAGGAGTTGAGGAGTCTGGGGAGGGGCCTAAGGCAGGTAGCACCCACAGTGGACTTCACTGAGGTGCTACCTGTATACAGCTGAAGGGAGGACAAGGAACTCTGCATCAGGAGCTTCAACTCATGGTTGAAGGAATGGTACAGAGAGGAGGGGTGTAACTACATTGGGAACTGGGGACCAACCTGGAAGGATTTGGGCCTGCATAAAGGTGATGGCAAGGAGAGGAGCTGCAGTCCTCAGTGGATGGTTCAAATGTTACTTTGACAAACATTTAAACTTGCTGAAGGGGGTGGCAAAAGGGCAGAGAGAGGCATATACTGCCACCCCCCACACACACACACACAAAATAAAGCAGGAAGGAAAGAAAACCTGAGGGGAGAAATGTACCTAAGGGAACACGTTCAGGTCAAAAGAAGGGGAAATGGAGACAAAGGGGCAAGGCGCAAATACTGTAATAAGAGTGGGTAAAATGAGGCAGGGCAAAAGGAAGGAAGGGGGGATTGCAAACAGGGTGAGAGAAAGATGTGGAAAGCCATGTGTGTAAATGCAAGAAGTTTTGGAAATAGATTTCCAGATCTTGAGGCCATCATGGCAGAGGTAGACCTGGATACAGTGGCCATTACTGAGTCATGGTGCGCTAGAAACCATGACTGGGATATAGCTATACCAACATACAAGCAGTTCAGAAAGAATGAGGAAGGGAGGAATGGGGAGGAGGGGGGTTGAGTTACATGTCAGGGAAGATAGCAAGGCAACAGAAATGCAAGGGGATAAGGAGGGGCTGGAGGTATTGTGGGTGACCCTGGAGACAGCTGCCAAATCCTCCATCGGCACTGGGGTGATTTACAAACCTCCAGCACAGGGAGAGGATCCAGACAAGAAAATGGGGGTAGCCATTAGCAAGATGGCAGATGAGTGGGAGGTAATGCTCATGGGGACTTCAGTTTACCAGATATTGATTGGAGCCTCCTGGCCGTAGCTTCATCTAGAAGCAGGGTCATCCTGGATTCCCAGCAGGGGGCATTTTTGGGCAACTAGTCAAAGAACCCACTCATGATGGGGAAATACTGGATCTTGTGCTTATGAATAGGGACAGTGTTGCAGCCATCAGCTTGGGATTCAACGTAGGGCCAGTGTTCACCAGACAGTGTGGTTTAACATTAATTATAAGAGAGGTATCTGCTCTAAGCCAATCAGAATGCAGAACTCCTGCCAGTTATTCTCCCACAAACTACGTTTAAAATGCTCCAGAGTCGGTTATTCATCTAAACCCCTTCCACAGAGTCAGTTATTCATCTAAACCCCACCCACAGAGTTGGTTATTTAAATAAACCCCACCCACTGTTGGTTAATTAAACTTTGGGGCACTGTCAGCTTTTGTATGTCTTTTTTCCCGTATTTGTAACCTGTTGCCTGTTTCCACCTCATGTCTTCTGATACCCTATATGGTCCCAAATTCACATGAAAGGCACAATAGCAATTTATTTATGTATTTACTTATTTTATTGCATTGGTCCTGACCTCCTAGCCTATTGCCGGCTGCTCCAGCTTGTGCATCTGTGAATATACCGCCGTAGCGCTGGTAAACTACATCAGTGAGTTACTTTTTTTCAAGCACTATGAGTTAAACACAGAGGGCCAGATTCTCAAAAGGAAGGCATAAGTCGCATCAAAGGTGACTTGCACCAAATGCCATTGTGCCGAGGACTCTGTGCCCGATTATCTGTTGGGCAGGGTCCCAGCAGGTAAGTCTCGCAACTTGCGCTAACCCGAACTGTACACCAAAGGGAAGGCATACATGATCAGGTTGGTGCAAGCCTGCAGCAACCATGGAGTAAGGGCACAAGAGCCCACCCCCATGCCCTGATCCCCCATATATGTGGAAAAAGTCCCACAGAATAGAGGACCCTCCAGTGCCCCGATCCCCCGACAGTCAGTGAAAAAAGCCCACATGAGATGCATGGACCCCAATGCCCGATCCCTGACATATGTATAAAATGTCCCACAGGGTTAGAAGACCCCATGCACGATCCCCTGACAGTCAGTAAAAAAGCCCTGCAGGGCTAGAGGACCCCCCCAGCCCCGATCCCTGTACCCCAAGCTGGAGCAGTAATGTAAACCATGCAAAACAAAACAAAAGATCCCCATTATCCCTGGTAGTCTAGTGGCCCCCACCTCCCACCTGGCAGTGCAGACCACCTCGCACCCCCCCCACCAATACCCAGCCGGCGACTGGCACAGCCCACCTCTCACCACCACGGCCAGCCACCAACTGAGCTCTGTATGAGGGCATACTACAGTAAATAGTATGTGCTCTATGAATGACAGCTCATTCACTGAGCACGTACTATTTACAGTAGTAGCCACTTATACTGAGCTCAGTGGGTGCCTGGCCATGGTGGTGAGAGGTGGGCTGTGCCAGTTGCTCGCTTGGTATGGGTCGGGGGGTGTGGGGGTGGTCTGGCACTGCCGAGTGGGGGGGTGGAGGGCCACTAGACTACCAGGGATAATGAGGATCTTTTGTTTTGTTTTTGCACAGTTTGCATTACCACTCTGGCTTGGGGTACAGGGATCAGGGCTGGGGAGGTTCCTCTAGCCCTGTGGGTATTTTTTTACTGACTGTCAGGGAATTGGGGCATTAGGGGGTCCTTTAGCCCTGTGGGGCTTTTTTTACTGACTGTCAGGGGATTATGGCATAGGGGGTCCTCTAGCCCTGTGGGGCATATTCTACATATATCGAAGGATCAGGGCATTGGGGGATCCACTAGCCCTGTGGGGCTTAGACAGCACAGTTATGGGGGGGATTGGGGCATGGGTGGTTCCATAGCCCTGTGGGGCTTATTCCACGTCTGATTGGGGGATCAGGGCTGGGGGGGTTACATATACTGGGAGATGGGCTGCCGGCACATTGGCGCAACACTCAGTGGATGCAAGGTGCACTTACACCAGCTAATTGCTGGTGTAACTGTACTGTGACAGATGTCCTCTGGGGTTGTTCCAGAATACCAAACTCAGGGACTTGGCAGCTGCCCTTACACAATAGAGCACAGCTGTTGTCATAAACCCCTTGTGCTATGTCACGGGGGTTTTGGTGCAAATGGTGGCATAAATCCACTTTGGCGCAAGCAGCCTGAGACATGTCACAGGCTGCTTTGCAGAATCCCAAATGTTGGAACTCATGGCGCAAAGTGCTACTTGCACCATTTTTGGGGGTGCAAGTCACTTTGCTCCATGCGTAACCTTTTAAAAATCGGGCCCCGAATGCGGTTGTTTGTATTTCACTGAACTGGGCAAAGTAAGTTTTATGCAAAAATGAGCAGTATATCCTAGTGACTCAGTAGTCCCAAAAGTAAATCTGTGACTCAGAGGTGCATGCCCAGAGACACAGATTTACTTTTCAGACTCGATATATGACTTGTTTTTGCATGAAACTTACTATGCCCAGTTCAGTGATACACAGACAATCACATTCTGTGTTTAACTCATAGTGCTTGAAATATGTTTAACTCACAATTCTTGGAAAAAAATGTAGCTCCATGATGTAGCAGTTTACCAGTGCTTCAACAGCATATTCACTGATGCAAGAGCTGGAGCAGCGAGTGTAAATCCATGAGGTCAGAACCAATGTAATACATTTTCCATAAAAATTAAAAATACTCCGACTCGTATAATAGTATTAACATTCCGCTTTGCCTTGGCATTTAATGATCTACAGAAGCTGGTTATTGCAAGTATACTCCAACTCACTGAATGTTATCACTTAAGCAGACACAGATTTAACCATGCTCACAGATTTCATGGAGCGGGTGCATGCCAATATCTGAAACACAGTTTAAATAAAAAATAGACTTACTCAAATAATACCATCCAGTGCAATTTATTGGAGAGCCACAACCAACACAACACCTCAGCGCTTCACATCTAAAACAGGGTGGGGGCCAAAACAGTGGTAAGCTTCAAACATGCATGGGATATGTATTATGGAAAACTGGTATCAATGCAGGGAGGGGGAGGAGGTAGCCAGAGACCAGGTAGAAACATAGAAACATAGAAACATAGAAGTTGACGGCAGATAAGGACCGCAAGGCCCATCCAGTCTGCCCATTTCTTTTTCTACCTTATAAATGTGCCATCGGCCTTTGCTCTGTCAGTGACCTATCTATTCATAGTCATTTGTATTGCTCCTTATGCCTATCCCATGCCTGTTTGAAGCCCTGCACTGTATTCATAGCACACTTCTTGTGGTAAGCCATTCCATGCATCTACCACCCTTTCTGTGAAAAGAATTTCCCACATTCCCCTTAATCGGCCTCCTCTAATCTCATGCTGTGTCCTCTTGTCCTGCTATTTTTCTTATATTTAAACATGTTAGACTCTTTCACCTTGTTTATGCCCTTAAGGTGTTTAAATGTCTCGATCATATCACCTCTCCCTCCTTTGCTCAAGGGTATACATATTGAGCTCTGCTAATCTGTCCTCATATGTCTTCTGATGCAGTCCCTGCACCATTTTGGTTGCCCTTCTCGGACTGCCTCAATTTGGTTAATGTCCTTGTGAAGGTGTGGCCTCCAATACTGCCGCAGATACTCCAGATGGGCCTAACCAATGTCTTGTACAGAGGATTATTACCTCTCTCTTACGACTTGTGATACCCCTACTAATACACCCTAACACCCCCTAGCCTTACCTACTGCTTTAGAGGTCTGCTTGATGATTTTAGGTCATCAGTGATGATGATGCCCAAGTCTCTTTCTTCCTTTGTGACTGCTAGCAACTCCTCCCAGCCTATAAGTGGCTTCAGGGTTTCTCTTCCCTATGTGCATGATTTTGCACTCTTTGCATTAAATCCCAGTTGCCACTCTTCTGACCATTCTGCTAGTTTATCCAGATCTCTTCTCATTCTACCCACCCCATCTGGATCATCTACTCTGTTGCAGATCTTGGTGTCATCTGCAAACAGACAAGCCTTACCCTCTAGTCCATCTGCGAGGTCACTAATGAAGATGTTGAATAGGACTGGCCCCAGGACTGATCCCTGAGGTACCCCACTTGTGACTTGCATCTCTTCTGACTGTATACCATTTACCACCACTCTCTGTTTTCTGCCAGTCAACCAGTTTGCCACCCAGTTGACCAACTTCTGACCCACCCCGAGCCTACCTAGCTTATTTATCAATCTTCTATGTGAACAGTGTCAAAAGCTTTGCTGAAGTCAAGGTAGGCGACATCAACTGCTCCCCTTGGTCCACCACTCTGGTTACCCAGTCAAAGAAATCTATGAGATTAGTTTGACAGGACCTTCCTTTTGTAAACCCATGCTGTCTTGGATCCTGTGCCCCTATGGATTCCAGGTGTTGCACTATCCTTTCCTTAAGGAGTGCCTCCATAATCTTGCCCACTACTGAGGTAAGACTGACCAGTCTGTAGTTCCCTGCCTCCTCCCTGCTACCACTCTTGTGGAGGGGATCACATGAGCCCTTCTCCAGTCTTCTGGGACCTCTCCTGTGCTCAGAGACTCACTAAACACTTCTGCTAATGGCTCTGCTAGTTCCTCCTTTAGCTCCTTAGGCACCCTGGGATGTATGCCATCAGGTCCCATTGCCTTATCCACCCTGAGCTTAGCAAGCTCTTGTAGGACCCTTTCTTTTGTGAAGGGAGTAGTGCTCACCTCACTCCCCCTGTGTCCATGATGTTGAGCTGTGGGCCCTGCCCTACCTTCTCTTCAGTAAATACTGAGCAAAAGTATCTATTTAGGATAGATGCCTTTACAGGGCCTCCTCCTCACATGCTCCCTTTTCTCCATTAAGCTTAGCAATACCCCCTCTGGACTTTCTCCTTTCACTAATGTATCTATAGAAAGTCTTGTCACCTTCTTTACTGTTCGTGCTAGTGTTTCCTCAGTTTGGGACTTTGCCTGCCTTACTGCCTTACCTGCTTCCTTAGGCAGTTTGGTATGCCTCCTATCTTCATCCCGCTGTGTTCCCTTATATTTCTGAAGGCCAGCCTTTTGGCTCTGACCTTTTCTGCTACTGTATTTGAGAACCAAAGTGGTTTCCGCCTTCTTTTGCACTTCCTTTTCTGTCTAACACAATGGGATGTTGCTTCAAGTATTGTATCCTTAATGCTTGCCCACTTTGCCTGTACCTCCTCACCTGTGTTTCTTTTTGCCAGGGCTAGCTTAACTCTGTTGGCCATCTTATCAAAGTCAGCTCCTCTGAAGTCCCATATTTTTGCCTTGGAATGGGATGATTTAGATGTAGTAGCCAAATTGAACCATACCATGTGATGGTCACTGGCCCCCAGGTGACCTTCTACCTGGAGATCTGTGATAGGGTTTGCAGTGGCAGAATAGGCAGGGAAAAGAGGGTCAGATTAGGTGATCCAAGCAGTCCATATCTGCAGACAAATTCTGTGTTTCTATGCTGCTATGTTTACCTGAAATGTTCACTGTTTCATTTTGTATATTTTGTTTACATCTGTCCAGTCTTGCAAGGAGTGGACTCCTCCATCAGCAAGAAATCTGTGATCGCCTTCTGTGCTGCTACCAGTAGAACTCGCCATAAATAGTTATTTATTTATTTTATTTTGAAAAGTTTCACCAAGAAAGGCATACTGAGCTAAAATAGTTTGTTTCCAGATGCGTTCTGGAGGAAGGGGGAGATGGATAAGTACAATAGATGTATACAAGACAAAGATACAATACAAATGCAACTTTATAAAGTGATTTAAAATAATTCCAAACAGAATGTACAGGTTGGAACTCTGTGTTCAAAACCAACATAATGCTCCCTATTCTCCTCCACAAAAATGCTCCTATATGCAGATGATGCAGTTATTACAGCTGCACACCATAATCTCATCTCCATCCAACACAACCTACAAGCTGACTTCACAGCCATCTGTAGATGGTTCACTAAACAACCTCCTCATCTTGAACTCTAAGACTAAATTCATGTTGTTCCACTCCAGATGCAAAACCTCAACCCCCTCCACACTAGACATCACCTCTGACCTTGAGGATTACCCTAGACTGGGCCTGACTTACTCAGATCATGTGGATATGCTCATTAGAACTGTTAACTCCAAACCAGCCCGTCGGCACAGAAGTTGGATTTCCATTTGCGACACCGGCGACCCATGTTTGGGATCAGACCCGGGATGTCGGCCGGCCAGAGGGAGAAGGATTGAGTATCCCATGACTGCTCTCCTTCTCCAGGGGGGAGGGAGGTGGAGTGTTCAGTGCTGTGGGGACACCCAGCAGAGGCTGGACAGTACTGCAAGCGCCGACGCCTAGCACACTCAGGGGGCGGACGCTGGCCGTCATTGCATGTTCCCGGCCCCCGCCTATGGGGGAAAAAACATGCTGCCTGCCACCAGGATGATGCCTGCCCCTCTGCTCTAATGAGCTCCAAGGCCGGCTCCCAGGCCTATCCCATTGTCTGCGGCACTTGGGCCAGTGCTGCAACCCCACCCTAGGGGGGAATCCAGGGGGTACCCAGGAGTTGCGGCTAATGTGGGAGTGGGAGCTGAAGGGGCCGTGACCTGGGCGGAAGGTTTGGTGGCTAGGTGGCAAAGAAAAAACAGAATTAACTCATTCAGGCTGAGAAACGTCTGTAGAGGGTGCTGAACTAATTGTGCCTCAGGTCAATAGCGACTCCAGACGTACTCCATTTACTGCCTCCCAGGCCTGAGCATGTCTGGAGACGTCAGCATTTTAATCATAAATATACACCCAGCCAATCATTGGAGGACTTATATAAGTATCTGTACATGTACTACACACGTAAGCCCTCTGTTGATTGGCTGGCAAACTGGTGGCTCCCATTTGAAAAACCGGAGAAAATCACGTTGGGTGCCTCCATTTGTAAGCAGCTGCACACCGAGCGTTTGTCTGCATGGCGGTTGGGGGAAAAAAGCATTATCTTCACTACGATCAAGGTAATAACTGAACAACCTAAGTCGCAATGCAGAGCACACATTTCTTTATTTCTGTGCTGCTTTTTTGCTTGTATTTTAAACATTGTAAGGCTTTTGAATGGCAAGAGAGAACCGCGTCACCGAGGAGTTTGTGACTGAGGTGGGTGGAGTGGAGGAAGTCCTCTCATCTCTGTCTTGCTTTTCCCGTTTTGTTTTTATTTTTTATTACTCAGCCACACCTGGATTAACCATAGGGGCAGACTGGTTTTCTGAGCGGCCCCCTGTATTTTCTTTACTGAAATGCTCATAATAACCAGTGGCAGCTGACCGCGAAACTCACTGGCCGTAGTCTTCAGTACATTTCTTTCCAATCTCTGCGGGAAATCAGCACAGAGTCTTGGCTACTGGTACAGTTGTGTGTGTGTGGGGGGGGAGATAACGGGTCCTGCATCGGTTACTGCACTCACTTGGTCTCCCTTGATCTCCACAAAAATCAGCTTGCTCACGCAGAGTGGTAAAGTTTGTCATTGAACTACAGCAGATTGGTGGGATGAGGGTACACTGTCCATTGGCACCGCAGCCTGTGCTTGGGCTCTGATGTTTTAGCTCTGTTTCTGTGCACTAATGATTTTTTTTTCCTTTCAAGCAAGATTTTCAGTTTGCTAAATTTATATTCTCTTGTATAAAACTATATCGGCATGTTTTGCATGTTTTGCAACTGGTTCCGAAAGTAGCCATTCTCAGGTCGACCGAGTGTCTCGAGTGCTTGGGGGGGGGGGTGTTCTATTACAAGAGACCTTCAGGAATTAGCACGCAGTACAGATCTGAATTTGTAAAATATCACTGCGAGCTCACTGATCTGTAGACAGCAGCTAAGCTTGATTTTTTTTTTTTCCTATTAGTTTACACGATGAATGCTGTTTTGGTGAGTAGTGAAGATGAATATGGGGATAAAACTCCAAACTTCCCCTATCATGAATGGCAGTAGATGCTCAACCTTTTTAGAGAAGTTACATGCTAGTCCTGGAAACTTCAAGCTTTAAATATAAGGCCCGTTTCCATTGCTTTATACAAGTCTGGATTCATGGCTCTGCAAAACTTAGTACAGGAAAAAACTTTGAATCAAGAAGTTTCCTAATGGAGCATAAGGGATATTGTGAGTCTCTTTTATTTGAACTTTGGGGCATTTACCTATTGGATTGTTCCGGTCCATCACAAGCAGCAGGACCCTTATCAAGGAACGCTGTGTTTTTTCACAAATTAATGGCACACTAGGGCATTAAACTGGGAGATTATATTTTGCTATGTGTTTTTGTTCTGTTGGCAGCAGAGCTGTTTGTGTTCTGTTTTTTTTTTTTTTCAGATGTGTAAGTGATGATGTAAAATGAGACTCCTTCCTGTGGAGCCGTTATGGGTATAAGACTGGAGGTTTCACTCTCCTATATTTTTTGAGCCTGGATGGAACATTTAGTGTATATTTTAATAACTGCTTCCATAAATTACATGCTTTAGGTAATTATGGTGATTGAGATATATAATTAACAATGGAATAACTGTAAATTTTAATCTGAGGTAACTCATTGCTACGTTTTTACCTACGTTTTGGCAGAATGTGGTTCTGTTAAATATATAAATTGGTGCTAGCCTGAAGCATTAACCCTTCAATGAAAAATGGCATGTTGTTAAAGGGAAATTCATTTGGACTCTAAGCACTGTATCTAGAAGGGAATTTATTGTCTCCTAATTATTACTTAGGGAAATATAGTTTTTAATAGAAATTGTTAGTAGTTACTAGTGTTTGATATGAATGATACACTATGTATTGGTATCTATTCTTTATTGATTTGACTTTTTATGAATATCTGGCATATTTACTGTAGTTTTAAATGTATTCTATATGTATGAGTGCCGTGATGCTCACTCATCTTTTGCTGCTGTAGCGAACTACAGTTTTAGCAAAGTTTCTAAATGCAGCTTTACCATACAAGAAGTCATCCTGCAACTCTTCTGTGACCCTAACTTTTGGTTGGTTCTTTTTACACCCCTTCCCATCTTTCCCACTCTACTGTCTGTTTTACTCCTTCAAAACTGCCAGATTTTGCACTTGCAATTAATTGTTGCTTCAGAGAACTGCAGCAGGTGTTAGAATGAATTTAAAATATACTTATTTAAATAATTATGGTCAGAGACCCCCTACTAGCAGCAATTATTAGCTCAGTGTAAGCCTTTTCGTTGCTCTCTGGGGCCAGAAAGTGCTGCAGAAAAATCAGGGCCCTGAGTATATCCCATGCAGCTTCTCAGTTGTTTCAAAGCACACCCTGTTACACAACTTGGAAGAAGATGGACTGGACAATGGTGCGGTCGGTGTACGAAATCAATGTTCTGGTCAGATTAATAAAATCACAGTGACACTGTTCATGAGCAATGGTCTTAAACTGACTATGTTGAAATTTGGGGACAATTTTTCCCCAAAGACTTTATTTCTGGCGTGCGTTGCGCGGTTCCTCACGCACACTTGTAACTTTGAGTATTTTTAATATTTTCACTGCAGATTTTCAGTATTGCCATTTTACCACACCTCCTTATGGACAGCACAACTGTCATTTTTCACATCTCACCCAAAATGTGTTTTCGCACATGTAGCGCACAATGGCACGGTCAGTGTGTGAAATCAATGTTCGGGACAGATTTAGAAAATCTATGCAACCTGTATTGTTTGCAATTTATAATTTTGTATGGAGATCAGACCTACATTTGGGGGTACTAGTAGGCATATCAAGGACTTCTGTGACTGGGGAAGAGGCAGGAATGGTGTGATTTGCTCTGTTCTATGGCATGAATGAGGGGCCCCATAGTTTAGGTTTCTATTCTCAAGTATGGATCTCTAAGATCTGAATTGTACAGTTTGGACGAGCAGGGGGAGTCTTGCTGTGGCTGCTCTGACTCTGTATATTCTGACTGAGAGTGTTCCGCATTGGGAGACGCATTCTTCAGGGCATGGCTTTTGAGGGTCACATCAGTGAACAGAGTCGGGCCTTATTAGTCATCCGCCGCCTGTCCTGCTGCCCTCACGGACCCTACACTGTACACTGCATCAGCAACATCAGGCTTCCACAAAAACAATTTACAGCAACCAATGAAGCCTCCTCAGATACACAGACATTCTCTGGGCTGTGCTAATAAGGTATATGGGGGGGGCTTATTCAGCTCACCTCCATCAGGAAGAAAGTCAAATACAGCAAGGCTGTTTTTTTTCTGGTCTGCAGCATCATGCGGGTCCCTGCAGTCTGCTATGGGAGTAGGTGGAGGGCCGCATCCTTGAGGACATGCTGTGGTCCAGCCACTTTTCCTGCTCCTTTTTGCTGTTGATCTTTCCAGACCCTTTACTGCGTGCCGCGCCCCCAAAGTTTTGTTCCATTTGCGACCCACATCCCACTCTTGCTGCTCTGATTTTTTATTTTTTTTGCTGTCTGCAGTTTTCGTTCCTGCATCTCCACTATAGAGGAGCTGTTGACCTTCCGGCTTCCAGAACCCTCTCCAGGAAAAGGTGTATACAAGGTAAGACTTCCATATGTTTGCCAGAGGGTGGGCCTTCAGATGCCAGGGAAGGGTTTTGCTATCGTGGTGCCAGCTATCGGAGGGTGGAGGTACCACTGGAGACTGGGTTTTTTTGTCAGTGTGTTTGTGTGGGGTATCGGAGGGTAAGGGGAACCCCCTGATGCCAGGGAATGCTTTCTGTATACTGGTGCTGGGTATTGGAGAGTTGGGCATGTTCAACCCCTCCCATGCCCAGCCCCAGAATAAACAAACACATTCTCCAGTGTCCGGGCACTCCCCATACTCTCCGAAATCAGACGCAAAAATATGGAAACCATTCCTTGGTGTCCAGTGCTCCCTCCGCCTCCGATACCTGGCACCATCATACACAAAACACATTCCTTGGTCTGCTGCATGGCTCTGGTGCCGTGGACAAGAGGGTGGGGATGGACCTACAGATGGCCGAAATCAATGTTTCTATTTCTAGACTTGGTGTCTTGAGTGTGGGGTCTGAACCCCCAGCAGCTGGGAATGTCTTTGTTTTGCTGTAATGCTGTGTCTCCGTGGTGTCGGGCATGGGGGGGGGTGTCGGAACTGTGCATACCCGAAACAGTTTATTTTGCTACTGTGTAGGGTGTTGTAGTCTGGGTGTCAACCCACAGCTGCTGTGATTGCTTGGTGTCAGGTGGGTGGGGATGCACCACTACATGTAAGGGACTGTTTTGTGGGTATCATGGTGCTGCTTATTGGACTGTGGGTAGGAGCCACTGCACACCACCGAATGTGTTCTGTGTTTCTGTGCCATGTATTGGAGGGTGGTGGGCGGCTTTGTGTATTTTGGCATTGGGTATTGGACTGTGAGGCTTGTTCTCCCTCACTCTCCGATACCCAGCACCACAACACACAAGCCATTTCTTGGGCATCCATGGTCTCCCCACACTCTCCGATATCAGGTGCAATAAGTTGGAACACATTCCCTGGTGTACAGCGGTCCCACCCCCAATACCTGCAACCATCCAACTCAAAACATACCTCGGAATGTTGTCTCTGTGGTGTCGGGCATGGGAGGGGGGGTGTCGGAACTGTGCATGCCCAAAACAGTTTATTTTGCTACTGTGCTGGGTGTCATAGTGAGGGTGTCAACCCATAGCCACTAAGTAAGGCCATTGAAGCAACCCCAGCATCACCACGGGAACTGCAAAAACTGCACCTGGCATTACCATTCCAGGTATCTAGTAGGCGGTACATGTTTTATTTTTATTTTTTATAGACTAAGCACTAATATAGGGACAGTGGATATAGCCGCTCATTTGTGTCTGTTTGTATTCTGTTGTATGTACTTCTCTGTGGTCTGGTAATGGGTGTTGTGTGTATTTTTTGTTTGGCAGTTGTGTATGTTGGTGTCTGCAATCAGATCGCAGGTACTTTTCCTGCCATGGAAAGGTTTACATTCCCTTGGCAGAGTGTTTTCATTGTTTTAGATGCATATAGTGTACTTGGTTGACAGGTTAATGTGCCATACAGCTGTTGTCTTCAGTACAAATGTTTGGTTGTGTTTCTGTTCTAGACACACAACAGAACAACTTGAGAAGACCACATGTAGGGGAGAGGCATTGTGAGACCCAGAGCAATGTGAGACAGCGTGAGACCCAGAGCGACGTGAGAAACCACACAGAGTGTACCACTACAGAGAACTGACAAAGCAGAAATGCTTACGATCATAGACAACGGCCTTTTCGACAGCTGCAGTGACAGTGACGAGGAGTTCATGGGATTCAATGATTCTGATATACAAGATGAGTTAATGCCAATGGATCACGACAGTGACTTCAGTGAAGAAGACAATGTCCCACTTGCAACACTACGGGGGCAGAGGCAGTCCACTGTGAATGAGCAGGATAAGCAAACTCGCTCGATACAAAGATGGCAATGGAACTCGACTGAGAGTGAAGAGGATGAGAGACCTCTAGCAATGCTACTGAGCCAAAGGAACTCGCTAGCGACGATGCTGATGATGATGATGATGATGATCAGCCACTTGCTACTCTACGGCAGAAGCTGCAGTCAACCGAGAGGGAGGAAGTTGAGAAGCTACTCACAACTCTACGGCGTGACAGGCACTTTAGTGACAGCGAAGATGGTCGTCCTTTATCCACACTGAAGTGTGACTTTCTTCCAACCGAGCATATGGATGCTGAAGACCCAGCTACGAGTCTTGATGAGTATCACAATGACGTTTGGGATAGTTGATTGCAGACCGTGCACATAGATGGTTTCAAGGAGCCTGTAGGGCCTGTGACACTACTGAGTGAGGAGAAGAAAGAACTGGACTTTATGAACCTGATGTTTCCTCTGTCACTGTATGAATTGCTTGCAGAGGAGACCAATCGATACAGTGAACGGAAGCAGGTGGAGGCACAGAAGGTGGACACGCGATGGACTCCAGTAACAGCAGGCAACATAAAAGCCTTTCTTGGGATTCGGATATACATGTCTGTGGTAAAGGTGCCATACTACCGCATGTACTGGGGGAAGAATCATCTTTATGGACATTTTCCGATTGCACAAGTCATGACTCGAGAGCGTTATGAGAAAATTCACCAGTATCTTCATGCCAATGACAACACACAGAATGCACCCAGAGGATCCCCAAACCATGACAAACTGCATCATGTTCATCCAGTGCTGGACCAAGTTCGTGCAGCATGCAAGGAGCAGTACCATCTTCACCATGAAGTGTCTGTTGATGAGGCTATGGTTGGATACAGAGGACATCTGTCATTCCGGCAGTACATGCCAAACAAGCCACAGCGTTATGGGATCAAGATGTGGGTTCTAGCAGATGACCATAATGGTTTTGTCTCTGACTTTCAGGTGTACACAGGAAAGGTTCCTGGAGCAGTTGAAATGGGCCTTGGTGAAAGGGTAGTAAAAGACTTGACAACAGATCTGCGTGGCAAAAACTACCATGTGTGCTATGAAAATTACTTCACTTCCGTGCGCTTGGAAAAGGAACTTCTAACAGATGGCCTGTACTCATGTGGCACAGTGCGCACAAACAGGACAGGATGGCCAAAGCAATTCAATAAAGCTGCAATTATGAGGAAAGATAGAGGCCATTATGAACACCTTCAGAATGGAGCACTTGTCGCCACTGCTTTGAAGGACAACAATCCTGTTTTCCTTCTGTCAACGAACCATGACCCAACATTGCCATCAACATCTGTGTCCCGGAGACAGAGAGATGGGACTCTTGTCTCTATTCCATGTCCGACTATGCTGCAAAAGTACAACATGCATATGAAGGAAGTGGATATCGCAGATCAGCTTCACGTGCAGTACCCCAGCACAGGAAGGTCAAAGAAGTGGTGGCTATACCTCTTTTGGTTCCTGTGGGACATGGCACTGGCCAATGCCTTTACCCTCTATCGAGAGAGTCTGAACCATGTGCAGCGGTCAAAGAAAGAAAAGGTGAACAAGCACACACAGCTCGGTTTTCGGATTCTTCTCTCAGAACAGTCGCTAGCAGGGTACAACAACAGGAAACGGAGTGCCACAGTTGCAGGACTCGAGCAGGACCCAAGTTGTGATGGACCTCACTATCCGCTGAAAGCAAAGAAGGCTAGGTGCAGAAACTGTGCACTGAAGAGGAGGCATGCTGAGCCAGGGTTCATATGTCGAACTTGCAACATCCACCTCTGCATTGACTGCTTTCCGGAGTACCACAACTACAGGTGAGCTGATGCCATGTTGGAAGTGGCATGAGAAGAGGCTGACAGGACAAATGAAGATGACTTGCATGATGACCATAAACCAATAAATTAGTGTGCATACTGGAGACAAGGACAGTGACAAGCCAGTCATTGAATTTGCTTCCCCATTTAAAAAACAAAAAGACTGCGCTAAAGGAAGTCTCGTGAGTGAGGGGGGACAAATGGAAAAAGCAATGGCAGAACAGTGTTGAGTGGTGGGGTAACATGACAGTAAGGGTGGGTGGTTATGGATTTATAGAAAGAAAGAGGTGTATACTGGCGCGAGCGGGTTGTCGTGAGTATTGGGTGGGACTGGGTTTGTCCGGTGGGTACTCAGGAGCTAAAAATACAAACAAAAACAAAAACAGTGCCATGCCAGTCATTGCAGGGCTGTGCAGAATGAAAATGCAAAATACTGAGCTAAAAGAGGTCTGGTGAGTGAAAGACAGGAGACGGGTAGAACATAAAGGCCAGAAAGGACTGGGAACGTGGTGTCTACCAAGAAAAGCTAAGAACTGAGTGGAGGAGGAGGAGAGATTGCATGCAGAGAACAGGACAGAATTGGCGTCGGGGGGGGGCGGTTGTTTCACTGACCAGACCAAGGGAGCAAACGAAAGAGCTAATGGAGGTCTGAAATGTGGCATTACTTTGGCAGTCAACCGCTGCCTTGTTATATCTGAGAAAGTTTCTCCTCCCTTTGGTCAATTTGGATTTGCTGTCACCGGATGTAATGTGTGACGAGTGTAGCAGCTCTCAGCCAGGCAGCAGACTATCTGTGATTGGCCACCCACTACATCATGTGTGAGCATAGTGACACAGTGACTCAGCCACTCGGCGGATCCACGGGCAGCATTTTCAGTGGTGAGATCAAAATGATGATGTGGTGTGGTGGCATACTGATGACGATGTGTCAGCTGCCAGTGTGAACTGCTGTTGGAAGAAGTTAGCAAGCTAGACAACTCTGATCAAGAGGATAAGAGAAAAACGTCAGATATATACAAAGTGACACATAGAAACAAAGAATTTGACGGCAGATAAAGACCGCTTTGGCCCACCCAGTCTGCCCATTTCCCTACCTACTGGATAAGCTGCAGATCCTAGTTAACCAGCAACCTACTTCTTCCTACCCCCACCCCCTAGAATGGCCTTATGACTGTCCCATGCATGCTTGAATTCCACCACTGTTTTTGACTCCACAACCTCCTCCGGAAGGCCATTCCATGCATCCACAACCCTATCTGTGAAAAAATACTTCCTTAAATTACCTCTGAGCCGCCCCCCCTCTATCTTCAAATTGTGCCCTCTTGTTCTTGCACACCTCTTTGTTTGAAAGATGCTACCCTCTTGGACTTTTTTGATTCCCTTGAGGTACTTGAACTTTTCTATCATGTCCCTCCTCTCCCTCCTTTCCTTGAGGCTATACATATTAAGCTCCTTTCATGACACATGACAAATCTGGTGTGCCTGTTTTTCTTTCCTTCAGTACCTCTTTCAGTTTACGTGGAGAGGAGGTTTTAGCTCAGTGTTTTTTTTATTTTCATCTACCTGCCACATTGGATGCACTGTTTCTTTTTGAAGCCAAGTCACACATGTGGGAGATGGAAGAGCAGAAGACCAAGTGAAGCATGTAATGACTGCAATCAAGACGCAGTGCGGCCTGTGACACCTAGGGGAACCAGAACAGCAGAGGATGGTCAAGCAGAGGAGACATGGACATGGGAATTTATAAAAATATGACACACACAACAGATGAGAGGTTGGAGCGTTTTCTTTTACTGAAGGAATCTAACAGGACAGGGTGGAACTACTTTATTTACAGAATGACGCCACAAACAACAGAGGTTAGAAATTCTGTATTTACAGAAGTACATATGACAGAGGCATGAAGGTCGAGGATGTGCAACAATCCAATATGGTAAGAATGTTGTAATTTCTTCAGTGCAGATCATAATGGTACGCCATCTGAAAAAAAAAATAATTGTGATGTTAGTAATGCTGTTGACCTTCTGTATTCTAAATGCTACAACTTGTGGCTGCCATGCCAGAATGCCATGGGTGCCACCATGCACATGCTTGTACATGTTGGTATGCTCACAAAGTGGGCAACAGTGCTCATTATCGATACAGGAGATTATTGCATGACATTGTGTCGCCGTGCACCTGACCATATTTGTGCTGCTGCGGTGTTGCACGTGTTCATTGTGGTTATTTGTGTTTTGATACTGTGACTTTCTTTGTACCTGATGGGTATTTTTTAGAGTTCAGCAGGTGTTTGCACACGTTGCTAGAGTGTTTTTTATGGCTGGCTAAAAAGGATCAAAACACACGCTATATATCAGAAGGATTGATGTTTAGTACCAGATTAGTATACTAAATGTGTTTTGGGGGTTAGGTCAGGATAATGAAGTTTGTGTTGATATGCAACCTTAGTTTTTTATGCAAAAGAACTTATGAATATTGCAGATAGAATAGCAAACACATTGATTATAATTGGGTACATAGTACCATTAGAAATGTTATTTAGCGCTGGACTTTGGTATGGTGTTGATCAGGTACATATTTCCCACAAAAATGTTTTGACCTGGCTTCGTTTACCTGAGAAAATAACCCTTGTTTGGAATGTCAGCTACTATAAAAAAAACGTAGGGAGTAGAGTTGACAGCATAGGACCGTTAGAAAGATAATTTACCACTGAACAAGTCTGACACTGACACTATGTGTGTATCACGTATACTTTAGGAGTTATTTACATTTGCTTATGGTATGGCCTGTATGCCTGACAACTCTGCATCAAACCTCACCTAACCACCTAAGAAAATGGGTAAAAAATCCATGTTGTATATAACAAAATTTGCTTTTGAGTACAAAATTACTCTGGTAACAATATATACTGTATGGATGTTTAATTTGGTGTTGATATGTCATTAACATACTAAAAATGGTTTAAATTGCCATTTTTATTGATGGAAAACGATGTTTCTGCTATTTCAAATGTTGTTAAAAAAAAACTGAATTGATTATAATTAAGTGCATAGTACCATTAGAACGGTGATTTGGTGCTTAACAATTTTGCCACTCATACTTTGTGTGTAGCGCCTACGGTTCATGAGCTATTCGCATTTGTTTGCGGCATGCTCATTTTGGCTTGATTTTGCTCTGAAAGCTCCAGGATGCAGTGTTAAAGGTATACAGGGCACAAGGGGTGGAACTCACAAACAGCTCCTGAGGACTGAATGAGTTAGCAAAAGGAAAAAAAGGAACTGCTAACTCCAGACTTGGCTTGCTCTACTAGCACTAAAATGCATTTCTCCCTGAAATCAAAAAACAGCTCTGCAGGAGACATATCCTCAGTCTTGTAGACTATGGACTGATGATCTATGGCACTGCCAGTAGCAAAACTTTGACAGAGTCTGGGGTTTAATGAACAGGGCCTGCCGCCTAGCGTTTAACCAAAACTGGGACACTCATACATACACTCTGTACTATAATCTAGGGTGACTTAACCTTGACTCGCATATACACTATACTACCGTATACACATTCCTCCCCAGGACGCTGAACGTCCACACCGCAGCCTGCTCCCCCCCCCACCTGAAGCAGGGGGAGGCTGCCTGAAGTCACAGCAACCCAGCTCCCAAAGGACACTGAACATCCACACTGCAGCCCGCTCCCCCCATCTGAAGCAGGGGGAGGCTGCCTGAAGTCACAGCAACCCAGCTCCCAAAGGATGCTGAACATCCACACTGCAGCCCGCTCCCCCCATCTGAAGCAGGGGGAGGCTGCCTGAAGTCACAGCAACCCAGCTCCCAAAGGATGCTGAACATCCACACTGCAGCCCGCTCCCCCCATCTGAAGCAGGGGGAGGCTGCCTGAAGTCACAGCAACCCAGCTCCCAAAGGATGCTGAACATCCACACTGCAGCCCGCTCCCCCCATCTGAAGCAGGGGGAGGCTGTCTGAAGTCACAGTGACCCAGCTCCCAAAGGACATGTAACATCCACACTGCAGCCACTCCCCCCACCTGAAGCAGGGGGAGGCTGCCTGATCTCACCGTGGCCCAGCTCCCAAAGGTATTAAGCCCTGAAACACTGCACAGTGCTCCTGTGTTTAGATGACAGCAACTGATTGTTTTTTCTCAGCAATATTTTTCCTGATTTACCTGTTTAAGCGAGTGTTTTTGTTTGTTGCTTTAAGGTTGTTTTCATTATCACACTGTTAGCGCTAGCTGGTAATTTTACTTTAAGAGTTACCTGTTTGAAATGCCTTTATTCAATGTAGTGTGCAGGATATAGTGCAGTGCTGCAGAGTATCTTAGTCTGTTTATTTCAATCCCGTACATTGACCCTGTATGCCCCTTGCTGTTACTTTGCACTTGAACCTGTTTAGCCTGTTGTTGTCTTTCTCTGCTGCACCTAGCCATCTTGATTTTTTTCATTCTCCTTCCCTCGTCCTTCTTCCTTCATCTGTCAAAAGTATGGCAGCTTAGATTCAATGCAAAGAAGTGCAAAGCAATGCACCTGGGAAACAAAAACCCAGGGGAAGAGTACACAATGGGGGGTGAGATACTGACAACAACAAAAATAGAAAGGGAGCTGGGGGTCATCATATCAGATGACCTAAAGGTTAGCAAGCAATATGAGAAGGCAGTAGGGATGGCTGGGGAGAGGGAATACTGGGATGTATAGGGAGAGGCATCACCAGTAGAAAACAGGAAGTTGTTATCCCTCTGTACAGACAGTTGGTGAGACCCCATCTGGAGTACTGCGAGTAGTTCTGGAGACCCCATCTCCGCAAGGACATAGACAGGATAGAGGCAGTCCAGAGGAGGACAACTAAATGGTGCAGGGTCTGCACAGAAGCTACACGGAGAGAGACTAAAGGAGCTTAATATGTATACCCTCAAGGAAAGGAGGGGGAGGACATGATTGAAACTTTCAAGTACCTCAGGGGAATCAACAAAGTCCAAGAGTGTAGCATCTTTCAGAAAAAGAGATGTGCAATAACAAGCTGGCACAATTTGAAGCTAAAGGGGGGGGGGATGGCTCAAGGGCAATGTGAGGAAGTATTTTTTTATGGAGAGGGTGGTGGACGCATGGAATCGCCTTCCTGAGGAGGTTGTGGGGTCAAAAACAGTGGGGGAATTCAAGAATGCATGGGACAGACATAAGGCAATTCTGGTGTGGGGCAGGAAGAAGCAGGCTATTGATTAACTAGGATCTGCAGCTTATCCAATAGGTAAGGAAATGGGCAGACTGGGTGGGCCAAGCAGTCCTTATCTGCCATCAGTCTATGTTTCTTGCTAGCTGCATATGCGTAGTACCAGCTCCCTTTCTTTGTCTGCTTCCTACCTTGGACCCCCTCTATTGTGCTACTAAATTACCAAGTTCTAATTCACTGCTCTTCATTCCTCCCCAGGGCACTGAATGTCCACACCACAGCCTGCTCCCCCCTTCCCCCACCTGAAGTAGGGAGAGGCAGCCTGAAGTCACCATGGCCCAACTCCAAAAGGAATTAAGCCCTGGAATGCTACACACACAGTGCTCCTATGTTGCCTCGCCACCGCTTCATGGTGACTTCCCCACCTGCTCCCCTCCTAGAGAGTCATTTCTTTTATACCCACACATAGGGCCTCTGAAGGGCTGGTGCCCCAGCTCTTCCTCGCCTATCTTAGGGACTCTTAAATGTGCTGCACCCTATGCTACTTGTCTAGTGCTCACTGTTTGAATTCCTTTTCATGCAATGTATTTGTATTCTCCACCATACATAGCCATGCATATGACTATATAGTTGCTCCTGTACTGTTGCACCTTTCTATGCCCAGACTATTTTTCTGAATTCTGTATCACTGGCTGTACTTCGTATTTTACCTGTCACTCCTGTATAATTTGTCTATCAACTGTTGTATATATCTGTATCAGCATATCTTGCACATTACTGTGTCTATTATCTGTATGCTCCTTGTCCCTTTCCCCCAGGACACGTCTGGAATCAAGTGGTACCCCGCTCAGTACGCCTTCCTGGTAAAACTCTTAAATAAATAAATAAATACCCTATTCCTGTCACATGACCAATTAACCTACTTTTCCTGCTGTAGCTTATTCTCAAGCATCTCCAAGGGTTGCTATTGAGCCTCTTGCATTCTTTACCTACTCACTACCAGGTGTCACCAGTTAGCCTGCACCTCACATCACTGGTCTAGTCATTGGTAACTCCCTTGTCTCTAGCCATCACTGGGCATCAAACCCCTGTCCCCCTGCCACATTGCCTGCACCACAGTTGGTAGCCCTTGCATAAGGCCAATTAACAGAGCCATTTCATTCGGTCTCTAAGCTGACCTTATCCCGCCACCTTCCTTGTGCTCTCTCTAAAAATTTTTACTGCACATAGTTTCCACTTCTTCCCAACTGGGTCTTAAACCCTCCATCAATAGCCCCAAAGGCAGTTCCACAACCTCCTCACCATCCTGTAATTGTAGCTATCTCTCTCTCTCCTGACCCTATTGACATCCTCCCTCCTTCTCAGCCACTTAAAATCTAGGAAGCAGCACAATTAGTTCTCCTAGCCCTTGCGTAACTGGGACTTGAACCTCGTACCACTACACTTGAATGCAGCAAACATTCCCCCACCCTACTTAGTAATCCTCTACTTTTTCTAATCTTAAACCTCCTTTATCATTCTTCTTTTTTTCTTTTTGGTTCTAAATAATTCTAACCTCTCAGGATTCAAACTGTGCGCCTTTGGTTCCAAAGGTAGTGCCTGCTTCTCTATCCTATCCAGCAACCATCTATTTAGTCATAAGCTTTAACCCCCTCTTGTCATCCTCTTCCCTATATATCCACTAAATCATTTTCTTGCAGGGCCCTCCAGGCTCAAACCCCAATCTCTCTAGGCATTATCCATGTCACCTCCACTAGGCCGACCACTTCCCTTTGTTTGCTCTCCCCCATTGCCAACTTATTCCCCCCTTCCACGTCTCCATTAAAATTGCTGTCCATTACATCTGTACTCTCTCTACCCAGGCTTGAATCCGCAACCTTCTAACCTTCAGTCAGGGACACAATCTCTAAACCAACTGACTGTAACTTGATATCTGCCTTTATCGTTGATCTCATCTTGCTCCTCCTTATACTTCTGCTGACCCTGTCCCTACTTCCCCTTTCTCCTTGCTCTCTCTTCTCACCATTCCTACTTCTATTCTGCTACCTTCTTCTAGCATGTTACCTCAGCTACTACTTGCCCTCATCTTGCTCCCTTATTCATGCTAGGACTGTGTACCTTCTGTCCCTCTGTGGAACTTCCTGATCACGGCCAGTGGCCCTTGCCAGCCTCTCCCCCTAACAAGAGGCGATACCATGATCCCCCTATTGAGGGGAGCCACCACGACCCCCTCTTGCCTCCAAATCCTGAGACATCATGCCCATTATGCCCCACTGGCATAGTTCACCCTGCCTGCCCCTACATCCACTACAGCCCTATCCCTCATTGTCATGACCTGTCCCCTCCATTTCTCCCCCCCGGACGTCCTTGTGTATGATGCACACAGGACACTTCCAAAAGCAGAAGGAACTTGCTGTGGTAAGATGTAACCTGAAAAAGCTCATCTTGCTACTCCTTATCTGCTCTGGGAATGTTGAAGTAAACCCTGGCCCTCCCAGCCCCATCACTTCCTTCTCAGACTTTGCCTGTGCACCAGGCCTTAAACTAATGTTAATTAATGCATGACGTCTGCTTAACAAAATTGACCAGCTCCAAATTTGGGTAGCCCACACCAAGCCAGACCTCATTGTCATTACGGAATCCTGGCTTATGCACTCCATTTCAGACCGACAGATAGCCCTACCCGCCTATAACCTCTACAGAGTAGACAGGCACACGAGGGGGGAGGAGTGGTCATATAGTCTAAAGACAGAATTAATGTATCAGACATCTGAACCTTCTTGGAGCCAAAATAATTTGAATATGTGTCACTAAAATTCCACCTGCCTTCATCAGAAACCTTTCATGTCATCAGCTGCTACAGGCCCCACTCCGGGAGCAATGAAATAATCACAACCCTCAAATCCCTGATAGCCCTTAGCAATGACAAAACCATCATTCTTGGTGATTTAAACCTTGACTGGTTATCACCCAAATCAAATGGCCTAAAAGGGCTCTGTGATGAATTCGGCTTCTCCCAGCTTATCATGGAGCCGATCAGGGAAAATATCAAAATCGCCGCAAATAACTCCTTGATGTCATCATCTTGAATCACCCACACAAAATTCTTAATGCTGCAGTGTTCCATAATGACCTCAGTGATCATGGTATTGTAGTCTGTACCAGGGCCCAGCCGAAAGGCCCCTCCTCATCCAAATTCATCACTAAGCGCAGCTTCCGTAAATTCAACACACATAACTACTTCGATGACCTCAGGGGGTCAAACTGGGAAAGCCTCTACCTTGCCAAAACTGAGGACAAGGCCGTCGCTATCCTCAACAACCATCTACTAATACTAGCTGACAAACGCACCCCTCTCATCAAAATCAGAGCTCATAAATTCTCCCATCCCTGGTTATGCCAGAACTCAAACCTGCCCTCACCACCCGGGATAAGCTCTGGGCTCATTCAAGGTGAATTAAGTGTTAGTCTGACTGGCAGGCTTTTAGAACTTCTAGGAATTCCTGCATCAAGCTTATCTATTCAGCCAAATCAAACTACTACGTTAATACTCTCGAGCAGGCCAAATGGAGCTCAGCCAAGATCTGGAGGACTTTAAAATCCGTTGAAGGGGGCAACGTGGCGCCATCCTTCCCTTCCAAGATCAGTGACAAAGGAGTTGAGCTTGAAGACCGCAACTTTATCCTAGAGGAAATAAATTCCCACTTTGCCACTGCCAGGCTAGCATTTGACACCTTCCCCTATGCAGGGCTGTCTTGCCACCCTCCAGTATCCAAAGCCCCCCCATACCCCCAACTCCGTACCCCCTCTAACTACATCCTGTAACATACAAGGAAGTGGAAGACCACCTTCGTAGACTTGACATGAGGAAGGGTGATGGTTCAGATGGGATCGAAATTGAACCCTTCTTTCTAAAACTTGGTTACTACTCTCTCACTGCCCCATCCTTCACTTTTTCAACCTTTCTATCTGAACCACTACTGTCCCCTCCTGTTGGAAATCGGCCCACATATTGCCCCTCTTCAAATCCTGTGACCCCTCTGATCTGAACAACTATAGGCCTATTTCCATCCTCCCAGTACACTCCAAAATACTTGACAATCTCATATATAGCCAGCTGAAAGAACACATCGAAGAAAACTCTCTCCTTAACCTTGCCCAATCGGGTTTTAGACAAAACCACAGTACCATCTCTGCCTTAGCTAAAGTTGCCAATGACTGCCCCATCACTCGGTGCTCTCCAACATATCACCTCCACAAACCATATAAAAACTGCAAACAGGTATCTGCCTCCATCCTTGAAATCAAACAAAGGGGCAGAGGACACTACAGCACAGGAGCTAGCACAATAAAACTCACCCAAAACAGGAACCAAAACAAAAAAAAGCAAAAAGGAAATCCAAAAAACTTCTGATCACAGGAGACTCCATGATTCAGAGAGTTGATACGTATCTCCAGCCAGGGATACTGGTCAGATGTCTCCCAGGTACATCAGCATGGAGAGACACTGGCCGCACTGCTAAAATTGTTCAGGAAGCAGGAGAAAACATTGATGTCCTGATACACATAGGGACTAACGATCTCGCCAGCTGGTCAGTTGTGGAGACCAAGGAACATCTGACCAGGCTGGGTGACAAACTATCATCCATTTCATCTGGCATCTCCTTCTCTGAGATCCTGCCAGTCTGGGAGAGGGGGACAGATGGATGGAAGGTCAGAGAAGGGGAGATAGGGGAGCTAAACATGTGGCTCAAGGGCTGGTGCCAGGAAAAAGGACACAAATTTGCAGGGAACTGGCAACAGTTTTGGGAGCGAAAGTTCTTTAACTTTGATGGACTGCATCTGACTAAGGAGGGAGTCAGTGCATTGGGGAACAAGTTTGACATCTTTGCAGAATATTTAAACTAGCAAATGGGGAGAGGGGTGCAGCACCCCATATGTCAAATGGAAAGAACACCCCTCCCCCTCAGCTAGTGGTCAAACAGGAGTTCAGCATGTTTGTAGTTCATTTGCATCACCAGGTAAAGAAAAAGGTCTGGCTCCCCATACGACACACAGGGGAAATGCTGGACCTTGCCCAACAACTAACACACTGAAATCTGGCCAATGGAAAATCATGTACACAAATGCTCACAGTCTGGGAAATAAGATCCCAAACCTGCAGGCAATAATGACAGAGGCTAAACTGGCATAGTAGCCATTAGCGAGACATTGTTTACCAGTAACCACACTTGGGAGACTTCAGTACCTGGCTATTTACTGTTCAGAAGAGACCTAGGTGTAAAAAGGGGGTGGTGGAGTGGCCCTTTATGTCAATGAAAATATCAAAGCTACAGAAATTCAGAATACACATAAGGAGCCAGAAGAACTGTGGATCACCCTGGAAACAGGAAATGGGACAGCCATACGAACTGGGGTTGTCTACAGGCCTCCAGACTAGGGGAAGAACATAGACACATTACTGTCAGAAGATATACAAAACATGACAGCTAATGGGGAGGTTCTGATAATGGAAGACTTCAACATGCCAGATACAGATTGGTCAATAACAGCAGGGGCATCTGCCAGAACTAGATACATGGTGGATTCCCTGCAGGGGGAGGGCCTCAAACAACTGGCACAACAACCCACAAGAGACAGGGCTATCCTAGATGTAGTACTGACTAATAGGGAAAGGATCACAGATCTCCAGGTAGAAGGTCATCTGGGGGCCAGTGACCATCACATGGCTTGGTTCAATTTGACCACTAGAACAAAATCATCCCATTCCAAGGCAAAAATATGGGACTTCAGATGAGCTGACTTTGATAAGATGGCCAATAGAGTTAAGCTAGCCCTGGCAAAAAAAAAATACAGGTGAGGGGGTACAGGCAAAGTGGGTAAGCATTAAAGATGCAATACTTGAAGAAACAGCCCATTGTGTCAGTGAGAAAAGGAAGTGCAAAAGAAGAAGTAAACCACTTTGGTTCTCAAACACAGTAGCAAAAAAGGTCAGAGCCAAAAGGCTGGCCTTCAGGAAATATAAGGGAACACAGCAGGATGAAGATAGGGAGGCATACCAAACTTCCCTAAGGGAAGCAGGCAAGGCAGTAGGGTAGGCAAACGCCCAAACCAAGGAAACACTAGCACAAACAGTAAAAGAAGGTGACAAGACTTTCTATAGATACATTAGTGAAAGGAGAAAGTCCAGAGGGGGTATTGCTAAGATCAAAGGGATAAGGGGGCGTGTGAGGAGGAGGACCATGTAAAAGCATCTATCCTAAATAAATACTTCTGCTCAGTATTTACTGAAGAGAAGGTGGGGAAGGACCCACAGCTCAGCACCATGGACGTGGGAGAGGGAGGTGTGCACTAGTCCCTTCACAAAAGAAAGGGTCCTACAAGAGCTCGATAAGCTCAGGGTGGACAAGGCAATGGGACCTGATGGCATACATCCCAGGGTACTAAAGGAGCTAAGGGTGGAACTAGCAGAGCCATTATCAGAACTTTTTAGTGAGTCTACGAGCACAGGAGAGGTCCCAGAAGACTAGAGAAGGGCTCATGTGATCCCGCTCCACAAGAGTGATAGCAGGGAGGAGGCAGGGAACTACAGACCAGTCAGTCTTACCACACTAGTGGGCAAGATTATGGAGACACTCCTTAAGGAAAGGGTAGTGCAACACCTGGAATCCATAGGGGCACAGGATCCAAAACAGCATGGGTTTATAAAAGGAAGGTCCTGTCAAACAAATCTCATAGATTTCTTTGACTGGGTAACCAGAGTGATGGACCAAGGGGGAGCAGTTGATGTCACCTACCTTGAATTCAGCAAAGCTTTCGATACTGTTCCACATTGAAGATTGATTAATAAGCTGGGTAGGTGCGGGGTGGGTCAGATGTTGGTCAACTGAGTGGAAAACTGGTTAACAGGCAGAAAACAGAGAGTGGTGGTAAATGGTATACAGCCAAAAGAGATGCAAGTCACAAATAGGGTACCTCAAGGATCAGTCCTGGGGCCAGTCCTCTTCAATATCTTCATCACTGACATTGCAGATGGACTGGAGGGTAAGGTTTGTCTGTTTGCAGATGACACCAAGATCTGCTAAAGAGTAGATGATCCAGGTGGGGTGGGCAGAATGAGAAGAGAGCTGGATAAACTAGCAAAGGTCGGAAGAGTGGCAACTGGGGTTTAATGCAAAGAAGTGCAAGATCATGCACATAGGGATGATTAACCCTGAAGCCACCTATAGGCTGGGAGGGAAGTTGCTGGCAGTCACAAGGGAAGAAAGAGACTTGGGCGTCATCATCACCGATGACTTGAAATCATCCAAGCAGACCACTAAAGCAGTAAGTAAGGCTAGAGGGATGTTGGGGTGTATTAGTAGGGGTATCACAAGTCAGAAGAGGGAGGTAATAATCCCTCTTTACAAGACACTGGTTAGGCCCCATCTGGAGTACTGCATGCAGTACTGGAGGCCACACCTTCACAAGGACATTAACCAAACTGAGGCAGTCCAGAGAAGGGCAACCAAAATGGTGCAGGGACTGCATCAGAAAACGTATGAGGACAGATAAACTGAGCTCCATATGTATACACTAGAGCAAAGGAGGGAGTGAGGTGATATGATTGAAACATTCAAACACCTTAAAGGCATTAATAAGGTGAAAGAGTCTAACATGTTTCAATATAAAAAAAAATAGGACAAGAGGACACAGCATGAGATTAGAGGGAGACGATTAAGGGGTAATGTGTGGAAGTTCTTTTTCACAGAAAAGGTGGTGGGTGCATGGAACGGCCTACCTCGGGAATTGGTAGATATGAATACAGTGCAGGGCTTCAAACAGGCATGGGATAGGCATAAGGGAGCAATGCAAATGAGTATGAATAGATAGGCCATTGACAGAGCAAAGGCCAATGGCACATTCATAAGGTAGAAAAAAGAAATGGGCAGACTAGATGGGCCTTGCAGTCCTTATTTGCCGTCAACTTCTATGTTTCTATGTTTCTATGACTGGTTCTCCACCTATGACTCTAAGCAAGTAACAGGTGCAGTGTTCCTTGACTTGAGTAAAGCGTTCGACACCATCGATCACAGTCTTACTCTGCTTAGCCTCTCAGACCTAGGTGCCACCACCCTCACAGTCCAATGGTTCTCCAGCTACCTTACAGGGTGAATTCAGCAAGTAAAAGTGGATGGTCTTCTATCAAAACCCTCCCCATCACTTGAAGCACCCTCCAAGGGTCCATACTAGGCCCTACCCATTTTTCTATCTATATTAACACCCTGGATTCCAATATCATCAAATCTAAACTGCATTTCTTCATGGATGACACAGTACTATACACTTCTAAGCCGACGTTAGTTGAAGTCTGTGATGAGCTTCAATCCGACTTGTGCAGCTCAAACACAACCTTATCAGTGCCAAGCTGTTGCTCAATGTGAAAAAACTGAAGATAATGTTCTTCAGCCACAACCACAACAACTCCCTCTCCCCCAATCGGGACTAATGCTGGTACTGCAGCTATCATGACATCTCTAGAGGAGTCACTAGAAGTGGTTGACAAGTTTAAATACCTATGCAAATGGTTTGACAGCAAACTAACCTTCAATGCTCTCATTGATAGCCTCACTGCCATGCTTAAAGCCAGACGAGGATTCTTTTTTAGAAACAGGGCGCTCTTCCCACCTGAGATCAGACTCAGACATGACCAGGCCACATTCCTCCCTCTTATAGACTATGGGGATATAATAGACAATTGCACCTCGGCAAACAACCTTCACAGGCTCAATGTCCTATTCCACCACATCCTTCGATTTATTACCAAAGCACCCTCTAGAACCCACCATTGTGATCTGTATTCTATTGTTGGGTGGACGTCCCTAACCACCAGAAGGCTGCGCCATCTTTTTTTTTTTATACACTTTTTCTCCCTCCCCAGATGGCCCACATCTGGCTGCTGTCCTGGCACACCCGCCGCTCCAATTTAAGGCCCTCACACCAGCAGTACCCCCACGGCTTGCCCCCATGATGGGGGGTTGGCACGTTACCCTTACTTACTGCCCAGATGGATCCAGCGTGCTGGGGTGACTCCTCGAGGCCAGTGGATGCTACCCGGTATGGCCATCAAACTGCACGACCGAGGCTTTTTCCGTGTTCTTTTTGTTTGGGGGTGGGGTGTGCAATGATGCCAGCAGAGCCAATGCGCACACTCCTGTGCATTCTCCTCCAGGCATCTGCCCCATCCCCACCCCTTGAATGTCAGCCTCGGTGCCCCGCCCCCTCCAGCCTCCGCTAGGGGGGCAGGCAATCACTGACTAATGGAACCCCTCCTCCCCGGAGAAGGAGAGCAGTCTAAGGACACTTGATCCTTCTCCTCCCCTGCTGACCCCCAGCTGCCCATGCTCAGTCCTAAACATGGGTTGCTGGCGTGGCACAAAGTGTGGCATCCAGCGCCTCAACCCTCAGCACCACCAGGCTGGCAAGGCTGCTCCATCTTGGCACGTGGATGTTCAAAGTACAACTTAACAAGCTCCCGGGTTATATTTCCTCTCTCATCCATATTTCACACTGCACTTACTTCCCAAGTAAGTCAGCCTTCCTCCTCCTGGATGTCCCTAGAACTCAAACCTCCCTCGGTAAGGGCACTATTTCACATGCCCTCACCGTGGCTTGGAACACCATCCAGGCGGTGCTCAAACTCACCAGCCTGGTCATGATTACCTTCTTTATGTCCTTGGCCTCAAAGCATTTTACTGTAATATGTAACTGCCACAGGGCTTAGCTCTCTTCAACTCCAGCCTACCCCCTTTACACTGTTCTGTCACCCACTTGCTACCCAACCCTAGCTCCCCTTCCCTCCACCTCCCCACCTTGCTCTTCCCACTCCATCTTCCTCTCCAACTCCCCCTCACTCTGCCCACTCCATCTTCCAAGGCAACCTACTGGCCCCTTTAGCCAACTTATTTCTGCTTCTATTTTCTCTCTGTCCTCTCCATATCCCCCTTACCATCTTGCTTATTTTTCTGTTAGCTTAAACCATCATATTGTTTGCAATAGATCGCCTCTACTTAGTTCTCTCTGCCCTATCCACTTTTTCCTCCCCAGCTCTGCATATGACCGATCTGTTAGCATTTTCAACCCTTACAATTTATTCCCAAGCACTTCTCTACTGCATTATAATGGTGTCCCATGCCTTTTAAGTATTTTGTTAATTTCCCTACTGTATTACATGCCTTCACTGTATTCTGCTGTAACTTGCTACACTTTTGCATTATGTAAGTGCTCCCCACTTCTCCAATGTTATGATCTATTAATGTCTGTATGTAATGACTTATACGAATTCACTGGTTTTGAATATGTATGTACCTCCCTTTATGTAAACAGGCTCTCCTTGTGAATGAGCCTGCTCAATGGAGCTTTTCTGCAATAAAATTGAACTTGAACTACCCTCGTCACAGGTATAAAAAGCCCTGCTAGGTCAACTGCCCCCAGCTGCACTATCCCTCTTTAGCCTACTAGCCTGTAAGTACTCAACTGGGGGGGCAGGGGAGAGGAAAGGTAGGAGGGAAAGGAGAGCAAGAACCTAGTGTAGCAAGGAAGAGAAAAGGTAGGAGGTAGAGAGGGAGTGGCAGGCCTTCTTCTGGGATGCAAACCCCACAAGGGCCAGGCACGGCAGAGTGCATACCCATTCCATGTACTGGTTTCCAGACCTGCAGAAGAGAGATAAAGTAGTAAGAGTGCGGCAAGCCTTTGTCCCTCTGGGATGCAAACCCCACAAGAGCCAGACATGGTTCGATGCACACCCATTCCGTGTACTGGTCTGCAGCATGCCTGGAGAATGTTAGAAGAGGGAAATAGGCAAGGAGTAGAAAGGGACAGTTAGGAGCATGGAAGAGGGGCTGGAGGGAGTTATGTGGGAGGTGGTCAGGGGCAGTTGCAGGAAGGGGAAATGAGGTTGCACAGGAGAGGGGATAGCAATCACAGGGATGGGGCAGAGCAGATATCTAAGGGAAGGGAGTTCCAGAGTTTAGGGAAGTAGTAGGAGAAAGCAGCCTGGCCTGAAGTGGATGACCTAATTGGGAGAGTTAGAGTCCAGGAGCCAAAGTTGCAGAGGAAGTAGGAAGGAGGAGGAGGGCTGGAAGTAATGCACCTGGGAAACAAAAACACAAGGGAAGAGTACACAATGGGTGTGGAGGTAGTAACAACAGCAACAATGGAAAGGAACCGGGGGGTGGTCATATCAGATGACCTAAAGGTTAGCAAGCAATGTGAGAAGGCAGTAGGGATAGCTGAGGGGGGGGACTGGGATGTATAGGGAGAGGCATCAGCAGCAGAAAACAGGAAGTTGTTATCCCTCTGTACAGACAGTTGGTGAGACCCCACCTGGAGTACTGCATGTAGTTCTGGAGACCCCATCTCCGCAAGGACATAGGCAGGATAGAGGCAGTCCAGAGGAGGGCAACTAAAATGGTGCAGGGTCTGCAACAGAAGCCATATGAAGAGAGACTAAAGGAGCTTAATATGTATACCCTTGAGGAAAGGAGGGAGAGGGGACATGATAGAAACTTTTAAGTACCTCAAGGGAATCAACAAAGTCCAAGAGGGTAGCATCTTTCAGAAAAAGAGATGTGCAAGAACAAGGGGACACAATTTGAAGATAGAGGGGATGGCTCAGGGGCAATGTGAAGAAGTATTTTTTTACAGAGAGGGTGGTGGATGCATGGAATGGCCTTCCTGAGGAGGTTGTGGGGTCAAAAACAGTGGGGGAATTCATGAATGCATGGGACAGACATAAGGCAATTCTTGTGGGGGGTAGGAAGAAATAGGCTGTTGGTTAACTAGGATCTGCAGCTTATCCAGTAGGTAGGGAAATGGGCAGACTAGGTCAGCCAAGTGGTCCTTATCTGCCACCAAAGTCTATGCTTCCATGTTTCTAGGATGGGAGGGAGCCATACCAATACTTCCCAACAAAGAAGGAACAATAAGCAAGGCGTCTGCCGCCAAAGGGTGGAAAGGAGAGGGAGGTATAAAGGTCACAATGTTGATTTCAGGGTGGACAGTCAAGAGCAATCTGACAGAAGGAGTGGAAGAGGGAGTCCAATCTGATTAGGGGGGACTTAGGGGCTACACTGCAGACTATGCCTCCATAGTCGAAGATTGGGAGAATCATTTTCTGGGCAATTTCATGGCGGGCGGGAAGGAGGATACCATGGTGTCTGTTCACAGCACCAAGTTTGGGGTGCAGTTTTTTGTGGATGGCATCCACATGTCCAGAAAAGTCGAGGTGTCTTTCAAGCCAGAGCCGAGGTATTTGAAGGAGGTAACATTCTCTAGCATGGACCATCGAGGGTGTGGAAGGATGGGGTGGCAGTGAGCCTAGACAGCCTTTCCTGGTAACAAAGGTCATGGAGACTATCTTCTTGGCATTGAGGGACAACTCATTTGAGTGAAACAAAGCTGAATTTTGTCAAAGTCTAGCTGGAGACTGGCAGCCACATTAGAGGGAGAGATGCTCAAGGTATACAAAACAGTGTCATCCACATACATATGAATAGATGTGGAGGAGCAGGCAGCAAGGATGTCATTTAGGAAGACCAAGAAAAGTCATGGGCTGAGGACTGACCCTTGAGGAATACCTGTGTTGATGGGGTGGGGGGGATATAAGGAGTTGTCTATTCTGACTGATTGAGTTCTGCCCACAAGATAGGAACAGAACCAGTTGGTGGCAGGGGTGGAAAACCCTGCTGCTGCAAGTTTGTTGAGGAGTAGGGTGTGGGCTATGGTGTCAAAGGCTTTAGCCAAGTCGACAAAGATGGCAGAGGTGATGCAGCCCTGCTCCATGCTGGAGAGAATGGAGTCAGTAAACCACAGAAGGGAGGTTAAGATGGAGTGGGACTTATGAAAACCAAACTGGAAGGGGGTGAAAAAAGAGGAGGAGTCAAGAAAAGGTGAAAGCTGTGCCAGTACGATGTGCTCTTGAAGTTTGGCAAGGACAGGGAGCAGGGATATAGGGCGGTAGTTGCCTGGGTTGGAGGAGTCATCACCTTTAGGGAGTGGTATGACTGTGGCGAGCTTCCAGGCACTGGGAACAGAGGCAAGGCAGAAAGAGAGGTTTAGAAGGGAGGTGAGTGGGAAGGCTATGGCAGGGGCAGAGAAGTGGAGGAGCTTGGGGTCATAAATATATGGAATACTTGCCCCTAGCATCTTTCAGGGGTATCCCATGTAGTGTGTATAAATAGCAATGGGGTATTAAGATCAAACATGTTTTTAATGGCATCCTCCACTGCTCCCCAGAATACAGACAATTTGGGTCAGGACCAAAGTATGTGAATAATGTGCCCTAAGCTCTGCACAGAGCCTCTAGCACTCCAGTTCACTTGGATCATGAAGTATAAAAAATGAGTTTTTATTTTCCAGCTATACTCTGGTCAGTTATGTTGATGTCATTCTCTTGTTCCTATATCTGTTTCAGCCTAGTAGCCTGGTCTATTCCCAGTTCCCTGAATGTGTTATAGAGGGCTGATATCTGTCCTGAGTAAAAACGTTTCCCCAGAATGTCATTTATGTCCCTTCCCAACTGTCCCAAATGCTTTGGTGTGGGGTTGCTTCTCCTTATGTAAGGTATATATGTGTGTGTGTGCACTTGAAGGTATCTAAAAAAAAAAATCAGATCTGTTTAGGGCAAATGCATGAGTATAGCATAATCCCTTACTGGTGTTGCTTTAAATTCTAGGGCCACACCTTGTGAGAGAAACTGGAAAAGGCTACATACTATATACCCCTTCTGGCCCAACAGCAGAAGCCTCTATTTAGGGATGCAGAATGAAAAGACTGATCCCGTGGCAGCCACCGAAATGGCCCCAAGGCAGGTACCTGTTTCAAGTTTCAATCTATCCCACACCCTATAAGTTATATAGGCTATAACCCCCCTTCAGAGTGGTTCTAACAGCCATTAGTTCCACATCTTTCATTTTCCTCTTGAATCCTTTGTCCACCCCTCCTCCACCTGCTCTATGTGCTTCTACATGTCCTTATATGAGGGTACTGATCCTAATAAGATGGTGCGGATATGGACTGTGTAGTAGTATAATTCGGGTTCAGGTACCACCCTCCCCCATGAGGACATTTCCTATTGCATCAGTTTAAACCTTATCTGTGGACATCTACTAAGCCTCACGCTCTTGGTTTATGATGTCACCAGAGCTAGAGATGGGCAGAACTTACTGCCAAGGAAACAGACCATCCCAAACTGGAACTATTTAAAGGGATCCAGGGCTAAACAGAGCCACTTGCAGCTCAGCTCATGCTGATGCAGATTTCCAAGTACCCTATTTTTATGGACCCCACCTAGGGATTTTAATTAACAGCCTCTTTCTGGGCCTTCCCCTTAACTCAACCCTCCCCCAGCTGTCCAAACCAGCCCCCCAGCCCCCTTGTCCTTTCCAGGTACCTTTTAGGCTGACTTAGTACATCTATATCTCCAACCTGCTATCTGTCCAGACATGATTGGGGGGAAAGGGCTTTCTGTAGCCTAGAGAGGTCAAGTCCATCTTACAACAGATACACTGGACTAGTGCAAAAATGATAGATTACATGATTGTTGCTACCCACTGGGTTCTTTTACCCATCTCTGTAATCAGAAATAGCAGCAACAGCCTAGCACAATAATTCAATCTGAAGTCCTGCCTTTTTGCTCCTTTGGAAATACTGCAATGGCTAGATTATTTATCTATCTATCTGGTTTGTTAACCGGGTAAGAATCCAAGGACATCAGGTGCCCATTTTCAAGGGGGACCCAGAAAGTACAAACGGTATAATACATACAGAATATGGTACATACAAGAACTGCAAATACAAGGTTATTATAAATACAAAGTTAGAAATACAAATTGGAAACCATATTATACAAAACAGCAATTGGATAATTTTAGAAAACAAATTTTCAAATGAATCCTAAACCTAAAATTTCACATACGTTGATGAAACTCTATTGGTAAAGAGTTCCAATCAGCAATGGACTTAAATACAAAACACTGCTGCCCTATTGCAGTATGATATAAAGGGATGTTAATCTTCCCATTTATGGTACACCTGGTAACAAGATTTGGTATCTCAGCATACAAAACAGATTTAAAATGAAAGGGTCCTCTATAAAATTTCCAGAATGCAAAAAGCCTTACATATGAACATCTCGATGTGAAAGAAAACCAATTTAATTTCTGATATAATACACAATGATGTATGGACCGTGGGTCAGAGGTAACAAACCTACAAATCTGATTATAAATTATTTCTACTCTTTTTAATGTACAGTAGTTTTATTAGTAGCAGATTAAATGGGCATACCGTAGTCCATTAGACAAAAGCATTGTTTGAGCTAACAGTTTTTTTAGAGTTAAAGGTCAAACAATTATTGATTGCATAAAGTAAATCTAGTCTTGAATGGATTTTATTAATTATGGAATCAATATGGCAAGCATGGGACAGGGTACTATCTAAGAAAAACCTAGATATGTAAAACAGTCCACCTTTTCAATCATGACTCTTTTTGAATCTCTAATTACCAGGTGTGAATCATTAGCAATATGAGTTTGTCGGGTATTAAATGTCATCAGTTTTGTTTTGCTAACATTCATAATCAATCTATTAACAGTCAGCCACTCCTGAACCAGTGAAAAATCATATTCCAACTGGTTTGTTAGAGAATGCACCGAAGAATGTTTTACATACAATGCAGTATCATCTGCGTACATAAGTGATTGAGTGTTACGTGCCACTGTGGGTAAATCATTAACAAATAAGCTATAAAGAATTGGGCCCAAAATCGCACCCTGGGGAACTCCCTAGTTCACACAAAAGAAGGAAGAAGTAGTTGAACCCAAATCCACCCTTTGTTTGCGATGAGATAAATAATCAGTAAACCAGTCAACTACCACTTCAGAAAAACCTAACAACTGAAATTTGGACAGAGGCAATGATCGATAGTACTGAAAGCCTTGGAGAGATCTAAAAATAATGTTGCAACTGACTCCCCTTTGTCCAAGGCAGAATGCACAAAATCAGTAAGTTCGGTCAAAGGAGAAAGAATACTATACCCAAATCGAAACTCATGCTGAAAGAGGGATAGTATGTTATGTTGGTCTAAGTGCTCCTTCAGTTGATCAATGACAATTTTTTCTAATACCTTGGACAAAGGGGATAATAGGGAAATAGGTTAATAATTACTTGTTAATGTTCGGTCGCCTGATAAATTAGAATCACTATAGCCTGTTTCCACAGAACAGGGATTGTACCAGTAGTTAAGGAAAAATTAAATAAAAATTTAAAGGTTTACGCATAAGGTCCTTCACCAAAAATAATAATCTTAAATCAATTTGATCACTACCATTTTGTATTTTTTAATTCATAGATTTAAAATACTGGGCAGTCTCGCCCAAGGAAATTGCATGAAACTTAAAGGGTGGATATGAGGAGCCAACCAACATTTTTTGGGATGAATCGCTACTACCCTCCTCCTTTTATGACAAACCACCAATATTACAAAAGATTTGATTGAACTCATTAGCCATTTTATCTGTTAAGAGACCAGAGGATGTATTTAAGGAGGTAATATGTTGGTTTTAAGTTTTTCCAAGTAAATGATTCAAGGTTTTCCAAGTTTTGGACAGATTTTGAAAATTATATCCCTGTTTATCCAAGTAGTAATCAGTGTTACACTTTCTAACTGCAGATTTACATTCATTTCTTAAATTTGTAGACATTACAGGACCAAATGTGTTTTTTTTTTCAGACCTGTAAATCTTCCAGGCCCTATCTCTTTCTGCCATTAATGTTAATAAATCAGGGGTTATCCAATCATGATTTCGATGTTTTACCCTCAATTTACGGACAGGAGCAAATAGCTCACAAACCCAGTTAAATTCAGAGGCAGTATAATCTAACATGAGTTAATCTGTAATGTGGTTCACAGGCTGCTTCCTTTCCCATATCATGGTCATGGGGAGGGGGGAGTAAAACTAAAGGTGGCATGGGGTGGTGTCACTTGATGCCATGCCCATTCTTGAAGGCCGTAACAGCTCTGGTTAGCACTGCACCCAAACAGAAGTAATATTATGCACCCCTTCCAAATTCAAGGTTTCTTTTCTTTTTCTTTTTTTGTTTAATGGCAGCATAGCATAGCCATGCATGACATAATGCATTCAAGAGAGAAAACACAAAATGCAGAAGCAGAGCCAATTCATACTACATTCGGCTGTAATTGGATCCCCTACTTAGTGTGCATTGGATCGCTTTGCTCTTCCTTTTCTTTTTCTGCTGTGGCTTTTCTCTGTATCATCTTGATCTGTTCCTATGGACCCCCACATTCAAAATAATCCCACCTGATGCTGTAGGTCCTGCCACATTCTAACTGCTTCCCCACAATCCTTTTCCACATTCTGCAACCCATCTGCCATTCCAGTCCTTGATATCTAGTGATCCCCCCTCCTCGATCAATTTCAAGTCCAGAAATCCTTGGTGCCCAGCGGTTGTCCCCTTCCCTTTCTCCAACCTTGAGCTGGGATCCCTGGTGCTCAGCAGTGTTCCTCTTCTCTCTATCCAACCATGTACTACAATCTTGGGTGCTGAGTGGTGTCCCCCTCCCTCCCTCTCCCCAACCCCGTTCTGCAATCTCCAGAGTCTAGTGGAATCTTCCTTTTCATTGATACCATTCTGTGATTCCTGGTGTCTATTGATGTCCCCCTCACTCTCCCCAACCCCATGCTGTGATCTCTTGTATCCAGTAGTGTCCCTCAACTCTCTCCCTGACCCCATTCTGCAAGCTACGGTGTCTAGCAATGTCTACCTCCCTCTCCCTGACCCATTGCTGTGATCCCTGATTTCCAGCATTGTCCTGTCTCCCCCTAACTGAACAAAATAAAACACATCATGGTGCAGTGGAAGGTGCACACACTCAGGCTGCCAGCACAAACCAGAAAACTAAAAACATAGAAACATAGAATTTGATGGCAGATAAGGAATTGCTTGGCCCACCTAGTCTGCCTATTTTCCCTGCCTACTGTAACACCATAGACCCTACTTGATCTCTAGCTTAGCCCTTCCTTACCCAATGACTAAGGTTCCCTTATGTCTATCCCATGTGTTCTTGAATCCTGCTACAGTTTTTGCCCCCTTCCCACCATTGTTGGAAGGCTGTTCCAGGCATCCTTCACTCTTTCTGTGAAGAAGTAGTTCCTTACATCTCCCCAAGCCTACCCTGCCTCCAGCTTCATAGCATGACCCACTGTTCTTGAACATCTTCTTTTTCTGACAAATACTTCCCTCTTGCACCTTGTTTATACCCATGAGGTATTTAAAAGTCTTTATCATATCTCCCCTTTTCCTCCTTTCCTCCAGGGTGTACACACTGAGGTCCTTAAGCCTCACCTCATAAGGTCTCTGGTGCAGACCCTGTACCATTTTAGTTGCACTCCTCCATGAAATAGTGCAGCACTCAAAACTCAGAATAAAGGCATCAAGCACACTATGAATGCTCACAATGCTTCTTCTGTGTGCACTTTTCATTATATAAGGTGCTACAACACTATAAACTAGACTGCTATGCAGTGTCTGAAAAGAAGCATTTTGCAGTCCATGATGCCAACATTTTCTGTGCAACCTCTGTTGGCTAATCATCACAGTGCTTCAAAGTTCCAACACCTCTTCATCAGGGGGACAGCACCCCTCTGGGATTCCTTGTGTCTAGTGGCATCCCCCTCCCTCTCACCAACCATGTGCTGTGATCCCTGGAGAACAGTAAAGTCCCCCTCCCTTTCCCTCAACCTATTCTCTGATCCTTGGTGTCCAGTGCTGTTCCCCCTCTCTCCCCAACCCTGTGAATCAAGGACTAGATGACCCAGATTTTCATTGTATGTGTTCTCTTGCTTTTAAAAATACATTGTTTCCATTGTTGAATTTTTGAGTCTGATATGCAGCATTCAAACTGATAATTTATGTTGGACCAAAGCATCCAGATGGTCTTAAAAACCTATGGCAACAGTTTAGCCATTTATATGACTTGATATTGGTACTACTTTTGATGTAACGTTTAAAGAAATTGATAAGTTTATCAAGTGGTCTTTGTTAATAATACTTGCTAAACTTTAAATCATGTTGTAGATTATATGACAGCCATAATAATGAAACAATCTTGAAGCAAGTTTCTGTGTTGCCAGGTTTTATATGGTTCTTTTCAATATTTTGTATATTAAAATTAAAATTCTGAATATACTTGATCATTGCATGCATTGCTATATGCATAATTCAACATTTATTTTTCAGTTTGAGTCAAAGTGCAGCTGGTATCACATTTCCCTTCACTGGGTGCTTCATGTGTTGAATGCTGAATGTGTATGTACTGTAACTGTTGCATATACAATAAGTTTTGTATATAACTGTTCCTCTCTATAGATCCCCCATAGTTTTATTCATGATAGAGTGTACTCTTTATAATTTATTTTACTGTTTTTATACTACCTGCTCTATACTGTGCTTTTGCATTATAGGGATGCCTGTTCTGTTATACACCATCTGTACCTTTTCCCCTCTGCCCTTCCCCTGGGTCACACCTATAAATGAGCCTTGACTCAGTGTGCCTTTCCCTGTCACCAATTTTAAATAAATGGCTATATATTGTGAACATTTCTGTTTAATTTTTGAGAATACCAACATTATTTTAACATTTTCCATTGACACCATGACAGGTAGTAGGTCAGTGATTGAGTTTTCCTTAATACTGTTTAGAATGGTCACAGTCAGAAACAAGTATAAATCTATGCTTTTCTCATAATGTTCCTAACCCACAGACCCGGATACAATAAGTTATGGATATGGACCATAAGTCAATATTGTTCCTGTGTGCCTATGATGGCGTCTGTGTGTATGCTTGCACACATCAGGAACTGTGTGTATTAGTATGCACTGGAGTCTGTGTGGGTGCCTATCTGGACTGTGTATAATATGTGTCTGTGTGTGTGTGTGTGTGTGTGTGTCCAGTATTTGCTAAGAAAGACACAAATTGATATCTTCCCTGCTTTCTACATGTATGGAAGATTCTGAAGAAAGTAAGACAGCAACGTTATTTTCTCATGACAGACTGATACTGTTTGGCATTACATCTTTTGAATATAAAATCATTTTAAAACTAAACAGCCTAGTAATGTCTAGATAGTGCAACATGAATTTTTAGTTATGCATATTATAAACAGTTGTTTTTATACATGTTTTACATTCAATAAGACTGAAGTGTGCGTAGGTGTGCTTCTGTGTGTCAGGGACTGTGTATCTAGGAATGCGTCAGGGTGTGCACATACGTGTGTGTCTGTACGTGTGTTTTTTTTTATCAGAGTGGGTATGTGTTTTTGTATCTATGTGTGTCAGTGTCTGCATCTGTATGTGTCAGGGACTGTATCTTTAGGCATGTGTGTGTGTGTGTGTGTGTGTGTGTGCCTTCCCTAGAATTTGTGTGAGCCACGCTGTAACTTTTTTTCAATAAATGTAGTGTTTTTGAAGATTACTTGCAATTTTTTCGAAATGCAGTTACTGTCAGTCACATGATATCAATCGGATTTCGTAAGTTTCATAAGTAAAGTCAAGCAAAGAGACTTGCGCCCATAGTGCTTGCCGGTCCCAAAATATTTTACATTTAGTAGTGTTGCTACAACAAAAGCTGTCAAGCCTGACTTTAAACATATCCATAGTAGTACTTTCTACCACAGTAGGTGGTAGGTTGTTCCATAAGGAGACAACATTTTGGGTAAACCAATGTTTCCTCAAATTTGTATACCACCTGGACAGTACCAATTGTTTGTTATGTCTCCTACAGCTAGTCCATCCAGATCTAAAAGTAAATCCAAGGTCTTCCCGCAGTGTAGTGTTACTAATAATTTTATACATCATGCACAAATCACCCCTGAATCTTCTATAATGCAGTGAGTACAGGTTACATTTTTTCAACCTTTTTTCATAAGGAATAGATTTCAACCCAGAAACATATTTTGTAGCCCTACACTGCACCCCCTCAATCTTTACCACATCTTCCCTGTTGTGTGGTGACTACACCTGGGTGCAATACTCTAGATGAGGCCTAACCAGCGCTCCATACAGAGGCATGAGAACATTCTCACCCCCGCTGGCAATGTGCCTTAAAATGCAATTTAGATTCTGATTACCCTTTTTGACCTGTTCCCTACAATGCAAATTAAACTTTAGGTTTGAAGTTATTTTTACTCCCAGATCTCTCTCCTCACTAATGACAGATAGGGTATTCGTTCCTATGGTATACGTGCAGTTGTTATAATGGAGGCTTAAGTGCATAATCTTGCATTTGGAAATGTTGAGCTCAAGTTTGCTAGAATTAGTCCATTGATAAATTTCATCTATAGCCTGCTGCAGGGAATGGGCCCGAGATATATTGGTCACAGTTCTACCCATTCTACAATCGTCCGCGAATTTGGAAATCCAAATGCTAAGGTCTTTTAGTTTAAGTGTGGAGATACATATATATTAAATAAGCAGGGCCCCAGAACTGATCTCTGCGGTACCCCACCTTCCCTAATAGAGATGTAAGGTTTATTGACCTAAAGTTGGCTGGCTCCGACCTAGGCCCTTTCTTATGGAGTGGGATCACAATAGCATCCCTCCAATCCTATGGGACTTCCCCTCTATCTAAGGAGGACTGGAACAGGTAAGTGAGCAGGAGTGTCAGGGGGTCTGCCAGTTCATGTAGTATTCTAGGATCAATATTATCAGGTCCAGGGGATTTGTTAATATCCAGTTTGTTTAATCTGTCCCTAACTTCCTCTGGTTTAATGATAATTTGTCCAGGGGTAGATTCAAGTTTAGCATAACCAGAAGGAACAGCTCCAGTGTTAAAAACTGAGCAAAAATATTTGTTTTGAATATTGGCTGTTTCTTTTACAGACACCAGTTCCCCATCAAAATTTTTAAAAGGGCTAACATTATTGAGTTGCTTTTCATGCAATTTATACATGAAAAAATGACTTTTTGTTGTCCTTAACCTTGGTAGCTAAAATAACCTCCTGCTGAGCTTGTGCCTTTTTTATGGATACCGTTACCTCCTTGGTGCAATTTCTATACAAATTACAGTTTATTAATGTTTTATTTTTCTTATCTTTTTTAAGTATTCTATTTTTTTTTGTTGTTTATTAAGTGCTTGATATTTTTGTTAAACCAAACTGTAGTTAACTTTTTACTAACTTTGTGATTATGTAATTTAGGGATATGAGTGTTAGTTTGTTTAATTTTGCAAGAAATATATTAGCAGTTGTTGTGACTCTGACCAGAGTTTGTTGTATTAAAACTTTTCCTGATTAATCAAGCCCTTCTTGAGCTCACAGGAACCTTTTTACTTTTGGAAAGGGCATTAAGGCTACCCAATAGCTAGGCACAGCTGTGCTGGTGAGCAAGGTTCAAGCCCAGTCTTGGCAGCTGGCTAGGCAACCCAGGGGAGACTTGGTCAGTGCTGCCTCATGGCAACACTACCAGCCAAGGAGAGTAGATGCTGGGTTTTAATGCTGCAGCAACCTCAGTGAAGGAAGAGGGAACTTGTTCCTACCTCAGGGGTCATTTGTGTACATGTATGCTAACACTCAGCACTACTAGGTACCTTGCAGAGAAGGGAGGGACATAGAAATCTAGGGAATAAAACCCACAGTATTGTCGGCATTATGGCCAGTAAAGCTCCTAAGCCTTGCAGTGTGGCTTTCCACAGGAAAACCAGTGGGGCTAGCAGAGGACGGGGCTTTGACCTCTGCCACAGAGGTAGTCCCCCCCCCCCAAGGCCTGAGGACAGGGCGGATGACACCAGAGAGAAAAAGCCATATTAGGAAAAAAGTATTAAAGGGATTCATAAATTGGAATGGATTATTAAAGCCATCCGATTGTCTGAAACAAGTCACATAACCATGTAAGCATTTACCATAATTACATGGATGATGAAAGATGTCAGAAAGTATTTTTTACAGAGACTATCTCTGTGAAGGTGCCCCCATTCACCTCCCTAGTTATCTTTTCAAAGAAGGCAAATAATGTAGGACACACCTGGAAACAAGTTAAAGTATCACAGCTCAGTGTGTTTTTCTTGGTAAAAAATTACAAATAAATAATTAGGGAAGAGGATAGGGACTGTGCAGTGAATGCCAGTCCTTCAGATTTGATCAGCACTTCAATGATCACAGCATAGGAAAGCCAGCACTACACTCGCCCACACACACCCCAGCCATATGGATAAAATGAGGACTTCAGTATAAAATAGCATTAGTTCTTTACTTTTCACAAGCACTACATTATTGATTAGAGTGTAGGAGAGCCACTGCTTCTGCCAGCCCTGTACCTGGCCTGTCATTTTTAAGCGACATTGGTTTCCAGTGCTGTCATTCTTTCGCCTCTCTCCAGTGCTACATATACCAAAGCATGGGGAAGCCTATTGTAAACAGTAATCTTCCCTCCCCCATTATGTGGCTGTCTGGATAAACAGGAGCTTCAAACCCCAGTGCTTTCAGTCTCCCACCTTTCTCCAGTACTACATTCACCACAACATGGGGATGCATATTATTTACTGTATATACCCTCACATTATGTGGCCCTGTGAAACAACAGGGGACTTTAGTCTCCTGTGCTGTCAGTCTCTTACCTTTTTCCAGTACTACATTCACCACAGCATGGGGATGCATATTGTTAACAGTATCTACCCCCACATTATGTGGAACCTATTGTGAACTGTATCAAACCAGATATCATGTGGCCCTGTGGATGCACCTCCCTTGGTCTTTAGGCCACCAGTCACTTACCATTCACCAGCACTACATTCACCACAGCTTGGGGAAGTCTATTGTAAACTCCATCCACCCACACATTATGTGGCCCTGTTGATGAAGAGGGTGCCTTTGTCCCTAGTTCTGTCTATCTCCTACCTTTTACTAGTACTGCATTCACACAGCATGGCAAAGCGTATTGTAAACTTTATCCATCCCCACATTATGTATTCCTGTGGATGAATAGGGGGCCTCAGTCTCCAGTGCTGTCAGTCTCTTACCTTTTACCAGTACTTTAATCACTACAGCATTTGAAGCCTATTGTTAATTGTATCTACTCACACATTATATGGCCTGTGGATGAACAGGGGGTCCTGCTCCCCAGTGCTGTCTGTCGCTCACCTTTCATCAGTACTATGTTTAGTACAGCATGTAGAAACTTGTTGACTGTACCTTCCCACACACTATGTGGTCCTGTGGATGAACAGGGAGTCTCCATCTCCAGTGCTGTCAGTTGCTCACCTTTCACCAGTACTGTGTTTAGCACAGCATGTGGGATCTTGCTGTTAACTCTGCCTACCAACACATTATGTGGCCCTGCAGCTGAACAGGGGGCCTTGGTCTCCACCTTTCACCAATACAAAGTAAAATGCGCAGGCTTTTTAAAGAAATATTGAAAAGTTTAAAATGTCAGAACAGAAACACCAGAACCTCAGGCTCTGCAATGACAATTTCTAGTGATATGCACAAGCAGAAAAGTCACTTTCAAGTTCCATATCTTGGAAAATCAAATTTTTACAAGCCGCACACAAATGGATATGAACCCTGAACCTTTATAAATGGTTCCTTTTATTTCTTTCTTCATTACTTTTCCTCTGTCTTGCTGTGATGGTAAGAGAGTGTGATTGGATGCATTGGTTGCTTGTCCCCCCCACAGTGATGAATAAACAAGGTCTTATGTAGCTCGGTGGGGTGCATGACAGCCTGAGTAAGAATGAGTTAGGCCTTCCCGTTTATCACTGCCACTCCATCTGTCATAAAGCTAAAGCCAGCTGAAACAAGCGAGGTGGCTGGTGCCGCCATGCCACTAAGCTCTGTGCAAGGACTGCAGCACATGTCTTGCCCTGACTTTGGCTCAACATTTTTCTCTAGTCTCTTCTAAACGTGGTACTTCCATTGTAGAAGTGTGCTATTGTCAGAACAAATTAACATCTCTGACAGTAACATTACATTCTAGCTCTGCTGCAGAAATGGCTTTTTACATGAAGGCACTTTTTTTTCAGTTTATTGATTTATACCCCCTTGCTCATCAGTGTTACCCTCCTCAGCTTTGCTACTCCCAGCCCCATCTGCAGACCTCTTCTGCACTTACCCCTTGCCCACCCAGAATACTCCTCTAAGATGGAGCCCTCCAGGCATGGCCATGACTTGAAGGGGTGTTAACTCTCTAGTCTGTGTCTTGCTGGTGGGAGTATCTGGAGTTTTTTTCTGTTTCTATCACCAGAGGGCTTCAACTTATGAGGAACTCCATGTGCATGCATGCTACAGCATGCTCGTGCAGAGCTAGGCCAACATCATCCTCTTCCCTGCTATGCCTCAGCTGTACCACCACCATCTGGGTCACCCAGATGGCAGTATTGCACTGCAGGTCACAACCCTCCCTTCCCCCAAAAGAGAAGGGCATCCTGTTGGATGCTTGATTCTTATTCCCCCATCCAGCCCCTGATAAGCAGCTTGGGCTAATTCTCAAACTCAAGTGACCCACATCCTGAGTGGAAGCCATCCTGCTGAGCTGATGGGCTGCCCACATTAAGCCACGTCTTGTAACAAAATCCTGAACTGATGTTTCTGTCTCTTAAAGATCCCTGGAGCATCCCCATCACATGCAATTTACAATGACTCATCTATGGGGCTGTCCAATGAAAGCACATTATGCTTCCATACCCATGACTCACGTTCAGGAATGTACTCAGGAGCTGGCATGACCACTGAAGGCAGCATATCTCAATGGGACATTATGCCTGGTGCCACAGTGACTCCTGCTGGTGCACCAGGGAACTTGCTGTCCCAGAAGGAGCATGCTGCATGCAACCAAGGCACTTTTGCAGATATAGACTATGCATGTGACCTTGGGATAGGGACAGGAAAGTGGCATAAAAACACCTGATCAGTGTAGGATGAAGGACTGCCTCCTGCAGGCCCTGTACCACCTATCACTGCACCCACCTCCACTGGATCCTGATCCCCTGAGGAAGGGTAACTAATTGAGGGGTTCCAGAGCCACAATGTCCCCTGCCACAGGGGACAGAAGTATGGGGTAAGTACTTAAGCACAAACTCAAAAAGCCACTCAGTGACCTGTGGTGCTTGCGATAAGAGGGACAAGGCAACTAGCAAGTTAACTGTTTAATGAATAATAAACTGTTTATGCACTAAGCCCCTAGCCTGAGATAGTGTTTTTTGATGTTCATGTGTGTTCTAGGATTTCTTGTTTGCTGCTATAAGTTAAGTACCAAGAGGAAGTGGGTGACAGGGCTGGGGTGGTGAAAAGAACAGTTTCGAAATACTTACCATAACAGCAGATCTTCAAGAAAATCCAGTAGGTCACGCCTTTGGAACTGTAAGCCATCAGTGTCAGGACCACGTGGAAACATTTTGCTAGCTGGGGGCTGCCCATAATGATGTACGGCATCGATGAGTATAAAACATGGGCAGCACCAGCACTCCTCAGTTCTCCACTGCACATAAACCCCAGATGGTCTCTTATCATGAGGAATCAGGAGACTAAACCAGTACCAGACAAACAAGGAGAAGCATGGGACTGGAGACAGGATGCATGGAATAAGGCCTTGGACACAACATCTGTTGTATCCCTCAGAAAACAAAAGGGGGAAAGAGGGAGAGTATGACATGGCCTAATGGAGGATATTCTCTTGAAGATAGATTGTTGCAGTAAGTGCTTACATAACTGTTCTATCTTCATCAAAGGTACCTCCTCCATTAGGCAATGGAGTGGATGCAACTGCAATGTAGATACATGCAACAAACGTACAACTATAGCATGATTACCTACCCCACAGTTACACTGAAACTGACAATTAAAGTGTGACCCCTAAAACTGTAACTATGCAAACAAAACCAGACCCTACAATAATATAGCATGTACCTTATTTAACATGTACTTACTTAATGCTAGAAGTATGAATAATAAATTAGAAGAACTAGAAACTATATTACCTATAAACAAAATTGATCTGGTCTTCATAACCAAAACATTGCAGAAAATGGAGGATATACGGGGCAAATATATCAGCAGGTGCCATTTTCTACACAATCATTTTTTTTTTTGGTATTATTCTTTTTCCCCCTCCCCAGTTGGCCCACATCCAGCCACCATCTTGGCACACCCCCTGCTCCAAATTAAGGCCCTCACCCCAGCTGTACCTCCACAGCTTACCCCCCCCATGGCAAGAAGGCGGCGAGCTCCCCCTTACTCACTGCCTGGATGGATCCAATGTTCTGGGGCGACACCCTCAGAGCCAATGGGTGCTTTCCAGGATAGCCATCAAGCTGTGTGACTGAGTGTTTTTCCTTGTTCTTGTTCAGGGGTGGGGCATGCAATGGTGCCAGTGGAAGCAATGTGCACGCTCCCATGCACATTTCTCCAGGTGTCTGCCCTATCCCCACCATCATTTTCAGCATCTGCGCCCTGCCCCCAGCCTCTGCTAGGGGGCAGGCAGTCGCCATCTACTGGAACCCCCCTCCCCAGAGGAGGCGAGCAGTCCTTCAGACACTCAGTACTTCTCCTCCCCTGCTGACCCCTCCAGCGGCCTATATTCATTCCTGAACATGGGTTGCTGGTGTGGTGCGAAGTGTGATGTCCAGCACCTCAACCCTCAGTGCCCCCGTGCCAGCATTATACACAATAATTGATTACATAAGACTGGAGGTGGAACAGCAGCATACATTTCAGATGATAGTACAGTTATGGATATTATCTAATAAATTCAAATCTGGAGACTCCAACACAGAGATATTATGGTTAAGATTACTGAATAAAAACAACAGCAGTATCATTTTGGGTTTATGCTACAGGCCCCCGGACTCTGATATGGATACTGACTTTAAAATAACACAAGAATTTGAAAAAGCTGCTAACATCAGTGAAATAATATTAATGAGGGACCTAAACTTTAGCAATATTGATTGGGAAAGAAAATATGCAAAAACAATAGCAGAAAATACATTCTTAGATACATGTATCAAGCTGGACTTGGAACAACATGTTAAAAATGCGTACAAGGAGAAGAAATTGTGGACATAGTCTTAAGTCCAGAAAATATACACAGTCAAATTTGTAATGAGAAAAGAAAACTCTAGTGATCAGTGACCACAAAAGTGTTAGCTTTTTAATACAACAAAAACACAAGACAATAAAAGGCATCACTGAAACTCACCTTTGTAAAACAGACAACGTTAGCAAAATTAGAAAAGCATAATTATACAATGGCAAGAAACAATCCTGGACTCTGATTGGTCAGTCTTGGGCTGGACCCATGATGTTATCCCAGTACAACATCACGGGTCTAGTCTCAGCCTCAAGGTGAACCTGGAGATGATTTGTTTCTGCTTGATTGTTTCATCTTCTCTTAAAAAAGAAAAATATTTTTCCACACAAAAACATCTTTAAAATTATTTTTTTTATTCTGTGTAACAATGAGCTATTGTATAATAGCAATAATGCCCTCCAGGGTGTGTGTCATTTGGGATAACGTCACGCCTCAGTCATTGGATGCACTCGGCCTGCGGCCTCGTGCCCAACCACCAGAGGCGTGACGTTATCCCAGCACAACACACACCCTGTTGGGCATTATTGCTTAAATAATATACTGTAGATTGCAGTGAAGAGCTAAAAAAATATGGAAGAAAGCTAGATTAAAATAAAGCAGCGCATACTCACAATCTTACCAAATCCATCACAACACTCAGCAAAAAGAAAAATAAACTGTATGTCAAATATTTAAAGTCTAAGACATTCTTTGCCTGGAATACACACACAAATACAGTATGCTAACAAAAATTCAAAAACAAAATAAAAAAAAATTAAACAAAGAAGTGGAATTAAACCTACCAGGAAACACAAAGAAACAGTATACAGTTTTATAGCTACATATAGTCACTAAAAATTTGACTCTAAAATTGGACCAGCAAATATAAATGCTAAGACAATAACCAATCCCTCCAACATGGCTATAACCTCCAATAATCACTTCTTCTATTCCATCTTCTCTGCAAACATACCTAAACTGGATATTATCAGAACTGAAAATACAATAAATACTGGCACTAGTTATGAAGAAGCAAAAAAAAAAATCAATACCTTAAAAAAATCATAGCTCTCCGGGGCCTGACAAATTTCAGCGCAAATGCTGAAAATCATGGAAAAAATATTTCTGCCCCCTGAAGATATTATTTAAACAATCTATCAAAACCAGTATCATACCCAGTGACTGGAAGACAGCTGGCATTGTCCAAATTCACCAAAGAGGTTCTAAAAATGAAGTCCAAGATTAAGGACCAATAGGTCTTACCTCAGAGCCAGGTAAAATCCTCAAATCCATAATTAAAGACAGAATTACAAAACACATTGCAATAACCAATCAAACTGATTGGGAACAACAGGGTTTCATCCCTGGACAGTCCATTGTGACTAATCTGCTTTGTTTTTATGAGAATGTAAGCAAAATCCTATAGAGATAAATACCTGTTAATATCATATTTCTTGATTTTTATAAAGCCTGTAATGTAGTTCCCCACTGGGCCATCATCGACAAAATGAATAGGCTTGATAGAGTTCCATTTATTATCAACTGGGTTAAAAACTGACTTTACAATAGGTCTCACAGGGTATTTGTCAATAGCCATCATTCTACAATAGGCTCGATCACTAGTGGTGTCCCCCAAGAATCTGTATTGGGACCAATTATTTTTCAAATATTTATTTTCGCCATGAACAATGCAGTACACAATTGGAGCACAAAATATGCCGACAACACAAAACATGGTGGCCTTTGTACAAAATTGACCAAATCAACACAACTCAGTCTAATCTAGAGAAATGAACACACTAAGCATACAGATGGAGTATGAAATTCAACCTCAGCAAATGTAGCGTAATACATCTTGGGAAAAACAACTCACAACAAGCTTATACCATATGCAATACTACTCAGAAATCAGTAACCAATGAGAAGGATTTAGAAATCACTATATCAAACCTTTAAAAATGACAAATAATGCTCAACAGCCATGTCTAAATCAAACAGAATATTATGGTCTATAAGGGAAAACATTACAAAGGCGTAAGGCTGAGGTCATTCTAGCATTGTAACGAGCCGATGTTTGTCCTTAATTAGATTATACTAGTCAGTTATGGTGCCGTACAACATAGATGGTATAAACAAACTGTAGAAAATTCAGCCAAAAGCCACAAAAGTAATTATGGACTTCAGTGACATATGATATAAAGACACGTTATGGATAGGTCACAGCAGGTGAAAGCTGAAGGTGATCTATCCCCACTAAAACCACTTCTAAGAGGAGTACCACAAGGATCTATCCTGGGCCCTATCCTTTTTGCCATTTACATTAATAATATTGACTCAAATCTCACCAAAGCCACTGTCCACCTCTTTGCAGATGACACTGTTTTGTATGCCAGCAACCCATCGCCTGCAATTGCCCGTGAAATTTTACAAGCAGAATTCTCCTTGTTGCAATATCAACTACTTGAGAAAAAGCTTCTTCTAAATGCAAAGAAAACAAAAGCAATGCTTTTCTCCAAGCAAAACTATACTAGCACCTTCTCACTAAGCAATCTCCCCCAGCTATGCACTATCCTTGGAGAAAATCTGGACTATGTAGAAAAATTCAAATATTTAGGTGTGTGGATTGATAGCAGGCTTGACTACACACATCATATTGAAGAACTGCTGAAAAAACTTCGCCAAAGGCTTGGCCTATTCTACAGAATAAAACACTTCCTAACCAGAGACTCAAAGATGAGGTTAGTCCAGGCCACATTTCTTTCAGTTGTTGACTATGCAGACTTCCTTTATAGTCACTGCCCCATCTCCTATCTAAGCAAGTTGGATACCCTGTACCATAGAGCAATAAGATTCATAACAGATCTTCCATCTAACACTCATCATTGCTCTCTCTATGCTGCAGTTGGATGTGTTTCCCTCAGAAGGAACAGAAATGCAGCACTATGGATCTACAGAGCGTTGTCTAAGAAACTTCCAAATTATATTTTAGACTGCTTCACACAGGACACAGCTAGCTCCTATGCCCTAAGAAGCAACAACTTCATCATGCTCAAGATACCTAAAGTCAACACCCAGCTAGGGAGGTCTGCAATCAGCTATTCTCTAGCTATGACATGGAATACTCTACAGAAATCCCTAAAGCTGACCAATCTTATACCTCTAGCATCCTTTAAACAGCTTTGCACAGGTTTCTTCACAGAGAAATGCAACTGCTACCACAAGAGCTAGTCTAGCCATTTCATAATCCTCCCTTTCCAGTCATCCACCATATATGGCATCATTTTTCTCCACAGTTCTCCCACCCAGACAGCCACCCTTATTATAGTACCTCAGTTCCATTTAACTCTACCTGTCTACCTACTACCTACCTAAACCTTCTCCCACTAACTCCTGGCCCTTACACCAATCCTAAATACTCCCCATTCATCCTAGTATTACATTATGCTGTGTGTATGCCTTGACTCCTCTACTGGGACATGTATATACTTTATTTACTAGTGTAATTTTCATATAACCTACCTTGTCATATATGTCTTAATCAACTTCTTACCCTTGATTATTGTATTTTTAAGTGTTCTTTTCTGTATCTGTTATGCATATATAAGCGCATTGATGTATCTGTTTGTGTACCAACTATTGAACCTTGACCTTATCAGGTCCATCTTGTAAATGAGCCTTGCTCAATGATGTTCGCCTGAATAAATAAAGATTTGATTGATTGATTGATTGAAAACATTTAAAACTCATGATATTGCAACAAAGACATTTCAAGCCCAACGTCCTTTTAATGTTCAACATAATACAGGACCCATATCTGATGTGTACAATCAACTTGGAATTTAAATCAAATAAAATTGAGTCTGTTTTATATGTTTATAAGTTGTAGTAAATATCTGTTGTTAGCACTGCTTCTGTGTATTATGTAAATAGCTGCTTCATTTAATTGTACTCTCTTTGCACCCTTATTGTATTTTATTTTTGTACTTCCTGACATGGAGCCTTTGTAAATAAATCTCTGACTCAAAGGTTTGTAATTCTGATATTTTCAATAAATAAATAAAAAAAAAACACATGTGGCCATCCATTACAACTTAAATCAACAAAATTTCATGTTAACAACAGAAAATCCTATGACACACAAAGAAAAATTAGACCATGGAATAATTTGCCAAATGAAATTATACTAAGCAAAACTAAACAAGAATGAAAATCAAAAATATACAAATACATACTGGTATGGGCAAGAACAAGAAAAAATTACTAACAATGGTAATATTGTTTCTTCCAAGGTATTATTCAGTATGCTTGACAAGTGCAGTATGCAAGCTGGGTCCAGCTGCCCTAAAAGAGGAGTTTATGCTAATAGCTATTGGCATCAGCCAAACAGAGAGCAGAAAGAGGGAGTGCTGCCTGAGCTAGAGCAGGAGGTCAATATGACTCATTTAGAAGCTAAGGGGCATAAGGTCACAACAATACTTATCAGAACCATCAAAAAATGTGAACAAGATGGCTATAACCGAAGCCTCAAATAAGTGTCTAAAAAAAGTGAGTAAAATGAAAAGCAGGAGAAAACCACTTTGGTTTTCCAGGGAAGTGGCTGCCAGAATCTGAGAAAAAAAGGCAACTTTTAAAAGGTACAAAGACACTAAAATTGATCAAGACAGGGATACATACAAGGAGAAGTTGAGGAAAGCAGGGAGAACAATCAGACTTGCAAAGGCATCAACAGAGGAAGCTAAAGGGGTAAAGAAGGGAGGCAAAGCCTTCCTTTGGATATATCAGTGAACGAATAAGGAAGGGAGGGGTATAGTCTGCATAGCAAAGAAAACAGGGCCACACAGAGGGTGACAGGGAAAAAATAGAGTTACTTAATGGCTTCTTTTGCTTGATTTTTAGTAAGCAAAGAGATGGTAGTGGACCCAAGCTGGGGGGGGCAGCACTGCTGGTAAGGAGGTAGTCTCAGAGCCATTCACAAGGGAGAGAGTCCTAGAAGAACTAGGGAAACTCAAAGTAAACAAAGCAATGGAGCCTGATGAAATACACCCCAGGATACTCAGAGAACTGAGGGAAGAGCTGACAGAACCCCCAGCAGAACTCTTCAACCTATCTTTGGAACAGAGAGTCGTTCCTGAGGATTAGAGAAGAGCCAATGTGGTCCTTCTTCATAAAAGTGGGAGTAGGGAAGTCACGGGTAACTGTAGACCGGTAAGCCTCACACTGATTGTGGGCAAGATTATGGAAGCAGTCCTCAAAGAAAGAATCATCTCCTATCTGGAGGAGAGTACAACATTAGATCCTAGACAACATGGGTTTACGATGGGGAGATTGTGCCAAACAAATTTAATAGACTTCTTTAACTCAGTGTCCAAGATCGTGGACCTGGGAGGAGCAGTGGACATCATCTATCTAGATTTCAGGAAAGCATTTGACTCCATTCCACACAGAGGGCTGCTAAACAAGCTAGCTAACCTAGGAGTGGGTAAGAAAGTAGTAAACTGGATGCAAAACTGGCTCACTGAAGCACTGTCTGACACCGACTGTGGTGGATGACTCTTTTGTCATATTTCTCGAAAGTCAGGCTACTGGTTTTACATCTTTGACATTTCGTTGCTAACAATGTCTATAGAAAATTTCAGCATGAAAGAATCAACTGTTGAATATAGCTGTAGTAAACAAGTAAAACACTAACCTAGAAATGGTAGAGCACTGAACAATATTTAAAAATCATAACCTGTTAATCTGTGTATCTGTAAGTCCAATGCTGTATATTGTTGTCCAAAGCCAGCAGAATACTCCTGAAATCTAACTGCATTACTGAACAATTATCTTTGCTGAGACCAGAATTCCATAGATATATCGGACAATATTCTCTGGTTGGAGTTAGAGGCTCCAGGGAGAGGCCCACATTGAAAATGCTGGAGCTAACAGAAAAGGAAATTACGGCAAGTATAAAGGAATGTATCCTTTCTCTGTCATTCCATGTTGTCAATGTGGAGTTAAAACATATGGGTTCAAAAAAGCAGTACCCATTTCACAACTGGGTGGGGGAGATTATTGTCCCATATACAACCCTCAAGGGCCAAAACAGGACTCACCTGCTAACCTCCACCTGTAGAACTCTGCACCCAAAGGCCGCATTGGCGTAACTCTGGACATCCAATCTGTAGTGCTTGGTGAATGTGTGCATGGAGGCACACGTTACAACCTTCCAGAGTTCCAATACAGAAGTCTGTCCCCTCTCCACCCAAAATGAAGCGAGCGTCCTTGTAGAGTGAGCCCTCATTAGGGCGAGAGCTTTCTTCTGTTCCATCACATACACTTTAGCGATGCAAGCTCATACCCACCTGGCTAAGGTGGTCTTAGAACCTTTCTACCTTTTCATCACTGCTCTAAACAGGATGAACAGACCCTTACATTATCTGAACTCCCTTGTTCTTTTCAAATAAGTCTTAAAGTAGATAGGACATGATTTTTTCATAGTTAACTGCCCTTCCATCTTCCTTTCCATGCCAGTTATATATTCTGATATACTTTGGTGATTTTTCTGATAAACAAATAATCTAGCTGTGGGGTGCCCTCAGATCTACATAGAGTTCCACTCCCTCACCAGCTACTGCTCTTGATTTTCATATTTTTAAGACATTCTACAGCATCACTAATTCCCATTCCATGCTGTTCATCTGAATGGCCTGGAATGGGTGTTTCTGATGTCATAGAATGTTCAGGCTGCAGGAAAACTGAGAGCAGCAGCTGTTGAAGAGAGGGGCATTCAGGGTAGTTAGAAAGGCAATAACATTAGATTATTTAATATAGCAAAAAGGGCAAAAACATATCAGGATACTGGTAGACAATAAAAGAACAAATGTAGGACATCTAGCGGTATAAAAATGGTTTCCTATCACCTTTAACTGCCTTGCAAAACTCCAGTTTGTGAAACTCCTATTCTTTTAGATTTGTTAGCTTTGGGCAGAATGATGACAGACAAACTTCTTTGTTTGCATGGAAGGCTGTAGGAACCTTAGGTATAATGGATGGAACTGCCCCCATCATCACCTTATCTCTTTGCATTATAAGGTACAGATCCTTATACAAAAGAGCCTGAAGCTCACCAGTCCTTGCTGAGCAGATGTCCAATGGGAATGATGCAAGTGGCATGAAAGGTGCCCTGTACAAGGCATGTGACACTGGTGAATGGTAAGAAAGTCAACTCCTGCTAACTGCCATGAGGAAATAGATAACATCCAAGTTCATTCCCAGAGAAGAACCCATTGATGTTACCAACATGACTCCTGCAGAGTACTCAATTCTAGATCCTTGTCTACTCCCACATGCAAAAAATCTAATATCTATAAGGCCATAGCCTTGGAGGGTCTAATACCTCTAGCTGTGGCCCAACTGGAAAAAGTGTCTCATACTCGATAACAGGCCACTGAAGAGGAAACTCTCCTGGAAGCTATGAGGGTCCCTGCTACATTCTTGGAGAAACCCTGCTTCAAGAGTCTCCTCCTCTCAGGAGCCAGGCTGCCAACAGCATCACCTCTAGTTTTGGATGCAGAATGGGGCCCTGATCAAGGACCAGGTTGGAATGGGGGTTGCTGTGCTAGGTTCACTAGGTCGGAGAACCACAGCCCTCTTGACCACTCTGCAGCTATTAAGAAGAAACTTCCTCTTGACTGCCTGATTTTTCTGCAGTGCTTTTGGCACCAGCAGCAGAGGAGGGAACAAGTATGCTCTGGAATTCCTATCACTGAGATAGGGCATCCATAGCCTCTGCCTAAGGGTACCAGTATCGACTGAAGAACCTCAGGACTGGAGTATTTTGCTTTGATGCAAAGAGAACAATTTGTGGGTGGCTGAATCTTCTGCATAGGAAATCTAACACCTCTGGGTTCAGAGACCACTCCCCTGAATAAACACTTTCATGACTTAACTAGTCTGCCTGCATATTCAGTTCTTCTGCCAGTTGAACCACAGAGAGGGCCAGAAGGTTGTTTTTGCCTCTTGGGACCTCCTGAGTGTTTATGCAAGCCACAGTGGTGGCATTGTCTGGCCTTATTGTTACAGCTCTGGACTGAACCCAGTTCTGAAAATGAAGCAGAGCAAAGTACCCTGCCCTCATCTCCAACACATTTAACTGGAGCATCTGCTCCTGGTAGCTCCAGACTCCTTGAACTGGGGTTTGATCCAGAACCGCACCACAGACCAAAAGACTGGCATTGGTCGCGAGAATCAATTCTAGTGGTGCCCCCAGAAGAGTCCCCTTTTTGAGGTTTTCAGGATTCTCCCACCAAGCAAGGGACTGCCCCACCGATATTATAGTAGAATTAGGGCCTGGTGGTCCTCTGAGGCCAGGAACCATTCCTCCAGCATCCTGTTCTGCAGTGGTCAAATGTGGAAATGTGCCCACAGCACCAGCTCTATCACTGCTGTAATCAGTCCTAGAATATGAAGTAACCTATTAGCAGAGACTGTCAACTGGGCTTTCAGCCACAGAGTTTCTGGAATTAAGGTCTCCTTCTTGGATGCAGAGAGGGAACTCTTCTCTCATCCATCTGGAATGCCACCCCCAACTGCTCTAACCTTTGAGATGGCATCAAGGATCTTGTCTTCCAGTTGATGATCCAATCATGTGTTTCCAGGACCTTCAAAGTCCTTGCCACCAATCTTCCTGCCATCCTTGCAGTCAGAGCTCCAATGATCAAACTGTCCATGTGGGAGTTTATGTGATGCTTCTCCTGTCTCAACTGCGCCACTAGCATGATGAAAATCTTGGAAGCTATTGCAAGACTGAAGGGGTGAGCCTGGTACTGGAAATGCTGTCCCTGAATCACAAACCTCAGGAATTTCTGATATGACTGGTGGATCGGGATGTGGAGATAAGCATCCTTCAGATCTACAGTCACTAAAAACTCACTGGGTTGGGCTGCCCAAATGATAGGCCACAAGGACTTCATATTGAATGTCATGTGGCAAACAAACGTGTTTGAATGTTTCAGATCCAAAAGGGGTCAAACCCTCCCCAACATCTTTGAGATGATGATGTAATTTGAGTAGAATCCCAGACCCTCTTCATTCAAGGAAACTGGTGCAATTGCCTCCATTTGTCTCACGTAATCCAAGGTCTGCCTCACTGCCTGCCTCTCACTTGATTTTGTAGCAGTGGAGACTAAGAAATTACCTCTTATGAGGACCAGAGAAAACTCTATGGTATAGCCCATAGTTAGACTCTCCAACACCCATGCATCTAGGTTAACTAGGTCCATCACTGGCAAAAGGTTTGCAGTCTTCCACCAGGGGAAGTAGGGCAGGGATGGGCCCGAGTACCCTCACTGGGAGGAACCACCTCTCTGTCTGGCACCTCCATTGCATCTCCAGGCAAAAGAAAATCTGTTGCTATTACCTTTGAAGCCAGAATAGGATCCTCTATTCCTCTGGCCTCCTAAGTTCTGAAAGGGATGAAAACCTCCTCTGGCCTGTCGCTACCAGCCAAAACCCCATCCTCTTTAAGCTGAGTTTCCCTTCTGAGGTTGCCTGGACATGAGTAACTGTGGTGTCTTCTCTTAGATGGCCTTCAAAATGTTGTCCGGTTCAAGCCCAAATAACAAGTCCTTCGCAAACAACATGTTGAGCAACTTTGTCTTGGATGCCTGGTCCATGGACCAGTTATGAAGCCACACATTCTGTATAGCTGCCACAATCTATTATGCCAAGCAGGCAAACATCCATGAGCTATCCACTACTATGTCCCCTTAAAGGTGGAAGCCATGGACACTAGCTGCAAAATATGTGACCCTTCTGAATTCTCAGGAACGAAACTGCCTTTGACAGCAACCCAGGAATTTAAAGCCCGGGACACAATAAAAGATACATACATTGTTCAAAGGTTGATACTGTTTGAGGCAAAAGTTAGTCTGCACTAGGGCTGGGCCAAATTAACAAATTCCTATTTCGTGGAATTTTCACAGCATTCCATGACATTTTGAAAAATGTTGTGAATGTTTCTGAAATTCTTTAATTGTATATAACTCAGTACGAAAGCTAGAAATCTGCAATGTGGCATGCAGATTCATTTGATGGTGACCTAGATGTATGCCAAGTTTCACGACATTTGGATGAGGGAAGGGAAGGTTATGTGGGCTCACAATCTGGCAATTTATTATTCATGTGAACGTTTCTGAAAATGTTTCTGTGCTTACAGTTTACCCACCTTTGGAGCTGGATAATTAAAAATTTATATGCATACTTTCTTGATAGAGTCATAGAATCTGCTAAATAGAGAGGTAATTCGTTATGTGAATTGTAAGTTACAGGAGTTCAACATTTCATAATTTGATTTGTTAAAATGTGTGAAAATGTTCAGACTATTTGGGTGTTCATAGCCCCACTGCTATTGCTGGTATACACTCAAATTTTGGCATGGATGCCAAAGTAAATATGTCATAGAAACATAGAAGTTGTCAGCAGATAAGGGACCACAGGCCCACCATGTCTGCCCAGTTACCATAGTTATCGTAACTAAGTGAATCTTAATCAGCCCGCTGTCCCCTTCCCTTGTATTTTCAAACTCCCTTTGTGTCTGTCCCATGCTCTCTTGAAACCGGTAACTGTTTCTGGCTCCATCACTTCTGCCGGCAGACTGTTCCACTTGTCCACCACCCTTTCTGTGAAAAAGTACTTCCTAACATTACCCAGGAACCCCCCCAGTTTCATATTGTGCCCCCTCATCCTTGAGCATCTTTTTCTTTGGAAGATGGTGCCAACCTAAACTGTTTTTCCCCATGAGCTATTTAAAAGTTTTAATCATGTCCTCCCTTTCCCTCATATCTTCTAGTGAGAACATATTTAACTCCCTCAGTCTGTCTTCATAGGGCTTATGGTGCAGGCCTCCCACCGTCTTGGTTGCCTTCCTCTGTACTGCCTCCACCCTGCTTATGTCCTTTTGAAGATGTGGTCTCCAAAACTGAATGCAGTACTCAAGGTGAGGCCTCACCAATGATCTATACAGTGGGATAATTACCTCCTTTCTTCTGCTGGTGATTCCCCTACCTAAGCAGCCCAGCATCCTGCCAGCCTTCCCTGCTGCCTTGTCACATTGTGTTTTCATCTTCAGGTGATCCAAGAGGATGACCCCCAGGTCTCGTTCCTGCTTGGAGCTTGCAATTTCCTGTCCCCAGGTGGTAAACTGCCCCTGGGTTTTTGTGCCCCACATGCATTATCTTTCATTTCTTAGCACTAAAACCCAACTACCAATACTTTGACTAGTCTTCCAATCTTTTTAGGTCCCTTTACATTCTATCCACCCCATCTGGCATGTCCACCCTGTTGCAGAGTTTTGTGTCATCTGTGAAGTGGCATACTTTTCCTTCCAGGTCCTCAGCAATGTCACTGATAAAGACATTGAAGAGGACTGGGCCTAGCATGGATCCCCGGGGAACTCCACTGGTCACTCTGCCCACTGCAGAACATGTACCATTCACCACCACCTTCTGAGTTCTATTTTCTAGACAACTCTCTACCCATCTCACTACCTTCCAACATACTCCTAGGTTCTCCAGTTTGTTTATCAGCCTTCTATGTGTAACTGTATCAAATGCTTTGCTAAAATCTAGATATGCTACATCCACAGCCCCCCCCCCCCCGATCCACCTCCCTGGTAACCCAGTCGAAGAACTCTATGAGGTTTGTCTGTCATGACTTCCCCTCTGTGAAACCATGCTGTCTTGGGTCTTGTAGTCCATTGGTTGCCAGGTGTTTCACTATCCTTTCAGCAGTTTTTCCATTAATTTGCATACAATGGAGGTCAGGCTGACTGACCTGTAGTTACCTGCCTCTTCCTTGTTTCTGTTTTTGTATAGCGGGTCCACATCAGCGATCCTCCAGTCCTCTGGTACCTCCTCTGTTTCCAATGACAGGCTAACATAGCTGCCAGTGGTGCAGCCAGCACCTCCCTTGGTTCCCTCAGTATCCTAGGGAGTATTCTGTCTGGCCCCATTGCTTTATCGACTTTTGTTACTGTTAGTTCTCTGAGGATCCTTTCCTCTGAGAAGGGACTTGTGTCCACTTCCTTCCCCTTTGTGTCTCTCTCTCCTATAAATTGGCCCCTTACCTGGTCCCTCCTCAGTGAATACTAAACAAAATTAATTGTTCAGTATGTCTGCCTTGTCTGTGCCTGTCTGCACATAGGAAAGAAAAATCCAAGAAAGGAGTATTACCTAGGAGGCGAAAGACTGGCGGCCTCAAACCAGAAAAAGAGATCTGGGAATCATAATCTCAGATGACTTGAAGGTTAGTAAGCAGTGTGAGAAGGCAACATTGAAGGCCAACAGAATGCTGGGCTGCATTGGGAGGGGAATCATGAGCAGGAGGAAAGAGGTGGTACTACCACCCTATAGATCGCTGATCAGGCCTCACCTGGAATACAGAGTCCAATTCTGGAGGCCTCACCTCAGGAAGAACATTGACCGGGTGGAAACAGTATAAAGAAAGGTGACAAAAATGATTCCGGGTCTGCAGTACATGTCCTACGAGGAAAGACTTAGGGAACTGAATATGTACTCCCTGGAGCAGAGAAGAGAGAGAGGGGACATGATTGAAACATTCAAGTACATAAAAGGCATTAACAAGGTACAGGCACAGTAACTTTTTCACTTCAAGAAGGGCTCTAGGACCAGGGGACATGACCTCAGGCTGCAAGGAGGGAGGTTCTCTACCAACACCAGGAAGTTTTTCTTCACAGAAAGAGTGGTGGATGCCTGGCACAACCTGCCCCAAGAGGTTGTTGGGGTCCACACTGTAGGGGGATTCAATAATGCATGGGATAGACACAAGGGAGCCCTGACTACAAAGGGCAACTAGAGTGTCAAAATAGATTTAAAACAAATGGGCAGACTAGAGGGACCTAGCGGTCTCCTTCTGCCATCAACTTCTATGTTTCTATGCCTTGAGGTGATCTTCCTACACCCACTCCCCTTCCTCAGTTTTCAGGCTAAGTATACCACCTCTAGTTTTTATTTTTTCACATATCTAAAAAAAGTTTTATTCCCTTTTTTTTTTTATCAAGTTTGCAATGCTTTTCTTCATCTGTGCCTTTTGCTTTCCGAACTGCCTTCCCTGCCTCCCTCTATTTGTCCTAGTAACTCTGCTTCCCTTCTCCTGAGTCTGTGTTTTCTAAAAGCCATCCTCTTTGCTCTAACCTTCTCTGTCACCTCTCTGGAAGACCATAGTGGTTCCCTTTCTCATTTCGTCTTGCTGACTTGTTTGACATAGAGCTGTACTGCGTCCTCCATTCTTACTTTGTTTTCCACTGCATCCCCACTTTTGCCATATTCCCGACCCCAGCCAGCGCCTTTCAGGAAATCACCAATTTTCCCATAATCTGCCCTTCTGAAGTCCAGGATTCTTGTCCTAGTCTGTGTTTTTTTTCATGCCCAGCTATTAAGCTCCTAAATCCTGGAATCTCATTAAGCTGGATAGATGTGGTTTTTATATTAAAATTTATTGTGGACACTTTAAAAATTACTAATTGGCAAAATGTATTAAAATATTCATGGACACATAATAGGTAATGAAATGTAACTTTCACGAAATACTTATTACCACTGAATCACCTTTCCTTCACTAGTATCATGGCCCTACAATACCCCCCAACCCCCATCACTCCTATGACAGTGATGCCCAGCATCATGTTCCATTATGACTAATGATATCCAGATACTTCTGTCACAATGACCTAAGTCACAACTAGTTGTAAGGCTTGGCTTCACTTGGTGCCACTGTTTTCAAATAGTAAAAACATACATTTTTATCTACAAGGTCGTTAATGAGTCAGCAGATGGCACTGTACAGAAACAGTGCTACATGGGCATGTGCTTCCAAAAGTCATTAAGTCAGTGAGCTCTAGTGGTCATCTAGCATATTGCAAGAATTCAGGTTTGTGCACAGTGATAGTGACATCCTTGATAACTAATGTTCACGGTTCTTCACTCAAGATAGTAATCTGATATTTGGCACCACTATACTTTTATTATGGAGCCTCCTATGAATGCTACCTTATTGCCATTTTACCCAGCCTTTACCTTGCTCTACTATGGCAACTCAAGTGTATGACTGGGCAAATAGAATCACAGCATTCCACAATTTCACAAAATTTACTTTAATTACTGAAGTTATTTTGGAATATTTGACTGCTTATAAACTGGCCAGCCTCTGAGCAAGAGTTTAGAGAGCTGACACACACAGACTCTTATTTTTCCAAACTGTTTTTTCTACCAGCTGGCAGCTCATATCTCAGGGATATACCCTGATCAGGCTGAACCCAGCCATCATTCAGTTCGCTACAGGGTTTTACTCCAACACTTTTTCCCTCCCATCTCACCTGGTGGGGGCAGTACCTCTGTCAGCCTCACACAGCTTCAGCTTCCCCTGTGGTAGAAACAAGTTCTCTGGCCCGGCCGCAGGGGTCACTGTGTTGGTGGAACCTGTCACCAGTCCTCCCCGACAGAGATGAACTGCCAAGCGACAGCTGCCTCGGCAATGACCGGTCTCCTGACACGACTTCCCGGGCTCGCTTCTAAACCTGAGTCAGCATGACAGCATGATGCTCTGCTGCTGGACCATGGGGAGCCTCAAAGTCTAATATTTGGGGTTAATGAACCCAATAAAATTGGTGACATTCTGTTCTCTAGTTGTAAATTTATAGGGACTTAAAATTCTGCAGTTTTGCATAATTGTAAATTGTAATTTTAAAATCTCTGAAAGTTTGGAGGCTTATAATCAGTCATCATTCGAGATAGAGATCTGAAACTTGGTATACATCTGAAGGCACCTTGGTAAGGTCATCATCATCATCAAGGTCTATTTTTGCTGTATATACCTGGGGTCTCAGGCAACATCTGCTGACTATTGTAATAAAATATCTCTGGTTGCTACCTGACATGATACTCGTGTACCTATATTATGACTACTGTGATCTATCTATTACCTAGCGTGTACCATCAGTGAATGCCTGTAACACTGGTTGCTTTTTTAATCTAAGTGTTATGTACTGTACTGTTTTGTTTGCTGTGATGTATTGCTCTCTTGACGAGGTGCCTTTGTAAATGAGTCTATGACTCAAAGGTTTGTAAACCGATGATCTAATAAATAAATAAAAAATAAAATAAATAAATAAATCATACCAAATTTAGTGCAATTCAGACAAAACAGAGAAACATAGATGATGATGGCAGAAAAAGACCAAAGGTCCATCCAATATGCCCTTGGTTACCTATTTCCTCCAAGACCTAGCATACATTTGGGGACCCATTCCCTCCCTTCAGCTCCTCGTCCCTCCTCCCCACAATCAGTGCAGAGCTTTCTGTTATTTGCTTTATTCTGCCACACCTGTGCTTGAAGCCCTCCATGGTTTTGACACCCACCACTTCATCAAGCAGGCTATTCCATGGTTAATCCCTTTCAGAAATCTGAAAGTCTCAATCATCACCCCTCTCCCTTCTGTTCTCCAGTGAGTACATGTTTAATACCCTCCGACAACTGTCATAGGATTCCTCCTGCAGGCCGTGAAACATCTTTGTCGCCCTATGCTGTACCACCTTCACCCTATTTGTATCCATTGTGAGGTGAAGGCTCCAGAACTGGACACAGTACTCTAGATGTGGCCTTACCAAGGATCTGTAAAGGGGAAGTATTACTTCTTTCTTTCTACTGTCTATGCCCCTCTCTATACACCCCAGCATCCTGTTTTCCTTGCTGTGGGCTTTGTTGCACTGGCTTGACTGCTTTAGGGTGTCACTGAATGACTCCCATTCATGCTTTCCTGTTGTTGTACTAAGTTTATCTCCACTTACTCAGGTACTCTGTCCTGGTGTTCTTTTTCCTCAGGTGCATTACTTTGCACTTCTTAGGATTGAATTTGAGTTGCCACACATTGGACCATCTTTCCATCCTTTGGATATCACTTTGTAACTCTCTAACTCCCTCAACACTATCCACCCTTCCGCAGAGTGTAGTGTTATCCGTGAAGAGGCTAATGATTTCTTCACCAATGTCACTAATGAACACGTTAAAAAGGACTGGACCCAGGACCAATCCCTGGGGTACCCCACTTGTGACCTCCCCATCCACCAATTTAACCCCATTGATAACAACCTACTGCTGCCTACCCTTGAGCTAGTTTCCCACCCATCTGACAATATCCCTTGATGCCCCCAGATCCTCCATCTTCCTCAGAAAGCATCTATGAGGCACTGAGTCAAAGGCCTTGCTGAAGTCAAAGTATAGTAGATCCACTGCATAGCTCCTATCTAACTTCTTCATTACCCAGTCAAAGAAGACAATTGGGTTGGTCTGACAGGACCTCCCTGCCATAAACCCATGCTGCTTACTGTCCCAAAGACCGTTTTTCTCCAGGTAGTTGACGAGCACCTACTTGATCAGCATTTCCATCAGCGTCTCTACAATACAGATGAGAATGACTGGCCTGTACTTCACTGCCTGTTCCTTATCCCCTCCTTTATGGAGTGGAACCACGTCAGCCACCTCCAATCTCTAGGAACCAACCCTGCCTGCAGTGAATAGTTGAATAGTTTAGCCACAGGATCAGTCAGTTCTTCTGCCAGTTCACTTAGCACTCTCAGATGCATCCATCTGGACCAGGGTTCTTTATCTTGAGAGCTGCCAGCCCTTTTCAGACCCTATCTCTAGTGAATATTGGTGTTTCCATCTCCAGAATCCCTCTAGTGACTGCTTTGATTCCACTTTCAGGTAGTGGGCCAGTATCCTCCTTGGTGAAAACAGAGCAAAAGTATTCATTTAGGATGGTAGCCATTTGCCTATCATCCTCAATTACCCTACACCCATCTAAAAACATAATTCCCCCTCTCTTTTGCCTTTATTCCCTGATGTCATGGAATAAATGTTTTTCTCCAGATTTGATCCCTTTGGCAATCTGCAGCTCTGTGTCTGCTTTGCCTCCGTAACTGCCCTTTTTGCCTCTATATTTTTCTGGATGTATTCCTCCCATTCTACCTCCTACTATTTCTCCTTAACCTACAGAAGGCCTTTCTTTTGGCACTAACAAGCACTGAAAACCATATACAATAGATCTCTTGAATGTGTTTCTTGTAAACACTGTCCTCACACATAATTGTGTTGCTTCCAAGATGGCCCTTGTTATTACCCCCCACATCTCCTACACATAGGTGTGCACAGGGGGACCCAGGCTGGTCCTGCCCCCTTCCCACCATTAAATGCCCAGCTTTCTATTTTTTTTTTATTAATTTGGACTGACAGATCTGGGAATCGGCTATTTTTTTAATTTATTTTTGGACTGAAAGCTGCAGGAATCAGCTGAAAATCCCTTGTGAGTCACGCAACCTCTTCTCCCAGTCCTGACTCCCAAGTCCCACCAGTGCCACTTGGCCACCACCACTCCAGCAGTATGCTATTCTCCCTCCCGTTTCCACTCTCAAGAGTCCCAACCTGCCTGGTGTCTCTCTGCTGACTGACCTGGCCGGTGGCTATGGCAATCCTTTGGAGATGGAGTGGAGTCGCGGGAGATAATGACCCAGCTGTGACCCACCCGACCATTGGCCTTCATATTCTGTCCACATCCCCATTCCCCATCCAGTTACTGCTGATCACCCCCAATCCAGATTCCTCCAGACCCCACATTCACATCCAGTAGGACTCACTAGTCTGTAGGCTGTTCCCTTATCTGGCTGCTGGCTGTTGATCACCCATTGGATCACATTTCATTCATCAGGGGATTCCTGTGGGTGCAGCAGCCGGTCAGCATAGTGAAGACGGACCAGTGGTCGGTTCCTGGGGTCCGACAGACTGTCGTAGTCATAGTCAGGTGGGTTGGACAGACTAGATGATCCATGGAGAAGGTGGAGAGACTGGGAGGAGATGGATTGTGTGTGAGAGACCTAACCATCCGAGACTCACTGTGTGCAGCAGATCATCTTCAAGTGTGTGAGTGATGGTGGTGACAGTTGCAGGGTCGCAGCCTTAAATACTCCTCTGCTGACTGCTCTGAGTGCTGATTGGGGCTTGGAGGGAGGTTAAGGTTGGAGACAGTCCAGATGGCCCGGGGGTTATTACACTGCTGACCTGCTGCTGTTACAGTGTGGCACCGCACGGGCACGGCAGTAGGGAGCACTGGGGTTCAGCTCTGATCAAGGATGGGCTGCTGTCCTGGATGATTGGATGGGACATGGAGTTGAGTGAGAATGACAGCCTGACTGGTGGCTGCTACTGCATGGCACATGGCTGGGGTTGGTCAGATTAGGCAGCAGCAGGGTCAGGGAATGGATAGGATTTTTTCATTTGTTTGTTGACTTGACCGTCTCTCATGGATTTAAAAGGACCTCGTCTGAGCCCTTTTAAATCCATGAGAGACAGTCAAGTCAACAAACAAATGAATCTAGACTGCTTGTGCTTGTTGCTCAGTCAGTTTCAGTCCCTTTGGAAGTTTGGAAGTACAGGCTTGGAAGTTGCCTTGGATACCAACGCAATAAGCAAACTGCTGCAAGCAGCAGCAGTGGCACTGGATTGAGAGGTGGACTGGCCAATCAGTGTGTTGCATGGATAGAAGGTCACATGATGACTGTTGAAGTACATCAGGTGACCATCCTCCCTTAGTACAGTACATACCCCCTGATGAAGACTCTTGTTTAGAGTCAAAGCGTCGTGGTTCATTTGTCTGTACGTGTTTTTGCTGTACTTTTGGGACAAGGACTGCACAATTTGGCAAGTGTGCCACAATAAATTAAAACTTTTTGCACCCTGTTCCTGTGTGCCATATATCTTCTGTTTTCATCTGGCTCAGATGAGCATCTGATTGGTTTGTGACTGAGTAGGCAGTTACTTGATCAATCAGAGCTGCATCAGCCTCAGAGATCTGAAGTGGAACACAGGCTAACATTTCACTTTAGACAGAGAAGGCAAGCAGAGCAGTTGAACTGTTCACTGTTCTGTGTGTTCTGGACTCGTAGATTTATTGCTTCAAGCAGCTGCTGCTTATTGTTATTAAAAATTCATAACTTGGTGTTGTAGAGAAAAAAATATATAAGAAGGACTGTTCTTTGTTCTGAGATTCTTTTCAGTACACATAGTAGAGACTAGAGCTGAGCAGATCATCTCAGACAGTGACTCACTCATTGTCTGCCTCTACCCAAGGAAAATCCTGAGGAGGGGGAGAGAGAGGAGAGAGATAAAATAATTTAGAAACTGTCTTGCTGCTGCTGCTGCTGCTGCTGCTCAGACTTGTTTAGAAGAGGAAATTAGTTCCATCATTAGGCTGTTTTTTTTTTTTTTTCTGGTGGCAAGGGCAGCCAGTCAAGGAGTATGGGGTCTGTGAGTGGGGTGGGGGACATTTGCAGGCCAGCCCAGGACACAAACAAAGGACAGGAGAAGGTCAAAGGTGGACCAGCAAGGCACTGTTGGGCAAGGGAGAGCTCAGGAAAGAGAGAAAGTGAGTAGGAAGAGACAGAGACTAGATAAATTTATTCATTTAAAGAAAAAAAAGTAACAGGCAAGCATCTTTGTATTGTAAACAGCCAGCAGGTACAGCCAAGGGGGAAAGGATCCTAGAGAGAGAGAAATAGATCAGTTAATCCAAATTTGTAAAAAAAATATATATATATATATATATATATATATTTAATATAAGTGGGCTCGCAGCAGTCTAGTGTGACTCACTGTGTACTGACTGTGTGTGTATTTTGAATTTTAGTTGCATACCATAAAGCAGCCTCAGAGCACACAGCAGATATACCTCTTGTGTTGTAGCACCCAGCAGGGGAGTTCAGGTAGCAGAGGGAAGGGTGAAACCAACTGACCCAGGCATCCTAAAGAGAGAAAGAGAGAAATCAGTTGGTCCACTGAAAAAAAATAATAATTCTAAGTGTGCACTTGGCTTGCAGTCTAGTGTGACTCATTGTGTGTGTGTGTCTTGTGTGTGTGTGTGTGTGTGTGTGTGTGTGTGTGTATTTTGAATTTTACAATTGCATACCATAAAGCAGCCTCAGAGCAAATACACCTCTATGTTGTAGCAACCAGAATAAGGACGCATAGAAAACTACACATATCCTTTAAAAAGGTACACAAATCACAGGCTCATAGTGTACCTAGAAAAACAAAATAATTGAGTGAAGTTAAAAAGCAGTTGCATTACATAAAGTAACTTGGAAAAGGAAACCCCTGTTTAAACCAGTAACTATGTAGTGAATAAAAATGGACATAATACAAATTTTCAGAGTTAAAGATAATGCTAAGAGTTCTCCAGAGCAGTGTCAGAGTACTCCTACTACATAGAAACATAGAATATAGAAACATAGAACACAGAAACATAGAAACATAGAAGCTGATGGCAGATAAGGACCGCAAGGCCCATCCAGTCTGCCCATTTCTTTTTCTACCTTATGAATGTGCCATTGGCCTTTGCTCTGTCAATGGCCTATCTATTCATACTCATCTGTGTTGCTCCCTTATGCCTTTCCCATGCCTGTTTGAAGCCCTGCACTGTATTCATATCCACCACTTCCTGAGGTAGGCCATTCCATGCATCCACCACCCTTTCTGTGAAAAAGAACTTCCTCACATTACCCTTAATCGGCCTCCCTCTAATCTCATGCTGTGTCCTCTTGTCCTGCTATTTTTCTTATACTGAAACATGTTAGACTCTTTCACCTTGTAAATGCCCTTAAGGTGTTTGAATGTTTCCATCATATCACCTCTCTCCCTCCTTTGCTCTAGGGTATTCATATTGAGTTCAGTTAATCTGTCCTCATATGTTTTCTGATGCATTCCCTGCACCATTTGGTTGCCCTTCTCTGGACTGCCTCAGTTTGGTTAATGTCCTTGCGAAGGTGTGGCCTCCAGTACTGCATGCAATACTCCAGATGGGGCCTAACCAGTGTCTTGTAAAGAAGGATTATTACCTCCCTCTTCCGACTTGTGATACCCCTACTAATACACCACAACGTCCCTCTAGCCTTACTTACTGCTTTAGTGGTCTGCTTGGATGATTTCAGGTCATCAGTGATGATGATGCCCAAGTCTCTTTCTTCTCTTGTGACTGCCAGCAACTCCCCTCCCAGCCTATAGGTGGCTTCAGGGTTTCTCTTCCCTATGTGCATGATCTTGCACTTCTTTGCGTTAAACCCCAGCTGCCACGTTTCCGACCATTTTGCTAGTTTATTCAGATCTCTTCTCATTCTGCTCACCCCATCTGGATCATCTACTCTGTTGCAGATTTTGGTATCATCTGCAAACAGACAAACCTTACCCTCCAGTCCATCTGCAATGTCACTGATGAAGATATTGAAGAGGACTGGCCCCAGGACTGATCCCTGAGGTACCCCACTTGTGACTTGCATCTCTTCTGACTGTATACCATTTACCACCACTCTCTGTTTTCTGCCCGTCAACCAATTTGCCACCCAGTTGACCAACGTCTGACCCACCCTGAGCCTACCCAGCTTATTAATCAATCTTCTATGTGGAACAGTATCAAAAGTTTTGCTGAAGTCATCAATCTTCTATGTGGAACAGTATTGAAAGCTTTGCTGCTGCTGATGAGGTTGTTACAGCATCCATATCATGTTGTCCTAGTCAACATGTAGAACCACAGATACCACATCAAAGTCAGCAACCACTAATTTTAGAACAACATAGTTTGTATGATTCTGAAAGCGATCCAAGCAAACCACTTCCAGTAAACAGGGAACTGCGTGATTTAACAATTAGAAATGGACCATATCATCCGGTATTAACAGAACATAAAAAAACATCATGTGGTGCAGGGAAACATTCACAAAGTTTTCAAAAACTGTGGCACAATGATTATCCATGGCTAAAGTATTCACCTATAACAGACAAAATGTACTGTTTCTATTGTAGATGCTTCAGTACAAATGTTCCCTTTTTCAGTGGGCCACTTTGGGAACACAAGCAAGTGGTTGGAAAGATGCAAGGGGCACAATATGAGAACATGAAAGTTCTGAAGTTCACAAGCATGCAGCCCTTGTGTATGCTACATTCATGAAATCTGTCCCTATTGCTAATCAGTTAGATGTTTGGGTGGTTGCAGCATCCTCAGTTAAAAATAAAGTACAAGAAGAAAATAGAAATGCAGTTAAAAGATTAATTGACATTGTGGTAACACTAGGGAAGCGTGGACAGCCCCTGAGAGGGCATCGTGAACATATGCAGAATCTCATTACAAAGGACTATTTTTAGAGATTACAGAATTGCTAGCTCACTGTTACCTTGTGCTAAAGAAACACTTAGAGTCTGCTCCTAAAAATGCAACATATCTTTCAAACAGAAGTCAGAATGATATGATACAGGTAGCATAATGACTTCTGTTGCATCAGCTCCAGAAAGAACTCAGTGAGGCTCACTTAACAATTATAATGGATGAGGCAAGTGATGTGAGCAATGCTGAGCAAGTCAGTATAGTGATGCGATACGTGGACCGTAACTGCAAAATTCAGAAACGGTTAGTTGATCTTAGACAAACAGAAAAAACTGATGCTGAAACCTTGTTTAATATTCTTTGGTCAACATTGGACATGTTAAAAATAGATAAGAACTTCGGCCCGGTAGCACTGAGGGTTGAGGTGCTGGACGCCACACCTCACTCCATGCTGGCGACCCGGGTTCGGGAACGGACTCGGGTCACCAGGGGTTGGTAAGGGGAGGAGAGGGATTGAGCATCCACGGACTGATCTCCCTCTCTGTGGGAGGGGGCTACCAGCTGTCGGTGCACTAGCAAACTCTGGCGGAGGCTGGGGTGGTGCACTGGCACTGCATGGAAGGGGGTGAGCATGGGGCACAGCACCAGGAGGGAGCATGTGCAGACATGTGGGTGTTCCCTCCATTGGCGTCATTGCACACCCCAGCTCATGCCAGGCCAGAAAAGCAGAAAATCATGGCACTTGATCGTGGCAGCTTGATGGCCATCTGAGGGGAAGCCTGGCCTCAGGGGCACCACCGCCCAATAATGGATCCTTTGTCGGTGGGGAGTGAGGGGGACTCCCTGCCACCCCGCTGTGGGGGGCAAGCCATGGAGGTAAAATGGTGGTGGGGGCTTCACTGGTGGCCAGAGCAGGACCAGACGGCGGATGCCGGGACGTGAAAGCAGACTGAAGGGCCACACAGGTAAAAAGGATAAACAAAAAAAATAGATAAGAACAAGATTATTGTACAGTGCTGTGATGGAGCAAGAGTTATGAGTGGTGCAGCGAGTGGTTTGTGTGCTCGAATAACATATGCTATCAAAAGTTTTATATTTGCACTATTTTGCTCACTGTTTAAACTTGGTTTTAGTGTCCACAATGACAGAAAATCCATATGCAAGGAATTTCTTTGGTACCTTGCAAGCTCTTTATGTTTTCATTGAGGGCAGTCCACAAAGACACAGTGCACTTATGAAAACATTAAGATCTGTACAGGGTTCAACCCCTGTTAAATTAATTAAGAGTCTAAGTAACTTTGCAGAGGGACTGGAAGGAAAAGTATGCCTCTTTGCAGATGACACAAAGATCTGCAACAGGGTTGATACACAAGGAGGCGTGGAAAGGACGAGAAGGGACTTGGCAAGGTTGGAGGAATGGTCAGAAGTATGGCAGCTTGGATTCAATGCAAAGAAATGCAAAATAATGCACCTGGGAAACAAAAACCCAGGGGAAGATTACACAATGGGGGGGAGGTAGTAACAACAACAAAAATGGAAAGGGACCTGGGGGTAATCATATCATATGACCTTAAGGTTAGCAAGCAATGTGAGAAGGCAGTAGGGAGGGCTGGAGGGATATTGGGATATATAGGGAGACGCATCACCAGCAGAAAACAGGAAGTTGTTATCCCTCTGTACAGACAGTTGGTGAGACCCTATCTGGACTATTGCATCCAGTTCTGGAGACCCCATCTCTGCAAGGACATAGACAGGATGGAGGCAGTCCAGAGGAGGGCAACTAAAATGGTGCAGGGTCTGCAAGAGAAGCCATATGAGGAGAGACTAAAGGAGCTTAATATGTAAACCCTTGAGGAAAGGAGGGAGGGGACATGATAGAAACTTTTAAGTACCTCAGTGGAACCAACAAAGTCCAAGAGGGTAGCATCTTTCAGAAAAAGAGATGTGCAAGAACAAGGAGACACAATTTGAAGATAGAGGGGGGATGGCACAGGGGCAATGTGAGGAAGTATTTTTTCACAGAGAGGGTGGTGGACATATGGAACAGCCTTTCTGAGGAGGTTGTGGGGTCTAAAACTGTGGGAGAATTCAAGAATGCATGGGACAGACATAAGGCAATTATTGTCGGGGGTAGGAAGAAATAGACTGTTGGTTAACTAGGATCTGTAGCTTATCCTGTAGGTAGGGAAATGGGCAGACTAGGTGGGCCAAGCAGTCCTTAACTGCCATCAAAGTCTATGTTTCTATACCCGGTGGAGTTGTTGAAGTGAAGCCATTACTGCAGTTAATGAAAACTTGGAAGAATTTATGAATGCCCTGGAAGAAATTGAAGAAACCTCTGGAATTCCTAAAGTTTCTGCAGATGCTAGAAGTTTATTGTTTCAGGTTAAAACTTTTGAATTCATTCTTTGTTTAGAAGTGTTGAAAGATATAGCTGGCAAATGCCGTACTGTCAGTGACTACTTGCAAAAAATAGAATTAGATATTATCTGTGGGATTGAAACAGTTGACGTTCTCAAAACCTGGATACAGAGCAGCCGAACAGTTGAAAAATTTCATGAGTACTTCTTAAAAGCAGGACAGAGATGTGAAAAACTTGGCATCAACAGTGAAATAAAACTGTCAAGATAAAAGAAAGTGTCAAGATGTCTTGATAACAGAGCTGTGACAGAACATATGTTTCAATCTCAAGAGGATGAATTGAGAGGAAAGATATTTTTCAGTGTTCTTGATCATGTGGGAACAGAACTCAAAAAGAGATTTAGCCAGGAGGCTTGTGAAGTTCTTCATCCCATGGGATTACTTTTGAAAAAAAAAAAGCTTCCAGACAGAGAAGTAACTGAAGCATTAGCAGATAGGTTTAATGTACCAAGGATTGAGCTTTGCACAGAGTGGGAATTATTTATCTATAACTCCTTAGTATGTACAACTGTCCCAGAGTATCTGAACGGCTTTTACTGTGAAGGGCGAGTCCAAGTATACCCAGCCATGTTTAAACTTTTGCAAGCCTTAGGTACTTTGCCCATTACTTCTACAAGCTGTGAGTGCACTTTCTCCAAAATGGGAATTCTGAAAAATAAGTTATTGTCTACCATAAGCCAGCCACGTATGCTTGCATTGATGGTTCTATGTGATAACGGTGAAAGCCTAAAGACGATCGCTGTTATCAAGAAGTCTAAGTGCGAAAACATTTTGGCACTCTGACACCAAGCACACAGGACAGCGGCACCTGGGACTTAATTTTAATGTTTTGTGGGGGCTCCACCCCACCAAAGGATCCTCAGCTCCAGGGGGTGCATGTTGGGGTGGGATGAAAACATTCAAAAATAAAAGGTTCAGACCGGGCACAATCAAATTGCACTAGTGCCCAGACCCGAACCCAGTACCACACCTGCCGCAGCCACAGATCATCCCCCGGCACCATGATGTAGCTCAGCAGTTCACCACAGCGCCACCCCCTACAGCTCCTCCATTCCCTCCCAGCCCACTCTCAGCATGCTCGCTTCCCACCCCTGCATGCATATGTATAGTGACATCCTCTCGCTATTTTCACTGACCCCCCCATCTGGCCGCCCTACCCTCCCATCGCCATGAGGGATTCGCTGGGGAGCAGGTCACCATTACGGACAGCGCCCTTCCCCATGTGCCCACCTCACGGGATACCTGCGTTGATAACTATGTATATAGAACAGGAACTGGTTGATGCTCTAACTATCGAGGATGCCCTTTGCGAATTTGCTGTTACTGGAAATAGACGTTTAGACTTTGGTTTGTAATAGCCCACTCTGCAAAATTGTCTTTATACCACCCTACACAAGGCTAACTGTATTGTGGACTGACTGAGCATTCTCAGGCTCTCTTTCATATGCCCTGTACACCCTTTGGAAAAAAGAACTCAGTACTATAGCTTGACTTTCTCCCATCCTGGCCTGGCTGTCTTCAGTCAATGTGTCCCCTCTCTCTTCTGGCTGCTAGCACTCTATCTGTCACACTCTCTCATGCTCAGAGTGAGCTGCTGTTTTGTTGCTGCATTAGCATTACATGCTGGCTTTCTTGTTCTCCCACGCTTGCTCTCAGCTTCTCTGAAGCATTTCCTGATGTGCTGATTGGGGGGGGGGATTTACTTCCATAGGATGTGCTGCCTGACATCTTTAAACAGTCATGAAAGAAAGTATAAGTTACATCATTACAACATAGTGCTTCATTATGGTGGGCTGTACTGTATCTTGCTTAACTCTAAAATGCAGGAGAATCCACCATTTACAGTGATTTTTTCAAACATTTCCTGGGGGGACATGCCCCCAGACACCCCTAGTTTTGTTAGGGTTTTAGCCCTCCCTTGTTCCCTGCTCCTGCGCACGCCTCTGCTCCTACACATCTGCTGTACAACTGACTCAGGTCAGTTTGTCTCGCACCATCATTCTCAGTTTTTCAAACTCTTCCCTCCTAAAATCCAGGACCTCTATTTTCGAGTGTTTTTTTCACCCCTTAGGGTCAAACGAAACCAAGCAAAATTATGGTCGCTGTTTGCCTGTAGTTCACCTACTTCTACTGCCCCTACTGTTTTTGAGTTGCTGAGAACCACATCCAGAATGGATCCTTGTCTGCTAGATTCCTTCACCATAGATACATAGATACATAGACAGTGTCGGCAGATAAGGGCCTATGGCCCACCTAGTCTGCCCATTTGAGCTTGTAAGTTCAGTTTGTTTTCCTAGAAGTCTATTTCCCCTTACCCCTGACCTCTAGAATTCCTTTATGTCTATCCCATGCATTCTTAAATCCCGTGATTGTTTCAGCCCCCACCACTTCCTCTGGCAGGGTGTTCCACTTGTCCACCACCCGTTCTGTGAAGAAATTCTTTCTCATGTTTCCTCTGAATCGTCCTCCCTCCAACAGCTGGACAAGCAGGCAGTCCTGAAAGGCGTTTAACGTGGCTTGGCTTCTAGAACTCCTAGCCAATGGAACTTCCCAATCTACATCTAGGAGGTTTAAATCCCTGACCACCATAACACTCCCCTTCCTTTCTCCTCTACTGATTTCTTCTTGAAGTGGTTTGTCACCCACTTACCCTTGCCCTGGTGGTCTGCACAGCACCCCCAGGTACAGTTTCCCAACCGATGCTGCTGTGAGATGCACCCACAGGAACTCAGCCTTCTCCACACCACTCTTGATGCTCCCATCCTCCACTACTTCAATGCCCTCCCTCACATAAAGGGATACACCTCCCCACCTACCTTCCTTTCTATCCCTCCTGAACAGTATGTACCCTGACATTGTGAGGTCCCAATTGTTGTTGTCCAATGCCCATGTTTCGTCAATGGCAGCAAAGTTCACCTTAGTAACTGTTACCATTGCCTGTAGTTCACTAATTTTGTTGCCCAGGCTCCTAGGATTGAGGGAGACCCCATTCCAGGTACCCTCTGACCGCTTTTTGATAAGTATTGGGTTTGTACTTTTGCGCCACCCTGGCCCTCTTTTTTCCCCATTTTTACCTATAGCACTCTTTCTGTACCCCTTTTCTATTATTTCCTGCCCTACACCAGTTGGGACCTGAATTGTTTGCTCCTGCCTTGTCATGCAAGCTCTAGCCCCTGAGGAGTGCTAGCTAAGTTCCCCTTCCTCCCGGCAGCCATGTTGGTTCTCCTAGCCTCAGACTCCCCCGCAGTCAGTTTAAATGTCTGATGAAGATGTCAAACTTTTGCTCTAGTGTGCTGACCCCCTCCTTTGTCAAGTGGAGCACATTGCCCCTGAATAGCCTTCTTTCATAGAAGTCTCCCAGTCACCTACAAAGTGAAACTCTTTTTCTTGACACCACCCCCTGAGCCACCCATTAAACTTAGCTGGCTCTTTTTCTCTGATTTTGACTTTTCCCCCTCTGCTCCACAGGTTTAGTTTACATAACTGCAACATGTAATTGTAAAATTTCCAAATGTTTGGAGTCTTATAACTCAGTCACTTTTAAAGAGGGAGATCTGAAACTTGGCACTCTTCTATATGGACCTTGGCAATGTCACCATTCCAGATGTGGTGCACATTGGACATATACTCTTTAAATTATATGGAAGTACCTGAAATCACAATTTTGACATAATTTTGCTAATGTTTCATGGAAATTTCACAAAATGTTATGGTAGCAAAATCAAAATTTTGCTGGCAGAGGATAAGTTTTGCCCATCCCTCATCTGCATGAGGTATCCACCCTCTTGTCTTTAGTATCTGACAGTGCCGCTGAACCTGCTAGAGATACAGTCATGTGTTTGATCATATTGAGCACAACCTTGTCAGCTATTGGAGGAATTTTCCTCTTACTGAAACTCTCCTCCAGGAACAGGTAACATCTTACCCTCAGTCTAGAATCTGTTTCCTCTTATCTACCTTAGCCCATTCTTGCTCAATAATCTCATCACAGTGCTGAAAGTTTGAAAAGCACTTTGGGGCTGAGGCAGAGGTAGATAGAATGGGATTAACTTCCAAAGACTCCATGTCCTGAACCTCTTTCAATTGTAATGTCCTACATGCTTTGTTATAAGATAGGACAGTGACTTTGTTTGATACCAAGGGGGCATCAGGATTTTCTTCTATGGTTCCATCCACTCCCCCGTCCTCCTCAGAGGGATACTCCTCCTCTTTTGATGGATCTGACTCTGTCAGGTCAGGATTCTCCCCAGATACCCCTGCATCCACCTCTTGACCTTTCAAGCCATCAAGATTGAGGTCATCTGCACATCTACCTGTAAGTGAGTAGGCTCGCTCTGATCTGGCACACCTGGATGTGCCTGTATGGCCCTCCACTGACCTGAAAGGCCTGCCTTGGGTTTGGGTGTATTAGTAGGGATGACCTGTGGATTATCAATTCTCAACACTCCATTCAAAAGGAGTAGAAAGGATTTTCGCAACTTAGCCTTAGCACTTCCAGTTAGTACTACAGGTGCACCCCCCAGCTTGGAAGAGTGGCTGGGGGGACCCGATATAGACATGTTAGATTGCATTACACATTTGGGATAACATACTCCAAGGAAGAGGGTCTCATCATCCTTCTGCAGGTTATACACCTTTTAAAAACTGCTGGTCTTCCTATAAGCCATGGTGCCACCTGGAAAAAACAAACCATTTAAAATAGTAGGCAGATGTGGAAAAAACACTCCACTCTATCCCCAACAGCCACTGCTGAAAGAGCTATCCTACCCTAATTCTGGCTCCTCTACTTTGCAAGTCATCCAGAAACATGCAGCACTGTTACAGATTACAGCTGCAGATAACCCTCTGTAGCCATTCCCCTTGTACCAAGTAAGAGCCGGTGTTTTCTAGCACCTGCACCCTTACCTTACAAGAGACATGAGTGCAGCTCCCTGTTATAAGCACAGGCTGGAGCCTAATATGAAGGAGTCCTCCCTGAGCAAACCAAACTTCTAAAAATTCTGAAGAAACCAGTCAGGTGGCAATAGTGTGAGCCGCAGTCGAACACTCCTCCCGTTCCTCAGTCGCTGCCTCTAGTGCAATGATGTTGTTATGACACGAGAACATCAGCATTTCCCAGCATCAACACAAGTAGCATGAACAAGTGCTGTGCAGGGGAGAGGGTGCTCCAAGAGAAGGAGTGTGAAAAAGATGGGCTGGCAACTCACCAGCGTGCATGGTGCTGCTCGATGGGTGCTAAGAGGAAGGACAACAGCTGCACAACAATTTTCTAAACTCCACAAGCTGCTGAAATGAGAAGCTACTTACACTGGCCATCAATGCTGAAAACAACATATACTCACACTGGCCACCAATGCTGGAAACAACACATACTCACACTGGCCAGTAATGAAGTGGGAATGAAAAGGAAACCAAAGGGACTATCTTAGCTTCCCAACAGCAGGTGAAGCTTACTGAACAGGGATGGAAAATCCAGGGATTTGGCACATTTTTTTTACCACCTTCACAAACACATAACCTAAATAGTAAGGGGCCATGCCAGAAAGAATGCTAGGGGAAAAAAAATAAATCACACACGGCACACAACATCTCTCACCCCAGCCTGTTCTGACTAACTTAGCCCCTTCCCCAACAACCATAAATTGCTTACCTGAGGTACCAAGCTAAGGAATAGTAGCAGAGACCCAGTTAAACATCCTGAAAAGAAGGTGAGTGGTCCTCATTTAGGCACTGTAAGCACTAAGAGTTTTGCTAGCAGGTTATTCAATTTGAAAATTGCAGCTTAAAAGGCACTATTTCTAAATTTGAGGGTGCTCCCTGACAATAGGTCACCCCAACCTGCCTCCCAGTTGCTTAATCCAAGTGAAAAGTAAAAATAACAAACAATAGCTGGCATAAAACCAATTTTTTCAGAGAGCTCTAACTATGCAGTCTACCCTTCAGTGGTACGGCAAAACTTGGATAGCTACTGGCCTTTAAATCCTCATACCTCCAGGGTTCTAAGCTTGAGTGACAGCCTTTGGACTATACCACTACCCCAGAGGGGGAGCTCATTACTTGTATGCATGAACTCCCTAGTGACAACATGGAATGATACAGAAAGGGTAGCAAGGGATTAACAGAGTTTCTAACAGGGAGCGAGGCTAAAAGATTTTTGGTTCCAGATGGTCTGCAGTTGCTGCACATACATTGTATGATAGGGACATGGTGTTCAGTATCTACGCAACTTAGGTGTCCTGCAAGGAGCGAGAGTATATAAGGCAGGGATACAGCAAGCAGTCAGTTCAGTTCCAGTTTCCAATTTGACTCTGGGAATGCACAGGTCCACAGGGGATCATCGGCCCCAGTAAAAGGGGAGGAGCATCATGATCTGGTAGCTTCACCTGATGGTAGGGAGCCAGCCGGGCTCCTCTTGAAGGAGATGCTTGCTGAAGAGATGCTCAGTAGCATCTGTGCCTTGTGGTAGGCTATCTTGGTTTATCATTATGTTACCAGAAGATTGGGCAGGAATGTAGCCTGCTTGATTGGTTGGGTCCATTAAAACAGATCCAGGCATGGCAGTGCCTCAATGGGCTCTCACCTGAGACAGGTGGGTTGTCCTTGCTCAAGTCAACTGTGGCACTTTGTCACACTCCAGAGTGGTGTGGTACATCTGGCACCTGGCATTGTCAGAAACAGGACAATCCTCAAATGCTTTGGCCTATACAAAAAGTTTAAGTAGTATGATGGAGAAAAGGTCTGTACTAGGGGGACAGTGAGTGGGTTCCCAAGGGAGGGCAAAGATCCCAGGTGGCATACCCTTAAGATGTGTGACCTGAGCCGGCCCGGTGGCGCTGATGGTTGAGGCACTGGATGCCACACCTCGCGCTACGACGGCGACCCGGGTTCGGGAACGGACTCGGGTGGCCGGGGGTCGGCAGGGGAGAGGGAGGATCAAGCGTCCCAACGGATGCTCTCCTCCCTCAGGGGTGGGAACCATGAACGCTTCCGCGTTCTACATCACCCTCATAGCCGGTGGAAGCACCGACAATAGAGGGATGGGCGCTCCATCCTAGCAGTCGGGAGGGCGCCACCCGATGCATGGGGGCTCTGGCGTGCGTCAGCACGCCATCCACTAGATGTCGTCCCAGCGTTGACGTCCTAGGGGGTAGGGGACGTAAGGGGGAAAACGGAAAAACCCCTCCGGCAGCCCTAGATGAAGGCCGCCCTAAGTCCACCCAGACCACCTGCAGGACAGACCCCACTGTGCAAGGAGAGGAGGATGGGCACTCTAGGGGCAGATCCCCAAGGTAGGCAAGGGAGACATGAGCGGACGGAAGGAGGGGGCTCCGGAGGTAGTAAGGAGGGATAAAGAAAGAAAATAAAAAAAAAAAAAAGATGTGTGACCTAAGGTTCACAGGGCCTGAGTGGGATTTTTTTATTTTATTGTGATATTCAGAAAGACCTTTGAGTCAGAGACTCATTTACAAAGGTTTCACGTCATACATAAATTGAACAGGGACGGGACTTATGATACAGAAAATACAGTACATAACAAAGTAACAATTATAATCAAAAACAGGTTACATGTTGTTTCATGGAGGTTTAACAGAGATTTAGGTACTTTAGCACAGCCAGGGGGGAAGGAGAAAACAGAGAGACTCTGTAGGAGGCTGATTGTCATGTTACGTAAATGCATTATTTTTGTACATTGACCTGCTAAATAGATTGTTTGAAAGGAGGCAGTGGCAGATCAGGTATCAAGGGCAGTCACATAAAATTTGAAGCCTGCAGGTATTTCTTTAGCTTTGATTTGTATGGGCCCAGCCTTATTTCATCAGTTATATGGGTAGGGAGGGAGTTTGTCCAGGAAGGGGCCCTGAAACTGAAAGTGCGTTGGTATTGGGAGGTCCGGCCATGGGGAACCCATAGTAGCTGCTTGCTTGTGCTACGGGTTGTTTTGCCAGGTGGAGTTGGGCGGATAATTTGGTGCAGAGAGGGTGGGGTGAGGCTGAGTAGTACCTTTTTTGGTCATAAGGCAGGTGTGGTACCTGATTCTGCTATCCAGGTTTAGCCAGTTTGTGCTGCTGTAGAGGGAGCAGGAGTGAGTGAAACGATCACATCCTAGGATGAGTCGGCAGGCTTTGTTGAGCACAAGCCTGAGTTTACTTAGGGTTGAGGGGGCGGCACTGTAACAAGGGATGCCGTAGTCTGCAGGGAGAGGACCGAGGAGTTTACGGTAAGCTGTAGTGCTTCAGGGCTGAGGCAGTGTTTGTACCAGTAGAGTACACCAAGTCTGGAGCTAAGGGCGGTTGTTAGGTGTAGGATATGTTGATTAAAGCTGAGGGCAGGGTCTAGTGTGATCCCTAAGTATTTAAAGTTGTATACTTGTTCTAGGGGGGTCTGATTTGTAGTGAGAAATTTGGGGCCTGAGGAGTGTTCAGCTGCAGAGCGGGTCAGGGAAAAGCCTGAGAATCACAAAGCTATCAAAAAGATGCCCAGAGGACCGAGGGTCAAGAGCAGTGGAGTGGGTTGGTAGGGTAAGAGTAGCACCATGGACAAGTTAGTGGAATTCCTATTTGTGTTCAGTAGCATCCCCAAAGATATGTGTATAGCTGGGCAATTGAGTACAGCTGGGCAACTGAGGTCTCCGAAGTGGGAAGCCCCCATCAGATCAAGCTTGTGATGTCTCGCAACAAGGGAGTGGAGCTTTGGAAGATGCTGCCATGTGAGCATGGGGCATTAGACATTGATGCAAGAGAGTTAGGGAGGCAGAAATTACCCAAAATACTGTCTAGTGCCATGTCTGGGGTACCAGTTCATGAGCATATTATTAGTATGTAATTTGTGATTCTGAAGAGTCTATTATGAGAATTTAAGAATCCAGTACAGTAGCTAATGTGGGACCAGGGAAATGTCCATCTTGTTGGCTATCATGGGAGTAATGTACTATACCGGAAATAATTCTGATGTGGGTCTTTGTGGCCTGAAATATGCATTTAACTGTTGTTCCCCATACCATCTGTACCTCAGTAATGGGAGAGTCAAAGATAGCGATACAGTCACACTTAGGTGTGTTTTAGTGTTAGATAGGGATTAAAGTGAGGCTGAGTAGGAAAGCAGCTTTTTTTTTTTAATCGAGAAATAGTCAGTATCAGTCCAAGTTATCTGCTCATCCAGTGTATTATTTATTAATTTAGTTAGTTTTTATTGACAAGTAAGCACACTAGATAAATAAATAGCTATTTACAGGGTGTGGTTTGTGTGTTAATGCTCTTACCATACCCTTCAACCCTTGTAGTTTATTTATTTATTTATTTCAAATTTCGGTAACCAGGAAAGGCACCCTGAGTAAGAAGCTCATTTCCAGGTGCGACCCAGAAAAACAAGAGAAAACAATACATACAAAGGGAGAAACAAAATTTTAGTATAGTGGTAAGGACCAGTTCATAAATGAAAATGAATAAAAGCAGTGTTAAAATGAAGAGTAAGCCATAACAGATTCAGTTATGACAAAAGAATAAATACCAAATTATAGATAGTGAGTAGATCATATACACAGATTTATGGAGTTTTGTCACTGAAATGAGGGACACAGACACTCAAAATGAAGTAAAATGAGGGATGCTGACCCTCATAAGGAGAGACATATCCTCAGACATGGAGAATGGAGATACCCTTGCATAACATTCTGGAAACCACTGTTTGCTTGTACAAAGTTCTTTTCGATTTAGCATCTTAGAATATTATGAATTTCAGTTTTAAAGTCTGAAATTACAACACATTCTTTGTGGGGCAGTTTCTTTTCCATGAGGAACACATAAGCAATAGTGAGGAGTAAAATGAGGGACACTTGAGAAATATTTCATATTTATTGATTTATTTATTTGAATTTGGATGACTGGGTAGGTCCACTGAGACAGGACTTTTCAGCCGGTCCTGCCCTCGAGCACCCAGTGACCGTAGGGGCTCTGAGCCGCCAGCAGGCGGGCGGCAACCGCCAAGCCGAAAAGGGAACCAGGAGGCCAGGAGAGACAGCCAGAAAGCCAGTCCTGCCCTCGAGCACCCAGTGACCGTAGGGGCTCCGAGCTGCCAGCGGGCGGGCGGCGACCGCCAAGCCGAAAAGGGAACCAGGAGGCCGGGAGAGACAGCCAGAAAGGTATGGGAAAGCCGCGGCCAATCGGGCGACCGCCAGCTGAGCCTTGCTTCTGATTAGTGCGCCTTCCCCATAGACTTTAACTCTTGCACCTCCAAAACTGGCCAGGATTTCTGCTCTTTCTTAGCTAATTTCTCCAAAAGAGCTGTTTTGCCTTTATTTTGTAAAATTGTAAAATGTTTGCCTGATTACTGCTTTTCTGTGATTACAGTCCTTTGGTGGGACTTATGCTGGGCTAAGCGCATGGCGAACCCCCAGTCTTTGTTGTGCAAATCTTTTTTAGCACCAGTTGCAGAATCTCTTGATTACTGCAATCTAAGTGCCTTTTCTGACTGCCCTCTCCTCTGTCTCCTCCTTTTCAGCCGGTCCTGCCCTCGAGCACCCAGTGACCGTAGGGGCTCCGAGCCGCCAGCGGGTGGGTGGCGACCGCCAAGCCGAAAAGGGAACCAGGAGGCCGGGAGAGACAGCCAGAAAGGTACAGGAAAGCCGAAAAATGTTTGCCCACCCCCACTCCCCCCTCTTGGGTGTTTCTTTTATACACTCCTTCCTGTCTAAACTCCGTTCTCCGCCCATAACTAATTCCGAGCCAATACCGTGCGCCACTCCTCACACCACCATTAGTATTTTAACCCTTACCTATCCTCCACCATGCTGCTGTTACTCCTAATGCTGCTCTGCCCCTCACCTTCCTCACATCCTGAGAAGGAGACCGAAACAGCCCATGCCCTGGTGCCCAAAGCGGCTACTCAAGCTGGCCCCCCTCTTTTTTCCGAAGTGGATGTCTTAATTTCCTCAAGTATACACTACCTTCTACCCAATAATCCTTGGGGTATCCACAAAAGGCTCATATCAGTTCCATATTTCATAAGCCCCCAACTCCACTCTTGGCAGTACAGAGCCCCCTATGCCTGTCCATTAAGCTGATATTATTTGGCAATTTATCTAACCACACAGCAGGCTCAAGACCCTCTAAACACTGGACCCCAATCAAGAAGAAAATCCTCTGGCTATTCCTTCCCTCTATCACTTGAAGCCCTCATTAAATTAATTCTCTTCCTGCTGATCTGTGCTGGCACTGTTGAAACCAATCCTGGACCCACAGAAAGCTCTATCTCCCCAGCCGACTTGACCTCCATAAAAGGCCTGAGTTTTCTTCATATCAATGTCTGCAGCCTCCTAAAAAAGTTCTCATTAATACAGGCCTGGGTTGCACACACCTTACCTGACTTTCTGGTAATCTCCGAAACATGGCTCAAATCTGCAACAAATGACAGAGAAATAAATCTTCCCAACTATCAGCTCTTCAGATCTGATCGTCCATCCAGGGGCGGTGGAGTGGCCATTTATGTTAAAGCAAATATCTCTGCATCCAGCCTCAATATTACATCACAGCCAAAGGAATTCGAATGCTTATCCCTTAAAATATCTCTTCCCAATATGTCAGCTTTTCAATTGATTGGTTGCTATAGGCCCCCCTCAGCAGGCCTAAAACTCCTATCACACCTGGACACTATAATTAAATTAGGCCCAGAAGACACCATCATTTTAGGCGACCTGAATTTAAATTGGTTAGCCAATGCAGCCGCACCCCTAGTATCCTTTTGTGACACTCATGGCTTCACTCAATTAATTAAAGAACCAACAAGGATTAACCCAAAAAACAAAAATAACAGCACACTTCTGGACATTATGCTGGTCAATAAGCCTCACCTGTATTCTCATGCTGGAGTGCTATTTAGTGACATAAGCGATCATTGTCCCATAGCTGGTATAAGATCTTCATTCAAGCCATCCAACCCAGCAAAATTTCTCCCAAGAAAGTCTAAAAAGAACCTTAATATCACAGGATATCTCCATGATTTATGTCACACCATGCGCTGGCAAGATTTCTATCTCACAGCTTCAGTAGAGATAGCTCTACAAGTCTTAAATGACATTATCACTAGTGCCCTCAACATACATGCACCTCTCTCCAGTGTCAGAACCAAGCTCAAAACCTGTCGACGGTTCTCTGCTGACCTTAAATCCACATTGCTTGCTAGGGACAAGCTCTGGAAAAGGGCAAGAAAGACCAAAGACCCAAATGATTGGCTTCAATTCAGAAAAGCCAGAAACTCCTGCACAAAAAAAGTGAGAAATGCCAAGGCTGCCTTCTATACAGCAGAACTGGATGCCTCCTTCCATAATCCTGCCAGATTCTGGGGGACCATAAAGGGGATCCTAGGACAAGATTCTACCCCTGTCTTACCACCCAAAGTGCACCTAAACAATGTGGATATCACTAACAAGCAAGAAATCTTGAATGCCTTCAACAACCATTTCACTAAAGCCGGCCTAGCATTTGACTCCTCTCCAGCAAATCTATTGCGGTCACAATTAAACTTCCAGACTACTGAGGCACATAAGGCCACTTCCACTTTTTCCTTTAAGCCTATACTTTTAAAACAAGTAGAAGACCTACTACTCCATTTGGATACAACTAAAAGCGCGAGTGCAGACTCTCTGGACCCCTATTTTCTAAAAATTGCTCTGCCCTAGCAGCCCCCTAACTCACCTTTTCAATTTGTCACTAGCCACTGGATCTATTCCTGCAATTTGGAAAACAGCTCAAGTGTTTCCTCTACTCAAGGCAGGTGACCATGGACCTCAATAACTATGGCCCATATCCATCTTACCAGTATTGTCCAAAATGCTTGAAAAACTAGTGAACAGCCAATTAAGTGCCTATCTTGACACCAATAATCTGTTAATCCAGCTCAATCTGGTTTTAGATCATCACAGCACCATCTCTGCCTTAGCAAAAGTCACTAATGATTGGCAGACTGATTTGAACAAAAGAATAATATCTGTGCTGTATTTCTGGATTTAAGTAAAGCCTTTGATACTGTGGACCATGAACTACTAATCTCCTCTCTACACTCCATAGGCCTCGCTCAGTCTCTCTTCAATGGTTCAGATGTTACCTCTCTGGTAGACTACAGCATGTAAAAATGAAGGTGACCTGTCTACCTCAAAACCACTCCTAAGAGTGTACCACAAGGTTCCATCCTGGGCCCTATCCTCTTTGCCATTTATATCAATAATATTGATTCCAACCTCACTAAATCTAATATTCACCTTTTGCAGATGATACTGTCCTATATGTCAGTAGTCCTACACCATCAAAAGCCTGTGAACTTTTACAATCTGAGTTCTCTCTGCTGCTTACAAACTACTAAAAAGAAACTCCTACTGAATGCCAAGAAAGCGAAAGCCATGTTCTTCTCCTCCAAGAGCTTCTCCTCCACTCTCACAAACACCCTTCCCCAATTATCTACCATCCTTGGTGAAAGTCTGGACTATGTGGATAAATTTAAAAATCTTGGGGTTTGGATTGACAATAAACTTGACTACACTAGCCACATTGAAGAACTCCTGAAGAAGCTCAGGCAGAGACGTGGCCTATTCTACAGAATAAAACATTACCTAACCAGAGATTCTAAACAAAGATTAATCCTGGCATCATTCCTATCTCTCATTGATTATGCTGATTTCCTGTATAGTCACTGCTCCCTTTCCTACTTAAACAAGCTGGATACCTTGTATCATAGAGCTCTTAGATTCATTACAGACCTTCCTTTCAGCACCCACCATTGCTTTCTCTATACGGCAGTCGGCTGGACATCCCTACATCATAGAAGAAACAAAAATGCTGCTCTATGGATCTACAAAGCTCTAACAAACAAATTACCATCCTACATTTCAGATTGTTTTACCAAGGTCATATCCGGACCATATGACCTAAGGAACAACAAACTCATCATGCTGAAGATACCTATTACCTGTACCCGGCATGGGAGGGCAGCAATCAGCTACTCTCTAGCACTTATTTGGAACTCTCGTCAAAAGATCCTGAAGTTGAATACACTCATTCCATTAACATCCTTCAAAAAGCTATACACTAGTCTCTTTCCAGAGCTATGCAACTGTCTTCACAAGGCCTAATCCTACCACAACCCACTTTTTCTCACACCTTTTTTTCTCCACACTTCCACCCTTAATTTGTTTTGTAGCCTTCACCCTTAACTCATACCTGACCTTATTCCCAGAATCCCACCTCCCTCACTTTAATCTTTCATTACTGTCTTATTTTGCTCCTTTTATTATGACCCAGTTTCTTTGGCTCATTGCCTTGTATATATGTGAATGTTCTTGCTTTTTGTTCATTTATAATGTCCTTGTTTTTGTATTCAATCTATATCTTGTATTTGTGTAAAAAATTGTACCTTTATATTGTTATGACCAATCAGGTCCATCTTGTAAATGAGCTATGCTCAATGATGCTCGACTGAATAAATAAAGATTTTGATTGATTGATTGATTGATTGATTGATTGAGGACTGTCCCTTTCCTAGGGGCAACCAGGAATAAGTTACATACATTAAATGAGAAAACAATATTCAACCTTTATAGAGTAGAAAAACAAATATAAGGGAAGTGGTCACACATACAAGGTACAGCATATTAGCTACAATCAGAAGTATCAAGAAATGATCATTCAGAAAACAAGTCTCAGAATAAAGCAGACAAAACTTGGAGATGACCAGGTTGCATCCAGTGGATGGTGAACATCCAGGCACGACCCAGAGAAATAATTCAGCCAAGGATTCAACTAGTCATCAATTATACTTGCAATATGCTGTTACTGTTCTATTGACTTTTCAACTGAATCTGTATCAACTGACTCATTTGTTTTAAAGTTATAAGCCCCATTATTTGTTAAGCTCACTTACCTTTTGACTATGTTGCATCCAAACTCTGTGAGGCCTTTAGATTTGAACCTATCTGTGACAGAGCTCGACGGGCCACACAGCTGCAGATTTGCCAGTGTTCTGGTTATTGTGTTTATGAAGTGACCTTTAGTCTACAAGAATGCCAGTGTGAACTATTTGGGCTCTTGTTTTGGGAATGTCATTTGCCCATTGGAGATTGGCAATGAAGAGGATTGATTGCTGTTCTTCAGTATTGCCATATGCAATACTGTGAGTCACCCAGCTCATTGTAGAAGTGCTGGGAATGGGATTTCTTTTGTTGGACTGCTTCACCAGCAAGACCAAAGTCAGTTTACATTTATGAGTGGTTTGCATCATCCCTGTTCACAGTAAGTGGGATATCTTCTAACATTACAGTTTTTGATTTACTTTCACTGTTGACTGTATTCTCACTAAGACTCCTTATTTAATATTCAACCTGGCTGTTGGAAGAGGCCTGCTGATTCTTCTGACCTTCTTAGACATGGGGCCCAATTCACAAAGGTCAGCACCAGCTGCACTAAAGGCAGCTTGAACTGATCACTGGTGCACCAGGGACCCTGTGCACGATTCACTATCATGTAGGGTCCTGGCGGCAAAGTCCCGCAGCTTGCTGCAACTGTAGCCCTGTGCCAAATGGACAGTACATCTGAAGTTGTGCTGCAAGTCATGGGGGTGGCCGTGCAGCAACAGAACTATGGACAGAAGTCACTAGTGGCTAGCGGCCCCCCAGCCCTGATACACTGTTATTAAAATAATTGTATCCCTGGTGGTCTAGCGGACCCCCCCAGCCCCAATCCACTTTTATTAAAATACTCACATCCCTGGTGGTCTAGCAGACATCCCCTCCCTATCCCTGATCAGCCCATACTGTATAATAGAAATATATATTTCCCAGTTGGCCTTGTGGACCCTCCACCCTGGCAGACAGTGCCCCCCACCACTCCCCATCCCATCCCTGAGCCAGCAACTGGCACAGCCCTCCACACTCCACCATGGCCAGCCACCAACTGAACTGTCAAGAAGCGGGTACTGTATATTCGAGGTCTCCCCCCCAGTCCGGTTATATAACTCTGGGTCCTTGAAGATCCTACGAAACTGTATCCTGTCTTAGCACTAACTCTAGACCTTCTGTATGCTCACAGTTGATGTGATCTATAATATAAGCTAAATCCAGGACAAACGGACCTTGTATTATTCCAATATAATTGTATATCTGTGATACCTGTACATATATATTTTTTTCCTTTCGTGTATTTTTACTATGTAGTCTTACTTTAACTAGACATGGAGCCTTTGCAAATGAGTCTATGACTCAAAGGATTGTTATTCCAATTCTATTCAATAAACAATAAACAGTACATGCTCATTGACTGACAGAGCTGTTGAATAGAGTTCATAGACACCGCTTGACTACATGAAGTAGGCTAGGAGATAATCAGGGTTTTTCTCCTTGCACACAACTGTACAACAGAAATAGCCAGCGGTAGTCTCACTTGAATGAGGGACCTGGCCAGTTAAGCTGGTCCTACAGTAGACAATGATGAGTAGACCATCCACAGTAGAGGATGAACCTGCACAACTTTAACAAATGATCCAGGGGCAGAAGAGTGGTTTTGTTTCACCTTAGTATATGATGTCTCCTTAGTTAGTGGAACAGGGCAGAAAGCAGGAGGCCACCTGCTTCCTCATGTCACCATCAAGACAACATTTAGACATGTAGGGAAAGTTGAGCTCATGCCCTGTCTTTGTTAAGATGTGAACAATCTGCCTAATGTATGTTATTGATACATCAAGCCAGATTCCTAGATATCTGAATACATTAACTTTTTCAACAGTGTAGCCATCTGATGTTATGATTGCAAGTGGATCAGCTGAATCAGTTAGCAGGTTCTGGGGTCCCAACACCATAGAATTAGTTTGGGTTGCATTAAGGATCGGGGGTCGTCAACCAACCAAGAGACTGTTTTGAAATCTGACTGGAGTACTGAGTTAACTTTTGACATTGTCATTACACTGTAGTAGAGTGTATGAGGTCACCTGCATACCTATGTAGAGGACATTTTCTGCTGTGCTTCAGGAGGTCATTAACAAAAATGGAGAACAACAGCAGGCCAATGATTGAGTGCTCCTGTACTAAATTACGTGTAGGGCTTATTATTAGATCTTTGCAAATTCACATACAGGCAGTGGCAGAGCCGGGGGGGGCTGGGGGGAGGTCGTCCCTCCTGGCTGCCCCAGTGTGACTAGTGGTGGCCTGCCACCATCTTTATTCACTGTTTAGTGCCCATTGTGGAGCCTGTCATTGACTGAATGGCCCTCCCTGGCCCCCAAATGATCCCAAACGTGGCTCTGCTACTGCATACAGAAGCAGTTAAGGGACATTAGAAACAGGGACAAAACAACAGCAATGGGCGATCATTTTGCCATGAATATGGGATGCCAAATTGAAGGCGTGCAATTAATGGGAACTGAATATGATAGATAGCCAACTTTAGGAGACAATTGTCTTCAAAGCTTACTGATGCTCTTGATAAATTGTCTACATCAGGGTTGAATGATGAAATAGATTTTGTACCATTTTTATAGGTGGTGTACTGTATTTGTGTGTCTGATTAATATATAATATTTATAGGTTATACCTGAGTGGGGAACTTGAGCCTTTTGGAAGGTTTATTGTCAGGCCATCTACTAACAAACATTTAGACTGGAGCAAAGGTTACAATCTAAACCTTCTCAGTAATGATAGATAACTGTAGTTATAAAATGTCCAAATTAATTAATTGATCAACCAGTAAGCAATGATTTCAGATCTAATTACACTTTTGAGATTTTATAGAATGTTTTAACTTTAATACATAGATTTTTATTTTCAACATTGCAATTTTTGCCACTGCAAATTGCCTCCTAGAAATGTAAATGAGGCTTACCAACGTATTATATTCACTACACATACGTGCAAATGAATGCTGTCTCTTATTTGTGGGGCTATTTCAAGGCACTGGCTGAAACATTAGCCATGCCTCTTGATAAAGTGATATGTGGGAAGGGAGGGCAGGGACAATAGCTCAAGCTGTGTACCCTGCAACATAAGCAGACTAAATAGACCAAATGGCCTTCTTCCGCTGGTTTCTTCATATGTTTGTATGTATGTATTTTTTTTTTCAATTTTCTCCTCTTTTTACCACCAGCCACCAAGCCCTCGGCTCAATCCTGCATACCACTAGCTCGCTCTTATGCCTTACCCCAACTGATATCCCCTGACTTACCCCTCAGGGTGGGGCCAATGCCCAGATCCAGCCCATCTCTGATGGGAAAGGTGCCGGTAAAGACTGGCATTGCCTCCCTGGCTTCCCTCCCAGGGCAGGGTTCTGGGCTGCTCGGCGCATCAGAGCCGTAGTCGGTTGGCGGGGAGGCTGGAGTCATTAAGGTCTGGTGCCAGGTGTGCATCATCCATGGCGACCAACTAGATTTTTCTGGACTGCTGCAGGGGTGGGGACATGCAATGATATCCTGCGTCAGCCCTGCCCCTCTTGAAACTAGGTGCTGGTTGCTTGTGGCTTCCCCGGCCTCCAACAGGAGTCCCTCAAGTGCCAGACATGCACCCAGCCCTCCCCCCGGAGAAGGAGAGCAGCCCTAGGGGTGCTCAATCCTTCTCCCCTGCCAGCCTTCTAGTTTCCCGGGTCCATTCCTGAACCTGGGTCACCGGCATCGCAAGCAGAAATCCAACCACTGCACCGGTGGGCCAGCCATGTACAGTATGTATGTATGTATGCCTTCCACTGCCTCAGGTGCTGTAAGATTGTCTATCATACAGAGAGAAACACCCTCTTCATACTTGATTCTATTTTGTGTGTACACTGAGTATCCTTGTATATGAAGAGATGAATTGGGGATTCCGGAGTTAAGCCATGTTTCTAAAAATACAATGATATTGTGCTTGTCAACAGATACCAAGGCTCTCAGCTCATCCAGTTTAGGTACCAGACTCCTGATGTTAATATGGAATAGAGTCAGAGCTTTGCTTGCCGAAGAAATAGAAGAAACACATGGGGGCAACATAGAGTTGATTTGAAAGGGTAGATTAAAGCCAAGGCTCCTCACAATGTCACCTCATAGGACAAGATAGACCAAGATATATTTGAGGGGCCTCGTACTGAACAAGTGATTGCAGTGGTTGTTTATCAATAAATAGGAGAATGCAGGCCCAGGCATAAACATATGAGATATCCGGTCTAAAATGGCCTTGAAACCCCTGTGGAGGGTGAAGTATAAAGTGCTAGTCTGGTTTAAGGGGCGATTACTGTGGGGAGGTACTGCATCCCAGGGGGGATGAACCACACTGACACCAGGCCCATTTAAAACATTTCTCTGAGTGGTGGCACTGTGCAACCAAGTAATTTAAACTTTGGATAAAAGCTTCCCCCCAGTAAGAAGTTTTAACAACCCAGGGCCCTCAACCTTGTCTGAGCCCACTAGGCAGAGGTGATAACCACAATAACCACAGCGACCCAGTTACATAAGACAAAAGGAAAAGAACACATCATGAATGACTATAATGTACTGTAGTAAACTATGAAAAAATATCAGCATTAGAAAAGAGAAGCTTATTCACTGAGAACATCAATGTTTTTTTGTCACATTTTTGCATACACATAGGTCTTGTACAAATGAGAGAAACATTTTGACCCTAAGTAAAATGTCCTTAAAATTGTTTGTCCATTCTGCACCAGACAGAGGTGGCTTATCTATCCAGTGCTGTGGAATCAAGTGTTTGGCTACCAATGATACAGATAGCATCCTTTTAACAGGTGGCTTCTTAAAGGAGCCACTGATGTCCCAGGGCCATGGGTGTCGGCAGGCATACTTGATGTACTTTGCTGAGTACAGTAGAATCTGGGAAATACAGGGGCAACATACATCTCAGGTCAAGGCAAGAAACAGAGCCTGATGTACCTGAAGAACTGTTTTGCCCCTCCTCAGATACCCCTCAATAAAGCTATCAACTGTCCCTATTTTCCCAGGACAGTCCCTATTTTAGGCAGCATGTCCCAGTGTCCCCACAAGTTTTGCAAAACGTCACTTTTGTCCCAATTTTTGCTTACTTGTCCCAGTTTTGTCCCCCCCTTTTTTTTTTTCTTTTTTTGCTGCTGACTGCTAATCCATGAGTGACAGTTATTTCAGCACTACTGTGGTGCTGCTTGGGCTGGATAGCAGTTTGCAACTTCAATCCCTGTACCCGTGTTGCACTGCAAGCATGTCAGTGGGAGCACAGTAAACCATGTTCCTTCTTGTTAGATTAGAATGGGTAGTAGTGCAAACAAGCACATGTGGACGTCTGCCTGCCAGCAGCTTAGAGGGACTCCAGACAGAGAAGAGACCGGCAGCAGGGAACTAAGGTACCCAAACCTGATCAGATGTAGGGAAGTATGTGAAAATAATCTGGTGTGGTGGTGAGAGCCACTGAAGTAAAGTTTGCTCAGCAAAAGAGGTGAGTGTAAGTGGGTTGGATGGGACTGTCAGGGGGAGCAATACATGCAGCTCGAATGTCTGGTCATAATTTAATGCAGATTTGCTTCTAATGAACTTTCTTTACATCATGATTTGGAACTTGCTTCAGCAAAATGATGTATTGTTTTAATATGAATGTTTGCTACTGGTGGCAGAGGTAATTTAAGGAAGTATTTTTTCACAGAGAGGGTTGTGGATGCATGGAACGGCCTTCCGGAGGAGGTTGTGGAGTCAAAAACAGTGGTGGAATTCAAGCATGCATGGGACAGTCATAAGGCAATTCTAGGGGGTTGGGGTAGGAAGAAGTAGGCTGCTGGTTAACTAGGATCTGCAGCTTATCCATTAGGTAGGGAAATGGGCAGACTGGGTGGGCCAAGCGGTCCTTATCTGCCGTCAAATTCTATGTTTCTATGTGTTACTGTCGGGTAGCATGGCCAAAGCAAGCAGCAAAATTTAACTGACTGTGCGCAGCGTTTACTGTGGCGGTGTCCGTGGGAGTGACACAGTGGGGGGAAGGGTCATGATCAGGATGAACTGTCCCAGTTTTAGACCTCAGAAAGTTGGTAGCTTTACCCCTCAAGCACCCGCCGAAGGACTCACCAGAACAGTCCCCTGATGGGGCACTTCTGCCTTCTGCTTCCAGGGACAGTGGAGTTGAAAAGCCGCCATCCACCCCTCAAGCACTTGCCAAAGGACTCACCAGACCAGGCTCCTCCACCCTCTGCTTCCAGGGACAGCGGCACTGACAAGCTGCCGTCCATCCCTCAAGCACCCGCTGAAGGACTCACCAAACCAGGCCCCTGACTGGGCACCTCTGCCCTCTGCTTCCAGGGACAGCAGCACTGACAAGGCACCATCCACCCCTCAAGCGCACGCCAAAGGACTCACCAGACCCAGCCCTTGACCGGACATCTCTGCCCTCTGCTTCCAGGGACAGTGGTGCTGACAAGCCACCATCCACTCTTCAAGCACCCGAAGGACTCACCAGGTATGCCAGCTTAAGAGCCCCACTTCAACCTCTTGGCACTGACTGAGTTTTGCGGTGCTTCCCCAATTGGTCACCTCTCCACAGCTTGGCTCCCCATTGGCTGCTTTCTTAAACCACTGGGGAAACTGAGCTCGGCTGCTTTCCTGTTCTGTCTCATCAAATAAACCAGTTCCGATCTCAAATTTTCAACTGAAATTGAACTTTTTGATTGCTAACTGCTGCCTGCTAGTTAATGTATCTAGAACTAATACAATACTTAGTTATTGCAGCTACGTAGTGTTTACAGCCCTGTTTTGTTTTTTTCTGTTAAGCTCTGCTAGAAATATTTTTAATTGATAATGCTAGGTACTGTTTACAGCCCTATTTTATTTTTTTTGTTTGCTTGCACGCATGTGCAAGAAATATAATGCCAAAATACAAATTTTCGTAGGTGTGCCACTCAACTTCCAATGCCCTACTCCCTTTTGCAGGCACTGTCTCACTGCACCAATAAATGTCAGAGCTGTCTATGACAGCAGTTCAGATGCAGTGGCGTACAGTTGAAAGCAAAAAACCACTGCAATCAGCATCGGTAACGTGTAGGCAATTTGCATACTGCCATCGGCAGTATACAAATTGTCACACGCCACACCACATCTGAACTGTCATAAACAGTTCTTCCCCCCCGCCCTGAACACCTACATAGCCGCTGGAAGGCCCACCTCCAGCATTAACCGTTACTCCCCACCGCACACTGCTGGCCAATGGGGTGCTCAATCCCCGTCGACTCTGCTGCCCCCCCCAAAACAGATTTCAAGGTGCCATGCTGGGAGCCCACCCCAGCGTGGCAAGAGTACATAAGGTGACGGTGGGTGCCCAATCCCTCGTCAGCTCCACTGAACCTCCCTAGCAAAAAAAAAAACAACTTCCAGTTGCCACACTGGGAGCCCACCCCAGCGTGGCAAACTTCCGTATGACCGACAGGGTGCCCAATTCCCCATCGTCTCCAGTACCCCCCGAAAAAATAAACTTCCAGCTGCCACACTGGGAGCACACCCCAGCGTGGCAAAAGTCCTGCCTCGTCTTCTAAAATAAAAAAATTAAAAAGACACCTGTTTAAAAAAAAAAAAAGGTCCCTCTTTGACTGTCTTGCCCCAACCCGCGCCCACCCTCTGAGCACCCACCTCCTCACAGCCCCCCCACCCCATACTTACTTCCGGAGACCAGCGCAACGATCTTCAGTGGACCGGGAACACGTCTGCACTCTTCAAAGCCAACCGCGAACTGAAGAAATGCCGGTAAGCTGTATAATGGCATAAATGTTTTTCCTTTTCCAACTTTGGTGCATAGCTCTGCCATTTTGGGGAATTTTTTCACCAAATTTTCAACATGGAGTTCTTGAGGCCCCACCTCATGAACTCAGTCACTGTCATTTTGTTATTCGGTCCCGAAAGGTGATTTTGTGGTCACTGCATGGAACCACCTTTCGGGACTGAGTAACGAAACAACAGTGTCAGAGTTCATGGTGGGCCCCAAACCCTATGTTGAATATTTGGTGAAAAAATTCCCAAAAATCACTGTTTTACGAGTGGGCATTGTGCAGTTCTTACGCACACTCATAACTTCGCGACTTTTTAATATTTTCACTGCAGATTTTCAACATTGCCATTTTACCACACCTTCTTATGAGCAGTACAGCTGTCATTTTTCATATCTCACCCAAAATATGTTTTCGAACATGTAGCGCACAATGGTGCAGTCGGTGTGCGAAATAAATGTTTGGGACAGATTAAGAAAATCTCAGTGACACTGTTCCTGAGCAGAGAGGTCTTAAAATGGCTATGTTGAAAATTTGGTGACAAAAGTCCATAAAATAACTGTGTGATGAGCGTGCATTGCGCAGTTCCCACGCACCCTCATAAATTCATGAATTTGTAATATTTTCAGTCCAGATTTTCTACACTGTCATTTTTCCACACCTCCTTATGAACAGTACAGATGTCATATTTCATACCCCGGCCGAAATGTGTTTTCACACTTCCAGCACAGAAATGCGTGATCGCTGTGAGAAATCAGTGTTCGGGACAGATTACGAAAATCACAGTGACACTGTTCATGAGCGGTGGTCCCAAAATGCCTGTGTTGACAATCTGCTGTAAACAATCCCCAAACTAATTACATTACGGGTCTGCGTTGCGCAGTTTCTACACACGCTCGTGACTTCACCAGTTTTTTTATATTTTCACTCCAGATTTTCAACATTGCCATTTTTACACCTCCTCATGAACAGTACAGTTGTCATTTTTCACATCCTGTTCGAAATGTGTTTTCACACCTGTGGTGCCAAATGGCGTAGTCGCTGTGCAAAATCATCTTTCTGCTAACAAACTGATACTGCCACTGTTCATGAGGTGGGGGTCACAAAAAACACAAGTTGAAAAATTGGAGTGAAAATACCAATGAACACCTGGGGCATTAGGATTTCCGGCCATAATGCCCCACCCTGTAGAAACTGACAGGCATCAGGGGTGTGACTTGGGATTCTCGCCTGTAATGCTCTTACCATTCCACCCACCCACACCCTGCAGCCAGTGACAGACATTGAGGTGTGCCTTGGACTCTTATTCCAAAGTTCACCCCGTTCTCCTATACTGCACCCATCTCACTGTATTTCCTTATGGAATGGGGTGAGCATAAGGCCCAAAGACCCCAAGGCACACTGTGACACTTGTCGGTGTCTGCAGGGTAGGGTGTGGTGAAATGGAGTGGCCGTTATGCCTGATGACCCAAAGGCACACCCCAATGCCTGTCAGTCTCTGCAGGGTTGTGGTGGGGTTGGCTTCAGTTCAATATTTCACTGCCATTCCTATTATGCATCTCTCTAACTCCTACACTACCAATGCCAATGCCAGCAAGCAAACATTCTGCATTGACAAATGCTTGTTCTGTTAAGCTCTGCTAGAACTATTTTTAATTGATAAAGCTAGGTACTGTTTACAGCTCTGTTTTGTTTTACAGTTTTAAGCCCTGCTCTTCTTATTCTACTGCTCTTGGTTTCTGCATCTCTCCCCCCCAAAAAAACTTCTCCCCCGCTGAACCCTGCTTGCTCACTCTGTTTTCCCCCCTTCCTCTCTCTACACTCTGTCCTCCTCCCCCCACCTCACAGCCTTGGTCTTTCTCTGGCCCTCTCACCACTTAAACCAAGCGCCACTGCCACTTTTTTATTTTCCCTGCCCTCTGCTCCACACCCATCACTTTAGCTGCCCCTACTAATCAATTCCTATCTACCTTTTCTCTTCCTTTTCAGACCAGTCCCCTGACTGGCACCTCCGTCCTCTGCTTCCAGGAACAGCAGCATTGACAAGCCACTGTCCACCCCTCAAGCACCTGCCAAAGGACTCACCATACTAGGCCCCTGACCGGGCACCTCTACTCTTTGCTTTCAGGGACAGTGGCACTGAAAAGCTGCTGTCCACCCCTCAAGCACCCGACAAAGGACTCACTAGACCAGGCCTCTGAACAGGCCTCTCTGTTTCCAGGGACAGCAATGCTGACAAGCTGCTGTCTACCCCTCAAGTGCCCACTGAATGACTCAGCAGACCAGGCCCTTGACCGGGTACCTCCACCCTCCGTTTCCAGGGACAGCATCACTGACAAGCCGCCGTCTACCCCCAAGCGCCAGTCGAAGGACTCACCAGGTATGCCAGTTTAGGTGCCCCGCGTCAACCTCTCGGCACTGATTTAATTTTGCAGTGCTTTCCTGACTGGTCACCTCTACACAGCTCGGCTCTCCATTGGCTGCCTTCTTAAACCACTGGTGGAACCAAGCTTGGCTGCTTTCCTGCTCTGTCTCTTCTCCCAAATCAGCTCTGATCTTGAATTTTCTCCTACCCACCCCCGCTCCCTGTTAAATACACTTGTGCTCTTCTCACTTTATGCAATCCCCCTCTCATTGGCTCCAGCGTAAAACATCTATCCCTTAATTCCTTCCTGGTCTATCTGATTTACACAACTGATTACAGTTGTGCTGGTCTACATGACTGTTGCTTTCAGGTAGTCTCAACCCTTACATTCTCAGCTGACCAGCCTGCTCTGATTAAAGAGGTTTGCTCCTTGCTTTCTCCCAATTTGCCCTGCCTGAGTGGCTTACTCCTTTTCCAATTATTATTTTCTATGCTTATTTACCACACCTCCTACACCTAACAGCATGTTGCCTAAACTGCTAATGCTTCTAGCAGTTGTTTGTCATCCTCCGAATAACACATCTTCAGCTGCTTTCCCAAGGTACACTACCATGTCACCCACTCCCCTTCCCCTAAATGCATCAATGCTTCTTTTCCTCAAACCGGCTTTGTATCCCACTCCCTCCATTCACCCCACTCCCTCTCCTTTTTTCCCCATAGCATCTCTACAGCTCCCATGTCCATTAAAGTGCTCTCCCTACTCTCTGCCTGCTGTCACTGCAGACTCACCTCTACCCCCTCTAAGCCCCTGTCTTCACCCTCATGCTACAGTCACTATCAAAAGAAGAAAACACTTGCCATGCTGGCCTGGTGGCACTGAGGGTTGAGGCACTGGACGCCACACCTCGCGGCTCACTGGTGACCCAGGTTCAGACGCAAGCCCAGGTTGTCAGAGGTTGGCAGGGGAGGGTAGGATTGAGCATCCGGAGGACTGCTCTCCTATTCTGGGGAGGGATGTGGGACTTCACCACTCTGCAGTGGCCCCTAGGGATGCCTGGGTGCACTGCCAGAGTCAGGGCAATGGAGGGAGGCATGCAGCAGACGTCTGCACATTGTGCTTTCTTGTCATTGCACATCTACACTCCTAGGGAACCTAACTGGTGGAAATGGCAGCACTGTCTATGGCAGCTTAATGGCCACGCCTTCCAGATCCCAGCAGGGCTCGTGGGCACGAAACCGGGCCGATACTGGTTCCTGGCCTGGCGCGGGGACGGAGAAGGGGGTCCCTTTCACGGATCAGCTGCATATGCCAGCTGGCCTGGGCAGCTGTGTCCCGTGGTCATTGGGGGAAGTGAGCGGTGGCTGGAGGATATGGCAGATCAGTGGCTGTGAGGAGGCAAAAAAAGAAAGAAGATTAAAAAAAAGAAAGCACTTGCCATGCTGTGGCACCCCTTAAAACTCATTATGCTTCTTCTCTTATGCTCAAGAAATGTTGAGGTTAACCCTGGCCCCCCCACCTCACTCGCCTCTCCCTCAGACTTTGCACCCACCTCAGGCCTAACAATCATTTGTTAATGCCAAACGTTTGCTTGCAGGTATTTGCAGTGGTGTTTGGCATGTATTGTGCCTTACCCTAATGCCCTGTGCGATTGCTGGTATTTGCACAATAAATTGTCAGCAGGACCTTTTTGTTACCCCCATTGAGCGCTACATAGGTGGAAACACGTTTTGGGCAGGATGTGAAAAATGACAGCTGTACTGCTCATAAGGAAGTGTGGTAAAATGCCAATGTTGAAAATCTGGAGTGGAAATATTGAAAATTCGCAAACTTACGAGCATGCGTGGGAACTGTGCAACGCACGCTCGTAAAACAGTCATTTTTAGGATTTTTTTTTCACCAAATTTTCAACATTGCCATTTTAAAACTCTCTGCTAATGAACAGTGTCACTGTGATTTTCTTACTGTGTCCCATACATTGATTTTCAAGACACGACTGCACCATTGTGCACTACATGGGCGGAAAGACGTTTGGGCAGGATGTGAAAATGACAGCTGTACTGCTCATAAGGAGGTGTGGTAAAATGGCAATGTTGAAAATCTGGAGGAAAATATTGAAATTAGCAAACTTACGAGCGTGTAGGAACTGCACAACGCTCGTCAAAACAGTTATTTGTAGGAATTTTTTCACCAAATTTTCAACATAGCCATTTTAAGATCTCTGCTCATGAACAGTGACACTGTGATTTTCTTAATGAGTCCCATACACTGAGTTCGCACACCGACTGTGCCATTGTGCGCTACATGGGCGGAAACACGTTTTGGGCAAGATGTGAAAAATGACAGCTGCAGTGCTCATAAGGAGGTGTGGTAAAATGGCAATGTTGAAAATCTGGATGAAAATATTGAAAATTCGTAAACTCTGACGAAAGGAACCAAGAACACAGACTCATAAACAGTCATTTTTAGAATTTTTTCACCAAATTTTCAGCACAGCCATTTTAAGACCTCTGCTCATGATCAGTGTCACTGTGATTTTCTTAATGTGTCCCGACATTGAGTTCAAGACACCGACTCGCGCCATTGTGCGCTACATGGGCAGAAACACCTTTTGGGCAGGATGTGAAAAATGAAAGCTATACTGCTCATGAGGAGGTGTGGTAAAATGGTAATGTTGAAAATCTGGAGTGCCAATATTGGAAATTCGCAAACGTACGAGCGTGAGTAGGAACTGCGCAACGCACGCTCGTAAAATAGTCATTTTTAGGAATTTTTTCACTAAATTTTCAACATTGCCTTTTTAAGACCTCTGCTCATGAACAGTGTCACTGTGATTTTCTTAATGTGTTCCATATATTGATTTCAGACACCGACTGCGCCATTGTGCGCTACATGGGCGGAAACATGTTTTGGTGAGATGTGAAAAATGACAGCTATACAGCTCATAAGAAGGTGTGATAAAATGGCAATGTTGAAAATCTGGAGTGAAAATATTGAAAATTTGAGAACTTACGAGCCTGCGTAGGAACTGCACAATGCACGCTCTTAAAACAGTCATTTTTGGTAATTTTTGCACCAAATTTTCAACATGGGGTTTTGGGGACCCCTTCTCATGAATGATGTCATTGTCATGGTGTTATTCAAGGCTGAAGGGTGATTTTGCGTAGTAGTGAAGCAGTGCCTGCGAAATCACCCTTCGGGCCTGAATAATACCATGACAGTGACATCATTCATGAGAAGGGGTCCCAAAACCCCATGTTGAAAATTTGGTGCAAAAATTCCAAAAATGACTGAGATATGCACAAAGTTGAAACCCCCTATCTAGCCCATTATACAGCTTACCGTCATTTCCTCAGTTCAAGGTCGCTTTGAAGAGTGCAGAGCGTGTTCCGGTCCACCGAAGATCGCACGCGCTGAGTCCGGAGGTAAGTATGGGGTGAGGGGGTATGGGAGGCTGGGTGCGCAGTGGGTGGGTGCGGGTTGTGGGAGGGGGCTGGGAGACGCGCCGTGGGACCGCTTTTGTTTTCAGGTTTAACAAACAAAAAGATGACGTGGGATGTTTGCCATGCTGGGGTGGGCTGCCAGCGTGGCAGAAGATGGCTGGGGCGAGTACCGGCGGGGATTGGGCACCCGTCGGCAAACTTGCGGCGGGGGCGAGGGCTTGACGGAGGATTGGGCACCCCGTCGGCAAGCGAAACAAGCGTTTGCCACGCTGGGGTGGGCTCCAGCATGGCAGCAGGATGGCTTGGGGGGCCGTGGAGCTGGCGAGTTGGGCACCCCGTCCAGCAAACAATGTGTGCTACGCTGAGGTGGAGCTCCCAGCGTGGCACCAAGCTTTTGGGGGCGTGACACACACACAGAGTAGACAGCGGCGTGACACGAGGGAACGGCATGACGGCGGTGTTCAGTATGGCAGCGGTGCTTTCCTTTGAAGCAGAGGAACACCGCTGTCATACTGAGCTCCTGCACCCATTGGTGCAGGACCGCCACGCTTGCTCAAGGGAGCAGTGCATTGGATGGGAGAGGCACACCTCCAAGTGTGCTACTCTCCCAAAATGTTCCTTGTGCATGCGCGCAAGTGAACATAAAAATGATGTTAATTAATGCAAGGAGCCTAACAAATAAACTTGACCAATTGCAAGTATTGACCCCCCAAGCCACTCCTGACATCATTGTTATCACAGAATCATGGCTTAAAAATGCCATTCCAAACCAATAAAATCGCTCTCCCGGATCTAGATCCTTTAGGGCAGATAGAGCATCCAGGGGAGATGATGTTGTCATCTACACTAAGGTCAAGTTCATTGTCTCTGATATAATAAACATTACCAAGCCCAAAGAATTTGAACCCGTGGCCCTAACTTGGTATAACTTGGTATAAATGAACAGAAGATGGCCAAAGCCCATCGAGACTGTTCCCCACACATTGTGGGACTTTATTAATAATTTTCCCGAATCCAAATGTCCAATTTATTTTTAAAGCTAGTGATGTTTTCTGATTCAATAAAGTCCTGTGGTAACATATTCCATAGAAATTACCCCTTTTATTGGTTTTGTAAGACTTCACCTCAAGTTGTTTGTTATGTAACCTCGGAACTAATCTTCTATTAGAATATGATAGTCCACATTGTTTCATAAGGTCAGGTGATTGGAGTAAATTGTAGACCAGGAGCACTCAGGCCAACAAGGAATGGACACTGCAGATGCCCCCCCAGTGCCGTAGGAAGGCATTTTGGTGCCCTGGGCGAGAGTCTATGTTTGCGCCCCCTCCAAGAAAAGAGCCGGGGGTCTGGGGGCTGCAAGGCCCCCAGAAGCTCTGAGGGGTTTGCATGCTCTGTGGTGAGTTTTGGGGCCTTTTTCAAAGAAAAAACATACTTTTGTTACAGTTCCCTATCCCTGATTTCAGGGAGGGAATATTTTGCTCCCATGGAATATGAGTTGTGGAGACTCTGAGTGGGTGGTATAGAGTGTGCCGCAATTGTTGTGGATGAGTTGGTGACCAACAATGCCATCAACCACCACCCTATATGCATTTTCTGAAATGTACTGTGAAAGATTGCTACACAAAGCATGGGGCTAGGGTTCTCTAGGCCCACTGAAGCTCTTGGAGGAGACAGTTACAGTTACATGCTGTAGCCTGATTTGGTAGTTGTGGGTAATCTACTACTGAAATACTCCCCTACTGAACCAAACACACTTGTTTACATGTTCTTCCGAATTGAGTATCCGTAGCAACCCCTGATTTCAGATTTTTCTTCATCATGGAATTAGAATAAACTGTGTTGTAAAGTGGCCAAATGAGAACCAGTGGTATTTAAATCAAAATCACAGTTTGCTAACAGAGGATTCTGCATTAGAAAGTAATGCAGATGTCGATGCCAGTTCAGTACTCCAACTTAATTGATAAATATATGAAAGGTGAGAATTGAACAATCTATACAACACACAGGAACAGTTACACAGCAATACAAGATATGGAGCTGGAGCTGAATGAAACAAAGCCCCACACACAACAGCACAGGCCACTGAGTACTAAACCAAAAACCTGAAGGCAATCAGGACAGGAAACCCGGTAACTGACGAGAGCTGATGGATGCTATATATTTTCATGCAAATATGTTATTTGAATCCGAATCGCATATCCACAGTAGTCAGATACAGCTTACACATTTCACAGTTGTCTGTCTGGCCTATGTGTGAACCTTTCTTGCCTTCAAAGAGGCAAATTCGTCAATGACTTTGTCGGGTTAACGGCACTGGCTACAGCATTTTCAATAGATAGTATAGCGAGATTTGACAGTCTTTCTTGTCCCATAGATGATCTTAAATAGGTCTTGATCAGCTTCAGTTTGCTGAAACTAGTTATGAAGCAACAGTTACAGGAAGCGTCAAGAAGAGTCAGAGAGCAATTTCAATGTTTGGATGAGAAGTACTCAAAGACCATTTGTGAATGAGCTTCAACAAGCTGAGGGTGTGGCATTAGAAAAATTGGCAGTACTGAAGCTGCCTGAAATTTGAAGCTCTCTACCTCATATACTATTTCACAAGCATCTAGGTCATTAGAATATTTCATTGCTAGATCTGCTGCACATTTCTTTAACTCGCTAACTTCCATTGTTGAGAAAGATAGCCCTGTAGGAAGTTAAAGTCAGCAGCCACTTCAGACAGTGCCTCATACCGCCACTGAATCTGGGAAGTGAGGGTGTCTAGAACATTGTTGAACTGCATTTGAAATCCTGCTCAGCAGAAATCAAGTGCCCTTCATCTTCAACGCTCTCATCGGCCATCCTTTTCACCTTTCTTTTCTTTTTCTGTGAATTCTGCATTCAGTGACATCTGTTCAGCAAGTTCTGCTGCATGTTGTACAACATCATGTATTCCATCATCCCGTATGTGCTGCAGTGCATCCCTTAATCCACTGATATGTTTTGAGGCACTATCGACAGGCAATCCCTTACATTGCAACAGTTGGTTTACTCATTCAATCAGGTTCAGTATTTTGTCCCACATTGCTAGGGTACAAAGAAATTTGAAATCTATCTGCTTGATTAGGCTCTGGGCTGTTGATACCGCGTCAGCATTGGTTGCATCTTCACTTATTTGGTACAATGCTTTAAGACTTCAGGTATTTGAAGATGAAGGAGTGAACTGCAACGAAACTTTGAAGACCATCTTGTTTCAGTGTGACCCTTCAGAGTGACCTTACTGCTTGGGACAGCACCTCCCAAGCTGCTTGTTGAAGCTACAAAGAATGTAAACAATCTCTGCACTGTGCCAAAAAATGATACCATGTCCACTGATACACTCGCAGCATGGACCCCAACTAAATTAAGAGAATGAGCTGCACATGGGACAAATCTAGCATGTTCATTCACTTGTGCTATACGGGCTTGCACACCACGATACTTTCCTGCCATATTAGCGCCGTTGTCATACCCTTGGCCACGACAGTTAGCTATATCTAAGCCATCATCACTTAATTTCTTTTCAATTTCTGCAGCTAGCCCACTTCCTGTCTTTTCATGTGAGATGATGAAATCAATAAAACTTTCCTCAACAGTACAATCATTATCCTGTATCCTCACATACCGAATGATTTGAGACATCTGCTCCTTGTGAGCCACATCTGGTGTACAGTCAAACATAATAGAGAAATATTTTGCCTCCTTAATTTTTGCAATTATTTCACGTCTCACAGTGGAACCAGCAAGTTAATAAACTCGTTCTGAATTGTAGGAAAAATAAGTGGCAGACCCTTCTTATGGTTGGCAACAGTTCTGCAAGCCCGGATTATAGTGACTTATTAGTTCTAGCAAATTAAGAAAATTCCAGAGTGTGTGTGTCCAATTATCTCTGTGGACCCCTGAGAGCCAAGTTGTTCTTTATGCAGAAAAGAATAGCATCAAGAATAATTTTCAGAATGGTACGCCACTTTTCTTTTTCTGAAGCAATTGACCTTGCAGTTGATCATCTATTGTGGCTCCTGTCTTCAAGCACATTTCAAAATTCTTCCAACGTAAATAACTGTATCACGGTGTTCAGGGGAGTTTTCATGATCTGGAATTGGGATTTAAATGTTTCCAGTCACAAAACTTTTTTGGATTTGCTAGACTCGATGCAGTGGATGATTTTTCAAATAGCATGCATGGGAAGCAATAGATAGCTTTTGGTCTCACCATACATTAGCCATGTATGCTCCAAGTCTCTCCATTGGGAAGAATTTTTGTGAACCAATCCCGATAAAAGCGCCTGCCATCATCAGACGCTGAGAAACTAAAATCAGCATTTTTCTTTTGTTCAGGGCCATGTTCCACCAAGCAGCATCTAACTTTGTCAGTCATGTCAGGCCATGATGTTGGGTCATTAAAATTAAGTTGGAGTACCGAACTGGCTACAGCATCTACATTACTTCCTAATACAGGATCCTCTGTATAATTTTCAAAGCTGCACGCAGACGGTGTCGGCTGGCAATCATCATCATCATCTTCTTTTTCTTCAACTACTTCTTCTTCTGTAATATTGCCCTCAACATCTGTCTTAGTAGGGGTAGGCTCATTGATGTCAATTGGTGTTGCTACTGACGGAGTCTCAGAACTTCTCTCCTGCTCCTTAGACTTAGTATGCCAATGTTGCCAGTGCTGGGAGAGTTTTCATTTTCTTCTTCTTTGCTTTCCTCAGTTTTCTAAACTCTGCCCCTGATGGTTTCTTCGGTGCCATCTTCAAGAATCAGGCCTTCCTTTACAAAATACTGATGAGAGAAGTGTACAATATAATATGTGTACTTGTACTTAACTTCAAAGCATCCCAGTCAATGTCCTATCCAACTTCCTGTTTGTGTAATCAATAAGGCACAACAGGGTGTGGGTTACTGGGAGTTTACCCATGCCTTGTGTGGTGTGTCATGAGGCACAACGAGTGACTTAACCATAACCACAGAAAAAGTGGGACAGGTTATTGACTGGGGTGTTCTGAGTTAAGTACATCTATTTACCCGGTCATGTGAGAGAATGCTGAAGATCTTAGAAGGCAGTTTCATTGTGCAAGAAATATATAACACATATTTTAATTGTTAGAGTTTGCTAACTGGTTAGTCCTACTCGCACAAGTGCCTCATTTCGTGGTGACCTGGGAACACTGGGCAGTTAAATGACTTGCTGCTGAGAATAAGAGTCACACAGTATGCAAGTGGAGGTTGTGGTAATCAAACCCAGGCTGCTGGAGGACAACAAGGTCAAAATTCAGCTCATTACTGTAAACTCTACGCTATACATCCAGCCCCAGCCTAAAGTCATTTGACTGGCTTTGGTGTTAGGATCAGCCTTACATTAATCGTCATGTACAGCCTGATTACCATGGTATTTTGATTCTTCCTGAGTTTTAGGCTCATCCTGTCCTGTCATTGCTGACTGACTGAATGTTACACTTGATTTTGAGCCAACATTCCTAAACTGTTGGTGGAAGAACTTTTTCTTAAATATCTCTCTGTTTAAATTATATAAACAGTTGATATTATTGTAAGATCAACTTTTTGGAAAAAGTTCTTCTATGAAGTTTTTGAATGCTGGCTTAAAATCACAATGCAGCATTACCAGTCACTTTCTAACTCTAGGCTAAGAGAATATTCATAACCATAAACTATACTTGTTACAGTTTTCTTTTGAATACATTTTATAATAGCAATAAGGCTCTCACAGGAGTTAAACTAACATCCAATTAATTACAACCTGTGGGAAAATTGCCCTGGACCACCGTCTTGTTGTACCATAGTACATTGACATCCCAGACCCTAGATAGTGGTTATTGACTATTAATCTAACCTCTGGGAGTGCCTTAATTTTTAGTAACTTATTGCCATGCTCTCCAACCATCATTACTATGTTACTGCCCCTATCTCCCCTACTCCCGCCCATACCCTAACCCGGACAGTCAGACAAACTACCAGTCAACTCAATGCTACAGAAATGCGATCACGATACACCCGTCACCCAATTTAAAAACACATTGACTTACCTTTAATAAGACTGACTGTTGAAGGTGACTCCTCGCACGGCCTCTGGTGACTGCTGCTACTTATGTAGGACAGAAACTCTCTGATCTGATGGTGATGGATGGTCTGAGTCCACACCAAGTTCGGGCCTACAAATGAAAGTTCACTATTTAAATTAAGTACATAATTTATTGCTATTTTCACTCAAGAGCAAAGCACCTCCTTGCACACATATAGAAAAGAAGTACTAGTCCCACTTTCTCAAGTTTATGTTGTATGGTATCGATGTGATGTCAAGAGGTTGTTCACCCTCTTGAGTATGTCACATCAATACCATGACAATAGAGTGTAAAAAGATAACACAAAAACATCAAATTCCAAATTTAAAAACCCATTACCTTACTCTTATAAGACTGAGACTCAGCCGAGTCAAGTGCTTTGTCCATTCCAAGAGTCGCCTGCAGAAGACTGTACTCAATTTCCGACACTGGCTATAAATGAAAGTCCACACATTACATTAGGTAGTAGTCTAGTACAGTAGATTATCAGCTACAGTCATACATATTTATTATTTTTCACTGAAAAGGATAGCCCCTGCCCCTCCTTAGACGTGACACAGAGTACATTTCAGGTTACCTAAAGGTGGGCATGCATGTTACAAGTAATTCAGAAATAGGGAGGGTGAGTGGAGGAGGGATGCTGAGATATGGGTGCCAGTCAGTAGAACAAAGAGGGGCTGTGGATATGGCTCTACCTAGACTAGTGTAGTCCCATTACTGTCACAAATGATTAACAAACAAGAAAGCCAGCCAGGAGTGCATACAGGATGGTAACTCAGGTAAACAATTGCAGGGAATGAGCAACAGGACATAGGGACAGCCCAGTAATAGTAATCAACGAATGGAGTCCATGCAGAAGAAAGTGGGGGTTGCAGTCATGTACCATAGGGTTGGAATCAACCTCTTACTGTCTTTATAAGTGCAGGAATACACTACTTTTAAGCTTAAAAAGATGTTCCAGGACCAGAGGGCATGGGATGAAGTTGGAGGGAGGATGATTCAGAGGAAACATGAGGAAGAATTTCTTCCAGAACGGGTGGTGGACAAGTGGAACATCCTGCCAGAGGAAGTGGGGCTGAGACAATCACGGGATTTAAGAATGCATGAGATAGACATAAAGGAATTCTGGAGGTCAGGGGTGGAGGCAACTGACTTCTAGGAAAACATAAACTGAACTTACAAGCTCAAATGGGCAGACTGTGGCATAGGCCCTTATCTGCCGACAGACTCGTCTATGTATCTATGTAAGTGGCAGTGCACTGCAGAGGAAGGAAACGTATGCCCTTTGCAGACAACACAAACAAAAGATGACATAAATGTAGGCAAGCAATTTGAGAAGGCAGTTATGAGCCAGGCTTGTAGATTCTCTGCAGCGGAAAAGGCATCGCTAGTATAAAACAGGGGTTGTCATCCCGGCCTCTGCCCCTCTGTACAGACAATTTGTGTGAGACCCTATCTGGAGTACTGCAATGGTAAGAGTTCTAACATGATGATGTTTCAATATAAACAAAATAGCCGGACAACAAGACACACCATAGAGATTAGAGGAGACTGATTAAGGGTATTGTTTGTGAGGAACTTCTTTTCACAGAAAGGGTGGTCATGTGGATGCATAGAATAGTATGGTCAGGCCTGCCTCAGCCTGGGAAGTGGTGGATATGAATAAGTGCGAGCTTCAAACAGGCATCGGATAGGGTAGGCATAAGTGAGCATACAGATGAGTATGAATAGATGAGCCACCATTGACAGAGTAAAAGCTCTGCATATTCATAAGGTAGAAAAGAATGGGCATATTCAAGTGAAAAGAATGGGCAGAGATAAGATTTAGTGTCCTTTATCTGCTACCAATTTCGTGTTTCTATGTTATTATATGGCTGTTTATCACCAGCCTGAGGATAGCTAGCTTGGTCGCTCCCAGTTCTGTTTGGGTGGGAGTGAGTCAGTCAGTTACTCCTCACAGACAAAACCGAGGCCCACCCAACCCAAGTACAGTAACACTAGTACTACCACTGGTGCTGCTACCTTTAGGCTGATGCCTGATGATAGTAATCAGATAGCTAGCATAGAAACATAATAGTTGATGGCAGATAAGGACCGAATAGCCCATCTATGTAGTCTGCCCATTTTAATTACTGAGCCAGGTGACACCACACTACACTGAACTGACTACTGGACTGGCTGGTTCTCTGTGACTGGGGCAGATAGCCTGCTGCCTCCAGTGACAGCTGGAGCTATACAACTGCATACAGTATTATTCGGCTGTACTGTCCACTCAACTCAGAGTCTAAGTTGAATTTAAAATCGCTTTAGGACCCACTCTCAAAGGAAGGCATTTGTATTACATCAGCAAGCAAATTACAGAGTGCACAGTGGGGGCGGTGTTGTGTGTCAGTTCTGTGCTTGTGCAGTGCTTACATAATACAGTATTTAGTCTTGCCTCTTCTGTGTGATATGATCTCTCCTACCACAGCCTGGGTAAGCCACATTATTCTGATTTTACTCTTGCTGTCATAAAGTGATTTCCCCCCACCCAGAGCCAAATATGGTGAGCAATGAGCATGGCTTAGATTGTACTGATCGGAGACGCAGAATCTTTCAGGCCAGTTGAACAGGGGACAGACTTTCTTCAAGAAATGATTGGGTGAAGAATTCAGAGGTTGTGAACCTGAATCTAAAACAAAAATAAACGGCTCTCAACATCCATAGTAAATTGGAAATCACTCACATACAACATGTTTAAAGTTGCAAAAAAAGGTAAAAAGTGCAAGTTTATTTAAATATATATGCAGAAGAAACAGCAGCATAACTAGTCTGTGAGCAAAAGTAGTACTCACTTTCATAGGTGCGGAATTGGACACAAAGCTGGCCAGGGCCTTCCTCCTTGGAAAAGTAGAAGTTGATTGCCCTGGCCTCCTCTTTCCTACAGGTCTCTCGACCAGCAAGACAGTTTTGCAGCTCTTGGGGCACATGGCTGCTTGCCTCCACAGCTGTGGTGCAGGGAGCAAGATTCCAGATGAGAGACATTCAGTTTCTTTTGAGGGGGCCAAGAGCTGCAAAATGTCTTGCTGGTCGAGAGACCTGCAGGGTGAAAGAGGAGGCCAGGACAATCAACTTTTTACCCTTTCCAGGGAGGAAGGCTCTGGCCAGCTGTGTCCAATTCACACCTATGAAAGTGAGTACCTGAACTGGTTCTAGAACTGACTTTGGAAGATTTAGCAGGAATCCCAGGGAGGTGAGAAGCTGCTGGGTGACTTGCAAGTGGGATTTCACCTGTTCTGGGACTGTCCTCATCAGGCCTTCTCACGAAAGTCTTCAGGTTTCGAACTGCCTCAGGCCACTACCAGTTCAGGGCAATGCTCTGGTCTTCACCTCTGCTCCAAGGGTATTCACAAATGTCTAGATTGTTAATTGGTATTTTTGTCTGGCCCCCTCCTGGACTTGAGTCTTTGGGGGTCTAGCAATGCTTGTCAGGGTTGATATTGGTTGTTGTTACTGTTGTTTTAGTAGGCAGCCATTGGGCTAGTATAGGTTACAGTTTCCACACAGACTCTTAGTGAGTGTTTTGTTCTCAGAAGATCTGACAGTTTCTGTTTGAAACTAGCCAGATAGAGCTTCTAAGAGGAGCGCAGACTCAGAACTCCATCCTGTATGGAGAGTTATCTCTTTCTCCGGGCAGTTCTACAGGAGGAGCTAACTGCTTTTCTTTTGCCCGAGGAAGTCTCGCCCTGGTCAGAGGGCACTCCCTCTGGTCCAGTTGGCACTGGACCGGGCTGGCCATCCGGGTCAGCGGACTTTTTGGCCTCTCGTTCCCTGAGCCTGCCCAATCTTTTTTCCAGGGTGGCTGCAGGGAAATTCTTAAAATCTGGCAGTCTGACTGGAGGTGGTCAAACCCCAGACAATAAACACATGTGGTGTGTCTGTGGGTCAGCCTTGGCAAAGGCTTCCCACAGGCATCACAGTGTTGAAACCAGTGGGCCTGGTTTTTCTTTTGTTTCTCAGACATAATGCCAGCCTAACCAAAACCTGCCTTTTAATGGCAGTGCCAGGCACTTATCGGTTCCTAACCGTGTCACGGGTATTTGAAAAAAACGTAATACAAAGTCCGTTTTTTTAGAACCGATAAGAACCGGGAACCGCACTCTAAATATATAGTACAACGTTTTAAAAGTCTTTTTAAAGCAAACTGAGCGGCGCGCTCCTCTTAGAAGCTCTATCTGGCTAGTTTCAAACAGAAACTGTCAGATCTTTACGGAGCAAAACACTCACTAAGAGTCTGTGTGGAAACTGTAACCTATACTAGCCCAATGGCTACCTACTAATAACAACAACAACAATAACAACAACCAATATCAACCCCTGACAAGCACTGCTAGACCCCCCCAAAGACTCAAGTCCAGGAGGGGGGCCAGACAAAAAATACCAATTAACAATAGAAACATAATTCCCCCAAATCCTAAAAAGGGGAAAAAACACCTATAATGGCATGACACAGTGCTTGCACTAATTTGCCCACACCCTACCCAAGTAGAAGTTCTGAGAGGGGCAGGTTGGGGGGGAAGGTCCAGTATATCCCAATATTGCTGAACCTGGAGGCTATTATTGTGCTTAGAAAATAGGCTAAAGCCAGCCCAGTGGTGCTGAGGGTTGAAGCATTGGATACCATACCTCGCCATGCCAACAAGCCAGTTTCAGAAATAAGCCTGAGTCGTCAGGGGTCAGCTGGGAGAGGGCAAGGAGTTGGACTGAGCTGCCATGAGGCAGCACTCCTCTCCCAGGTGGGTCTGGGATTCCCTGGCTCTTGGCTGCCACTTGGTAGAGGATGAGTGGTGGCGCCAGCTCTAGGGAGCCCAGGCAATAGCCAGGGTGGGCTGGAAGGGGCTGTAGCCTGCGCCATGGGATGCAAGTGCGCCTCCATGTGCATGCATTGCCGTGTGCTGGTGTCCCAGGACAGTGGGAGAAAAACAAGAAAAAATGGGAAAAAATCTGAATAAAAAAAAGAAAATAGGCTATATGTGACATTTTCTAGTACAACTGGCAAACTAAAAAAAATGTAAAAAGACTACAGATGACATGAAAGTGGGTTTTGTTGGTACAGTAGTCCCTCTACTGGTATACTTCCAAGTCAAGGGCAGTGCAGTGTTAGTTGTTTTTACTGTTAATGACAGCCTTGATTCATTTTTGTTTCCCCTGTTCTGTGGTACTTAGTCCCATCTCTTCCCATCTCCTCCACACTCCCAGTGCTCCGGCCTCCGGGCTTTTTTTTGGGGTGGTTTGCAGTCATGTATTCTATTTTGGAGTCCGTGGGTAGAACTAAATTAGAGAATGGGGACAGAGTGCAGCAAGGATTGAGGGTCAGAAATACAGCACCATGGGGTGACAGATGGTGCCTGACAGATTCTCTCCTGATCAGATTAGGGATGTAAAATGTGGGTGGTTTCTGTTTAAAAAAAAAGAAAAGAAAGAAACTGTTTCAAGCCTGACTGGAGGAAGGGAGCCAGGTTGTCTGGGGTTGTACTGAGCAAGTGATGTGCTCATGGTACTATGCTGATGTAGGAAAGGTTTATATATATATATATATATATATATATATATATATATATATATATAGCTGTTTGGTCCCCGTTGCCTCCTACTGCCAACTGGCGACAGGGACACATATGCATTTTTTAGATGTTCTCCTCTGACCGGGACCCCTCCCCCTGAGACTCTGGCACGAATTCGGTTCGCCAGTATTGCGAGCGGACCGCGGTAGCAGTACTGCTGCGCCAAGGGTCTGGCCCCTTGAGTCCTGCTTGTTTGAATTTATTCACCAATGGAGATGTAGCATCATTGGAAGGTGAAACACTGACTTAACAAGTGACTTGCCCTGCCCAAGATCATACAGTGGGCCACAACCTATGGCAGGATTCAAACCCAGGTTCTCCTGGTTCATTGCTTCATGCTCTAAACATTGGATCACATTGCCTCTTGACACTGCTTAGTACACTACAAAATTTAAGACCTCACTCAAAAAGCCCATAATGACACTGTTAAAGACGTGAACAAATTCAGTAAAATATTACCAACAGCTGTTTCCATTTAAAGTCTAGGAACTTTCCGGCCAACATTTTTTTCTTAAAAGTTTAAATGAAGCTTGAATACTGTTCGGATAGCTTATTAGTAATATGTTTTGGAATAAAAGCCATCCCACAGAATGACTCTGCAGGTGCTGAATTAAGTTTAGAGACACATAAAAGCACTTTCCCCTTTTAAATAAGAATTACTTCACATGTATAAAAAAGATTTACAGCATGAATCACCAAGAAAGAGGCACTGAATGGCAAAACTGTTAATGTTAATGTCATCAGCTGCATAGTATTCATAGTTCTAAGGCAGTAAACAAAATCGTGAACACTTTACAAGTGAGAATGCACTGTTTCAGATTGGTCACAGGACCTAGGATGTCTTCAGGACTAATTCAAGCCTTCCAGCATCCACCCTGCTAAATAATTATAAGAAAGTCACACTCTGACTCTGAAAACATCTGAAGAATTCCATGAAAGGTTTGATGTCGCTGCTCTGGCGCCGCCATGTTCTGCGTCTGTGATGGCAGTTTTGATAATTCCCCATTGTTACTCCACACCTCCTTCTAGCCTGTTTGCTAGTGCTTTTCTGAGGCACTCTCCCATATTGCCAAAGTCAGCCCTCCTAAAGTCCAGTACCCTCACTTTTGTATGGCTTGACTCTGTAGCTGAGTTTGTGAACCACACTGTTTGATGTTCACTTGTCCCCAGATGGCAACCTACTTCTAGATCTGAAATCCTCTCACTGCCCCCGTTTGAGAGTACAAGGTCTAAGATTGCTCCCTCAGGAGCGGGTTCTGAAACTAGCTGTCTAATGCCTGCCACCTGTAGGGCATCAACTGGCCCTGCTCTTGGATGTGGCTGCAGCAAATGTGCTCCAGTTAACATCTGGCATATTCCGGTCTCCCATCAACAGTATATCCCCTTTCTCTGCCATTCTAAGAATGCCTTCCATCATATCCTTGTCCATTCCTTCCCCTGACATGGGGTCTGTACACAACCTCAAGTGGATTGTGGTGCCTTTTCCAGTCTCCGCACACCCTCTTTCCAGATAAAACACATGTTTTTTCATAAAAGGCAACATTTAAGGACTGTTTGGAAGACACCCAGCTTTGTTCACCCTTAGATGATGTGGGAGGGAATTGCACAGTACTGCAGCTGCATACCTAAAGGAACATTGGCCCATGGCAGAGTTCTCATGTGGAGGGTATGGAAGCAGAGGTTAATTCCACACCTTAGCTCACATTCTTTGCACTGGGGAGCTAAGACTGGACAGGCTAACTGGTGTACTAGTACTGGAGACCTTACAGGCTACACTTGGAGGGAGGATTTGAGCCTAGCTAAGCTTGTAGCAGTGGATAAAAATCATTCTTTTTACCTAAGGCAGCAGAATCTCAGATTTACAAAACAAACCTACCTATTTACTTTTGAATTTATATTACTATATATATATATTATATATATATAATAATAATTAAACTGATGTTTGAATGAATGCAGACAGTGAGATGCCCCAACACTTGGCTGTCAGTAAGGCTGTGAGAATGAGAATGAAATTTTAATTCTGCTAGAAATAACTTTGGCAGTGGCAGAGTTACTGCTGCTGTGATAATTTGGGAAATGTTCGTGAAAATCTGTCTAATATCACCACCAGTACAAGTGTGTCCCCTGAAAGATGGCCTGATGATCCTTGTTGTAAGCGTTATAAATAATAACGCTTACAACAAGGATCAGGCCAGGCCATCTTTCAGGGTCAGACACAACACACTTGGTCAACAACAGACTCTTGTCTTGAGAAAGCGCCGATGCGCGGCGCCGTTATATGTAATTTTTTTTATACACCAACAGTCATCAGCTAAGCTATTCATCAGCTCTGTAAGGCATTGTATTTGTTCGATTTCGAATGGACTGTTTCGGTGCCGGCTGAGAAAGAAGACAATGAATAAAGACATATGCAGCGGCGGCGCACACCATCATTAACTGCCCAACGTCTCACACTGCAAATCGGATTCTCTTCTGACACTCTCTCACTCAACTCAACTGTCTGCCTGACTGCCTCTGCCAGTCTGCAGTGCCGAGTCGCCGACTGCCTCTCTACAGAGTAGTACACTTAACTTGGGTAGCGTAGTAGTACTGTGATATTGAAATTTAATTTATGTATATATACACTAACTAAAGTCTAAACTTAAACTTAAGACAAGTGTATACTTTTTTGTTCTTGTTCTCGTAGTCTCTCTCTCTAGTCTCTCTACTATACGTCGTCTCTCTCGCTCTCCTCTCTACTCTCATCAACTCCGCGAGACTCCCCGCGCCCCTTCCTTTATACTGTCTCTGTTACCACACCATGTGACCTTTTTCAGACACAGAGTGCGGACCATGTGACACCCCGCAGGGATGCGCCCCGGCTGGCAGAAGTTGGAATTTTTTTTTTTTTTTACTGACTGAGGTTGCGGGGAAGGGGGAACTTTGTTGCAACTTGCCTCGGATGTGGTATGCGCCCGGGCTGGTGCCCCACCCGCCCCCACCCTTCCCACGGTACTGCACCCCCGACGGGAAGAAGGTCGTGAGGGCCTACACAAGGAAGCCCTCCCTACATGCTGACTCAGGCCACTGAGGAACGGACACTGCAGACGCCCCTGACCTGACGGGAGGAAGGTCATGAGGGCCTACACAAGGGAGCCCTCCCTACAAGCTGACTCAGGTATGGGAAATTTGCGAGATGTTACGTGGTCCGAGCTGCGACTGCTGTTCTCTCCAACTGAGCTTGCTGATTGGCGCCATTTTCAGGATTCAAACATTGACTTTAAATCTGATTATTGTCCCCACAAGTGTGGAGTTAGTTTTTTGTATGTTGCTCTATCTCCCTTAGCACAGAAAGCCACGACTATTGTAAGGCACCTTAATTTCAATCTGCGGAGTTAATAGCAGGATCAGTAGTTTTTTTTAGTAGTAGCACATATTGGGACATTAACACAGGGCAACTCCAGCCCTCCCTCTTGTGCTCACCCTCTCCCCCTGTGGAAAACAAAAGGAGCTCACCTTATTTAACTCTACTCTTTCCTGTGCTCCTCCACAGGCCACTGAGGAACAGACACTGCGGACACCACCCCGACGCTATTCTTGCCAACTGACTCTTGCTGATTGGTGCCATTTTGAGGATTCAAACATTGACTTTAAATCTAATTATTGTCCCCACATGTGTGAAGATCGTTTTTTGTATGTTACTCTGTCTCCCTTAACACAGAAAGCCACGACTATTGTAAGGCACCTTAATTTCAATCTGCAGAGTTAATAGCAGGATCAGTAGTTTTTTTCCTTTTTTCCTGACCTAAAATAGCAATAGCCTGTTCTAACACTACAGTTTTCTGTATGTTGCTGTGTCTCCATTAGCAGAGAAAGCCATGACTATTGTAAGGCACCTTAATTTCAATCTGCAGAGTTACTAGCAGAATCAGTAGTTTGTTTTAGTAGTAGCGCTTATCGGGACATTAACACAGGGCAACTCCAGCCCTCCCTCTTGTGCTCACCCCTTCCCCCTGTGAAAAACAAAAGGAGCTCACCTTATTTAACCCTGCTCTTTCTTGTGCTCCTCCACAGGCCACGGAGGAACGGACACTGTGGACGCCTTCCCCCCCCCGATGGGAGGAAGGTCGTGAGGGCCTATACAAGGAAGCCCTCCCTACAAGCTGACTCAGGTACGGGAAAGTTTGCGAGACTCCATGCGGTCCGAGCTGTGGCTGCTGTTCTCTCTGACTGAGCTCCCCGCTGACATTCCACGTCAGCTGCCCCACCACCCCCACCACCACCCTTGGTGGACTTGGGCTTATGTTGTGTAACTCACGTGCCCGTTTCAGCCTATCAGTTCTCTTCTCCATTTGCAGCTTCTCATCGGCTGCCGCTAGAGGCTGCCATAGCAGGGCTGCCTATCCTGCTAGTATTGCCACCAGCTCCACAGTAGAACACTCCTCTCAGCTCTGGACTTGGGCCAGTTTTACAACATAACAGAGGATTGCCCATCCAATACCACACCCTAGAGAAGTATTGGAGTATGGGGCTGAGGATCCCATGTGACCCCCATTTCTGCCTACTGCTGACATCCCCTGTGCAAAGTATCCTACCAGCAACTATAATCCGAGATATAACTTAGTAAGGCAAACACACCCCATAAGGAAATCAGAACGGCCCAAAGGTAGGGAACCCCGCTCCCACAGCACCACTATTGGGTCTGGAGGCTTGGAGGAATATGAACCACATCGAAGTAGCCAAGCCACATTACCAGCACCGATGGTGCTCACAGCTGAACCCTAAACCTGCTAACTTCAGAGTACCAGTAGTGTTACTCCTGTACACAGCTGCACTAGGATGGGTAGATGCAAAAATGAGTGTCTGCCAAGAACCTAACTGCTTAGTGAAGCGCAGGACCATCATCTGCCACACCTCACAGATTGCCCTGGATCAACAGTTCTGCACTCACTGGTATTAAAGCACGGATTAGCACACAAGGGAACCTGCTACTTCATCTTCTCTGGTGTACCCGATAAACGATCAAAATGATCCTCCCTCACTCGGCAGAGGGTCCTCCGCCTCATCCTGCTAATACTGATATTGCAGGCAGATGACATTCACCCCAACCCTGGGCCCCCACCCACTAATTCCATCCCGGGGTCCTCGAGTGACCCTACATGGTATCACACTAAAGGCCTGAGGGTAGCTTACATGAACGTCTGCAGCCTACGACCTAAGATGCCTGAGATGCAATCCTGGGTAGAGACATATAGGCCCGATGTGCTAGCCATATCTGAAACATGGCTGAAGCGTCACATACTCCCTCACGAAGTGGCACTAGACCACTACGACTCCTTCCAAAAGGATAGAGAAGAGAAAAAAGGAGGGGGTGTCCTTATTTATGTGAGCTCCTCCCTGGCAGCTTCATTGTCCCCTGTCGATATGCCAAGCCCTGCAGGGCCAGAAATGATATTTATCAGAATTGTACTGGGACGTGCAAAGCATCTAACTATAGGCTTTATCTACAACCCTCCCACTGGTGGCACCTCAGCACTCCAGAACCTAGTTCGCTCCCAAGCGGGGGCACAGCTTACAGAGCTGCTGGTCCTTGAGGGCTTCAACTTGAAGTGGGAACCCACCACCGAGCAAAACTACAAGGCCACACTTCTTGTTGCAAACTTGACCCAGGTCATCACTAAAGTCACAAGGCACAACCAAAAAACAGGGAACCACTCCATCCTTGACTGGATACTTGTCTCCAACCCCGCCAACATACAAGTGACTGGCATGATGTCAGATGCCCTAAGCGATCATTCACCCACTTTCTGCATCTGGAAAAATCGGCCCCCAGGATTCCGCCCAGGCTCATATTGGCCAGGGATTTCTCTGTATTCTCTGCTGAGGCCTTCCAGAGCTCCTTGAGAAATACTGACTGGTCACCAATAAGACGCCTAGGCAGTATTGACAATGCAGCTCAGTTCTTCCAGAACACTTTCTCCATGGTGGCCAACATACATGCTCTGGTTAGGAGAAGATGAGCTAAGGGCCACTGCCACAAATGGATTTCACGTGAACTACAATCAATGATGATAGCCAAAGACAAAGCATGGAAAAAGGCAAGGAACTCTGCTAGCCCTGCAGATTTCGCTGCCTGTAGATCACTGCAGAACCAGTGCCAAAAAAATCTCCAAATCAGCCAAAAGGGACTACTTAAAATCCCTCCAGCGGCGAACCCTATCTGACCCTAAGTCCTTCTGGACAAGCATCAACTCCCTGCTGAAAGGTACAAAAACACCCCAGTAGGGTAACATAATTTGTAACGACATATCACTTACGGATGAAGAGGAGGCTGCCTCAGCCTTTAATCACTTCTTCACTGACCTGGGGGTGCTCAGATCCAGCCCCCCACATAGCTCCCTAGGCCCTCCGGCCACTGAAACCCAAGACCCTCCGATTGCCCATATTCACCTATGGACAGTGCGAGCCAAAGAAGTGCTGCCCTTCTACAATCCCTAAAACCCAATGGATCTCCAGGACCAGACAGACTGGACCCTAGGCTACTTAGGGCTGCTGCCACAGCCATTGCCCTACCTGTAGCCCTGTTAATAAACAGATCCCTGCAGGGAGGAACAGTTCCATTAATGTGGAAACAGACCCATTTAGTCCCAATACACAAGGGTAGAGCTAGGCAAATGATAGACCATTATAGACCCATCTTCATCCTATGTTACCTGGCAAAAATCCAGGAGCAGCTAGTATACTGCCAACTAAGGGACTACCTGGAAGCCAACAGGCTCCTGGCCCCCTCACAGCATGGCTTTCGACAAAAGCATGGGACCGACACTGCCCTCATTAAATTTACCTCCGATGTCCTGGTTGCCTTGGACAATGGTACCCCCACTGGGGCCTTGTTCATCAACCTCTCCAAGGCCTTTGACCTGGTAGATCACCCACTCCTACTAACAAAGCTTAGCCAACTTGGACTTGACCAGCACTCCCTCAACTGGTTCCGTAATTGCCTCACTGACCGCTCTCAACAGGTCAAGTGGAGAGGGGTCACCGCTGAACCGCTACCTCTAACTGAGGGGGGGGTCCACAGGGCTCTATCTTAGGCCCGCTATTGTTCTCTCTATTCATAAATGACTTCCATGGCCATTGTGAGGGCAGCTCCATAGTACAGTACGCTGATGATGCAGTACTGTACAGAACGGGGGTCCACCCATCCGACCTAGGACCCATGCTCCAAGCAGACTTCACCAAGGCCGAGACTTGGCTAGTTGAGAATCGCTTGGTCCTTAACCCACCAAGACAAAGATGATGCTATTTGGGCCAAAATCCCTGGGTCCCTCCTGGGCCCATCTTCTTCCACTCGCTACCATAACTGCCTCCAAAACAGAGATCATACAATCTGTCACATATCTTGGTCTCACATTAGATCAGGGGCTCACATTGAAGCCTTATGCAGACCTGGTAATAAAAAACATCCACCAAAAGTTGGGCCTCCTCTATCGTTTAAGCCACAACATGATACCAGAGACTAGACTGGCAATCGCACAAAACATCCTTCTCCCAACCTTAACCTACGCAGCCCCCATCATACTCGCCATCGCTAAATTGGACCACTGCACATTACAGACCTTATACCACAAAATAGCTTGTTTTGCTTCCAAATCCCACCCAAGGACCCACCACTGTGAAACCCTCACAGCCCTCAACTGACCATCCCTGAACAACAGGCTCCAGTACCCCCTATTAAGCTAGACCTACAAGATCCTCAATGCCCAAACTCCGGCAGGGCTGATCGGATTACTTGCCCCAAAGCGGACTGGACGACCACTCCGTTCTTCAAACAAAAACCTACTGGAAATTCCCTTGGCCTGCTCTGTCACTAGGAGTAAATCCTTTACTCACCTAGCCCCTGTATCATGGAACAATCTCCCCAGCCACCTTCAGGAGGCATCCTCCCTAGCCATATTACAAAAGGGACTGCGCACTCACCTCCTTAACCTTAGTCCCTGCCCCTGTACCATTGGCTAGCCTACCACACCTTGTGTCAACTGTGTTAGTACAAAATTGCTCCTCTATAAGGGTAACGACTAATGACTACATAAACTGGTACTCTATGCTATATGTAACTTCTTGTGTGCATTTAAAGCACTTACCACCCCACATCTATCTGCCGTCACTGTTATAATTTGTATTGTAATGTATCTACTGCCCTCTTCCACAGAAATTGTATACTGTCCTTATAACCCTGTATTATATGTACTACACTGTTCTGTTGTATTCATTAATGTAATGTACCTCCTGCCCTCTTCCACTAAAACTGTATACCGTCTTTGTAATCCTGTACGATATGTCCTACACTGTATTACCTGCCTGTATGTGCAAAATGATATGTAACTAACTCTGGGTCACCCCTGAAAAAGGGACCTTCGGGGCCCAGTGGGCTTACCCAGTTAACAAAATTTAATCAAAAAATATTGCCTCTTATTCTTCTATTTTGAAGTGAAAAGAGTTCAGTGGTCAGAAGTCTTGAAGAATAGTCAAGACATGTCAGTCTGGGTACCATTTTAGTGGCTCTTCTCTGGACCTGTTCCAGCTGAGCTATGTCACTTTCAAGGCCCGTGTTCCGAAAATGGGATCCGTAGTCCAGGTAAGCTCTAATGTAACCCCTATACAGGGGGACGAGGCATTATTCAGAGTGATTTATGAATGTTTGTTTGATTTGCCTCAGAAGTATGTTTGCCATTTGCCATATTGGAGGTTTTAGTACAATGATTCCTTGTTATAACTTTATTATTGACAAATATGCCCAAATGTTTCTCACATTTAGATGTTTTAAGTGGCAATTTGTTGAGATAAAATACATTGTTTGGGTTATTTTTACCAAAGTGAATGACCACACACTTATCCTGATTAAAATGCATATCATTATGTCTAGCCCATTGTTCAATTTTCTCCAAGTCAGATACTAATGATGCTACATTATAATGATTATTAACCCTGCCCCCTAGTTTTGTATTATCTGCAAATTTTGACATGTAATTGTTAGGTCCAGGCAGTAGGTCACATATAAAAAGATTAAATAATGTGAGTCCTAAAAATGATCCTTGGGGGACTCCACTCGACACTGTACCCCAATTAGACAGCACATCATTAATTCTAACTCTTTGAGTTCTACTGACCAGCCAGTCTGATGTCCATTTTACTAATTCAGGGGACAAACTCAAGTCATACATTTTGGTTATGAGTTTATTGTGTGGAACTTTGTCAAATGCCCAAATGAAATCAAGTAATACCACATCAGTGGGAATACCTAAATTCAGTTGTGCACTGATATTATCATTAAAGGATATCAAGTTTGTTGTACATGAGTGCTTTGGTATAAACCCATGCTATAAAGAATCCCTAAAAAATAAACTTGCCTTCATCCGAAACTATCAACATCCTCAGCTGCTATAGGCCTCCTGCTGGAGGCCATGACATTATACCAACCTTAAAATCCCTCATCTCCCAAAACAACAATGAAACCATCATCCTTGGAGAACTAAATATGAATTGGCTATCCCACAAATCCATCTACCTCCAAGGTCTTTGTTATAAACTCAGCCTGGCCCAACTAATCACCAAACCAACAAGGACTAACACTAAAAATTTAGCAAATTGCTCCGTCCTGGATGTAATTTTGTCAAACCACCCACATAAAATCCTGCACACCGCCGTGTTTCACAATGACCTAAGCAACCACGGGTTAGTTGTCAGTGTAAGAGCCCATAAATTGGCTTCATTTTCACCCAGACTCATCATGAAGTGCTCTTTCTGTAAATTCAGTCCTACTAACTACTTGTCAGATCTAAATAATCTAAACTGGCAAAGCCTTTACCTTGTGAATTCAACAGATGAAGCTGTTGAGATCCTCAATGACAAGTCAACACGGCTGGCAAATAAGCATGCCCCCTTCATATGAATCAGAGCCCATAAATCATCTAACCTATGGTTCATGTCTGACCTCAAAGCAGCACTATCCAATCACGACAAGCTTTGGGCCTATGCTAAGCACACCAAGACACCAGCCAATTGGCATGTTTTTCGTGATGCAAGGAATGCATGCCTCAAACTTATACGTATTGCCAAATCTAACTTCTACACTGTGACCCTAGAACAAGCCAAAGCAAATTCAGTTAAGACCTGGCAGACCATTAAGTCTATTGAAGGATGGAAATCTGCTCCCTCTGTGCCTGCCAAGATCCATGCTAAACAGAGTTATGCTCAAAGAACCCGCCCGGATCATAGAAGCACTGAACATGCATTTTGCCACCACAGGACTTGCTTTTGATTCCTCTCCCTATGCCGGGCTTTGCAGCTCCTTTCCAGACTGCAGTTCTTCCCCCAACCCTCCTCACCACACCCCTTTCAACTCAGGCCTGTCTCCTTCAAGGAAGTGGAAGACTATCTCAAAATATTAGGCACAAGAAAGGGTGGTGGTGCTGACAGATTAGAGCCATTCTTCCTCAAACTAGGGCATTCTTACCTTGCAACCCTTGTACTCCACATTTTCAACCTCTCCATAGGCTCTGCCACTGCACCATCCTTCTGGAAATCTGCCCATGTTCTTCCTTTATTCAAATCCTGGAACCCCTGTGACATGAACAACTATAGACCTGTCTCCATCCTCCCTACTCTCTGTAAAATCCTCGAAAGATTAATCTATACCCAACTGAAAGCACACATTGAAAAATATTCTTTGCTCAACTCTGATCAATTCAGGACTAGGAAAAATCACAGCACCATTTCCGTGCTCGCCAAAGTTACTAATGACTGGATTACTGCTCATGAGTCCAGACTGGTCACTGGTGCCATCTTCCTCGACCTCATTAAGGCATTCAATACTGTGGACCACAACCGTGTCCTTCACAGCCTCAAAAACCTACAGTAGGTGTCTCAGCAACCTCTGTACAATGGTTTGCCAGCTATCTCTCAGGTCGTCCAGAAAGTCAAGCCTGATGGCTTACTCGCTGCCCCCTCGCCTGTCTCAAGGGGCATCTCACAGGGATCGATCTTAGGCGCTATTTTTTTGCCTATTTATATTAATTCCCTTAATTCCAATATTATCAACTCCAAACTACACTTCTTTGTAGACGATACAGTCTTGTACATTTCTAAGCCTGTAAGGAACTGCAAGCTGACTTCATCAAGCTTGAGCAAAACCTCATGAACGCCAAGCTACTGTTAAATGCAAAAAAAACCAAAAACATGTTTTTTAACCTTAACGCCCCCCCACCTCCAGCATAATCTATGTAAGTTGTACCCATTGTCACCACCCTAGGAGAATCTCTGGAGATGGTAGATAAATTCAAATACCTTGGCGTATGGCTTGACAATAAACTTAGCTTCAATGTTCACATCGACAATATTTCCAGTAAACTCAAATCCATACTGGGGTTCTTTCACAGAAACAAGTCCCTTTTTCCATTCGATACCAGAGTTAAGCTTGTGTAAGTCACGTTCCTACCACTTCTCAATTACGGTGACATAATCTATAACTGTACCTCAGCTACCAACCTGCATAAATTAGATGTACTGTACCACCGGGCTCTGTGTTTCATAACAAAGGCCCCTCCTTGAACTCACCACTGTGATTTGTATTCTGCAGTAGGCTGGATTTCTTTAGCATCAAGACGTCTGATTCACCTTGGAATGTGGATGCTAAAAATCCTGTTAAACAAGCTCCCAGGTTACATACCCTCCCTTATTCACACCTCGCATAGCATCTGCTCATTAAGGAAGTCCGACTTCATCCTCCTTGACATACCTAAGACAAGTATGAACTATGGCAAAGGGGCTATCTCCTATGCTCTATCCACCACCTGGAATAGCCTACAATCGGTTCTCAAGCTTACCAGCATCATCACAATTAACTTCTATAAAGATCTAATGGCAAGCAAATTTAAAGTCATTTGTAACTGCCATTAGTATTATCCCAACTTGCGCTCTTCTACCACAGCCTGGCCCCCAACCCTTTCCCTCACACCCCTTTTCCCCTGTTCCCTCCCTGTCCCTCATATTTAGTTACACCTCACCCCAACCCCACCCACCCCTACCCTCTCCCCTTCCATTTTACTTCTCCAGCCTACTCTCCCCCTTTACCACACCCTACATCTGTCCCTCCCTACACCACACACAGCCTTACCTTACCCTTCCTGCCTCACACTCAGCTCCCTCTCTAGATATCATCTGCTCTGTTTCTGACTATCCCGCTATTTTACCTTCCCCTTCCCTCCCTCTCCCCATACCCGAGCTGCTGTTTTTCCAAGCACTTATTTCTGTATGATCTCTATGTTTGTATCATGCCAAGTTTTTAATCGCTTGTAAATTCTACACATGTATGTTTTTATCCATTATATTGTATCTCTTCACCATATGTATATTGTTCAATGATTTTATCCTTTCAGTTGGATGTAGTTGAATTCCTATAAATTGCTGTTATGTGTTCTGGTCCTCCTACTGTATGATGTTATCCCTTCAACTTGATGTATTTGCCTTTCTACAAATTGCAGCTACTGTATGTGTACAGGATGTCCCTGTGAATGAGCCTGCTCAATGGAGTTTTCCTACAATAAACTAAAACAAGCATTTGTCAATGCTGAATGTTTGCTTGCTGGCATTGGCAGTGGTAGTGTAGAAGTTACAGAGCTGCGTAATAGGAATGGCAGTGAAGTATTGAACTGAAGCCAACCCCACCACCACCCTGCAGAGAGTGACAGGCATTAGGGTGTGCGTTTGGGTTGTCAGGCATAACGGCCACGCCATTTCACCACACCCCACCCTGCAGAGACTGACAAGTGTCACGGTGTTCCTTGTGGTCTTTGGCTCTTATGCGCACCCCATTTCATTAGGAAATATGGTGAGATGGGTTCGATATAGGAGAATGGGGTGAAGTTTGGGACCGAAGAGTCCAAGGTATACCTCGATGCCTCTCACTGACTGTAGGGTGTGGAATGGTATGAGCATCACAGGCAAGAATCCCAAGACACACCCCTGATGCCTGTCCTTCTCTATAGGGTTGGGCGTTATAGTTGAAAACCCTAATACCTCAGGCATTCGTTGGTATTTTCACTCCAAATTTTTCAACATGTTTGTTTTGTGACCCCACCTCATGAACAGGGGGAATATCAGTTTGTTAGCCAAAAGCTGCTTATGTACAGTGACTACGGCATTTAGCACCACAGGTGCAAAAACATTCCGAACAGGATGTAAAAAATGACAGCTGTACTCTTTCATGGGGAGGTATAAAAAATGGCTATGTTGCAAATCTGTAGTAAAAATATTTAAAAAAATGGTGAAGTCACGAGTGTACATAGAAACTGTGCAACCCACACCCGTAATATAATTAGGTTGGGGATTTCTTATAGCAGATTGTCAACTCAGGCATTTTGGTGCCTCCGATCATGAACAGTGTCACTGTGATTTTCTTTATCTGTGGCGAACAATGATTTCCCACAGCGACCATGCATCTCTGCACTGAAAGTGTGAAAACACACTTCAGCCATGTTGTGAAAAATGACAGCTGTACTGTTCATAAGGAAGTGTGGAAAAATGTCACTGGTGAAAATCTGGACTGAAAATATTACAAAGTCATGAACTAACGAGGGTGTGTGGAAACTACGCAATGCTCACTCGTAACATAGTCATTTTATGGACTTTTGTCACCAAATTTTCAACATAGCCATTTTAAGACCTCTGCTCATGAACAGTGTAACTGTGATTTTCTTAATCTGTCCTAAACATTGCTTTCGCACACCAACAGCACCATTGTGCGCTACATGTGCGAAAACACATTTTGGGCGACATATGAAAAATTGCAGCTGTACTGTTCATAAGGAAATTTAATAAAATGGCAATGTTGAAAATCTGGAATGAAAATATTAAATTTGCAAACTTACGAGCATGCATCGGAACTGTGCAATGGATGCTCGTAAAAGTCATTTTTAGGAATTTTTTCACCAAATTTTCAACATAGCCATTTTAAGACCTCTGCTCATGAACAGTGTCACTGTGATTTTCTTAATTTGTCCTGTACATTGATTTCGCACACCGACTGCGCCATTGTGCGCTACATGGGCGGAAACATGTTTTGGGTGAGATGTGAAAAATGACAGCTGTACTACTCATAAGAAGGTGTGGTAAAATTGTAATGTTGAAAATCTGGAGTGAAAATATTGAAAATTTGCAAACTAACGAGCGTGCGAAGGAACTGTAAAATGCACGCTCATAAAACAGTCATTTTTAGGAATTTTTTCACCAAATTTTCAGCATAGCCATTTTAAGAACATTGCTCATGAACAGTGTCACTGCGATTTTCTTAATTTATCCCGTACATTGATTTCGCACACCGACTGCACCATTGTGCGCTACATGGGCAGAAACACGTTTTGGGTGAGATGTGAAAAATGACAGCTGTACTACTCATAAGAAGGTGTGGCAAAATGGCAATGTTGGAAATCTGGAGTCAAAATATTGAAAATTCACGAACTTACGAGCGTGCATAGGAACGGTACAACGCACACTCGTAAAACAGTCATTTTTTGGAATTTTTTCACCAAATTTTCAACATAGCCATTTTAACACCTTACCTCATGAACAGTGTCACTGTGATTTTCTTAATTTGTCCCGTACATTGATCTCGCACACCGACTGCGCCATTGTGCGCTACATGGGCGGAAACAAGTTTTGGGTGAGATGTGAAAAATGGCAGCTGTACTACTCATAAGAAAGTGTGGTAAAATGGCAATGTTGAAAATCTGGAGTGAAAATACTGAAAATTCACGACCTTACGAGCGTGTAGGAACTGCGCAATGCACGCTCGTAAAACAGTCATTTTTAAGAATTTTGACACCAAATTTTCAATATAGCCATTTTAAGATATCTGCTCATGAACAGTGTCACTGTAATTTTCTTAATTTGTCCCATACATTGATTTCGCATACCGACTGCGCCATTGTGCGCTACATGGGCGGAAACACATTTTGGGTGAGATGTGAAAAATGACAGCTATGCTACTAATAAGAAGGTGTGTTAAAATGGCAATGTTGAAAATCTGGAGTGAAAATATTGAAAATTCGCAAACTTACGAGCCTGCGTAGGATCTGCGCAATGCACGCTCGTAAAACAGTCATTTTTGGGAATTTGGCACCAGATTTTCAACATGGGTTTGGGACCTTCTCATGAATGATGTCATTGTCATGGCGTTCAGGCCAAGGGTGATTTCACACAGTGACTGCGAAATCACCTTGCGTCCGAATAATGCCATGACAGTGACATCATTCATGAGAAGGGGTCCCAAAACCTATGTTGAAAATTTGCAAAATTTCCAAAAAATGCCTGAGATATGCAACAAGTTGAAACCCCTATCTCAGCCCATTATACAGCTTACCGGCATTTCCTCAGTTCACGGTCGGCTTTGAAGAGTGCAGACGTGTTCCGTCCATCAAGATCGCCGCACCGAGCTCCGGAGGTAAGTATGGGGTGAGGGGTGGGGAGGCTGGGTGCACAGTGGGTGGGTGCAGGTTGTGGGAGGGGCGGGGGGAGACAACGTTGGACCGCTTATTCTTTACAGGTAAAAAAGGAAAAAATCGACGACGTGGACGCTTGCCACTGGGGTGGGCTCTCAGCATGGCACAAGAACGGTTGTGCGGGGGCGCTCAGCCGACGGATTGGGCACCCGCCTAAGGAACATTACCATGCTGGGGTGGGCTCCCAGCGTGGCACTTATTACCGGGGTGGAGGACTGTGGAGCCGACGGGGATTGGGCACCGCCAGCTATATTATTGCTGCCACGCTGGGGTGGGCACCCAGTGTGGCATTTGGAAGCCTTTGGGGACGCAGCACAGCCGGCGGGATTGGGCACTCCGTCGGCTATACAGTGCTTGGTGGGGGTGGGTAATGCCTGCGCATGCTGCGTGTGTAGGGAGGGGATGCGATGAGCAGGCGATATCCATCGCTGGTCACCAAGCTTAGCTCCCCTTTCAACTGTATGCCACTGCATTTTGGAGCGTGTCATAGACAGCTCCAGAATGCATTGGCTTACAGGGGCCGCGCCTGCCAGCACACTGACTGAATTGGAGGAGGAGGTGACACACCTCCGAAATCTCCGATGATGGCACTGTGTTTCTTGCACATGCGTGCAAGCAAACATAATGAGAACTATAACTTTAATGTGAGTTTGTGAATAATCTTTGGAAGATGTGTGGGTGCTAAACTTAGAGGCCATGATTGTATGAGTGACCCAATTGAGTATGTATGTATGAGTGCTGATGTGAATGGACTTCTGCAAGGCTGGTTACCTTGATGTGGTACAGGGGCTTATCGCAATGTATCCTAAACACTGTAAGTAAAAGCCAGCCAACTTCTCTCTGATTAGCAGTGTGTTTGTTACATAAAATAAAATGTTATGAATCTTATTAGGATGATGGGTTTACTACATATTGTTCACTGAAATGAGGGTTGGGCAATGTCTGCATGGCAGGGAGGCACATCTTTTTTATCATTTTAACATTTTTCCTCACCTGCAGCCACAGTCCTGCACTACATCCAGCCACCGCTTCTCCCTTCCACCGCTGACCCCGAATCTCCGCATGCCCAGCTGGCAGACGCATCTACACCTGTGAAGGGGGCCCCCCCCATAGCCCCCATGCCCAGTGAGGAACAATTACTGGCACATGCCTTCCGGGCATCGTCATCTGGTGAAACTGTGGCCATCAAGCTGCAGTGGATCTGTGCTGCCATTTCCCACTTATCTTTCCGATGGAAGCGCAGACATGCAAGGACATCAGCGCACAGGTGTGCAGACATCTGCCGTGCTTCCCCCCACTGGCACCCGCACAACTGCAGTACCACCAGGTGTACCCAGGGACCAGCAGAGTGCAGTGTGCATCCACCCCTTCTCCCCAGGACTAGGACAGCTGTTGTCAGACACTCAATCCTAGTCCTCGCCTGCCAACCCCCGATGGCCCAGGCTCGTTCCCGAACCCAGGTCGCCGGCACGGAGCGAGGTATGGCATCCACGCCTCAACCCTAAGCACCACTGGGCTGGCAGGGCAGCACATCTTTTGGTTTGTGTTTATGGAGGGTTGGGGCAACAGTTCTGGCAATTCTCTAGCATAAGTTTAAAACTCCTGGCTAAACCCCCTGCCCAGGGGAGACATTGAGAAAAAACAACATATCATTTTTACATGCATATTAACTTACTCAGAGACTGTTAAGCAAATGGGAATCCTTGGATATGAGGGAGTTCACTAGTGGGGTCCTACAGGGATCAGTGTTTGGTTTGGTATATTTTGTTATCTTCATTAATAATATCAGAGCTCATATCAAGGAAGAAATCTGCCTTTTTGCAATGACCCCAAGATCTCTGGCAGGGTTGTCTGTGAGTAAGGTATACGACACATGTGGGAGGACCTGGAGAGGCTTGAGAGGAGGTCCAGTATCTGGCACCTGAGCTTTAAGTAAGCAATAAGGCCTGACAGGGTCTGGGGTATTGGTGGATACCTGCATGTCCAGGGGCATGATGAGGCCCAATGCCACAGGCGGAGGGCTTACCAGCCCCTGGAACTGCAGTACTCACCAATACCCCACACCTTGAAAGGTATTATTGCATGTAAAATTAAAAAAAAATCTCTGAAAAATTAAAAAAGATAAAAAAAGTTCAATAAAATATTGCTCAGAAAATGTCAAATAGTCCCTCTACAGATGGTTGTTATCTGTCAGCCTTTTGGCTTTCTATACATGCAGTAGAAGGTTTGCTTGTTTACCATGGAACATAAGAATTAAATTTCTTGCAGTAGTCCTCTAACAGAATGCTCTCCTCCCACCACCCCAGAAGCATGGAATTTTAACATGGGTTGCATGAATTCAGAATTATGGAAACTTTCACTGGCATGCACTCACACAGATACACACAGGCCTCATATGGAACCAGAGGCTCTATTTTATCTGAGGCAGAGGGCATGGGGTCATGTTCTCGCATGCAAAAACAGTGCAGCACTATATTACGCTGTTAAAACACTGACCGAGGCAAGCAACAGAATAATTGTTTTCTGCAGGTGGCTCGACCCTTCGCAGCCCCTGAGCCCCCCATTAAGATAACCTCTCTGGGGCAACTCGGGGACTCGCACTGTTACCATTGTGAGGTTTTGCCCTGTGACATGTTGCATGCAAGAACATGACCCAGTACGGGGGTAGAGTTATTGCTCTGTCAAGCTGGTTAGTCTATAAGGGGGATTTTTCATGGTCATCTAAGAAACACCAGAAATAAAAAAATATAAATATTGCTTGTTTTATTTGTTTATGTATATAAAAAGGATCATGAGTAGAAAGAGCATTTAATTATTTATGTATTTTTTAATTTAATGGAGTTTTATTTTTAGTACCTCGTTAAAGGTTTTTATGCAAGAGTAAAGGTGGTAGCCATGTTTGTGATGAAATCAAGAATGAGTGAAGTGGCTCATGAATTCTGCATGTAATTTGTCCAAATTCCAGATTACATGTTAGGCCTTTTTCTTTACAGGGGTTATTGGCATATAAACATATGCCAATGAAATGGCAACAGCCAGTCAGAATACAGTATTTAACTTGCCTATTTTCTAATATTGTACCAAGAAATGCAAGGTCATACACATCGCAAACAAAACTCCAGGGGTTGAGTGTGAATTGAATAGAGTAGTAATCATGGTGACCAAGTTGAAAAAGGGATCTGGGTTATGATTTTAGACAACCTAAAAGCATTTTCACAGTGCAGTAAAGCAGTGGAGAAGGCATACAAAAAGTTAGGATGCATAGGTAGGGGGTTCAGTATTAGAAGGAAAGAGATCATCTTAACTCAGTCTGTATAGCACCCTGGTGAGGCTACATCTGGAATACCGTGTACAGTTTGGAACATTAATCGATTGGAACTGATGCATAGGACTGTGACCAAGACAATTCAGGGACTAAAGGGGAATACCTATGAGCAGAAACTAAAGAACCTCAACATGTGCTCTCAGAAGACAAAAGGCAGAGAGGGGACATGACTGAAACACATGAGGGTATTCTTAGGCTGGACACAAGTGAGCTATTAGAAATCAATAATAAGACTACCAGGACAAACAGCAGAAAATTGTTGGGGGCAGGCGGTAATTTCAGGAAGGACACTAGCAGGTACTTTTTTTTGGAAAGGGTGGTGGAGAGGTGGTACAAGCTTCTGGAGATGCTGATTAGTTCAAAGACAGTACGGGTTTTAAAGAGCAGCTTACAACTTCAGGAGAGCTTTAACAAAATATAATATTTAGATATAGTTCAGATTGTTTTTCACGTTAGTTCTATATTCTTCCTCCCCATTATGTATTACTGAGGTCATTCGCATGAAAACAGGATCCTTGCTCCTGAAGAGTTCATCTATTCTTGTTGCTTTCTTGCTACCATAATGCACTGCTTGTGACATCACAGTTACTCCCATGGGAAAAGATTATGCTATCACAACAGAGCACTATGCACTATGACTTGAAGTAGGGAATAACCTATAGAGGCAAATTAACTCTAAGGGATAAAGATCATGTCATTATAACAATTTCCTCATTAATACATAACAGGAAGGAGTAATCTATAGACTACATACGGAATGCAAGATGAATTGTACCTATTACGTTTTGTTTTCTTTAAGACATCAGATACTCTTTAAGAGAAGTCCCCTACTACCACACCTTATATACCCCTCTCAGCTGGACTTTGTCCCCAGCCGGCATAGCTCTGATCATCCCAGAGTCCTGATGAATCTCCTACATATCTCCCATCCTTTGCCGATCCCAGTGGCTAATATTGCAGTCAATTTTGAGAAAGCATTTGATTCTATCGAATGGAACTACCTGTACCTAGTCCTGGTCCATCTTAGAATAGGTGGGAGATACCTATCTAGGATACAGGCCATCTACACACTACCAACAGCTCAAGTTACCACAAACTCCATACTTATGCCCACCCCCGTTTCCACTAAAACATGAGACCCGACAGGGCTGCCCTCTCTCTCTCTCTCTCTCTCCTCTCCGTTCTGGCCGTCAACCCACTCACGAGGGCTATAAGACTCCACCCAGATATCAATGGCATCAAAGTGGGGACTATAGAATACACAACCCTTATCTATGCAGATGACCTTCTCCTCCCTCCTGGTGGAAGCTCAAATATCAGTCCCCCCCCCCTTACAACTTCTTGAATTCTTTACTGTTTACTGAGGTTTGAAATTAAACCAAATCAAAACCGAAATGCTCCCCCGAATGAATACTGTACACAACAGATGGCTGTTACAGCTGGGCTTCTGTGGGCTCCCAAATGGATCACTTACCTGGGGATTACCCTCACCCCAGCCCTAGAGACAATCTGGCAAGCTGATATACACCCCCTACTCTCTTCCATAAAGACAGAGTTTGATCAATGGAACATGCTCAAACTCACACTAGCAGGGAAGATTGCATCTATTAAAATTGTAACCACCCCCTAAACTCTTCTATATCCTAGCACATATTCCCATCCTGCTCCCCAAAACATGGCATGTGACCATAGGCAGACTAATTGGGGACTTCCTCTGGGAAGGTTCCAAACCAAGATTCAGTCGCTCTAAACTTCGAGCACATCGGCCTCAAAGTGGCTGGAGCCTCCCCTGGATGGAGGGATACAGGAGAGCCTTCCTTCTGGCCCAATCAGTAAAGTGGATGCACCTTCCCACCCCGACATCTCCACAATGGGTCCAGCTTGAGCTGGACATCTCTGGGGCATTAGATCCCACATCCCTCCTTCTCTCGCTAAAAGAAATCAGACTCCAATCAAATAATAGGGAACATGGAGAGCATAAGACTCAAACCTCTCCCACGGTGGCGGTTTCTAAATCCAACTGGTTCTCCACACACAAGACTGAAAATGGAACCCCTCCCCCTCTCCTCTACCCCTCTGTGGCAAAACCCTTCCATTACCATAGGAGGTGTATGGGTGGCCTGGAAGCACTGGCTAGATCTGGGCATTTATCTCATGGATTAGAGTCTTAATGTTCTTCATATGTTTCAATCTCTCTGGCAGAAATGGGACCTCCCCCAGAAGAAATTCTGGAGGTACCTACAAATCAGAGCAGCACTTTGTCCTCTTCTGGAAAAACCCACCTTCCATCTCACCTCGTCAGACTTTCATACCTAGCTGCAACGTCCCAAGGGTCTCACAAGGCGAATATACACCAAACTAAGAGACACTCTCCCATCACGGTCTGAGGCTGCAAAGACCAAATGTGAAAAAATGCTCCACCAAAACATTCCCACCACTCTATGGGACCAGGCATGGAAGGATACACATACCTGGTTTTGGGACGCCAGATCTCGTCTAATGCAAAACCAAAAAACTCACTCATGGTATAACACCCCAGTTGTCCTCACTAAAGCCAAACTCCTAGACTCCAACAACTGCTGGAGATGCCAAAAGGCAGGTGGGGACTTACCACACATACTCTGATCCTGTCCGCAGATACAGCCCCTATGGCAGGGAGTAGAGGCCCTAGCATCCCAGGTACTCCATAAGCAGATATCCTACAACCCCCTCTTCTTTCTTCTGGGAATTTGAATAAATCTCCCAAGACTGAACCCCCTCAAATACAGATGGCTCACCCTTCTGGCTCTTCAGACCAAGAGAGCCCTGCTCTGCAAATGGAGAACATCACTGACCCCTACACTGGCAAAGGCACTGGCATCTCTCTCCACCCTAGCTAAGCTGGATAGGATCTCCCATCTTCAAGCACATCAAATGTCTAAATTCCAACTTTGCTGTGCCTCTTACTTGGAATACCCCCAGGAGGGAATAGGCTGAATTCTCATTATCCCTGCAGAAGCAGTCTGGTTATCAATAGTAGAGATTCAGATAGTGAATACAGGTCTTATTAACCTACCCGAACAGACCCTGAACAAGGGAGAGATGGAAGTAAGACAAGAGTTGGACTTTTACTGATCCTATTAACTTTGCTATCTCCCCCTTCAAGTAAGGTAATAATGCTCCCTTTCCATATTACAGTTCTATGCCTGCCATTCAGGTATCTGATGCTAACCCAAATATAATACTTAACCTAGCATCAGCTTAAGTACAGATTCTTTGGGTATATCTTTGTTTTCTCCTAGACCAAATGCATGGGTTTACAGTACTTATTCAAGCTATCTCATATATATCCGATTGCCTTGAAGAGACCTGATACTCACACATGATCTGTGTGTCTAAGTCCAGCAACGTACATGCAAGGAAAAGAACTCCCTCGGGTGAGTAATAATAATGCTAACATCTAGTTTATCATTCTGCACTGTATTACTTTAATACATAAGGTACATGTCCCCTACTGGATTTTCCCTCCCCCTATATACCCTTCCATCTTTCTATCCCCCCTACCCTCTTACCCCTTGTCCTCTCAAGTCATAGAGAAATCCCTAACCTTTACAGTAGAGTGTGTTACTATTGACATATATTGGTCATTCCTTGCACACTGTATCCAAGTACAGATTGATGTTTGTTTTATGTTTCCTATCCCTGATTCCTTCCTGACTTCCCCTCCTCCTCCCTAACCTTCCTTTGCTTTCCTTCCCCTACAAGCCATGTACTTGAACATTTATTTTCTGTTGGGGACCTGGGTCCCAAAGGTGTATGTTTGTTTTTCTAACTTGAAAAAGAAAACATTTTACAACAGAAAACTCTTTAAGAGAGGGTGGCACAGCCATAAGAGGCTGTTGAAGAGAGTAGGTGAGTGGATGAATTGGAATGATCCCCTAAAAGTTATGTGCCACCACACATAATGGACTCGATAGACCATAAGGCCTTCTTCTGCCAGCACATATTCATGTTTCTATATTAACTGTATTTAAATTCCCATTTTCTTTAAAACTATGCACATTAACATAAAAACACGCTCAATTAACAAAGTGCATATCTGGTGTTCCATCTATACCTCTGTGCTATGCTCCAAGTAAAAAGGTCTGGAAGCCGAAATAAAAAGCGGAATGTGTTTGACTGTAGGTGTACAGCATAGTATGGTACACTACTTGCAATGCATTACCCTTACAGCAAATTTCAGGGATCCAGTGCTAACCAGAATTTGGAGAATAAAGGCTTTATATAGGATAGTGGACGGGCAACTATGCACAACCACTGTGTTGTACCACCAAGGTGTTCTGATTCCCTGTGACCTCGACAGCGAAGCTCAAGAGATCCATGGAAATTAGATCCCCGAGGTGGCACAACACACTGGTTGTGCACAGAGTTGCCCATCTGCTAGTCTATATAATGCACGGGTATCCATGCCTATTTTGGACATTGCACTTTGTTTCAGTGAACTGGTGGTTGGGGGAGCAGTTGAGGGTTGGTGGTAGGCTCAAATTACTGATGCAGTGTGCTGCAGATGTTTCTGCAAGCTCAAGTTTAAAAAACAAGAACTTCCAGCTTAACTGCATAGGGTAAATCAAGTATGTGGCAGCATTCCAAGTTGTTCTGCTGCAGTAGTGACATCACTACTGCAGCAGAACAACATAATGATGCCACTACTGCAGCAGAACAAGCATATTCCAGGCACGGAATTCCATGCATAACAGTATTCCACCAAACTCTGTAACACAGTAAGTTGTCGTTATCCATTTTTGGTTTTTGTTTGTTTTTTTGGGCCTTGTTAGAGTGCTACTTTTTGGCTCCCACTGCAGAACGTCATCTGTGAATTACTAGATCCCAATGAGCCAAAAACCATCTGATGTTGACACAAGGTACTTGTGACTGGACAAGGTTCAAGTTTATTGATTAAAAGTATGCATAATTAAAATGTTACATACATCACGTATGTGTGCCAGGCATATTTAAAATCATAAATATAATACAGAAATATGATACAAAAATTTCACACCATTGCCACTCACGTTCACACAATTACTAACTTATAGTTTATACTTTGCCACCTATGACATTCCACAGATTGACCCACGCTATGCTTGTATGGTCCAACACCTTCTACAAGATATCATTCCTGATCACCCTATTAATTCTAACAGCTGCATGGGTGGAGCTCTGCAAATGTTATGCCAACATCTGAGAATAGCACTGTGGAAGCACGTGACCGGACAGATGTCCGGTGTGCTTCCACAGTGCTATGGCACAGTTTCCAGTGCTTGTGTTTCCTCTCCACTGGCCGCATAAGCACACCCACTTCAGGGGCACTTTTTTTTCTTCCACAACTGCGGAAGTGACGGCCACCATGTACAAGGTGGCGGCGCCGATTCAGACTGAGCATGCTGCGCAAGTATCACACATGCGCAGTTCAGCTGCCATCTTGTGCACCGCATACTCTAGCAGCACTCGTAAAGGTTTGACACAGCCGTATCAGCTCCAGCCAGAGTTTGTTCTCATAGCTGCTTGTGCAAAATTGTCCAACCCAATCAATATTGCTTCTTCTTGTCTTACCAATTGGTTCACAGTTTTTTCTTTAAGATCTTTCCCTTTATTATATTGAATGGCTGTTCTCATCTCTTTGTTTTTCCTTCTTTCCAAGGCTTTACATTCAAAAATAATATGAGGACGTGTTAACCTTGTATTCGATTTACAAATACAAAGGGACCTTTGCCTTTCGCCTAGTGTTTTCCAGCCATACCACAGTAATCTCAGCCTTATCTTCAATATTGCTTTCCTGTGTTGGGCATTGTTGCAGAAAAGCAAATATTTTTCTACCAAAAAATTGGTTTTAATCTCTTTTAATAATTATATTCCATGGACTGCATTGGACTCTTGCATTGCTGCTAAGCCTTTTTGAATGACTTCATCAACTATCCTCTGTGTTGCAATCTGTGCAAATCGTTATGTGTCCCCAATACAATTTAATATATAATTTCTCTCAAGACCAATTTTATTTGAAAGGCAGAAATCCTGAATAAATATTTCTACTCAGTATTTACAAAGGAAGGAGAGGGTGAGAGATCACCATTGAGATAGAATGGTGGGCAGGGATGGGGAAATATTAGCCCATTCACAGAAGAGAGAGTCATAAAAGAGCTAAAAATAGATAAGGCAATGGGACCGAATGGAATTCACCCCAAAATACTAAAAGAACTCAGAAATGAACTGGCAGCAACCCTGGTAGAGTTATTCAATAAATCATCTGAGACAGGGGTAGTCCCAGCGGATTGGAGAAGGACAAATGTTGTCACTATCTGCAAAAGTGGGAGTAGGGAGGGGGCAGGAAATTATAGGCTGGTCAGCCTAACCTCAGCGATGGGAAAACTGATGGAAGCATTGCTAAAGGAAAGAATTGTGGAATTCCCAGAATCCAGTGAACAGCAGGATCCAAAGCAGCATGGTTTCATGGCAGGTAGGTCCTGCCAGGCAATCCTGATAAAATTCTACAACTTGGTAACCAGAGTGGTAGACGGGGGGGGTTGGCCTATCCACATAGAAGGCTAATAAACAAGTTGAGCGGGCTGGGAATGGGGCACAGGGTAGTGAACTGGGTCAGAAATTGGCTAAGTGGGAGGACACAAAGGCTGGTAGTGAATGGAGCTCAACCTATGGAGAGGGAAGTGATAAGTGGGCTGCCCCAGGGATCAGTGCTGGGGCCAGTTATTTTCAGTGTCTTCATATGTGACATTGTGACGGGGTTGGAGGGGGAAGTGTGTCTGTTTGCAGATGACACAAAAACCTGCAACAGAGTAAATACACCGGAGGGGGTGTAAAGGATGAGAAGAGACCTGGGTAAGCTACAGTAATCGTCAGGGTTGTGGCAGCTGAACTTTAATGCTAAAAAATGTAAAGTTAGGCACTTAGGGCACAGGCATCCAGAAGAAAAGTATTCAATGGGGTGAGAAATGTTGGCAACCACCAAGTAGGAAAGGGATTTGGGGGTGATTATAACAGATAACCAAAAGGTGGCCAGACGGTGTGAGAAGATGGTAGGGAAGGCCAGTGGTATGTTGGGGTGTATAGGAAGGGGTATCTCCAGCAGAAAATGTGAAGTGATGATGCCACTTTACAGATCACTGGTGAGCTCTCATCTGGAATACTGTGTACAGTTCTGGAGGCTGCACAGTACAAAGAAGGGCTACAAAGATGGTGCAGGGTCTGCATCAGAAGACATATGAGGAAAGGCTAGCAGACCTCAACATGTATTCCTTGAAGAAGAGAAAGGAAAGGGGGATATGATAAAGACTTTTAAATATCTCAGGCTGGCCCAGTGGCACAGAGGGCTGAGGCGCTGGACGCCACACCTTGAACCACGCAGACGACCCAGGTTCGGGAACAGACTCGGGCACAGGGGTCAGCAGGGGAAGGGGTAGGATCAAGCGTCCATAGGACTGCTCTTCTCCCCTGGGGTGGTTTAGAGATGGATGGTCACTCTGCAGCGGCCCCCGGTGGAGATCAGGAGCACAGCAAAGGGATCGCATTAAGGGGGAACACCAGAAAAATGGAAATACCGCTCTGGGACTGGCTGGATGACGGCTGCCAGCCCCGGACACCACCGAAGACTCCCAAGAAGCCAGGGAAAGCCTCAGCAGCAGCCGGGACCGAGGAAAAATAGTGTGCCGGTCTTCTCCCCCGCTGGTGCCCTCGGAAGAGAGGGACCCACCTTGTAGAGGGTTACACCGGGCTATCCAGAGGATGGCTGCAGATCTGAGGTAAGGTGGCTTGGGGGAGATAGCAGGAGGGTGTCTGAGGGTCATGGCAGCCTGAAGGAGAGGGAGCTCCAGAGCACGATGGGGGTATAAACAGAATATACAAAAAAAAAATACCTCAAGGATTTTAATAGGACCCAGGATGGGAGCCTCTTTTAGAAAACAGAATGCTCAAAAACAAAGGGTAATGATATGAGGTTGTAGGGAGGTAAAATCAGGGGAAATGTGAAATGCTTCTTCACTGAAAGGGTGGTGGATGTCTGGAACAGCCTCCCCAAGGAAGTGGTTGGGGTGCAAACAGTGAAGGCATTCAAGAATGCATGGGACAGACACAAGGGAACCCAGTGACAGCACAGAAAGGGTAGGTAAGGGTCACTTGGGGGCGGAGAATAGGAAGTATGGGCAGACTAGATGGGCCTGCCATCAAATTCTATCTATCTATTTATTTAGAACATTATTTGACTGTCCAAACTAAGTACCTGTTTTTTTGTCACCTCTTGCATCCTCCCAGCAATTATGTAGTAGGCTGTTCAAGGGTGCAGTTTTAATTTTGGACCAGTAAGCTATATTTTTATTTAGAGCTCTGGTTTTTAAATTTAGTGTTCCTGTTTCTACTCTTACTACTGCATTAGATGTATTGCAGCAGTGAGTTCTAGTTGTCTTACACTATTACAGAGTGTTTGATGGTCTCTCCAGTGTGACCGCTGACACCCTTTCGAGCAATAAAAAGCTACGTGGCACCCTGGAATACATATAGTCTGAGAGAGTCACCTTGTTCTTTCTTGCAGTTCTGACAATGGGGGGGCACTGGTGGTGCATAGGTTACTGCCTGTGCCATGGCAGCAAACCCTCCCCATTTCCCTGATGCTGTCTTGGTGCTCTAGAGAGGTGACCCATCAGGCCGCAACTGTAATAGTGGGTACAAGCATCTCCCTTTTTAACTTTCTGGCATACCTTATAGTATTTCCCTCTGACCTGCTTTTTTATGCCTGGCTGGAACCCCTTGGGTGACTTATCTGTTTGCTCGATAGTGGCAGCTAACATTTTTCTCATTTCTGCTAGCTCTGTCCTCATTTCCTGCACCACATCCTGGAAACCTACATCTGGTCTTTTCTCATCAGTTGACACCCTCTTTTTCCTTTCAGCTTTCAATGGGGTTTGGTCTCTTTTCTTCCCCTGCTCTATCAACTGAGCTATGTCAGTGTTCTCTGGTACACTGTGACATTGAGGCATGGCAGTCACCTGCACCTCTGTCTGTCACTCACTTATCCTTGCACCTTTATTTATTGTATTATTCTTAAGCTTTTGCAGCCTTTCTTGCTCAAAACTTGTAGCTTCATTCATTTTCTCAATTAATTCCTCATCTGTGACAGCAGAATTGTCTAAATAGCGTTTAATCTGGAATTTGAGATGTTCACTTAGCAGTCCAGTCCACACAGACCCCAGAAATGTTTAGAATGAGATGGGGGCTGTATTGTTTCTCTGACCCCTCTCTCTCGAGATGCAAGTAGCAGTCTGTCCTTCAGTTCAACAGCCCTAAACAAACAGTTTTGAGAGGATTTCTGCGGACCTTGGGAGATGTCAACCAATCTGTGGTATAGGTCCGATGTACTTTCTTCCTTATAGTGTCCTTTCAATATTGTTTTCAGTTGTGTGTGGGTTAGATCACTTTTTAATTTCCAACATTTCCCTGATATTAAGTCTTGGACTAATTGCTTTGATAACTGCTTCGGGTTATGTCTGCCTCTATATGCCCCTTCTGAAGACCTGTATCCATTTGGTGCATTAAGTTTGTGTATGACAATTGATCATTCTGACCTCTCTCCCCTATCTGGCCAAATATTTTAAAATCTCGCCTTATTGTCACCTCTGGTATTTTGTCTGTTGGGTTTTGTGAATAGTTCAGTTTGGACTGGATTTAAGTCTACCGCTCCATGTTTGTCACTTAACGCTTTCATTTCCATCTCCATAGCTTGTCTAGAGTCTTCAAAAGATTTCTACAGGGTTAAATATTTTACTTTTGATGCTTCCAACCGAGTCTCTCTCTCGGTTTGTTTTTCAGTCACGCCTGGGATGTTGGGCCCTTCTTTTTTAGTTGACTGATACACGATATTAACTGTTGCAGATAATTGCATGCTGCCTCTTCTTCCTCCCTTTCCTCAGTCTCATCCAATACTATATCTATTGATCTCATCAAAGCACGTCTGCTTTTTCTGCTTCATCACTTGAGCCTGGGACTTTTGTATACCTGCACACATCAATGAGCTGTTCTATTTGCAACTGCAGCAGACTTTTACTCACCCTGTCCTTTAGTTGTTCCAGTTACTTGGGTGCAGGCAGCAAATTCCCTGGGCTTTGTTCTCAAATTCTAGGTTCATCACAAGGAGGCAAATTCACCTTCACGTGTTATCCTTTGGGTGTCTTCTTGGGGCTGGCTCACTGTGTCTTGTTACACTCTTGAAATGATTTACACCCAAGTGAGGTTAGAAGTGGTTTATTAGGTCTGCAATTAATAAAAATAAACATTGAAGTACAGAGCATTTCTTGCCTGCTGCTCACACATTGTAAACAGAACTTTACACAACACTTGTCTGCCTGCCAAAGCCACTGCTGTCCTTGAAAATAACTGTAACATAATTAATCTGTAACTCTAAATGATAAACAGATAACATGCTGGCCAGTTCAAGTGACGTTCCCTAGCACCAATAATGTTTGGAGTACAGTCATCACACAATTCCCCCTTAGACTCAAGGTTTAACAATTCTGCCCTATTAGTATTACGGGAACAGCAGTTCTAAACTACCAGTGGGGGCTGCAATGCTGACTAGGCCTCTGAGTTACTTAAAGGGACACTGTCAACCTGTTTTGCATCATATTATTTCAGGTTAAAAACCCACATTTTATATTTGCTTACCTTCTCTAAAATTCATTATTGTTACTTTTTGTTTTGTCTGTCTCCTTGTTTAGTAAAACTGAAATGCATGATAATGAATATTTATAAATAACTTTGCATTGATTCAGATCCTGAATCTATTCTTCTTGAATACTTCCTAAACACTAGAAGCACCCCTAAACAGCGCAGTCACTCATGAGGCCGTAGCCACCTAAACTCCCATTGCATCATGAGTGACTAGACTGTGTTGGAGGTGTTTCCAATTCCAGGAAAGATACAGTGGGAGTTGATCAAGGAATGTAAACAAACCTGTTTTGGTGTGGTAACACCAGTATGATGGGTAGTCTGGTTTTTACTTTTTAAAAGAAAAAAGAATCAGAATCAAACTATTAGCTACATCAGCAGTCTTTGCAGAATGTTAGCAATCATAAAATATGTTTTTTAAACAAGGGACACTTTGAGGCCTAAAGGTGTTGACACTTGTCCCTTTAAGCTTTTAACAAATTGGAAAGCTTAACCTAGGCTTCTACACTTGCATCAGTTTGTTACTGAACCATTCCTATACTTATTCAGGTATCATATAATTTGCAATCTTACCTGCAATTAATAAAAATAAACATTGAAGTACAGAGCATTTCTTGCCTGCTACTCACATATTGTAAACAGAACTTTACACAATACTTTTCTGCCTGCCAGAGTCACTGCTGTACTTCTCCTCTGGCGCCACCTACTGGGAGGAGGGACTGCAGGTTTTAGCCAGTAATTACCCTGATTTAACAACTTGGGTAACTTGAAAATACATTCTGCTTAAAGTTGAACCAGCATAATATACTGTGGTGATTTGCATATACAGCCCATGGTGGTTTGCATTATGGGGGTATGTGTGATTTTGTACATTGACCTGGAAATATTTTATGGGGGGTGTTGTTTTCTGCAGCATATCCTACATTGAGCAAGCCGCTTGATCTCCTTGAGCATGTCTCACAGCTATATAACTGGGTACAAGCAGGTCCTCACTGAGAATGAGATGTTGCTTCTCAGCTGGGCTACCTTGCACTAATAGTAAAATAAAAAAAACTAAATAAATTAAAAAATGTAAAAGGGTGACTATCTGGTGGCCCAATGGTAAGCAGGTTGCATGACTATGCAGGTGACTGGGATTCTGGCTCGGACTCTGGTCACTCCCACCAGTGTGGCTGAGTACTGGGGAAGCATGACCCATGGCAGTGCATCCAAGTCCAGGTAGGGTGGATGCTGAATTCTGCGGTCACAGCAATCATCCCCCCACCCCAGACCATGCAGTTTGATCTTGAGCAAAAAATCTAACAGGTTACCTTTTTATAAAACAACACTGGGGCAATGTTTGTTTGTTTTTGGTACAAAGTGCTAAAAGTGGAATGCACTGCTCACATTATTCATTATATCAGTTCTTATTCTGCCTTATTGTATCATTGACTCATCTTGTGAATGTTATACTTGATATTTTGCCATTGTACCCAATTGTTTATTGTGTATATGTTTAATGTTGTACTGTACTTATTGTAGAAGTGATACTTTGAGCAGTGCAGAACCCAGCAGAACCCAAACTAGTATATAATTTACTTAAATGTTACCAACATTCTATAGTTACTGACACCCTGAAAAGTCAAACTGACTTGGGAACAGGAAGCTGGACTCCAGCTAGACCAGCAAAGGTGGCAGTCTATATGGGAGGGGGTCTTTAGGACATCGGCGTCGCCGGTCTGGAAAGAATTTCGGTGGAAAGTTGTAACTAGGTACTTCAGTACCCCCACCAGAAAAAGGCACTATGGAGCCACATTCTTGGATAAATGTTGGAGGGATTGTGGGAATGCGGGGACATACTACCATATTTTTTGGTCTTGCCCCAAGATCTCTCAATATTGGGCAGAGGTTACGACTAAGTTTATACAAGTGACTGAAAACAAAATAAGGCCCACCTTGGAACACATGGTTCTGGGGCTCCTAGTAGTAAACAGGCGATCAAATTGAAAGAAAAGCTTTATAGGCATCTTACTGGCATAAGACCATTACCAGGAAATGGTTGGACCCCACCCCACCCATTCTGAAGGACTGGATTGATACAGTTAGAGAGCTCAAAAGATCAGAAAGAATCACAGCAGAATTACATCTGCAAAAAGGAAAATTCACAGGAGTGTAGCTGCCATTCATGCACTTAGTGGGGGAAATAGAAGGTATCTCAGTACTCTCTCAGCAAGCCTCTACAATCTAATGTTCAGGTTATGTAGATTGTTTTAAACTGGTTATGAATCAGAACAAATCTCCAGCCAATAACTTATGTTGATGTTTAAAGTTTTTATTATATTAAGAATCCTTTGTTAAACTAGACATTGGAGAATTCAGATAAGCACAAATTCATCTTCACAGAGGGACTATACAAGAGGTACAAAGTTGGTTAACATCAGGAAAAACAATACACAAAAAAGAAAGAAAGATGAATTAGTAAATGCCTGAGATGTGGATAATTTCTGCAGAACCTCTAAGGACTGTTAGGAACTCCTAAGGAGAAAAAGAAAATGAAAAAGTGATTTATTATCTGTACAAGAATTAACATACTACTATGACATTGTAACCTGAGTATATAGTGTGGATACAGGTCTGTAACTATTGATGTATGAATTTGTGCAACATGATAATAAAGCAAATTAAAAAAAAAAAATTTAAGCAGGTAAAATTAATAGAGCCAAATAGAAGGTGAGCAGGCATGGAATTAGGAGCTGGGTAGGATTCAAGCAAAACAGAAAGCAAACGTTGCTGGTGGGGGGGGTTAGCTGGCAGTTTCGCAAGGGAGACATCACAGAGCTGGCAGGATTAATGGGATACTAACAAAGCCAAAATGTGCAAGAATAATCAGTAGTAAGTATTAAAATATACAGTGGAAAGGATAAGGTACAATGCGGATCTAAAAGCAACCATAAAAGCAGACAAGAATTGTAGTGGGATTAAACTGTGATAAAATGTGATAATCCTGTCTAGGAATAAAGCTGTTAATATGAAGGTGAATATTACTCATTACAAGATTTTGCACAGGGTATGTTCTACTCCCCAAAGGCTGAATGGCATGAGTCACTGCACCTCTGTTACATTACAGAGGTAGAGCTCAAAGAAGCAAGCTGCTTCATATGCTGTGGTCGTTTCCAGTTCTTTCATTATACTAGGAGCTCAGTAAACAATACTGAAGGTGCACAAGTCATCGACGGAGCCAGAATTAAGTTTTGCTCTCTTAGTTAGACCCAGAGAGCGGGGTCAGGGACTCCAAGAGTACAACTGCAGTGAATTGTGGCAAAAGGGAGTTTGACACCACCATATCTGTTATATACCGGAAAAGGCAGCCTGTGCAAAGCAGTGCCATCTTTATTTATTTATTCATTTCAAAAGTTTCACCAGGAGAGACATGTTGAGCTGTACACAATTTGTTTCCAGAAGCGTCCTGGGGGAGAGGGGAGAAGGAGAAATACATATCCATACAGCGTAAAAATATTTACAGAGAATGTACACTTATATTAAGGCACACTTTTATACAATATATCATAAATTAACATAGAGTAATATACACTGAATGTACAAAAGCATATACATAGGGATTATTTTACAGACAATGCAGCAACAGCAGCAAGTAACATTTGTCTATAAGAATAGGGGATGAACCAGGTTAGTTCAAGTGTCTAAGGGTAGTCTAGCAAAGGATGAAGAGTAGAGAGGGGGAGAAAAGAGAAGGTAGGTCATAAGAAGGAGACAGGGGAGATCCAGAATTAGGGTTGGTAGGTACAGAAGGTAAAGGAATGGGGGGAGGAAGGAGGTGGAGGGGGAGATATGTAGTATGAAAGTCAGGGTGTGGGAGAGAAGGGGTGAAAAGCCAGGAAAAGGAAGGTATTGGGCAATAACACACCATCTAGTAGTGAAAGTTGTGAATAGCAGTCAGTGCAGTGCTGAGCAACTGTAACAGAGGCCTCTAGTGGTTAGACATGAGAAAGCAAGTATGAAGTTCAGCGGAGCACTATATCTCCCAGCTGAATGGTTAGAGCTGCTGCTTTCAGGATCCCTGGTTTGATTCCCACCAGGGTTTGTAGGTGTGTCTTCCCAAGCTGAGGGGCCAAATATAACAATATGCACTTAGCCTTCCTTTCTTATTGTCTCCAGTATTTCTGGAGTGTCTGGGACCTCCCTTTGCCACCAAGTGCTCCTCTCCCTTCCAGCATAACCCCACAGCCATCCATCCCAGGGACCCACAGCTCCATCTTCTAAGCCTCTGAAGGCTTACCCCCCCTTTCTCTCTGTGGAACCAGTCTGGCCAGAGTCTACAAACCAAGACACAAATCTGGTGAAAGAAACAGAGAGAGACATAGACCATGTCGACAGAAAAAGACCATTAGTCCATCCACTCTGATCAGTTTTACTCTAGCCTCTCCCATGAGCTACTGTCAAGAGGGGGTTTCACCCTCCCCTTCCCTCTCTCCCTACCTTAATGCTACCACCTCGAGTGCCTATTAACCATTCACTGTTTCCCAGCTATGCTTGAACCCCTTTATGGTTTTTGCACCCACTGCCTCTGCTGGTAGGCTCTTCCATGGGTCAACCACTCAAAAGGGAGCTGAACAGCCCAGTGGAGAGGATGAAGTGGCCCCAGTGGTCCTAAGAAAAATAGAGTCATCATTTGCCCTTGAAGCCTCATTTTTAGTCCAGTTTCCAGCCAGTCCCATCCACAGGGAGGCTGATGCATCCTCACCCTTCCTGCCATGAAGGTGCTCCCAACTGCACTGCCAGCTGTGGTCATTCAGGAGGTAGTGCTGCAGATACAGTCACAGCCCTCCCACTTGGAGGAGGGCAGTGTCTTCAGGGATGCTCATTCTTCCGCCTTTTAGTCTGCCATGACATCTCAGCTCGGCATGTCAACCCAGGTCACCAGAATGGCAAGCAGTACCCACCACTACTACACAATCAGGCTGATCTCCTTACTTAAGTTTTCCAAACAAGAAAGTAAGCAAAAAAAGTCATCATCCTTTTTTTTTTTTTTTTAACAAAGCTATATTTGTGACATTCTTAGATTCATTCTTGGTGTACTTTCAATTATTTTTGCACATTTTTAAGGAAACCAGCCTCTCTTTTCACCTCGCTCAAGGCCAGTTGCTAGAGGACTCCTGAAGGGTTAAGTTTGACTCCGAGAGTAATCTTCTAGAAGGACCTCTTGTTAGCTAGGTGCCCCTACTCCAGTGCCTCAGGCCCAAGGTGGTAGAAGTGATTGTGCTGGTACAGGTTGTATGATGTAAGATAGGTGCTCCTCTAATGACACTATAACCATATACCACTAGACACAGGGGGGTGCCCAGCCCTTATGCTATCTTATGTATTTAAGACCTTTTACAATTTTTGAAGACAGGCAAGCCTGCTGATTTCCAACCAAGGCAGCTGCAGCCAGACCCGTTTCCAAGGTATGCACACACTAAAGAACCACCTCATTGCATGCAGTTTGTTAAGGGAAGTATTTTGAGAATGCAATGGCAGCCAGTCTAGTGGCATGGAGGTAGCACTACTACCTATCATGCCATGAAGCAGGCTCAGGTTGTACAGGGGTTGGCCAGAGAGGAGAGGAGAGAGCATCCCAGAGACTGCTGTCCTCTCTCAGGGTGGCGGCATTTGCTGCACCGCTACTTGCATGGTTCCTTGTGGAATCCAGGTGGCAGCACAGCAGAAGCAGCAAAGCAGGGGAGGGCCCACTTTTGGACAATGATACGCATGTGCATGCCTTCACATACATAAGCCGTGCATCATTGCATGTTGGGTGGCCCTAAGGGGAGAAATATACACAAAAGCCACCATCTAAGCAGGATGGTGCACCAGTCCATGCAGGCCCCACACCATCCACTAGGCACCTCCTTCAGAGCTATCTAGATTGTGCTTTAAAGGGGCCTGGCCAACCCTGGTGGCCACACCATGGGGAAGATCATATGCATTACCAGAGTAGAGATAAGCTATAGATAAAGTGGGTAACAGGGCTGGGTACACTGGGGTAGATAGGGGCCAGTCAGAGTGAGAAGCATAACCACCTTGATGGAAGAAAAAACTCCATGGCAACCAGTTCAGCTGTACATGGTTGCCTGGGCAGTTCAGCAGAGGTGTTTCTTCTGCAGCATGTAATGCATTGAGCAACTTTTCAATGTACAGCCCCAAGGTATTTTCATGGAAGTACCCTCTGAAGTATAGAACCACCCTAATACTAAATCAGCAGTGTGACTGCATTATGGAACTGGATTTCAAACAAGGCAATTCCAATTCTCAGCACAGTGCCAGATTGCACATATAGTAGGCCAGTACAGAGTGTAAAATATATTATACAATTTCTGTGGGAAGCAAGGGCAAGATTAAATGGAGGAACAAGGTGAAACCTGAGTGGGTAGTACCATTAGTTGCAAAATGAGGCTGGAAGGCAGTTTGGCAGCAGCTGGAGAAGTTAAAAATATTGTGACATGTCTGCAGAAGTGAAAAAAATGCTAGGCAACAGTATATCAAATAACGCATGTGCACATTTCTGTATCCCACTAATTTAGACTTGCATTGTCATATAGCTCTTTTTCTGTAAAATATAGCAATTACCTATCAACAAAGCACCTAATTACAAGTCAGAGTTCCAATGATATATGTAAACCACATCAAGCTGGCAGTTTGACAGTATCATCTGAACCCTTCAGTGCAATTGCTGCATCATCAATACATTGCAGGTATGTTTACCTGGCTATGATTTCCATATTGCTACACTGGATGCTTTGCACTGGGAAATTCCTGTACTGAAAATTAATACTAGTGGTTTCACACTGTTAACATGCCAAGTGTCCGTGTTCTTTGGGGCTGATCTGATCTCATGCTTATGCAAAGACAGCAACACACTGATATTCAAGTAGGATAAATAAACAAGCATTTGTTAATGCCGAATGTTGTCTCGCTGGCATTGGCATTGGTAGTGCTGGAGTTAGAGATGCATAATGGGAATGGCAGTGAATCATTGAACTGATGCCAACCCCACCCTTCAGAGACTGACAGGCGTTGGGGTGTGCCTTTGGGTCTTCAGCTACAACGCTCATGCCATTTTACCTCACCCCACTCCACCCTGTAGATACTGACAAGTGTCATGGTGTGCTTTGGAGTCTTTGGGCCTTATACTTACCCCATTCCATAAGGAAATATGCTAAGTTGGGTGCAGCATAGGAGAATGGGGTGAACATTAGGGCTGAACACTCCAAGGCACACCTCGATGCCCATCACTGACTGCAGGGTGGGGGTGAAATGGCATGAGCATTATAGCCAATGATCCCAAGTCACACCCCTGATGCCAGTCAGTCTTTACAGGGTGGGGTGTTACAGTTGGAAATCCTAACATCGTAGGCGTTTGTTGGTATTTTCACTCCAAATTGTCAACATAGACTTTTTGTGACCCCACCTCATGAAGAGCGGCACAATCAGTTTGTTAGTAGAAAGGTGGTTTTGCACAGCAGCTATGCCATTTGGTGACCCAAGGATGAAAACATATTTTGAGCAGGGTATGAACAATGACAACTGTATTGTTCATGAGGAGGTGTAAAAAAATGGTAACATTGAAAATCTGGAGTGAAAATATGAAAAATTGGTGAAGTCATGAGCATGCATAGGAACTGCGCAACATGTCCATAACTTAATTATTTTGGGATTTGTTTAGCCACAGTTTTAACATGGGCATTTTGGGACCTCCCCTCATGAACAGTGGTGCTGTGATTCTGTTAATCTGTCCCAAAAGTTGATTTCCCACAGCGACCACGCCATTGTGCGTCACAAGTGCGGAAACACATTTTGGGCAGGCTGTGAAAAATGACAGCTGTACTATTCATAAGGAGGTGTGAAATAATGCCAGTGTGTTGAAAATCTAGCATGAAAATATTGCAAATTTGCAAAGTTACAAGGGTGCGTGGAAACTGAACAACGCACGCTTGTAACACAGTCATTTTATGGACTTTCGTCACCAAATTTTCAACATAGGCATTTTAGGACCTCTGCTCATTAACAGGGCCACTGTCATTTTCTCAAAGTGTCTCATAAGCTGATTTCACACAGCGACTGCACTATTCTGCGCCAGATGTGCGGAAACGCATTTTGGCCAGGATATGTAAAATGACAGCTGTACTGTTCATAAGGAGATGTGTAAAAATGCCAATTTTGAAAATCTGGAGTGAAAATATTATAGATTCATGAAGTTACAAGTGTGTGTGAAAACTGCGTAATGCACGCTCATAAAACAGTCATTTTTTTGATTTTTTCAACAATTTTGCAACATAGGCTTTTTGAGAGCCCACCTCATGAACAGTGGCATTGTCATTTTGTTAATCAGTCGCGAAATGTGATTCCGCGCAGTGACCACGAAATCACCTTTCAGGACTGAACAACACCATGACAGTGACTGAATTCATGAGGAGGGGCCCCAATAATCCCATGTTGAAAATTTGGTACCAAAATTCCCAAAAATGCCTGAGATATGCACCAAAGTTGAAAAACCCTATTTACGCCATTATACAGCTTACTGGCATTTCTTCAGTTCGCGGTCCGCTTGAAGAGTGCAGACGTGTTCGTCCACCAAAGATCATGCCGGGCTCCAGAGGTAAGTATGGGGTGAGAGGGTGTGAGAAGGTGGGTGCGTATAGGGTGGGTGCGGTTGGGAGGGAGAAGGACAGACCGCAAGGGACTGTTTTCTTCTTTTGCAGGGAAACAAAAACAACAAAACATTGCAGGACTTTTTTTTTTTTTCTTACAGGGACATTTGGCACACTGGGGTGGGCTCCCAGTGTGCCACCTGAGTGTTGGGGAGCTAGCCAATGGGGGGTTGGGCACCCCGTCGGCATATAGCAAAGGAGGGCAAGAGCCGAGGGGGATTGGGCACCCCCCTCAGCACAGAACAAATGGGGGGGTCATTAGCCGATAGGGAGTGGGCTCCCCCGTCGGCACATGAACTGAGTGACGGCATGCCAACAGGGGGATTGGGCACCCCTGAAATAGTCTCTCTGCATGGCGGCAGTCAGCACCGCCATGTTTCTGGAAGGGTTTCACCAGGAAAGGCACATAGGGAGGGCGTGTTTTGGTACCTCTGCATGACAAGCTTGGCTGTCATTGCAGCGGACCTTTTGTTTGATGTGCTCGTCACATTATGTATTCCTGGTGTGATGCCTGCATGCTGACTTATTGGGGAATGAGGGACGCACCTACTGATGCATGCCCTGCATTCGCCCAACAGTGACTGTGCCACCAAATCTGCCACTAATGCAATATGTTGGCTGGTGTGCAAGCGTGAGCCAACATAAAAACACATTGGTGGTTCTTTGTGTTAACAGCAGCAAACCGAATGTAGAATTTCCTTTAGTTCCTTTAAAATTTAGTCCAACTAAAGTCTTGAATGTTCACTCCAACTTTAATATACACAGTGCTTCCATAATGCTTTGCACAAGGGAGCTTCTTGCATGAATCACCATGCAGTCAGTAGATGCATTCATTTTGTAGGTTAACATTTTTTAACATGATATTTGTCAGGTAGGGCTCTACTGTACAGCAACTTTATTGGGTCGGATGAAGACTCAGAAAGATAAAACATCACTGTTGTAGTAATAATATACATTTGAAATTAAAAATATTATCTGAACAGGTGAGGCAGTAAAGCCTAGTGGTTGGAAGGAACACTGAATTGCAAAACACAAGCTTACTGGACCATTGGGGAACTACCATAGGTAAGTAATGCCTGTGTAACGTTAGTAGGATGATTAACAGATAGGGTACTTGCTACAGTAGTTTGGTTTCAGGGCTTTTGCAATGCAGATGTGGCCATTCACTCTCTCAGGTCCCATTACAGATCTATCATCTTTTTGGTATACTGAGAAGACACATGAATCCTGTTGAGGAGGATTTCACCCCCAGATGTGTGCCACGCACAAGTTACTTTAAGGTTAATGTTACCTCAGGGAAGATCTCTCCAAGGACAGAGAGCAAGCTGCCAGAATAGCATGGGAGGATAGTGGAGCAAAGAAAAGAAGTTCAGGAGAATGCTTAGGGCATGCCCATTTAATGGTGCTTGGTGGTGGGGTGTGTAGTTCAAGTCACCCACTGCCCCAACAAACACTAGGCAACACCTTGTGTCACTGAAGTAGTGGGTAACTCAGTAAGATATACTTGTGTAATGTAGGTAGGGTAATTGATAGATAGGATACTTGACATTGTACGTAGTTTTGAGTGGTAAAGCAACAGAGATGTGGCCGTTCATGCTTTTTGTACCCATAACAAGGACTACCAACCTTTCGGTGTACCACGAAAGCACAGAACAATCTTGAGAAGAGTTCCACCCTGGAGGTGCCACATGGATTAGGTCTCCTTAGGCTAAAGGTACATTAGGAAAGACTTCCTAAAAGCTGTAGCCTTGAGCCAACCTGCTATTGGAGCAGTAGCACTACCACTTGGTACACCAGCAACCTGGCTTCAGTAATGGACACTGTTTTATGGGGGACTGGCTGAATGAGGGAGGATCCAGTATCCCAAGGACAGCTATCCTCCTGCAGGGGGGGAAGGCCACTGAGTCCCCCTTTATTGCAACCTGGTGAAAGTCAGGTGACTGAGCAGTGTATGCAAATCAAAGGGGGAGAGGCAACTGCCATGGGTCATTGCATGCCGGGGTACCCTTGGGGAGAATATCGATGAAGAAGGAAAGATCTAAAGTCTGCTGACAGTCAATGCCAGCACACTTAGCAGACTCAAGCGTGACCAAAAGGAAAGCCAGCCACCCACCACAATGGTATGGCATAAATATATTTACTGTATACAATATGGGTGAGTCAATAATATTATTAATAAATAAGCTTATTCTCACTTCAGTGAAATAACATTCTGATAATGTAGACACTGTGAGTTTATCTTCATTTATTTTCACAGTGTCTATGTCAGCAAGTAATAAACCAACAGTGGTGACGTCTAGTTCCCCAAATCTAAAAAAAATACATGCTGGCACTCGTTTTTAATTCAGGAATGCTGAATTAATTCAAAGCACCTGAAACCCACCTGAAAGGTTTTTATGACCCTACAATATCCCGTGCAGTTGAGAACGCTGAATCTCTCAGAAGAAAAACTGTCTCATGTCCCATCTAGAAAATAGAAAACACAGAAAATCTTTTCAAACATGACATATCAGGCTAAGATTTGTCAATATTTGCTGAAACAACCAGCGACCCGACTCAAACTCAGTCTAAGGAAGCGCAAATAACCAACAAATACTGCAGAGGAGATTTGTCTGAGTTGCTCCCAATTCGAATCTGACTAGGCTGTCTGGCAATTCGTCTGAGGCTTGTGGACTGTTCCCTTTTCCTTGCTCTTTTAATATTTTCTGTTTAGATGTTATTACTTGTCTGGTTCAGAGAAATGTGTTTGAGGTGAATAGTGACTCCTTGTAATTTTTGTCTACTACTAGACCTCGAGAAAAACTACACCACATACTGCAATCCAGAAATGCAAGATGTAAATATAATCCCCTCTAAAATTCCTCGAGCAGGCAATCAGGCTATAGAAAAATGTATTCAAAACAGCAAAAATGACAATACTAAAAGGAAGACTGAGTCGGGCGCATGTCATTTCCACAACTACTTAAGAGAAGAAATGGAAATATTAGAACCTATGGAAAACATTTCACCAGAATACCTTGATCCCATACTGTCTCTGTATTTCATGAAACTTCAGCACTTGAATAGAACAGAGTATGAACCTCTCACCATCCGCTCCAAATTTCAAAGCTTAGGGAGGTATTTAAAAGACAAAAATTACAAGGAGTCACTATCCACATCAAACACATTTCTCCAAACCAGACAAGTAATAACATCTAAACAGAAAATATTAAAAGATCAAGGAAAAGGGTACCGTCCACAAGCCACAGACAAATTGACAGATAGCCTAATCAACCAGCTTTATGACAAAAATCTGCTTGGCCCCAGCAGTCCACAATCTTTACTTAACACTGTGGATTATGGTTACAATGTATTTCGGCCTCCATGGCAACACAGGGACATGAAATTTAAAATGGGGAGCCATCCGATTGAGTAGAGATGAACATGGACTACAATACCTTGAGTATTACACAGAAAGACAAACCAAGACATGGACCAGTAGCAATCCAAAAGACGTCCGTGTCTTGAAGCCTCGGGCCTACCAGATAAAAGAAAAGAAATGCTGCCCAGTCAATAACTATCTAATTTATAAAGCAAAGAGACCTGACGAATGCAACGTGAACACAGCACCTTTTTTTCTAGCAGTAAATCAAACTCAAAGAGCTCAATACCCAACGAACTGGTATAAAAATCAGCCATTAGGAATTAACTAATTGAGAAGCATAGTCAAAATATGATTTCTCAATCAGGAATTGAAATTGATCGCCGCCTTACCAATCACACAATACGGAAGCACGTAGTGCAGAAGTTCTGTGATAGCAATGTGCCCCCCCAATGAAATTATCCAAGTCTCCAGCCATAAAAAGGTACAATCCCTTAATGAGTATGGCCGCCTCAATGAAGAGAACCCAAAAAATATATGCAGCATACTGAGCAATACCAGTGATCCCACATCCAGCACTTCAGGAATAAACAGCAGACCCAAAGTCAAACAATCCACAGAAAGCACCATTCAAGAAACCATGTCTGCCTGCTTTAGCCATCCTACAATTAATGGTAAGCATATTACATTCAATACTTTTCAAAGTAAAAAGATTAAAAAGTTTAGTTCAATGTTAGACAACTATACGCAGACATATATATTTATCTGTTCTCTTTGTTTTTCCAGGAAACCAGCACGGTAACCAGAGCAGAAGACAAGTTGCCGTATTACAGTCAGACAGCGACTCAGACATAAACTGGCAAACTATGGTGCTGCCCTATATTGAACTCAACGTCAGAGACACTTCAGATATTAATAAACATTTTATTGAGTTAATATATTCTCTTCAAACAGAGCCGTAGTGGGTGAAAGCAACCATGCTGTACGGCATACCTTAAAATAAAAATAAAGAAAAATATAAACACAAATGAAAGTGAAAATGAGCAATACAAAAGAAAAGTGAAATAAATGAAACACAGTGAAAGCATTAATAAACAATAAAATACCTGTTGAAATTCCAAAAACATATATATAATCGCGCCCAATAAATCCAATACATGGCCCAAAACTCTAACACTGTGTAAATACTCCACGGGTCCATGTTGCTGTACAAGCCCCACCTCCCCCCATGAAATAACCAATAACAAGCACACACATTGCACAACAAACATACCTATCCAATCACAGCAGAAAAAACATTCAGTCACAACCTAACATTAAGATACACACGCAACCACACATGCTAGAACTGAATAACATGTGGCCGAACACACAGAAACAAAATAACACAGACAAACAAGAACTACTTGCAAACAAAAAAAAGTAAACATTACAAATAATTAATCGAGGCCCTATTGTATAAATCACACACATGATGTGCGACTTGTGGCATACGGCAAATATTAGCACTCGTGCAGAGTGAACTGTGGTAATATCACTTGTGGCTTTGCCACACATGATATTATCACAGTTCACTCTGCACTCATGCTAATATTTTCCATAGAAACAAATAATTTGATGGCAGATGAGGACCGCTTGGCAGAGCCGTAGGAAGGCATTTTGGTGCCCTGAGCAAAAGACTAATTTTGCGCCTCCCCCTCAGAAAAGAGGCGGGTGTCTGTGGGCTGCAAGGCCCCCAGAAGCTCTGGGAGGTTTACATGCTCTTTGGTGGGTTTGGGGGCTTTTCCGAAGAAAAACATACTTTTAATACAGAAAAGTAAAATCTTAAAAAATGCAATCTTTGAGCATGAGCAGACAGACAATATTTAAGAAGTGTGTAAACAAAGGGAAAACTAAAATTGAATTCTCTTCTCAAGCCTTGGCCCTGCCTATCTCCTCCTTCCTAGATACCCACATCCAGTATTGCAGCGCCTTTCCTCCAGCTTGTTCCAACCTCACTCTTTCTCCACATTTGTTATGCCATATTGCTCCTTCCATGTTTTTTAGCAGTTTAGTAGGTGTATTTGTTGTCTGCATCTGCACAGCATCTCCCTCTGCTGATTTAAAGCTGCCTAATTTTTTAAATCATTCTTTAAACTTGCTCCCTGGTATCCTAATGCCCTCCTCAGAGGGTTGAGGGCCATCCAGCTTGAATAGCTTTCAATCCATCCAAGAGTGGCTCCAATATCCCAGACACCCTATCCCTCCTGCCTATACCACTCCGTCAGCCATGAGCTGAAGTGAGCAATTGGATGAACCCTCTTCTAGTTCTCCCTTCTGCTCAAACTGGCAGAAAAAACTCAGAAGTGAGTGAGGCAGCTGCCAGCTTGGATGTCCCCCACAACATTTCTAAAGCTATTCTTAACCTCCTCTAGGAGTCTGCAAACCAGGTTATCGGTGCCTAGTAGGACTGCTTTCCACTCTATTAACAATTCTTTCTACCCTGTTTACGTCCCATCCAACCAAAGCCCCAGAAGGCATCTAACCTTCCTGTCCCCTGCTTCTCTGAACCCACTACCCCCTCTGTCCTCTTTATGATGGAATCACCTATCACAAGCTCTTTCCTAGCACTGTCTTGCCTCTTGGACTCCGATTGCATGTAAGGTGTACTCTTAAGCACAGACCTGATCTCTTGCATACCTGCAGGGTACGGCCTTTTCACTTGGGGGACCAGACGAACCAAACTGCACATGAGGGATGAATCTGTTTGCTGTTGCCACCTCAGGGTCTCAGTCAGTATAGACCCTTCTTCCCCCATCACCCCTACCTACAGTAGGTGTGGCATGGTGTGCAGTGGAAAGGAGTAGTGGCTGCTTGCACCAGTGTCCACTGGGACTCACTATAAAAAGGTTAAGTTCATCCTTTACTGCACCCAGCTCCACAGTGAGTGCTGCAAACCTGCACACCAGGCAACATCACTTCCTCTTGAGGACTTTCCTGAAGATGACTGCACGACGGGTGCTGTGGCCTGTGATGCCTCCTTCCTACCCTGTCCCCCCATAACTCTCCACATCCTCTCGAATGACTCCCTTATGCCCCTGCTTTACCTATTGACATAGGGTCCCCATCCCTAGTGCTTCACTAGTGCTGCTGAAGTTGTTTCATGGGCAGAGACCCTTTTATCAGGGGCTATCCCAGACAGGATTTCTCTAGCAGTCACTTAAAAACCCATAATCTTCACCCTCTCTATCACTATTCTGGATATCTCCTTACCCTCCTATAATCACCCTGTCCTCAAATTATTTTGTTTGCTGGCACCATACAGAAATCACAGTTTCAGTCCTTCCTGCATTCCCACAGGATGCCCAAGCATGTATAACAAAGCTCCTTCAGTAAGAGGACCCCGTGTCTCACTTGTGTCCCTTGATCTTTTTTAAGCATAGTCCCCTTAAGACTCCCTGCAGATTAATTATTTTATTTTTAATACCACTAATACCCCCCAGACTGACACACATGAAGAAAGAAGACTTGAGTTTCAACTGCTTTATTTTACTTTTTTTTTTAACTACTAATCCCCCCCCCCACATACACAGAATAATTTTTGTTTCTGTAAATACTGCTGCCTGCTGATTTTGTAGTAGGGTCTGGGTCAGACTCAGGACTGACTCGGAAGGTGTGAGGCACCGGGCTTTTATTTTAAAGAATGCAGCCAGCCTAGGCCCCAGCCAGCAGACTTGGTTACAAAGGCAGTGCAGCCAGCAGCACTGAGCAGCACAAACTAAGTAACTACTGCTGGGACACCCGGGCGGGATTAGGAAAGCAGCAAGTGTGGGGCAGGTAGCTGGCAGGCGCAGCCAGGCCAAGCAGCCTCCAGGCTTAATCGGGAGTTGGCAGGAGTTGGCAAAACAGGTGGATGGGGCAGCTGGCAGGGACCTGGAATGGAGAATCAAGAATCATTGAATCAACTTTTGCGAGGTGGAAGTCCGGGACCGTGTATGTGGAGAACAAGATGTTGTTTTCTGTCTTGTAAAAATAAAAAATCACCTTGGGAGTCAGCAAGAGGGGCAGGCGACTGGGACCCAGGGCCAGACCAGAAGGAATCTCATCATTCACAAATGATCGCTCAGCCTGCCTCAGAGGGAGGATGAATGAATCAGGGGGAAGGGGCCGGAATGAGGGAGAACAAGGCTGCGCCAACCAGTCAGTCAGTACAAGGGTCCACTCCAAAAGCAAAGTAAAATGGACAAGTTATACACAGCAGCCAGCCCTGAGCCAAATTATCCAATCCTATATATCCTAGGCTAACCCTTTGCCAGCTTTGAACGAGGAATGATCAGTAAGTAGTTTTTACTATTTTTTCAACTCCTCCACGCAACAAACAGATCATCATCATTTATTTAAATAGATGGATTACAGACATGGAAGGAAGCTTCGTTCTCTTGTCTGCTACATGCTGCTACACCAAATCAATTTAAACACTCCACGCTCTCTCTCTCTACTATACTAGTCACTCTCTCGCTCTCTCCTTTACTCCAGCTCTCCTCTAACCACCTCTGCTCAACTGCTCTGCCACTCTAACAGCGCTCTGGAGTCTGCTGCTTACGTTACCTTATGTACTTCACTTGGTGCCAGCCTGCCCCCACAGACAAACTGTCTGCTCTGTATACCACATGATTGTTCTTCTTGCTGCAGCAACATATTATGTGACCACCCCCCCCCACACACCGACTTGCTGGTCCACGGATGTGCCCTGCTGGCAGCAAATAGTAATTACCTAAAGAAAGTAAAAAAAAATTTAAGTTGCAGCTCACTTTTTCAAGTTAATAATAGAGTGAGCTTCCAGATCAAACTGCGCTAGGAGGCTTGCGCCCAGGCATTGCTTCGCCCACCCTTCCTACTGGTGCAGCCAGGCCCACCTAGTCTTCCATTTCCTTACCTAACGGATAAGCTGCAGATCCTAGTTAACCAACAGCCTACTTTCTCCTACCCCCACTAGAACTGCCTTATGTCTGTCCCATGCATTCTTGAACTCCCCCACTGTTTTTGACTCTACAACTTGCTCAGAAAGGCCATTCCATGCATCTACAACTCTCTCTGTGAAGAAATACTTCCTCACTTTACCTCTGAGCCATCCCCCCTCTATCTTCAAATTGTGCCCCTTTGTTCTTGCACATCTCTTTTTCTGAAAGATGCTACCCTCTTGGACTTTGTTGATTCCCTTAAGGTATTTGAAAGTTTCTATCATGCCCCCCCCTCCTTTCCTCAAGGCTATACATCTTAAGCTCCTTTAGTCTTTCTTCATATGTCTCCTGGTGAAGACCCTGCACCATTTTGGTTGCCCTCCTCTGGATAGCCTCCACCCTGTCTATGTCTTTGCGGAGATGGGGTCTCCAGAACTGTACACAGTACTCCAGATGTGGTCTTACCAACTGTCTATACAGAGGGCCAACAACTTCCTGTTTTCTACTGGTGATACCTCTCTCTATGCATCCCAGTATCCCCCAGCCCTCCTTACTACCTTCTCACATTGCTGGTCTGCCTTTAGGTCATCTGATATGACTACCCCCAGGTCCCTTTCCATTTTTGTTGTTGTCAGCATCTCACCCCCCATTGTGTACTTTTCCCCTGGGTTTTTGTTTCCCAGGTGCATTACTCTGCACTTCTTTGCATTGAATTTAAGCTGCCGTATATTTGACCATTCCTCCAACCTTGCCAAGCCATATACCAAAGTCACTCATCATGTATCCCTTATATACATACATATATGTATACATTCATATATAAAATGGACAAAGAAATCCCTGTGTCATGATTGGCTGAGACTTGGTTCTAGCCATTGCAGTAAGAGAGTGCCACCACTGGCTAAAACAAGTCCCTGCCAACCAGGGCAACTCATAGAATTCATAAGCCACCTATTTCCTAGTTTTCATCACAAACATAGCTACAGCCTTTACTCGTATATAAAAAACCTCAACTAGGCCCTAAAAATAAAAGTCCATTAAATTAAATAAGTAAGTAAATAATTTAATGTTATTTACACTCATGAGCCCCCGCCCCACACACATACACACATTTAAAAAATCAAGTACTAGTCAGAGTTTCCATTGCTGGTGTTTCTTTGATAACCATGAAAACCCCCACCTATCTCTACCACTTTGCCAGAGAACTCCCTGCTCCTTACCTGGCAACAGATAAAACTGAGGTTCTGGCTCCACTTCAGGCCTGTGTGTGTGTCTTTGTTTGTATGCCAGTTGAGCTCTGAAGAATGTTGAATTCATGTGTTCCATGTTACCATTCTGTGTGTGTGTGTGTGGGGGGGGGAGCATTTTCCTACTGGAATAATGCAGAGCTTTGAATTCTTCTATTCCATGGAAAACAATCACACAATGCATTGAGTGTGAAGAAAGACAGATGATTGACAGGCAAAAAACATATGTGGAAGGACCATTTTACATTATTTAGCAACTTTTTAGTATTTTTTTGGTGACTGAAAACTTTTAGAATGTTCTTTTTTTTTTTCAAAGTTACCTATGAGACCATTTTATATAAGCAATAAGACATGGCTGGGTGTTAGTAGTACTGAGATATCCACACACCCAGAGGCTGAAGGCACTCTACCTGCAGTCTTGTGCCTTACTATACCTCTGGATATGCCGGTATGTCAGTACTACCAATATTATATTATAATATATATATATATATATATATATATATATATATATATATATATTAACATAAAGTTGTATTATCTCTAATTGAAACAAAATCATTTTCTCTTTCTTTCCTTCTTTCTTTCCTTCTTTCTTTCTTTCCTTCTTTCCTTCTTTCTTAAATGCAGGACACAGTAATCAAAGAGAAAAGGTGTTTATTATACTGTCAGAAGTAAGAAGATACTAGCAGAAACAGAAGGTACACAAAACCATAGAGACAGAATGAAAATTACATTTATTTGATACAGATTTTTATTACAATGGTTCTATAACTTTGAACATAGGTTGAAAGTCTAAGAATATAATCAAAGAAGAAGCATCCAACACCACTAGGAATTCAGTAATGGTTCTAGCAGGTTAGTTCCTCCTGCATTTTCAACTCTGTAAAGGAAACAAAATACAACCTCCAACTCTGAAGAAAGGATACACATGTCCTGAAATGCTAGAAATGATATTAAATGAGAAAGGAAAAGGGACTGCTATAAACAGAATGTGAAGTTTAATATGCAAATTAATTTTTCTACAAGAAATTAAAGATGGATGGGCATAGTGAATAAAATAACCATAGAATAAAGTTGTGTGGGTTGAGTGCCTTACTACCATTTTTTAACTGCTTATCTCCAGACCCCAGAAAGGCCTCCCCTCTATTCTGCTAGAAAAGCTGATGGAATATAAGGAACCTGGTAAAAAGATTGTCAAAACAGGGTAAATGTTGGCCATGACCCTGGGGAAACTCCCCTACTCTTCTTCAATTAGGGCCATGGGATCTTTAACTTCCACCTGGACAATGACCACAGATGGGCAGAAGGGACCTTGGTTCAAAGTCTCATTTGGAGGAAGCCCCCTCAACAATGAAGCACCCCCTTCATACTGCCCTGCAGTTTCAGGTATGGATTTTCACCCAAGTACCTGGTGTGGGGCTAGAACCCATTACCCTTAAATCTTCAGAGACAAGTGTGCTACCTACTAGGCTACTGACACTAATTACTATATTATGACCTTCAGCACAGGGGAGAAGAAAAAAACCCTTGTGGTCTCAAGTTGCCATCCCTCCAAACTTAATTTGTATTTAATTATTAAAACCCTAAAGGTGGGTGCCCCAAAAAATGCATGCTGCTTCATGCCAGAATAAAGTCTTCTGGATCTGCCTTGTTGCTGAGGTGAGCACACTTACTACCAAGCCACAGACACATCTTACTGTACTATGACCTTCAGCATGGTCAGAAGAGGAAGAGTACTCTTCCTGTGGAAGAAACCTCTTAGGATCCAGGGTCACCATCCCTCCAAGCTTAATGTATATTTAATTATTAAAACCCTAAAGGAGGATGCAAAAAAAACACAACATGCTGCTTCATGAGGGAATGTTTTCTGGATCTGCCTTGTTGCTGAGACTTGTACCTTCCTGAGGTGTTACAGAGCATAGCTCTGCAACAAAAGAAACCTCAGCTGCTGGGGCTTCATTCTTGGAGGTGCCAGGACTTGGCCCAGCTAGAGAAACACTGGTTAATGAAGCACTGAGCAGAAATAGAAGACTGATTGATGACAGCTTCAGAAACCATGTGTAGAGGAAAACATAGGTAGATGGTAGGATGCTAAGGAAAGTATGACATCATGCAAGCTGCAGTGGTGCAAGAACACTGCTAGGAAGGTTTGGGAACAGTGAGATGTGAGAGACCATTCAAAGGATAGAAGCTGCCAGCATACTAACACAGAAACTGTTTTTATCTTTCTATATCAAAATCTAACATGGAGTTTAGCAAGAAAAGAGGGTTGGCCAAAGGAGTAAAATCTGGCAAGGGAAAAAGATTGACAATATAGACTCTGTACACCTCCTACTTTTTAACACTGAGGCCTCTTATCCCCTGGCTAGAATAATTCCTGAGACAAATGAGCTATTTCTAATGAATGGTTTGTTTATTTTAGAAAAGATAAAGTAATCCAAGTTTTACCCTTAAAGAAACTGCCTCATTGACCAAAACTATAAAATATCAAAGGGCAATATCTATACTATATGTACAGTAGTCTTATTTCTTATATTTTGCATTCCTTAACCAACTAACATAAGAACTCTAACTGTTACAGTCTTACAGTTTTAAGAATACATAAAAAGATTTTGATTTTATTTGTAATTCAGTGCTTGATAATAACTATTATTGATATAGTTAATGTCATGCAAGCATCTCAAAGCTCTTTACAATCAACACAGAACTTAAGCTGACAAACCACAAAAGAGCAGCCATCTTTCAGGTGCAACACAGCAGTCATTCAATAAAAGCACACTACACAACAGTTTCTCTCTCTCTCTCTCTCTCTCTCTCTCTCTCTCTCTCTCTCTCTACCTAGGTGCGAGTCAACTGCCAATGAAACAGGTTAATCTGTTGACAGATTAGTAAATGAAGACTTTGACAAGGACACTGGGAAAATTCCCCTGGTGTTTTCAAGAAATGCCATGGGATATTTGATGTTTTAGACTTATATATGCAAAACACAGTTATTTGATCCTTCATGCGTCAAAGGAAAAACAATCATTTCATAAGATCTATAATTCTTGGAACCAAACCAGAGAAGAAAGATAATCAAGAACTGATCCCATGGATTAATTTCTCAGTTTGAAATAATAGTTATATGCTGCAATGTAAGAAGGAGCAGAAATATTGAAAAAGAAGTTAATCCAAATAAATGTATCTAATTATGAGGATTTGTTCCAAATTGCAAAATTATGGAGATGGAAAAATTAAACTCTAAATTACACGGGAGAAACAAAATTAAAATTATGGAATATATGACTTTAATAAAAAGATCAAAACGTTAAAGGGAAAAAAAACTTCAGGTTTAAAGGGGTTTTGGTTAGACTTATATTCTAGGCAAAAATAACTAGAAAATTCTAACAAACCTTTACCTTTTATGTACAAAAAAATGGATTATAAAAGCGGAAGATAGAGGCATGAAACAGTGTAAGAATGTAGAAAAAACAGGAGCGTGAGATACAAGCCACAGCACAAGAAAAATATGATTAAGAAGAAGGACTGAAGTGAGTAAGCTCTACACAAATGCAAAAAATAAATCAAGCCAATTTAAAAAAGTCAAGCATAATACAAAATAAGTGTTCCAAAACAAGTTGGAATTCTGTGGTAGTAAAGGTGGTCTTGCACATATGCATTTGTTTCCAAACTTCCAAATATTATTAATGTGCCTGTACCACTTATTTTATTTATTTATTTATTTGAATTTTGCTGACCGGGTAAGCCCACTGGCACTGGGAGGCCCTTTTCCAGGGGAGACCCAGAATTAATTACAGAGAAAGATCACAGACTGGCAAAATACAATAAACAATGGATAGGAGCAGGCAGTTATGCAATGCTTAAAATTAGTTACTGGGGCCCCATATTTAAAAGTCCCAGGCTACATCGCATAAGTGACTGCGCCATGAAACTGAGATGCGCTGGCACAAAACAATGGCATATTCAGAAGATGCACTGTGCGATGCGATCACGCATGTCCAGCTGGATATCTCGAACATGCATGATTGCACAGTGGGAGATGCACAGCACTGCAGGTGATCTGAGCCCTATGTGGACCATAAGGGAATGCACAATAGGCGGCCACCTGTGTGGTCTGCAAAATTGCAATATTCATCCGAGATATGCAAATGGCCTCATTGCACATTCCAAGAACATTCCCCACATGCACAGCTCATTACTGGAATGTATGCAGGCCATTTGCACACCCCAGGTATGTGCAGTTTCAGCTTTGCATGGTTACTCCACCACCCCACAAAGGTGAACAGGAGGTACTGCAGCCTAGCTGGCAGGTGTGATGAAAAGTTTGTGTGTGGGTGGGTGGACTGCATTGGCCTGAGTACAGTGCTATTACCAATAGCCAATTACAGGGTCAGACTGGGGTACAGGAGGCCCACCTGGACAGTGTTCATAGGGGCCCTCCTGGATAAGCAACAGGGGAGGGCACACGGTGAGACAGAGTCTGATCAGTATACCACATGCATGTGATACACCAGCTCTGTATGCAGCATACAGTCACCTGCAGTGCCCCACACACACCCATATGAGAGGAACATGGTGATAACTGCAAGGAATGGCAGTGTACAGTGGGTGACCAGGTACTTAAGTGGGTGGGTCCCACCTGTGTGCACCTATGGTGCACCACAATGGATGTATGCCACAGGTCAAGCCCTGGCCCATGACAGGCTGCCACTCATATCACCAGGCTTCCTGGGCACCATTGCCCTAGACATTGCCACCACTGGCTGGTGCCCTGCAGGCCACATCGTTGCAGGCTATGGCCCCTGGTACATGTGCTGCAGTGTGGCCATCTGCACCACTGGTGTGCTGGGGGAACACCCAACAGTATTGGCATGTGGCAGATGGGTGTCTACATCCTGGGTACAGTGTGGGGAATGGCTCTCTGGGCAGTGCCCATGGTGTGCCAGCACCTGTGGCTTTGGGTACTTCCATCCTGTCATGACTGCTATGTATGGTTGCCTGGAGTACATCCTGGCACACCTCCAAGAGCTATCTCAGGATGACCTGTCTGCAGTTCTGCAGCCTTCCTGTCGGTGGCTGGCCAATTAAGACCATCCTTTTGTGTGACTCACTTTGCGCTGCACATTTGGGATGCGCTGCACATTTTGGTTGAATATACAGATGCGCATCATATTCATGTACCTGCCCCCTTTTATTTTTGCAACGCATACATTATTTCTGCATGATAATGCATTCAGAAATGCACGACACCTCTCCCTTTTGAATACCGCATTTCCATGCATTTTCTGAGATGCACCTCACATCTCCATTTTGAGCAGTGCATCTCCTTTAAATATGTGGACCAAGGACTCTTTGTGGTTCACATACATTCTTACAAGACCTATTTCATCCATATGACACTAGTAGAGGGTACATAAAAACATATAAAGATTTTTTTTGTTAAATCTCCAGAACTGTCCTACCGTGTCTGGGAATGAACCAATAAGGACCTCACAAGACATCTGAACATACAGAAAAGAAGGTAAACAGAAAGGCAATTTTTTTATGTTTTGTTTTTCCAGGTAATAACAAAAGATAAAAATATTCTAAAAATATCAGCATTGAGAACTTTGGCCACTGAAAGATTGATTTTACAAAACTGGAATACACCTGCACTTGAGAAATTTAACAAACAAAAGTGGATTGATGTTTTTAAAGAAACAATGATCTTTGAAAATTTGTTAAATCATGTACAGCATATGTTCATAAAGACATTAATAGAAACACAAAAACATGGAATTTGACAGCAGGTGAGGACTGCTTGGCCCACGCAGTCTGGCCATTTTATTTCACTACCTATAATATCACCGCAGATCCTACTTGATCTCTGACCCCTTCCCGCTTTCCAATAAGATTCCCCTGTACCTATCCCATGCGTGCATGAAGTCCACCACTGTTTCACCACCTCTGCTGGAAGACTGTTCCAGGCAACCACAACTCTTCAGTGAAGAAGTACTTCCTCACACCTCGCTTGAATTTCTCCCTTCTTGCTTTATTGAGTGTCCCTTGCTCTCATACATCTTTTCCTCTGAAAAATATTCACCTGCTGTAATTGATTTACTCCCAAGAGGTATTTATTAGGTCTCTGTAATATCACCCCTCACTCTTCTCTCTTCCACTGTGTACCTGTTGAGGTCCATCAGACTGTGCTTGGAGGGCTTCTCATGCAGACCCTGAACCATTTTAGTTCCCCTACCCTGGACAGCCTCTACTCTGTCTATGTCCATCCTGAGATGTGGTCAACAGAACTGGACACAGTACTCCAAATGGGGTCTCATCAATGATGCAGTGGCAGCACCACCTCCCTCCTTCTGCTGCTGATACCCCTCCTTATGCACCCCAATATCCCACTGATCCTACCCACTGTCTTGTTACATTGCCTCGCCACCTTGAGGTCATCAGATAGGATTACTGCCAAGTCCCTTTCCTGTTTGGCAACTGTCAATACATCTTCTCCCACACTGTACTCTGCCCCTGGGTTTCTGTGCTCTAAGTGCATGACTTTGCACTTTTTAACATTAAAGTTCAGCTGCCATGCCCTTGACTACTCATCAAGTTTTCTCAGGTCTCTAATGATTCTAAATGGAATATACTGTTAGAATGTACGGGAGAGGCTTATTATTAACTGTGATCAACCAGATTACAGCCTTGTTATGCCATCGCTATGATGTCAAGTTGTAATTAACCCTGCTTGAGTACGTCATAGTGATGGCATAACATGGGTGCCATTGCCCATGCGCATCCCGTGGTGTTACCCTGCTAGCCCAATGAAGCCATGATCATCGCGGACCAACCAGATCATTTGACCGAATCACTGTGTTTAAATTTTAAGAAAGCGCTCTGCTTGCCCCATACACTATAAAACATAATGCCTGGGATGTGGTTGTTAACCTCGCTGAAATCACCTCTCATGGTTGCCAGGCCAACAGTAAACCTCTTGAGCTGTGCTCTCGAGGTTTTTTATGTTGTCTTGGCAACCGCTTGAGGAGATTATAGTGTGGTTAACAAACACATCCCAGGCATTATCCATTATATCCTTCCTCCCATCTGTGTTAATATGCAAATGTGGATAATGTTATTCTTATTAACTGCTTTACAGAATCCGTATAGGCTCAAAACTTATTAATATCATACACTCCATATTACAGAAGTGTTTTTGGGGCATAGGCCTGAAGCATCTAAGCTGGTCAAAACTAAAGCTGGACTTTAGACATAGAAGACTTAAGTTACCAGACTTCAACTAAAAATCACAGCCCACTCCCTTCTACAACTGGCATAGATGGCACCTTGGAGCACACGACAATATTGGCCCAGGCAGGCAGAATGTGAAGACTTGATCATGGGATGCCTTCTAGCCAGAGTGATTTTATTTGGTCCCTCACCAAAAAAGTCAGCTCACACCCCACCGTCTCACACACTCTGGGTATGGAAGAAATACATGAAAATTAGCAACTGGGTACTGACAAAGACAAAGTGCCTTCTCCTTTGGGACAATCAATGGCTGCTTATAGAGGGTAAACCGGTGAGAGGTGGGGAGTGGAAGAAAATGGTTATTTGCCATCTCTCAAGACATATTGCTCCCTACCCTATATACCTTGAAATCCTTTGCTCAATTACAGCATTAGTTCAGGATCCACAAGCAGCAAAACTGGAAGTACCTCCCACTAAGACATGCCTTGGGTAAGATATTGGGTCTGGGTCTCATAGCCCCAGAACCCAATCCTGTGGACAGGATCCTGTGGCCTTCTGAAGGTGGAAAGGTGAAGAGCAAAGATATATAGCAGCACCTTCTAGAGCCCCTACCATTATAACTTGAAATTAAAATTAAACTGGGTAGACCTGATTATGCTGTCTTTTTATGAATAACATATTTATATAGAAGTGATTTACTGTTCAATTTAACCAAAGAAAAATTGAATAAAAATTATATACGCTAAAGAGGAAAGTAACCAACAAGAGATCTGACAGACAAGTTGGTCCACATAATGGTGAGAAAACAAGCATTTGTCAATGCCGAATGTAGTCTTGCTGGCATTGGCATTGGTAGCTCAGGAGTTAGAGAGAGACGCATAATAGGAATGGCAGTGAAATACTGAACTGACGCCAACTCCACCCCCACCCTGCAGAGACTGACAGGCATTGGGATGTGCCTTTGGGTCATCGGCCATAACGCTCATGCCATTTCACCTCACCTTACCCTGCAGACACCGACAAGTGTCACGGTGTGCTTTGAGGTCTTCAGACCTTACACTCACCCCATTCTTTAAGGAAATACACTGAGATGGGTGCAGTATAGAAGAATGGGGTGAATTTTGGGGCCAAAGAGTCCAAGGCACACCTCGATGCCTGTCACTGGCTGCTGGGTGGGGGTGGAATGGCGTAAGCTTTACAGGTAACAATCCCAAGTCACACCCCTGATGCCTGTCAGTCTCTACAGGGTGGGGAGTTATGGTTGGAAATCTTAACGCTCCAGGCGTTTGTTGGTATTTTCACTCCAAATTTTCAACATGGGCTTTTTGTGACCCCACCTCATTAACAGTGGCACTATCAGTTTGTTAGCCGGAAGGTGATTTTGCACAACGACTGCGCCATTTGGTGCCGCAGGTGTGAAAACACATTTTGGGCAGGATGTGAAAAATGACAGCTATACTGTTCATGAGGAGGTGAAAAAAATGGCAATGTTGAAAATCTGGAATGAAAATAAGAAAAATTGGTGGTCAAGAGTGTGCATAGAAACTGCGCAACACACGCCTATAACGCAATTATTTTGGGGATTTTTTTAACCAAATTTTCAACATAGGCATTTTGGGACCTCCGCTCATAAACAGTGGCACTGTGATTTTGTTAATCTGTCCTGAAAGCTGATTTCCCACAGTGACTGCGCCATTGTGTGCCAGATGTGCGAAAACACGTTTCGGGCTGAATGTGAAAAATGACAGCTGTACTGTTCATAAGGAGGTGTGAAAAAAATAGCAATGTTGAAAATCTGGAGTGAAAATATAAAAAATTGTCAAAGTTACGAGCGTGCATAGAAACTGCGCAATGCACGCTCTTAACACAGTCATTTTTTTGAGTTTTTCACCAGATTTGCAACACAGGCTTTTTGGAACCCTACCTCATGAACAGTAGCACTGTCATTTTGTTAATAGGTTCAGAAAGGTGATTCTCCGCAGTGACTGCAAAATGACCTCTCGGGACCGAATAACGAGATGACAGTGCATGGGTTCATGAAGTGGAGTCCCAAGAACCCCATGTTGAAAATTTAGAGCCAAAATTCAAAAAAATGGCTGAGATATCCACCTAAATTGAACTCTCCCCCCCCCCCCATTGATGCCATTATACAGCTTACCGGCATTTCTTCATTTTGCAGTTCGACTTTGAAGAGTACAGACGTGTTCCCGCTCCACCAAAGACTGCAGCACTGGACCTCCAGAGGTAAGTATGGGGTGAGGATGGGAAGTGGGGAGGTGGGGAGGTGGGGTGCACAGAAGGTGGGTGCGGGCTGGGGGAAGGGGTGCCGCGAATAACAAGGAATCGTTTTCTGTTTTTTAGGTACAGAAAAAAAAACTAACATTGCAGACAGTTTTCTTTCTTTACAAGTGAAATAAAACAAATGTTGGGCACACTGGGGTGGGCTGCCAGTGTGCCCCATGACGTTCGCGGGGGGTTGACCACACTGGGGTGGGCTCCCAGTGTGCCACATAATGGGCATGGGGGAGAGGAACATGTCAACACGGTTGGCTTTGTGTGAGCAGCGGCACACTGGGGTGGGTTCCCAGTGTGCCTCACAATGTGGGGGGGTGGGGGACATGCTGAAACTGGGATTGCACCCCTGATGTCAGCTTTGTTTGGGGATTGTTTAACCAGGAAAGGCACGTAAGGGAGGCGTGTCAACTCTACCGCTGCATGATGAGCTTGTCTCCAATTGCAGTGGCACATTTCTTTCAAGTTGGTAGCACTTTACATAATTCTTGCATCAGAGCTAGCATGCTGGCTAATTGGGGAATGAGACGCACCTACTAAAGCATGCCCTGCATTCGCCAACACTGACACACCACTGCATTTCTACTACTACGACAAAATGTTGCTTGCACACATGCAAGACAGCATAAAAATGAGTATCCAAATGACACTTAAAGCATGCATGCATTTTAATGCTCGGTGAGGGGGGGTGCAAGTCACCCGCTGCTCCTCTGAGCCCCAGCCATAGGCAAGTGAATGATAAGGCAGTTTTGTTTTTCTGGCGCTCTATCACTAGGGCTTGATACTATATAATCAGATCATGGGTAAAATAGAAAGAGGAAAAAAAACATCAAAATACATTTAAAATGTGTTTCAGTTAATAAATACAATATTAAATAATGAAACTAAATAACTTCAAATTAAAGTTAAACTGGGTAGACCTGACTAAACAGGTCAAGTTTGAAGGGAGGTCTTAAAGGTCTCCATTGTGTGGGCACCTTTCAAATCTCAATTCAAAATCACACTCCAACACTTAACTCATTGTGAAACCATGGGCAACTCCCTTTACCTCCCTGTGCCTCAGTTTTCCCAGTTGTAAAATTAGGTGGAAGCAGGCCACCCCCACCATCACTGAAAACCATCACCACAACCTCTGACACACCGTGTGGATCTTGATTGTCACTCGACTGTCCCACCCTTCTGTTCTCCAAGCTATAAAAAGTAGGTAGAAACAGAACCCCAAGGAAAACGAGGTATTGTCGAATTTCAGGTGGAGTATCCAGAGTAAATCAATTATAAAATGAAATCTAGCCAAAGCCTTATAATGAACAACAGTGAGGAAGTAGACAAAAAGTAAGCACTGCAGCTAAGTTGCAGTACATCTTTTTCATAGCTTTTTCACATCCCATACCGAAAAATAATATATATTTCAATATATGCCCAAAAATATATTTTAAAGGTAGGTAGCCCACAGTAGTCAGGTACCACAAGGCTGGCTAGAGTTTTTATGAGTTTGATGGGACTACGGGGCAACCAAGGTGCAACATGTAATGATAACACTAACTGAAGCCATCTAAGAAACTCGCTGTCCACACAGACGTATCGAGGCAAGCAGTAGGGCTTTATTTGATCTCAAAAGACGCTCTTATTTGCCTTTGGTGTCACACATACAGTATCTGTTACTCCTTCCTGGCAGGCTGCTGAGGGAGAGAGTCTACCCTCCTGGTGGACCTCTGGGAGACCAGCATCAGCATGAGAGGGGAAAGCAAGTCTGGTCAGCCCCTGGCCTCCAGACAGACTGTAGTGGGAACAGCACAGAAACTCCTAGGTGACCGTCCTGCTCAGCCCTTGGTTTTACTTAATAATGATCACCGCCATGCTAACTTTCCCTCTCTCTGAACAGACTGCTGTATAGGAAACTCAGACTGAGCATCAGGGACCCATGTTCTGACACAAAGGGCAGGATTTTCCAAAAGGTGGACACAGCACTTGTGTCATACCTCTCAAGTGTCCCTCATTATGAGGAACATCCCACATTTCACCTCTCAAAATTGCCTTGTCATTCATTCGTCCCTCATGGAAAAGATGCTGTGCACAGACACTGTGCTGTAAATTCAGACTTTAAAGTAGAAATTAATAATAGTCTAGGATGCTAAATAAAAAATATACTTTGTACAAATAAAGGCAATGGTTTCCACAGTGTTCTGAACTTGTGAATGTGTCCCTCATTATGAGATTCACTGTCCCTCATTGTCCCTCATTTTGAGTGTCCATTTCCCTCATTTCAGTGACAAAAGGTTGAGAGGTATGACTTGGGTCCATATGTCAGACGCATGCTTCATCCATGCGGATGCGTCTGAATGAATGCATCTTTTTCACATACATCTGGAAGCATTTGTGACACTTCCCGCAGTTTAGATCAACTTCTGCCACAATGGGGGGACTCGTGTCTCTTTTTCAGATGAAACTGGGGAATTCCATCCTGAAAGTTAGACCAACATTTTGTCCAACAAACGGACACAATTCTATGAAAATCTTGCCCTTTTAAAGCCTTTTGTGCTGGAACTGGCTAATACTCTACAGCTGCTCCCATTTATCCCAATAGGGTGATTTTCCTCCATATTATATCTTCCCATGTCTGTGGTACTCCCACCACCTCCTTAGTGCTCTCACCACTCTGACTTTTCCAGTCAGTTCCTCCTAACACTGTCCTGCATCTGTAACACTGGAATAGTTAACACATTTCTATAGATATCATTATTTCTGCAGTCACAGCTGCATAAGATGTACTTTACCAGTCTAGCTCTCGTTCCTCTTGGAAATAGTACTTCACCCCCTTACTCCTTCCTAAAATGAGGCAACTACACCGGCACTCTTGGATACTTCATTGCTTGGTTTATCAGGTGTATCTCCTGTGAACCTCCTTCCTTCTTTCTGAGGATAGTCAATCTCTGTTCCCTTTCTGTGCTGGTCTGCAATCTGGATTTCTCCCAGGCAGGTCCTCTGGAGACCAAGACCCATGGGTTTACCTGTGCCACATCCCAGACCTGGAGCCCTGCCACTACTTCCATGCTCAGCAGGTTTATTACCCTGGCCCCAGCTTTCCAGAGGCCTGCCCCCTCCCCCAGCATGGGCTGAGGAGCTGCTGCCCCAGCTCTGCTCTTTCTCCAGGACCTCTCAACTCTCTCTGTAAACAGCAATGTCTTTTTATAGCCTCTTCTGACTCTGTTGTTTAAAGGTTTCTGAACACTCTGCTTCTACACTGTAACCTTTACCAGTCTCTCATTCTACCCTTGCAGTGGCTTTTGGTAGCCCACCCTGGGATAAGGGGTACACCCCCCCCCGACTACTTGTTGCCCACAACAAGTACTTCAACATGATTAAATACATGTTCAAATAACACTGGGCTGTATACACATTATTTCTAAACAAATTCACTGGTATCTCACCCCTACAGAGGTGAGTGATCAGGCCACCCACTCCCTGCCCCTGAGGAAGTAAGATACGTAGGGATGCTAGCCCGATGTTGTATATATGTTGTGGCTCTTGTAAATTATCAGTAACAGTCTGATCCTGGTGTGTGCCCAGCTCTTTTTTTTTTTCTCCGTTTACCCCAGCTAGAGCATTTTCACGGGCTGAGATGTGCATCTTTTCTGTGCTTTGCACCCACTACCTGTGCAGTCACAGACAGAGACCCCATGCACAAATTGATATGAGGTCCTTCACTAGTAGATAAGACACAAACTTGATAGTTTCTTGGGTACCCTTTACGCATGGGATGTTGGCAGTCACAGGCATCCTGGACTATGTCTTTACTCAGCGATCCTTAGCACTCTTTACCCATGAATATAGCCACAGCATGACCCAAACTTGTCATCTTTCATCCTTTACATCCCCTTACACCCCAATCTACCTCATACTATTCCCTTATTTTTGCTTCATCATTTTCCCTTACTACCCTTATCAGCCTTACACCAGTCCCTTACCTTTTCTCCTTCACTTCTCTTTACTATATAAATCTACATGACAGCAGGCCTGATGGTGGAGAGAGTTGTGGTTCTGGGTGCCTTATCTCCTGCCATGCCAGTGGCCCGGTTTCAGGAATGGGCGTGGGTCACCTGGTGGCTGGATGGGGAGGGAGGACTGAATTTTCCAAGGACAGCTCTCCTCCCATGAAGAGAGGGGGCATGCACATTCTGCTAGGCAGCTGCCACCTGGGGGATCCATCTGGAAGCACAGTGGGATGCAAAGGGAAGGAGTACCACCCGTTTAATGCCAAGAGGCATCTATATGCAGGCAGAGCTCGCACTGCATCATTGCATGCACCATGGGCACCAGGGAAGAAAAATATGGAGGAAAAACCCCAGCTGTTGCCTGATGAATGCATGGCCTCCTACAAGCCCCACAACAGTGCCTAGGCATCTCCTGCTCCTGTGTCAGAGAACTGAAAAAGGTACACAGTAAACCCCAGGGAAGACAGGGGATGGGGAAAGGGGGGGACCAATCCAAATAATGGCTGGTCGGCAGATGAAGTGGCAAAAATTACTGATAAAAAAAGAAATCTAGCTGGCCCAGTGGAATGGGGGGGGGGCTGAGACATTGTGCCTCACCTGCCACCACACCAGTGACCTGGAGTCAGGAGCGGATTTGGGTCACTGGGGGTTTGTTGGGGAGAAGAGAATCATGCATCCAATGGACTGCTCTCCTCCTCTGGGGGGGGGGGGAATGCAGATCCCGGTGTTTATCTAACATTTAGCAGTGGCTGGGAGTACAGGCAGCAAGGATCCGCAATGTGGGGATATGAGGATCGGCAGCCAGCGACATCTTATGCATGGGAGCATGCATGGGTACATCGGGACAGCATTGCACATCCGTTTCTCCAGGGAAGAAAAAGAGGAGGAAAGTGGCCGGTGCAGAGCAGTATGATAATAACCCCTTGCAGGCTCAGCACCCAGGCTACAAGGCCCTCTCCCGGGAACTGGATCCATTTTGTGGGTAGGCAGGAGCTGTCTACCCTGCCATGCATACCTCTCAACCTTTTGTCACTGAAATGAGGGACACGGACACTCAAAATGAGGGACAATGAGGGACACTGAATCTCATAATGAGGAATACATCCTCAAACATGGAGATACAAGCTCAGAACACTACGGAAACCATTGGCTTTATTTGTACAAAGTTTATTTTTTATTTAACATCCTAGACTATTATTAATTTCTACTTTAAAGTCTGAATTTACAGCAGTCTCTGTGCGCAGCATCTTTTCCATGAGGGATGAATGAGGGACAGAGCAATTTTGAGAGGTAAAATGTGGGATGTCCTATAATGAGGGACACTTGAGGTATGCCGCCACAGAGGGCACGGGATTGAGTGGAAGTTCCTGAGATGAGGCTGTGGGGGGGTTCAGTGGAAAAGAATAGCCTGAACCAGCTGGGGAGAAACAGAAACAGAAAAAAAATCTACATGACATCACATTGAACCCTTAACTTTTCCCCTTCACTTTCCCTTATGACCCCAATCAACCTTATACTAACCCTTTACCTTTTCCCTGTCACCTCTCCTAATCTACATGAAACCGGCCCCTTTCCTTTCCTCCTATACTTCCACTTACTACCTTAATATGCATGCACCTTACCGCTTCACGTGCCCTTACAACCCCAATATACATGACACCCTACCCCACATCTTTTTGCCCTCCCTTTCATTTACTACCTTAATCTACATGACAGTAATCCTGTACCTTTCCTCCTTCACTTGCCATTAGTACCCTCAATATACATGATACCTCACCCACTTACCTTTTCACCTTCAGGTCCTCTTACTACGTCAATATACGATACAGCACCAACACCATTTATTTTTCTCCTTCATCAACCCTTACTACCCTAATATACAACACCTCACCCTTTAGCTTACCTCCTTCACTTCCTTTTACTGCCCTAATTTAGGAGACACCCCACCCCTCACCTTTCCTCTTTCACATCTCCTTACCACTGTAATATACAGCACCTGGCATCAACCTGTATCTTTCCTTCTTCACTTTGTTGCCTAAACACTCTTAGTGTGTAGGGTAAATAATAATAATGCTAATAACACAGATTCTTATGTCTTCGGAGTCTGCCAAGAAACATTTGTAAACAAGCAAGAGTACTAATAAATGTTTATTATACTATTTACGCCAAGCATGTGACAAAGAAAATCACAAGGGAGATGGGTTTCTCACCACTCTCCTGAAGAATGTACATAATCTCCAGGATTGTAGGATCTCAGGTTTTCCAAGATCTCGTTCTCTCTCTCCCTCTCCTGAAGCTACAGTAGGCTGCAGAAGGCAATATACTACAGATAACAGCACAGCAACATAGATTACATCATAGTTACAGATATGGGAAACACTATGTATTGGATAATGACTTAGGAGACAGAATTACTAATGAGTATCATATGAGATAAATATGCTTCGGTTAGCATTATAGCTTGGATAAAGGAAATGCTGATGGGTTCAAACTACACGTGGCATTTCTTGCCTGTGTATAAGACATAACAAAGGATTTCTCTCTGTGTCAGCTTGCTTGCTTAGACAAAGAGAAGTGCTGACCGGCCACAACTACTTATGATTATATGAGAATATATATATAGTGTATATGAGAATATATATAGTGTATATTAGAATATATATATATATATATATATATATATATATACATATATATATATATATATATATATATATATATGTATTGTTTAAAATAATCACTGATGATCCCACAGAGTCATCTTATCAGTAATTAGGTAGATTATATATGGAATATATGTAAAAGACAAACATAATGCATTATAGTGAGGTATAATAGTCATGCATGAACTAATCCTATGAAGGATGTAAACATTGGCATATATGAGCAGCAAAGCACATTCCTGGCACTCATGCTTATATGATGGATGCCTAAATCTATATATTAGTGCAAAATAGCAGTATGACAGTATAATAAACCAGGAACACAGTGTGAGGTGTATGTGAGGTGTTAGGGGGCATAACCCAGGCATAACAACTTTTCCTTACTACCCCAGTATAAGACACCATGCTCCTTACCTTCTTCACTTCTTCCTACTACAGTACCCCAACTGACAGCCCACCAATTCCTTACCTTTCCTTCTTCACTTCCCTTCACTACAGAAATCTACATGACACCAAGCCCTTACCTTTCCTTCTTCACATCCCCTTACTACATCTGTAGACATTATACCAACCCCTTATCTTTCTTTTTTCACTTCCCCTGACTACTGCAATATAAACGATACTCCTGCTCCTGAGTTCTGTCACTTGCAAGGCTTCAGCCACTTGGTGTTGTCCAGGGTAGCATCCTCAGAAATCTCCACTCTTAGGAGTTTGCTGACCTATCTAAATCTCTCCTTTGGACCACATTTTCACCACAGCATACAGCTGCCTTTCCCCTTCCCAGGCTTCACCCTACTCTTAATCAGCCTCACTCACATCCCTCTGTCATGTCTCTACTTCACTCCACCACACTTTGATATATTATGTACTTCAACAGTCTCATTCATTTGCTTTGCATTCTATTGGATGGTATTTTATCTGATGAACATTGTGTGATGCTTAGGTATGACTGAAAGAAAAATCTATTGAACTGAAGTGACAACCATGCGGACAAAAAGACTGAAAGCCTAAAGGACGGATCAGACAAACAAGGCATTGCATACAACCAGAAGGACAGAATGAATGACAAGAAGGCAGAAGAACAGACAGATGCCTATAGTATAGACAGTAGTTAGACTGATGGGGGGGGGATTGGAATTGTTGAGCATATGAATTGTTATCCATACAGCTCTCAGTGCAAATGAAAAAGCAATTACAGCTTTTTATGCTCCAAAGCGAATCTTCAGAACTAACTCAATTTTCTCACCAGCAGCGAAATAATATAAAAATAATTTCCACAAGTCACTGAGGTGGGACGTAGAGGCAAATGCAATAGCAGCAACTGCATTTTCCTCAGACAGGTCTTGACAACAAAGTTTGTTTCAGTTCTGAACTGTCAGACTGGTTTTAGGGAGTGGGGCATACAGGTCACAACCCCCAGAAGTTCCAACTGCCTAGCCTCTTTTCTAAAATATAGGCAAATCTCTGGCTGGGGGGTGTGTGGAGGGAAGGGGGAAAGTCAGTAAGTAAAGTACGGGGTTGTGCCTGAAGTCTTAGTACCCACCAGTCTACATGAAATGATCTCAGCTGTGTTGTTTGCTGATGTATGACATTTTGTACTAGAGATGGGGTGGGAACCAGTTTAAGAAACATCTACCCCCTTCTCCAAACCCCAGAATCAATTCAGCTTATTCTGAGCTATTCTGAACAGAAGCAGACCATTCTGCCAAGGGAAGGTAAATTTGCCCCAGAATTAAAAATGAGAAATTAGCATTTATTTGCTTATTTTTAATGCTTGTAAACTGAATAGTGAATTAGCATTTTATTTAAAAAAAGTAAAAATCATGAGCTTTTTACAACCTTTTTTCAGTTCTGTTATCTCCTATGATTGCTATGACAAAGCACTTTGACTGCTTCCTGAATGGGCCTCCTTCATATCCATGGAGCACTTTCTTCTCTGACTCCTCAGGGATCCTGTAACATAACACCCTAACCACAGGCCTGGTACCCCAGAGGTGAAACCCTGCCTTTAGCACAAGACACTATGAATCCAGTCACCATCTTTGGGAGGGCCAAAAAACCTGAGGTAACCCCTGGAGGTAGAGGAAGTGGGCCCATCCTGTGTCATTTTATCCACTTTTCTTCCCTCCATCAGAGATCATGGGATTGTTGTATAGGTGCTGATAAGCCTGAATCACTGACACGTGTATCCTCCACTCGCACATTCCTACTGTAGGTTGCTCAGCTGCGCTGGTCCAAAAGGAACCCAACTCTGCCCCCCCAACCCCGAGAAGGAGAGCATCCTCTAGGATACTTCAGACTCCTTCTGCCAGCACTCTAGATTCCCCAAGCTCAAAACAGTAACACACATCACTGCCATTTTTCCAACTGTGTTTAGGTTCATGCCATACCTTTTGAAAGTCTGCCTATCCATTAGCAAAAAACATATCCTGCATTTTGTGTCAGAAGCTGAAATGTAAAATTGGGTTTGAACAAGGATTTGTTTCATTTTCAGATTCATGTCAACAGATCAAAAAAGCAGCTTTTTTGCAAACAATGGTGCAAACGACAGTTTCCTTTGGGATATTGGCCAGGGAATTGAAGAAAAAAAGTATAGATGTGCATCAGTTCTGGAAGCAAGCATTTTGCCAACAATAGATAGTTCAAAACATAAAATCTGTTGCAGGTTTTCACCAGAAGACAATTCAAATGTGTGGATTTGGTTTCATCTTTATGCTACAAAATTCTCATGCCTATCAAAACTTCTGTTACCTGTGCCTCTGGTAGCCCATAGCTTTCCAGTGGTGCAGGTGGTATTGGCAATCTGGTAAACAGAGGTCCAACTTGGACATTGAGCAAAATTTAACAGAAACATTCATCCATCATGAATTTCTGGTTCACCCAGAAATCCACTGAAGAAAGGTGTCACCTGAAGTGCAGATGTCAATAGCATACCTTAACTGAGATGTGACGCAACCAGACAATCTAAGGAGCAGCTCCACCAGATACTGAGATCTGACTCAGCCAGGTGATCTAAAGGAGCAGCTCCACCAGATACTAAGATCTGACTCAGCCAGGTAATCTAGAGGAGAAGCTCCACCAGATACTGAGATGTGATTCAGAAAAGTAATCTAAAGGAGCAGCTCCACCAGATACTGAGATCTGACTCAGCCAGGTGATCTAAAGGAGCAGCTCCACCAGATACTGAGATCTGACTCAGGCAGGTGATCTAGAGGAGCTGTTCCACCAGATACTGAGATGTGATTCAGAAAAGTAATCTAAAGGAGCAGCTCCACCAGATACTGAGATCTGACTCAGCCAGGCGATCTAAAGGAGCAGCTCCACCAGATACTGAGATCTGACTCAGGCAGGTGATCTAAAGGAGCAGCTCCACCAGATACTAAGATCTGACTCAGCCAGGTAATCTAGAGGAGCAGCTCCACCAGATACTGAGATGTGATTCAGAAAAGTAATCTAAAGGAGCAGCTCCACCAGATACTGAGATCTGACTCAGCCAGGTGATCTAAAGGAGCAGCTCCACCAGATACTGAGATCTGACTCAGGCAGGTGATCTAAAGGAGCAGCTCCACCAAATACTAAGATCTGACTCAGCCAGGTAATCTAAAGGAGCAGCTCCACCAGATACTGAGATCTGACTCAGCCAGGTGATCTAAAGGAGCAGCTCCACCAGATACTGAGATCTGACTCAACCAGGTACTCTAAAGGAGCAGCTCCACCAGATACTGAGATGTGATTCAGAAAAGTAATCTAAAGGAGCAGCTCCACCTGACTCAGCCAGGTAATTTAAAGGAGCTGGAGCCTAACTTACGACAAATCTGCACTCCTTCCATAGCATCTCTTCTGACTCACCTACTCAACTTCTCCTTCTCCCCAAGTCCTGCTAATATGGCCAAAGTTCTTCCACTCCACAAAGGGGGGATCCTTCCTCCTTTGATAACTTTTGGCCAATCTCCCTCCTCCCTTCTCTTGCAAGAGAAGCTTGTCTATGCCAGATTTCCTATCCTCCACCAATTTCCTCTTCCTGTTTCAGTCAGGCTTCCAAACGCATCACTTTTCTGTCTCCTACCTGCTGCATGTACAGTTAACTGATTTTATCTTCACAGGGATAGATCAGTAGCATATCACAGCTGTCATTTTCATTGATCTGGCCAAGGCCTTTGACTCAGTGTTCCAGTCACTCATCCTGGATAAGCTGAGTTTTGCTGGCCTCTCTGCTCCTTCTGTCAGCTGGTTCCATTCTTACCTCTCGAGACATCTGCAGTCAGTACAGGTTGGTAGTACCTTTTCACCTCCATTTCCCACCCTGGTGGGGGTCCAATAGGGGTCCATCAGAGGGCCCATCCTGTTCTCCATCTTCCTTAATGACCTCCTCTTAGCTTGTGCCAACTCACATGTACCTATGTATACAGATGACACAGTCATCTACCCCTCTGATCCCTCTACCATAGCCTTGGAAGGTCTGCCCCAGCACAACTTCCACAGTGCTAGTTACAATCAAACCAAGTCTGAATCAACACAAATAAAACTGTGTCTATGACCTTTGGCATCAGCCAAAAGCTGTCCAGACTTCCAATTTTGCCTATCTTCTCCACTATGGATGGCACCCCTCTAGAAGTGGTTCAATCCTTCAAGTACCTTGGTGTGTGGCTGGACAGCAAACTTCAGTTCTCTGCCCACAATTCCTGCCATCCATGCCAAGCTCCATCCTAAACTTGGTGCCTTGTACCGCAATAAAGATTGTCTGTCTCCACAAGTCTGCCATGAGTTTGGCACCAAAATGGTGCTCCCGGTCTTTGACCATGTGGACATGGTCTGTGGTAGTGCTCCCTCAACCTCCCTGGCCAGACTTGAAACCCTCTACAACTCATTCTGCTATGTGGTTAAAGGGAAACCTCTGTCAGTAAGCCCCACACCTCAGTGTGTGGCACCCCCTGATTAGTGTTTTCACCCACTGTAAAGAAATGTGGGTACCTGGTTCTGAAGAAATTTTGTTTTATCTGGTTGATCCTGCCATCCCTCTCACCAACATTATGAATGGATCACTTCTGATGGTGCATCCCACAATCAACAATGGCAGAAGTCAGAGCCAGAGAGCAGCGGTGGGAGCACATATAGTGTCAGCTTATGGATGGAGCTATTAACAGGTATAGTTTGCCACTTAAGAGGTCTTTGTGCTATACTGAGAACTCTAAGTGGCAAATGGGAGCTGTTAATAGCCCTGTCCATAGGCTGACACTATACACACTCCCGCGGCTGCTCCCCAGCTCTGACGTCAGCTGCAGGTAATTGTGGGATGCATTGCCAGAGGTGCTCCATTCACAATGCTGGTGGGAGTGATGGCAGGATCAACCTGATAAAACAAAATTTCTTCAGAAGCAGGTACCCATATTATTTTAACAGTGGGCAAAAGCACTAATTGTGGGGAGCCCCACACTAATTGTTGCTCAGTTTATTCCTCTTTAGCTATTCTCTCCCTACCCTTATGTCGCCAGATCCACTGTGTATCATTCATGTCCCAATACTGGTTTGGGTCTCCTCCCTCTTATCTCTCATCACTCCTCTCCCTCCTCTCTCTTGCCTCCTGCTCCCTTCAATTTAGGGGATCCTTGCACCTTCACCATTCCTCATACCTGCTCCTCTGCTGGGCAATCAGCCCTTTCCTATCATCTTCCATCACTCTGGAACCAACTACTCTCTTTCCTCTGCTTCACTGTCTCTCCTGACTCCCTCAGGTATCACCTGAAACTGCTTCCATCCTCCCTCACTCCTGTTTTCCCTCTACTTGACTGTTCCCTTGCATTTGCCTCATACCCAGGGGTAGGGGAGGCTGAAATGCCTTATTTTGCTGCTTCTACCTTGATTGCTTATTTTGCATTTACTCCTGTAATTATTCATATTCTCTGATTGTTCTTTGTTATAACTGTGAACTGTGTGTGAACTGTCTGTACTATGCATTTTGTATAGTTCTCTTCCCCAGGGTCACACCTGGAAACAAGCCTTGGTTCAATATGCCTTTCCCAGTCCCCAATTTTCAAATAGAGATATAATCTAAAGGAATAGCTCCATCAGATACTGAGACATGACTCATTCATGCGATCTAAAGGATCAGCTCCACTAGATACTGAGATGTGAATCAGCCAGGTGATCTAAATGTAGCCCCGGGTGCCGTATGCCAGTGGGCTTATTCCCCCCAGCTGTCTCTGATACCAGGCAAGGGGCCTGGGACACGCTGTGGTGACAACTGGGGGTTCATTCCCAGAAATATTGATAATAGTGCACTGCCTCCACCCAGAGTAAAGTATTAGTAGGCCAGGTATCTGCTCGGTACAGCCCACTGGGATACTGTACCTACCCACCTCCCCAACCAACCACTCTGCACACTGTCTCCCAATACCTTGTTCCACCATAAACCATATTTCTCAGCAGTAAGCACATGCAATGAATTTCACTAACACAGCAGTTTCAACCAGCGAATACGCAGCTTTATTCAGAGGGTAAGGAGTAGGGAAAGGGATACCGGGACATAAGGTAGCTGTGAAGGAAAAGGAAAAGTTAGTAAAATATTGCAATAGCAAACATGTGTGGCCCATAGGCCAAGCCCTCCCCCACTGGTACCAGTACTGTCCTTATGGGTACCCACTAGGTGCAAGTCTGATCGGTGCTGCAGGTTGGCCGGCTGTTGGGGCCCTGAAATTGTAGAAACCTCGGTTTTGAAAACAGACAAATTTCCCTTTCCCCCTCCCAGGAACCAGGTCCTGGGCACCCATGGTTTGTCGGTCTCAGCAATGGGAAAAATGGAGCTCCTTGAGTTAGTGCAACAACAAACACCGGCTGGCCAAGATCCCTCTGACTGGATGGAACTTGCTTGAGGATCTTGCACCTGGTCACCTTGATTGTTGATCTAGCCGCTTGTCAACTTCAGCCACTTCTGGCCCATTGCACAGCACTGTGGCAGGGCAGCATCAGCCCCAGAAGGCCCAGATCCGGGAGTGGCACCATAGCCCAGCTCTCCCAATGGGTCACAGGTGCCCTAGCACCCCAGCAAGTGCTGGTGACCTCCTGAGACAGTGAGTCCCACTTGGGAGGGGTTATCAGGTTCCCTTCCTGGCTCTAGGTGAGTACTCCCAAATGGTAGGTGCCCTTCTGCAGTCCCTGCACCGAGTTTTAGAATGCAAGGTTTTCAGGCAGTCACTCCAATAAAGTCCAGTTCCAATTTGAGTGGGTGCTAGCCTCTATTTCGATAAGTGCAAGTGCAATTCAGCAGGGGGAAACTTGGCTACAACAACAACACCCTGCACACCAGTCCACACTTTCCAGTTTAGCAGTTTCCACAACCTTTTCTTTGGCTGCAGCTAGGCCTCAGCTCTCAGCCACTATAACTAGTTCACACAGGACACACACAGCCTTCAGCTAGCACCCCAATGACCAAAGATGCTCTGCCTCTTCAGTATTTCTATTACAGACCCACAAAAGCAAACGACTTCTCAGCCCTGACTGTAGCACTCTGATAATCCGCACAGTCTTCTCGGCTAGTTCAACTTTCCAGTGCAGGGTTTCTGCAGCATTCAGTCTCTCCAATTAATAGCAAGCAACTTCTCCATACCTGGGGAATCACAGTTCAGTTCCTTTCTCTTTCCCCTTCTGTATCAGTTCAGCAGCAAGTATCTGGGGAATCAGTATCTCAGCTCAGGTTCTCTTCTTTTCTTTCCCCTTTCCAAGCCACTTCTGCTAACAGGCAAATCTCCAAATGGGGGCCTGAGAAAGCCCCTGAAACTCAAGGTCCATTCTCATAGAACAGTCCTGACTCGTACAGAGCCTGGGAACAGACTGAAAAATACCAGAAGGTCCACACAGTATTAGCCAAAAATCCAGAGTCCCGATTGGCTGTTGAAGACTTTCAATAATCAATAACCATAGTGATCAATATTTCCTGCTTGTTTATTGGGGCACGATCTAGGGTCCTGAATTAGTCCCATCCTTCTCCCAGGAGAACCTTTCCGGCCAGTTTGGGTGCCTAGATCTCTGATTGGCTGCAGTACTGAGGTTAAGTGTCACAAATGTGTCAGCTCCCATTTGTTTACTTGGAGTCCCTTTCAGTTTTATACTGCCTCTCCTCTTCCAGAGGCTGGTGCAGACCAACACAACCCCTCACTTACACAATCACCCTACCAGATTGTAGCTCCCACTGCCCCCTGTCAAAGGAGCCCCACTCTTATCATGTTGCTCCCAGCAGTTTAGCTGTCACTGCCACTAAAATTCTGTCCCCCCAGGCAGCAGACTGCACTCATCACTAATTATGGGGCCGCTCATTAATATTCATAACCCCTGAGCATCCCCGTTGTTCAAACTACTGTTTCATTAATGTTACAGGCTTTTGCTTGATCCCCTTCAGGTCTCCAGTCCCCAAGAACACCAGAAGGAGTACCAGGACCATGGACCAACTCCCTGTTTCCAGACCACAATGGCAGTTGGCAACATCAAAGCACCTAGGCGCATACATGAGTGCTGGCTAAAAGAACATACCAGGAGCTCATGACCATGGACTTACATCCAAGGGGGCAGAAAACAGCATACTGGTGGGAGGGAGGAAAGAACATGGAAATACCCAGGGGTGCCAGCAAAGCAAGAAGAAACTGGGGCAACTACATGTAAACCCCCAGAGGGGGGTTATTTAAAGGAGCAGCTTCACTATACTGAGATATGAATCAGCCAGGTGATCTAAGGGAGCAGCTGCAACAGATACTGAGGTGTGACTCAGCCAGGTGATATAAAGGAGTATATCTGCAGAATATCACATAGATGTGCCTGATCCAGTTGACTTAAAGGAGCAGCTGTACCAGATAATCACCTAGATACAGTAGTAGCCACAGACATTGCCAGCTATTTCCAGATATTTTGCGAAATTTCTGAAGAGTTTTTCTCTGCTGCCCCTACTGTGGAAATGCAGAAAGCAGGAGATATTTCTGGAAATATCACAGAAATTTCAGGAAATAGCCAATAGTGTCAGTGGCTGCTACTGTATGAGTTAGCCAGGGTGATCTAAAGGAGTAGCTGCTGTACCTCAATGAGTAACAAATTATTGTAGTAGTAGTAGTAGTTGTGATGTAGACAGCCAGTTCTGAGTGCTGTATCATATTTTTTTTTATATAAAATGTATGACTGACTGTCTCTGCTGGAAAATCTGATGCTCTAGGAGGGACCTCAACCCCCCCCCCCAGTTTTCAGCTGACAGATGCAAGCTAAAAGAAATGCTGACAGCATGTGTATCACACACGCTCAGTTTTTAAATACGTGTTACCTGGCAGACCAAGAGCTAATTACAGAGTTGTTTAAGTTAACTTTGTTAAGAGGGAAATCATAAAAAAGGTTCATGACGTTGAAGAGAAAAACCCAGGATATTACGCAGGGGTGCGAGGTTGTAAATGTTCATATGAAGCCTGTGTGAGGAGGATGCAGCATGGATCAAAGGAGATGTCATGCTGAAGGATTGCAAAATTGATACTTTAAAAAGACTACTTTTTTTTATTAGACACATTTTTAAATATAATCTGACAGAGGAGGAGCTAGCTGACCTCACCAAAAAGGGGTTGGCCAATACAGTTGTTTAAGGAATAATTCTGTTTTTACAGAGACACACTTTTGCCTAGACTCTGACCAAGCAAGATCGGTGAGCACTTAAGCAAGTATTTAGAGACTAAGTACTGTAGCAGGAATTTTTGCACTGTTTAAACCTTGTTTCTTTTAAAAGATGTGTACGTCTTTTGATATAAGAGTTCTGTATTGTTGTGTTTTACATATTCTTAAATATTATAGCAAAATTCTTTTTAGAACTTACTTGGTCTGTCTTTGACTTCTTTTTATTTGTAAGAAAAGTACATGGTTATAGCAGAAAATAGACATAAGCTTGAATGGTAATACCAAACTGAAAAGAGAAGTGTTTTAAATCTGAGGTCTTTATTAAAGTTTTAAATGGTTCATCTCTGTATACCTGGTTGGGTGCCTGTAGGCAAAGATATCTGGCCCCCCGAAGACAGATATATCTGAGCCTGTGCATTGGGTAGGCTAACAAGAGGTTAACAGTTTCAATCCCTCCAGAACTTGAGACCAAAGGTTGATCTGAACTCACAAAAACAGACAAGAGGGTTACCTTGTCTGTTACACTGTTCACAAGACTGCATTCAGAGGTTGGCACTTTGGGAGTAGAGGGCCTGATCTGCCGAGTGGGTTTGTGACAGATTGGTTGGCAGCGGTGGCATTATTTTGGTATCACAAGCTTTATTGTTCTGTGTCAGCTGAGACCATAAGCTCTCTTGCAAAGAAAGAAAAAAGGCAGAGTTTTATTTTAAAAAGGAAACAGAACTATATATCACTTGGTTTACAGTCGAGTTCCTACCCATTTTATTTTTTTTCTCTAAAGTGCAGTCAGAGGGTCATGAAGGTCATGGGTTCTCGTCCCACGCTGGGACTGGACTTTCACCTCAAAATTGTTGGCATCCGAGTGCAGTATTGGGGGGTGCTGTACTGCTGGGGTGTGCCGTCTTTCAGATGAGACGTTAAAACCGAGGTCCCTTCTGCCCATCCTGGTGTTGTCCTAGTGGGTGTCCAGGTGGAAGTAAAAGAACCCAGGGCACTCTTCACAAAGAGCAGGGAGCATTCTCGGTGTCCTGGCCAACATTCTCCTTCCCATAAACTGGTTCATTCAATTATCCAGGCTGTGTGTGGGTGATGATGTGCGATATGGCCACCACCACACATTCAGTCACTTCACTACCAGTCTAGCATTGCTTGTAAAGCGCTTTGGGATACTGTGTATGAAAAGGGCTATATAAATGCGGATTCTTCTTCTTCTTCTTCTTCAGAGTAGCCATAGTCAGGGAAGAAGAAGATGGCTTCTGACTACAGCAGACACACTTAGATTACTTGAAGCAGTTGTGCGGGGACAGGGGAGTCCTGTTTGAGGTGACAGCCAAAAATCAGAACCTCATAGAGGCCCTGATGGTGGCAAATACCTAGAGCAGCGAGTCACCGACCATGACTGAAAAGGACAGCAGGGCCACTGTCAGTGAAGGGCCACAGCAGCAGAGGATGGTCACCAGTATCCTGAATCCAGAGGTACTCACACTGCAAATTGAGTTGCGCAGGATGGAACTGGAGGCAGGGCAACAATGGAGGGAGGCAGACCATGAGGAGCATGAGCACCAGTGAGCTGCTGAGGAGAAGAGAGAGCAAGAACAGAGGGAGGCGGACCGTGAGGCAGAGCGACAGAGGGAGGCAGAACGTGAGAAGCGTGAGCACCAGCGAGCTGCAGAGGAGAAGAGAGAGTGAGAATGCAGAGAGGCAGAGGAGAGGCGAGAGGAGTGCCAGTGGCAACACAAACTGGAGAAGCTACGACTCCGACCAACGGCACCAGAGCAGGTAAGTGGCTTGGGTTTAACTGGGACTGCAGGAATGGGTTACAAATTGAACTACAAATTAATAGCTGAGTTTAAGGAAGGGGAGGACATGGACGCCTTTTTAAATTCTTTTGAAAAAGTTTGTATTCAGGCTAAAATTCCTGGAGCTTCCAGCTATCCCCACTACTTACCGGGAAAGCTCAGGATGCATTGGTACAAATGAACAATGAGGACAGTGACGAATACAGCAAGTTAAAAGCTGCACTGTTAAAAAAGTTTGAATTAACTGCTGAATCATACAGAGCTAAATTCTGCAAGCACAGGAGGAGCCCTGATATGAGCTATGAGGAGCTAGCTACAAAACAACGTCAGTTTTTAAAACGTTGGAGGGAAGGAATTGAGGCAAACTCTGTTGATAAAACTGAAAATGTAATTTTATTAGAACAGGTTTATTGGGCTTGCCCAGCAGAGCTAAATACCTGGCTAGAGGACCGAGATCAAAAACAGTGCAAGAGGCTGCTGAACTCTTGGACCGCTATGCCAAGAGCAGACCTACTCTGAGAGCGAATGGGGCAGGCATGGCAGCACAGAAAGGGAAAAGCACACCTTCAGGGCAGCTAAAACCCCCTCTGCCTCCACCAAAACCAGTTAGCCCCAGGTTTCAATGAAAAGATTTATCTGAAGGAAGAAATGCATTTTGGCTGTGTAAGGAAACTGGGCATATTGCCAGACAGTGCCCCAAAAAAGTGAGCCAAAATACACAACAGGGTGCTATAAAGGCCAGCCCAGTAGTGCTGAGGGTTGAGGTGCTGGACGCCACACCTCGTGCTGTGCCGGTGACCCGGGTTCGGGAACGAGCCAGGGTCAACGGGGGTCGGAGGGGAGGGTGAAGGATGGAGCATCCACTGGACTGCTCTCCTTCCCCGGGGAGGGGGGAATGGCATCACCAGTGCTCTGGTGGCCTCTAGCAGTGGCTGGGGGTGAGTCAGTAGCACAGGCAGCCAAAGGGGGGGGATGTGCAGGGGCCGATGCTGGGATGGCGTGTGTGCGGTAGCATGCGCATGCCTGTCCCTTGGTATCATTGCACGCCTGGCACATCATAGGGTAGAAAACAGGAAAAACTGGCACTGGTTGTGGTGGCATGATGGTCGTCTCCGACGGGGAGCAATGGCTCCAGTACGGGGCGACACACTGGATCCTGGTTCAGGGGAAGGTGCGGGGGGCCCTCCGTTGCCCCACTGCAGGGGTAAGCCCCGGGGGTACTAGCTGTGGAACCTGAATTGGAGCCAGGGATCCCTGGAGATGGTGGCCGGAGACCTGAAGGGGATGCCAGGATGTGATAGAGGTAGGCAGACCAGGGCCAGAGGGAGAAAAATGATCAACAAAAAAAAACAAAAAAAACAGGGTGCTAGAAAAGAAGTGGGTTGTTTGTGTGTCCCTGAGAGTATGCCAGTGAACATGAGGGACAACATGCACCCAGTCATAGTAAATGGTGTACAGACGCAGGGGTTAAGGGACACAGGGGCATCCCTGACATTGGTAAAGGGGGATTTGGTACAGCCTGGTCAGCTTATACCCAATAAATACATAACTGTACAAGGGTTTACTGGTAAAGAGAAAACATTGCCATTCGCTAGTGTTCTCCTGGACTTGGGTGAAACAGGGGGAACTGTGCAACAGGTGGCTGTAAGCCAACACATTAGCAGTGGATGTGATCCTGGGTAACAATCTCCAGCGAAATTGGTATGTTGCAGTTACCCGTGCCCAAATGAAAGGGAAAGTAGTATTTTTTTGTACCAGGTAAGTGCACTAGACAAATCCTGCCTATTTTCAGGCACGACCCAAGGGAGGGGGATACAGATGAATGCCAACTGACCTTGAACCAGATTAAGTTGTTGGTGGTATTTTTAGTGAATAGGGAAATTTGGCCAGGACACCGGGGAAATTCCCCTACTCTTTTTGAGAAGTGCCATGGGATCTTTAACATCCACCTGAACTACCACCAGTCCAGGCAGATGGGATCTTGGTTTAACCTCTCATCCGAAAGATGGCACCTAAGAAGTGCAGCACCCCCTCATGCTGCACTACAGTGTCAGTACTGGGATATTAACCCAAGTGCCAGATGTGGGAACTGAACCCACAGCCCTCTGATCTCTCGGCTTCAGAGGAGAGTGTGCTACCTACTGAGCCACAGAAACCAGTGTGGAAACCACTGAGAGGCTGGTTCCCCAGCCTGTGTCTCCAGATTGGGAGACTGATAAAAAGTGGGGTAGAAATTTCCCCAGTATCAAGTAACCACACAGCTACAGAGGGTTACTCCAAAGAGGGAAGGGTGACCTCTTGCCAGAGGGTTGGGATTGACAGTGATCCTGAGGGCTCTGACGCTAGTGCTAGGGACCATAGTTTAGTGATGGAAGGGGATCTGTCCCATGCCTTGGGACTGTGTGAGGGGTTTGCAGCTGCTCAGAGGAGTGACCCTAGTTCAGAGAAGCTGAGGGCTTGGGCAGACTTGGAGGGCACACAGGAAGGTGACGGCAGACATAAGGTTTATTGGGAAAATTGACTTATGTATACACAGGCAGTATAGACAGAGGGAAGGATGCTAGGCAGGCAGCTTGTCCTTCTCCAGGGGTATCGTGAGCAGTTGCTCAAAATTGCACATGATATTCCTTGTCTGGTCATCTGGGAATCGTGCGCACTACACAGTGGTTGGCTCAGAATTTCTATTGGCCTAACTTCACCCAGCAGATGAAGGAGTATTGCAGGTCTTGTCACCAGTGCCAAGAAATAGGGAAGGTGAGCAAGAAAACCCAAGCCACCCTGATCCCCTTGCCCATAGTGGAGGAGCCATTCCAGAGGGTGGGAATGGATATTGTGGGGCCTTTAAATACCCCCAGCTTCTCAGGGAAGAGATTCATCCTGACTGTGTGGATGATGCCACCCAGTACCCAGAGGCAGTCACCCTATCCTCACTGAGGACAGACAAAGTGGCAGATGCCTTACTTGGAATTCTCTCCTGTGTTGGGTTTCCACAGGTGGTAATCACCGATCGAGGGGGTTCCTTCATGTCGGACCTGATGAAATGTTTATGGGAGAAGTGTGGGGTGATGCAGAGATGCACGACACCATATCACCCAGAAGCCAATGGACTTGTGGAATGATTCAATGGTACCCTAAAGTCAATGCCCTGGGCATTTGCTGAACAGCATGGGAGGGACTGGGAGAAATACCTTCCCCACCTGTTTGCATCCATGGAGGTGCCACAAGAGTTGACAGGATTTTCCCCCTTCGAACTCTTGTATGGACGCCAGGTACGTGGGCCTCTAGACTTGATCTGGGAGGACTGGGAAGGCAAGCACGCCACCCAAGGAACTCCCATAGTGGTTTACATCCTAAGGTTTAGGGAAAGGCTGAAGGAGCTTATGGGGACAGCCCAGAGCAACCTGGCAGCTGCCCAACAGAAACAACAGGTATGGTACGACTGCAGAGACAGAGCTCGCTCGTACATGGTGGATCAGGAAGTCATGGTCCTTATTCTGGTCTGGAAAGACACGTTGCAAGCTGAGTGGGCAGAACCATACAAAGTGGTTAGGAAGGTAAATGACGTGAACTACATTGTGGAGTTACCTGACCGTAGACAGACAGAAAGGATGTACCGGGTCAACATAATGAAGCTATATGCAAATAGGGCTGACATGGTGTTCGCAGTGTGTAGTCATGGGGTGGGGACGGATGAAGGAGACCCCCTTCTGGACTTGCTGGAAGACAGTAAGCGGGAGTCATCTGTGGAGGCAGTAAAATTGCCTCCCAGGCTGACCCCAGGCCAGATTCAGAAAGTAAGGGAGGTTTTAGTAGACTTTGCCCCCTTGTTTAGCGCCAAGCCTGGACTAACCCCCTTAGTGACACACGACGTGGAGACAGGGACACAGGCGCCCATATGGCGGACAGCATATCGGGTGTCAGAGGCTGTCCAAAAGGACATTAGGAGGGAAGTGGAGGAGATGCTGGATTTAGGGGTAATCCAGAGATCCCACAGCCCCTTGGCCTCACCCGTAGTCCTTGTACCTAAGCCAGATGGCTCAACTCATTTTTGTGTGGACTGTCGTGGACTGAATGCAGTCACTAACTCTGACGCCCACTCGATGCCCCGGACGGACAAACTCCTGGACAAGTTGGGAGGGGCGACCTATCTTTCGACCATTGACCTGATGAAAGGGTATTGGCAGGTAGAGTTGACAGGCAGAGCTAAGGAGAGGTCAGCCTTCATCACTCTGATAGGCTTATTTGAGTTTAAACTAATGCCTTTCGGAATGAAGAATGCCCAGGCCACTTTCCAAAGGTTGGTGAACCAGGTGTTAAATGGTGCTGAAGAGTATGCCGTGGTGTACCTGGATGACATTGCCATCTTTAGTACCAGCTGGAAGGAACACCTATCCCACCTTAGGGAAGTTATGGATAGGATACGGAGGACCAGGCTCACTGTCAAAGCCAAGTAGTGCCAGGTGGCCATGGGGGAAGTGGCATACCTTGGGCATGTGGTAAGCAAGGGACAGCTCCGTCCTAACCAAATAAAGATAGAGGTGATCCAGGCATGGCCCAGACCAGAAACCCAGAAGCAGGTCAGGAGCTTTCTAGGGACAGCAGGGTACTAAAGAAAATTTGTACCCAATTACAGTACCCTGGCTGCTCCCCTATCTGACCTGAAAGAAAAAGATGCCAAAGAAAAATTACCTGGGGCCCAGCCTGTGAGGAAGCCTTTACCAGACTGAAGGAGGCACTGTGCAGTGCTCCTGTTTTGACAAGTCCTGACTATAGCAAAACCTTTATAGTTCAGACGGACGCCTCAGATGTGGGTATTGGGGCAGTACTGAGCCAGACGTCTAGCCAAGGGACAGATCACCCAGTTGTGTACCTGAGCAGGAAGCTTCTTCCCAGGGAGCAAGCATACTCCACAGTGGAAAAAGAATGTCTTGCCATAGTGTGAGCCCTAAAGAAGCTAGAGCCATACTTGTATGGGCAGCATTTTGTGGTGCAGACTGACCACAACCCCCTGGTTTGGCTGACACAGATGGGGAAGAACAATGGCAGACTACTAAGGAGGAGTCTTGCTTTACAAGGGTATGATCTAAAAATCATACATAGGGCTGGAGCGAAGAATCAGAACTCAGATAGACGGTCTAGGGTCTATGAAGAATGAACTGCTTTGGGAAGCTCATCCCATGTAGGTGTTAGATCCCCCAAATTCAGTCTAGGTGGGGAGGAGTGTGACGTAGACAGACAGTTTTGAGTGCTGTATCATATTTTTTTTTATATAAAATGTATGACTGACTGTCTCTGCTGGAAAATCTGATGCTCTAGGAGTGACCTCAATCCCCCCCCCCAGTTTTCAGCTGACAGATGCAAGCTAAGAGAAATGCTGACAGCATGTGTATCACACACGCTCAGTTTTTAGATACAGTGTGTTACATGGCAGACCAAGAGCTAATTACAGAGTTGTTTAAGTTAACTTTGTTAAGAGGGAAATCATAAAAAAGGTTTATGACGTTGAAGAGAAAAACCCCAGGGTACGAGGTTGTAAATGCTCATATGAAGCCTGTGTGAGGAGGATGCAGCATGAATCAAAGGAGATGTCATTTGAAACATGAGTCATGCTGAAGGATTGCAAAATTGATACTTTAAAAAGACTACTTTTTTTTTTATTAGATATATTTTTAAATATAATCTGACAGAGGAGGAGCTAGCTGACCTCACCAAAAAGAGGTTGGCCCCAATACAGTTGTTTAAGGAATAATTCTGTTTTACAGAGACACACTTTTGCCTAGACTCTGACCAAGCAAGATCGGTGAGCACTTAAGCAAGTATTTAGAGACTAAATACTGTAGTAGAAATTTTTGCACTGTTTAAACCTTGTTTCTTTTAAAAGATCTGTATGTCTTTTGATATAAGAGTTCTGTATTGTTGTGTTTTACATATTCTTAAATATTATAGTAAAATTCTTTTTAGAACTTACTTGGTCTATCTTTGACTTCTTTTTATTTGTAAGAAAAGTACATGGTTATAGCAGACAATAGACATAAGCTTGAATGGTGATACCAAACTGGAAAGAGAAGCATTTTAAATCTGAGGTCTTTATTAAAGTTTTAAAGGGTTCATCTCTGTATACCTGGTTGGGTGCCCTTGGGCAAAGATATCTGGCCCCCCGAAGACAGATATATCTGAGCCTGTGCATTGGGTAGGCTAACAAGCGGTTAGCAGTTTGAATCCCTCCAGAACTTGAGACCAAATGTTGATACAAACTCACAAAAACAGACAAGAGGGTTACCTTGTCTGTTACACTTTTCACAAGACTGCGCTCAGAGGTTGGCACTTTGGGAGTAGAGGGCCTGACCAGCTGAGTGGGTTTGTTACAGTAGTTACATAGCAATTACCCTTCCAGCTGATTTGATGGAGCAACTCTATTAGCTCAGCTAGCTGGAGATCATTATTCACAAAATGGGTTGCAAATGTGTTGCTTTCTTATTAGCTAGATGAGTTCTGAGATCCATATGTTAATTTCCCAGACATGCAAAGGTTGGAACAAGTTCAGGAAGTGGGATTTGGAATGTGGGTCAATCACGAACAGAATTCATGAGCCACTTCACTCAACCCTGATTGCCATCACAAACATGTCTGCCACCTTTACTCAATTGAAATTTTCTATAAGGCCCTACAAAATAAAATACTCTTAAATTTAAAAATTAATAAATACACATTCTTTCCTCTCACAATACACTCCCTACACACATAAACAAGTTAAAAAATTTACTATTCACAGTTCTAATTCCTGGTTTTCTGTGGAAACCATGAGAAATCCCCTACCTATCCTTACCAACTTGCTAGGACAATCTCTGATGATTATCCTGCCATACTGTACATATAATTGCGACCTTGGTTCCATACAAGTCATTCTGTTGTGTGAGAGGGGGTTAACATTCTGCCACAGTAATTCTGCAGAAGTTTGAATTCCTGTATTCCAGAAAAAAATAGTATTCCATCTATTGAAAGTTGTGGAAAGACAGATGATTGACAGGTGGGGAGACTTCTTTTTACTAGTCGCGTTTAACAAAAGAAAATACTTGCTTTTAATTAAACACAATTGTCTTTTAATTGTCAGTTTATTTATTTTGAATGAACAATAAGACACTTCAAGTAATTGGTTGTCTTGGGTTAATGCACTTTCGAGTGATAAAGCCACTTGGCAGTCATTATGCACCTTGGGTTGCATTAACCCCAAACAGCTATAACCTTGTCATGTCATAGTGCTTCCATATCCAATCAGAACATAATAAACCAGTGACACTGCTATGTGACATAAGGAGCAGCTCCACCAGTTCAGCTAGAATAGGATTTGTCTATCTCCAACATGAACACCAAAGGCCTCTGACAATAATGTATAATGGTCTTCTGCCCACAAACATAAATTTCCCTTTCTTCCTGGTATGTTTCAACTCGCAGCACCCAATCTTGAATCAAATTGTAACATAGTGACACACAGTCAGAAGGGGCTCTTAGTCCATCATTTATTTATTTCGTTTTTGTTGTCCAGGAAAGGAAGACTAGACAATTCTGTTATTTTCAGCCTCGTCCCGGGGGAGGGGGTGATACAGATGGATGCCAAATGACATTGAACTAGATTAAGCTGTTGGTGATATTTTTAGTGAACGAGGGAAATTTGGCCAGGGGAAATTCCCCTACTCTTTTTCAAGAAGTGTCATGGGATCTTTAACATCCACCTGAGCTATCACAAGAACAGGCAGATGGAACCTCAGTTTAATGTCTCATCCAAAACACGGCACCTCAGGAGTGCAGCACCCCCCAACCCCCAATGCTGCACTACAGTGTCAGTATTGGGATTTAACCCAAGTGCCTGGTGTGAGGATAGAACCCACAGCCTTCTGATCTTCCAGCCTCAGAGGCAAGTATGTAACCTGCTGAGCCACTTACACTGCAAATCATGAATGTGCTGCCCCCACTCCCCATTTCAAAAGCAGGGATGAAGTTAATATGCCATGCAAACAGGTACCAATTTATAGGTGTCACAGACTGCTCCTCCCAAACCCAGTCCACACTGTGCTACCAGTTCTCACAACCCTTCAGACACCTGAATGGTCACTCACTCTGATGCCATCACCCAGTTGACCTTCATTAAGGGTATCTTTAGGTTTAATTATCACTGCAGTCACTGATTACATGGCACAGTGACCTTTCCTGAAGGGAAAATGACCCACCCCTTTAGTCATAACTGAGAACACTTTGCTTTGGACAGTTTAGAAGCTTGTTTCTTCAGAAATGGATCATGGACTTCTCAATTACACCAGTTATCTATACCTTTAAAAACACAGTCACAGAGAGCACACAGTATATACAAATGATATCTAATACTCTATGGTATCTACATATGGTACAGGGTTATATGCTCTAAAGAGTATGGGACTACAGTAGACTAAAGAAATGAAAAACATTTTAACAGATAGAATTCACACAGAATAACACTCACTAAAGCCTATACCAGCTGGGATCTATTGAGTCCTAGCAGAATGGACAGCAATGGTGCGGCTTCTAAATCTCAAGGTAAGACCATCTTTCTCATAGAAGAATACAGGGACAGAAAGAACCCTGGCAGGTTGGACACTTTGCCTGCAGCATCTGCCTGCCTTTCTCACATGACACCCTGGACAGGTCTTTCATCTTTGAGCCCACTTCCAAGATAGAACTGGTCTGAACTGGTTGTATAGATTCAGACTAGTTTTCATTGTTCTCTGTGACTCACAGCCCTGCAGGATTCATTTGACTTGCCTCACATTTCTATATCCCTTATTTTCCCTTACCTCTCCACTAACTTTGCTTTTTTTCTCTTTTAGATAATTCCTTGAGACTATCAATGGTCAAACATTGATTCTAACTCTATGGACAGTTTAGTCTATGGAAGGTAGAAGACTTGGTTTGCTGGCCAAGGCACCTAGCTTCACCTGAGCTCTTTTCTTCTAAGACTCTTGAAAGGCAGAGTAGAGAAACTTACCAGAGCAAGGGAGAAGGATTAAGACTTAGTTTGGCTAAGCAGATTTACTGTGTGGTGGTGTTTTTATTTTTTACTCACAGGGATTGCTACTGTTTGTTGCTAACATTTCATTGCTTTATTTTTTTCTCTGATTCAAATTGTTGTTGCTGGTATACCTTCTTCTGCATTATTACAAGGTGTGCCTACAGGTGTGTGCTAACAGATTACTGCTGTAATCTTCTGATTCAAATTGTCTTTTGCAAGGTATATCTTCTGTTACTGCTTTATTTTTCTCTGGAGCAAAGTGTTTCTTACAGGGTATATCTTCTCTGAAATTATTACAGGTGGTGCTTTACAGGTTTTACAGTTTTATCTAACATTAGGATAAGCTTTCAGGGTTACTGCATTTGTTGTTGACTGATTGTTTCTGCTCTTACCTCCTTGTTCTTTCGTCCGTGGTTCTTCTTTTTAGGCAGGGAAGGGCCCAGCCACCACCCCATCCCCAACCACCCCGCTACACTCCTTTTATAGGGTACCACAGTTGTGACATTTCCTGTGGCAGAGCAGGAAGAGCGGATCAGTGGGGCCTCCACAAAGTGATCTCATTTACAGGGCACTAGTAATTTAACTTGTTATAACAAGTTAAACAAAAGCACAATTAAACCATTACTTGCATTTTTCCTTTTTTCCTTCTAATTACTCTGACTAGGTTACAAACCCAGCAACTTATTTGGAATGGATTTCATTAACTGCAGGTACTGTGGAACAATTTTCAGAAGGACAGTCTTACAGGATTTAGGACACTGTCCTACATGCTGAGCCTTTGGAGATCTTAGGTCTCAGCTCCGGGCAGCATGGGCGGGGTGCCGCCTCAAATTTCATATTGAAGAGGAAATACATTATAAGAACCACCGCCATTTCCCCAGCATCCAACAGAAAAACCTCGACCGCAGAGGTAGTTGGTCCAGGAGGTTGGCAGGTGGTTAGGAGGAGCAAATCAGGTGCCCGTCACTCTGCTCTCCAACACATTACCTCCAAAACCATATAAACACTACAAACAGGTATCTGCTCTATCTCTGAAATCAAATAAAGAGGCAGAAGACACTGCAGAGCAGGACACTGCGGCGCAGGAGCTAACACAACAATACTCACCCAAATCAGGAACCAAAACTAAACAAAGCACAAAAGGAAATCCAAAACTTCTGATCATAGGAGACTCCATGATTCGGGGGTTGATACCCATCTCCAGCCAGGGTGATGGTCAGATGTCTCCCAGGTACATCAGCATGGAGGACACTGACCGCATTACTAAATTGTTCACAAAGCAGGAGAAAACATTGATGTCCTAGTACACATAGGGACTAATGATCTGCCAACCGGTCAGTTGTGGAGACCAAGGAACACCTGACTAGGCTGGGTGACAAACTATCATCTATTTCATCCGGCATCTCCTTCTCTGAGATCCTGCCAGTCTGGGAGAGAGGAGCAGATGGACGGAAGGTCAGAGAAGGGGAGATAGGGGAGCTAAACACATGGCTCAAGGGCTGGTGCCAGAAAAAAGGACACAGATTTGTAGGGAACTGGCAACAGTTCTAGGAGCGAAAGTTCTTTAAATTTGATGGACTGCATCTGACTAAGGAGGGAGTCAGTGCATTGGGGCAAGAAAGTTTGGCGTCTTTGCAGAATATTTAAACTAGCAAATGGGGAGAGGCGCAGCACCCATACGTCGAATGGGAAGAACACCCCCCCTCAGCTAGTGGTCAAACAGGAATTCAGCGTGTTTGCCGTTCATTTGCATCACCAGGTAAGAAAAAGGTTTGTCTCCCATACGATGCACAGGGTATGCCAAACTTCACCCAACAACTAACACACCAAAATCTGGCCAATGGAAAATCATGTACACAAATGCTCACAGCCTGGAAATAAGATCCCAGATCTGCAGGCAATAATGTCAGAGCTAAACTGGACATAGTAGCAATTAGTGAGGCGTGGTTTACCAGTAACCACCTTAGGAGACTTCAGTACCTGGCTATGTATTGTTCAGAAGAGACCGAGGTGCAAAAGGGGGAGGAGTGGCCCTGTATGTTAATGAAATATCAAAGCTACAGAAATTCAGAATACACATAAGGAGCCAGAAGAACTGTGGGTCACCCTGGAAACAGGAAATGGGACAGCCATAAGAACTGGGGTTGTCTACAGGCCCCCAGACCAGAGGGGACATAGACATATTACTGTTAGAAGATATACAAAACATGACAGCTAAAGGGAGGTTCTGATAATGGGAGACTTCAACATGCCAGATACAGATTGGTCAATACCAGCAGGAACATCTGCCAGAACTAGACTCATAGTGGATTCCCTGCAGGGAGGGCCTCAAACAACTGGTACAGCAACCCACAAGAGACAGGGCTATCCTAGATCTAGTACTGACTAACAAAGAAGGGATCACAGATCTCCAGGTAGAAGGTCACCTGGGGTCAGTGACCATCACATGGTATGGTTCTATTTGGCTACTACATCTAAATCATCCCATTCCAAGGCAAAAATATGGGACTTCAGAGGGCTGACTTTGATAAGATGGCCAACAGAGTTAAGCTAGCCCTGGCAAAAAGAAACACAGGTGAGGAGGTACAGGCAAAGTGGGCAAGCATTAAGGATACAATACTTGAAGCAACATCCCATTGTGTTAGACAGAAAGGAAGTGCAAAGAAGACGGAAACCACTTTGGTTCTCAAATACAGTAGCAGAAAAGGTCAGAGCCAAAGGCTGGCCTTCAGGAAATATAAGGGAACACAGCGGGATGAAGATAGGGAGGCATACCAAACTGCCCTAAGGGAAGCAGGAAGGCAGTAAGGCAAAGCAAAGTCCCAAACTGAGAAACACTAGCACGAACAGTAAAGAAGGTGACAAGACTTTCTATAGATACATTAGTGAAAGGAGAAAGTCCAGAGGGTATTCTAAACTTAATGGAGAAAGGGAGCATGTGAGGAGGAGGACCCTGTAAGGCATCTATCCTAAATAGATACTTTTGCTCAGTATTTACTGAAGGAAGGTAGGGCAGGGCCCACAGCTCAGCATCATGGACACAGGGGAGGAGGTGAGCACTACTCCTTCACAAAGAAAGGGTCCTACAAGAGCTTGCTAAGCTCCAGGGTGGATAAGGCAATGGGACCTGATGGCATACATCCCAGGGTACTAGGAGCTAAAGGAGGAACTAGCAGAGCCATTAGCAGAATTGTTTAGTGAGTCTCTGAGCACAGGAGGGTCCCAGAAGACTGGAGAAGGGCTCATGTGATCCCGCTCCACAAGAGTGGTAGCAGGGAGGCGGGGAACTACAGACCAGTCAGTCTTACCTCAGTAGTGGCAAGATTATGGAGGCACTCCTTAAGGAAAGGATAGTGCAACACCTGGAATCCATAGAGCACAGGATCCAAGACAGCATGGGTTTACAAAGGAAGGTCCTGTCAAACTAATCTCATAGATTTCTTTGACTGGGTAACCAGAGTGGTGGACCAAGGGGAGCAGTTGATGTCGCCTACCTTGACTTCAGCAAAGCTTTTGACACTGTTCCACATAGAAGATTGATAAATAAGCTAGGTAGGCTCGGGGTGGGTCAAGTTGGGTCAACTGGGTGGCAAACTGGTTGACTGGCAGAAAACAGAAGTGGTGGTAAATGGTATACAGTCAGAAGAGATGCAAGTCACAAGTGGGGTACCTCAGGGATCAGTCCTGGGGCCAGTCCTATTCAACATCTTCATTAGTGACCTGCAGATGGACTAGAGGGTAAGGCTTGTCTGTTTGCAGATGACACCAAGATCTCAACAGAGTAGATGATCCAGATGGGGTGGGCAGAATAGAAGAGAATCTGGATAAACTAGCAAAATGGTCAGAAGAGTGGCAACTGGGATTTAATGCAAGAAGTGCAAAATCATGCACATAGGAAGAGAAACCCCAAAGCCACTTATAGGCTGGGAGGGAGTTGCTAGCAGTCACAAGGAAGAAAGAGACTTGGGCATCATCATCACTGATGACCTAAAATCATCAAGCAGACCTCTAAAGCAGTAGAGTAGGCTAGGGGGTGTTAGGGTGTATTAGTAGGGGTATCACAAGTCGTAGAGGAGAGTAATAATCCCTCTGTACAAGACATTGGTTGAGCCCCATCTGGAGTACTGCATGCAGTATTGGAGGCCACACCTTCACAGGACATTAACCAAATTGAGGCAGTCCAGAGAAGGGCAACCAAAAGGAATAAGTGGACTGCATCAGAAGACATAAGGAGGACAGATTAACGGAGCTCATATGTATACCCTTGAGCAAAGGAGGGAGAGAGGTGATATGATCGAGACATTTAAACACCCTTAAGGGCATAAACAAGGTGAAAGAGTCTAACATGTTTAAATATAAGAAAAATAGCAGGACAAGAAGGGACACAGCATGAGATTAGAGGGAGGCCGATTAAGGGGAATGTGAGGAAATTCTTTTTCACAGAAAGGGTGGTAGATGCATGGAATGGCTTACCACAAGAAGTGGTGGCTATGAATACAGTGCAGGGCTTCAAACAGGCATGGGACAGGCATAAGGGAGCAATACAAATGACTATGAATAGATAGGTCACTGACAGAGCAAAGGCCGATGGCACATTTATAAGGTAGAAAAAGAAATGGGCAGACTGGATGGGCCTTGCGGTCCTTATCTGCCGTCAACTTCTATGTTTCTATGTTTCTATTTTCAGTGTGCATTTAATATTGCCTTTTTGTTTTGTTATACTGATGTGTACATTATAGCAAGGGGCGTGTTGTATTGAGGTGTGTAGTGTAGCAAGGGACATGCTGTAGTGAGGTGTGCATCACAGGAAGGGGCATGTTGCAGTGAAGTGTATGTTAAAGTGAGAAGTGCATTATAGCAAGTGGCATGTTGTAGCGAAGTGTATGTTAAAGTGAGAAGTGCATTATAGCAAGTGGCATGTTGCAGTGGAGTGTGTGTTAAAGTGAGGTGTGCATTACAGCAAGGGGCATGTTGCAGTAAAGTATGTGTTAAAGTGAGAAGTGCATTATAGCAATGGACATGTTGTAATGAGGTACATATTTTAGAGAGGTGTGTATAATAGCATGGAGCTTGTTTTAGTGAACTGCATATTTTATAGAGGTGTGTATTATAGCAATGGACATGTTGCAGTGAGGAACGTATTAGGGTGAGGTGAACATTATAGCTCAATGGATTCTATAGTGAGGTGTGTCTTACAGCAAGGTATGTATTATAGCAAGGTAAATGTTCTACTGAGGTGCATGCTATAATAAGCTGTGTATTATAGTGATATGTGGTAGGGTATCGTCAAAAGGATGACTGAGATTGAGTGATTCAATCTCAGCACCTGTGTTGTGGACTACCCTGAGGGGAAGGCGACGGGAGAAAAGAAAGCCAATGAGCGTAACCAGAACCACACCACAGGGGATGGAAGAGGAGGAAAAATATGTGGAAGGCAGTGCAGTGGAAGGCTGCCAAGCTGGCCATGTAGTGTGGTGGTGAGGGTGCAGGGTTTGGGTCTGGGGAGCATGATAGTTTTTTGCACTATTGCATTTTATTTTTATTTTACAAGTCCTACACACACACACACACACACACACACACACACACACACACACACATGCATCCCCCTGGAGTTGAGAATCTTTAGATGGGGGGTGCGGGGGCATAACAAGCAGATCTGTGTCGGTGCCATTGTTTTTGCCACGAGTGTACATTGCCATTTTTATTTTCAGTGATGTAGTTAGGTGCGTGTTAGACTGAGGTGTGTATTGTAACAAAATGGTTGTTATTGTAAGGAGTGTGTTATGATGTATGTTTTCTGGTGAAATGTGTGCTATAGTGAGGTGTTCTTTATAGTAAGGTGTATGTTATAGGATGCTATAATGAGGTGTGTGTTATTGTGAGGTTTTCTTTTTACTGAGGTGTGTGTCATAGTGAATTGTGTGCTAGAATGAAGTATGCTTTATACTGAGATATGTGTTATAGTGCCCTTTCTTTAATACTCTGATGTGTTATAGTGAGGTATGTGCTAAACTTGAGCTGTGCTTTGCAGTAAGGTGTGTGTGTTAGAGATGTATGCTTTAGAGTGAAATGTGCTAAAATGAGGTGTGAGCTATAATGAGGTGTGCTTTAAGGTGAGGTGTGTGCTATAGTTAGGTGTGCTTAATAGTGAAGTGTGTTGTAATAAGTTGTGTGGCTATATTGAGGTGTGCTCTATAGTGTGGTGTGTGTTATGGTGTGGTGTGCTTAATAGTGAGGTATTTTGTAGTAAGCTGTGTGTGCTGTAATGAGATGTGCTTTACTGTGAGGTGCGTGCTATTGTGAGGTGTGTGTAATAGTGAGAAGTGCTTAATAGTGAGGTGTGTTGTAGTAAGCTGATTATGCTATAAGAGGTGTGCATTCTAGTGAGGTGTGTGTTAAAGTGAGAAATGCTTATTAGTGAGGCTTGGTGTGGTAATCTGTGTGTGCTATAATGAGATGTGCTTTATAACGAGGTGTGTGTTATAGTGAGAAGTGCTTAATAGTGAGGTGTGCTGTGGTAAGCTCCTGTGTGTGCACTAAGAGGTGTGCATTATGGTGAAGTGTGTGTTATAGTGAGAAGTGCTTAATAGTGAGGTGTGTTGTAGTAAGTTTATTGTGCTATAAGAGGTGTGCATTATAGTGAGGTGTGTGTTATAGTGAGAAGTGCTTAATAGTGAGGTGTGCTGTAGTAAGCTGTGTGTGCCATAATGAGATGTGCTTTATAATGAGGTGTGTGTTATAGTGAGGAGTGCTTAACAGTGAGGTGTGCTGAGGTAAGCTATGTGTGTTATAATGAGATGTGCTTTATAAGAGGTGTGTGTTATAGTGAGGAGTGTTTAATAGTGAGGTGTGTTGTGGTAAGTTGTGTGTGCTATAATGAGATGTGCTTTATAATGAGGTGTGTGTTATAGTGAGAAGTGCTTAATGGTAAGGTGTGTTGTAGTAAGCCGATTGTGCTATAAGAGGTGTGCATTATAGTGAGGTGTGTGTTATAGTGAGAAGTGCTTAATAGTGAGGTGTGTTGTGGTAAGCCGTTTGTGCTATAAAGAGATGTACTTTATAATGAGGTGTGTGTTATAGTGAGGAGTGCTTAATAGTGAGGTGTGCTGTGGTAAGTTATGTGTGCCATAATGAGATGTGCTTTATAATGAGGTGTGTGCTATAGTGAGGAGTGCTTAATAGTGAGGTGTGCTGTGGTAAGCTGTGTGTGCCATAATGAGGTATGCTTTGCAGTGAGGTGCATGCTAAAGTGAGGTGTGTGCTATAGTGAGGTGTGTTATAGAGAGGTGTGTGCTATATTGAATTGGTCTATACAGCAAGGAGCATTTTGTAGCGAGGTGCATATCACAGACATAGTGAGGTGTGTTGTAGTACAGCGAGATGCCTTATAGTAAGGTGTCCAATATGTGTATGCTGTCGTGAGGTGTGTTTTAAAAGAAGGGTAATTATTTGTAATGGGATTCACTGCCTTTGGGAGTCATGGGGTCAAGGTATAGCAGCTGTAATACCGGAGATAGCTTCATAACACAGACAGCCAGTAAAGTCAGCAGGCTCTGAAGTATCGTCTCAAAATGAGAGATGCTCAGGCATTTAATTCCAATATGATACTAGCATTTTCACAGACTGAGTGTTTTTAAGTGGTATGTTATTCATCCAAGCAAAACAGATCTTGCTGTAGAATGCGATAGACTTTACCAAGGCAGTTTGCATTCAACAGTGCCACCTGGTGGAGCTGCAAGAGAAATTAAATTCTAGGACCTGATGGTCACTGCCCAATAAATAAAAGACCCAGCTTTTAGGAAGCAGTTTGCAGGACTTTCAGCATAGGGATAGGAGGACCAGCTGTGAGGCAGATGAGGACCCCCCCCACACACACACACACACACACACACACACACACACCAACCTGTGTTCACTTGACTCTGGTAATCAGAGTGATTTGTGACTTGACTTGGATTTGACCCAGCAGGTTCTGATGTGCCAGCATCCAATTTGTGACCTTATCTGGCAATGAAAGGGACAATATTTTGGAGTGTTATTCTTGTTAGAAATGAGCAAATTGATGGAAGAAAAAATAAAATCCTAAATATTAAATGACGTAAACAAAAACGCTTAATAAGGGAAAAATGAGTAACCTGGTTTATTTATTTATTTCAAAAGTTTTTCCAGGAAAGACCAACTGAGCTGGTAATATCTCATTAGCCATTGCACCTTTTACAGCACTCTGAGGATGATGACCATTGGGTACTGTAGGCTCCTCTGATTGGGTGGTGCACAAACTTAAAAACAAGAAAGTTAAACTGGACTCCTCCCCCTTCTTGTGGGCCATTCCTCAGTTCTGTTTGTGCATCTCTGTATGCTGGTTGCAAGCATGTTGGCTCCTAGCCATTTCCACATTTATATCAGGTATAAATCTCTCATTTTTATGTTGGCTTTCACTCATGCACAAGCAACATCTTGTGGTAGTAGCACATTTTAGGGGTTTGTCTGTGTTGTGGCGAATGCAGGGGATGCTCTAATGGGTGCGTCCCTCAGCCACCAGTCAGTAAGCATGCTGGTGATGACAGCAGCTTCAAAGAGAGCTAAAGAGTTGAAATGAATCTGCCGCTGCAAGAACGGACAGTTGCGTCATTGCAGCGGCACCTCTCCCCCTCCCGACCTCGTCAGCTCCTGCCATGCGCCGAGCACGCTGTCCCCAGGCCTTGCTCTACAAGAGTAACCTGTTTGTTCACTGTGTCTTTCCAGGTGAAACATTTCAACAAAAAAAATCAGCCCCTGTGCATCTTTCCATATTGGCGGCTCCTGCCACCTGCCACAAACTCCCCGGAAAGTCGACATCGGGGTGCCTAGTCCCTAAGTTGGCATGTATTTCCCCCACCCCACATTGTGGCACTGGGAGCCCACCCCAGTGTGCCCAGATAAATTTTTTATACATTTATTTTTTCAACACCGGGATGCCCACTCCCAGTGTCAGATGCCCGCCAAGCTCAATGTCTTTGCCAACGGGGGTGCCCAATCTCCGTCAGCATCATGTCCCCCCCCCCAAACTTGTATGGCACACTGGGAGCCCACCAGTGTGCCCAAAAGTTTTATTTTTTTGAACCTGTAAATTCAGAAAACCTTCCCCTGACCTTTTCTTTAATCTGCAGAAAGAAACGGTCCCTCATAGTCTCACCACTGCCCCCACCCCCATCCCCACCCTCCCACTGAGCGCCCACCTCCCCATATCCCCCATTACCCCATACTTACCTCCGGAGGTCAAGAGCAGTGATCTTCTGCTGAACAGGATATATCTGCACTCTTCAAAGCCGATCAGCAAACTGAAGACTCAAAGGTAAGTGTGTATAATGGCTGTCAATGGGAGTTTCAACTAATGATGATCTGAGCCATTTTAAGGAATTTTGGTCCCAAATTTTCAACATGGGGTGCTTGGGACCCCACCTCGAGAACACGTCACTGTTATTTTGTTACCCTGTCCAGAAAGGTGATTTCATGGTCGCTGCACGGAATCACCTTTCAGGACCGATTAACAAAATGACAGTGCCACTGCTCATGAGGCAGGGTCCCAAAAAGACCATGTTGCAAATTTGGTGAAAAAAATTCAAAAAAATGACTGCGTTACAAGTGTGTGTTGTGCAGTTTCTACACATGCTCATAACTTTGTCAGTTTTAATATTTTCACCCCAGATATTCAACATTGCCATTTTTTCACACCTCCTTATGAACAGTACAGCCGTCATTGTTCACATCCTGCCTGAAACATGCTTTTGCCCCTGTTGCACAGAATGGCATAGTCGCTGTGGGAAATCAACTTTTGGGACAGATTAACAAAATCACAGTGTCACTGCTCATGAGGGGAGGTCCCAAAATGCCAACGTTGAAAATTTGGTGAAAAACTTCCAACAATTGATTGCATTACAGCCATGTGTTGCGCAGTTTCTAAGCACGCTCGTAACTTCACCAATTTTTTCACATTTTCTCTCCAGATTTTCAATATTGCCATTTTTCAACACCTCCTCATGAACAATACAATTGTCATTTTTCACATCCTGCCCAAAATGTGTTTTCACACCTGTGGTGCCGAATCGTGCAGTCGCTGTGTGAAATCGCCTTTTGGGACTGAGTAACAAAATGATAATGCCACTGTTTATGAGGTAGGGTCCCAAAAAGCCCATGTTGAAAATTTGGAGTGAAAATTCCAACAAACACCTGGGGTGTTATGGTTTCCAACTGTAACACCCCACACGGTGGAGACTGACAGACGTAGGGTTGTCACTTGGGTTCATCAGCCGTAATGCTCACGGCATTCCACCCCCATGCTGCAGACATTGACAGGTATCAAGGTGTGCCTTGGAGTCTTCGGCCCTAACGTTCACCCCATTCTCCTATACTGCACCCATCTCAGCTTATTTCCTTATGGAATGGGGTGAGCGTAAGGGCCGATGACCCCAAGGCACACTGTGACACCTGTTGCTGTCTGCAGGGTGGGGTGAGGTGGAACAGCTTATGCGTTATGGCATGACCCAGACACCCAATGCCTTTCAGTCTGGGGGTTAAGCGCTTTCAATACTTCACTGCCATTCTATTATGCATTTCTAACTCCTGCACTACTAATACCAATGCCAGCAAGCCAACATTCAGCATTGACAAATGCTTGTTTTATTAAAGGCTATGACTGCAGTTCAATGGGTGGGAGCAACCAGCCATGCCCCCTGCCTGAGCTATGTAAGTCAGCTCCCTGCAATCTCAATCAGATGCATTCTTTCTTTGTTGCAGCCGGAGGCTCTATTGGAGCTGTGTACTGCCCACCATCCCCCCACCACCCCCCTTTCCCTGGTGTTTCTCTCCTGCTTTGTTTGTGCTTTGGGGATTTCTGCTTGCTTTGTGCATCCTCCTTTCTAGGTCAGTATTTTGCTCTTGTCTCCTGGCTGCTGTTTGTACTTCTTTGTCTGCTGTTTTGTGCTGCCCTCCTGTCTTCTGGTTCCATGTTCTTTCTTTGTTACGTTTGTTTTTGGGCAATTCTAGTTTTTCTAGTATCCTGCCTTTGCTCATTTAAGTTGCTCCGTGCTACTCCAGGCCTCCTTCGGAGTGGCTTAATGCACTTGTAACATGGCAAGTGCAAGTAAAAAATAATGGTTTCAGCTATTAATTGAGACAAACACAAACAACAGTTTCAGGTATTGTGAGGTTTTTTACTCTGCTATTTCAACATCAAATGTTATAAGGCTGCTAAGATTTATTAATATAGTGGCGGTGCAATTGTTACTCACAGATATCCACACTTTCAGTTCAAGTATTACACTTTCTAACATGCTTAACAGCTTTTGGAATGGTAGAAATTTTTATACAACTATTGCTATTGAACTCGAAAACTTCCTGAAATGCTACTGTTTAATGCCGATTTGCATCCTGGGATTGATTCCTACACTTATTTGTATATGCTTATATTCAACCGCGGCTCTGTAACTAACAGCACAAGCTGCAAACAGTGCAAGCTGCACTACAAAACATTTCTTTTTTAAAGTATTATTAAAGACTTTGGGACTATGGATTAAACTTTTTAAGTAGGGGTTGGTTTCAGCAGAACCTGAATCAGGAGAAAATGTATTATTAATGTTACACATGCAGCTGGTGTTTAACTAGCATCTTGCTTCTCAGGAGAGCTGTAATTATTAAAATTTACTGGCCCATGCACTATAATGTGGCTCACATTAAATAGGCTAGTAGTCATACAGGGAGCACTTGTTGCAGTCATGTGATTTTCAGTGTTCTGCTTTGGTTTACTGCTTGGGTTTTCAGTGTTCTGCTTTGCTTTGGGGTCGATTCCTCAGTATCAGAACTAGCTATCTTTGGCACTGTTTTCAGCTGCTGATTTTCATCTGAGTCTTTTATGATATACTGAGATTCGTTCATTGATGTGTTTGTTGGGATTGCTTTGTGGGATTCATTGCAACTGCTGGTTTTCCTTTTGGTGACAGTGTGAGATAAGATTTCAGACCACTTCTTCCTGTCCATTTGAGATGGCGACCAGTAATTTCTGAGGCTGGTCTTACTTCTATGCCCTGTGACTGACATGATTTCTCTAGATGCGAGACCAGCTTCAGACAACATTTATACTGCTGCATAACGAATACAGTGGTTGGTATAGCAGGCACTTAGTTCTGCATCTGTGGAATTCTGGACCATCATATTGCCCAGATAATTATGGCCCGTTGGCTGTTTGCTGTACCAGTATACTTGGCTAGCACAAGTTGAGGGAATCTCAAAGGATGCAAATAGAAGACAGGTGTGTTGGGGGGCATTCAGCCACATATTCCTTAAAAAGAGCTACTGGACAGTTGGGAGAGTCTGGCTGTGAGTACAACACACCTCTAAATACTTGCTTGTTGGCTTCATTTATACAGCTGTGATTTTTGTGGCCTCATTAAAAGCAGTGGCGATATATTCCTGTCCCTCATCATCTTTCTGAACTGAGAAAGAATTTTGTTTCAATTGCCTCAGTCCCTCTCTACCTCGTCTGGCAAGCACAAGATGCATTTCAAACCATAAGTGATGTACAAGCCTGTACACAGTTTCAGGATTAAGTTTGGGACATGTTCTGATTTTATCAATGTCTGCCTGGGATATACGCGGGTGGTGACTGGCTACATCTCGGCCTGCTCATCTGTATTGCTTGAGGACAGCCACAAAAACATTATTTGCGGCCTGAGAATTTGGATCACATGTAATGTTAATGTTTCTATTAACCTCCACACTATTGAAATAGGGATTGAGACCTGCCCGACTGCCAGTGAAAGAACTAATGCTATATTCTTTCCCATCTTCAGTTCTAACCACCCCATAAAATCGTCTGAGTATTTCAGCTAGACTAGGAATAAGAATAGTACCAATGTCTACTAAGATTGTTAGCGCTTAACCAATCAGAAAAGACATTACAGGTGCACCCTGTCTTTTTATGTGTGTTCTGCTCTGATTTTTTTGTGTTCCAGCTCATCTAGTTCTTTATTTGATAGAATCACATGTCTGCTAGTATTAATTTCTTTTGTAGTGTCCTGTGTATATTTTTCAACATGTTTCTTTTTTCTTTCTTTTTCAGAGATACAGGCCCTGCTACTAGAGGATTTGATGAAGTTGTACCTGTGGAAGCATCAGCGCAATTTATGGAGACATCAGGAGTGGGATTGCTGCAGTTATGACCGACCTTCTGGTCCACTCATGCTGTGATCCCCATTAATCCACATGGAAAAGGTAACATCGAAATGAATATTTTGACATTTTCCAGACACTGCGATGACTATTACTGGTTAATCGTCTATCAGAGTTCCACTGGGTGGGTGGGTGGGAGAAAGCATGTGTTATGTATTATATAGATCTCGCTGGTGATTTGACAGTGGTTACTTGAATCACTACAAGTCGGGGTGGGCATTACTAGGTGATTTATGCTGTCCTCGACTTTGATCATGTGTGCTAGTTTGTCCAAACCATTTTCTGTATTTTACTGTAAGATTAATTGTCATGTTACAACGGTATTTATTTGTTCTCTACAGCTTCAGCATGCTTTCTCTTGCCAGAGTCGATGCTAACAGTTGCACGCCACCCTGAGCTTTCTCGATGTACTCAGTGCTAACAGTTGCACTTCACCTCATGCAGTCTCGTACTCTGTGCTAACAGTTGCACTCCCATTCATGCAGTCTCTTAACTTCTGTGCTAACAGTTGCACTCCCATTCATGCAGTCTCTTAACTTACTCTGTGATAACAGTTGCACTCCCTTTCATGCAGTCTCTTAACTTACTCAGTGCTAACAGTTGCACTCCCACTCATGTAGTCTCTTCACTCTGTGCTAACAGTTGCACTCCCACCCATGCAGTCTCTTAACTTACTCAGTGCTAACAGTTACACTCCCCTTCATGCAGTCTCTTAACTTACTCAATGCTAACAGTTACACTCCCTTTCATGCAGTCTCTTAACTTACTCTGTCCTAACAGTTGCACTCCCTCTCATGCAGTCTCTTAACTTACTCTGTGCTAATAGTTGTACTCCCATTCATGCAGTCTCTTCACTCTGTGCTAATAGTTGCACTCCCATTCATGCAGTCTCTTAACTTACTCTGTGCTAACAGTTGCACTCCCACCCATGCAGTCTCTTAACTTACTCTGTGCTAATAGTTGCACTCCCTTTCATGCAGTCTCTTAACTTACTATGAGCTAACAGTTGCACTCCCACCCATGCAGTCTCTTAACTTACTCTGTGCTAATAGTTGCACTCCCTTTCATGCAGTCTCTTAACTTACTATGAGCTAACAGTTGCACTCCCACCCATGCAGTCTCTTAACTTACTCAATGCTAACAGTTGCACTCCCATTCATGCAGTCTCTTAACTTACTTAATGCTAACAGTTACACTCCCTTTCATGCAGTCTCTTAACTTACTCTGTGCTAACAGTTGTACTCCCATTCATGCAGTCTCTTCACTCTGTGCTAATAGTTGCGCTCTCATTTATGCAGTCTTTTACTTTACTCTGTGCTAACAGTTGCACTCCCATTCATGCAGTCTCTTATCTTACTCTGTGCTAACAGTTGCCCTCCCACTCATGCAGTCTCTTCACTCTCTGCTAATAGTTACACTCCCATTCATGCATGCGCGAGAGCAGAGTCCCGGTTTCACTTTTCAAAGAATTAATCTTGGAAGTAGCCCTCAGTTTTATAAAACAGCTACCTAGTGGACCTAAACAAACAAAGGGCTATTCAGCAGTAAGTTTTTTTCATATGCCACCGAAATTGCCGAACTCATTCATGCACGAGTTCGGTGTCCTGTACTGCCGTACTATATGCAGGGGACCCGCGGGAAGGAGCCTGTCACAAATTATGGCTGGGGCAATCAAAACTCTTTTTGCCTACAAAAATGTATTTAATATAGCACAAATGCTCTGCAAAGTAACTCAGAGGCATTGCTGACTTCAGCTTTGAGTCACAAGCACTAATATTGAAGGGCTCTAAATTTAAAGTTAAAGCTAACAGTGTCCCTTTAAGACTGCAGCTGCCATGGGGTGGGGCCTACAAGTTCCAGAGGGCTCCTTTAGCTGTGCAGACAGCATCAGCAGCACTGTCAAAAACTATTCACCCTACAGTGGCCTAAGGTGCACCTGGTCTCCATTCCCTACCCTCCCATGTCCTTTCTGCCCCTCAATGGTGGAGATTGTACAATCTTTCTGTTCTCATCCCTCCAGGGCTCAGCCCTACCACTCAAGGGTTTGGCTTCTCCTCTAGGCCTTCTGTCATGGAGGCCAGGCGAGTGCCATTCAGTGGTTGTTGCTGTCCTATTCTGCCCGGGGGGTGGGGCCCTGCAGGGTTCCCCCTTTAGATGCAGAGGCCATCACTCACAGCACCCATGGCTTTCCTGTTAGAGAGATAGAGTGAGAGCACTTCCTCTAAAATCTTCCCCCTGAACTGGGTCTCTAAATTGCAGTAGCAAGTCATCATTAATCCATCCCAAGCCTGGAGGGAAGGCAACCAAGGCTTTTTCTTCTCCTCCATGCCATTAGTCATAAAGGTTAGGTAGTCTCTAGAACTACTGTAGAACCTAAAATAAAAACACAAAGCAAAGTTCATGGTCCAATGTTTCTAAGCAAATAAACACAAACATAACTTTGTGCTGATGCCATCCATTTGTCTCTATAGTATGCGTTTCAGACTTCAGATTGTAAATGTCCAGTCATTATTTGTTTGCCTCTCTCTGATCATTTGCCTCTTTCTGCATAACCTGATCGCACACCACTTACTGTACTTTGATCTGCAATATGCTTCCAGACCACAGTTTTTCACTGTTTAATTACAGCTGCCATATCAATGCCTCTCTCTGCCCATTTTCCTCACTCTGCATTACCCAATTGGATTCTATGTCATAATAACGCTCGCAACATAGTGATTGCTATTATCACAAGTGTATATCACTGAAAAACAAACTGGCGATATACACATCGCAGAGATCCAACATCTAGCAACCTAAAAAGTGTTTTTTGGGGGGGCTGCCCCCCCCCCACAATCCCCCGTACTCCTCTGAATTTAGATTACTAACAGCAGGGGGGTGCATGTCGGGGAGGGGGTGACACTCTGGTTGGCACAGTAAAAATAAAGTTGTCAGCCACAGGCAGTGGTAAAAATGTTTGCACCAGTCCCCAGCCCCAAACCAGGTACCTGCTGTGCTAGTGCTAGCCACCCTCACCACCACACCACACAGCTAGCTAAGTGGCAGCAAGCAAACCAGTCCCCTAAAAAGCCCTTCCCTGTCCCTCCCCTTTCCCTCACTATTCCCCCCCCTTCCAGTCACTGTTACCTATCCTCGCCTTCACTTAGGGTCACTACCCTTGCAGAGTAGCCCATGAGTATATCACCCAATATGAGTGGCCGTTTTGATGGGGGGAGCCGATATTGCTTTGCTATACTCACTGGATACCACCCAATCGTGGTCTGCAATATTGCCCATTTGCCTCCTTGTGCACCTCTTACTTTGATCTGCAATCTGGGTCCCGCTCAGCTCTCATCCAGATGTCATCCATTATTTTGTCTGTCATCAATTGCAATAGCAATAAAACACCACTTACTCTCAAACAATCTGCATCCAGTCATAAAGAGAAACATACCAGTATACAAGAGGCTACATTACTGTATTAGCACACTGCAACTCAGCTGCCGTACCACTAAACTATTCAACTATGATTGACAGATGACAGTTAACTCAATGTCAGCTGTCAGTGCCTAGTTAAACATTTGGGGTGCATAAGATGTTAAATGAGCCGGCTCTCTTTCCATTTCAAAAAACACTGGTGGTGTCTTTTTCTTGTAAACTGTCTGTACATTTGAAAAAAAAAAAAACGTTGAAATGTCACTTATGCAGTGGTTGCATGTGGCAGAAAAGTGAAGAGGGACTTCTCTGTTCTAGAAGAAATAACGCCAGATGCATTAAGTGAAGTTGCAGGCATCTCATATGAAACTGCTGACAGCATTGTAACAGAAATACAAAATTCCACACCACCTCAGAGAAAACGTAGAACCGAGTATGTGACCTACGCAGCTGTGGTGCATTTTGAAATTGGTAAGCATGCGGCAACAAAGGGGGTTATGAAAGCTGTGAGGCACTATCAAGCAAAGTACAGTATGGTAAACCCATCAATGACAGCACCATCAGAAAATTTAAAACTGATTACCTAAGTAAGCTGAAGACTGATTTTGACCCTTCCCTGCTCCCTTCTGTCCTCCCCACCAAACCCAGGGGTCGCCCATCTCTGTTACTGGAGGGCATTGAAAATGAACTTAATAATAAAAGCTTTTAGAGCAGAGGGGGCTGTTGCGAATGGCCGCATAGTTGTTGCTGTAGCTGTTGGTGTTATAAAGGCACAAAATCCCAAGATGCTGATTGAATATGGTGGTACCCTAAGTTTTTTCCAGACAGTGGGCCTAGCAATTTTTAAATCATCTGGGCTTCTGTAAAAGGAAGGGCACATAGGCAGGACACAAGAAACCACAGAATTTTCAACAATTGAAAGACAGCAACCTGAAACATATTAGCACAGCAGCATTGCAGGGGCTTCTTCCTGCTGAATTAATTATAACTATCGATGAGACAGAAGTAAATCAGGTCCCCTGTTACCAGTGGACAATGGAGGCATGGGTGTAGGCAGGCATGCTCCAAGCACTCCATGGTGTGCAATTTTATTTAAGGGGGTAGCAAATAGGCTGTGAACTGCTTCCTTTTCCATGAAAATAAACAAAGAAAATACTGAACCTTTCAGTAATTTCATTCATAGTAGTCAAAACTATGACTGGTCACTAATACTCTTTGCATCCCAAGGACAATACAACTTTACTGGCTCTGGGCTGGTATGTGGGTGTCTTGGGGAACAATGCATAGCATTTGTATTTACCCATGCATGGCAACAGCCACTCTCATGAGATACAAAAATTGCATTTATTGTGTCAAATGAGGCAGCAAACACGGTCCTGGTGTACATTTGTGTATTGTCTGGCTGCACCCTGTGGGGTATCTCACCCTAACAAGGGGGGTGGGGTAGTACTGAGTCCACTTGGTGTGCATATCTGAAATCCCTAGCTACACCCCTGAATGGAGGTGGTAGGGGCAAACCAGGTGGAAGTCACTGGCCTGGGGGATAAACATCAAGTCTCTGTGGTGATGGGGTGCACTTTGGCAGGCTACTACCCTCCCCAGGTGATATATCAGGGGAAAACACATAACAGCCACCCCACCTTTGCATTTCCATCTGACTGCCACATAACGCATTCTGACAACCACTGGGTAAATGAGGACACCATGCTACAGTATATAAACCGCATTTTACTCCCCTATATCAAATCCGTTATTGAAACAAATGAACTACTATCCAAACAGAGGGTTGTACTTATAATGTATCTTTACAGAGGACATTCCATCCACCCAGTTCTGGACAAACTTGAGCATTCTTCTATAATTCCTATATTCGTTCCTGCCTCATGCATGGACTTGCTACAGCCCCTTGATATCTCTGTCAATAAAATTTTCAAAGACAACTTGAAAGTTTGCTTCACAGAATGGTATGCCACCCCAGACAACAGATAAACTAAGCTTAGGCACATAACCAGATAACATCAACATTGATCTTCGTATGAGCACACTAAAAACACAGCACGCTCAGTAGCTAATGAAGTCTTTTCAGGAGCTTAGCTACCACACAGAGGACTGTATACACAGCTTTGAAGAAGCAGGAATAAAAGCTGTCCATTCTATATGCTTGGACACTGTTGTAAGCACTGTATCCATGACCCATTGTAAGCATACCTCTCAACTGTACCACATTACGAGGAACGTACTTCATTTTACTTCACAAAAGCTCCCTGTTCCACACTGTGAGGACTTGTCCCATCTTCAGTGTTAACATTTTAAAGCAAAAAAATAGTAAGTCATGCAAACAGTATATTATTCAATTAATAACAGACTTTCTGAACATAAATGCAAACATTTTAATAGTGTTCTGAGCTTCTTAGGTAAGGATTTGATTAAGTGTTCCACATTTTGCTCATTTGTTCCACATTTTGAGAGGCAGTGTTCCACATTTGGGGGACAAAAGGTTGAGAGATATGATTGTAAGTAAATAAAAGAAATACAGCATGCTACCTTTAAAAGTTTTTCTCAGGTGTCTGAGGTTTCCGGTGAGCTTGACAGATAGGACTGAGTGAAAGCGAACTGGAACTTGAAGGAAGCGGTAAGTATGCATCCAAAGAACTGCAGATCTTACTTGAACCAGGTTACTTGCTGTAATTGATTAGCTTTTTTTGTCTTTTGCAAGTGAATTGTTTGACTGAGCAGAGCTGACAGGGGTTGCAACCTGAATACAGGCAGCGAAGTCCGCAAGTGCGCTTTGCCTGTCTTGGAGCATTTAAAAAAAAAAAAGTTAAACTTTTTGTGCATTATCGGAATTTGTGCTTACTCTTTTACTCTCTTACAGAGCTACTCTAATTTGCACTGAAACACGCAGCAAAAGGTAATGAAGTGTACTGGGGAAGATCTTATACCACAGTAGGGTTTTTAACATTACATATTGTCAGCGCTACTATTAGAGTGCATTAATCTAAAAATTCCGTCAACTTGAGTTCACAGTACTGGGAAGACCACGAACATTGCGAGCTTTTATTTACAACATAAATTACCAATTCTACAGTAGTCCATCAAGTAGTATATCTATAGTATATATTTACCCAGGTAGGTTTCCACTTTCAGTTGGGTTGGATGGTGGCCCTCTTTCTATTTTGCCACTCTCTCTCTCCTTATGGAAGTCACACCCCTTCTGCTATCAATACTGATATCGCCAGTCACTGCACAATCTTGCCTATGTCTGTTAAAGTCATCACTACTGCAGTAAATCCATGCTCATCCAGTTTCTGCATTCACCACTTACTGCTTGACTTTTTTGGGGGGGCTCCTTCCTAAGGTACCATTAGCCTAAAGGAATTATCTTCCCATGGCACCTCCAGGGGTGGAACCCTGGTCAAGAGAGTTCCTTTGCCTTCATGGTACCCCAACAGGGTGATAGTTCTCTGTTTGGCAAAGAGTGCAAACAGCCAAAGTACCTATTTATTACAGTCAACAACATAAGCATTCAAATACTGTCAGACCATCAATGAAGTTGCACCAGCATAACTCATCATTAAGCTGCATATACACATTGAAATATATGGCTATGACTGCAGTTCAATGGGTGGGAACAACCAACCATGCCCCCTGCCTGAGCTATTTAAGTCAGCTTCCTGCAGTCTCACTTAAGATGTTTTCTTTCTTTGTCCCGCCATCTTCCCCTCCTCCTGCTGCAGCATGCCTCTCTCTCCCTGGGGCTCCTTCCTAAGGTACCTTTAGCCTAAAAGAATTATCTTCCTGCAACACCTCTAGGTATGGAACCCTCATCAAGAGGGTTCCTTGTTTTCACGGCAATTTTCATAGGTGGTAGTCTCTCATGGACAGAGCATGCTAAAGGCCAAAGTATCTATTTATCACAGTCAACAATATAAGCATTCAAATGCTATCAGTCTATCAATGAAGTTGCACAAACATAACTCAGCAGTAAGCAGCGCACACACACATTGAAATCTTTTTATTGCTTTTTCCTCCCCTTATTCTTTATTCTACCTGTACTGGTGTGCAGGGCGCTCCCCAGGACCTTCCTTTTGTAAACCCATGCTGTCTTGGATCTATGTTCTGTCTTTGTATTATGGCCAAGACCCACATGATCAACAGGAGACTCCAGGAGCAGGAAGATGAGGCATGGCCAGGCCTCCAACACTGCAGAAGATGTGGTGGAGGATGACCCTGCTTCTATTTCCTAAGCTACAATGGCTAATATATTCCAAAAGCTGACTGATAAAATGGACATGCTGGCTAAGCCAAAATGGACAAGGAATGAACTAGATAAGGAAACCACTCCTAGTACCCAAAAACCTAAGAAGCCTGGAAAGGACGCAGAGCTGGATGACAAGGGAGACAACCAATCCTCAGATGAGGAAGAGTCTGAGGAATAAAGAGGACCTCAAATGCGTCAATGTTCTGATGATGTAATCCCCGAACTTGTATTGGTGGTCCGGGAAACCCTGTAATTTGAACCTACTGCGCTACCCACAGAACAGAAGCTAGACCCTCTGGTCCAAGAAGGGGTTTAATTGGAAACCTGTTTTCCTGTATGCAAGCTTCTAGAAAATCTGTTATCAGAAGTAGAGATGTCTTGTATCTGGCCAAAATCTGTGAAAAGCATTCTTTCAATAAAAGATACCCCCCACCACCACCATATGAGAGGACAAGCTGGAGGCTTGGGCCACACTTTCCAAGGTGGACCCACAAATCACAACTTTAATTCACAAGACAGTCCTCCTGTCCGAAGGGTCCACAACCCTTAAGGACCCAACAGACAGAAAGACTGAAGATATAATCAAGAAAACACAGGAAATGTTAACTATGATGATCAATCTAGGTAATAACATTGCCCACTCAAAACTCCACTTTTTTGCAGACGACACAGTCCTCTATTTCTCTAAACCTACATTCCTAGATGCCTCCTCTGCGCTTCAATCAGACTTTATCAAACTGCAACTTAATCTACTCCACTCCAAACTTTTATTAAATGCCAATAAAACCAAAGTGATGTATTTTCACTATGTCAGATCATCATCATTGCACTGCTCACCCAAACCTATAACTACCTTGCTTGGTGATAAGCTTGAGATTGTGGATAGGTTTAAATACTTAGGCTTCCTCCTTGAGGCTAAGCTCACCTTCCTTCCTCACATTAAAGCCCTTTCTAAAAAGCCTAAACTAAGGTTGGGATTTTTCTACAGAAAACTCCAGATTAAGACTGGTCCAGTCCTTCCTCCTCCCTCTCCTGGACTAGAAACATAGAAATATAGAAACATAGAATTTGATGACAGATAAGGACTGCTTGGTCCACCTAGTCTGCCTATTTCCCTACCTAATGGATAAGCTGCAGATCCTAGTTAACCAACAGCCTACTTCTTCCTATCCCCACTAGAATTGCTGTATGTCTGTCCCATGCATTGTCAAATTCCCCCACTGTTTTTGACTCCACAACCTCCTCAGGAAGGCTGTTCCATGCAACCACAACCCTATCCATGAAAAAATACTTCCTCACATTATCTCTGAGCCACCCCCCATCTTCAAATTGTGCCCCCTTGTTCTTGCACATCTCTTTTTCTGAAAGATGCTACCCTCTTGGACATGGTTGCTCCCTTGAGATACTTGAAAGTTTCTATCAAGTCCCCCCTCTCCCTCCATTCCTCTAAGGTATACATATTAAGCTCCTTTTGTCTCTCTTCATATGACTTCTGGTGCAGACCCTGCACCATTTTGGTTGCCCTCATCTGGACAGCCTCCACCCTGTCTATGTCTTTGTGGAGATGGGGACTCCAGAACTGCACTCAATACTCCAGATGGGGTCTCACCGTCTGTACAGAGGGATAACAACATCCTGTTTTCTACTGGTGATGCCTGTCATTATGCATCCCAGTATCCCCTCAGCCCTCATTACTGCCTTCTCACATTGTTTGCCCATGTTTAGGTCATCTGATATAACAAACCCCAGGTCCCTTTCCATTTTTGTTGCTGTCAGTATATCACCCCCGATTGCATTCTCTTTCCTTCGGTTTTGGTTTCCCAGGTGCATTACTTTGTACTTCTTTGCGTTGAATCTAAGCTGCTATACATTTGACCATTCCTCCAACCTTGCCAAGTCCCTTCTCATCCTCTCCACAGCACCTTGTGTATCAACCCTGTTGCAGATCTTTGTCTTATCTGCAAAGAGACATACTTTTCCTTCTAGTCACTCTGCAATGTCACTTATAAAGACATTAAAAAGGACTGGACCCAAACTGAACCCTGCGATACCCCACTAGTAACCTCCCTTTCTTCACTGTGGACTCAGTTTACTATTACCCTCTGTGTCCTGTTGTCCAGCCAGTGTTTTACCCAGGCTACCACCCTGGGACCTACTCCCAGGCTGGCTAATGAGTTTATTAATCTTTTGTGCGGGACTGTGTCAAATACCTTGCTACAGTCTAGGTAGGCCATGTCCACAGCCGCTGCCTGGTCTACTACTTTGGTCACCCAGTCAAAGAAATTGATGAGATTCATCTGACATGACCTTCCCACTGTGAATCCATGCTGCCTTGGGTCCTATGCCCCACTGGCCTCTAGGTACTCAACAATTCTTTCCTTCAGAAGTGATTCCATCATTTTCCCTACCACTGAGGTTAAAATGACAGATCTGTATTTTTCTGCCTCTGTCTTGCTCCCACTTTTGTGAAGGGGAATCACATCTGCCCTCCTCCAGTCCTCAGGTACCACACAATCCTCCCATGATTTGTTAAAAAGGGTAGGTCAATGGTGCTACTAGTTCTCCCCTTAGTTCTTTTAGAATTATGGGGTGAATCCCATCAGGCCCCATTGCTTTGTCCACCTTCAGTTTTAGGAGTTCTTTCAGAAACCTTTCTTCTATGAAAGGACTAATATCGACCCCCCCCCATTCAGAGTGCTTCTATTGACTGGATTAGGTACCTCCCCCTCCTCTTCCTTTGTGAATACTGAGCAGAAGTATTTGTTCAGTATCCCTGCTTTCACTGACCCTGTCTGCCCACCCACCCTCCCTCCTCTTTATTCAGTCTCAGTATCCCTCCTTTGTCTTTCTTGGCTCCTAATGTACCTATAAAAGGTTTTATCCCCCTTCTTAACCGAGCTGGCTAACTTTTCCTCAGTTTCGGCCCTTGCTAGTCTGACTGCTTTCCTCGCTTCCTTCTGCTTTAACTGGTACAGTTCTCTGTCCTGCTCCTTCTGTGTTTCCTTATACTTCCTGAATGCTGTCTTTTTCCTCCCTAACCTTCCCCGTCACCTCTTTTGAGAACAATAGTGTTTTTTTATTTCATTTTGATTTATTTGCTTCACACAAAGGCTTATTGCCTCTGTGATGGCAGTTTTGATGTTTCCCCATTGTTGCTCCACCCCTCCTTATTGCCTGTTTCCTAGTGCTTTTCTGAGGCATTCTCCCATTTTGACAAAATCAGCCCTCCTGAAGTCCAGTACCTTCACTTTTGTATGGCTTGCCTCTACAGCTGAGTTTATCATGAACCACACTGTTTGGTGGTCACTTGTTCCCTGATGGCTACCCATTTCTAGATCCGAAACGCTCTCTCCATCCCCATTTGAGAGTACCAGGTCTAAGATTGCTCCCTCCTGAGTGGGTTCCAACACTAGCTGTCTGAGGCATGCCCACTGTAAAGCATCGATAATTGCCCTGCTCTTGGATGTGGCTGCAGCAAAGGTACTCCAGTTAACATCTGGCATATTCAGATCCTCCATCAACAATATCTCCCTTTTCTCTGCCATCCTAAGGATACCATTTATCATTTCCTTGTCCATTTCCTCCCCATGAGATAGGGGTCTGTATACAACCCCTGTGCGGATTGTGGTGCCATTTCCAGTCTCCAAGGTGACCCACAGTGCCTCCTCTCCTCCCTGTTTACCCTTTAGTTCTATTGCTTTGATCCCTTCCATTACATAGAGAGCTACTCCTCCTCCTCATCCTCCTCTTCTACCATCCCTGTCCCTCCTATAGATAGTGTACCCTGGTATGTTGACGCCCCAGTCATAGTTCTCTGTGTACCACGTTTCTTTGACTGCCACAATATCCAGGCATCCCTCTTCTATCAAGGCCAACAGTTCAGGGAGCTTGTTACCTAGACTATAGGCATTGGTACTCATTACTCTCCATTTTGGTGATAGCTTTATCCCTTTTTGCCCCATCCCAGTCCTTAGTGCCTTTGTCTTTTTCTCCATTTACCCCGCCCTTCTCCCTATCGACTTCTCTGTCTCGGTGTTTATCTCACTAACTACCCTGATTTTTTTTGGGGTTGGGGCTAGGATTTCCCTTCTCCTTTTCAGTGCCTCCCCAATTGGCTAGTTTAAATGCTTGCCAATGAAGCATTTAAACCTATCACCTAGGATCCTGGTTCCCCTCCTGGGCAGAGCAGACCATTGCACCATAGGCCTGCAACCCTCCAGGTGGACCCCCAGTCCCCAATGAAGCCAAAACCCTGAGCTCTGCACCAGTTTTTCAACCATTGATTGAATACTATGGTGCAGAGCACCCTAGCCTCTTCCATACCATAGACAGGCAGCACCTCTGCAACTCCACAAACTCCTCCTGCACTGCTCTAATCCCTCTCCCAGCCAGACCATTAGTCCCTAGGTGGACAATGACATCCAGCTCCCTCCCCTATGCAGCTGCTCATATGCAGACATCACTTACAAAAATTGTGCAGCCACCCTTTTGCAAAAACTTGAAATCCTTTTTCGCAGAGCCATCCATTTTGCCATTAATGCCCCTGCAAGAACACACCATTGCACCCTATATGCTGCAGTGGGATGGACCTCTCTGACTACCAGGAGACTCTCACATGCTTATCTATGGGCTTATAAATCTCTCTTGAACAAACTCCAGGCCTACATCACTAGTCTTATTTCTCACTCCCAAACTCCTTATGCTCTTAGAAATACCTCTTACAATTCCTTAGATGTGCCCAAAGTCCATACCCGCTATGGTCAACTGCCCATTAGTTATGCCCTCCCTACCACTTGAAACAAGTTTCAATCATCCCTTAAATTGAACACCCTCATTCCTCTAAGGGCATTCAAAACTCAAATAATAAATCTAATTAATGATGCTTACCATTGCAATTAATCCAGTGGAGATCACCTACCTCCTTAGCTTACCTCTAAATTTTCACTCTTGTATACTTGTCTTAGGTGCTAGCCTGTTTTCTCCTCAGCCATTTTCCCATTATACCAAACTCTCATTAGTACTACAGTACACCTAATGATGATTCTTCTGTTGCTTTGTATATACTGTATGTATATACAGTTAAACCTTGATTATCCGGACCTCAATTATCCGGATAACTCGCTCATACGGACTTTTCTCTCGGTCCCAACTTTTAAGCATATTTTAGTTTACGGCTCATAGCAGCATTAGTCTCGACAGTGAGTAGGTGTCATTAGATATAACAAAGGAATGTAACACCTAATGACTCACCTTCTCACTAGCTGATAGAAGATGATTGATTGATTGTTTTACTCACTATTTAAGTGTCTCACCACAGTTATGAGTCTAATTGCGTTTCCGATATTGGCAGAATGGCAGAAGAAACATCACAATTCTGAGTGTTAAGCAAGCGAAAAATTCTTCCTCTTAGCGAACAAGCTGAAATAATACATAAACTGGAGAAAGGGAAAAAAGCTGTTAGTATAGCAGGGGCATATGGAATTACAAACAGCAGGTCTCTGATTTAAAAAACATAAAGAGCATCTCATGTCACATGCCACAAACTTACAAGATGAGCGAGAACTGAAATTGTGAAACTCTGAAGCTCAAGCTTAGATAACAAACTTGAAAAAGCAACTTTACTTTATGGTTCAGCCAGCAGCGTAGCAAGAGGGCACCTGTGTCAGGACCAATGTTACAGGAAAAAGCCTTACAATTCAGTCAACAGCTAAAAAAAGAAAATGACATCCCCTGACAAATGATTTTAAGGCTTCTAGTGGCTGGTTACAATGCACAGCAAGCGACATTCAATCCAGTGGAAATCGGGAGAAAATGGCAGCTGATCAAAGTGAAGTGCAGCCATATCATGCAAAGTTGCACAAAATCATCCAGGACAGGGGGTACGCAGCGGAGCAAATATACAACGCGGATGAAACGGGGCTGTACTGGCATCTGCTGCCTAACAAAACTCTAGCCAGTTCTCAAGAACAGACAGCTGCTGGCTACAAGAAAATAAAGGACAGACTGACAATCCTAGGATGCTCGAACGCTACAGGATCCCATAAGCTGAAGCCCTTTATGATTGGTAAATTTGCCAACCCCGCGCTTTAAGAATGTAAACATGGGTGCCTCTACCTATCGCCTACGAAACCAGTGCAGTGCCTGGATGAGCAGCCATTTGTTTTGTCACTGGTTTCACAAAACCTTTGTCCCCGATGTGAGGAAACATATGAGAAAACACAAATTAACCCCTAAAGCCATGCTCCTTGTTGACAATTGCTCCGCCCACCCAGCTGGTTTGAAATCATCCGATGGCAAAATCAGGATGGAATTTTTAACCCCTAACATGACTTCATTACTGCAGCCTTTTGACCACGGGATACTGGAGGGGCTCAAAAAACGATACAGAAAAAAACTCCTGCGTCGCATTCTGTTGGAGGCAGACCCAGATGTTTCAATTGTGGAAACATTAAAAAAACTCACCCTGAAAGATGTTTCCTACATGATTGGAGAATCCTGGGATGAGGCAACAGCTGAAAGCATCGCAAAATCATTCTGTTCTATCCTGAAGATTGGGTCGGGGTCTGACAGTGTTGTTGAAATGACAGAGATGCCAGAATATGCCGAAGGCTGCCCAGATGAACTCCTGGATGTCAACGAGGTGCCCGTATATGACTTCGAGTTTTAGGAAGAGATCGCGGAGCTCAACGCGCATGATCTGGAGATTCAGACCTCACCTGACCTCTCTGATGGGGACATTGTTAGCCTTGTGAGTGAGCATGGGTTGCAGGACTTGGAGGAGGATTGTGATCCCGATGAACAAACCAAGCAAGGGCATGAAGTGACCAATTCTCAGGCTGTGGAGCACTTAAAGAGTTGCGTGCACTGGTTAGAACGCCAAAAAGATGCAGACCCCTTACACTTAATTACACTTAACAGGCTGCTTGCAATAGCATTAAGGAAAAAGTTCAGCGGGTCAAAACAAAAGACAGTGACAGAATTTTTTTAAATTGAAATGCTGTGAATCTTTAAATTCAAGTTACTTTTGAAATAAAAAGCTTTTCTAAGTCTTTTCTAAGTAAACTACGAGTGTTTTGAGTTTTTTTAAATTGTAATTTCGATTAACCGGACGTGCGATTATCCGGACTGATTTGCTGTCCCGGAGAGGTCCGGATAATCGAGGTTCAACTGCAGTTACTGTTTTGTCCAACATCATTCTATGTGTACGTTGTAGTACCACTGCAATTATTGCTATTTATAATGTTTATGTATTTACCATCCTCATTTATTGAGTATATGTTTCCCAACATTGGTATTCACCCCTGCCTTGTACAGCTCATATTGTACAGTTTGTTAAATAGTGTCTGTTAATTAATTTGGTATCCCCATATCGACTGCATGTATGGCTTGTAATTGTTAAAAAAAAGTGTCCTCCTTGAAAATGAGCTTGCTCAATGGATTTATCCCTTCACAATAAACTTGAATAAACTTGAACAAACTTGAACAACGCATCCTTGGCATCAATTCACACCACGAGGGCCACACTGAGATGGATGGAAGTGATACAGAGGGACTTGCTAAAGGACAGTAAACATGGGCAAACACTAGCTTACACATGGCAAGGAATAAACAAGCATCTGTCAATGCCAAATGTTGTCTCGCTGGCATTAGCATTTGGTAGTGCAGGAGTCAGAGATGCATAATAGGAAGGGCAGTGAAGTATTGAACTGACGCCAAACCCACATCCAGTCTGCAGAGACTTACAGGTGTTGGGGTGTGCCTTTGGGTCATCAGCTATAACTCTCATGCCATTTTACCTCACCCTACCCTGTAGACACTGACAAGTGTTGTGGTGTGCTTTGGGGTCCTTGGTCATTATACTTACCCCATTCCATAAGGAAATATGCTGAGGTGGGTGCAGTATAGGAGAATGGGGTGAACTTTGTGGCTGAACACTCCAAGGCACACCTTGATGCCTGTCAGTGGCTGCAGGGTGGAGGTGGGGTTGGAATGGTGGGAGTATTACAGCTGATGATCCCAAGTCACACCCCTGACGCCTGTCAGTCTCTACAGGGTGGGGTGTAACAGTTGAAAACCTTAATGTCAGAGGGATGTTTGGTATTTTCACTCCAAATTATCAACATGGGCTTTTTGTGACCCCATCTCATGAAGAGTGGCAGTATCAGTTTGTTAGCCAAAAGGTGATTTTGCACAGCGACTGTGCCATTTGGCATCACAGATACATAAACACATTTTGGGCAGGATGTGAAAAATGACAACTGCATTGTTCATGAGGAGGTGTAAAAAATGGCAACGTTGAAAATCTGGAGCGAAAATATGACAAATTGGTGAAGTCATGAGCATGCATAGAAACTGCGCAACGCACATCTGTAATCTAATTATTTTTGGGGTTTTTTAGACTACATTTTCAACATAGGCATTTTGGGGCCTTCCCTCATGAACAGTGGCACTGTGATTTTCTTAATCTGTCCCAGAAGTTGATCTCCCACAGTGACCACGCCATTGTACGCCACAGGTGTGAAAACACATTTTGGGCAGGATGTGAAAAATGACAGCCATACTGTTCATAAGGAGGTGTAAAAAAATGCCAGTGTTGAAAGTCTGGCATGAAAATATTGCAAATTTGCAAAGTTACAAGGGTGTGTGGAAACTGCACAACACATGCTTGTAACAGTCATTTTATGGACTTTCATTACCAAATTTTCAACACAGGCATTTTAGGACCTCGGCTCATGAACAGTGTCACTGTCATTTTGTCAAACTGTCCTGAAAACTGATTTCGCACAGCGACCGCGCTATTCTGCGATGGACGTTGAAAAACACATTTTGGCCTGAGTATGTAAAATGACAGCTATAGTGTTCATAAGGAGCTGTGGGAAAATGGCAATGTTGAAAATCTGGAGTGAAAATATTACAAATTCACGAGGTTACAAGCGTGCATGGAAACTGCGCAACGCATGCTTGTAAAACAACCATTTGTTTTATTTTTGTCACCAAATTTGCAACATAGGCTTTTTGAAAGCCCCCCTCATGAACAGTGGCACTGTCATTTTGTTAATTGGTCCCAAAAGGTGATTCCACACAGTGACCGCGAAACCTTTCAGGACCGAATAACGCCATGACAGTGACTGAATTCATGAGGAGGGGTCCCAATAACCCCATGTTGAAAATTAGGTGCCAAAAATTCCCAAAAATGGCTGAGATATGCACCAAAATTGAAAAAACCCTATTTATGCCATTATGCAGCTTACCAGCATTTCTTCAGTTCATGGATGGCTTTGAAGAGTGCAAACGTGTTCCCGATCCACTGTAGATTGTCGCGCCGGGCTCTGGAGGCAAGTATTGGGTGAGGGGAGTGTGGGGAGGTGGGGTACGCAGAGGGTGGGTGGGTTGAGGAGGAGCAGGACATACCAGCGGGGACCGCTTTCTGATTTACAGGTTAAAAAAAAAACATTGCTGGACTTTTTTTTTTTTTGTTATATATACAGGCATTTGGCATGCTGGGTGGGCTCCCAGCATGCCACCTGAGTCTTTGGGGGTGTGCTGCTTGGCCGATGGGGGATTGGGCACCCCGCGGCACATAACAAGGTGAAGGTGGGACAAAAGCCAAGGGGATTGGACACCCTCTTCAACACAACAAATGGGGAACATTATGCCAATGGGCAGTGGGCCCCCATAGGCAAATTAAACTGGGAAGTGGGGACTAAAGATGACTTGGATTGGGCCCCCCCGTCGGCAAAGAAAGACTGTTGGGGGGGTGCAAAATGCAGAGGGGGATAGAGCACCCCCTCAGCACTCATGTGAAATGGGAGGGAGGGGGCATTATGCCAACAGGGAGTGGGCTCCCGAGTCGGCAAATGAAGTGGGACGGGGCATGCCAACAGGGGAATTGGGTGCCCCTGAAGTCGGTGCTCTGCACGGCGGCAGTCAATGCCACCATGTTTATTAAACTGCTTCACCAGGAAAGGCACGCCGCTGCATGACGACCTTGGCTGTCATTGCAGCGAACCTTTTCTTTGATCTGGTGGCCAGTTTACATGTTGCTGGTGTCAGCACCTGCAGCTGCCTTATTGGGGATTGAGGAACACACCTACTGATGCATGCCCTGCATTCGCCCACGGTGACTGCACCTCCAAATCTGCTACTACTGCAATATGTTGGCTGGTGTGCACACGCGAACCAACATAAAAAGGGGGCAGATGCAACCACTGATCTATTTAGAATGTCAGACAGAGCCAGCATTGCAATAAATCACTCTAGAAGTCAGCTTTGGCTAAAGCTGTGGCAAGCTGATCCAAGAACTCTGTAAGAACATGATCCTTAAGCTACAGTTCAAGGGCTCAGCAGTGTTCAGAACAGGTCTAGAAAAATATATAAAACATAGAAGAGAGTGCTGGCCCTGTGGAGCAAAGCAATGGGGGAATCACCTGGCATGCTGGCAACCAGGGTTTGCAACTCACGCCCCAAGAGGCAGGAGTAGAGGCCAGCAGAGCGGGCTGAAGAGCATCCTCTGGATGCTCTTCTCCAGGGGGGGTCATGGACTCACCGCCACTAGGCGGCTTCTGGTGGCTGGGTATGACATCCTGCATTGTGGCATGGGTGACCACACATGGCATGCACAATCTACCAGGATTCTGCAGTATGCGGCCAAAGTGGACAGGGCACCAGAAAAGGAAAAAATGGCTGCCTAGCCACCAAATGGTGGTGGCCCATGCTCCTGTCGCTGTGGTAGTCCAGGTAAGTCATGTGCTGCACCCTCACTGCCCCGGTTGGGATTGAAGATGGTGTCTTTGGGCACTTGAAATCTCCCCTCCCAGATGCACCCAATGAGCAGGGGGGCCTCACCCCCGATGGGATACGTCGAGTCGATCGGAGCGGCAGGATGAGGAGCAGTGGACAGCTGACAGAAGGATCATGGTGGCAGGTGCTGTTCGCCTGAAGGAGAGGTGAGATAGGCTGGTATGGAGGAGGAGGTAAAAAGATAATACAAAAAAAAGGGAAGAGAGAAAGGAACCAGCTAAAGACAAAACTGAAAGATTACAGTATCTGCCCTTCTTCAAATCGTATTTACGCAACCACATGCAATGCAATTACAGGAACAATTACTTCCACAATAATAGCAGCAACCATTTTGTCTTCAAAACAATTTTGTCAGCATAAGAGCAAACAACAACAGAGGCCAATCAAGTAATTCCAGACAAAGCAGTGGTTTCCAATCCCAGGGCAGAAACTTAAATTATGGGAGCATGAAACGAAGTTGGCCGAAAGACCAATGATGGTGGTAGGAGGCAGACTCCAAAAATTCCCAACAACCTGGGCCAACTCAGTTTCCAACAAGTGGGTGATGGAAATCATACAATTGAGATATTTCATGGAATTCAACCAAATCCCTCAACTCAACAGGTCCATTCCTCCCCATATGTACCCTTCCAGGACCTCCATACAGCAGGAGAGGGCACATCTAAATCAACTGCTAGACGATCAAGCAATTGCCCTAGTCCCTTTAGAAAATTGTGTCCATGTATACACTCAGACTTCTTTCTGGTGCCCAAGAAAGAAGAGGAACTGCAACCCATACTGTACCTGAAGTTCCTAAGCCAGTTTCTTCAATATAAATGCTTCAAAATGGAGACTGCGATCTACAGTTGTGTCAATCATGATTAGAGATGCAGTGAAGTATAAATTTGCAGACAAATTTGCCATGAAGCGGCCAAAATTCGCCTCCATGGAGCTCCACAAAGTTTTACCCACATTTGGAAAATCTGAAATGGCAAAGTTCTGCCGCGAAGCGCGGAATTTCACCTGCGAACAGTGGAATTTTAGCGAAATACCACAACTTATGGACAAAATTACCCACTTCACGGTGGAATTCCGCACTTTGCGGCAGAAACTTTGCCATGTGGAATTCGCAAAATTCTGCAGAACTTGGGGGTTTAATCTGCGGAGTGAAGTTTGTCAGCTTCACCCATCTCTAATTATGATAGGATTTTCTAATGTCAGTAGACCTCAAGGATGCCTACTTACACATCCCCATGAGACACAGGGCCCTATTCCAGAAGGGCATACGCCAGCATAAGGTGAGATATGCCAAACCCCATGGCGTATCTTGCTGCTTACACCAGGCGATACACCAGCCCCTATTCCAAGAGGTGAGTTGTGCCTTGGTATCTGCAGGCTGTAACAAATGCAGGTTGCACCAACACTTACGCCACAGCCCACAACGCCTGGCGCAACTGCGGGTTATGACAGCAACCTAGCCCAAGTCCAGTAGGGCTGCTGTTGTAACCCGCAAGCACAATTACAGAAGTCACAGTGGTGTGGCTAAGTTAGAACAGCTCTGAGCTGCTCTAAGTGGCAACCGACGGTGCCATCTGTTGGCTGCCCGCCTCAACGGCAATGGCGCAGATGTGTCCCCCATGTCCCCTAATGCATACCCCTGCCCCCACCCCAAATAGCAGGGACCCTGGGGTCTGTTCTCCGCGCCTCAACACCTGTGTAACCTTTCCTGCCCCCCCTCCATGCCACCTGGTGCATCTGGTGGTGTTCTGGGGTTGGGGGTGCTTCATGGGGGCCGCCTGTCATCCGTCGTGTGCTGCGGCTGGAATACGCCATGCAAGGGCTACTGCCACATGCATGGCGTATATTGCAAGTCACAATTGCTGGGACTCTGACACTTCTGGAATGTGGCGTATGGTACCTGGCATAGAAGCGACCGGCGTAACTCAACTGCGTTCGAGTAACGCCAGCCATCTTGGAATTGGCCCCACAGTCATTACAAGTTCTCAAGGTGATCAGCATTCTAAACATGCACTTCCAGTGCCTTTCCTTCAGGCCAGCTTCAGCTCCATGAGTTTTCATGAAGGTGATGGTAACCCTGGTGGCAAATCTGTGCAAAGAAGGTTTACACATATTTCCCTATTTGGAGGATCGTCTCATCAGTGCAAAATCACTCCAGGAATCAAAGTCAGCAACACACAGGGTCCAGCAGGTTCTGTCTCAACACAGCTGGTTTGTCAACCAAATAAAAACCAACCTAAACCCCATGAAATCCCTGGAATATCTGAGGGCCATAATCAACACAGGCAAGGGCATGTTGTGCATGCTTCCATGTGCCTTACTTTCTTCCCTGTTTCACCTGTGTGCCATTTTGAACAACCATCTGCTGTTAACACACCTGCTGCTTGTGACAACTTTCAGTACTGTAAAGCCCTCTCATCAGGGTTGCCACCTTTGGATGAGGCAAAAACCAGATCCTAAGCTCCACCTCTAGCCCCACCCCTTTTCATGACTCATCATGCACTGTTCCTCCAATAAAAGACAACACTTAAAGCAGCAGTGAAATACAAATGTTAAGATACTGTACTGTGCACCTCTTAAAGTTACTTTCCTAGGTTCTTCCTAATTATTTATTTATGTATTTATTTATTTATTGACATTGGTTTACCAGATAAACATACAGAGATAAAAGAGATCTCATTTACAGATATGATCTGGGGGAGACATGGGAAATACTGTAAATAGCATACAACAGTATACGTACTTTATATCTTTTTCTGCCTCCATTTCCTGTTCTTGTCCACAGTACTATTTCAAAGCCAAGGAAGTGACCATACTTTTTTCTTGTGGGGAAAAAATAATTTACAACATTTAAAAATGCCCAAATTCTGTTAGAGATGAAAATGTTTACTAGCAAATGAAAGTGGAGGACAACTGGCTTCTATTGCTGTTAAAGGTGGGGGCAGCTGTGCTTATGCCACTTTAAGATGCAGTGGAAAGATTAGGTTAAGTAGTGCTAATGGTGTTAATGGCCATACTTACACCTCCCAGGATGACTGCATTCACAAACAAAAGGCTACACTGACAACAGAACTTGTTTGTAACCTGTACATGTAGCTGAAACAATGAGTGACATGACAAAATGTGTTTCAAAAGTATGTGAGCACTCAAATGGCTCAAAAACCTGACCAACAAAGAGCAAAACTGGATTACCTGATAGGGACCCTGAAAACCTGATCACCAGGTAAAAAACCTGACAGGTGGCAACCCTACCTCTCATGGTAGTGGCAGTGCTGTGGTGGGCCAGGACTGCACCTTCTTGAATGGACATCCATCTCCACAGCAGCCCTATCAAAATGATGACAGTGCCATGAGGGGCAAGGTTGAGCTGCTTGAAAAGCTGCACCTCCAGCTGACACAGCTGTAGTGGCAAAGTGTGAAAGCAAAGTGCAGAGTTGGAGTTTGACCAGAGCATGGCAGGTTCTGGTACAAGTCTACAAAGACCTCCCTTTTTGCTGCGCTTTCCCTCCAGGTTAGAGCCCAACCTTACCTCAGCAAGCTGTGTGCTTCTATGTGCCCTGTTCTCTTCCCTGTTTCACCTGTGTGCTACTTTATACAACCATCTTCTGTTAACATACTTGCTGCCTGTGACAACTTTCAGTACTGTAAAGCCCTTTCAAGGTAGTGGCAGTGCCATGGCAGGGTGGGACTGAGCCTTCCCGAATGGATATCCATCTCTACAGCAGCCCTATCATGGTGGTGGCAGTGCCGTGGTAGGGTGGGACTGAGCCTTCCCGAATGGATATCCATCTCTACAGCAGCCCTATCATGGTGGTGGCAGTGCTGTGGCAGAGTGGAACTGAGCCTTCCCGAATGGATATCCATCTCAACAGCAGCCCTATTAAGGTGGTGGCAATGCCGTGGCAGGGTGGGACTGAGCCTTCCCAAATGGATATCCATCTCTACAGCAGCCCTATCATGGTGGTGGCAAGCCATGGTAGGGTGAGACTGAGCCTTCCCGAATGGATATCCATCTCTACAGCAGCCCTATCATGGTGGTGGCAGTGCCATGGCAGAGTGGGACTGAGCCTTCCCGAATGGATATCCATCTCAACAGCAGCCCTATTAAGGTGGTGGCAGTGCTATGGCAGGGTGGGACTGAGCCTTCCCAAATGGATATCCATCTCTACAGCAGCCCTATCATGGTGGTGGCAGTGCTGTGGCAGGGTGGGACTGAGCCTTCCCGAATGGATATCCATCTCTACAGCAGCCCTATCATGGTGGTGGCAGTGCCGTGGCAGGGTGGGACTGAGCCTTCCTGAATGGATATCCATCTCTATAGCAGCCCTATCATGGTGGTGGCAGCATCATGAGGGGTAGGATCAAGCCACTTGAAAAGTCACACCTCCAGCTGACTTAGTAGCATCAAAGCGGTGGCGGCAAAGTGCAGAGCTGGTGTCTGATCGGAGTCAGACCAGGGAAGACTGGGGGACTGCTTACAGCTCTATGCAATTATCTGAAATTCAGATACTCACTGTTTATTATACAACCTTATACTGTGGACACCTGTCTGCCCTGTAGAGTTTTCAGGTGAACCCTTAGGCTCTTAAGGGAATTACTCTATTTTAATGTTACTAGCTTTTACCCTAGTCCATTTATAAACATGTAGCCTGAAGCTCGATACGGGACTGGGACTCCAGCTGTGACATTTTCTCCATTGCTAAAGACATTTTTTCTAACTCTTCTGTTTGTTTATGTTATTACAGCTTGCTGGGCCTGTGGCACTAGTTGTGACTTTTATTTTATTGTCCTGTAGCTGATGAATTGATTCATGGACTTACAACCACTCAGCATTTTAAAGCTTGTCTAGTCAGTTATTTGTTTTTTTATGGCTGCATGGGCGGAGCCCTGCAGACGTTTTGCTTGTAGAAAAGGGCTGGCGTCATGTTTTCCGTCTGTGGAACTGTTTTTCCTCCGCCTGACCCTCCCCCAAGAAGCAATCCGCCCATGTTGTCCCTATGGACTGCAGCAGTGCACTATATCACAGTGGGTATTTTTTCCTTTTTATGAGCCGTTGGTACATTTCGTCCCTCCTTAACAGCAAGGGCGTAGCTACCGATAAAAATCTGACCACAAAACTCGGCTATGATGACTATTCAATGTTCTAGCTGAACGTTGGTTGTTATTTCTAATACCACAGCAGCACTGCTGGGTCGGAGGGATAGTCTGCGTTTGCTTCAGCGTCAGTTTCAGGGACAAAGTTGGACGAAGTTTTACAGAAAACTTTTTTCTGCCAATCAGATCGTACCTAGGGGGCGCTGCGCCATGGCCAGTTCCGCTGCTGCTGGCAGGCAGGGTGAGATATTAACCCAAAGGGAAGAGCAAAGGGGCACTTCCCAGAACCATCAAACCCCTTCCACTTTCTCAGTGCGAGCCAGAGACCACCGGCAAAATGGATCTAAGCAGGGCTGCGGCTCTTTCCCTTTGGTTTTCCCTCTGCTTTGGGGAGTTGTTGGAGGCGGCTGTTGTGGGATCACTGTGGCAGGATTCCCTGAGTGCTGCTGAGAGGGAAGCCTCCCTGCCCTCCCGGATGGATGCTGCTGCTGGCACATCGCATAGTTGGGAGCTGTCTGCTCGGGGTGCACCGCTGAACGGCACAGTGGTAATACCTCATGAATACATGGTATCCCTGTATCAGCTTCTCAGCCATAGAGAGATGAGGGGGGCTCAAACAGCAGTGTGTCCCGGGCCAGGAACCGTGCCAACACTGTCACAAGCTTTGTGGACCAAGGGAAAGGCGAGAGCGATGAACAGCAACCGCCGGGTCCCATGCAGCTCAGAGCTCAGGCATCACCTGTTTGTAGGCCACGGGTGCACACTGCACAGCAACTCCCAATGCCTTCCTTGATAATCAGCTCTTTCAGAGCTGCAGGGATTGTGTAGAGAAAGGAAATAGTAGAAGTGCATGGGATGAGCTGAGCCATTCAGAAATACCCAGCGCCAATGAGGTACAGTGATGAGTTCTGCAACAAAGAGATGTGCCAGTGTAAAACTACAGTATGGGGAGATATTAACCCCGAAGGAAAGAGCAAAGGGACAGTTCCCAGAACCATGAAACCCCTTCCACTTTCTCAGTGCGAGCTCAGCATTGCTAGTTTGTAAGCTAGTTCTCCACAAGAAAGGAGCTAGGAGGGGCAATGATGACTTTTGTTCTTGAGTAGCACTCAAGAGCATGTGTGCACACTCTTGTAAAAAATTTATTTACCAACACTGGCCCATCTGTTGCATGATATAGCTCATTTTCACTGAGGTCCTGCTTGAACTCTGTTTGCCATGGTGGGAACACTGAAGCACAGGGAGGAGGTCATGTGACATGACAGATGGAGAGGTAATGACTTGCGGGATTTGCAGCTCGGTCTCTTGGTTCACCATATGACACTCACTTATGTCCTCTTCATTCACAGCTTTGGCTGCATTTAGCTGTGAGGCCCCCAATCAGTCCATTCACTTATTCAGCTGAGCAACCTTGGGGTGGTCCCCTTACCTGCCTCGTTATCTATGCAATTTTTGTAAAAGAATCAAATATTGATAATGTCATAGGGAGACTTGTTCCACCCCCTCCAGAACTTCTTGGACATCCCGTTTTATTTCCTTATTGTTGCTAACATATTCTACCTATCCAAGACTGTTGCACAACAGCAAGTTTCTCCATTTATTTTTTTGCTTCCTGTACTTTTGGTACTTTTCTCTTTCCCTGTCCCTAATGGCAGGCTGGCCATCTGTCGTCTTGCTTTCACTCTTTAAAGAAATAAAAAGGTTTTCTTTCTTGAGATGTCTGAGTCAATTGGAGGAGTGTTGAGTGAATCCCTCTATGAAGCCCTTAAAAGGGATATAGACAGAAAGACAGCTGTAGTCAGCTAAAAAGAATGTTTTTCGATTCCAGGACCGTGCAGTACTACACATCTGACGCAGTGCCAGAAGAATGGATTCTTGGCTGTTTGTTATGCCTCTTTCAAGAGAATTGTACGCAGTCATTATTTAGTGTAATATGCATATAGGTACTTGCACACTCAGACAGTGACAGAGAGTTTGTTTCATACGGGCTGGGTTATTTATGTCATATTTTTACTTTTTTCAGTAACCAAATGAAATAAACAAGCAGCCGAAGCAAGACGCCTGCTCGCAGTATCGAGCAGCAGTATGTATCCCCTTATGTTTCTTAATCATATTACTGGCTGCACAAATTAGGGTGTCAGAAGATATGGTTACCTGCAAAATACTGTCTGCATATGTTTTGATATTCTGAATGTCTTAAGTTGGGTTGTTATGGGATGAATATCCACAGTGCAGGCTCTTGCGTCTGCCTTGTTTTCCTCATGCACTTCAGGGAGTTCCCCTCACACTATCTATTCCCCTCTGTGAGAGCTGGCCAGCCCTTTCATCCTTCTATTTATGGTGAAGGATAGTGTGTGAGGAGTCCCGTGCACAGGAGCTGGAAAAGGAACTTTTAAAATGAAATGTTTTTGCAAACACCTGTTGGAATGAGCTGTTTATGTCATTATGATATTGTTCTGATATCTTGCTATAAAATGTACCCTGTTGTTTAGGATGTTAGCTGAGTAAAGTACTACTTGGGAGGAGCTTGCAGGTCACCTGATGGAGCTCTGGGATATAAGGTGTTGCTCCATGATGCAGTTAGTTAGTATGTGTTGGCTAGCACAAGGTCCACCAACTCTTTAGCCTTTACTAGAGATGTTCTTTTGCGTTGTATTTTGATCCATACCTTTAGAGTTTTTATTTTGTCATTTAACTTCGTTCAGTTTCTCTTATTATTATTTAATAAATATTGGATGAAGAAGTCCTTTTTGTTTCATCCAAAAGCTGGTGTCCGAGTCATGAATCCCACAGCCTTCACAGATAACTTTAGGGTTGAGAACTCTGACTTAATTAACTAAAAATGCTTGATTTTAATGGGAGCAGATTGATCATAGTTATTGATATGAATTTTGTCACGCTCCCCAGCCTGTTCCACCAATGGTCATTTGGGTGTTTCTTTACGACTGTGTGGGCGGAGCCCTGCAGACATTTTGCATGTAGAAAAGGGCTGATTTCATGTTTTCGGTCCGTGGAACTGTTTTTCCTCCTTCTGACCCTTCCCCAAGAAGCAATCCACCCACGTTGTCCCTTTGGACTGCAGCACTGCACTATATCACAGTGTGTGTTTTTTTTTTTTTTTTTTAATGGGCGTTTTTTTTGGTACATTTCTGCATCCCTGCCATTTCTGTCCCCTTCCTTTAACAGCAAAACCGTACTACCAATACAAATTTGACCACAAATTTTGGCTGTGATGACTATTCAACGTTCTAGCTGAATGTTGGTTGTTATTTCTAATACCACAGCAGCACCGCTGGGTCAGAGGGATAGTCTGCGTCTGCTTCAGTAGCAGTTTCAGGGACAAAGTTGGATGAAGTTTTGCAGAAAACTTTTTTCTGCCAATCAGATCGTACCTAGGGGGCACTGCACCACAGCCGGCTCCACTGCTGCTGGCAGGCAGGGTGAGATACTAACCCAAAGGAAAGAGCAAAGGGGCACTTCCCAGAACCATCAAACCCCTTCTACATTCTCAGTGCGAGCCAGAGAACACCGGCAAAATGGATCTAAGCAGGGCTGCCGCTCTTTCCCTTTGGTTTTCCCTCTGCTTTGGGGAATTGTTGGAGGCAGCTGTTGTGGGAATCACTGTGGCAGGATTCCCTGAGTGCTGCTGAGAGGGACTCCTCCCTGCCCTCCCAGATGGATGCTGCTGCTGGTACATTGCATAGTTGGCAGCTGTTGGCTCGGGGTGCACCCCAGAACGGCACAGTGGCAATACCTCACGAATACATGGCATCCCTGTATCACACCTTCTCAGCAATGGAGAGATGAGGGGGGCTCAACAGACGCATGTCCCGGGCCAGGAACCGTGCCAACATTGTCACAAGCTTCGTGAACCAAGGGAAAGATGAGAGCGATGAACAGCAACCGCCAGGTCCCATGTAGCTCAGAGCTCAGGCGGCACGTGTTGTCTGTAGACCATGAGTGCACACTGCACAGCAACTCACAGTGCCTTCCTTATGAATCAGCCCTTTCAGAGCTGCAGGGATTGTGTAGAGAAAGGAAATAGTAGAAGTGTACGGGATGAGCTGAGCCATTCAGAAAGACCCTGCGCCAGTGAGGTACAGTGCTGAGTTCTGCAACAAAGAGATTTGCCAGTGTAAAACTACAGTATGGGCAGTATAGATGGGCTATAACTATGGTGAACAGTTTTGGGGTGATAAAGAATATCACGAGGAGATACAGTCCCCTCCTAGAATTAATAATAGTTCCCAAAAGTCAGTCGTTGTAGCCTCTCAATTATTACTCTTTCCGATTTTGTTTTCAGCACCTTCTTGTTACCTTGCCTTTCTGAATGTCCAGATCCTTTCCGGCAAGATCACCTTTTCATATTTGAATGTAGATCCAGCAGTGTATACAGCTCAGCATTGCTAGTTCGTTAAATATTGAGGACCCCATATATAGAGAGAGAGCGTGACCAGGTTTAGTAGTGCCTCCAGCTAAGTCCTTCAAAATCGCATTTATCTTTTGTTTGGTTGGTAGATATGTAGTTAGAGGCTGAATTATGTGCCAGGTCAGTCTCTCCTCTGTGGTCATGTGGGGGCCAAAATGAAAGAAGGCGGTGCCTCTGAGCAGGTAAACCTTCTGCTACAATCCTATATTAGGAGTGCATCTGGAAGTTATATCTTTAAAAATGTACAGGGTTCGACGAAAATATGAAATTTTTAGGTACATCCACACAGGGGGTCAAGGGGAAGTACCTGTATTTAAAAGGTTTAAGTCTTCATTTGACAAAATATGCAGGTAGAAACCAACATGTTGATAAGAAGCAAGTTCTTAAAAGTAGAAAGGCTCCTAAGCAGCGATATCCCGCAAGCAGGCAGATATATCACACCAGCGATATGATTAGTATTACACCCGGAGCTCCATACTGAGGAAGGCTGCTCTGTGAAGCTCACAGGCTGCAGGGTTGCTGCCTGCTGCTCAATGAGTCTCTGTCTCTTTCTCCGTTTCTTTGCCATCTGGATTTTATTAATCTCCACTGAAGTCATTATGGCAGACAGCTCTTGGAAAATCAACTAATTTCAGACGGAAACGCCATTGATTTCAACTCCTAGTGTCTTTGAAGTAAAGTCCCTGAACAGTTGTTGGCCAGGAGGATATGCTGGGGCATGGGGGGCAGCAGTGCAATGCTGCACATTGATACAATCACAGTTTCAGTTGTCGGGGCTTAAATTCTAAACATTTGATAAAAGGTAGACATCTTACTTGTCTCATGGTTTAAGATTCATATGAAACGAGTATGTTTATTTTGTAAAATAATAATTGTTAAATGGGGGTGTTTTTTGTTTGTACAGTTTAGGAAATGAAATATGAAGTGACCCAGTGAACTGGTATCAACGCGCAAGTTATGTGCAGACAGTTAATGTTTTGTTTGCTTTTGCTCTAGAACAAAAACTTTGAAAATGTTATATGATAGAAGAGGTAATGTTCTATGACACCCCTACCTGTGGAGCTCATTGGATGACAGAGCTCCCTACAGCCAGTGAAGCACAGCAGGTACAGTGACTGGATGCAGAAGATGGATTATTTGAGTTCTTTCCTCAGTATGTCAGTTGGCAATGCAGTGGAGTTTGTTTTTTTTTTGTATGTCATGACTTGTGCTGCATTGCCTGCTCTTAGAGTGGGTACTTTAAGAGCCTGTTTTTTGTATTTGCTGCTGTAGTTTTAGCCTAACATGTTACTTTAAGTTCTCTAGATATTTTAATCTGTACTGTGCTTATTGTGATGGTGAGCTCAGTCTCTATGCTGATTTTATGAAGATAGCCAGGAATTGTTAGTATTTCTCTTACCTGGGACATTTTTCACTGTGTATTCCTATTACTGGCTGCCCCCACGCATGGAGCTCATTGGAAAACAGAGCTCCCTCCAGCCAGCCAAGCACAGCAGGTCACTCCTACCAGATGCCCCCCCACCCCGCAGAGCTCATTGGACAACTGAGTTCCCTCCAACCAGCCAAGCACAACAGGTACAGTGCCTGGCTGCAGAAAATGGATTATTTTAATCCTTTCCTGACTATTTCTGTTGGCGATACAGTGGAGATTGTTTTATTGTATGCCATGAGTTGTGCTGCATTGCCTGCTCTTTGAGTGGATACTTTAAGAGCTCATTTTTATGGCTGCATGGTGGAGCCCTGCAGACGTTTTGCATGTAGAAAAGGGCTGACATCATGTTTTCCATCTGTGGAACTGTTTTTCCTCCGCCTGACCCTCCCCCAAGAAGCAATCCGCCTATGTTGTCCCTATGGACTGCAGCACTGCACTTTATCACATTGGGCGTTTCATTTTTTCTTTGTACATTTCTGCATCCCTGCCATTTCTGTCCCCTTCCCTTAACAGCAAGGGCGTAGCTACCGATATGTCTGGCACACCATGAAAACAAACTAGTCAAGGGGGGAGGCACTGATAAGCAGCAGGAAAATCCCAGCCTCTCCCTACAAAACAGGGTACTAAATGAGAAAAAGACTGAGGTAGAAAGGTCAGTGGGGGATACTGCAACAGAAGGTAAGGCCATCAAAAAATGGAGAGCAATGAGTACCAATGCCCGTAGTCTGAGTAACAAGCTTCCTGAATTAGTGGCCTTGATGGAGGAGGAACATCTGGATATCATGGCAGTCACAGAAACATGGTACACACAAAACCATGACTGGGAAGTAAACATACCAGGATACGCTATCTACAGGAGGGACAGGGAGGGTAAAAGAGGAGGAGGAGTAGCTCTTACATAAGGGAAGGAATCAAAGCAACAGAACAAAAGGGTAAACAGGGAGAGAAGAAGCACTATGGGTAAATTTGAGACCGGTAATGGCACCACGACACAGGGTTAGTACACAGATCCCTTCAGGGGAGGAAATGGACAAGAAAATGATAGAAAGTATACTTAGAATGGCAGAAAAGGGGAGATATTGCTGATGGGTGATCTGAATATGCCAGATGTTAACTGGAGTGCAGTTGCAGAGCCACTGAAGAGTGGGGTTATTCTAGATGCTCTACAGGGGGCATGCCTTAGACAACTAGTATTGGAGCCCACTCGAGAGAGAACAATCTTAGACCTGGTTCTCTCAAATGGAGATGAAAAGAGGATCACAGATGTAGAAATGGATAGCAATCTGGGAACTAGCGACCATCGAACAGTATGGTTCACAATAAACACAGCAATAGAGTCAAGCCATACAAAGGCAAAAGTACTGGACTTTAGGAGGGCTGACTTTGCCAAAATGGGTGAGTGCCTAAGGAATGCACTAGCAAATGGGCAGGAAGGAGGGTGGAAGAACAATGGGGAATAATAAAACTGCCATCACAGAGGTAACGAGCCTTTGTGTGAAGCAAATAAACAAAACGAAACGATGTAAGAAACCACTATGGTTCTCAAAGGAAGTGGCAGTGAAGGTTCAAGAGAAAAGCATCTCAGGAAGTACAAGGAATCACAGAAGGAGCAGGACAGAGAACTCAGTATCGCTAAAGTAAGGAAGCTGGGAAGGCAGTCAGAACAGCAAAGGCCCAAACCGAGGAAAAGATAGCCAACTCAGTTAAGAAGGGGCTAAAACCTTTATAGGTACATTAGGGAGCGAAGGAAGACCAAGGGAGGGATAGTGAGGCTTAATAAAGGGAGGGAGGGTGGGCAGAGGGTGACTGTGAAAGGCAGAGATACTAAACAAATATTTTGCTCAGTATTTACAAAGGAAGAGGGGAGGTACCTAAAACAAACAGTAGAAACACTCTGGATACAGAAGTTGATACCAGTCCATTTACAGAAGAAAGGGTTCTTAAAGAACTCTTAAAACTGAAGGTGGACAAAGCAATGGGGCCTGATGGGATTCATCCCAGAATTCTAAAAGAACTAAGGGTAGAACTAGTGACACCACTGACTATCCCTCTTTAACAAATCATGGGAGGATGGGGTGGTACCCGAGGACTGGAGGAGGGCAGATGTGATTCCCCTTCACAAAAGTGGGAGCAAGGCAGAAGCAGGAAACTACAGACCTGTTAGTTTAACCTCAGTGGTAGGGAAAATGATGGAATCACTTCTGAAGGAAAGAATTGTCGCGTATCTAGAGGCCAGAGCGGCACAGGACCCAAGGCAGCATGGATTCACAGCGGGAAGGTCATGCCAGACAAATCTGATAGATTTCTTTGACTGGGTGACCAAAGTAGTAGATCAGGGAGGGGCTGTGGACATGGCCTACCTAGACTTTAGCAAGACATTTGAAACAGTCCCACACAAAAGATTAATATACAAGTTAGCCAGCCTAGTGGGTCCCAAGATGACAGCCTGGGTAAAGAATTGGCTAGAGAATAGGACACAGAGAGTAATAGTAAATGGAGTCCACTCTGAAGAAAGGGGGGTTACTAGTGGGGTACCGCAGGGTTCAGTATTAGGACCGGTCCTCTTCAATGTCTTTATAAGCGACATTGCAGAGGGACTGGAAGGAAAAGTATGTCTCTTTGCAGATGACACAAAGATCGGCAACAGAGTTGATGCACAAGGTGGGGTGGAAAGGATGAGAAGGGACTTGGCAAGGTTAGAGGAATGGTCAAATGTATGGCAGCTTAGATTCAATGCTAAGAAGTGCAAGGTAATGCACCTGGGAAACAAAAACCCAGGGGAAGAGTACACAATGGGGGGTGAGATACTAACAACAACAAACATGGAAAAGGACCTGGGGGTAGTCATATCAGATGACCTAAAGGTGGGCAAGCAATGTGAGAGGGCAGCAAGGAGGGCTGGGGGGATACTGGAATGCACAGGGAGAGGCATCACCAGTAGAAAACAGGAAGTTGTTATCCCTCTGTACAGACAGCTGGTGCAACCCCATCTGGAGTACTGCGTGCAGTTCTGGAGACCCAATCTCCAGAAAGATATAGACAGAATGGAAGCTCTCCAGAGGAGGGAAGCTAAAATGGTGCAGGGTCTGCACCGGAAGACATATGAAGAGAGACTTAAGGAGCTGAATATGTATAGCCTCGAGGAAAGGAGGGAGAGGGGGGACATGATAGAAACTTTCAAGTACCTCAAGGGAATCAACAAAGTCCAAGAGGGTAGCATCTTTCAGAAAAGAGGTGTGCAAGAACAAGGGGGCACAATTTGAAGATAGAGGGGGGGCAGCTCAGAGGTAATTTAAGGAAGTATTTTTCACAGAGAGGGTTGTGGATGCATGGAACGTCCTCGGAGGAGGTTGTGGAGTCAAAAACAGTGGTGGAATTCAAGCATGCATGGGACAGTCATAAGGCAATTCTAGGGGGTGGGGGTAGGAAGAAGTAGGCTGCTGGTTAACTAGGATCTGCAGCTTATCCATTAGGTAGGGAAATGGGCAGACTGGATGGGCCAAGCGGTCCTTATCTGCCATCAAATTCTATGTTTCTATGCAAGCGGAGCCGAATAGAGTGATGCTGTCTTTCTATGTTTGTAACTGTTGGTGACTTGTTGACATATATGTAGAGTTTTTAATTTTCTTTAGTTTTTTTCCCTCTTGGTAAATTAAAAAGGATGTTTGTACCTGCTGGGGACTTGGCCCAGGTGTGATTAACAGCTCCTTAAGATCTTGCACCTAGCAGTACAATGTTAGGGATCACACAATGGACTAAATATGAGTTTTTAGCACACCATTATTTATCCCCAACTAATCTCCTGGCTTTCAGCAGGTGATGTTAAGTGCCCTAGTTTTGTAACAATATATTTAATTACATCTAGTCTTGGTGTAATTTAAACAGACTTTACCATCAGAATTCGCAATATGACACAGAAAAGATCGCTCTTGGTGTATTAACATTCCATATTTTCCACAGCAACTGACTACATTACCCTCATAAACATACAATTTGACACTAGGTAAGGACCACAGGGGCCATCCTAGTCTGCCCATTTTCTTCACAAACTTCATTATGCAGCCGTGGTGGATCTGACAAGAATTTGTTAGCTTTTTGATGCTGTTGCACTTTCTGCTGTTTAATCACATTGTTTGAATAGTTCTACCTGCCTTTTAATCAGATAGCAGCTATTTCCAGCTGTTTCATTAAGCTTGGGAGTACAAGCTGTTTAATTAATCGTGGTTCCTTCTTTATTGTATTTTTACATTTAGTCTCACCTATTCATCTTATACCCACTCAGTCAAGTTTCAGCAGAGTGGGGATAAGTTTGTTTTCTCTTTCCTACCACCATGGTCTGATTTTATCTCTATGGGTGACTCAAGCCATTTAATTCTGCAAGGATTTAGACGCCGCTCTTTTAGCACTGTCTTTAGAAATCCTAAGTGGTTTTGTTGGCCTAAGAAAGGCTTTAAATATCCTGTTTTGGCAATATGCTACTGGTACATTTTTCATTTTCTTCTGGTGGCAGGTGGTATAGAATCTACCCTTGTCCCCCTATAGCAAGAACTTTTTTTTTTCAGTCAAATGTTTAAAGTTTTCTTCACAAAAGAGACCTTCTTGTAAGCTGCTCCCTTGCCACATGTCCCTCTCTCCTTGCTTTATCTAACCCAAGGCTAGATTCCTAAATTTTAGATGCAGATATGAATCTCCCAGACTATACAGTCTTTAGATCTGATAGGAACAGACATGGAGGTGGGGTAGCCCTGTTTGTTCATGCATTCATTCCCTGCTCATGTATTCACTCAGTCACCATGGCTGGTCTGAGAGCTTGTTTTTTGTTTCCCTAAAATTATCTTGGAGGGAGACTTTAGTTGGCAGTCTATACTGCCCCCCCCCCCTTAAAAGCAGTCAACTTTTCCCAACTTATTCAAGACCTGGGTGATTTTCCATATTCTATTCTATTTTACTAGGTAATTTTAATACAAATTGACTTTCTGGTAGGAGCCCTAGATTGAATAACTCTCTTGCCCCTCCCCCCCCCAGGCCTGAACCAGTTATTCCGTGAGCCTATGTGATTTGATTTGACCTGTGAGGCCACCATTACTTTAGACCTTATCTTTCTTTTCCCTGAGCTCCCAATTAGTGTTTCTGGTTGCCAGGAACAAAACAAGACACACAGGCACAAGGCTTCAGCTAGGCAAATTTACTAGGTGCAAAAACACATTACAAAGCAGCAACCATGCAGGTAGACGCAAACAGAACTCCCGACCAGGTTTCGCCTCAGAGCTTTTTTTCAAGGGTTACTGGTCAGTGGGAGTGTCATGGTTTAAATAGAAACAGTGACCCAATCCAAAGCCAGTGCACATTTAAAGGTACAGAGATATAACCTGACTAATTGATGTCCAAAGTTCTATACAATAAAGTGCTTAGTATAACTTTCTACATATCCTAAATGAACTAGAACTGAATAATAATACTATTTAGTGAGCATTAGTGCCACAAATAGTAATATAATGGTTCTGAGTGCTTTTTCATAGTAATATGGCTATTTATGTACTGCCACACTTCCTGCTTTATGTTGAAAGTATTTGAGCTTATCCATTTAGGATATGTAGAAATTTGCCTAGCTGAAGCCTTGTGCCTGTGTGTTTTGTTTTGTTTATGTTGTCTTGTCCTCACACTGCACAGGCTCTTGAGAGTTGAGTGGGTTCCTCCTGTCTGTTCCTGTTTGCCAAGGAACCTATTTAGTGACCATGCTATTACCTATTGCAAAGTTAGCCCCCCCACTTCCAAATTTATCTCCAAAACTATTAAATTTCATTGTTTTAGGAATTTTAGTTTGGAAGCTTTTCATCTTGGCTTATCGAAAATCAACTGGGGGGGAGTTGTTTTCTTTCTGTAACGCGGATGCAGTTTGAGATTATCTCTTTAAGCACCTCAACTTAGTCTGTGACCAACATGCTCCATTTTTCAAAAAAAAGAGGTAAATCCAAGCAAATACCCTGGGTCACTCCTTTTATTCTTATTCAATTAAAGACTCAAGACAGGCTGGCCTGCCAGTGCAGCGGTTGGATTTCTGCCTGTGATACAGATGACTCGGGTTCGGGAATGGACCCAGGAGTTGGAAGGCCGGCCAGCGGGAGAAGGCTTGAGCATCTCACAACTGCTCACCTTTTCCTGGGAGGGAGGGGGTCTGAGCTGTGATGTGTGCTGGCCCCTGCCAGAGGCCGGAGGCACAGCACCACATCAGGCTTCACCACAGAAAGAGCATGATAGATGTCGGCTATGGCCTTGACGTTGCATGGCACATCACGCTCTCTGGGAGAAAAGGAGAAAAAATGGCCCCAGCCCAGCCAGATGACAACCAACTCTACTCCCCCCATGCTGGTCCCCAGAGCACACCTCCTCCTCTGTCTCCCATGTGGACTCACCCTGGGGGCACCCTATCTCTATTCTCTCCTCCCTTCCTCCTGGGGAGGGACCCTTCCGGTAGGGCTAGTGCCGGACCCACCCAGTTGCAGGGAATCCAAGGGACCATGGCCGACAGAGGGGATGCATCGCAGGTGAGACAGTGGGTAAAAGGGAGCTACATGTGGGCCAAAGGAGTGGCAGGGCTGGGTCCCAGGAAGGCACACACAAAAAAAAAGACTCAAGACAAACTGTAGCAAAAGGCCAAAAAGTTGGGTACACCTGAGACTTGGCAAATTTTTTGAAAAGGTAAAAAATGACTGTGTCTCAATTGTCAGAAAATCTAAATCATTGTTTTTTTAACGCAAATTTAACTAATGTAAAAATAATCAGCCAGCCTGCTGGCAGAGCAGTAATGCTACCTCTTGCAGCACCGACAATCCAAGGTCAGGAGTGACCTCTGGAGTCTGAGGATTGGCCAAGGGGGAAGAGGACTGAGCATCCCAAGGACTACTCTTGTCCTCTGGGTGGAGGATGGGAAAGAGCTCGGTGCTTAACTGTCCTCTGGCGGAAGTCAGGGGATGAACAGCCTGAGCTCCCAGAGGTAGGGGAGAGGTGGTAGACATCGGCACATGTACCTTGACATCAGCACATGCCACATCTCCCAAGAGGAGAAAATGGAAAAATGGTCCCAGTCATGCGGGATGACTGCCAGCCTCAGCAGGCTCCACAACCAATGGCAAGGCACCTCCCAGAATCTGGATCTGGTTCTGGCAGGTCAAGGAGACTCCCCACCACCCTGCCACAGAGGGCAAGCCATGGGAGAATACAGGAGAGGTAAGCCGTAGGGGAGTCGGGGTGATGGGGCTGGGAGAACCAGTGAGAACAAGGGTCAATCAGGACAGAGAGCATAAAAAAATGCTACAACTAGTCCCAAGAAATTTTGGTACATGGTAGATTCTGTTTGGAAGATGCCTTTAGGATCTTTCACTACAAATGTACCTTATGATGGTTTTACAGCTTACTCCAAGGAAGATGCTTGTGCTATGTTCAATTCATTTTAATCAGAGCATCCTGTGGAGTTGTTAAACTAGGCTGGCTTATCTTCTAATGGCATATTTTACAATCTCCTTGCAGTGTTTCCCCTTTCAAGACCTAAATTCTACTTTAGGTCTATAAAGACTGAAGAAGTATTCAAATTGTTATGCTCCTTGAGAGAGGATGCTACTAAGGAAATTGACAACTTAGATGCCTTTTTACTTAAATCGAGCACTCATATCCTAGGCTAGCCCCTCCTTTAACCATTATATTTAATTTATCTGCCACTACTCAAACCTTTCCCTCAGCTTGGAAATATTCTTTAGTTATCCTTCTCCATAAAAGCAGGGATAAAAATTCAGTAGAGTACTATTGCCCCTTTTCCTTGCTCCCCACAGTTTCCAAATTTTTGATAAAAATTGTACTTTCTTAAATTTCAGACTATTTGGCTAACTAGCAGGTTCTTCTTAATTTATAGTCAGGTTTCAGGCCCAATTTCTCCACCCAAACAGCACTGACTGACTTTCACGATTCAGTCTCTAGGGCTCTTGCTAAAGGGAGTCTTGTGGGTTCTTTCTGCATTGATCTGTCGAAAACCTTCAACATGATCAATCACTCCTTGCTTCTAACTCATATTTCCTCTTATGACTTTTCTTCAAATGTTACCCAGTGGTTTTTGTCTTACTTACATGGGAGAACACATGCCATTTCTTGGAATGGCTGCCTTTCTTCTCCTCTTCCTCTTTTCACTGGTGGTTCCACAAGGGTCTGTACTTGGTCCTATTCTGTTCAACCTTTTCATAGATCCACTACCCTCTGTTGTGGATTTTTGCTCAGCCAGACTTTATGCTGATGACACTGTGCTTTTCTGTGCTCACAAATCTCCTTTTTCTCTTGCCTCAATTTTGCAGGGTGACTTTAACAAAGTGGTGAAATGGTTCTCTAATAATCTACTAGCTCTAAACAGAAAGAAGACTCAAGCAATGCTGTTTGGATCTCAGTACTCACTTCCTTCAGCAATCTCTTCCTTTTCAATCTGCTTAAACAGTGTCCCTTCGGAGCTTGTTAATGAATTTTAATATTTTGGTCTTTTACTTTTAAATCATACACTAACAAAATTGTTTTCAAAGTCTGTCAATGCCCAGGGCATTTATAGCGTGCAAGACACAGCTTCTCAAGCCTAGACTGTAAGCACATTATTAGCCTAGCATTCTCTTTATTCTGGACTATAGTGACACTATTTATTGACATGCCCCTTGCTCGTATCTTCTTCACTTAAATACTGTTTACTTTCAGTTACTCTATTTCATCCTAAAATAAAAATGGGGCAAACATTATTGCACTCAGTTGCATCAAATGAATTGGTTATCCCCATCTTCCAGGCATGCACTTCACTGGTTTTCCCACATTCACAAAACAGTAAACAACCAGACCCCTACTTATCTATCAGAAAGATTAATTGTTCCTGCCCATACAGTTTTAGGGATGTGCCCCAAGGAGGCTTCTTCTTGCATAAGTAATAAGCCATGACAGGGTGTGCATTATAGTATTTCAATGCATGCCTTAGGGATGTAGTAAGGCACAAGGTTGAAGGCCAAGTGTCCTGATGCCCTTTGGAAGTGCATTAAAATTATGTGATGCTCACCCTGGTGGGGCTTATTAGACTTATAAAATGTTGCTAAGTTGATTCTTTTTGGGAGGAAAATAAGATTTGGCACCTGACAGTGCATTTATAGATATTTGCATGGTCAGGTGATGTTTCTCAGCCAAAGAAAATTCTACATTTTTTCTTGCCATTTTTATAACTAAATTTCTCACACATTACGATAAACAATGTTTTTTTTTATATGAAGCCCCTTTTTCTTGGAATAATTTGTCCCCCAAGCTCAGAAATTCACCTACTCTGGGCATTTTTAAACATGGCTTTAAAAAGTTAGTGTTACAGGAACAATCTGTTTGTAACCGTTTTTATTAACTGATTTGTATATGTTGTCTCAACTGTTTAAATTTTTGATGTGTGCTGTATTTATGACTTGGGATGGCGGTGTGTAAACAAGATTTGTTTCTCGTGGAACTCATCTTGTATTTTATGAAACTTTTAAATAAAATAAATAAAAAGTGGCACAGTTCATCCGTCAGAGTAATGCATAAGGGCATTAACAACTCACAGTACACAAATTCTCAGGAAGAAACAACCTACTGCATGGGACCTCATGCAGCTACTGAGTCTGATGGCAGTCTGTGTAGACTTGCACACCTGTGCTCGGTGACCCATGTGACACCTCCAACTATTTGTATTGAGGAACATGGAATCATAGCACCTAAAACTAAGAAGCTCAACTCTCTCTACCCCCAGGGTGAAACATGCAATCACCCTGTGGATGAAATCAAGGAGGCACCACAACCAAATCACACACCAGTGGCCATAGAGACAGACACATGTCTCCTCAGATGGGAAGCAGAGCTCAACAAAAACACAGCACAAGTGAAGCCGTCAGAAACAGAGGTAAAGGTCCTCATTAATGTCCTACAGATACGAGTAGGCCTACTAGCATTAAAACAGTTCCACACACAAGTAGCGGGACAACATGTCAGAATTTGGACAGACAACAGGGTCACCATGACCTATATCAACAAACAAGGCACAAAGAGCCCTCAGATGTTCAGAAAAGCAGCAAGACTTATCACATAGACAGAAACAAATCTCAAGAGCCTGTCAGCAGTCCACCTGGCAGGTGAGCTCACTCTCCAAGCAGATTGGCTGAGTCGACAGAGTCTGAATCCTAAGGACTGGAAGCTCAGTTCTACAGAGTCAGAGCAACAGCAGCCAGATGGGGATCTTTTGACACAGACACAATGGTAACGAGGAACAACAAACAAGTAGCAACATGCATCTCGAGATTAGAGATGTTGTGAAGTTTTAATTTGCCCGTGAAGTTCAGGTAGATTGCAGAAGTCCACCCTCATGCAGAATTTTGCAAATTTTTGTCCGTGTGCTACAAATTTATTTTTCCAGTTTCACCTTCTGGCTTCGCAGTTGGTGTTGCCAATGCAAACATTTGTGAAAATGAGGCTTTGGTAAACATCTTGTGTAAAGGTTACATGGAAGAGCTTCTACAGGTCACATGGTATATCCTCTACAGTGACTGTGCTTGACTTGCTTCCTGTTTCTCATTTCTTGTCCGACTGAGAGAGTAGAAGTAACTGATTCTGTACCAGAGAAAAAATATATTTTTCAAATGCTTCTTACAGCAATTTCTTTACTTGTTGTCTTTCCTGTGTTGTAGTATAGTTACTGAGCACTATTTTGATAGTTAATCTTTATTCTGAATCTCTTTTTGGATCTATTTGTTAGTTTAATTTTCCTTATTGTCTTGCATCTTTTTTTGTCTCTTTTCTGTGTCTGTCTCTCTTTCTCTTTTTTCTTGTCTGTGATGGAGAGTTGTGGTCACAGTGGACATGTTCGTACCCATGGCAGTGCCATAATAATTCATCATCCAGCCTTTTTTAAGGAGCACACCCCTATAGAACTTTAGCACCTCCTCCCTACCATGCAGCAACAGTAGCCACTGCTGATAGGGCAGCATCCTCAGCAGGTGGGGATGAGGCTTGCTTGCTTGCAGCAGGCCCTGGACCAGCAGTAGCAGGAGCCAGAAAATAATGAGGAACAGCAGCCTTCTCTTCCTCCTGAGATAGAACAACTGGAACCCCCTGTGCCCCCCCACCATGGTTCCACAACCAGCAACATCTAACCACTCTTCCTCCCTACCCCCCCCCATAGTGGAGCCTTGCTAGTCATCCTTGGGCCCCTTTGTTCTTCCAGTACTAGCAGCTCACCCATGCCACCAGTACCCCAAATCTTCCCAGGTGTATTTTTTTTTTTTTTACAAATGACCCTAGTGCCACAGAACCCATTTATTTTATTTATTTATTTATTTATTTATTGAACTGTTTCACCAGGAGGGCATGCTGAACAACAAGTTGCTCTTCTCATGATGTGACCTGGGGGTGAGGGTTACATGGGGATAAACACAGATGTGATACAGAATTGCAATTTACACAGTTGGAATGGCATACAATTAAGAATCAAGTAGAGCAGATAGTGTACAAACAACACAAACAGTTTGGTCTAAGGCGAGCTAGTGTGCAAACGCATAAGCAGTACAATAATCAACAGTACAACCAGAAGTGCAAATTAAAAAGTGCAATTTTTGATTTGGGGCAGCAGGTTAGCAGAGGAGTACAAAGCAGAAGGGGAGGTGTGAGGGTGTTGAGGGGAGGAAGAAAGGGGTGGGGAACAAGAGGAGGGTGGGAGGCAGACCAAGAAACATACCCCGTCAGGATTCTGAGAACCCTGCCAGAGGGCAGAATGAAGGCAAACAAGAAGGGGTGGGGAAAGGGAGGGGGAAAACATGCCTAGAAAAATGAACCCCTTCAGGATGTTGAGAATCCTGCCAGGGAGCGAGGGCAAGAGGGGAGGGAGATAAGATAGATAGGAGTGGGGGCAGGAGAGAGGTAGGGAGAGAAGGTTGGAAGTAGAAGAGGGGGAAGAGACAATGGGGATATATTAGAGGAATGGAGGATTTAGGGTGGTCTAGACAGGAGCAGAGTGATGGGAGGAAGTCAAGGGGGGGCTGTTGCAGGAGCAGCTAGGGTAGAGGCAATTGTGCAGGGCAGATCCAAGGGAGAAGGAGGAGGAGTGGCGTATTTGAGGTAGAGGGAGTTACAGACTTGGTGAAGTGATAGGAAAAACCAGACTGGCTGATGATAGTGGAGCAGTGAGGGACTGCCAAAATGCAAGTATCAGTAGATCTGAGGGAATGAGAGGGTGGGGGAGGAGTAGAGAGGGAAGTGTTGAAGTAAGGAGAGAGTTCACTGAGCCAATATTTAGAAGTGAGATTGGCGCAATGAGAGAGGCGCCTGTTTGCAAGTGGGGGAAAGGACAGTGCATGATAGAGAGCACTATGATGAGTCCGGAAGGCAGCATCGAGAGCAGAGCGACAGAAGGAGTTAAAGAGAGTGCCCAGTCTGGACAGGGAGGACTTGGGAGTGGCCCCATAGACTACATCGCAGTAGTCAGAAATGGGGAGTATCATCTTCTGGACAAGTTCACGCCTGGCCGTAAGAGGGATGCAACTATGGTTCCATATAAGGCACTAAGTTCGGGGTGCAGTTTTTTTTTTAGGATGGCATCAATATGTCCAGAGAAGTTGAGGTGTTGGTCCAACCAAACCCCGAGGTATCTAAATGAGGTGGTATCCTCTAAGATTGTCCCATCCAGGGTGTGGAAAGAGGGCAGGCCAGGGAGCCTAGAGAGTCTCTGGCTAGTGCCAAAGGTCATGTAGACTGTCTTCTAGACATTTAGGAAGAGCTGGTGGGAGGCAAACCAAAGCTGAACCTGTTGAAAGTCATGCTGCAGTGTGGTTGCAACAGCAGCTGAGCATTTGCCGGAAGTATACAGGATGGTATCATCAGCATACATGTGGATAGAGGAGGAGGAGGGGGAACAGACTGATGGGAGATCGCTCAGGAAGATTCAGAAGAGAATAGGAACAAGCACCGAGCCCTGTGGGACTCCAGTGGTGATGGGGAAGGGAAGGGAGATGGAATACTGGACCTTGACAGATTGTGTTCTGCCAGTGAGGTAGAACCTAAACCAGGTTGTGGAGGGAGGAGACAGACCAGCTGCCGAGAGGGAGTCTAATAGGAGGTCATGGGAGACAGTGTCAAAAGCCTTGGCGAGGTCGACAAAGATAGCAAAGGTGATTAGGCTGTTGTCCATCCCGGTAAGGATGCAGTCAGTAAACCTAAGTAGAGAGGTGGTGGTGGAGGGATTTTTCCAAAATCCAGATTGGAACGGAGTGAAGAAGGAGGAGTCAGTTAAAAAGGAGGTGAGCTGGGAGAGAACCAAGTGTTCTTGGAGCTTAACAAGGGTGGGGAGGAGGAAGATAGAGTGAAAGTTTGCCAGAGAGGTAAGGTCACTGCTCTTGGGAAGAGGGAGGACCACGGCATATTTCCATGGCAAATGGACAGATGAGGTTCAGAGAGAGAGGTTTAGGATTAATGAGAGGGGCTAGGCTATAGCTGGGACTGAGAGGAAAAAAAGCTGTGGGTAAAGATCATTGGGTGTGAAGACTTTAGAAGGGTTAAGGGAAAGAAGGGCATTCAGTGTTTCATCAGGGGTGACTGCTGTGAAAGAGAAGGAGGGGTGGCAGATGAGGGGTGGGTGCTTTAGGAGGGGAAGAGAGAGAGGAGGGATGGACTTTAGGAGGGCTGAGGCACATGAGGTATAGTAGGAGTTAAATTCCTTGAACACTAGGCAGGGGTCAGAAACAAAGGAATTGTTTATTTTAAGCTCAGGGGGGATGGGATGGGGAAAAGAGGACGTGGACCACTTTCCAGAATTTGGAGGGTGTGCTGAGATTAGAGATGAAAGCTGATCTGAAGAACTCAGACTTGGCTAGTCTGGTTGCTTTGGTACAAGAGTTTCTTAGAATACTGTACATAGCATAGTCAGTGGGGAGTTGGGAAACCTTATGCTTCTGCCAGACTTTATCACATGCCCGGAAGCAGGCCAGCAGTTCTGGGGTGATCCAGAAAAGATGGGTACTGTGAACCCTGGTTCGTTTGATAGGGGCGAATTAATTCCAGGTTGTATGGAATTTTTCTTTAAAGTAGGCAAGAGCATGGTTGAAAGAGGGGGCAGAGGTGAGAAGGGCCCAGTCAGTGAGGGTAAAAGCTTGTAAGATGGGGTCATGGTCAAGGGAGTTGAAGGAATGAAGTTGCAGAAGTTTATGGGGTTGGGCCTGTGAACCTTCCTAAACAGGAAGCTGTGGTGGTGATCGCTGACAGTATCTGGTAGGAGACCAGATTTAATGATTGTGTGTGGATGGGAGGGTGAGTGCCCAGTCTAACATGGAATGGTTTTGCATTTTATGATTCAGTCGAGTGGGTTCTTGGATGAGTTGGACCAGATTTAGGGCTGTTATGTCGTTACGAGTCTTAGATATGGAAGGAGACAACCAGTTTAGATTAAAGCCACCCAGTAAATAAGACTCATCTTTATGAGCGAGGAAAGTTATGGAGGTAATGAGTTCTGAAGCAACAGTGGGCTGGCTGGACACCGGGGTGGTGATAGATCTACTGCTATGCAGATTGAAATGGAGAAGGGCAGGGTACTACTAATGGCAAGGGCTTCATAGGCCAAAGGGAAGGAGGCTGAGAAAATGGTAGAGTATTTTAGTGAAGACTGGATAAATATAGCTATACCACCACCACCTCTACCAGCCCTGTCCTGCCTGGAGAGGGAGTAGCCGGGGATTTAAAAATAAAACACCAGGCAGAGTGGGAGAAGCAGAGAGTGGTGGTGGTGGAGGTAGTGGTCCACCTGTGTCAGCAGAGGTCTGACGAACAGTGCATCAGGGAAGTTCACATCACATGGTGGGGCAGCAGGCAAACCTTCTTGACGCGGCTTCCACCCTGTTTCTGTTTTAAGCAGCTGAACCAGCAGCACCAGCAGCAATAACATCATCGCTGGAGCTTATTAGCCTTAGGGAGGAAGTGGGGGTTCTCTGTCATTGGCTCACCTCAGTGGAGCAGGATGCTAAAATGATTCTTTTCAACCTCTCCAATCAGAAGAAGCTGCTCGAGGGGATGGCCGAGCTCTGCCATGGCAGCTTGGGTGCTGGTGGTAGTGGTGGTCAGTGAGCTCGGCAATTGGTACTTATTTAAAAATATTAAAGTGGTTTAAATCCTTGTTAATGTTTAACTTTTGCTGTTTCCTATCCTGTTTTTAGTCTTACCTTCAAACTGTCCTACTCATTTGTTTCTGAAAAAAAAGTTTAAAAATACAAAAAAAAACATGATCTAGCTTTACTATCTAACTGTATTGTTTCACTTATTGTTCTTTGTCTTTATAGCGGTACTCTTGCTGCTGCCTTTAAACCCCCCCAAAAATGTATATTTTCTACCAATACTTTCTTGATATCTTTTCTCTCTATTTCAGTCTCTTTCCTTAAGTTTTCTCAGCTATCAGGATAAATATATCAGGCTGCTACAAGTAGTGGCATATGGTACTGAGCTGTGTGTGTTTTTACGGTGCCCAACCCTGTTGCTGTAACTGACTTAATGTTAACTGTGCATAAACCACAATTTACATCAATTCTATTTTCTCAGAATTTTTCTCAAGTGCACAAAAACATTTGACATGCTGCTACATGCTCACTCACAGTAGTTTATAGTGTATAACCACCCCAAACACTCTTGCTATAGTGCACTTTGTGTTAACTGTGCATAATCACAATTCAAATTAATTACATCAATTCTAGAATTTTCATTAATTATGCGAATTCCAGAATTTTTCTCTAGTGCCACAAAAAATTAGACAGGTTGCTACATGCTGCCACATAGTAGTTCACAGTATGTAACTGCCCCAAACACTCTTGTTGTAACACACTTTATGTTTTTTTTTATTCTGTTTATTCTCCTAATGAGGCTGGCAATGTACCCCATTTAGATCAGCTGACCCACTTTAGGTTTGCCTTTGGGCTCATGCTGGCTCTGAGGAGCTACCGTGGGAATCTGAGATACCTCAGTTTGTCCCCACCTTTGCCTTTGGGCTCCTGCTGGATCTGGGGACCTACCAGGGGAATATGGAATACTGCAGCTTGCACTCCCCATGGTGGGCCAGCCTTATGGCCCAAGGTGGAGGACTGAGATGCTAATCCAGTCCCCCTAGCATTACCCAGAGCGGGCTAGAGGCATTGCTTGCAAGGGTCACAGCATCAGGTGTTTTCTTCCTTAAGTTGCCCTAGAAGATGAGACATGCAATGGTATCAGCGTGGGGAGTGCACAATTCCTCATGTGCCCTGCAGAGGTCTGCTGACTACTCCTCCTCAACCACATGATCTCTGTCCTGGCGCTGTACTCCCATCCTCCTCTGGGAGTCGCCCTTATGCCGGGAACCATAGCCAGGCCCCAGAGGAGGAGAGCAGTCCCTTGAATGTTCATCCTATCTCCCCAAAACTGACCCTCTGATGACCCAGGCTTGTTTCTGAACCCAGGTCACCAGCACTGCAGGTGGTAGCACTACCACTGCACCAGCGGGCCAGTGTGTAAATCATAATTCACATTAATTATATGAGTTCTGGATTTATTCTCTAGTGCTACAAAAATTTGGACAGGCTGCTACATGCTGCCACTCAGTAGTTCACAGTGTAAAACTGCCCCAAACACTCTTGTTGTAATGCATTTTGTGTTAATTCTGCATAAATCACAATTCACATTAATTCTCTTCTCTGAGAATTTTTTTGAAAAGTACAATATACATGCATTCTGTACTCCAATATTTTGAGGCACAAGTGGCAGAATAAATAGGTCTTGGTACTACATGCATTGTTGCTGTGAATTTTTCTTATGACATCATCAAATGAGATGTGGCTGCTCCCCCAGTTTATGTGTGCAGCTGCTGCTGCTAGCTGATGCTGTACTGTGCAAGTCTCCATAGCAACTGTCAAGATGCACTTTAGTGCCCAGAAAATAAAAGTGAAATCTCTTGGCTGGAAAAATTCTCATGATGCCCTGAAATGACATATGCTCCCACAAATCTTACATACAGCTACTGCTAGCTGGTATTGCACAGTCTCCACACTTACTATCAAGATGCACTATGATGACCAGAAAATAAAAGTGAATTCTTAGGGCTGGAAAAATTCTCATGATGCCCCAAAATGAGATGTGCTCCCATAAATCTTATACACTGCTGCTGCTGTACTTTGTGAATGCAGTCTACAACAATTGGATCTGGATGGTTATCTTCAACTAGAGTATCAGTTTTTAGTGACCTGCCAGCAAAGGTAAGCATTTCTGTGGGCTGGGAGGTCGGAGGCTATTTGAAACCATTGTATTTCTAACCATCTTTTGTTAACATTTCTCACTTTACAGGTACTTATCAATAGGGTGATTTAATCTTGTTGCTGCATATGTCTTGTCCAGATCTGCTTATTTAATTTAGTAGTGTTTCCTACCATGGAAGGCAAATATTTTTTTCCCATTTATTTCTTAAATGTTATCTGCATCTGTATGTCACTGTATAACTGTTGTCTGCTCCTATTCTTCTCATTTCAGGTATTTGACAGGTGCATGAAAGATTGTACAATGAGGCACCAAAATGAGTTGGACGACCATTATATACAGTACTGGATACAGAGGACATGATAAGTTTAATAAGACTACATACAGTGGCAGAGAAGCTGGAGAAGGAAGTTTGAACATTAGTCAGCAATGCTGACCACATCAGCAATCTGGTGGGGAAGATGCCAATGACTTGCTTGTTTGCTGTAGGAGGATGAAGAATTGACCTTGATGACACAGTATAAACAGATGTGATGTGAATACAAGATAGCAATTAGTTAGACTGTAGTACACTCCATATTGTGTTACAATACACCCGTGAAAGGAAACCAAAATTGTTATTTATTTATTTGAAAAATGGTGACTGGGGAAGGCACACTGAGCCAGGTTTCATTTACAGATATGACCCAAGGGAAGGGCAGCAAAGGATAAAAAACAATACATAGATTGGACAAATATAGTGTTATAGAGGAGTGCAATGTCATAGCACACAAAAATCATTAAAGTGCAAAATGATCAAACAAATAAAAATTAGCACTTAAGCATTGCACCAGGCATAAGAGGACTGTTAAGGGGAAGGGAAACAGGAGCAAGCAGGAAAAGGAAGATGTCTCAGTTGACATCTGAGGGAAGAAGGGAAGGCAGTGAGTGAGGGAAGAGGGAAGTTGGTCCCAAAGTGTGGAGAGACAATGGGCGAAGGCTGATTGGCCAGCTGAGGTATGAGGACATGGCAAAGCAAAGGTGTGAATGGTCCCTGGAATGAAGTGAGCAGAGGGAACAATGGAGAGCCATGATGAGAAAGGGAAGGACCCAAATCAGTATTTCAAAATAAATGAGGCGCAGTGCATCTGGCGATGGGATGGAATAGGGGGAATTGATAGTGATGAGTAAGTGAGCAATGATGAGTTCAAGAGGGTGAGTTGGTTGCAAAGCAACAGAAGGCATTACAGAGGGTATCCAGTCTAGCCAGGGAGGTGGAGGGGGTGGACCAGTAAACACATCCACATACAGTAGTCAAAGGCAGGGAGCACTATTTTAGTGACAAGCCCTTGGCGAACCTGTAGGGAAAGACAATCTTTATTATGGTACAGGCACCAAGTTGAGGATGGAGCTTGTCATGGATGGCATCTGTGGACAGAGAAGTCAACCTTGCTGTCAGGCCACACACCAAGGTACTTGAAAGATAGAAATACTTCGGGGGGGGCCATCCAAGGTGGAGAAAATGGGGTGTGAAGTGAGTTTGGCCAGTTGTTGGCTGTTATGAAAGGTCATGGATATCATTTTTACAGGTGCATGGGCAGAGCCATGCAGACGTATTGCTGTCATGAGAAAAAGGGGTCTGAATTGCTAACACAGCATGTCATTGTTGTTATGCAGGAGAGGAATGAAATCAAGTCCCAGTTTTCAGCATTAACTAAACTGTGTTTCCTCTCCCCTCTTCTTCTCCCCCAGCTGCGTGTTGTTAGGAGGAAGTGGAATCCTTCACATTCAACAGATCTGTTGTCTGAGCTGGGTGTGGAGTGGGAGATATCACCAAAAGAAACATAAGTCCCTTTTAAAAGTGCATCAGAAGTAAACCATGATCTTTCAAGTTCACACACATACACCCACACTCACACCACGGACAGACAGACAGACAGACACACACACACACACTGACTTTCATTTAAAAATAAACAGTGATCTTTCAAACTCACACATACACATGCTGACTGACTTTCATCAGAGACTCAGCAAGCCACAAAAAAGGAGACAACATTGCAAATTATTTTACTGAGCCAACAGGGTGGCAAAACAAATTGACAACCTCCTGTTAAACCTCCATAAAATCATCCAAGTACCTCCAGAAATAGCCTTTTACTTTAGAAGAATAGTGAAATCATGAAACTCTTACCCTGCTCACTATAGGCAACTTCATGAAACAAGACATACTATTTAAGAGTCACAAAAACAGATATGAAAACAAGCATTTGTCAATGCTGAATGTTTGTGGCTTGCATTGCTGTTGTACAAGGTCCTGTTTGTATGCCTTTTACTATGTATTAACCTAAGCTAGACCAGATGTGATCTAATATGTCATTTGCAATGGCTACCTAATTTTACACAGTTTTATACTACACTTAGCCGGTATAGTAGAGGTGAGATGCAGCATCTTGATGTTAGTGAAGCAAGATCTTGATGTTAGAGAAGAATCAGTGACTTCAACAAGTGCCTGAGGGAATGGTGTGAGATCAAGGGGTATGGATTGGTCGAAGCCTGGGGTAGCACATGGGATAACACAGATTTTTATGCAGGGGATAGGTGACACCTCAGCAGGGCAGGTTCACAGGTGTTGAAGCAGAAGCTGGGGGATTTCATCAATGAGAGGTATCATTTAAACTAGGTGGGGGAGGCATTGGAGCTGGAAATCACCAGGAGAGGGGGTCCCATGGACCTTCTCCCACCACAGGGATAGATATGACCTTAGGTGAAGCAGGGGTTGGAGTGAAGGGTAAGAAAGCAGGAAGGATAGGTGCAGCATGGAGAATGGTTTCACTAAATACTAGGAGCCTGGAGAACAAGTTGGCAGAGTTGCAGGCATTGATGGTAGAGGGAGAGGTGAACATAGCTGCCATTACTGAGACGTGGGCAACCAGGCACCATGACTGGGACCTAACCATCCCAGGGTACAAACTATTCCAGAGGGATAGAGATAAAGGGAAGGCTGGGGGGGTTGCCATTTATGTAAGGGAAGGGATCAGATGTAATAGGGAGGAAGGGGAGGAGGGCAGGTCGGAAGTAATCTGGCTGCAACTACACAGCCAGAAAGGGACCAAGATCTGTCTGGGGGTTGTTTATAGACCTCCGGCCTATAAGGAGGGCATTGACAGGGAACTGGGGGACCAGATAAGGAGGCATAGTGGCAAAGGGAGCACAGTGGTGGTGGGAGCACTTTAATCTACCGGGGTAGATTGAATCATCCCAGCAACCAATTGTGCCAGGCAGCAGATCCTCCTGTAAGCATTCTAGGATGGCTTCCTTACCCAGAGGGTAATGGAGCCAATGAGGGAGGGGAATATACTAGACCTGGTACTGGAAGATGGGGAACAAGTCAGGGATGTAAGGGTGGTGGAATCTCTGGCAAGCAGTGACCACTGCACAGTGTGGTTCTCAATCAACCTGGGCAGGGAAGTAGCCACTACAAAAACTAGGGTCCTGGACTTCAAAAGGGCAGACTTGGCAGGATGGGAAACATACTGGAAAGTCATATGGCAAGCATCTGCCCAGAAATGGACAAGAACAAAAATGGGCAGTCATCAAGATAGGACTGGATGAAGCCACTAAAACTTGTGTCAAGAGCCAGAGCATGAAAGCCAGGACCGAGAAACCTAGTTGAATGAGTAGAGAGGGGTAGTGGAGAAGGTGAGAGAAAAGAGGAATGCATTTTGGACCTACAAGCAATCCAACAGAGCAGAAGACAAAGAAGAATACGTGAAGAAATCCAGAGAAGTGAGCAGAGTGGTAAGGGCAGCAAAGGCAGCTAGGGAATGGAGGTTTTCACAGGGGATCAAAGGAGGAGAAAAGGATTCTTCAGATATATCAGAGAAAAGAGGAAGAGCAAGGATCAAAATTGTTAAGATCAGAAGGGGAAGTGGGTGGGTAGAAAAGGAGGCTGAGCAGGCAGAAGTACTCAATGAATTCTTCTGTTCAGTCTTCACCAAGGAGAGGGATGGGCCCATACCTGAGAGAAAGGGCGAGGTGGGAGAGGGTGGGCGAGAAGCAATTACGGATGGGGAAATCCCGGTGGAAAGGGTGAGGGAGGGCCTTAAGTCCCTGAAGGTAGGCAAGGCACCTAGCCCAGATGGAGTCCACCCCAGGGTGCTGAGAGAATTGTCAGAGGTCCTGGCAGGGCCATTGGTGGACCAGTTCAATACCTCTCTGAACTCAGGGTGCATGCCCAGGGACTGGAGGAAAGCACATGTGGTACCTCTCCATAAGAGTGGGACGAACCAGGGAACTACAGACCGGTGAGCCTTACTGCAATTGTGTGGAAACTGATGGAGACAATCCTCAAGGAAAGGCTGGTGCAGTTTCTTGAAAATAACAACCTCCAGGACAGAAGGCAGCACGGGTTTGTCTCAGGCAGATCCTGCCAGACGAACTTGATTGATTTTTACAACTGGGTTACAAGGGCGCTGAACAGGGGACATGCGGTGGATGTTCTCTACCTGGATTTCAGTAAGGCCCTTGACTCAGTGCCATAAGGTAGGCTGACCTGCAAGTTGAAGAGTCTGGGAGCAGGGAGGAAACTGGTCAGATGGGTCAAGAACTGGCTGCAGGGTAGACAGCAGAAGGAAGTAGTGGGGGGACGGCATCTGAACCCAGGGCAGTAACAAGTGGTGTACCACAGGGCTCAATGCTGGGACCTTTTCTGTTTAACATTTTCATAGCCGACAATGCAGTAGGGATTAAAAGCAAGATCAGTCTCTTCGCAGATGACACAAAGATTTGTGCCGAGGTAGATGGGGGAGTGGGGCAAAAGTACTTCAGGAGGATTTGGCAAAACTGGAGGAATGGTCTCACACTTGGCAGCTTGGTTTCAATGCCAAGAAGTGTAAAGTGGTGCATTTAGGAGGCAAGAACCCAGGACACAGTTACTGGCTGGAAGGTGCCCCGTTAACAAAATCTAAGGAGGAGGAGAAGGATCTGGGAATGCTGGTAACTGGGTAGATGAACCACTCTGTTAAGTGCAGGGAGGCAGCGGTGAAGGCAAACAGGATGCTAGGGCGCATAGCAAGGGGGATTACTTCTAGGAGTGGGGAGGTCATCTTGCCCCAGTACAGGTCCCTGGTGAAACCGCACCTAGACTACTGCATGCAATTCTGGCACCCCTGCTTGAAAAGGGACATCAAACTACTGGAGGGGTACAGCGCAGGGCAACAAAAATTATCCTGGGGTTGGGGGACAGACTATATGAGGGGAGACTGAGAGAGCTCAATATGTATACCTTGGAGAAAAGAAGGGAGAGAGGGAATATGATTGAGACCTTCAAGTACCTGAAGGGTTTGAACAGAGTAGACACCAGGTGTATGTTCAATCTGAAGGGCAGAAGGGAAACCAGTGGACACTCTATGAAGTTGGAAGGGGGCAGGTTCAAGAGGGAACTGAGGAGGTACTATTTCACAGAAAGGGTGGTGGCAGGGTGGAATGCTCTGCCAGAGGAAGTCACATCACTGCTGAGTGTTGGGGGCTTCAAGAGGGGGGGTAGGACAGATTTAAGTAGAGGGTACAAACTGGGAGGGGGTGCAAGATGGGGGGCAGGGCATATGAAGGAGGGGGGTAGCTGCAGTCTGATGGACTGAAGTGCTGCACACTTGAGCAGACTAGATAGATTGAATGGCCTGTATCTGCTAGCAATTTCATATGTTCATAGTGTGGTTCTGGTTTTATAATGTATTTTTCTAGGACAGATCATTTTAGATGAAACAGCTCCTTTCAGTGGGATTCTGCTGTAGGGTTATGTGTTTTACACAGTTTTGCAGTACATTTGCCTAGGATAACTCAGTTGAGATGTGATATCTCTCTTTCAATTAGGTCCTCTTTTGACACATTTTTTGTTGCATTAAGTTAGGATAACACAGCTCAGATGCTATCTTGTTTTCAGTGGGATCCTGCTTTCACAGTTTTTACTCTGTATTTACTGGAATATGGAGCCTAATTTTGGGATCCATGTATTATAAAACAAAAAAAACTGTATTAGATGCTCATCCTAAAGGAGCACAGCACTAAAACTGTAAGTCATATTTTAAATATTGGTTCCAGTTTGTTTCTGAGGCATATGGATTGCAGAGCTGTCAGTAAGGTATGCCTTGAGAAAGAAGCATGAGAGTTTCCAGAGAAAATAATGCATGCCTTTTTTTGTTAGTACATAAACTTAGCAATAGCCATTTGTATTCACATGACAAAGAACACGTTTTTAAATAAAACAGTTACCAGCCATTCCTTTAAGTCTGTTAAATGTGGTGTGGGTTACTGTTGATTTTTGTACAGCTTGTCTTATTGTGATCACATATTTATGACAGGCATGTTTTTGTTTTGATTATTAAGTCAAAAATATACTAGATAAATCCTGTAATATGCTGTTGCTGAATACATGATGAGAGTGAGAGATTCAGATTATTTTGTCTGATGCAGTTAGGAATAGATTTATTTGACTGGGTGACCAGGGAGGTAGATTAGGGAAGGGGTGGATGTGGCCTACCTAGATTTCAACAAGGCCTTCAATACCCTCCCACATAGAAGGTTGGTAAATAAGTTGGGCAGCCTGGGAGTGGGCCCCAAGGTGGTAATCTGGGTCAGAAACTGGTTGAGTGTCAGGGCACAGAGGGTGGTGGTAAATGGCATTCAATCTGAGGAGAGGGGGTGAACAGCGGGGTATCCCAGGGATCCTTGCTCGGGCCAGTCCTCTTTAATGTCTTCAAAAGCAACATTGCAATGGGTCTGGAGGGGAAGGTATGACTCTTTGCGGATAACTAAGATCTGCAACAGGGTCAACAGCCCCCTGATCAACCCTCACAGTTATCCTCAGCAGTGCACCCAGCTAAGTCTTTCCAGGAGTAATTTTATTAGTGGTCCAAATTCCACCAACCTGTCTGCTCAATGGACTTGGCAGATCCTTTGTGGGAGTTCCTCACTTCCCCCGGCAGTTTTCAACAGAGACCACTTCAATGTGGTATTTACAGAAGTGCAGGGAAAATAAAAAATATACAAAGCTAGGATATTTTTGATCATCATGCACCCGGTGTGTACCTAGCATGCCATTAGAGAATTGTAAGTCTCTATAAAGTTTATCTTTTACTGTGTTTGAGGTATTCTAGCAGCCTATGTTGGTAATGCATTTGCGCATTTTTCCCATGCATCTGTCTTCTGGTTGAATTTCACACTTGGCTGGGTCGTCACCCTGTCACTGATCATCTGCTCCTCCTCATCTGAGAAGAAATAGGTGACCCCGACTCAGAGCTTGTCCTTCTTGTTGCCAGGAGATCCCCTGTGGACAGCTCCATGGGGTCCCCCATGGACAATTAGCTATAATTTAGGTGGGTGATCTGATCCAGTTGATCTCATATCAATGATACAGCACAAGAGAGGTTAAGAGGAGGCAGCCAATCTAGAATCTTAATGTACAAAATGCTTCATGTCTGAGACACTGGAGTGTTGTATTTGTTTTATCAACTGCAGCCAGAGCACTTACAACTTCAAAGAGCCACAGCCCCTAGGATTATGTCTGGTTAAATAAAGTGATTGATTGATTGATAAAGCCCATGTGGGGAGGAGCAAGGATGTTAAATTGCCAATGTATGCACAAAGTAGGGTAACCCCTTGAAACCTGGGCACAGACATTTTTGACACATCTGCTTATAGGACTGTTACAGCCAGGCGATGGGGTGTCTCAAAAGCAGTGACTAAGAACAGAGGAGTTGGTGGGGGTATCAGGACCATCTCTGGACAGTGTGATGTGATCTATTTTAGGGGTGCAACCCTAGAGCTATTCTTTCAGTATGTATAGGTTTAGGCGCAACACCACCTGATTGTCAAGGTTTTTGCAGGGCTTGACCTCTGATGGTAAATTGTGCATGCATCGATATATGACTATTGTAATATTGTATAGGGGGAATTGAAGGAGGGAGATTTGAAAATGTGTCTGAGGGAGTAGGGTTGTGTTGCTGCTCCATATGCAATATAACAGTAGTCGCACATCAATGCAAGCACGATTTTCCATCAGAGGTCAAGCCCTGCAAAAACATTGATAACCAGGTGGTGTTGTACGTAAACCTGCATAATGGACAAAATAGCTCTGCGGTTGTACCCCTAAAATGTAACTCATCACACTTTAAAAACAAAACGAGCCAAAGTAGACTATATCAATTAAAACACTAAAGCAGCAGTGCAAAGAAAAAAGTTATTCCAAAAAGCAAATTTTCTGCTATGGTTATGAAAAACATTGGCAGGACTGTTGATTTGGGTTTTCTGGATCCTTCCTATGCTGTGTACTGTACATTTACAGTTTTGTCTGGACTCTTACCCTCCTCAGGTCCTCAGTATGATTTCTATGCAAAAATGAGGCAGACAACTTTTTTTCTTTGAGAAATAATTATTTTAAAATGTTCATGACATTCTTAAATGACAATGAAAACTGAACATTTTACCACCAAAATAAAGTGGAAGACATCTGGCATCAATTAGGAAGAAAAAAAGGTGGGGTCAAATTTTAACCCATTTTCATTGCACTGCCACTTAAAATTTTTTGAAGGACTTCTGTAACAAAAGAAAAAAAACTAAAAATATGTAACCACCTTGTTCCCCGGGGTTACTAGAATTCCATTAGAACCAGTGGCAGGCAGGGATAGGCAGATTGTGAAAAGCCAGGTAAATGGATTTCACAATGTCACACTCTGTTTTTCAGTCTCAGCTGAGCTGGAGTGATGATGTAATCATGGAACTGTCACAGCAGCATAAGCCATACTTGAGCTAGCTGTAGGGAGATAGCTTTAGAATGTTGAGTCAGTCTGGAGAGTGGAGTTCCTGGAGGAGGCTGCAGCTTGCTGTGCAGCTCTTCAGATAGCTCTGACAGACAGCTACCACTGTGTTTTGGGTAGTTTGTTCTCACCCTAGAAGAAGAACGTAGAAGACAGAGATTGAAGTGGTGGAAATCGTTCAAAGTGGGTTTTCCTTTGCCGCATCTCAGGAGGGATGGGAGCGATCTTCAGGGTTCAGGGGCAATCTCCTCACCCAGTCTGTCTAGTGAAGTTGCCTGTGACAACTTCAGAAACTGTGAGTACTACTTTTGTGTTCAGCCCAGGAAGGGCACCTGCATTCCCTGATGAATTTTCTCTGACAAAGGGACCCTGTCACCTAGACTGTTTCTGTTTTTAAAAGGTTCTTCCTACATTGGAGTCTAGAGAGAGACTGTCTTCTTTTTGCTTCTTCTACTATCTGGCAATGTTCACCCCAGTCCTGGCCCTGACCCCCCTCAACTGCGGTCACCCACAGGGCTCCGAATAGCCGCTATGAATATCTGCAGCCTGCCTAAAAAAATGGCACCCCTGCAATGCTGGACATCACAGCACAAACCAGACATTCTGGCTTTAACAGAAATCTGGCTGTCAGCCAAGACCCCAGACTCATTTGTCTCTCTCTTCCTGGCTACTCTCTCATTAGGCTTGATCGTAATGGCAAGAGAGGCGGTGGCTGTACCTTCTATGTAAATGACTCACTGCATTACCAAGCCCTGCCTGCACCCTCCCTAGACCATGGTGCCCAAGCCCTCTCAATAAAACTCTCCCCGACTCAAACTGTGCCCCTTTTACTCTCACCGTCACCTACATCCCACCCCGCAGCCAATCCCCTGCCTGTAAAGTGCTCTCTGACTATTTAGCCATCCACCCCCACAAAATGGAACAAATCCTAGTTGGGGATCTCAACATAAACTGGCTGGCGAGCTCATCAACACACACCAAAGATACCTTTATTGCGTTAGATATGACCCAACTGGTATCCCAGCCTACCAGGGCCAACACCACTAACAGAACCCACACCCTACTAGATATCCTGCTCACTAATCATCCCCACCATATTACCAACCTGGGTGTCCTACCTAACACCTTAAGTGACCACTCCCCAATCATCTTCAGCTGGTGCTGTCAGCTACCTAAACCACCAACAAATATCACCATTTGTCGTTGACTATGCCCAGGAGGCAAAGCCAAACTCAAACAATATCTAATTAATTGGAACTGGTCCCCTATTTCCCAAGCCCAGCACATAAATGATGCATTGCACTACTTCACCACCACCTTTAATACCACCTGTGATGCTTTTGCACCGACCATCAAAGTGACCACTAAGAAATGTAGTGCCCCCTGGATCACCCCAGAACTCCTACAACAGTTCAAAATGCGTGACAACCTCTGGCATCATGCCACTGCCTCCGGTTTGCTAAGCAAAGGCAGGCCTATAATGCTGCCTGCAATAAGTGTAGCTGGGCAATCCACAAGGCCAAGGCGGAACACTACAGAACCACCCTAGCCACCTCCTGGGGTAGCACAAGAAAGTTCTGGGATAACATCAAGGAACTTAATGGTAAATCCCACTCTCCCCACCTCACAACTTAGTGTTAATGGTACTACCACCACAAACACAGTTGACATAGCTAACTGCCTCAACTCCACCTTCTCAGACCTCAGCTCAGTCCTCCCTATCAACTTTTTTGATCCAATTCAGCCTACCCCACTACCTGAGCTCCTCCACCCCACTTCAAACTCAGAGTCATTACCCCCATAGAAGCGAAAGCCTACCTGTCCAAAGCCTTCCAGAGCTCCAATTACTGCAAAGATGCCTTCGACATGCGTATCCTATACCTCGCGCTAGACTCAGTTATCTCCCCAGTCATGGACCTTCTAAATCTGTCCCTGCACCTGGGCCAGTTCCTAACCTCATGGAAAATGGCAGTGATAACACTAATATTGAAATGTGGTGACAGCTCCCTCCCAAACAACTACCAGCCCATCTTGATTCTCCCCCCCACTCTCTAAAGCCCTTGAAAAGATCATGGCCAATCAGCTCACTGACTACCTCCTCGCACACAACTTCTTATGTAGGGAGCAGCATGGTTTCAGAGCTGGTCATAGCACTACGACTGACCTCACAAAATTCGCTAACTCCCTGCATTCCATGCTTGACAAGGGGCACCTCGCAGGGGCCGTGTTTATAGACCTCTCAAAGACCTTCACCACAGTTTCTTATCCCCTCTTTCTTAACACATTACAACAAATTGGGGTCTCTCATTGTTCACTGTCATGGTTCTCCAGCTATCTTTCATCTAGAACCCAATGCCTGAAAATTAACAATACAATATCTACTATGCTGCCTGTGCGCTCAGAAGTTCCCCAGGGATCTATCCTGGGTCCCCTGCTATTCAGCATCTACCTCAATGCCCTGCCTAAATCCTGTCCTGGCAACCTTCTCCTCTACGTGGATGACGCTGTTCTTTATGCTGCACATCCTGATCCTCTCTCTCTCCAGCGTACCTTACAAAACTCCTTCTCTCAGATTGAACACTGGTTTGCTGGACACAGATTGGTGGTCAACATTGAAAAAACTAAGACGATGCTCTATGCCCACCACCAAAACAGATCAAAGGAGCTCCCCCTGGAAATACTCTCTACCTCTCTCATCCTACTGGAACAAGTCCAAAAGGATAAGTATCTAGGTATTACATTTGACTCTTCCCTCTCATTCCACGAACATATAAAAATCCTCACCTCCGCCACCAACACCCGCATTGGTCTCCTTTACAGACATAAAGACTGCCTGCCACCTGAAGCATTTTGCCTAGCCATTACCTCCTCAGTCTTATTGCTGGTGGACTATGGCCTCACAATCTATGATGCCACCAGCCCTACGGTGCTTCATCAAATACCAGTAGTCATCAGTAAGGCCTGCCGGCTCCTCTCTGGTGCCTACAGAAATACACAAACCTGCACCCTATACATGCTCACCAATATCCTCCCCCTTGGGGAAAGACTATTATACCAGACCTGTCTCTTCACCAAAAAAATCCACTTGGGTTTAACCCCGATAGCGGTCTTGGCTTCTATTCAGGCAGCCACCATCTCAGCATCCACATGGGCTGCCCCAAAAACTATCTGGAAGGTGCCTAGTGTCAGAACCACCCTGGCCCAACAATTCTTCTCCCTTAGAGCCCCATCTTGGTACAATGCCCTCCAACCAGCTGGCACATCAATCACTAATCTAGGTCCTTTTAAAGCTGCCTTAAGGGCCCATATCCTCTCCTCATGTCAATGCCAGTGTAACCGGTCACCTGTGGATCCTGCATCATGCCACTAGGCCATGCACCCGCCCTTGGCCAGGCAATGGAGAGCCCTCACTATTTCTAGCCTACAGGCTCCTCACCTCCCTTGGTTACCATATAGTTGCACTGGACGATGAATGCATTGTATTATGTATAAGACAAGGCCTTCCTGAGGTGGCTTGCTACCAACTCATAGCATGCATTGCTATAGCTACCAGTTCTATAGGTCTTAACTGCTCATTAGGTAAATATGTTGAGAGCTCTGCCCTGTTTTAGATACCAAATGTATAGGTATTAACCCGTGCTCATTGTACTTACACTCTGTATGATTGCTCACCCACATTTATTCTATGTATGCACTGTATGAATGTCTCTGTTTTATTCTAACATGGAGCCTTTGGAAACAAGTCTATGACTCAAAGGGTTGTAATTCCAATTTCCTAAATAAATAAATGTAATCCCCATACAAATGGGGGTTCCCGAAAAGTCTTCCTTGAGCTGGCCTCAATGCTCACTGCCAGGCTGGTGTCCTACATTTTAGCAGTTTAAATGTGATCGCCAGAGAGTGCCTGTATAGCCTCTGTGTACTATCTCTTTAAGAGCTGCCTGATTGCAGTCATAAGTAATCTGAGAGGGAGCTCTGTTGAAAGATGTAACTATTTGCTGAAAATCATTTAGAGTGATAATGATAATGTAGTTTGTCTAACCTGCCTTCGTTGCAGCAAGGACTGTTTTGTTTATCTCCACTATCTTGGTCCTGGACTGCTGAATTGGACTAATCATCGCTGGTGGGACCTAAAATGGAGCCGGATTATAGGAGCTGTCTGGAGTCAAAATCTGTAGGAATTGTAGTTTTGGGCTTTTGGCACTTTTTTGCACCTGAAGGGGAAGCCTTTGTTGTGACTGACAGACAGATCAGCCAACCAAACCTTTTGGATTCTGGGGAAGTCCCAGGTTTGCTAGCAGTTGAGTCAGATCTCAGTTGGGAGCTGAAGAAGCAAGAGCTTGAGACAGTCAAGCAACCGTCTGAGTAGTTTCACGTGGGAGAACTGTGGAAAGGCCTGGGTTGTGGCCTGCATGTCTGCTTGCTGCCCCTGAGAGGAAGAGAAGAGAATTATTTCGGACTAAATCCAAGTTTGTGAGAACTAAGTAAGCCACTAATTTTTTACCAGGCTCATATATGAAGAAGACCGAAGATTTTGCTGAATGCGATCGGCCTGTCAAGATTTCCAGCTGCTTTTGAATTCCCGGTTTGTGCAGAGACTTTGCGATCGTGACCGGAGAGCGGTTTGCCTGGTACTGTAGAATTTCCTTACATGTAAATGTGCTGTGTATTGAAAGCAGGTTGTGATTTGGTTCCCCACTGTGTGAACTGTGTTCTGCTTCCTGGAAGCTTTATCCAGCCTAATCAGACTGAATCCGCGTTCATCTCCATTCGGCCTGGGCCATGCCATGCTGGCCCTTCCAGATTACCCCACTACACAGGGAAAGCTACCGACGAGAGACCTGCCTGGGGATCAGCCCCCTGCTCCACGCTTGAACAGGAACGACGCCTTGGCGAATCGTGTGGGCCCTGCTTCTCCTGGCACTCCAGATTAACCACCTGCTGTCTCAATTTTCGTCCAGCCTGTGTCCAGTCTTGGGTATCATGAGTAATCATCAGGGTAGCTCCCTGCAACAACAGCCTAATCTAAAAGTGTGTCATCTGATTGTCTTGTTGTTTTCTTTTCACGAACTGAGCCCTCCGGCTCCGGATTACAAATAGTGTGTGTTGTGCATGTTGTTTTCTTCCATCACAGGGCCCCAACCAGCTGCAACGTTCCTGACTAGCCCATTATTCTCCATCTGGGTACCCAGAGTGTGTGACTGTTTATGGACCCTGAAGTGCATGCATAACTGTTTGATTGATACAGCGTTTAAGCAAATTAACCTGATTATGCCCCTCCCTTGTTCAAGACCCTTAAATAAATCAGATCTAACTCTTTTTTTGCATTTACCCTGACTGTGGTTCCAGTTTGTGCAAGTGTACTGTACTGCTGTTATTTGCTGTGTATAACCTTGTTTTACAAGGGGTCCCCAGGGCCGAGCCAAAGGAAAGCCCTGGTGGTAAGTGCAAACAGTGTGGGTACTTATGTGGTGTATCAGGGGTATTGTGAAAGTGATTATTGTGTATTTTTTCTGGCCGCTAGTAAGGAAAGAGGGGGGTTACAGTGTCCCAGAGGGCTGTGCCCAGGTCAGCTTGACCACAACCAACCCTGACCTCCGGGTGGAGGCACCCGTTTCAGAACTTAGGGCACTTAACCTGCTACTAGCCAAGCAGGAGGGGTAGTAGCCCTTGGGATAGCGCCACCTAAGGGCTACATTTTGGAGGCTCACCGCTAGGATTTTGTGCCTTCTAGTGGCCAAAAATGACAAATTATTGTTAAAGATTAATGGCTACCCCAGTAGAAATGGCTGTACACCAGTTGGTGGGGTGGTGTACTGGGCAGGAGATCGATCCCCAAAATGCTCCACTTATACTGGATATTCCCATGGGTACCAGTAAAGTCACTGTAGAGGGAGCACTCTTTAAAGTTGAATGTTTAAAAAACCCTGTGGTGGTGGATCGACAGGCTGAATTGATCACCCAAACTTTCATAGCCTTGGTAGAGTGTAGCAACCTCGTGGACAGCTCTAAAGTGCCACAGACTATTGCCCCAGAAGGGGTTCCAGCTGCCTGGAGAGTGATAACAAAAGACAGTAAAGACCCAGGGGAGGATGAGCTCCCACCATTATCTGAGACTTTTAAGAAGAAATTTGCTAAGTTGTTGCTGGAGGAATGGAAAACCATAGAGGACTTTAAGAAACTATTCCTGCCACCTGAGGGTGTTCCTTCCCCAAAACCCCCTCCCACTTCAGCACCTGTTTCTGCACCGGCTTCTGTGCCCATGCTAATGCTGGCCCCTATATCTATACCTGCCATTAGTCATGACTCCTACCGAAGGCTGAGAATCTTCTCGGGCACCCTCCCCACCCCTCAGGGGGAGGATGACTGGGAGACCTGGATAGACTATGTTGCCCCTCTATTACTTGCATGGCAATGCTCAGAAGCAGAGAAACGAAAGAGGTTAAGTGAGAGCCTCTGAAGTCCTGCCCTGACTACCATCCATGCAAAACGGGCCAATAACCCCGAACCAACTGCACAAGACTATCTTGATGCATTGGAAAATGTGTATGGGAGCCCGGATTCAGATGAGGATCTGTGGTGGAGAGTAAGAAATGCTCAGCAGTACCCAGGGGAGCCATTGTATGTGTATGTACCTCAGCTTGAAAAGCTGCTACAAAGTGCCTCAGAAAGGGTAGTTTGCCATCAAATGAATTAGATCGAACTAGGCTGGACCAGATCCTTAAGTCTGCTACATTTTCAGAATTGTTACTGCTTCAGTTGCGCCTTGCCACCCGACTGGAATTGCCCCCCTTCTATGACAAGCTAATGACAGAAATTTGGGGGGGTTGAGCAAAGACAACCCCATAGGGGAATTGCACCCGTATCTGCTGCTGCTGCTGCGCAAGTGACTGAGAGGGATCAGCCAAATGAGGCTCAGGGGCAAAAGTCGGCACTTAACGAGCACTCTGAGAATGCAAAATACTTCCCGCCCTGGACCCAGCATTGGAAAGACGAGCTACTAAAGGAAGTCTGAGAGTTGAAGACGGGTGCCTCTGCAAGGGTTTCCCCCATGGAACAAGATTCTGGTCCCTTTCAGGATGTGACTGCCATGGGGTGGGGGTGCAACCTCAGGCATCCGCTACCGAGGGTGACTCCCAGGCTGAGATCAGCAGATTGACTTCCACTCTAAAGGAACTGTTAAGACATGTTGCACCACTCTCACCACTGCAAGCAGATACTAGATCCCAATCTCTTACTACTGCTTCAGTTCCTCATACAATGTTCTCTCCCAGGATGACCCAGGAGTCTATCATTTGTCATAACTGTGGAAAGGATGGCCATATGAAAAGAGAATGCCGGTCTCAGAAGGACTTAGAAAGAGTAGTACACAGACTCCAAGGGGAGCTCCAAAAAGCAAATCAATGGCCAAGGGGTGCCCGAAATGACCGCAGTGAGGGTTCGAGAAACCCTAACTCAAATTTCTTTGTGGCTAAATCATCTGTCCAGGCCTCTGCTACTGCCTCTCCAGACTGGTCCAAAATAGTGGGCCCTTCAATGGAGACTACAGTGACTGTGAATGGTATTCATACTCGGATTGTGCTTGACAGTGGGTCACAAGTGACCACTGTATTCCAGGACTGGTATGACAAACACTTATCTGATGTGCCTTTACAATCCCTGGAAGTCCTACATGTGTGTGGCCAGAGTGACAAGTCTTATCCCTACCTAGGGTATGTCCACCTCTGGTTGTCTTTTCCTGCAACTGCAACTGGTGTAGAGGAGCGAGTAGAGACATTGGCCCTAGTGTGTTCCCCCCACCGGACTGTATGATGGGGTCCCCCTGTTAATTGGGACAAACGCCCATATGTTTGGGAGACTGTAGCAACTCTGTCATAAGAAACAAGGGCGATGGACTGGAAGGGCCCTGGGAATTCTGGCTCTGATCAAGAGGGCCTATGATTTGCAACAGAAACCCGAGGAAGTTGACCAGGATGAACTGGTGTGGACTGTGTGGAAGAAGGATCCCCGATTCAATGGTACTGGCCCCTAACGCCCAGTGTACCATTCAAGTGGAGGTCCGCCTCCGGAAAGATGTCAAGAACAAAATACTGATGTTGGATGTGCCAGGTGATAGAAAATTGCCAGAAGGATTATTGGTCAAGCCCAGTATCTTGCCTGCTCATGCCCATGCCTATGCTCGATGAGTGATGGTTCAGATTCACAATGTGTCAGATCGGGAGATCTGGGTGAACAGAGGGTGCACCCTAGCTATGGTACATTGGGAAGACACTGCAGCATTGCCCAGCAACAAGCACCCTGGTGAGAAGGAGGGAGTGACCCCAGACTTGTCTGACTTTGGTGACTCCCCGTTGCCAGCTGAATGGAAGGCTAGAATTAGCAAGAGACTTGCCCAGAGAGACCAAGTATTTTCGTTGAAGGAATGGGATGTAGGATATGTCCAGGGTGTGGAGCATCACATATGCCTGCACGATGAATGCCTATTTCAAGAGAGGTCCTGATGCCTAGCCCCAGCAGACATAGATGATGTGAGAAGACACCTGCAGGAAATGCTTGCTGCTGGCGTGATACAAGAATCCAGGAGCCCATACGCCTCTCCCCATTTTGGTTGTGTGTAAGAACAATGGGTCTGTGAGGATGTGTGTTGATTACCGAACCCTGAACCTGCGGACCATCCCAGACCAATACACTATGCATCGTATACAAGATGCCTTGGACTGCTTGAATGGAAGCAAATGGTTCTCAGAGTTGGATCTTCACAGCGGATACTACCAGATCCCCATGACCCCGGAAGGCCATGAGAAAACAGCCTTCATCTGTCCGTTGGGGTTCTATGAGTTTCTGAGGATGTCACAGGGGATATCGGGCGCCCTGACCACCTTTCAGCGACTGATGGAACGTGCGGTGGGGATATATGAATTTGCTGGAATGCCTGGTGTACTTGGACGATGTCATTGTGTTTGGGAGCACCTTAGAGGAGCATGAGAACTGACTGTTTAAAGTCCTAGACTGACTGGAAGACTTCGGCCTCAAGCTGTCCATTGACAAGTGCCAGTTTTTCCAAACCTCCGTGAAGTATGTGGGGCACATAGTATCTACAAAAGGGATAGAGACTGATCTCAGTAAGGTTGAAGCACTGACTACTTGGCCCCAGCCCCATAATCTGAAAGAACTACAACATTTTCTGGGGTTCTGTGGCTACTACTGCAGGTTCATAAAAGACTATTCTAAGGTGATTCACCCACTCTTGAACCTTACCCAGGGTTACGCTCCTACCAATTGTAAATACAAAAAGGGTCCGTTAAAGAACCAGAAAAAGTACACTTCTGGCCAGGTGAGCTCTTCGGGCCCCTCTGGATGCCCGATTGTGAAGCAGCCTTCCATGAAATCATAAACCAGCTCACCCATGCCCCCATCCTCACCTATGCTGACCCCATCAAACCCTATGTGCTGCATACAGATGCTAGTCTGCAGGGTCTAGGAGCGGTGTTGTATCAAGATCATGAGGATGGCCTGAGACCAGTAGCTTTCACCAGTAGGAGCTTGACCCCATCCGAACGAAACTACCCTGTGCATAAGTTGGAGTTCCTTGCACTAAAATGGGCCATCATTGACCAGTTTCATGAATGCCTCTATGGGGCAAAGATGTTAGTGAAGACTGACGATAACCCATTGACCTATGTACAGACTTCAGCTAAATTAGATGCCACTGGGCACCGGTGGCTTTCTGCATTATTTACCTATGATTATGCTGTCAAATACAGACCAGGCCTGAGCCATATTGATGCTGACGCTCTATCACGAAGGCCCACTCCCAAGAGTGATTGGGTCAGGCTGTCTGAACCTGACATTCGAGCATTGTGCCAAAAGTTTGATAGAGATGAACAGATGTCTGCGGACACAGTGGACTGTTTAGTAGATTGCTTGGGCCCTTCTGACACCTGCATACCTGCTGCTTATTGCCACTTCTCTGCTCTAGATATTAGTGCACTACCTCAGTTTGACAATGACAGCATTCAGTGGGGTCAATCCCAAGATCCTATGATTCAGCAAGCACTTGATGCCCTGCGTGCAGGGAAAGATGTGTCTAAATTACATTCCACTGACTTGCAAACTGCTTTATTATTTAAAGACGGCCCCAGATTGAGGTTGCTCAATCAGTTGTTGTATAGAGAGACAGTAGATCATAGTGGCAAAGTAGACAAGCAATAATTGGTCCTGCCTACGGCCTTTAAAGATTTGGTACTGAGGTCCCTCCACAATCACATGGGGCACCTCAGTATTGACAGAACCCTTGACCTGGTACGATCTTGCTTCTACTGGCCCAAAATGGGGCCAATGTTGAGCACCATGTAAAGACTTGTAGTCGATGCCTGCAAAGAAAAGCCCTGCCTCAGAGGGCTGCCCCCTTGTTAATATTACTACCAGCACCCCCATGGAACTAGTCTGCATAGACTTATTATGTTTAGAACCTGATCAGCGGAACATTGGCAATGTGTTAGTGGTTATGGACCATTTCACACGGAATGCACAAGCTTTTCCCAACAAAGATCAAAAGGCATCTACCATGGCCAAGGTGCTAGTTGGAAATTTCTTCATCCACTATGGTGCCCCCCAGCGGATCCACTCTAACCAGGGCAGAGACTTTGAGAGTCGACTAATCAAAGAAATGCTCTCTCTATGGGGAGTGCGAAAGTCAAGAACCACTCCCTATCACCTGCAGGGAGACCCTCAACCAGAACATTTTAACCACACCCTTCTAGACATGCTGGGCACCCTCCACCCAAAAAACAAGCATAAATGGAGCCAGCAGATTAGCACCTTGGTACATGCATACAATTGCATAAAAAATAATGCTAATGGGTTCTCCCCCTACTGTCTCATGTTCAAGAGAGAGAGAGGCCCGGCTGCCAGTTAATATCTGTTTTGGGGTATCTCCAAATAGGGTCTGAGCCAAAAACTACTTGTAATATGTATAAAAATTTAAAGCTCAATTGAACCATGCCTATCAACTGGCCCAGACAATGTCCTCCAAGAGAAATCCAGCCAACACAGAGAGGCATGATAAAAAAGTAAAGGCTTAAGAGCTTTGACCTGGAGACCGTGTGTTGTTATGCAATTTGGGACTGCATGGTAAACACAAAATTGCTGATCAGTGGCACCATATTCTCCATGTAGTAGTTGGAAAGTTGGATGATTTACCTGTGTACAAGGTAGGCCCAGAGAACAACTCCAAAGCTGTCAAGGCTATGCACTGTAACCACTTGCTACCTATCAGCCAAATCATGATTGAGGCTGAACCCCCAGAAATTGAGCCCCCTGGGCCAGTGACTCATGCTGCTGCAAGAAAGAGACAGAGTCAACCTACCCCAGTGGTCACAGATTTAAGGTTTCTTCCATGGTAGGCCCAGAATGATAGTGACTGTCAGTCCACTTCTGACGAAAGTGAGTGCGACTATGCCTATTACCCCTCTTATGAACTGAGTCAGCTGTTTTGAGGTAACCCCATGATTTATTGTGGGGATGAAACTGGGTCTTCTGGACTTCCTGTCCCTGGAGCCAATGCTCCCTGAAAGTGAAGTGCAAAATATCACGTCTGAAGATGCTGAGTCTCTGTGTATTGTGGAACTGTATGATTTGCCTGAGGGAAGGGCTGATAGTTTGAGTCTTTCTGGTGACATACCAGAACTTGAAGAACACTATGAGAGTGCTGACAACCCCCCTTCAGTGCCTCAAAGTTTGATTGTGCGTGAGTCTTCGCAAAATGAGTCAAGTGTTATAGAAACAGAGCCTGCAGTGCAAGGAGCCAACAGTGCCCCAAGTTTGGATGTTCCCATCCAGACAGAGGCACCCCTCACAAGTGATGAAAGCCCCAAGACTGTTGCTGAAAGTACAGAGACTGTGGTTGTTCCCCCCAGAAAGACTGGCCGAGCTGTCAAGCCAGTATTGTGTTTCAACTATGATTCTCCAGGGAGGCCTGTGGACTTGCCTCTCCACGTGGTTCACAAAGGAGTTTATGTTTCACAAAGCTCACTGCCCAAACTGAGCTTGACAGTCCATTCCAGGTTACTTGTTCTGCCCTCTCACCATGGTGCCCCTGCCCCATCCAGCCCCAAGTTAGCTGATAGGGAAGGGCCCCCTCTTGCATTGTTTAAGGTACAAGAAGTTATTACCTGATTTAGTATAGTAATGTTCAACTGATTTGTGTGAAATATGCCTAATGTATTGTCAGAAGAGACAAAGTATTGGGAAATGTAGTGAATATGTATAGCAAAGTAATAAGTTTATCTTAACTGATGCATGATGGTACAGACTTGACGTGGACACCACGTTTTCTCCAGGCAGGGAAGGATGTAACCCCTTAGAAATGGGGGTTCCCGAAAAGTCTTCCTTGAGCTTGCCTAAACGCTCAGTGCCAGGCTGGTGTCCTGCATTTTAGCAGTTTAAATGTGATTGCCAGAGAGTGCCAGTGTAACCCCCTTGTTCCCTGGGGTTACTAGCATCCCACTTAGAACCAGTGGCAGGCAGGGAAAGGCAGTTTGTGGGATACCAGTTAAATGGGTTTCACACTGTCTCACTCTGTTCTCAGTTGCAGCTGAGCTGGAGTGATGATGTCACCATAGAATTCTCCAGCGGCATGAGCCACAATGGAATGCTAGCAGCAGGGGTTAGTGGTAGAACGCTAGGGAATTCAAGTCAGTTTGAAAGGAGACTCCAGAGGGAGAGGTATGCTGCAATTGGCAGCCCCTCAGAGTCCAGCTCTGACATACAGCTACATCAGACTAGTGGGTTGTGTGTTCTCACCCTAGAGAGGAACACAGAAGAGACCAGAAGGAAGTGGTAGAGACCTTTCCTAGTGTTGTTCCAGTGCCCCATCCCCGGAGGGATGGGAAGGAATTCCAGCATTTCAGGGACAATTCCCTGGCCCTGCCTGGAAAGGGAAAAGCTGCCTGAAAGTGAAGTTTGTACTGAGAGTCCTAAGAATCTGTGTTTTTTGGGAAAGAAGCCCTGGGGCACCTGCATACCATGGTGAGTTCTGCTCTGATATAGAGACTATGTTCACCAAGACAGAGATTAGTGAAAAAGTATTTGCTTACTGTGGGGTCATAGGAAGACTTGCCAAGTACAGTACTTTTAATTTGTGTATGGCTTGGAAGCATCTGCAACAGTGGAGGTCTAGGGTATAGACATAACCACTTACAGAACTTTTTAAGTCAGGACACCGCTTGTGTACAGTGTAGAATGTTAAATGTGCTAAACATTTCTAGAGAGCATCTACAACCAGAGATTCAAAGAAAGGTGTTGTATCCAAATGAATGGCCGAGTATAGATTTGGGAGCAAGAGGTGGGAGACCCCCCCCCATCTGGAGTAACCAAGTTTACTTCTCTGGGTTCAGTTTGGGCACCTATGGCTTTCTCCCAGGCACTCGGCCAGTGTTTGCAGAAAGCACCCAAACATGGGATTTTGGAGTTTTTTTCCCTTTAGAGCTAGAAAGTGCTCTTGGGTGGTTTAGGGAGCCACCATCAATCTCCATGCCATATGGAAATGCGTCCTAGTACTGGCCAGGGTGCCATGTCAAGGAATAGTGAAGAAGTGTACCAGTTTGGGCCGTGTGTGCCCAGATTCATTCTGAACCTGAGGGTTTCGTGTAGTGAAGAAGTGTGCTCTGTACCTTTGTAAATCTGCATTACCAGTGAGTGTAGCCCTGTGGGGGTCCATCTTTGCTTTGTTATCCTCTGTGTTATGTAAATAAAAGCCACACTCTAGAATCCCATTTCCTGGTTTGGACATTTCAGTTATCGCTTCCAGTGTCTGGATTTACATGGGTGCCCCTGACCAGAAGTACTAACCTAGCATAATGCTAAGCAACAAAATTTCTCCCCGGCTCCAAAATAGAAACCGGTTCCCCGGTTACAAAATAGAGGCACTGCTGGGATTTGATTGGAATTTTAGGGAGAAAACAAGAAAAGTTTGCTCAGATTATGGCTAGTGTTTTGGCTATCTGGCAGTAGGTAGCCCAAAAAATTGGAAGCATTGCCATCTAAATGTGTCGCTGTGTGCTGTTGCTCATGTGCTGCTGTAATTGTGCCACCAGTTTACCAAGGAGCAGTAAAACCAGATTGTGCATGCCCCTTGTCCTGCATCAAAACTATAATGTTTGCCACCTTTTAAAGTTCAAGTTGTGACAAGAAAAAGTATGGAAAACTGTGGGAAACAAAGAGAGAGTTGTGCCCTAGAAGTTTAAAGTGCTTGTAGTATGGACTGGAGGAGTCACTGAGAAAAATGCCATGAAAAATGGTTGAAATGGTGCTCCCACCAAGGAGTCACAGTTGAAAAAAAAAAGTGGTTTGCAGTTTAAATTTTGCCTGCTCGACAATCGCCATGGAGGAGAAGAACACGAGAAGAGAGGCTCATTTGCATGGCGTCGAGTGATTGGTGAGACTGCAGTCAGTCTGCCCCAAGCCAGCTTCAGAGTGACTGCACAGTGTTCAAGAGGGAGAGGGAGAGAGAGAGATAGAGAGAGAGTGGTGTACAAACTGGCTTGCCAGGAGGAGCGTCGCGGTGACTGAAAACATTGTAAAAATAATAAAATCAGACTTTTCTGTTTAAAATCTGGCTCAACCCGCATTTCGATCATCTGAGAAGAAAGTGTGGTGTTCGGAGGGACAATCAGCAGGACAGCCAGCCCACTTCAATCCAGAGGCCTCCAGGATCAACTGTAGGCCGAATTTTCTATCGCAATAACAAGCTACTAATTCAATGAGTAACAACCAGAGAAACAGCTCAAACTGTCTGTGATTTTAATTAAAGCCAGCTGAATCTGTGTGTAACAGTGTGATTGTTTTGCAAAAAAGGACTGTGTCAAGTTAATCAAACTAAACAAGAATTCTGAGCATTAGACTGTGAGCATAATTATGGGTTCAGCAACAGTGTGATTTTCAAAGCAAAGTGAGAGACTGTGAGATGTATGAAAGATGGAACAAAAATACAGGCAATCCTGTGCAATGAAATAATGTGGCTTTAGGGACTTTAAGCAAGAACAGTGATTTAAAGCGAATGAAAAGTCCTGTAAAAAAAAAATCATATAGATTTGCTGAGACAGCAAACAGTGCAGTTTATGCAGTTTGAGTGAACTTTATCAGTAAAGCGTGTAAATTGGATGCGCAGTGGCTTGAGTCAGAAATAGAACGTTGATGCCCCAGGAGTGCTGCCGCCGTCAATACAGGGTGGGGTAGTAAAGTAAACAAAGCAGCAGGGGAGCCATTTTGTGAGACTTTTCCAATTACAATGTGATCTGAGATAACAGTGAACTTTTGTTTTTCTCTGCAGTCATGGCTTCAGAATCAGCCCGCTACCCGGACCATGTCTGGGCTATGATAGTAGAAGAAGTTAACAAGTTTTTTTTTTTGTAAAACTTTATTTTTCCAGTTTACAGAGTATATTTTAGATTTGGCTTACAGAAGGCTACTCATCATTTCCATACAATTGATCAGTTACAACTTTATGCTGTCAGGAAAGCTACATAGTACTTACAATATCTGAGATATCTGAAGTACTTGAGACCAGGAAAATGTTTCTGCCAATTTAGGTTTCAAGAGTCATTGGGCATTTCCTACCTCGCCATCCTCTCCACCTTTTAGAACATAGGGAACCAATCCTGAGACACCGCCCATTCTAATTGACCCCACATTTTTAAGTACTTGTTCATTTGGTCTCTCACTGTATATTGAAGTCTTTCCATTTTCATACATTCCATTAGTGAATTTAATGAATAAGCAACTGTGGGAACCTCGCTGGGCATCCAAAATGTCAGTATGCATCTGAGTGCTACTACCGCCCCCACTCTATGGAGTTCATCCTGAGACTGATTTGGGTTTCTACACCCCAGGGAGAGTCCCAAGAGATTCTCTATAGGGTCTAATCCCAGGGGATACCCACCCACATTTGCCAAAAGATCCAATACACCCCACCAAAAAGTTTGGATCCTTGGGCATCTCCATATCATATGAAAGAAGGAGCCTGGGTAAATATTACACTTTGAGGCACAAGTCCAAAGCTTGTTGGTCTATTTTTTTGGCTAATTCTGGGGTAAAGTAGGCTCATGCAAAAACATTGTATTGGATTGTCCAGAGATTATTATTAACTGAGCATTTCAATAGGTTCTTCATAATCTGCATCCAGTCTCCCCCTGTTAGCCCATCTGGTAGGAAGTCTTGATCCCATTTCGCTCTTAAGTTACCTAAAGAGTCTTGAAAAGCTCCCAGCAATAGCCTGTAACAGCTCTGTAAAGGCTTAAAAGTCTCATCATCTTTCCTGCCTAAAAGCAGTTCTTCTAATGGAGACTGTGACATTGTCTGTCCTCCGAGCCATCTGAAGCGGATTTCTCCCTGAAGCCTAACCCACAGAAAATATTGTGATACACCTAGGTTAAAGTGTCTGGCCAATGTCTTAAAAGGGATTGCCTCCTCATTTTGCCACAATTGGCCCACTTTATATAGGCCCTGTTTTTTCCATTTCTTAAAACATTGGCCCTCTCGCCTACACCTGGCAGGGTCCTCCTTCAATAGGGCAACAAGTTCCAGGTCTGGTGAAAGGGAACAGGGGTGTAGAAGCATATTATGAGCTTCTCTCCAGGCCCTAAAGGTCATATTTGAACAGGGGTTTGGCAACTTGTCAGACCCACCATCATAGAGATATCTGACCATAGTATAGTAGTATAGTGAACCTCTCCCTCCATCTTCGAATTCCACCCATCTCGGGCGTACTGACTTTTCTCTTATTAGATCTTGGATATGGGCCAGTTGCACAGCAATATAATAGTTCTTAACACTGGGCAGCCCTAGGCCCCCTCTATCCGTTGGGAGCCATAGGATTTCTTTCTTTATTCTTGCCCTTTTCCCCTGCCATATTAGCTGTGTAATGGCTCCCTCCAACGATCTAATGTATTTGCTAGGTATGCCTATTGGTAGCGTCTGAAACATATATAAGAACTGTGGGAGAATGCTCATTTTAACTAGGTTTACCTATCCCAATAAGATAAGAGGCAAGGCCCTCCAGTTAGTACACTGTTGTTTTATTTTTTGTATCACCGGGAGGAGATTGGATTTAGCTATGGTAGACACTTTGGACATCAATTTCATCCCTAGGTATTTTATTGAAGTGGAGGGGGAGAATAATCACGTCCCCTAAGGATAGAGAATTTTTTATTTTCCCCATCGGCATCCATTCACATTTGGACCAGTTTATCCTATGTCCGGATCTTGGACCATATAATTGAAAGATTTTAAGCAATATTGGCATCACTGTAGAAGTGTTCTTAAGAAAGAGTAGGATATCATCTGCAAACAGTGATATCATATTCTTTTATCCTCTCCAAATTAGACCCTCGATCTGCTCCTCACTTCTAATTGCCTCAGCCAACATTTCAATTGTAAGAACATAGATCAGGGGAGAGAGGGAACACCCCTGCTTTGTTCCTCGGGTTAGGGCAAATGGAGTCGAAATCATGTTGTTTGTTAAAATTTGCACTTTAGGGTTCCTATACAGGGCCTGGATCCAACCCATGATCCCCTCCCCAAATCCGAATTTACGCAGTACTGCCATCATAAATGGCCATTCCACTCGATCGAAGGCTTTTTCTGCGTCAAGGGCCAAAAGACCTTCCTCTCCCCCACCCTTCCATTTATGCATAATGTTGAGGGTTCTTCTCAGGTTATGCTTCGCCTGCTGACCCTTCACAAATCCCCCTTGGTCTATGAGTACCAATTTTGGTAAATGCTTTTCCAGTCTAGAGGCAATTACTTTTGCTATAATTTTATAATCCGAGCTGAGTAAAGATATGGGATGATAAGATCCACATTTATTAGGGTCTTTCCCTGGTTTATGTAATACCGTGATTGTGGCTAATGTAAGACAAGGGGGAAGCTCACCCGAGCTCAGTGAGTCTACGACCATCCAGTACATCAAGGGGCCTATCAAATCCCACAAACGTTTATAGAATTCCACTGGAATTCCAATCAATCAATCAATCAATCAATCAAAGTCTTTATTTAACCAGGCGATCACCGTTGAGCAAGCTCATTTTCGAGGTGGACCTGGTTTTGTTAACAAGGAACAAGGGACAATATACATGGGATGCTACACACAAGAAAATAGTAATGATACAAATAAAGTGAGATACAATAATACAGTATATACAAAGTATCAGCAGGTAGCATTGACAGTAGTATATGTTTGGAACAGAAGATATAGCTAATTTTGGGTAGGACACAGTTTTTCATAAAAGTAAAGAAATATACATATCAGGTGCACCAAACACAAATATGGAGAATTTAGAGCTGGAACCAGGGTCAAAGGAATGTGGAAGGGACAGATATGGGGGTAGAAAAAGGGGAGAGGGAAGAGTCGATTATAGATGTGATCAGTCTTTTAACAGTAGTAATTAGAGTGTGCTTGGACTTATAGGAGTCACTATTTAGGGTAGACAGGCACAGGACTCCTTATTATGATGTAGATATAGAGATTTAAAAGCTGCTAGGCTGATGGGGTGAGTTAATTTCAAAGTTTTTTGCAGCTTGTTCCACAGTTGAGGGAGCACAAAGCTGATGGCTGCTCTGCCAATGTGAGATTTTACTTTGTAAACATAAAGGTAGATATATGAGGTGCTTCTCAGGGCATACTTCCCCAGAGCGCACAAAGGTAAACAGACAGAGATATACTGGGGCAGTTTATTTGAGATAGCTTTGTATGTCCAAACCGCAGCATTTTTTTGCCATCTGTAAGCAAGGGATGACCATCCCACTGCCATGTACAATGCACAGTTGTGGTGAGTATGGAAGACCCGTGATAAATCTTATGGCTCTGTGATAAAGCATATCAAGTTTGGCTAGGGTACCTGCAGGTCCCTGACTATATAGAAAGTCTACGTAATCCAATAGGGAAAGAAAAGGTAGTTTGAACCAGTTTCAGTTTAGCATCTCTTGTGAGGAGGTTATTAATCCTAAAGAACAGACCAAGTCTTTGTCTAAGTTTCTTTGCCAGTTCTTCTAAGTGATCTGTGAAAGTAAGTCTATGGTCTAACCAGGCTCCCAGGTACTTGAACGTTGGTACATAGTCCAACTGCTCACCTAGAATGGTAGTGATCTGTGGGAGTGTCCCAGCAATTGCAGGATTTATTGCATTTTGAAGGGGAGAGAAGAACATTGCTTTGTTGTTTTTTTTTTGCATTTAAGAACAGTTTCTGGTTTATAAGCTGATGTTGCAGCAGATTAAATTCATTTTTAAGGGCTTTACAGGCCGCTTCAGGTGTGAGGCTACTAGCATAGAGTACCGTATCATCCGCGAATGGGTGTATTTGTGCTTCTTTGATGGGGGCATCTATGTTGTTAATATAAATGGTGACGAGCAAGGGACCAAGAATGGAACCTTGCGGTACACCCCTCAATAGGGGTTTTGGTGGAGAAACTTCCCCTTCTGCCTTTACTTGTTGAAGTCGTACTGAGAGGTAGTTGGAGAACCATTTAAGGGATAGGGAATCCAAACCAATGTTCTGGAGGGACGACAGAAGCAGTCTGTGATCAACGGTATCGAACGCCTTGCTTAGGTCCAAGAAAACTGCACAGACAACGTTTTTTTTGTCTAATTCAAGCTGCCAGTCATTTGTCACCTTGGCTAGAGCAGAGATTGTACTGTGCTGTGCTCTAAAACAGGATTGTAACAGGTTGAGCAATTTTTCTGATTCCAGGTACTTCCGAAGCTGGGAGTTCACTATTTTCTCCAGCATCTTTGACAGGATTGGAAGTAGGGAGATTGACCTGTAGTTATTGAGGTCACTAGGATCTCCTGACTTAAACAAAGGGACCACAAATGCATTTTTCCAACTGGGCAGTAGGTCACCCTGGGACAAGGATAAGTTGAAGAGATGAGTAATTGGGACTGCGAGGACATGGTAGCCGACCTTTAAGAAGTACAGGTCAATGAGGTTGGCCCTAGCACTTTTCCTAGTGTTCAGGTGAAGGAGAAGATCTTTGACTTCTTTCAGTGAGGTAGGCTGCAGAGAGAAGGATGGACTGGGGATGGGTTTTTTTTGTGTATCAAATCTAAGTTGTTGGCGGAAGATATTCGCGGAAGAGAAGTCAAAGGCTAGCCCTGCAGTGGCAAAATGATTATTGAGATCATCGAGGATAGACGGTCTGTCGGAGATGACAGTATTGTCGATCAATAATTTAGTAGGTAGGGAATTTACAATGGTGTGACCTTCAATGTCTTTGATAGTCTTCCAGAACCTGGAGGCATTTCTTGTGGAGCTCTCCAGCTGAGAGCGGCAGAAATTAGCTTTGGCTTCTCTGACCATTTTGGTGCAGAGGTTCCTCGCCCTCCAGAAAGAATTCCAGTCATTTATTAAATTAGTTTTTCTAGCAGTTCTCCAGAGTACATCCCTACTCTGCAAAGCATCTTTCAGGTCTTCTGTAAACCACTGACAGGATTAGTTTCTGGCATGAACTTTTACTATGGGAGCATACTTGTTGAGAGCCCCTAGCACAATTTCTGAGAAAATATCATAAGCCATAGTCATGGACTTGGCTAGATAGAAGTCCTGCCATCGCATGGAGTCTCTTAGGTCTGATATATACCCATGGAGATCAAAGTTGCGTATGCACCTTTTAAAGGAGAATTTTGGTACAGTTGTGGATTTAAGAGTGGATCTTACACATGCGATGAAGCAATGGTCGATAAAAGACGCCATCATGGAAGAATAAATGGGGTTTGTTAACTAAAATGATATCCAAGAGAATACTGCTATTAGGGTGTAGCTTGTCAGGACAAGTAGATTTGTTTGTTAGCTGTGACAACCCAAGGGAATCACAGAACATTTTAAGTGGGGTGGATGCACTGGAGAGCCAGTCTAAGTTGAAGTCCCCTAGTATGATACACTCTGAAGATGCTGAACCCAGGATGGTTTTGAGATGTTTTAACAACTGTAATCCAGCTGATGGGGGTCTGTAGCATCCTATTATTCATAATGAGACACCGGTGGCAATTTCAATCTTTAATAACAAGCTTTTGAATTCTTTTGGGACAGAGGTTGAGTCAATTATGGAGGCAGGGAATTTATCCTTGATGTAAATAGCTACCCCACCACTTCTGGTTAGCCTGTCGGCGCTGAACAAAGAGTAGGAGGGGATGTTAACTTCATTGTTACTGGTCGCCGGTGGGAGCCAGGACTCTGCAATCACCAGAACATCTGGAGCAGTATGACATACCCAGGCCTGAACAGAAGTGATTTTTTAATAGGCTATACATTAACATGCAGAATGTAAGCCCTTGAGCTTGTAAGCTCTGCTGAGGATTCCATAGGTGCCAGAGGGCCTGGATTAAGCTCAACATTTCCTGAGCATAGTAAAAGCAGGCACAAGAGTTTCCTGCAGAGTCCTAGGAGAAGTGTGGGTGGCTGGGTCTTCTTTTGGTTACGTGGTTTGTCTGCGGCAGTATAGGGAGTTCTGAGGCTAGTTCTCGGTTTTTCTGATGCTGTATACAATAATACCCTGACCGAGAGAGTCAATGGGAGTTGGGGGGGGTATTCAGAAGGTGGTGTATCCCTGTGGGCAGGCTCTTGGAGAGTTCCTGTATGCCGGTGCAGGTGAAGGACCAGCAGCGTGCTAAGGGAAGTTAGAACACATACAAGTTCTTCCACTTGATAGGAAAAGTCCCGGTCGGACAATGTAAAAAGAGAGCCATTCTCCACTCTAGGAGTTATTTTTTGATTCACGTTCAGGTCAATACATGTAAGATGAGCAGAGACAAGCATAGAAGCAGGTAATATGCCCTCATTATGAGACTATCACCCAATGGGCACTACAAGTGCGGGCAAGAGAAGGGATTCTCAGTGGAGGAGAATCTCTTAATCCCTGCAGAATACTACTATAGGCAGTGGACTTGCTGAAGCAGTAATCCTTAAGTACAGCTTCTAGTCAGGCTAATAAGAAAAGAGTTCACCTGACTATAGAGTAGTACTAGGGGCAGCGAGGCTCTGAAGCAAATTTCTTAGCTACTACTCTGGAGCAGACTAAGTACTAGAGAGATCACCTGACCTAAATCAACTGCCATAGCAAGACAGGATATGCTAGTCAGCAATAAACAAACCTAAAGTACCAAAACAGTATGCCCCAGCAAGACAGAATGAGATAAAGCTGCTAGAAGGCTTAGTTGCAAAAAGGGGATGGGAGGAATTGCAGTTGTTGACAGTAAGTAACCAATAAATTAAAACATCAGATAGGAGTGGGCAGAGACTGTGTGCATTTAAAGGAGGCCTGGGGGGGTGGGACAAAAAATCAAGCAGAAGTTTGCAGAGTTAGCACTGAATCAGTGCACATACAGTTGGAGAGAAACTGCAGCGGGGGGGAATGGTAAGTTACTTTACACAGGCCGAGCAGAACAGGCTAAATTAAAATATATAAATTAGAAGCCGAGTACAAGGATGCAGGCTTACATTAAGCCACACGTCTCGGGTGCTCCTGTCTCAGGTGAGTGAGACCAGCCAATCAGGGAGTTCTACACAGGCATGGAGGCAATAGCACTACCCTGAGAAGGCGCTGAAATTGAAAACAGCAAATTGCAAGTGATGATCCGGTTCAGCGTTCACACAGCCCAGAGAAATCGTGGTAATTTTTCAAGGGTCGGACCATATCTATTTCTTTGGGGGGGGTGGGTGGATCAGGCTCCCTGCACCATAGAGGTGCTATGGCTGGATCATGACCGCTGCCCATGAGGGTAAGTGGCACCTGTAAGGGAGGAGACAGCAGATTAAATAGGAGCAGATGGGGTGGGGTGTCTAAACAGAGACACACAAAGAGAGCTGAGCACCAACTTGAAAGACAAGTCAGGGGGTGGTCTCAAACAGAGGCAAGGTGCCGGCTAACTCGGGAATCCAAAACAAGCACAAAAGAACAGATTGATGGGGGAGGGCAGGGGGACAGAACAGAGACAGAGGAGGACAGGGGGACAAAGGAAGCTGATTAAGAATGAAAGTCAAGGGCAGGAGCCTTAGGCTCAAGACAGAGGCTACACAGATTTTACAATTCACTGAATTTTCTAAGTCCATAGCAGTAAGCATGTAAACCCAGTACAGTCTTAAATAGGATTAAAAAAAATATATTAACAAAGCCAGTAAAACTTTTTTACAAACTCAATTCAAGGCAGTGTGCAGAGTGAAAGCTTAATTGGGGAAAAATCAAGGGGAAGTTTACAAAGCTAGCACTGAATCAATGCACATACAGTTCCAGGTGCCTTGCCCCTGTTAGCTTTCCACACCGCCCTTTTTACCTCCTCAATGGAAAGTGAGGAGTCCATGCTCGCTACCTCTCGGGGGTCTAGAGAGGGCAATTGGATATTATCCAGGAAGGTGTTCATGCTGCCCAATGGAGGGAATTCAGCAGTGTAGAGGGAGGAGTAAACTGCTTTAAAGGTATTATTAATTTCTTGCTGATTATAAGTAATATTCCCTTGGGTGTCTTCTATTGAAAGGATCGACCTGTCTGCTCTTCTACCCTTGATCAGGCTGGCAAGCTGCTTCCCTCCCTTGTCCCATTCAAAATAATTATGTGACTTACAGTAGTTATTATTAAACTATGCTCTAGTCTCCGGTAAGTCATCTGTGATAGCTGCCCCTTAAGACTTTGCAATTTCCTGGAAGTATGAGGCGACTGGCTTCTCATATTCCTTCCCTCTAGTTCCTTAATTGTGTTCTCTAGTTTCACTTCATCTCTAATCATATTTTTATTCTTAAAGGCAGCATACGAAATGGTCTTCCCCCTAATAAAGACCTTAAGTCATTCTCAAACCGTCATAACACTTGTATCATCCGAGGGATTAAATTCTATGAATTCCTCTATTTTGTCCTTGATTTGAGCAATATATTGGGGATCTAACAACAGGGCCGGGTCCATATGCCACTGGGTTTCAACTTGTTGGCCCTCTGGTAAAGAAATGGTTACTTTCAATGGAGCATAATCAGATACAGCCGTCTGGCCATAGGATGCCTCCCTTATCTCACCCAGAAGCTCAGAAGGGAGGGACACATAGTTCAAACTAGTATATATCTCATGGGCGTGGGAGTAGAATGAATACTCCTTTTCCCCATGGTGTCTCTGTCCCCAGGCCTCACGCAATGCTTTACTCTGGACTAGTGTCCTGAGAGCTGCTAAGCTCCTTGGAGGGGGTTATGATCTTCCCCTTGAGTGATCCCAGCTCGGATCCAAATAGGTATTAAATTCTCCTGCTAGTATTAGCTTATTGGGATATGGGCCCAATGTAACCCCTAAGCGAGTAAAAAAACCCAGAGACTCAAAGTTTGGTCCATATATTGACCCAAGGGCCAGCCTCAGAGACTCCGCCTCCACCTCAGCCAGTACATATCTACCCTGAGGGTCAGAGAGGGTTGAAAGTACTCTGTGGGGGACTCCAGGGTGAATCCATATGGCCACCCCTCTAGCTCTGGACGTGAAGGGGGACACCAAAAAGGAACCCCCCTATGAGTCTGCCAGCTTTGAGACTTCTTGTTTATCCATATGGATTTCCTGCAGAAATATAATATCCCCCTTCATCTTTGTAATAGATGTCCAAACTTTATTCCACTTAATCACTGTTTTAAGACTATTTACATTCCATGACAGAAAGTTTAACCGATCCATAAAGTTTCCGTATTGATTCAATCTGTGACCTTCTGTTTAAGACTTGCAACAACATTTTTAACTCTGAGTAAGGTGAAAACCAAATAACAAGCAAACCCCAAAATGTCCCCCCCAGCAACTCAACTTTAATAACAATATTAAACTTCCACCTCCCCAATGGGAGAGGACTTAACCTCTGAAACACTTCCCGTATTTTTCCCCCTTTCTCTTCCCACCTCCCTTGCTTCCCCTTCCCAAATATCCCTCTAACTTTCATGGATTGAGCTATTTAATCCACTTCTAAGGATTATTATCAGTTATTTGGTAATGTAAGAGAGGACACCCTAGGTACTCTCGTTACCTCCCTCCCCCCCATCCTTTATATCCTCCCCAAATCCAGCATCAGAGACAGCCTGCACCCAAAAAACTGCAGGATAAGTTCTGGGGATGCTAAACTCATCAGAGGCCCGCAGAAACAGGGACATCACCCCAGGTGGGAGAGAGACAACCATATTACCCCTCCTTCACTCCTTAATGTTAATAAGCATTTCTTTCTTTAGATCTCTCTCCGAGTCACCCCCCCATCTGAGTGTTCGAGGAGGGGACCAACCCAGGAAAAGGCTCAAACCAGATTAAAACTAGTACAGCTCCAACACCTATGTTCTGCTATTAAGAGTGAGACCTTTAATATATCCGGAACCACCCCCTCCCATCCAGAGTCTCTAGGGAGGAGGGAGAACCCCGGCACAATCCAGATCGTAGTTGTGCGTGGGTGAACTCCTCTCGTTGTAGCAAACCCCTAGTCGATGCACATCCCACTATAGTCAATTTTAATGTGCAGTAAAATACAAACCCCATCTTCCTCTCCCCATCAGCCAAACTAAAAGACAGAAAGTCTAACAAATTCTTTGTTTTCGTTTACTTGGTTGGACACCTCAGGCACCCGTATTCGTAGCCCTGGGTAGTATCAATTTTGGAGCCCAGTCACAATCAATGAAGCCCCTCGATATTTGAAATTTACCATCCATATCCAGCCCTTCATATGCAGAACTTTACCCTGTCTATTGAAAATACCCAATGTAATGCAGTAAGTCCCAAAGTCTTATAAGGCTTGCAGTCCTGCTTTTTTATTAATTTGAGGGCCATTACTCAATCGATCAGTTTTGTGGAGAAATCGCTGGCCAGAGTAAAACCAAGGGGAGCCACAAGCATTATCTTCACCCCAACCCTAATAGGCCACCTCCTGGTGCTACGGAGTGATGATATCACTCATAGAGATGCAGCGAATTTTTAATCCACCTGGGAAGTGGACACGACGTGGCCACTTCGCATTAGGGGAGCAAAACGAGAAGTGGGCAGTGCAAAGTGCTCACTTCGCATTATTATTATTACCACTTTGCACTGCCAAGTGCTCACTTCGCATTATTATTATTACCACTTTGCACTGCCATTATGCCTTAATGCGAAGTAAGGCAAAGTGAGAAGAGAAGAGAATAGGCACATCACATGGCTTGCAGTACTGTAGGCCACATGCTTTAGCCAGGCAGGAAGGAAATGAGTCACAGAAGCAGTTTCACTTTCTCCTTTGCATTTGTAGAGGAAGAAAGCATTTGTGAGAGGAGAGGAGTTACAGTGCTTGATTGCCTTGTTGCCACTTCATTGTGTTTCAGTTCCAGAAGAAAACCAACAGCTTTTTTAAAAGCTGTATCTTTATTTAGTTTTTGTATTGTATTTGTGGGTTTTTTTGTTAGTGAATTTTTTTGTGTAAGTTTCCACTGTGTGTGTGTGTGTGTGTGTGTGTGTGTGTGTGTGTGTGTGTATGTGTGTGTGTTGGCCTGTGGACTTCAGGAGGATGGACCTAGGAGAAGGAGAGTTGCTGGCCCGTGGGTGTGGTAGGAGGGGAGTGTGGACCTGTGGGGGATGGGGCGGTCGTGTCATGTTGGACCACTCCCGACTCCTGGCCAGTGATGCTTCCCCTGTTGAAGCAACAGGAGCAGCAGCACCTGTGCCACCAGTGGCTGCTGCATGTCCACCTTCTCCGCCACTACCACCACCACCACCACCGGTAGCAGCAGCTTTTGGGGATCCAGCAGTACCCCCTCCACCACCTCCACAACCACAGGAGGTGGCCCCGGAAAATGTAAGTGGTGGTGGGACTCATGTGAGGACTGTGTCTGGTCCCCTCCCGCAGCTCCCTAGTGTGGGAGTTTTTTAACTGTGTGGGGGGAGACAGCACAGTGGAGGTGTGCCATGTGTGTGGTGTGGCGGTGCACCATGGCCCCCGTGGGACACATTTGGGGACCCGTGGCCAGCGCACCCATATGCTGAACCACCACAGGGCAGAGTGGCAGGATGCCACAGAAGGGGCCAGGCATCCACCTGCTGGCCCTTCCATGGCAGTTGCCAAGGGTGCTGCTGGGGTGGGAGTTGTGCCTCGCAGTCACCGCTGCAGCAGGAGGAGAGCTACTACAGCAGCTGCTCCACCACCACAGCCACCAGCACCACCCTGTCCACCACCACCCCCACCACCTGGATTCCCCACTGCAGTAGACCCCGCCACAGTCCCTGCAACACAGTCTGACAATGGCCTGGTGTGGGCAGTGCTTGAAGAAAATAATGAGCATTTCAGTGCTTTGCAGCAGCAGGTGAACAGAGTAGAAGCACAGCAGCAGCAAATAGTTTCAATGCTGCACCTGCTGCTGGACCACCACGGCACCCCACGGCCACAATAAGTGAGAGGATTGTTTTCTGCCCCCAACCCCACCCTGGCCCCACCTCACTACTGTGTTGTACTGTTTTGTGTGTTTTTTGTTTGTTGTTGTTTAATCATACACATTTTCCCATCCAGGGGAATCTTTCTTGCACCACATAGTGCAATACATTTTTGTGAAAACCACCTGTAATTTCATTACAGTGTGTCATGTGATGGAGGAAGTCCCGTTCTGAAAATCTGCCTACATTCTGCCTGCCTTCTCAGCAACGTTAGGACGCGATGGCAGGGAGAGTGCATGTGCGTGCTCCTTACAGTGAATATCCGATTGTCCGGCAGGTTTCTGAATGTTTCTTTATGTTATAATGGTCAGTTTGTGGTGAAACGTATGGGCACGTTTCCAGTAAGAAGAGCCTTGTTAATGGAAACATTCCCACATTTCACCACAAGTACAATCTTATAACATAAGGAAATATTGGGATAGCTACTGGACATTCACTATAGTGGAGCATGCACCTGGGCTACCCCTGGCATCACGTCCTAACGTTGCTAAGAAAGGGTGGTAGAATGAGGGTGGCTTTTCTGATCAGTAATTCCTCTGTCACGTGACTCACTGTAATGAAATTATAGGCGGTTTTCACAGAAATATATTGCACTCTGTGGAGCAAGAAATATTCCAGTAGGAGTAATGCCCCCACATATTAGTTTGTATGCATCACCATAACTATGTAATGTGGAGAATCTCTGTAAAGCAGCAGTGCAACAATCTGTTGAGAACTCTGACCTATATTTTTTAATGTTATGTTACAACTTCCTTTACTTACATCCCGACTGACTGGAATGATATGAGAATTTGCAGTAGTTGAGTCTGCTGTACTACCTTTTTTCATGTATGAAATAATGAAAGGAGCATTTCTTTTAAATTGGTGCTGACCGGGTCTTTGTCATTGTTTTCCTCTGCTTTTCTCCATCACATCAATTAGTTGTTATATATCACTTCTGTTGTTAATTAACAGTTATGCATCAGGCAGTGTTTTATGACACCACAGAACAATAGTTAATGAAAAGCAGCTGCAAATAAATACAAAGCTGGTCCGAACAATTTTGGAAGGTGTGCTCATTTTGTTTCATACATGAAAAAAGTAGTCAAGTAAGTAAAGCACACATAAATTGTGAAAAGAATCGTATCATTCAAGTCACGACTCGGAGGTAACTAGTGGTGGCTGTGGCAATGTAAAGTAGCATAAAAAAGTACAGTTCAAAACTGTCAGGACATTCTTGCAATACTGCTTTAATTGTAACAATGTCAGTATGACATCATGAGCTCACAGCAACAATCACAGAACACACAAAAGTGGTACAGAGTCCCAGATATTTTCTCAAGGCCCAAAATATATCCTGCTTGTGTGCAGAAAATTGATAAGTGTAAACACAGTGGAATGAGAGTGTTTCAGCATATACAAAGTCCCCCAAAATTAATGGCGCACTCAGTCATGTGCGCAGTGGTGGCACAGAGTCCCCAGATTTTTTCTGCCAGCCCAAAATGCTTCCTGCTTGTGTGCAGAAAATTGACAAGTGTTAACACAGTGGAATGAGAGTGTTTCAGCACATACAAAGTCCCCCAGAATTAATAGCACACTCAGTCATGCGCACAGTGGTGGCACAGAATCCTCAGATTTTTTCTGCCAGCCCAAAATGCTTCCTGCTTGTGTGCAGAAAATTGACAAGTGTTAACACAGTGGAATGAGAGTGTTTCAGCACATACAAAGTCCCCCAGAATTAATGGCGCACTCAGTCCTGCGTGCAGTGGTGGCACAGAGTCCCCAGATTTTTTCTGCCAGCCCAAAATGCATCCTGCTTGTGTGCAGAAAATTGACAAGTGTTAACAGTGTGGAATGAGAGTGTTTCCAGCACATACAAAGTCCCCCAGAATTACCATATTCTCAGTCATGATGCCAAGAAGGTGGCACAGAGTCCCCAGATTTTTTCTGCCAGCCCAAAATGCTTCCTGCTTGTGTGCAGAAAATTGACAAGTGTTAACACAGTGGAATGAGAGTGTTTCAGCACATACAAAGTCCCCCAGAATTAATAGCACACTCAGTCATGCGCACAGTGGTGGCACAGAATCCCCAGATTTTTTCTGCCAGCCCAAAATGCTTCCTGCTTGTGTGCAGAAAATTGACAAGTGTTAACACAGTGGAATGAGAGTGTTTCAGCACATACAAAGTCCCCCAGAATTAATGGCGCACTCAGTCCTGCGTGCAGTGGTGGCACAGAGTCCCCAGATTTTTTCTGCCAGCCCAAAATGCATCCTGCTTGTGTGCAGAAAATTGACAAGTGTTAACAGTGTGGAATGAGAGTGTTTCAGCACATACAAAGTCCCCCAGAATTAATGGCGCACTCAGTCATGCGCGCAGTGGTGGCACAGAGTCCCCAGATTTTTTTCTGCCAGCCCAAAATGCTTCCTGCTTGTGTGCAGAAAATTGACAAGTGTTAACACAGTGGAATGAGAGTGTTTCAGCACATACAAAGTCCCCCAGAATTAATAGCACACTCAGTCATGCGCACAGTGGTGGCACAGAATCCCCAGATTTTTTCTGCCAGCCCAAAATGCTTCCTGCTTGTGTGCAGAAAATTGACAAGTGTTAACACAGTGGAATGAGAGTGTTTCAGCACATACAAAGTCCCCCAGAATTAATGGCGCACTCAGTCCTGCGTGCAGTGGTGGCACAGAGTCCCCAGATTTTTTCTGCCAGCCCAAAATGCATCCTGCTTGTGTGCAGAAAATTGACAAGTGTTAACAGTGTGGAATGAGAGTGTTTCAGCACATACAAAGTCCCCCAGAATTAATGGCGCACTCAGTCCTGCGTGCAGTGGTGGCACAGAGTCCCCAGATTTTTTTCTGCCAGCCCAAAATGCTTCCTGCTTGTGTGCAGAAAATTGACAAGTGTTAACACAGTGAAATGAGAGTGTTTCAGCACATACTCCAGTATAAAATGATGTCTGAGCATCGTGTTGTTGGTCCAATGTGTTCTGCGAGATGATTCCAGCAAATGCAATGTGATCATCTCAACTGGATTGAAGGGTGCCCTTTGGCTGTACACTAATAGTAGCCTTGGTGAGTATATATATATATATATATATATATATATATACACACACACACACACACACACACATATATATATAGATATATGGTTGTGTTGTGTATTTTGTAGGTGAGGAGGGGTTGACATGGGCATGTACTCATGGTATTGCTGCATCACAGGTCACACAGAAACTGTTGATGTGCACATTCCAATGCTCAATGATAATTTTTTGCGCTGAAATTTGAAATGGATAACTCTCAGGTACATGAAGGTAAGTATTTTTTTTCTGGGGGGTTGGGGAATCATATTTGCAGGTTTGTCTCTAATGGTTTCTTATTTTGTTACTTCTTCACAGATTTCATCAGCATCCTTCTGGAGTCTGGTTGTGTTAGGATAGTCATGGTCATCTAATGAAATGACTTCTGTGTGTTGCATGTGTGCCTGATGTTGAAGAACTTTTTTGGATAAGGCCACAACAACAAAGCATCTGGAAGTTTCCTAAAAAAGAAATGAATCACTTCTTACAACTTAATTGTTAAGTGTCCCTTCCTGGTTCTCAAATCTCAATCTAAAGTCAAGTTACATTTCAAACCCACATCTTGTCAACTAACACAACCTGTGTGCAACATTTGCTGCAGTCTTCAAGAGTGCCTCTCCACAGAGTCCTTTAAGGGAGTGTTAAAAACATATTTGTTTGAACAAGCTTTTACTGGATAGATTATTCTGCTTTTTATTGGTTTTAGGATTTATATTTATGTTTTTATTGCTGATTGTTTCTATTATGTATGTGCACTTTGATTATTAAAAAGTGCAATATAAATAAATTTCATTTGATTTCATTTGATTTGAAAGCAATGAAACAAATGAAATAAAATATTCATACTTACCAGAATGTATTTCACATGGATATTACATCACTTCCTCTCTGTACCGTACAGCTACAGTACCATTCCCAATGAGTTTTAGTGATGGCTCCTTTTTTTGTTACCCTGTAAAAGAAACAAAAGAAGTGTACCATATGTGTTTTACCATTGCAGCTCTGAAAAGCTATAGAAAACAAAACATACAACTAAAGGAAGTGAAGCAGCATAACAAATATGAGTACACATACTCACTTTATGGTATAAATATTAAAGGTACACTGTCAACCTGTTTTTCATCATATTATTACCTGCTACATCAACAATCTTTACAGAATTTTGGCAATCATAAAATATGTTTTTTTTAAACTAGGGACACTTTGAGACCTAAGGGGTTGACAGTGTCCCTTTAAGAAGCTTTGTGTTTCTGGTTGATGGATGTGGTGGTCTTGACAGACTCAGGCTCAGTGGTGGCAGTGGTTAGCATCAGTCCCTGTGGTGGTGGTCCGGGGGTCAGACAGACTCATGGTGGCAGTGGCTAACATCAGTCCTGGTGGTAGTGGTCCAGGGGGCAGACAGACTCATGGTGGCAGTGGCTAACATCAGTCCCGGTGGTGGTGGTCTCGGTGTCAGACAGACCCATGGTGGCAGTGGCTAACATCAGTCCTGGTGGTGGTGGCCCAGGGGCAGACAGACTCAAGGTGGCAGTGGCTAACATCAGTCCCAGTGGTGGTGGTGATTCGGGGGCAGACAGACTCATGGTGGCAGTGGCTAACATCAGTCCTGGTGGTGGTGGTGGTTCAGGGGGCAGACAGACTCATGGTGGCAGTGGCTAACATCAGTCCCGGTGGTGGTGGTGGTGGTGGTGGTCGGGGGGCAGACAGACTCGTGGTGGCAGTGGCTAACATCAGTCCCAGTAGTGGTGATCCGGAGGGCAGACAGACTCATGGTGGCAGTGGCTAACATCAGTCCTGGTGGTGGTGGTGGTTCGGGGGGGGCACACCGCCTTTTAAAAATTTCAGTTAAAACCTGCCAACATTAACCACATTATCATCCTCAAAAAGAAAGCTGCCCTCACAGTCATCAATGTCTGAAGTCTGACCACTAGGAAATTCTTTCTTCATTGTGTCGTCATCTACATCAGTGGTGGGCTGTTTCAGGCAGCCACTACCTGTGCCACCAGGATGCTCCTTTCTACATCAGCAAGACCACCATGACTAGGCCAGGGTACCAATACCGAGGTTGCAGTCTGTGCTGCTATGTGCCTCTCATTCATTTTAATGAATGTTAGCAAACTAACCTTTGCAGGAGACAGGTTTGTCCAACAATCCCTGACTATTGCACCTGCTGAGCTGAATACCCTCTCAACACTTACACTGGAGGGTGGGCATGTGAAGTACTTCAGTGCCACTGCAGTCAGCTCTGGCCATTTACTGACCTTTCCACTCCAGTACAAAATAGGATCTTTAGTTATTGTCAGATGCCTGTTTTCAGACAAATATGACTCAACCATTCTCTGTGCTGCACTAAGTCCAATTGTTGATGCATCATCCTGTTCTCCCGAATCATTTATTTCACAAATACCCACTTGGGACAAAGCCTTCCAAAGCAGGATGACACCAGCCACTTTGAATGACAGACCACCTGGAACTGCAGTCCCCTTCCCCTTGCAGGATATGCTTGATGGTCCTCCAGGTACACCTTCAGTCGGATTATGCTGCTGAGGTTTGCTGACCTTGGCACGTGACTTCTGTGCCCCATGAACCAAGTGCACCAGTTGACCACTGATATTTTTTACCTGTTCAGTCCCTTCCTCCAGTACTGATGCAATTCCACGTTTGTATCGTGGGTCCAGCATTGTTGCTATGGCAAAGTTGTCACTATGCTAAATGCTCACAACGTGACGATTCTGGTTGAAGACTGTCAGCATGTGTTGCAGCAACATACTGCTACCACCATCTCCGGCAACATCAAGGCTATGCTGTATATTCACCAATGTATGCCTCAGCACCCGCAGCAGTGGAATTGATTAGCTAATGGAGGCAGACTCACCACTCACTGCCTGTGTGGCATGTTCAAAAGGCCGCAAAATTATTACAGAGTCCATGAGGCACCACTGTTCAGTCGTCATAGACATGGAGTCCCCGGAACTGTCACAGCTAGTGTGCATAACAAGATATTCTGAGATGGATTTGTATTGTTCATACAACCTCTCTTCCACGTATAAAGTGGAGTTCCATTGGGTGACAACTTCCAGCTTCAAGCGGTGCTGAGGCAGGCTGTTTTGTATCTGCAACTGCCACAGTTGGTCACTGGCCTTTCCAGATCTTGAAAAGTGAGAGCAGATATGGCGTGCAATGGTCAGCATTTCCCTTATATCAGGGTGCTGCAGAAACTCCTGAACCACAATATTTAAACAGTGGGCCATGCATGGAACATGAAAAAAAAACACCATTAGTGATGCATTTCACCACATTTGACCCATTGTCACTTGCTATGAACCCAGCTCTCAGGGACATAGGGTTTAACCATCTGTCAATTTCAGTCAGTGCCATGTCAAACATGTTCTCAGCAGTGTGTGAACAAGTCACATTGCGCATAGCAATCATTGCATGCTGTCGAATTCCAGGAAGATTGCTATTGCGACAATCCACCTTACTGCACTGATTATTCACACTACCAACATCACAAACAACACCCGGCACCTGCGCCCATTGTGCAGTTATACACAGATATGAACTCCCCGCTGTTTTGCCACTTGTCCACATATCCATACTTAAATGGATGAATGGAGAGGAGGAATGTTGAAGGGCATGTCTTACTGAGTTGGACATAGTGCGGAACAACTCGGGGACAGCACGGGTAGAAAAGTATGTCCTGGATGGGACTTTCCATTTTGGACAGGCATATGCAGCAAACCGCCAGAACCCAGAATTCTCCACAAAGGAGAAGGGCAAAAGTTCAATTGCCAGTATTTCTGCTACAACAGCATTGAGTTCACATGACACTGTATGATTCGGGGGGGTACTTCAGCTTATGCACAAATACACTCTGTAATGTGGGCTGACTTAAACATTTTACACAGGGTGTGTTGATCATAAATGGTTGTGCTCTGTGATGAATGGCATTGGCAGAGGGTGGAGTGTGGACATTTAATGAAGACGGTTGCACAGGTGATGATGACAAACCCAGAAATGCTGTTATTTTGCCAGATTTGCCAACCAGGATTGTTGTACCACTTGCACTAGACATATTGCATTCACCACCACCACAAAAACTGCTGCTCTCACCAGCACTGGACAACATTTCAAAGTCATTATGGTCCTCCACCTCATCATGCCTGTAGTAATCCTCTGCTCTTATTACTGCACTACTGCACACGTTTAATTTCCTACTGGGCTTAACAGTCATGGAAGGGGATAACATGCTGGCTATGGTTGCCGGTGATGTGGGTGAACACCCCACTGTGGTATTAGCTGCCAGCTTGTGCTGGGTCCACAGTGCCTATTCGTAAGATGCATATGCTGTTCTCCTTTGCCCAGATGGCTCCTCTTTTTACCTCGACTCACACGCACACGGCAAACCTGGCAGATCGCAACTGAATCATCATTTATATCTTGAATAAAAAAATCCCAAACAAGGGATTGTGATGCTCTGCTCTTAACATGTCCATGATGTGGCTTATTTAAGTCCGTTATTTTAAGCACTGAAGTGGGGGGGGCATGTGATGTTTCGGGCACTGCACGCCTGGACTGCAACTGACCACCATGACTACCTATCATACTGATTACTTGGTCATCATCATCATCAACTAAAACTGGTAGATCACAAGTTTTTACAGGGGGGGGGGGATTCCTGCAAACAGACTCAGATACAGCCACTTTTAATTTATTTTTCTCTGGTTCCAAACTGGGGTCAATTACATCATCATATTCATCAACGTCACACACATCCACATCTTCTGCTTGGATGCTAGCATGTGGATTGCATGTTGCAACAACAGCAACATCAGCATCAGCATCATCATCACATTCATCATCAGCATCTACACCACCATCACCTGATATTTTTTCACCACACTGTGAATCACTGCATGGAAAATACATGACGTTAAGTGCCACGGTGGACGGAATATCACATTGCATGCTATCGTTGACATGATTATCAGAATCCTCAGGTTCAGTTACTGGGATGTTACTGGGAAGTATGACATCATCTACGCTGCCGCTAACTTGCACTGCTTCACAATCAATATTTTTGGATATGGTGCACTGGTCAGAATTAGAACTTGATGCAACAATACTAATACTACCTCCACCACCACTAACACCATTAACACTAACACCACCGGCTGGGAAAACATCATCTCCTCCAACTATGAGGGAAGCTACTGATTGGGCTGTAAAAAACACTGTAGGAGAAATATCTTTCCTAACATCAGCAATGCACTTCTGCCCACGCCCACAGACCATCTTACTGCCAACACTGCCATGACGAGAAACAGCTTTGCTTACACGTCTCTTTGCAGGCATTTTGGGGGATCAACCACAAATATTATAACCAAATTCAGATTTTGATATGTTCACTCTCTGATTGGAGGGACGCTGGATGTGAAGCCAAATAAATAACTGTGGCTTCAGCAACAGATAAGACTACTCTGAGACTGTCACGGAATTAAAACAACTTCAGTAACCAGTGGTGCTGATGAGGTCACAAAAACAATCCAATCTGGTAAAAAGTACCTTTTGAACGTGGGGGTGGGGGGGCACTGAATGCAGACAGTGCTGATTTTTACGGCACTACAAGCAGCAAAACTAAGAACAGATACCACGATCGCAGTACAAAATCAGGCAGCTGCAGTGGATAGCAGGTTCACACTGCTGTGCCTGCAATTACACTAGTCTGTGGCACAATAAAAGGTGAATTATTTGATGCACGCAATACTGCACACACACTCACACACAGAACAGATTGTGTACAATGCTGAACAAGGAATGCATAGCAAATGCAAAAGTTCAGTAATGTGCCACATTACATATTGTAAATTTGTAATGTAAACAACCTGAACTTATGAACTGCTGCACCACATCCACACAACAAACAGCAAGAAAATTTCTGCTATTACTGACAATATTACTTTGTGTACATTAACACAGTCAGTTATATAACAAAAATATAACCAAAAAACAAAGAAATTATTTCTCCAACTTAAATCTACCTACACCACAGATACACCCCTCCTCCAAAGCACACTTTCATTGTCTTTCACCACACACACTCAATGTTGTAAATTAACATTCAAAATCCACACAAAAACAAAAACGCTCAATGGTATGAGCACAGGAGGGTTTCCTACAATCGATGAACTAAAGCTGGATCCCCCAAAAAAATGCAAAAATGCTTTTTCAACAGCTTTTACAAGATTCCTATCACAGACTGCTATCAGAGCACACTGTCTCCAACTCCTTCCTACTCATACTACCCCGAACTGAGGCTGTGCAGATCAGTAAAGAGCCCATGTGACCTGAAATCCCATGAATCACTGCAAAATTCACCTTTGGAGCTCAAAAACACGGTGAAGTGAGGCGAACTGCACTGCCTGCAATGCACTTCACCTTAAATTTGGCAAAGTAGTGGGCTGGGGAGGCAGAATAATGCAAAGTCATTGTTTCCAATGGACTTCGCGTTCCTCATTATAACGTGAAGTACTCCTCTTCGCATTGTGGAGCACTCCGTGAATCCACCTTTGCCCTGCGAATCGCTTCGCGGAGCAGATTGAGCCTACTTCGCCCACCACTAATCACTCAGTGCTAAACGAAACAGCATATTTGTAGCTGCACCCCCTTGAGTTAATAAGGTCTCAAATCTTGGGCATGAGTTCACTAAGTTTTCATGTTAAATTCCACTTTGAATTACCCTAGACGCCTCTTCGCCTGCTCTCCTCCTCCAGTTCTCCCACAAACAACAAGGCCGATTCCACCGAAGTGAAGGAGTGTGCAGCTTTTCCTTGGGGCCATACAATCAAGAGAGCTGTGTAAATAAGGGAGAACTGGTAATTTAGTGCGTGCAGCTTTCTTTTTACCTCGGTGAATGCCTGTCGCTGTTGCTGAAGCTGAAACAAATAATCATGAAAAATGCTTACCCAATTTTGTTGTACCATCAAGGGACCTGGATTCCTGCATTCTCCAGCACTTTCTGCTGGTCTTGATACCGTAGAAATTTCATGATTACATGACGCATCTCTGTTCTGGAGAGGGTTTAGCCCCCGGAGATCTATGGGCCCGTTGAATCTCCAGCTTTGCCTCAGGTGAAAGGTTCAAGGCTTGTATCAGCCACTTGTGGATATAAGTAGCACAGTCGCGCCCCTCCACGGATTCAGGTAGGCCCACAATTCTTATGTTACAATGCCTTTCCCTATTCTCATGGTTGTCTATGCCCTGCTTTTATTTTTCAATTTCTTTTAAAGCTTCTTGAAGGTCAATGTGCATTGCATTGCTGGCATCTTGCTGGGAGCTCACCCGTGTCTTCATTTCTTCTATACAAAGTTTATGAGAATCTACCATCTCAGAGATTGTATTGACATTCTGCTGTAAATGTTGTAATTACTGTTTGCTTGTAAGTTGCTCCTAGCTCCTCCTCCTGGGGCTGTGTGGGTGGCTGTTTGTGCTTGTCTGTGTCTGTAGGTTAGTTTTTGTTCATTTACATGTTTTTCTGCTGGGAATACCTGTGCCATTCTTGCACACAACATTGGTGAAAGTCTCCTGGACTGAATTTCTGCAAATCGCCATCATCAGGTATCAGCTTTTTAATTTTAAATCAACTTTCTTGAAGCCTCCCCAAGGAAGCATATGCCTTACAACTAGTCTTACAAACATGGTGATGCGGGTCCTGCAACTGAATCAACATTTTCAACATTCTCATCTGACCACTCTTAAAGCAACTGCACTTGTGGACTTTAAAGAACAAAGGAATTTTAACATTTTGTGACTGAATCAACATTTTTGTCTGACCTTTTCCAAAGGTATTGTACTTGTCTCTGAGGACTTTGAAGATCAAAGGAAACATACAGACAAAAGGATTTCACACATTGCATATGCCTACTGTCTGACCTACTCCCAGGGTACTGTACTTATCTCTGAGGACTTTGAAGAACAAAGGAAACATATAGACAAAAGGATTTTACACATTGCATATGCCCAGGCCACAGTTTATCACCTTTCAGGAACTTTAACATATTATGTGATCCTGGATCTCAACAGTACTATAGTACTTCTCTTAAACCCTCTGGCACCAAACCCTCCCAGTCTTTTTTTTTTCATTTTTCTCTGTACTTAGCCATAGTGCTTAGCTATCCACCTTAGCCCACTAAAATCCGTACCCCACCACCCTCCTATTGCTCGCCACCCCCCCGACTGCCTAGCCCACACTACTTCTCGGCTCTCTCCTGCCTCGCTAAAAAAATGCTTTGGCTTAGTCCCCACCACCTGTTCCTGCTCACCCTCACCCTCCTTTTCCCTTTATGCCAACTCCCCCCCTCTGCCTACCCTACCCCTCCACCTACTCTCACCTTTCTATACTACTACCGAAACATTGTACCATGGCTTTTACTCTGGAAGTCTTAAACAAACATCACCCAATTAATACCTGGGTGCAAGAGCCATATTTCCTAATTGAAACTGCCACATCATTATAACTCACTAACGATCACCCTCTACTGGGACTCCAGAAGACAATCCAAGCATCTTAAAAGTACAAGCAGAAACTCACTCCAACCTATTATGAACTCTGAATGGCATCGCTGAAACTCCTGCTCCTCCTACTTTTAATATCTGGTGGGATACACCCAAACCCTGGTCCTGTTGCACTGAAGCCGACAAAAACAGGAAAGTTGGTAGTGGTCTCTCCATTATCACTCTAAATATCTGCAGCCTCCTTCAAATTGGCATCTCTTCAAACTCTCGCTGGACAAAAACCCTGATATACTAGCCATTGTGGAAACCTGGCTATCTCCCAGCACCGGATCATGCGGTCTCGCTTGAAGGCTACAATCTTTTCAGACTCGACCAGGCAAGCAAGAAAGGTGGGGCTGTGCTATCTACGTAAGGACAACCTCTCCTGTCAACGCAGCAGCTTCACCCCACAAATACGCAGATGCAACTCCTCCCTATCAAACTGCTTCTTGTGCACAAAACAAAGTTCTCACAGTGGCCGAGTCTATATCCCTCCAAAAGACCACCGTGCCAGTATTAAGTCTGTACTTTTTGTTAGTCTGCAGCCCTCTGAAAATGAGCTCCTCCTCCTCAGGGATTTCAACATAAACTGGCTCGCCTCTGACACTGGCTCTTACAAAGATGACATCCTAGCAGCAAACCTGACTCAGATGGTAACCTCCCCACCGGAAAAATTACAAAACTGGTACAAGCACCCTTATTGACTGGGTTCTCACAAATCACCCTGACCGGATAAAAACATTAAAGTCATCCCTGACTCCTCAGTGACCACTCCCCAGTGTCCTGTACCTGGTCTAATAAATTTCTCAAGCCACCCCCAAAGTTATAACAAGCAGAGTATTGCCTTATGGGAATCTTATCAAGTTGAAAACCCATCTCCTACAACAGGACTGGAGCCAATCCTTGAATCAACTGATATTAATACCGCACTAGAATACTTCATTAAATCTTTCAACTCTGCATGCGACTTATCGCTCTGGTAAAAACGTAAAATCAAAGCTTATCAAATCCATGGATTACTGCCAAACTACTTGCCGAGCTCAAGGTTGGGGACCACTCTGGGCAGTTGCCAGAGACACAGGCTCACCTCATGATACCCTAAAATACAAGCAGGCACAAATAGATGTACCTCACAAATTAGGCAAATGAAGGCGCCTATTTCAAAATGCCCTTGAATCCACCTGGGGTGATGGAAGAGCTTTTGGGACAACATCCAAAACATAATGGGTAAACAATCAAAATCATCACCTACCATTATGAAAGTTGATGGATCCACCACTCTTGACCCAAAGTCTATTGCAGATGTGCTTAATAAGACATTCACAGACCTTAGTGGGGTCCTCCCCAGATTTCTTCTCGGACTTACCTGTGCCTAGCCTAGTATCACAAAACACCCCGTGACAAACCACAATTTTACTTCAAGAAAATCAAAGTGCCAGAAGCACACAAGTACATAAGAAAGGCCTGCTCCAAATCCAGAACAAGTAGTGACACGCTAGATCTAAAAATCCTGTCTCTCACCCTGGATGAAGTAATTCACCCCCTTGCAAAAATTCTTAATCTGTCACTTTGCCAAAGTCAATTTCCCAACAAATGGAAATCTGCCATAGTTACGCCAGTGCACAAAGGGGGGGACAAAACCTCAACAGGAAACTATCGACCAATATAAATACTCCCTTCCCTCTCCAAAGCACTTGAACGAATAGTGGCAGACCAACTCTCTGATTACCTGGACAAATACAATCTACTCTGTAATCAACAGCACGGCTTTAGGAAAGGACATAGTACAACAACAGCCTTACTTGATTCTCTGGAGAAGTCCACTAAGCCCTGGACAAAGGGTGCCAAACAGAGTGCAGTCTTTATCGATCTTACAAAAGCTTCGACACAGTCCATCATGGCCTACTTACCTCCCTACTTTCTAGCCTAGGCCTGGCCAAAGGTCCTTGTGCTTAGGTAAAAGTTACCTGTCATTGGTCATAGGCTGTAAAATCTCTAATGAACTCTCTGACCTCAAACCAGTTCTCTAAGTTGTACCACAGGGATCAATTCTTGGACCGCTCCTCTTTAGCCTGTTCCTTAACTCCCTCCCAGATATCTGCCAGGAGAAAATAATCTTATACGCTGATGATGCTGTAATTCTCTCTTCCCACAAGGATCCAAACTCCCTACGAAAAAGCCTGCAATTTGCTTTCTCTAGTGTTGAAAGGTGGTTCCTGGATAGTAAACTTGTGCAAAACCACAATAAAACAAAAGCCATGCTCTTCTCCAATCACCAAAACAAAAATAGGCATACTCCACTCACCATACAAACCTCTAGGAATTACACTGGACCAAGTAAATACTTTCAAATACCTTGGCATCACTTTTGACCAAGGGCTCACCTTTGCAACCCGCATTGACAACACTGCGAAAACAGTGAACCAACGCCTTGGAATACTATTCCGTAACCGTCAATTTCTAAATCAAGTGGCATTGAGAATAGTTATACAGAGTTCCATAATCTCAATCATTGACTATGGCCTTATTATTTATGGCTCAGCTACCTCCACTGCTCTAAGGCGTATCTCAATCACTCTAAATAAGGCCTGCCGCTCCTCACGGGGCTCAAAGACTGACTCACACTGTGATCTGTACTATGAATCATGATGGTTGAACCTATCAAATCGTCTTATTTATCTCACCTGCACAATGGCAAAAAATCTATCTTGGGACTGACTCCATTATGTATTCAAAACCTACTCCGACTGAATCCTGGCTTACGACCCTCCACCAGATCTGAACGCCAACCTTTCCTGGTTCCGAGATGCTGGACTGCACAGGGACAAAGATCTTTTGCATACAGGGCCCCGACATGGTTCAATGCGCTTAGTCCACCTACTCTATCCTCAACCTCGCTTGAAGCTTTCAAATCCATGCTGTATGCCCACTCACCACCACTAGCAACTGTGATTGCGCTAGATAAAGACTACTACTCCTCATGTCCATCCTCACATCTGAGGCCTCTTCCTCCCTGACTAATGAACCCTCTGGTACCTCTACTACTTCCTGTCTCACCACAAACTCACTCCCCTTTTTCCTGTCCCTCTCTTACTCTCCCACTCACCACCTTTCCCTCCTCTCTAGCCTCCTTTGGCGCCTAATGATCACCCTCTCCCTGGAAGTTTCCTTAACCTCGAAATTGTCTACTCGCTTGAACCTGTTATAGCTTGTTTTTCTATGAAACTTAAAAACGTTACTGCCTTAAACTGTTAATAGCAAATTTATGATGTAACTTTACTGTCTGGTTTTACCTGTAATGTGTATCGTGCTTTGTTAAATGTTCTTTGTGACGTGGAACCTTTGTAAAAGAGCCCTGGCTCAAAGGTATTAATTCGTAGACTAATAAACTAAACTAAAATTGTGAAGTCAAATTTTCAAAGCCTGTTTCCATGTGGGTCCCAAGATCATGTTTCAAATCTTGAATTAGCCTCTTGATGGCTCGGTAGTATTCTACTATCATCTGCCCAGGTTCCGTTTCCTCTTGAAGGTGCACAGTGCCAGAAGGAGCTTCAGGCGAGGCCTGGTGATCCGTTGGTGCAGGACAGTGAGACAGGCCCCTACCTGCCGACTGGGTTCTAGGCTTGTTAAACAAAAGTTTTGCCTGCTTTTTTGTAGGTTTAGTGATGTTAGGTATCTGAACTTCTCGTGGCATCAGAGTATTCGTTCAAAGAGGCAAGAATTAATGCAGGATGGAGGAGATATTTGGTGGATTAGGTCAGAGCTCTAGATTAAGCCTCCATATTGCTCTGTAGCTAGACAACGCCCCCCAGAAGTTAACAAGTTGAAAGACATTGAGAGATGTTACTACAGGGGATGTTTGCCTCCTCATGTGGTGATTCCTGGATTTCCACTTAGAGTGTACGTAATGTGCTTAAAGGCTGGAAGGGACACCTTCATGGTTCCTCACTGTTCTGGGTGTCTGGAGAAACATAGCCTAACTAGGGCACCCAAGAGTCGTTTGGCTCCCACGTGGACAAAGCTTCAAGAATCTGCGGTTGGCAGTATACAGCACCAGGTGGAGCCTGTTGGGGGAAGCCCAGCAGAGTGTTGCACAAGGGAATATGGTGTAGATCTACAGGCAGAGCAAAGTAGTGCTAATGTATCTGAGTCCAGGTCACAGAGAGACAGTGCAGAGGGAGCATCAGCAGATCCGTGGAGAGAGGGGCCAAGGCCTAGCCTCATAGGAGAACAGGAGATGAGAGAGACTCTTGAATGGGAGTTGTCAACCTCCACACCCAGTGAAGAGTAGACAGTCTCAGGAGTGAGGACGACTGCTCACTACTGAGCTCAGATCCTCAGCAAGGAAGAGGAGGAGGGGAACATATGTGGCCTTATGATGAACGTGCTGGTCCACAGCCTCGGGCTCTTGCCTCGGAGGAGCAAAAAGAAGGAGAGATTTGTGACTCCACAGCCCTGTCCCCACAAGGAGGAGTCAGAGATCCATTTTACATTGCATTGAGCAAGTGTCACTGGCAGAACCAGGACTGGCCTCCCCCAAGCCAGACCAGAGGTCTTAAGTTGACCAAGTGTAGTAAAGAGGAAAGACTGGTTCATAGGAAGGCAAATGAGATCTATGAGATATCCTTTCCTACCTTTCCTCGGAGAGTCTGGGAGGAGATGGAGAGAAACAGGAAATCCTGGATAGTGGAAGAAGCAACAAAATATGTGCATCCAGGTGCAAGTCAATTTGTCAGACATAGAGTAATTACAGAGAAATTCAAATATTGGAAAGTGGGCAGGACATTGTTCATAGACACTGTACGGATCGTGGATGGAGAGGGCCATCAAACCTTCTACAATGTGAATTCTGAGCGCCCAGACAGGGTAATAATTCTTGTACCTGACTCATTGTGGTACTACCCTCAATGCAACCAAATTCCAGCAAATGTGCCCATGCCTACCAAGTGGAGAGCACAGCAGTGGTAGCCAGTGCTGCCATCCAGCTGTTGCTGTACCTATGTTGTTCCGCCAGTCTGGTGTTCCAGGATCCAGGTGCCCCAGATTCATCAGCCTTGCAATGTGCCTTCCAGATTCCATCGACTGGCTTTCCAAATTCCATCGCCTGGCCTTCCAGATGACATCATATCCAGAGAGGACACCAGCCCAGCTGTATCCTGATTCATCTCCTGGGATTCCGGATGACTTCAGACCAGCTGTTTCCTTTCCTGTTCCAAGGCTCCATCTCCTAGATGACATTAACCCAGCAGTTTCCAGATGTGTCATCCTGTCATTTTCCGGAAGATGTCCGACCAGCTGTATCCGAAAAATGCTGCCAGGGAGAGTCTTCGGCTGGAAATCCAGGTGCCGCACCATTTTCATTCTTCAAGGGACTGGTAAGTCCAGACTTTACTTATCTTATTGACATTGCAATACACATCCTACACCTAGCAGACTAAAGATTGTTTGAACTGTCCACAAAGACTCCCCCCTTTGGGACTACAGTCTTTCAAGAACTGTGCTTCACCGGGCTCCGGCCCAGGAGAGACTCTTTCTTGAACTTGCCTTCGAACACTGTTGTCACTAGATGGGATATTTAAGGCATTCCACCCCCCAAAAAATGTGTATTGTAAATAATGTTAATGTTTTTATACTGTTTTCTACTTTTCTAAAAAATATATTTTTTGGGGGGGGGATTCTCCAGTGTTTTGATGGTAGGGGTTAGATAGTGTACTGTGTCTGCAGATTAGGGGTGTGTGTTTTGTCTTTTCTCTTGCAGGTAGTTCCTGATGAAGACAGAAGAGATGACAAGAAGAGGACAGGAGAGACTCATCAGAATCCCATATGTGCTTTAAAGTAGTTGTATTTAAAGTACTGTGTTGTTATTAACATGAGTTAACTTTTCCACAGGTATGGTTGTGGGGGAGTGTGGGAGTGTAATGCTTAGAGTGTAGTGTTAGCTCCTTGGTTTTGGTTACAGGAGTCCAGGGATTGGGGTAGGTTCCCCTGTTTGGGTAGTTTTGGGTTCTGGTCAGATAGGTTTTCCCTAGAGGGCTAGAGGGATAGACAGGCTGTGGTCCTGACCTGTAGTAGGGGCCACAGTACTGGTCTATTAGGGCTATGCTCTGGAAAGTTCTTCCAGGGCCACTGGTTACCATAGCAAGATCATGGTGTAGAGGCTAATGCACCAGCCAATGGCCTCTGGGCCTTTAGTGTTGCCTGCCTATGTCTGGCACATGGTGGGAGAGGGCCTGATCACCCCTCTCCGTAGGTAGCACATAGGGTAGGATGGCCGAGCGCCTGGTAAGTGATGACTTCTGACAGTCATTTTCCTGGCCGAGGGTGGGTGTAACCCCCTTCTTCCCTGGGGTTACTAGAATCACAGTGGCAGGCAGGGAAAGGCAGCTTGTGGGATACCAGTTAAATGGGTTTCACACTGTCTCACTCTGTTCTCAGTTGCAGCTGAGCTGGAGTGATGATGTCACCATAGAATTCTCGCAGCAGCATAAGCCACAATGGAATGCTAGCAGCAGGAGGTAGTGGTAGAACATTGGGGATTTCAAGTCAGTTTGAAGGGAGACTCCAGAGGGAGAGGTGTGCTGCAGTTGGCAGCCCCTCAGATCCTAGCTCTGATTTAGAGCTACATCAGACAAGTGGGTTGTGTGTTCTCACCCTAGAGATGAACACAGAAGAGACCAGAAGGAAGTGGCAGAGACCATTCCTAGTGTTGTTCCAGTGCCCCATCCCCTGGCCCTGCCTGGAAAGGGAAAAGCTGCCTGAAAGTGAAGTTTTTACTGAGAGTCCTGAGAATCTGTGTTTTTTGGGAAAGAAGCCCTGGGGCACCTGCATACCATGGTGAGTTCTGCTCTGATATAGAGACTATGTTCACCAAGACAGAAATTAGTGAAAAAGTATTTGCTTACTGTGGGGTCATAGGAAGACTTGCCAAGTACAGTACTTTTAATTTGTGTATGGCTTCAAAGCATCTGCAACAGTGGGGGTCTAGGGTATAGACATAGCCACTTACAGAACTTTTTAAGTCAGGACACCGCTTGTGTACAGTGTAGAATGTTAAATGTGCTAAACATTTCTAGAGAGCATCTACAACCAGAGATTCAAAGAAAGGTGTTGTATCCAAATGAATGGCCGAGTATAGATTTGGGAGCAAGAGGTGGGAAACCCCCCATCTGGAGTAACCAGGTTTACTTCTAGGGTTCAGTTTGGGCACCTATGGCTTTCTCCCAGGCACTTGGCCAGCATTTGCAGAAAGCACCCAGACATGGGATTTTGGAGTTTTTTTCCCTTTAGAGCTAGAAAGTGCTCTTGGGTGGTTTAGGGAGCCACCATCAATCTCCATGCCATATGGAAAAGTGTCCTAGTACTGGCCGGGATGCCCTGTCAAGGAATAGTGAAGAAGTGTACCAGTTTGGGCCATGTGTGCCCAGATTCATTCTGAACCTGAGGGTTTTGTGTAGTGAAGAAGTGTGCTCTGTACCTCTGTAAATCTGCATTACCAGTGAGTGTAGCCCTGTGCGGGTCCATCTTTGCTTTGTTATTATCTGTGTTATGTGAATAAAAGCCACACTCTAGAATCCCATTTCCTGGTTTGGACATTTCAGTTATTGCTTCCAGTATCCGGATTTACGTGGGTGCCCCTGACCAGAAGTACTAACCTAGCATAATGGTGAGCAACAAGATTTCTCCCCAGGTCCAGGGTTACACCTGTATAGCCTCTGTGTACTGTCTCTTTAAGAGCTGCCTAGATTGCAGTCATAAGTAATCTGAGAGGGAGCTCTGTTGAAAGATGTAACTATTTGCTGAAAATCATTTAGAGTGATAATGATAATGTAGTTTGTCTAACCTGCCTTCTTTGCAGCAAGGACTGTTTTATCTCCACTATCTTGGTCCTGGACTACTGAATTGGACTAATCAGTGCTAGTGGGACCTAAAATGGAGCCGGACTACAGAAGCTGTCTGGAGTCAAACTCTGTAGGAATTGTAGTTTTGGGCTTTTGGCGCCTTTTTGTACCTGAAGGGGGAGCCTTTGTTGTGACCTACAGACAGATCAGCCAACCAAACCCTTTGGATTCTGGGGAAGTCCCAGGCTTGCTGGAAGTTGAGTCAGATCTCAGTTGGGAGCTGAAGAAGCAAGAGCTTGAGACAGTCAAGCAGCCGTCTGAGTAGTTTCATGTGGGAGAACTGTGGAAAGGCCTGAGTTGTGGCCTGCATGTCTGCCTGCTGCCCCTGAGAGGGAGAGAAGATAATTATTTCAGACTAAATCCAAGTTTGTGAGAACGAAGTAAGCCACTGATTTTTTACTAGGCTCATACCTGAAGAAGACCGAAGATCTTGCTGAATTGATCAGCCTGTCAGGATTTCCAGCTGCTTTTGAATCCCCGGTTTGTGCAGAGACTTTGTGATCATGACTGGAGAGCAGTTTGCCTGGTACAGTAGAATTTCCTTACATGTAAATGTGCTGTGTATTGAAAGTGGGTTGTGATTTGGTTCCCCACTGTGTGAACTGTGTTCTGCTTGCTGGAACTTTATCCAGCCTAATCGAACTGAATCCACGTTCATCTCCATTCGGCCTGGGCCATGCCTCGCTGGCCCTGCCAGACTACCCCACTTCACAGAGAAAGCCACGAATGAGAGACCTGCCTGGGGATCAGCCTCTTGCTCCACACTTGAACAGGAATGATGCCTTCGTGAATCGTGTGGGCCCTGCGTCTCCTGGCATTCCAGATTAACCACCTGCTGTCTCCATTTTCCTCCAGCCTGTGTTCAGTCTTGGGTATCATGAGCAATCATCAGGGTAGCTCCCTGCAACAACAGCCTAATCTAAAAGTGTGTCATCTGATTGTCTTGTCATTTTCTTTTCACAAACTGAGGCCTCCAGCTCCGGATTACAAGTACTGTGTGTTGTACATGTTGTTTTCTTCCATCACAGGGCCCCAACCAGCTGCAACGTTCCTGGCTAGCCCACCATTCTCCATCTGGGTACCCAGAGTGTGTGACTGTTTATGGACCCTGAAGTGCATGCATAACTGTTTGATTGATAGAGCCTTTAAGCAAATTAATCTGATTACGCCCCACCCTTTTTCAAGTCCCTTAAATAAATCAGATCTAATTCTTTTTTTGCATTTACCCTGACTGTGGTTCCAGTTTGTGCAAGAGTGCTGTACTGCTGTTATTTGCTGTGTATAACCTTGTTTTACAGGGGGTCCCCAGGACCGAGCCAAAGGAAAGCCCTGGTGGTAAGTGCAAAGTGTGAGTACTTATGTGGTGTATCAGGGGTATTGTGAAAGTGATTATTGTGTATTGTTCTGGCCACTAGTAAGGAAAGAGGGAGGTTACAGTGACCCGGAGGGCTGTGCCCAGGTTAGCTTGACAACTACCAACCCTGACATCCAGGTGGAGGCACCTGTTTCAGAACTTAGGGCACTTAACCTGCTA